>CANTUZ010000004.1:32224046-33580921 GCA_947846985.1 Fratercula arctica | reverse complement strand
GGCTGGTGACAAGAGCCAGTCATCTTTCAGCAGACAGTGCCACTCTTCTCCCTTGTCTTCCAGCTTTGTAGGCAAAGACGAATAGAGGCCACTTAGTCCTGTTGCTAACACCTGTATTTCAAAAACAGGAGAGAAATAAGTTGACTTTCCAACCGTTCATCTGCTTGAATGACAATGCCACAAATCGTTTCTCTTACTAGTTTTAGTAACATAAGAGAGTGTTGAGATTAAATTAATTTCCCTTTGAAAGAGTCCTGAGACAGAAAGACATTAATATTTTAAAGAGCATTCCATATAATAACTTCTTTCAAGAGCTGGTATTTAGGAGAAAGTGATGGGCAAAAGCAGGTTGCCTTTTTTTTTTTTTAAATCCTAAATTATAATTTCAATACTTGTAAAATCATTTTACACTTTCCTTCAGTCCCTTCCAGAAGCAGCCATCATTGTCATCTATCTGCAGCTTGTTGTTCATTGGTGATTTGAATGTTACTGCTTACACATGCCTATATGAAGTGATTCCACACGGAAATATGAAACATTAGAAATGGAGGGGGGAAGTGCCCCCATCAATAAAAATGCAGTTCAGCCTCACATAGACCACAGATATATGTTGACTTTCATTCCTAGGCACTTGAGCTCAGCTGTTCTTAAAAAAAAAAAAAAATTCTAACTGTTCGTAATTTCTCATTTTCTTTTCTTATTTATTTGGAAGGGAAGAAATAAAAAAGCCTGAAATAAGTTACAGTATAGACACCGTTTCCAGTCGTAGTAAGGCTTACAGATGATTTATACAGAATATAACACTGAAGCACAAGATTGTATTTTCAGTTACATCAAAGAAATACAAAAAGCGTATTTCCAAAAAGGTTTTTTTTTTAAATTTTACTGAATATATCTAGAGTATTCGTAGTTTCAGATCAAGCATTTAATTATTGAAGTTATTTGAAGCTGGAAACTTTCTAAATATTATTTTCGACTCATCCTTCTGACATGATTTTATACAACTCCAGCATAATTTTTAAGATGATCCTCATTTTAATGGAATCATTAAGAGTCAGCCTGATGGGAATCTTTTTAGTTTTAATTCAACGGACTCTTGTAAGAATTCTTCCTCTTTCTACAAAGGGCTGCTTGGCATCTACAGGGCTAGACAGTCAAAGCTCAGATGAAACACAACTGCTTTATCTATTAGGCAACAAACAGCTGACAATGTGCAGGTCAAAGACCAAGAGTTCAGGGAAGGGGATTCAGGTTTTGATCATATACAAGCGTAACAAATTAGAATTGCTAACTCATCCAGTCAGACAAAGGCTGTCTTTCTGGATGCTTTCCATTCCTAAATCACATAATTTTGAAGATGGATTTATTCTGGCATACACAATTAAGCCAAACCTTAAGGGAAGGGGGAATAATGTGGAAAATTCACTGCTTTAGCACACTGTGCTACTTTTTTATACACATATATACATAGATGTATAAAGAAAGACGCTGGAGAAACTAAGAAGCTAAAGCTGTTGAGCAAATCTTTACTTATATAATCACATTCTAGAACCAGAAAGTTTTTCACCTTTTCTCTGTCTTATGGTAGAAGAGCTCAAAGCAAAAAGTTAAGAACTTACTAGGCCTATAGAACTACTTATACATAAACCACACACTTACATTCACAAACCCAAGCTTCAGAAGATTCTAGGAAGGAAAAAACTCTAAAGACAACTTGAGTTTCTTTTGTTTTGTGGCCTGTTAATTAATGCACACTTAATTTTCCATTGTCTGCTTAAAATTTAATTGCTATTCATAAATGCATACTTACCCTCTCAGTAAACAATCTGATTTTCAGAGCTGCATAGTATCCACATTTCTCCTTCATGTGGAAGTTTAGTCCTTAAGCACAAGACACTGACCTTGAACAAACATACTACTCTCCACTAAAAGGAGCAGTGAACTCACTACTAGTCAATGTCTCGAAGTGAAGAATTCTTTAGTTTGTCTGACTTACTGAAGTAAAAGTGACAGATGTAGCTGCTAAAATCTGTAAAGTTTAAAAAGCTCTTATTTTTGCTATAAAGTACAACACAAAAGGCTCTTTGTGATATTATGTTTCTAAAGCACTGAGACAGAGATTAGCCACTGGAAGCAATTTCATCTCTTTAGGTAAAAAACATTTGAAAATTTTCATAGAAGTATATGGTATAAAACAGGATTACCATTTGAAATTACTAACAGAACTCTTCACATTCTATAAGCAGGCATATGAAATAATGCATATATGTAGACTATATTATGGAGTTTTAATCGGTAAAATGATAAACATCAGTGAAAAAAAAATCTGAAAGGGGAAGAAATGAATGAGTCCTTATCCTGGAAGGGCAAGATTGGTTTTATTTTCTGTTTTCCCCAGGGCAGTTTTCTTTTAAACTTCTCCCAGTATTTGTCAAGTCAACCCTACATGCTCATCTACTTTTACAAGCACCTCCAACAGTTTCTTTCTCACCATCAAGTCACGAGTCTCTCTGCAAACCAGTCTCCTTGATTTATTTACGTTCCCTTGACTCGCAGAAGACACTGACTGAGTATATGATTTGTTATCTCAGACACATTATATGATTAAAATGTGTCATTAATACATAATCAATTGCTATCTGGCCAATTCCTTCCCTTTAATAATTCCCTTTCCTCCCACATCCAAAGTCTTTCTACCTCTGTGCAGCCTCAACTTTCCAAGGACATCACAGAGCCATACTTCTGCTTTAATACTTAATACCATGGACAACCTAGTTTTAAAAAGCTGCTAACAAAAGTTAGCTCAAAAAATAATATCAAGAAAACCTTCTGGTTCACTTTGGCACAGATCTAGCGCTGATTCGGGTATACAAAGCAGCAGAGATTTATGGCCAGACCCCATCCCACGGCACGCCTATACTATGCAATAAGGGATGGTAAAGAAAACCCTATATGCTACCAACCAATTCCGTCCCAGAACCAGAGACATCACCACAGTGCCACCCAAATGCCATTCCTATCAGCACGGGACTGCACTAGCTGTTTTGCAGAGTAGCTGAGGCCACATCAGCACTGATTTGAGCGGTATACAAGCAATGCCACTGACAGCTACAGAATCATGCACCAGAACAAAACCTATTCCTTCAGCTCATCATACAAATTCAAAAAAGACTTTGTGCTAGTGAGCTAATTCTATAGCACTGCAATAAAGTTTTATTACAGACTTCGGCCAGACTCATTACTGTTCAGAAAGTCTGATTTTAGCACATTTTGACAAGAAGGCTTCCTAATTAGAATGATTGTCAATCACGGCTCCCTGCTGTTCGAAGGTTAATATAGCTGGCTTTTATCTTCAGTGTAGAAAGGCTGCTTTTTTTTTTTTTTAATTAATTGGAAGATGTAATTATGGAAGTTATAGCATGGATCCAATAATAGTATCTGTCTCAGGGACAGTTTGAGAATCAAGTTCGTATTCTTTAGCAGCATCTATTAGACAAGGTCAACTAAAGTCCCTCAGCACAAGAAATTTGATGCAATATTTACAACTGACAAAGGAAACTATTTAGAAGTTTTGTTTTGCAACTTGTAGGCCTCCTCCAGTCTCCAAACCTGTCTTTGCCCTATGACTCAAAGGACACAGCAATCTCAGAGGAAACAGAAACCCATGGCTGAAATAGCTGTCATGTACTAATGCTTAAGGCAGGGATTCTAGTGTGCTCTAAAGCTCTCTGCTTTAGTAGCTATATAGGGCTCCCCTCCACTTCATTTTTTTCTGGCATTTATTAAACTAAAATGCAAGACATGCAGAAGATAAAAGAATCCGTCAAAAAAACTGGCACACGAGAGCAACTTTTCTGCAGAATGATATCTGATTTTGAACCCATCCATTGCAGATCTCAAACTGATTTTTGTCATAAGGCATGAAGAAGTAGGTGTTGTCACATTCATTCTGCTTTAGCTGCTGTATGGCAGCTTTGTTTCATAAATTAGATTATTTACTTGGTTAACAGCAAAGGTTTTCTATTCATGTAGTAACAGTGATTTGCCAGATCTAACAATGCAACACTACTACCAAGTTTTGTAACAGACTACAACATAGCAAGATGGTGGTTTGCCTGGGATGGCCACAGAAACGTCCAATTCTGTGACAAAGGGCAAGTCTCCCTTTTATCTTTTAAAAATATTAGGTTTCTGTAACACTCACACTATTGTCACACTTATTTTTTGAACTGTTGAACTGATGTTATAGTGTGGCAAGCATAGTCCGCCTAAGCTAGCACTGCCACCAGAAACAACAGCTTCAGAACAACTTGTTTCCATTTCTCATTCCTTTCACCCCCAGAGTCTCACAGGAGCCTCACAGTAAGACAGAACAGGTTTCCCTCCCACCAAGTTCTGCTATAACCTCCACCAGTTTCCCAATTCAATTCACTGTGTGACTGCAAAAACACTTGCGCTGGCCTAAAAGCACAAGGTGCTGGTATGGAAACAAGGAGCAAGACTGCGTTTGGCAGTAAGGCTAGCTTAAAGAGTATTACAATTTGTGAAACAGCTGTTAGCAGAAACAAATGTGTTACAATACATCTTTATCTAAAATTATAGAAAAGGATGAGAATAATACAGGGGAGACAGCTAGTTTAGCACTGAAGAACAACTTACTGGGCAGAAATAGGTGTTTTCTGCTATGTGGTTTGCAACAACGTTGTTTTCTGCAGACAGAGACATTATGAAAAGCAGTGCATCACGGGCCTGTTGGCCTACTGTTCCTTCTCGATGGATGAAGGGAATCAGCAGGGAAAATATGAGGAAATTGGCAGCTCCTTGGTCCTCACTGGTGTGGAAAAACAGTTCTAAAATGGAGGGATCTTTGGCTATTATAGAGCAGAGCTGGTTCAAGAGGACAACCAACTCTGTTTCCACCGTTGGAGTGGCTGTTCCTGAGCAGGAACTCAGCAACATCATCAAAGGCTTCAAGATGGGCTTGTGATGTAGCAAAGGCTGATGAGACTGGGTTACTAGCATTTCATACATTTTGAGTTGCTCGATTTTTGTCTCATCGGTGAACTCTCGACGTAGGCTCCAAAGAAAAAGCTTCTCCATGATGTTTTCTGAGACCACAAACTCCAGAATAGGCCCCATTGAGGCATCCTTTGCTTGCTCTTCAATTAATAAGAAAAGCATGTGCTCCACATAATTCTGAACAGTGCTGGCCTCATCAGGTGAAATTGCCCCGTACTTTGCCTGAGTGTTTTTCAAAGGATCATGCTTCTCTAAGATTTTCAGAACCTAAAGAGAAACAAATGCAGATCAGTTACTTGAATATATTTTTAAAAAATATGCACTTATCCCTACAAGGAAAAAAAATATCAAAATTCTTAACACAAAAAGATCAAACTTTTTATGCTTTTAGGTTTTGTCTGTCAAGCTTTCTAAATTTAAAAGTTTCACATTTGGCATGTACAAGGCCAAACATTATGTTTTTGTTCACTTTTATAAGCACCTAAATTTGCCACTTTTCCTGTTGCTGAAAACTTGGGGTTCTCTGGAGTATGGATAAATTGGATTCCCTCAGCCTTCAGAAACTGAGTTTCAATGTTTGCAATAAGTTTCTTCGTCACAGAGGACTGAAATCAAAGGGCCTGCTCTTCAGCTAGAGTAACTGTACTCAGGAGTATCAATACCATGAGTTGACTTGCAGTACTAAGAGTGGCAGGAACCCACAGAGCTGATCTTTCCGTGCCACATCTTACATGATACCAAATGGCCGCTGATGCCCACATACTCTTTCAACATTCAATATAGATTTAGGATTGAGTAACCCAGCACTTACACCTCTGGGTTAAATTCTGTTCTGCATGCAATCAATAAAGCTCCTTGTCTGTGAAACAACCACTGTCTTTACCTCTTTTGTGGATGATAATTGCTACAAGAATGCAAAGGAACAGCAGTTCACTTAACATGACAACATTGTTAGAGTTAAGTGAGAAAGGTGGCTCTTGAACGGTGGCTCCTCTGACACTGGAAACATCTCAGAAACACCAACATTCGGCTGGCTTGCTTCTCAGGGCAGTCAAAAAACAGCAAAAGCAGCAGTACAGAAATCAATTTTACATAAACTGTTAGTTATTCATATTACTACAGCAAATAAGACCTTGTATTACGGTGCTCGGAGCAAAACATCTTCGCCTAAAAGCAATTATAATCCTGATGACATGCAAACAATTTTTAGAATATGCTGAAGTGCATAATCTACATCTATCCATAATAAACAACACTGCATACAGCTTTGCACCATGCGTCTAATATACTTTACAAGAGCCAGGCAAGCCTTACCCAGCACAGGAAAGGAAGCACAGAAGTTTGCAACAAGGTCCAAGTCACAGTGAATCACTAGGAAAAGCAGTTATAAGATCTAGGCCTTCCAAAAGATATTACCATGTCCTACGACTTCACTTTTAGATTCAAATCTGGAGTTCAAAATGTGAACAGTAACAGCTAACCATACCTTGGAAAGGTCAATTACCTCTGTGTTTTAAAATGTTTTAATGTCATCTACCACATTCTGCATGAAAGGCGTTTCTTCCAGAGCAATTCAGGATTTTTCCAAAAGTAAGAATGAAGTAAATTCCTATTAATGCAGCCTACTTCAAATCAATAAAACTAATTAACATTACCTGTGCCCAGTGTGTTCTAAACACTATCATGCATGTTTCTGGGTCAACACCCTGCAGGCGTGGAGCCTGCCGATTTTTGCCGATACTGGTTCCAGAAGACATTATAAATTTTCCAAAGGTCAAGCCAACTAGGCCATGCCGGATTTCTTCTGAAAATCCTGTAGTTAGCTACAGCTGTTCAAGCATCATGATGAGATTGATAGTGTGTTTTGAGCTTTGGTATCCACAGAAATCTGTTTAAAGAAAAAACAAACAAAACCAAAACACACATATACCTATGCACATCAGATTACAGTGTATAACAAAAAACCTCCATACTTAGAGAACACTAAATTTCTTTTAATTCAGTTTGAGTATGGAATTTTTTTTAAAGCATGTTATATGAGACCACCTTCTCAAACTTTTCCTCATGGCAACAGTTTCTAATGCTCAAACTTTTGAGATCAATGACTGAATTAAGGTGCTACAGAAATAAATAAGCATAACAGAAGCTCACACTAAACATTTTATGCACGTGTCACTACATTTTTAGTTCTCATTATGATATTTTTGCCGGCTGACCATGTCTCTTTTCAGAGTTGCTTAGTAACTAGTGTTGCATAGGTTATACAGGTAAAAAAAAAAAGTACAGGTATTTATATATTTTTAAACAATATTTCAATGAATAGATATAATTACAAATACTTAAAAGTTTTCTGTCAGAAAGCATATCATAAACACTTGAAAACATCTGTAGAACACCATATGCAAGTAGAAATATCCCTCTGTGTCAGTATGAAAGTAACCAAAACCAAACAACATAAAAGATAAAACCTTCATGTATCCAAAGTCGAATAAATTGAGACATCATATTAAAGGACTCTGAGAATAAGACCAAACATTGAAACATCCTTTTCATCCATTATTTAATATCCTAGATATCTGAGTATCAAAGTAGTTGCACACCTGCAGGCGAAAGTTAAAATGAAATAAAGGCAGTTATCTTACAGATATTTGAGAGAGAGGCTTAAGAGAACATATTATTCCCTCAAGCACCAATATCTGAGTCACACCATCCCCCTTCTTTCCTTCTTTTTTTTTCCCCTCCATGAGTTTTTGCAAACCAACCAGGCTTTTCATTTAATTCAATTTTGGACCATACCAGAAAAAGAAAAAAAAAGTCCCACCACACCAAAAAAAACCCCACCACCAAAAAAAACCCCACCACCAAAAAAAACCCCACCACCAAAAAAAACCCCACCACCAAAAAAAACCCCACCACCAAAACTCACCCAAACCTCCACAATACCAACATACAAAGAGTTTAGGAAGACAACAAATGCACTACAAGTTCCAACAGCTCATGTAAATCATAGTAGATTTTTATTTTCATTGGAGACTGCATTTTGACGTGCTCTCCTTTTCTCCAGTCTTCATTAGGATCCCAGGGCTGCTGGACATTCATTGACTTAGTGAAATACATGAGGATATTTCTGTACCATGGCCCATATAGCAATTCTTTGCCTGTACACTAGGTATTTCTCTGCGTGCATCTTAAAAATCTTTTCTTTATAGCGGACATCTCTGCATGTGTGCTCTGCTTACATTCTTGAAACTGTTAGCACAGCAAAGCATACAGCCTGTCTCAAAAGCAGCAGCAAGTTTTGCCATTTTCAAAACCTCCAAAAATATACAGGGTGCAACTCTTTAAGATTTCTGAAGCAAGCAAAAAGCAAAAGGTGGTTATGCATTCCCCTGTATCTGTATGTATAATTCATGTGTTCAAAATTCAACTGCTTGATCAGTGTCTCCCCCCTCCCCAAAGCAACCCTTGCTGCTTACAGCACATAAGATGCATTTCCTACGGATTTTTTAAACAGTCTCACGCAATACAATTAACGCAATATAGTTCATCCTTTTTGCAGATAAAACAGTCCATGTATGGAGAAGCCAGCATAAATCCTGGACGGTTTATCTGTTTGGGTAACACTACTTCCAGAACGAAGATGGTGCTCCATCAAGCTGCTCTCCATATAATAAACCACCTGGAACCAGATACACTAGACAGCATTGTACAAAACCAGTGAGAATTAGCTCGTGAGAGCCTGCCAACACTGGGAACAGAAGTAATCCCTTATAAAATATTATCAAAGTCTCTCTACGCCTTGCCCCCCTACTCCACTCACACTTCTCACCTGCCTACCTCTTCCATGCCCACGCTGGCGTTACACTTTCAAGCACTCTCCTTCCCAACAGTTCGTTTCATATGTTCATTTACTTGAGGGCACCTACCAGTATACTGCTACTTTGTAAACAGTCCTGTAAAAATGAATAGTACTGTTTCTACATCACTGATGTTCCTGCACAGGAAAAAAAAAGTTAAAAAAAAAAATAATTAGAGATCTAAGTAGCAAGTAGATTTGAGAACCCAATTCAGAGGTCTAGGATCTGTTGGGTTTTTTTTTAATCATTACTGACATAAATAAGTAGGTACCATTATATGTTCAATTCACTGCTTCTGGTGACTTTTGCTTGCAGCTCCGAGCACTCAACATTTCTACCAAAAAACACTCAGAAAGCAAGATGCATGTTTAGAGACCAATCAGAAAAAGCCTGCTCTAAGTAGCTTGCCTAATACTATACCTAATAATCCAAACCTGTCCACTTCCTGCCAGTTCCCTGTTCGTCAGCCCTCCCCTTCAAACGGAAATCTTCCCATTTCTGTAGAAGTTCGGCAGCCTCCTCCAGGCAAAAGTGTCCTTCACTGCACAGCCCTGATTCACCCTTTGAGCAGATCTGTCCTGTGCATGAAGTGAAGCACACAGCTTTGGAAAAAATAATGTGATTGTGTAATTAAAGATGGTATCATAAGGTGCAGCAAGAGAACTTAATTAACAAAGCAGAGGCAAGCTGAATTCTGGAATTTACAAGTTGCTTGACTTTACAAGTTAGAGGTTGTTTCAATGTAGACCTTGCACATTATTTACAAATTTAAATAAAAGAAACTGATATTACACATCTAGATATCACAGGACAAATTCTGTCATCAGTATGGTACCAAGAGTAGAACTGGAAACTTCAGATCAGCCTCCACTATTTAAGCTAGTAAACAACAATAAGGGAGATTATGGCTTTCTTCAGGAATGCTGATGAAAATCAAATATCAGCCATGTAAGACTCTTGAGATGCATGAAGAGCTCTAGGATGTACCACACACAAGGTAACTATTTAACCTGTTCCTTCTCTTCTCCTCTAATCTGTTCTAATTCTCTTTTCCCTAGCCTTCTCAGTTTTCTTTTTTCCTCATGTATCTTTCCTATCCCCGCCTCAGACTCTATTCCACAAACTTCAAGACAGTACTCACTCCCTCCCCATCAGACCTTCCTTTAAATACTTCTATCTTGTAGCTCTCTAAACATACCTTTTGGGGGTAGAGGTTCCTTACTGGTGTTTTGGTCATTACAGACTCCTGAAATACTGCCTTACTTCTCTGCAGCTATGAGAAGACCTAAAGTGAACAGTAATGGTACATCTCTCACCACACATTCAAAATACAGGAAGACGCCAAGAGATCCAGTGACAGAGACACTGTTATGTTTATGTGTCCAGTAGGAAAGCTCCTTCCACAAAAGTGCTACTTAGTTATTGACATTTATGTAAGAATCACGGCTATGTTACTGAACACTCGAGTCCTGCCTCTGTTAACAGCTTACTGCCTAAGCAGATGACTGCTATAGTCTGCACTTGTAATATGGACATGTTTTCCTACACAAGGATATCCTAAGTCTAGCCACCGTATATAAAGAACAGATATAGCCCATGTGAGAGAAGTCCTGAAGACAAGCAGGTGTGTCCCCTCAACTGCTGCCCAAAGTCCCTTAAGGTCCTATTTCATGGAATGGTTAGAGCTGGAAGGGACCTTAGTATTTAAGAGCTTCTTGCTATTTCCAAATCCCGATTTGGGCACATTCAAATTACAACACTAGGAGTTCTTGGATACATGTGTCATTAGCAGCTGCCAGCACTTTGATTCAAATCACATCTTTTTCAGAGTTAGATGACAGAAGAACAGAACAGCAAGGGCTTTCAGTGTTGCTAACTCCAGAAATGTCTATGCTACTGACCACAGAAAACTTTCAGGAAGGTTCCCTTGAGCTGATGTTGCATGCATCCTGTCTGATCCATTTACTCGATTTGTTATTACAGGCACAAACACTACACCATTGCTTGATAAAGATCTTTGGGACTATGTGATTGACAAACTGTAAAACAGCAAATTCATCTCCAGCATTTATGTTCTCTAACTAAAACCAGCACCTAAGAGTATACTGCACATATATAAAATCACAAAATTAAAGTCACTTACATCTTTAATAACAAAGAATCATGAAAAAAAAAAAATCATTCATCCCTTGGTGATAAACAGTAACAGCTCAGTAAAATTCAGTCTAACAGTTCATTCTCAATGTCCACTCCTGCTGCACAAAGTCATCATGAACAGGCTATACAAAGCATCAAATGAAGAATAAAAACACCAAATTTAAGTCATAAGCTGAAAACAACTTGCCTGCAGCAAAAATTAAGTTGATGAGGGATAAGTTCACTTGCATCTAGCCCAGCTATCAGATCAGAAACCTAAGGGTAGTGGGAAAACACAGACCTTATCCTCACAGCAGCAAATACTATGGCTTTTTAATCATCTCTACTTTAAAAGTAACAAGACAGCAGCAAGAAGACTGCAATGTGCAATAATATTTCTAAGAACAAATCAATTCCCTTAATCAATTCCAGTTTGGAAAGCATCTTGGGATATTGGGATTTCCTTAGTAATACAGAACACTAATAGATTGTGTAGGCTTCAAATACTTGAAACTCTGTAATAGTGTTTCAAAAGCATACAAAGCTTTTGACAACTTAAGTGGTCACAGAGTACATCCTAAAAACAGTGTACCTATTTAAAAAAGGAAAGTAATTGAATTGAAGAGATACTCTCTTTTAAGATACATATCAATCTAAAGTTAGCATGCTCTAGTTATAGCAGTAGAAGAAAGAATATATTCGTTATATTTCTGGTAAGCAGATTTTGTTACTAGACTAATAGATTTCCTTGATTATTTTGCAAGACCAAGTGCACCACAGTAACTGCAACATTGCATTATTCCCTGTGAAGTAAAACTAACTCCAATTAAAAAGGACAAATAACCTCACCATACTGAGTCCAAAGGTGAGAAAATAAATTAATTTATAAAACATTGATTCATGGAGGAAGGGGTAGAAGTGAACTTGGGGGCCACTAACAACAAAAGTAATTGTTTATTTTAATCAGCTCATTGTAAAATTTTACAATAATTTAGCCTTTCCTCTCTGCTAAATCCTGATTAAGGTATTACTTCATTATTTGATAGTCCTGACAAGTGCAAACACACCTCTCCTGCAGTCCATTCAAAATTCTACTTCCAAAAAACACTGCTCAGTTTAATTCTTTGACCCTGCCACCCCAGAACAAAACCGTTTTAGCAGGTAAATCTTTCTGCAATTCAACCATATCTTATCTATTAGTCATTTAACCCTATTACAAGGCCAAGTACACTTACATGTGACTTCTAGAGCTATTTCAGTTGCCTATACTGATAACACTTTTGTCTCTAATCACTTCTCTCCTACACAAGGTACCTGGCCCTACCGCTAAGGGTTTATATGTTTAAAAAACCCCATGTGGAACAAGAAGCAGCAGCATACACATCACACACATGAGAAAGTGAGGTTCAAAGAGACAAGTCACTATCTCCCCAAAGAACTTCCTATATTCTCTGTGTAACTGGACAACAGCTTTTGAAATCAAGCAACTAATTTGCACCTACATAAACTTTGTTAGTTTCACATGAAATACCTTTCAACATAGGACTTTTCTCCCTGCAAATCTGGTCAAATGTTGCATATACAAACATGCTAGCAAGCACCTGTCTCTCTCGAAGGAGCAGCAGAGAAAGTTAGACAGTCACACACACAGGTCTATAACCATGTCTGTGCAGTCTCTGTTAAGTGAACAAGGGAGGAAGACAGCAGAAAACTTTAGCACAATTCAACCTATTTGCAGTTTAAAAAAAAAAAAAAAAAAAAAGCAGCAGTCCACAACTGCATTGAGTAGCTTTAGATTAATGATGAGACTGAGACCCAGTCATTGGACTCATGGAGGATATCTGCTTTCAGTTTTCCTTCAGAACTCTGTAAATCATCAACCCTTTTTCCACAGCTGATTACAGGGCTGAACTCCCCCATCAACAGAAGTACTTATTTTAGTGCAAAGTACACTGGAAGAACAGCTTAGCAGAGAATCCCTTGTGAAGTCCTCTCCCACTAGAGTCTCTCTCTTCAGAAGTTTCACTTTTGAATTTAAAAGAGTAGCACAGAAGTTTGCAGGACTGGGGTTTCCCAGGCACTGCACAACATACAGACAAAAGACACACTGCACCTAATACAGTAAGGTATATGCAAAATATGCTGCAAGGCTCTGCAATTTAATTATCAACATTGTCTTCTATTGAAATGCGAAGATGATGTGCTCACCAACAGTTCTCAAACACCAGTGTACCTCTGTTATCAGATACTGTACGCTTTTGCTCTACTGGCCAGAGCCTTCCACTCTTGTCAGTCCAGGTATACGAGAGACAACAGAGACATGGGTAAGAAGCCTCAATGCCAGCAAAAGAAACAGCATATATCAAAACATTTTCATGGATCAGTGTGGCATAAAGGGGCTTGAAATTAGACAACTTCAAAGAAGCAGAGGGAAATTATATGGTCTTACACATAGCTATGCAATCATGTCTCTGCAGTCTCTGATAAGTGGATGAGGGAGGGTAGGAGACAAATGAGTGGCAAATTTTAGCATGCCTCAACTTAGTTCCAGCTTAAAAGGGACCTTGTTCAGCGTTTGTTTATTTTTGATTTAAAAGAAAGCCTTCTGCATAAATTTATCAGCTTTTCTTTAGGGACTATGATCAGGGAGAGGGTTTAAATTTTATTAACAAGAGTGTTTCAAAGAAGACATCAATCCTTGTAAAGGAAAGGATTCATCCTGCTTGTGATAAGTTTTGCTACAAAAGCAAAGCCTATGAAGAACAGTCACATCCCCACCCTTAATGATCCTATAGATTCACCACCAGAATGCAGAAGAATTACAGCTTGCTCGCTGGAGAGCTGTAGGTCTGTGGCAGGCAACTAAGAAAATGTCAGTGGTTAAAAGCCACTGCATCAGAGGACCCTCTTTTTGGTTAAGTACTGCTCACCTTCAGAAGTTCTACTATCAAGAAAGCTGCAGCAGATTACTAGAGGAACAATTTAAACAACATGAATAATCATCCTCCTCCATCATTTATTCTTTCATGTTTCAACGCTGCAGTTCACCAGTTGTCCAGTCCTTTGTCTACCTCAAGCAAACATTCCACATTTAGTCAGCTTTCTTCAACCTATCTTTTCCATCCCGTATCTGCAAAGACACTATGCCTTCCGTGTGTGGGTGGGAGAAGATATGTTTTACGCTGATAAAGCTATCTGCTTAAAAGCTTAACAGAGAACAAGTCACCACAAATTGTAAAGCAATGTAGTTAATCAAAGTATCAATCTGTTCTCATCAAGCACAATTTAATCCAACCCGCTTACATGAAAGTAAGAACGTCTTGAGAGTTGTCCCCACAGAGACTGCCTAACAAGATCTATCTCAAGAGAGAAACTACACACAATATGTTTTATAATATGACAAAAATCTTACTGTCCTATCTACAGTGAGCCTGCTGCAGTTAAAAAACATAATTCATTTTTTCTCAAATCTCTAGAGGGCTACACTACTCACATGTTTATTGTAGATTTACAGTAGCTCAGACAACTAATTGGGGTATCAATAACCTCTTCATGTGATCTACATAATCCTGGTATTACACATTAGGGGATTCAGGTTACAGACATATTAATAGTATAATTAATAAAGTAATAAATACATGGTAACGTATTAATAAAGTAATAAATACCCGGCTCTCCGGACATGAATGGACAATTCCTCCACAGTTAAGTACAGCAAAAGCAACAGGGAAGAGGCCCACCTGACAGCCCCAGTTCAGCGGTGCTGCAATGGCATAAATGTGCACGCTTCAAGGGCAAGCAATGGGATCAACTCCACCAGCAGCCTATGCGCTGGGACACAGGCTAAGCCAAATCCCAAGCCTTCAAAGACTTCTGCTGCTGGGTCAGTCAAAATGAAAGAACAGAGAGGCCAGTTAGACAGTATGGTCCAAAATGCACTGATGGGTTAGGCTAAAATTATACACAGTGGGTCTAGGAAAGTATACGGCTAACCAGCAAAGACAATTCAGCAAAGGTCATGTTACTAAAGCAAGAGAAATGGCAGTGATTGCTCAAGAAAACAGTGATTTAACAAAGCAGAACACTTGACAGAGACTTTGACCTCCTCAAGGAGGGGTCCATTTACCTGATAATGCCACAGGGTATGTTCATCTACCACATGCATTTACACATACACAAATACACATTTCACTGGAACTCAAGAGCGTACAATCACTGAAGTTACTCTTGCAAAGTCCCAGGAGGAACAAACTACATGTTCATATCCCTAGGTCATAAATCTGAAGCTAGGGAGGGAAGAAATAAGGTTGCAATTCTAGTGGTATCACTTGTTCCTTTTAGGAGGAGATAAGGAATATAGTAAACCTATTTCTCTGTTGTATTTATCTCCTCATATTTGGCCTACTACAGAAAGGCAACAACTTGGTAATCATTAGTGGTTCAAAACACAGTTGATGTTGGTTAAAAACTTAAGAATGAAATAGCAGCTAGGGTTCTTAAAATCCAAGATAGATATCTCTATTCTTAGTAGCACTCAGGTACAGCATGACTGAGGTATCTTGTCTGCTACTAGCAGACAACTGCTGCAAAAGGGACATTAAAACCTTAAACTAAACTGAAAAAAACTTTAACTTTGCTGGTTCATTCCCAAATCACCACCAAAATTGCTGACCCATGAACAGCATGTTTCCATAGAAAACCACATCATTTAAATGTGTGAGGCCCACAGACCAAAGTGTGAAACGGGCATTACAAGCAAAACAAGTAAAACAAACCTCAGTTTAAAACTTTGTACTCTGAATATGCTTTCATACCAAGTTTCAAAGAGAAAGAGAACAACCCCAAAGGGCATAGCACACGTCACTGAATGAAAGCTACCTTCCATTCCTTGATTTATAGAGAAATTGCAGATACCAGCTGCTGTGTCTACACTAGTAATTTTGTTTTGTCATAATTGAAGTGAATTATTGGGGAAAAAATAGTGCTTGCCAATCTCCTTGTCTCTACTGAGAATTTGCACAGGGTTTGTTTCAAAATTTATCACTAGTCAGGAGTGGGAGGGAGCAACACATCATAAAGCAGACATTTAACAAAACCTACCTTATGTTCTGGTTATGCTAGTGAAAAAAAGAAATCCGGATGAGCCACGCAATCTGCAACATCGATTTTGCTTTCCAACATAATTCTGACAGTTGTGTAACATAAAAATTTGGCCCCAACATGCTCATAATTTAGGAAAATCACATGCTTCTTGAAGTTGTGATGCTGAAGTGAATAGAACTTCTTTTCTTTTTAAAAAGTTTTTTTTTGAGAAAGGCAAAACAGTATCTATAGCTAGAAGTACAAAATAAATTCATAGAAAATGATTAAGTTGCCTATCTACAAAACCTTCCTGACAGGAAGATGAATGAGACCAGCAAAGCAGTAGAAGACTCTGTACTCTGAAGATTTAAAACTATTTTCAGAACACTAGCATGCAGAATAGGAAATACTACCTTCCCAAGAGAAAGATGGTCTAGAAACAAAGTTATCAATATACCTGTAATTATCATATGTAGATTACAGAAAACAAAATTAAGCTATATATTTTATGGCTACAGCAATAATATGTAAGATAATTTTTCAAATGATTTGTATAATATTTCAAACTACTCATTATAATAAGCATAAGAAGCCCAAGAATAATGTTCTCAAGTCTACAAAGTGACATTACAGATGTGTGTGCTTTCAGCACTAATCCACAATAAAATGCAAATACACATATATTCTAAACATTCCACGTTTCATGATAAAGAAGCCATAAATATATTTTTTTATTTCCAAACTCTCAGATGATTCTGCAGGTTCTAAACATAGTTCAAGCACAAGAATCAGTAGTAAAGCACTATTAATATTGTCCTGATTACTTGATCAATAAATCAACAAACCAACCAACAAGCTTCCACAGAGGATTGTCACCAAGTTTTCACTGAGAAAAGAACTTCCACTTTGCAGATGGAATTCCTCTCTCTTGTCCACATGCACATGTTACTTCTCTTTATCTGTCTCTTTCAAATTAAAAGTTCCAGAAAAGGATAGAATATGCCATAAAAATCAAACCTGTTAGGTATAGAATGGACATTGCATAGTTGTTAACATAGTACTTACTCTAGATGCCCCTCCCACGGCTTCATTCACAGTACAAAGTTGTGTTTTTTTTTCCTGGAAATACGGTTTATAAACATATACAAATTTAGGTAGCTATCTATCACAATAAATCCCTCTCATACTTCTCAAGATGTTCATTATAATACATGGACTATAGTAATTGATTAGATGACTTGAATCTGTCATTTACCTCTCTGTACATGATTAACTGAAACTACTCATTTTAGAGAGAATTACCACCTCAAGATACTTACCCACCAAGTCAACATTATTTCCTACACTCTGATGTGATAACCTGTTAGTGACACGATGAACTAATGAACGAAGAGAATGAGTAAAAGCATATTGTTACACAGCTTCAGGACAACTGTTTCATTGCACTGTAGGATGGCAGAAGCCCATCACAAATTATTTCTCAAACCTAGCAAACTTAATGAGATACTAAAACCTGAAAGGTCATTTTCATATCTCACCCTATGTGCTATGTATCGCTTGTCATTAAGTAGGGTGTTGTCATAAAATGTTGTATTTAGCAGATTGACACTTTTGAATGTAAATGTACTTCAGTGGTCTTTTTTCCTTCTTTTGAAAAAATAAAAAGAACAGAAAGAACAGTTCACTGTGTGAACCAACATTGTTTGCATCAGACATTTGCAATTTAGCTTGGAGAAAGCTCCAGAAGCTAGTGAACTCCCTGTGTCCCAAAATTATGTTCCAGGCTTGGCAAAGAGAAAAGCACTTGCAAAATCCTTTTAAATTTCCTTTTTATGACTATCGATCGTCAAATTTGGGGAAAACCACTGAATAAACTTTACTGTTTAAGATGAGACCCACAAATCACTATAGCACACGGGTCACTGAAGAACAAGGATAAGGAAGAAAAAGGAAAGAAAAGGAGAAAAAAGCAAAACAAGCACTCCTTACAAAATCCTATGCTGTCCCTCCAGCTCCCCATTCCCATAACACACAAAATCCCACGTATCTGATAGGAAACTGCAAAGAAACACTGCTCTCCCTCTTTCTTTCTATTCCAACTCAGAGCAGACAAGCAGAAGTTGAAGATTTATCTTATATTAATTCCTATTGCAAAGTCAAGAACCTCAATAAAATAACACTTCCCCCATCTGTGAGCACAGATTCAGGAAAAAAACAACTTCTCCTGCCGCAGTGACACCCTTATTTAAAAATATTAGTACATATTTGCAAGTTGAGTGGACATTGACAGATTATGGGTTTCTATATGTATGTTGAATTATTTGCTTTTAATACACATGGTAGTAAACAGCAAAATCCAAAGTGGATTGTTGGCATTTTTATTATGTTTAGCGCATAAAAAGCCAAACCAAAGAAAAATCCCCATGTTATTGAATTTATAGTTCCATTTCTATTAAGTTTCATTGCATTTTATACAGGTGGTAGATGTTTTTCCCTCTAAGCTTCTCCAGCTTTCCTAGGAATAAACTTGTGTCATGTAAACAGCGCTAAGTTGTCCATTATGCAGAGTAGAAATTAATTCTTCATCTCTGATCTCATAACACAAGTCTACTCTACTATGAAAATATGCTACACTCTTACACCACCTAGTCCTCTGCAACTGGAAACTGAATGACATTACAGCATCTTCCATTCTTGTGACTGCCTTTGCCTGGATAATAAGGCATATGAATGCCCTGGCAAAAAAGAAACTTACATAGTCTATACAACACTTGTCTTAGACATGTTGCCAGCATGCAAAAAAAGAAACTGCTAAATAATCAAGGGAACAATTTAAAAAAAAAAAAAAAAAAGAAAAAAAAAGATCCAGGTAATCTGACACTTCCGTAACAATTCTGGATAATTTTTTTTCAGTCTTGCCTTATTATGCCTCAATCTTTGGGAAAACACGAATAGAAATACAGGTGTCTTTCTAGTCCAGGGAGGAATGAAGTTAAACTAGCAACTTTCACACCCTGGAGGATAAAAGAAGGTAAATAATAGCCCTTTCCGAATTGCAAATGAAGACTCTACATCTTATAAAGGGAGCGCTCTGGAAAACACAGAGCCTCACAAATTTTGCAGGAAAACAATATCTGCTAAAAGGTGGGGTAAATATCAGAAGCTACTAAAACTAAAATTTAATTACTATTTTAATACTATTTAAACTTTTTAACACTTGGAACAATCAATACTGAAAGCCTAGTAAACAAGACAGTTGGATGTCAGCCCTAGCAGGAACGCTTCTCAGTACAGGTAACTGAAAGTCAAACCACAGCCTCTCCCATCTAATTTTGTAACGCTTAAGGAGACTTCTACAGACATGGGCAAGCACAGGTTCCACCCATCAACAAGTTGTTGCTATTCTTGCCTGAACACCTCCAAAAGTGGGGAGTGTCTGGGTATGTCTCTGGGAGCCCTGCTACTTCTCACCTCTACTACCACCCTTCCATCAGGCTGTCGGAGCCGCAGAAGCTACAGCACACCAATACCCCCCCCCCCTTTTTTTTTTTGCTTTTCTTTTTTTTTTTTTTTTTTAAAAGTAGTTGGGGTGTACTCTTATCTCCCATGCCTGAAATCCAGCACTTCTCCTCTCCCGTTTCCCTTCATCCCAAATTTTTCAATTCACCTTTATGATCTTTTTAAAAATTGGCAATGGGTGTGCTATCCAAAACTGCAAACTGAGCCTTATGCAAAGTCACATACAACATACCAATCCTCACAGAGCTCCAAAGGAGAAGCGCAAGCTGAAGGCAGGAACAGTTTGAAGAGGCATGAGAAAGTCTGTCTGTATGCACTGGCCTTGAATGTTAGTCAGTTGTAACCACAGCTTGGAAGTAACACCTCCAACTTTATATTTATAGAACATGGTTCATGACACTGAATTACAAATCTATGATTTTTTTCCAGCCTCTCATGTAGAAGGGAAAAAAGGCTATGAGAATTAGAAGCACATGTCAAATCAATTTTTTTTGTTTTGATATATCAGTTATGAAAGTACTTTAGCACATGCAAAACTATTACACAGTTCACCAGTTATCCTTCTGCTGAAACAAAACTTATGGTATTTCTACTGTCACCACATATATTGCCATCTCTGTACTTTATGTTTTTCCACATTTTACTCTGTTTTATCTTCAAGTCCACCTCTCCACACAGAACAGACACCATTTTACTTGCATCATAATTCTGGCACTCCAATAATAAGGCACTTCAATACTGTTTCGGAATACGCCATCTCTCCTTTAGTCAGTACTCGGATATCCCTGCTGTTCTCAAGCAGACTTGTACTCTGAAGGACATTAACCTCCAGGGCTACGAGTCATGGAATATCCCAGGAAGCCCTTCATTGACTTTATGGGAGAATTTGCATACAGTCAAGTCTCTGCACTGAAAAACTAACTGCAAATAAATGGTGTTATTAGTAAGTTACCACTAAACCAAACATATGACTAACGACAAATTAGTGATTGATGGTAGAAAACTTCTCTTTAGGAGTGCTGGTACCAAAAGCACATCTACCTGCAATTATGCATATCCCAACAATCAACCTAATTGGAAAGAACGAGTCCCCAGAGTTGCCAACACAGATGGGGTTGTGGCAATGCCTCTCCATCCTCTAATTCAGCAGGACTGGGAGCCAAGATCTGCGTTTTTCTCTAACAAGGGAAAAACTGAGTTTTCCCTGAGACAGTGTATCTATCTACCAAATAAGATCAGTGCAAAAAATAAAACACAGTACTGTGATGGATGGCTACTAAAATAGTAAACCTACCACCAGAAGCAGTCAATGGGCTCCATGGACCCAAAAGGGCTGTAGCTATTGCTATTAAAATACAGTGCTACAGCAGTTGTCCCATCTCACATCCCTCAGAGTACTACAAAGAGCTTTAAGTATCAATTTAACATGGAATGGTAAGAAAAGAGATTCACCTTGCACCTCTATCAATCATTGAAAGAACAGATTCTCTCATGATAGACTGTTTCAGAGATATCTGAAGTCTTATTTTAACCTTGCTCTAGAAAGAGGTACAATCATTAAAGAACCCAACTTGAGAAGATTAGTGTAAATTTTTCAAAATAAAGACCACATGGAAGCAAACCTGAACTAAATCAGCTTACAAGCAGAGCTGATTGAGTTTTGTTGCCTCAGACACCAGAACCGACTGTGTTCATTCACAATCACTGAACCTTACAAACATTTATTGGGAAACCTTCAAACCTTTGAAGTTTCTAGATGGATGAACAAGTTTCTTTGGACTTAGATAAGATTGTATGAGCAATTTGATGGGAAAAACTATTAACTGGACTTGCCAGAAGAATTCCCTCAAACCTGTTAAATTCCCCCCTACTTGCTCTGAATAGCATGCTGGGGACACAGTTGTCATCATGAGCCACTGTGGTAACTGCCTACATACAAGAGTTCAAGCCAGGAGACTTAAATGTTCTCCTCCATTTCTCTTCCCTTTTACACGAGCCTAAGGCAAGCCACTCAGCTCAGTTTCTCCCATAAGATAAGAGCAACAGACTTTTGGAGAGCTCTGATTATTATTAAAGCAGCAAGTCATCATTATTCAGTTGACAGTCTGACTGCTTTAACTGCCCAGAAAGCTCTGAGTCCCTACACACCATGCTCAGACAACACACTTCGACTTAAGGCCCTCATCAGAAACTCCTACTTGGCAAAATGTTTCTAAGTCCAGGGCCTACAAGTAATGAATTCTCATCTTACCTTCATTTCTATATTTTGGCATTGCACAGAAAAGATAAGACACAATCAAGGTCCTCTAAATGAAGAAAAAAAAATACATTAAGTGTTTCAGAACACCAGTGGGAGGACTTCATGCAACGTATGGCTATTATTAGAGTGCTATTTTGCTTAGCAGATCAGAGGATACAATCAGCAGATGATGCAGCCATGATCTGCGAAGCACAGCCTTATTAAAGACTAATGAGATAAACAAGTTAAAATTTACATTTTGCTCCACTGATAAGGTTCATTGGCACGCTTATCTCCAATACCATGGTTTGAATATTAAACCCACTTATTAATGTCTAGTAAAGCTAATTGTAATGCTGAGTGGCATTAAAGTATAACCAAGCAGCATGTTAGAATCACATCCTTTAGCATTACTGTAGATCTGAAGTTAAGTGTTCTGCACCTGGAAATAAACACCTGTCGAATTCAGGCTGTGAGAAAGCACCAGCCTTCTGCACCTTTTTTCTGACCCTTCTGAAATCCCAAAGCCTTGTTCTAACAATGCAACAGACATTGCTTGTTACTATGATTTCAACTGCATCTCTCTGTCACACTGCAGTAACAGTAAGGATTAAGTGACAAGTATTTTTGTATCTACAATATCTTACATTACACTTGGTATCTACTCTCTAATCCCTAACAGAAAAAACACTGAAGTACTGACAAAATCAACAACAAAAGCCTGGAGACCATATTCGTTTGTTTTTACTCACCTTTTTCACTATCTTCTGTCAAAACTACACATATTACTATAAAACACCCACCATTTACTGAAAATACAATTTAGGCCTTATATACTTTTATATAGGCCCTATATATTTTTATGCCACATCTATCTAATGTGAGCACTTACATGGACTATCATCATTTTTAAGAATAACATAAGAGGACAAGAGCCATAAGGTTCCTTCCATTTTAATCTCCGCAATGTATCTGTACTGTGACAGCAATGGAAAGAAGGCAAGACAGGGGATAATTAAGTGCCAGCTATCCATGGATCAACAGTAATCCATGTCAGGACTCACAGGTACCAGTCCAAAAAGAATTTCTGGTAAGCACAAGCTTAAGATGCACAGTTCCTCTGGGAGCTCCCCATCACAACACAAGAGTGGCACCAGCCCTCCTTCCATGAGGAGAACCATGGAAGGTACAGGACCACTCAGCAGCCATCATTACCTTTTCAAAGTAAAATACACAAAGACAAAGACAACAAAAAGCATAAAGCCACTATAGATAAAACAATTCCACTTCTTATTTGTAAGGTAATACTCAAAAGCAAATATTCATTATGCACATAAAAAAGTATTGCAGAACTACCAGAATTTTTTCTTCTGTGGGGAAAACTGAAAAGGCACTTAAAGTGTGACAATAAAAGAAACTAGCTAAGCAAATAATGTGTGAAGCGTTAAATGCAACTGGTTTTTGGAACACGCTTTTGTTCCTTTCGATTTATCACCCAATTTAAACATTCAGCTTGTAATACAATCCCTTCCACTTTATTCAGCCCAGCTTTAAAATACAGGCACGCCATATTTCAGCAGTACAAGCCAAGAAATCCAGTGGAGCTCAGAAACAAAAGATGAGGTATATGGCTTGATGTGTGGCATTCCAGTGCACATGGATTATAGGAATCCATGGGTATACAATGGTATCCACAAGGCCACACTGTAGCCAGGCACAAAAAAAAATGACAGTGGCCCACTTCAGTGGCAGGTTCTAGTGCCACAGAACCACCAAGCCAGATAAGCTCTACCAGACCCTTTCAGCTGCTGGTAGCATGAGTTACGTGAAAAGAACCCCCTTGTACTCTTTACATGTTTCCTATGCCATGCATTAAGTCCTGAAACCAAACCTGGAAAGGAGTGTTTGTTGAGTGCTTAGAGGATCCCTCCCAACAACATGGCTTGAAAATGGATACTTGTGACTTTGGAAAAGCAGAGCTATCAAGCCTCTTTCCCTAAGGGAATATCCTGCCAGCCTGATCCCACAGGAGCTCCTCTCTCAACATAGGTTCTTCTCATAGAGGAAAAAGTGGCTCTGCAGTCTTCTTCCTTCAATAAATTGCAGTAGATGTGACTTTTCCCAAGCCATTTTATGAGTATGGTTTGTTTGCTAAGAGAATAATCAGAGAAGCTGCTCCAATTACTCTTTCAACTATGCTAATACTTGGTAGGTATTCTGAATCTAAATGCTTCAATACTTCCCTCCATCTATAAACAACAGATGCATCTAAAGCATATTATATTTTTAAAAGAGAGACAGCCAGCAGCACGGTATTCCCACAGGTAGCCTTGTCAGGAAAAGATATAAGTGGTAAATAATTAATTTTCCTAGGTTAACTTGAATTCCAGACTAGCATTTGTAAGCAACAGTGCCACGGAAAGGTAACTAACAACTCTAGTTTGCATTCCTGTCCAGTAAGGAGCTTTACCTTACAAGCAAGCACTGACAGCAAAAGTTTTATCATCTCAGAGATACGAAAAATAAAGAACTCTTATGCAAGTCCAGCAAAGACTCTTCTGTGCAATACAAAGTTGTCTGTGCTTAGCTACTACTGTATTTTTTATTATTTCCTTTTCTGACAGTTAATGGCCCAAACAAAGATAGATGCTGAGCACTGATGTCAGACTGCAGCATATAGAACCCTCCAATATCATCTACCCTCAAATAATTGAAGATGTCATTTGCTGCTTACTGTGCTTTTTTTCTCCTGCATTACAGATGTTTGGCAGGAAGGTTGAGGACAATTCTAAACATGGGAGGTGGGTGGGTGTGTGTGGGTGTGTGTGTGTGTATGGACACGGGGAACTGGCACATTCCAGTCAAATCTTCTTTTCAGAATTGATCTCAAGTTAAGCAGTTTAACAAGTAAAGGTTTAAAACAGTACATAGAATGCAATGAATAGTACTGGTGTACATTCAATATTTGTGGTTTGAAGTGACTGAAGTTTTATATAGACTAGCAGCTGATGAATTGTGATGCCATATCATACTTAGAAAAGGTAGATGATCTAATTCTTTTACCACTTCTATTTGTTGCCTCAAAAGTGCTGGCAGATCATAACAGACAAAGAACAGTTCATACAATCAGGAATAAGCTGGCCGTTGAGACAAGACTTTGTAGAAGGTAGTTCCATTCCCTGGAAATGGTCCACAGATATGGATTAGAAAACCATCTACATAAACATTTAAGAAACAACCTTCATTAACATACTATTGCTTACGCATTCATTTTCTGACAAATGAGGGGTTTCTTAAGTAATTCTATACCTGGTGGCGCCCACAAAGGGAATGGAAGAGCCCTTCACACCTAGCTTAATTTTCAAGCCATGAAACCAGATCTAATACCCCAGGAATTTTTCTTCCAAGTCTGATTTTATTTCTTGTGCTTCTAGAACTGCCTTGACTTTGTGACTGAGAGCAAAGTTGATGGACCTCAAGATCCTATTTCCTTTAATTTCAGTCAGCTGAATTTTTAGAGGATCAGAATTCAGTCACATATTTCTTTATAATAGAGCTGCATTACAACCCTGATAAAGAAATGGGAGAAATGTTCTGCTCTGTTCATTACAATCAATAGATTATGTAGCTCAGTCAGAAAGCAGAAGGAATTATGAAAAAAGAAAGTAATCTTTAAACTATTAATATTTCCAGAACAACTTTTCTTTCAGATACGCAGATTCCCACCTCCCAAACACAGCTAATAATGTCAGAAGCCCTGAGATTCATATGGTCAGAATGACTAATATTTACATTAAGCAAATGTATTGCCATAGTAACATAGACACCACAGAGCTATCTACCTGCCACAGCTCACTAAATTATTTAGCATGCCAATACTACAGTGACACTGTGTAAATGATCACATTCATTAAGAACAGAGTATGTGCTGAAAAACTGAATGTTAGACAGCTATATTTATTGCCATGAAAAAAACAAAAAAAAAACCACAACGGCACCAGTATTGGAAAAAAAAAAAAAAAAAAAAGCAGAAAAGCATAGAGGAAGGCTATAGCCTGGCAAAAAAACACACCTTGAAAACTTTCATTTAAAAAACATGTCCACAACCCCATCCCTGTGCAAAGCAGCACAAAATACAATCCCACTTACAGGACGTTAGGCTGACCCGCTGTGGCCAGAACAAACTGAGATATTAGTTACTTCCCGCATTACGTTTTTGGAATAATCATTAGATTTGTTTAACATGCATTTTACGTTCCGAAAATATTATTCTACATTGTGGGTTTATAAGAGCTAGTGCACATGAAATATTCAGAAGTAACTATGACATACTTCCAGAAATCTGTAGTTCTTCAACAGTCAACGCATTTACAGTTAGGAGAGAGGTGCAATATTCTGGGTGACGGTCCGCCATGTCCTCCAAGTGGTAGATGACTGCAGGGATCTGAGTGGTTTGTGTAAATCGGTATCCTCAACCTGAGTTGAAGCAGTTTGGAAGCCTCAAGCATTTCCTGCACTATGGATATTTTCCCCTCATCACCTGCAATGGCAGAATCAATAACAGGTCAAGAAAAGGAAGGAATAGCTCGGGTCAGCTCCTGGGACCAGACAGATTTCTTCCTCATTTTTGGCAGCTGTAGCCTCTTCTTTTGTTGGACACAAATAATGATTTTTCACATCTCTCTTTGAGCTCAAAAAAACAAGAGGAAACCTAAGAGTCATAGCTCAAAGATCCACACACGAAACTAACCCAGCCCAGGTCTAACTAACTCCAGTCCTCTGATCTTTTTAATTCTTCATAGGCTCAATTTACAGAATTTCAATGCAAGAGAAAGCTTTAAATTATTTCTTCTACTACATTTTTACGGAAAATAAGTCTGGCGTTCACCCTTATGCTTGTATTATTATTCACTTGCACGGAAATGCCACCAAGTCTTACTTAAAGACATTTTTATAGCACTAGCAATAATCAAATCCAACCTCAAAACAATAGATTACCATAACAGAGACTTGTGTAGAATTTGATCTTGTGAGACCAGCTTTTCAAAATATTGAAATGTTTGGGACATGTTGTTCTCCATAGAGAATACTACTTAAATAACAAGAGTGTGTTTTTCTTAAGCAAGTTATTTTAATTAAGAATTATTAAAGAACTGACTTGATCCTCCACAGGAGGATGTCAGGAAAGTACAGAGAACAGCACCACGGTTTGCAAGCAGCTTTAGCAAGTAGCCTCATGGGATATATCAATAAAATCCAGATTACTTTCCACTCCCTACTAAGTGTTTTCAATCCTTGGAATATATTCCATACTGTAAGACAATGTGACATGCATGATTGATAGTTTTTAACTCATTCAAACAATGAGTGACATTGCATACCTCACTGTCACATGAATTCAATCCTCCCTAAATGCTCCATCTGTATAGCCTCAATCTTTCCCTCCATTCACAGCTGAATCTTATTTCTGAGATACTCATACCAAAGTAATACTACCCAAAAAAAAAAAAAAAGAAAAAAAACCCACCACAACAAAACCCCACAAGTTTTTCATTCCATTATCTTTAGAAGATGACACTAATAAAGTTATTATTTTGAAACATGCTCTTGACAATCAGCTTTATTCTGACTGTTGTCTCAAAGATCCTTTCTCCTACTGGAATCTGCTATAGGAACCACTTCTTAAAATATACATTTTTTCAGTAGACAATATAAACAATTCATTCAGTTATTTAGTGACTTCTTATACCAAAGAAGTAGACAGAACTATAGCTAGTGGCATATCATACTGAACCAATCCATGCTAACAATTTTCCTGGCATCCTGACAATTCTTACAGCTGAGAACATAAGATTTGGCACTTTGAATTAACTAAAGCATCTTCCAATGCTAAGTAAAACATCAGCATTACTGTTACTAGTGATTTTAGCCAAGCATCTTGCTATCCTAGATTAATTGCAGGAGCCTTATTTGCAAGATTGCCATAATCAGACAAGAGGTATCAAGGGGGCTGAATGATTTGAAGTAAGAGCGAAAACATACAAAAAAAAAAAAGAACAAAAAAAAAAAGGCATGAGCTGACTATGGAATCAATGCAGGAATTGGGAATTGGGTAACTTTACCTCTGTGTTCTGTCCATTCCTCTGAAGTAGTACTATAGAAATGTAATGGAAGATCAAAACAGCGTTCTGAAAACTATGCACAAGCTATGTACAACTACAAAAAGACAAAAGCGTCCACTTAGCCATGACTAACAGACAGCTTCCCAATATTCAGACAAGGGAGAGATGCATCAAATACTGGTATTGGAGAGCACAGGTGTGGTGAAGAACGCCAAAAGTTGACTGCTTGCGGAAGTCAGTTCATCTTCCAAAAGTATTTAGGCAGTATCCCACTTGAGATGATGAGTTTAAACAGAGTATCTGCTGGCTTTAGAGAAGTATCTTAGCCTGTGAAAGATGAATACCGCTGATAGGACTGTCAAAATATAAATTGATCAGATGAAAAGCAAATGACTATTGGACTAATTACCAGCAAGGAACAGAGTTATGCAAAGCCTCCAAACTCCAGGCAGAGGTATCAGTTACATTTACATGTTACAAATCACCTTGCTGACAAAATGCAAACTGGAAATAGGAAGTCACCTTGAAGGATTCAGCATCTTAAAGCACATTTGCAATAGAGCCAGTGGGGATATCTGCTTGGTTCATTGGAGTAATTTAAACTGTGTACTAATACTTGAAATGTTTCTATGACAATTAAGCACCCAGCTAAAGTGGCTGAGATAAGCCTTTGACAATTCTAGATAAGAAACACTAAGCAATTAAGAGAGATATCCAAACACTAACCTTAAATTCCACCTAGGTTGAATTTTCTCCTGCAACTTCCATCTTTCAAGATTATAACTGAAAGCACTAGAAAAGTCAGTACTGCTACATAAACCACCATTAATTCTAAACGCAAAACCTGTATTTTGTGTTCAAGCCAACAGTGAGTAGATGAACCCAAAAAGCAACAACAGTGCAGAAATACTGGCTTAATTTTATTAGATTGGGCTCAGCACTGCTACTACTGGATCCAAACTGTCTTCTGCAGAACAATTCAAGTAACAGCAACACAAACCACTTTGCTCTACGGGAGCACACAAACAAAATTTTGCACACTATAAATTATGAAATTATATAACCAGACATAAAGCATGCTGCACAATAAGATACATTTCTTTTAGGCTTTCACAGTGATCACATATAACTGCTGCTTGAACTCCCTTATGCAGCCCACAGAGTACAGGTTCAGAAGAAAAGCAAAGTATGAAATTTCAGTACCACCTACTTTTAAGATGAATCTTTAAGAAGAATCTTTAAGACGAATCTTTTTTTACTCTGTATATACAATAAAATCTGACCTACTGTAAGGGTTTTTGCATTCAGATTGTAAATAAGTCTACCATGTACATCCACAGGTAAATTAAGATGGATAGCTAAAAACTCATATATGTACCCAATTTTAATTTCTGGATGATCAAACCCGTTTTGTGTCAGCAAGGCAAACTTCAGCCTGCAGAGCATTACTGGGTAGTCCTCTACTACAGTTGTATATGTGCATATGCTAACTGTAGCACATTTGCACAGCTCAGAAAGTATCCTGAGAATAAGAACAAAAAAGTCAAAATACATCATTTCTCTGGCTCAGTTAAATTTAAAAGTCAGACTAAAGCAGATATAGGAACTGAATAGCAGCTCCACTGCAGTTTCACGTATTAAGGTTAACAAGCAGCAAGTAGGCTAGCTGACAAGGACATAATTGGCATTAAAGGCAACAGCAGCACATCTAATTTCCAGCGCTACAGTCGCTATCTCGAGAGTGTTTTGTTAACAGTGAAGTATCAATGACTGTACAAACAGAATAGCTTACATCAATGTTTTTACTTTTAACATAGTCAAGAATCCCGTGGTGCGTTTTGTTATTTTCTCATGCATTATTCTGATAGGAGGCTTGGTCTCACCCAGTGTGATGTGTCCTGTTCAGTTTAATGGCAACTTTATTTCCCTTTCTTAAAGCAGAATAGAAAAAATATAAAAGGTTTGTTTTTATTATTATTTGTTACCATTGCCCTTCCTTACAGGCTCCCCCTTCAAACCCGATTTTTCAAGGGACACACTCTAACCCTAACTGCTTCAATGCCCTGCAAGCTGACAAGACAACAAAGAAAAGGCAACCATATGTTTAACCCAGTCATCAAACTGATATAGAACACCCATGCTTGCAGAAATGAAGACATTTAAATGCCTTGCTGGACCAAGGCCAACTCAGCACTTTGCAAGACTAAGCCCCAAAAGAGCAAGAAGTCTGGAAAGAAGAATCAAATCCAGGCCTTCCATATGGTATAAAAGAGCATTAACTGACACTTGGTTGGCCTATATTTGGTCAAATTGTCATTTGTTTGGGTTTATTCACTGATGTATTGGCATGCTAAAGCAGGCTCAAAAAGGTCCTTGAACATGAGGAGCTCCAGAGACTTTTTGCTTAGTGGTTTAGAAACCAAGAGGTGAAGACAAAACTCAAATATCTCTCATCCTCATTTCCACATCCTAGTCCTCCAACCACTTAATTTTAATGAAAGTGCCAAAACCCTAGTTCTGCAGAGCATTTTGCCAAAAAAGCAAATCCTTTCAGACAAAACAGAGTTAAGAGCTGACACCAAGGTTTTTGTTTGGTTTTGAGGTGTTGCAGTACCTGGCAAGAACGTACTAAGTGTTCAAATGACTCACCAAGATTCACAGGAAACAACCGGAGCAAAGAATCTGTAGTTATAGCTGGGGAGTGGGATCTGCTTTTATTTTTACCAACCCAGAAAAACTCCTGCTCTCCTTCTCAGCCAGGACGGGAAGGGAGCCCTTTGTCAGGGTTAGCTTAGCCAGCAGCCTCTCTCACGCCACCAGCTGCTTTTATACATAGCAGGTTGACTGAAGAAGTAGAGCAAAGCTTAGCATTATTGGCTCAAGTCCAGGAACTTAAAAGGAATAAAGTCTTTTCCCTCTTTGCACACCACAACAACTCAAACAACTCCCTGGTGCAATGAATTATGCCATTTTCCCCTTTCATCCTGTCCCCACAATGAAAAAGCATCTTTGCTAGGTTTTCTAACTGGCAGAAACTTCCAGTCTGGACTCACCAAACAGGATTAATGCAGATATGCCCTGCACATAGCTGAGATCCTCTCTTTTTAGTCATGATTTACTTGTATCTATGCATTTCTCCCACTCTTTCAAAACTACCTGTAACAATGATCAGGGCAATTTCCTTATAGTAATTCCTGTATATCTAGGAATAATGTTTTTAATTGTTCCATCATTTCGTGTCACCTGATCTCCCATAGACAGCCAGCCATATTACTGAAGGTATTGTGTGAGTGATAAAAATAAAATGAGTAAAATCAAAAGAGGTGTATAAAGGAACAGACCAGGCAGAAGTAATCAAAGTTTTTTTCAGCCTCTCCTCCCCGCACACCCCCTCCCATCCTTCTCCCCGCAAAAACCCCACAAACGTTTCAAGTTCCATGACTAAAGCCACAGTTGGCACCAGTGGCACTGGGATGGGACAATACCAGAGAGTTCAGTAAAGTAATAAGCAGCAACTATCTGAAATTTTTTAGTAAGAAAAAGAGAGGCCCTCTCACCATGGATACCCACTCACCATCAATGGGAAGTCTTACATGAATTCAATAAACATAGAATTCGTACAAGTTTTGGTATAACAGAAGTCAACCAACAGCAGAACAACCAGCACAGTGTCTCTGATTTAGCCAAGCCAAGCAGAAATCGGGTGGACAAATCTATAAGGACCCAAACAGATTGCCTAACTCCCAAATCCTACCTCCTAATTCTGCTTGTAAATAAAAAATAAAAAAAATAAAAATCTGTGCCATTCATCCCAAATTCCCTTCCACCTCATCTACTTAACCTGACATAAGAGTAGAACAAGTATTCCAAGCAGGGAGGCAGACACACACAAGGTTCCTCTACACTCCAAAATTAGATTATTAAGACAACTATTTTAAACACAGTTTTATCAAGTTTACCACACCATTTTCTCATAGTAAGTACTTACGTAGTGCAAAACCCCTATCAGCTTTCTTCTTTGCTAACCCTAGTCTTTAAAGCTTGCTTTGTTCTAGTAAAATAATTTTCTAATGAGCTTGAATATCCAGAGAAGATGCATGATCCAAGACAGGTCTGAAACAAGACTAGCTTTTTGCTGCCATTTCATAGTTCAAAGTAAAGTTGACTTTGCCAGTTGGAATTATTAAAAAATGTTAAGCTTTTCCATTTTCTGATCACACTTACACAGAGTTTCAATTTCTCTCTCCCTCCCAACATCTGAAAGTCAAAAATTATAATCATTGTTTTGTGTCAAGCAGCTCAGTTTGGATGCCTGCTGTGCTCTCATTGACACTTTTCCCACAGGTGCTCCAGGCAGCACAGAATTAAGATAGTGAAGTAATTGCTACCATACTTTTGCTTTTAGTTGATGTCACTGCCCAATTCAAAAGAATTGGAAGCACAAAGCACGATCATCCATGGCTGACTGAGGAAGAAGAAATACAGAAATAAAGGAGACAATAAAGCAAGAGGGAAGAAAAACTAGAGAGAAGTGCAGAAAAAAAGGATAGATGCAGATAAGCAAGGGCCACTTAACAGACTAGAGTCTGTCATCTCTCCCTCCAGTTCCAGTATCATTTCTGCAGAAGAGCATTTGGGTTATCAGAACAGAGTAAATAGAGGGCAATGGAAATAGAGCTGAAAGAAACAAAACCAAGCTTTTTTTTTTTCCCCCGGACAAAAAGGGATGGTAAGAAATAAAGAAAAACAAACATGGAAAACAGAAGATAGATTTATGTGATTTGCATTGATTAAAACACTAGTCAGCCTCTTTTTTACTGTACAGCAGTGTTAAAAAACTCTTACCACCACCACTGCCCATGTACATACATACCAATACATATACAAGCCAATAGACATTGCTATTAGGAGTCGAGCTGCTGCATGCTTAGTAGAGAGACAGATTAACTGAACAGATATTTCTACATTCATGTTCAAACGCCACAAGTGCCATACCTAAAGCATATGAAGCCCTCAATATCTACACCTTGAACATGAATATTACAATTTCAGATACAGATATCTTGCTACTAAAAAAAAACCCGGAACAATTACATATGCATTAAATAAACCTTATGCCATTTATTTCCTTGATTCTTTATGTGCCAAAACATTGGGGGGGGGGGAACCCAACAGAATAAAAAAAAACAGACATGGGCCTACCTTACTATGCATTATTAAAATGCCAAGCACAGTAGGCTGTTAATTTTTCACTTGAAATAACTGCATAACTTGGTTGGGGAATTATTCAGTTCTAAAAACTCTGTAGCCATTTCATTTCACCTTTCATTATCTTTCATCCACAAGTCAGAATCATATATGCAGTTCACTGAAAAGTAAAGTGCACAAGTCCTTGAATCCTAGATAGAGATGGGATGTGCTGTAAGTGATTTTTCTCACCATAACTGATAAATAAGCAAAAAAAAAAACCACCACACAATAAAAATCAAGATATTCAGAGATATTGGTGTAAGCATAGTAAGTCAGAAGTTACTTTTATCATACTGGAAACAAAATTTCTTGTTTCTATAAGCCCAAGATATATTTTCAATCTTTTATCATGTCTCCACGCTATGCATTATGATGATAGATGGTGACAGATGAATGGCAATAGAATGGTGATAGATTAAAAATAGTGACACTCAGGAGTACAAGAAGCTTTAAAGAGTGCTTTGAGACTAAACAGAAGTATATGAGCAAGAAAATAATTGTCTATATGCCAACAGACAAACACAGCACATCCCCAGGGACAGATTCTTTTTCTGTGAACTCCCTCCTGCTGTTAACTGTGCAGGAGTCAGGGTCAGGGAAGGATGCTGAGTCAAACTTGTGATAAATAAAAGATTTAACCACAACAGATGCACGTTTACCTAATCGCTGTTCTCATGACTCACACAAAAGAGGTCTTTCTAAACTTCTTAATATGTAGGTCTGTTATTGATGGTTGCTTAAACAGTCTAGGAGATGGGAAATGTCCATACTTCTCTCCTTCAAAAAGGGGGTGATTGGAAGATCACAGATTGGGCTGCTCTTTGTATAAAATGCTAAACATCTACCTAGGCAGCAATTTGGAGTCACAGAAGTTGTCACCTGGTCACTTACACAAATAACATCCTATCTTTGCACTCTCTCTTCAGGCTGTGAGCAATCTGAGGGTAGGGAAGATTGTGACATCATCTTACTCCTGACTTAGGTAAGTGTGAATCCCACTTGCAGGGATCAATTGTTCCAGCTACTTCCCCATAGATAACTTTTAGGCAATTATTCTGCATCAGGAGATATCTACTGCTTTTGCAGAGTGCTACCACTGCACTCTAAAGAAGCTCAAGAAGACATAAAAGAAATATCGTACAATACATAAATTCAGTAGTTCGATAAGAGAAGGGGCCTGGGGGGCCATGCCCTGCTCCAGAAGTATCCAGCACAGGGATTGCCTCCATTAGATTCAATGCCCATATTGTTTCAGAACATTTAAGAACTTTTTGGGAACATAATGGTGACACGGTAAGTGAAACATGCTGACAGAGCACATGCAAGCTCAGTTGTCTTATTATTAGTAACATACTAGTCAATACATTCTGAAAGAAAGAAGAACACATTTAAAAATGTAGAACAGATGCACTTAGATGATATCCCCAGTTCACATTTTAGAAGATGCAGATATAAGATACACTGCCCTATACCAGTTCAGGTGATTTTCTGGTGTATATGTTTGTAAGATAATCATGCAACCAATCAAAAGAATTCCATTATGAGTGTATTGGATTTGTGTAGCAAGATTTTGGTAGCAGAGGAGCTACAGGGGTGGCTTCTGTGAGAAGCTGCTAGAAGCTTCCCTTATGTCCAACAGAGCCAATGCCAGCTGGCTCCGAGACAGACCTGCCACTGGCCAAAGCCAAGCCCATGAGCGACGGTGGTAGCACATCTGGGTAACATATTTGAGAAGGGGGAAAAACAAAAAAAAACACAACAAAAAACAAACCTGTGGGAGAACAACTAGGAGAGAGGAGTGAGAGAAACAACTCTGCAGACACCAAGGTCAGTGAAGAAGGAGGGGGAGGAGGTGCTCCGGGCACCAGAGCAGAGATTCCCCTGTAGCCTGTGGTGAAGCCCCTGGTGAGGCAGGCTATCTCCCTGCAGCCCATGGAGGGTAACAGTGGAGCAGGTATCCACCTGCAGCCCATGGAAGGTAATGGAAGCAGATATCCACCTGCAGCTCCTGGAGGACCCCACACTGGGGCAGGTGGATGCCCAGTGAAGGCTGTAAACCTGTGGGAAGCCCGCACTGGAGCAGGCTCCTGACAGGACCTATGGACCCATGGAGAGAAAAGCCCATGCTGCAACAGGTTTGCTGGCAGGACTTGTGACCCCATGGGGGACCCGCAGTGGTTCCTGAAGGACTGCACCCCATGGAAGGAACCCACTCTGGACTAGTTTGTGAAGAACTGCATCCCGTGGAAAGGACCCACGTTGGAGAAGGTCATGGAGGACTGTCTCTGGTGGGAGGGAACCCCGCGCTGGAGCAGGGGAAGAGCACGAGGAGTCCTCCTCCTAAGGAGGAAGGAGTGGCAGAAACGTGTGATAAACTAACCACAACGCCCATTCCCCATCCCCCTGAGCCGCTTGGGAGGAGGAGGCAGAGAAATTGGGAATGAAGTTGAGCCCAGAAAAAAGGGAGGGGTGGGGGAAAGGTGTTTTAAGATTTGGATTTTATTTCTCATTACCCTACTCTGGATTCTAATAGGCAATAAATTAAATTAATTTCCTCGAATCGAGTCTGTTTTGCCCAAGACAGTAATTGGTGAATGATCTCTCCCTGTCCTTATCTCAAATCCTCGAGCCTTTCATTATATTTTCTCATCCCTGTGGAGTTGAGGAGGGGGAGTGATAGAGCAGCTTTGGTGGGCACCTGGCTTCCAGTCAGGGTCAAAGCACAACAAAGAAAAAAACCATTCATAAAAGAGCATCAGTAGTTCTGCTCAGGGTTTGTGAGGTTATTTTTTTGTCTGTTTTTTTTTCCCCTGCCACTTTCAGGAAAAGTGAGAAGTTCTGAACAGGGTCATTCATGATACTGATTAAGCTGCTGCCTTGCCTTTCAAAAGTGCTAGACCAGTTTTTCTCGTTCCTTTTAAGAAAGCAATGCAATGGGACAATAACTTCATCTCCCGAATTAACTATTGTTGGGCACCCAGCTCTAAGAAATTGGCTTATACTGTGCAAGCACTTTATTACTACCCTCCTACTTGTTTATATTTCTCAAAATGCAGAATATTATTCTCTTCAACTGTAGTTCCTTCCCACATGTTCATTCATCTTAGTTTGTCTCACTGAATTTCTTCAACTGTGTCCATTAAACAGTCTGAATTTTTCTTTGCAGCTGCATGCTAGGTTGACTTTCAGTGAAATTAAGGTAGATTTACACCAATGAAGGGAAAACAGAACCCAGTCATACAGTCTTAAGATTTAAGAGACAACAAAGTTTTCTAGACTATGAATTTTAATACTCAAAGATTAGCAATTCATCTTAATCTCAGTTCTGTCCTCCTAGGACAAAAGAATTATTTAGAGTTCTTAATAGGATTTTTACTAAAAGAATAGCTCCAAAAGCTGAGGTGAGCCAGTAGAACAGTTCATAGTTCCCACAAGGATGAGGTACCATCCCTTGGCCCCATATCTCTAGCACATTTATTTTGTACTTCCTGTTCAGTTCACAAAGCAAGTCAGTTTACCAACAGCTCTAACAAGAGTCAAAACAGAAGAGAGTAAGCCCGCATCACTGCAAACTGTGAATGGAGGGAGAAGCCAAGGGGTGGAGGGAGAGAGGGAGGCTGAGGGGCTGTGCAGCTTCCACCTTTGACAGAGACTGTATCAGCTCTGCTGCTCCTGGAACCATTCCCCAATTTTTATTACCATAGTTGTATATTTAGAGTCAGCAAGTCAAATTCTGAAGATTTACAGCTGATCCCCTGTTACTGAGCCAGTAATTAATAATATGTTAGTTCTTCTGAAACAAGAATTCAAACTTACTAGTAGTAAACGTTTCAAAATATCAGGAGACACTGGATTCCCAGTCTCACCTTATGCCGAACTGACCAAATGCAACAGAAATACTCCCTGGCCTGATAGCCACTGTGCCCCTGGTAAAGGACACAAACTGATTAAGGAGATGTATGGAAACATAACATAAAACGCTAGCAGAAGTGGACAAAAACTCATTAGACATGCTGAACATGATCACTAGTCAAAACATTCCCAGAAATGAATCTCTTCTTGCAAATATATTAATAAAAATTCCTTATTTTCTTAAACTTTTCACGTCCTTTCCTCCACTGGAACTGGAAGAATGCTCATTTCTCAAAGATTACTTTCCTGTTTTATTTTTCTAAGATTAAATCTCCAACTCCACATTTGGCCAATGGTCATTCCAAGCTGAACATGACCCTTGGAGGCCAGCAGATTCTTTTGCATCTCACCCACCCCAGCATCTGTGCCTCTCCCTACCTGGACACAAAGAAAAATAATAGAGGATACAGCAACTTACTCATCTATTCTATCCCACCCTCAAAGATCCTTGGTGCGGAGGGAACCAATTCCAGAATGCATCTACCATGACTCCAGTCAAAAGACTTTCAAACACACTTTGCTGCGTAGCTAACACAGTTTTGAAAGAGAAAACAGGCTGATAATGTTACAGACTTAAAATAAGGGCAGAAGCAGGAAAGTTGTTCCTCTCAGGAATAATACTTTTTTGAACTGCTCCTGGGACGACAGCTACCATTATACTTCCTTAATCATAGAAAAATAAAGTCCCTGTCTTGACATTCATGAATAGCAAAAACTTATGAAGTTTCCAAGCTGTTTTCAGATGAGAAGTACTTCAATTACTTTGGCTTTTGAAAGTTTCCCCCCCCATCATGACCTTCGTGGGGCTTAGAACTGAAAGATTTCCTTGGTTATCAAGTCCCCCTCATCTGCTGTCATAATTTATAATCCTTCATAAATTGATCAAACTTCAACTTTTTAACATTCTCTTATATTCACTGAAGATATTATGACATTTCCAGAACAGTGAAATATCAGTGCACCCAATTTTTTCCTCACAGTATCACGTTGTAGCCTACTTACTGGAATCACCCACAGAATCAGATAACTGTCAGAGTGTTTTATGAGTCTGTTTTTTAAATAAGAACATAAATAATTAGATCATTAAAGACTGTACTGTAAGATAAATTTTAAAGTTACTGAATTCGCATGTAAAAGCTTCATTACCACAGCGTCTTCAAAAGACTCATTTTTTCAGTTGCAGCTGGTTGCTCACGGGTATACCTAAACAATTATTTCACGAGGCTAAAACAAAAGCTCCTCTCCAGCACATCCTACAACAATAATATTCTGCTGGTGGTGTGCACAAAGTGTATTTTACATAGGCCACTTGAGAGTCTACAACATTTTACAGATCAGCAATGCAATTTCAGCACACAGGGAGAACAAACTCTCAACTGAAGCAAAGCTCATTAAGACTTAAAAACAACCAGCAAAACTAGGAATGATTAAATATCAACATCCTAAGACAGAATTGTGGAGTTGTGTTTTTTTTTTTTTTAAATAATGTTGTTATATGTCTTCTCAGTATAACTGGGTACCCATTAAGTGTGAAGAACAGCTATGAAGTGAGAGAAAGGCTATTGAAGAAAATCAATATTAAGTGGTACTTAGCAAGTTATTTTGTAGTATCCCGTTTTATATCTGAAGGATCCCAAACAACTTCAGAAAGCAATCAGATTACAATTGTACAGTGATTAAAACTGACAAACACTGCACTGTTCTGCAATGAAACAAAGTATTTATACATTTCTTGCACTTTAAGTTTAGATGTTGGTAAAGTAAGTCCCAGAGTAGTACTAATCAAGTCAATGAGTTACAGTACTTTTACCTATGAGAACACAGGCTTTGAGTAAATGTTTCAATATTGATTCGGGTTAGCCTCCTTCTGCAGCACTGTAGTCAAAGATTTCCCCAATAGCAAAAGATTCAACCAAAAAAAGTCATTCACATATTGTCACACACTGCCTTTGTGCCACAGCTAGAATGCAGTGAAAGACTTTCCCTTCCTCTTGAATATAATGTTCCTGCTAGAAGAGAGGCAAAAAACCCCATGCGTTTCATAAAACAGTTTCCATGCAAACTTCAAAAAAAAAGCTTCAAAACCTGGGACCAAAGTAGTCAGCCGCACGCCTTTGTAGTAAATGGAAACAGCCTACAATAAAACAGCCTGCGTATAAGACACAGCGTTGTACTTCCCTGGTAGGAAGAGGACACTTTCAAATTGAATCGACATAAAAAGAATATCACAGTAAATCATTTTGCAACTACATGCTAGTTCCAGCAACCAGTGCCCTTCAGGAATACATCATAGTTATTTAATCACTGCCACCTTCTCTTGGTTAAGATAAGCCACAGTTCATTTTGGTTACTAGAGACACGAAAGTAGGATGAGACAAGAATTCTGCTTAGCTTGCATTTTGTAAACTTGAGCACGCATGTGGCAATGGAATCAATTAATTTACTACCCAGTCAATTTCTTCACTTTGAACCTCAAGCACTGCCAGCAAATTTTATTAATCTAATCTGGGTAGTAAAAAGGTTTCTCCAAAATTCCTTCTCAATAACGTTATACTTCCAGTGTCCAAATCTTTTGTTTTAAAAGACTTAAAACAAAAATAATATTCAACGTAAATTTTATGACATTCAACTTAATATGAAACTAAGGGCACAAACACGGCTTTAAAAAGCCCAACAGTACACTTGAAGTAGGTGACGTTGCTTTTCCATTAATCCAGTTCTATTTCTAGCAAACTAGAGTTTAAAAAATTTATCCAGAATCCAGGGAGATAAATGACAGTGTAAATCATAGCCCTGAAACATGCACTGAAGCACAGAGTCCTTTAAAAAAATTAAAAGGAGTTAATATGATACGTGACTTAAACACCTAAAATTTTGATCCTGCATTCTCCTCCCTCTGTTCCCCTCTCTGTTCCTGCGCAAGTGTTAATTTGTGACAAATTATAGAACTCATTGTTATAGGCCACAGCAGGTACCAAAAGTATACACAATTTTTAAAAGCAATTAGTCAAAATCATGAAAGAAAAAAAAATACACTGAACTTACAGAACAGAAAGACTCTGGCTTTTGATTAAATAAGCCCATGGACAGCACATGGCCCGAGATACTGCCACACGCTTGGACTATGCACATATTTCGCCGCCACTGGAAAACACCACTGTGCTGAGCTGATCTTTGACCCTGGCCAGTACAGATGCTCTTAAGCTCTCTTCCAGTCACAGGTGTGAGCGCAGCCGGTAGGATGGAACTCAAATCCGACCAATAGGAAAACATACTGCATCGCACGCGAGGCCCTCTCCGGTTTTAAATCAAAACAGCATTTCTGAGACATGGCCACTGGGAATCCCAGCTTATGTGCTTGGGCAGCACAACTTCCACCAGGCTCCTGCTGCCTTCTCTCAAGAGCCATAAACCCATCGACTCCTGTTGTAGGAACACTTCAGCTTGAAAACCCTCACCGATCCCCACTGCCCCATATACAACAAATGCATCGAATATCGTTATCTCCATTGCTTGTCTGATTAATGAGAAGCTTGTCTGACAACAGCTACAGAAAGGAAGGTTTCCCTAGTGTTTTTCTGATCAGCCCAACAGATTCTAGGACTGCAGAAACAAACCCAAAATCTAATGAATGAGTTTACATTTAGCCTTCCAATTCAATCAATCCTTGCAGGCCCCTATATTAACAGTGTATCTTACTTCTCTCTCATTTATTCCAAGATTATATTTTGAAGTAATAATAATGCACACTTTTAAACAATTTAATTAATCCACACTTCGAAAAATGAAGTCAGCTTTACCTGAAAACCCTCTTTGTTTTAAAAAATGTCAGGATGTAAAGAACAATGATACACGGGAAAACATCCTGTCAACTGAGAATTTGATCCTTAGAGATTTTGTTCTGCAGTTTTATTTTGTATTAGTATGACTTTTTCCTTATAAGTTTACTGCCATTACAGTGGTGTTTTTTCCTTCAAAATAAACATAAAAACACTATGTTGATAATGCTCACTTTTATTATGAAAAACAGAATAACTTTTTTTTTCTGGTTTCCTTTTTGATTTTTATTTTTTTTAAGACTATCATAAAATCTCTTAATTTCTAATACTGAACTTACCAAATCTCCTTTCTTCAGAATGGTTACAAATTCCCTTAGGTTTCATAAGGCTGCTACCAAGTATAATTTACACTAATTTAGTACTAAGGTGAAGCCAATTCTGGAAAGATACCTACTAACTATTTTTATTTCAATGGGACCAAGTTGAGAAAAACAGCTGTCACTATTATCAGAAAACTTGTCTGTCTTTTCTATTTCATCATGCCAGTGGCTTCTCCTATCTACCATTACACATTGCTAGCTTCCCTGCACTGTGCTTAATTCTTCAGGGCAAAATACGCGCTTGCCTAATTAGACTCAAGACACAAGCACTGACAAGTAAATCAAGATGGTTGGACAAAACATTCTTTATGACACACCCTGAAACTTTGCAGTGAATGGCCCACATTATGTGATATATGCGCAAGTTTTTTCCTTGTTTGTCTTGGGCTGAGAAAGAGCAAGTGTCTTATGCATTACTAGAGCAATGTATAGACCTTTATACTTCTCCAAACTGCCAGGCAGATGCATCCTTTATGGACCTATTCCGCAGCACCATAGTGAGAGCAAATTCATACACTAGCATATAGTGATGAAAGATTAGAAATAAGAACTATTTAAATTATTTATAGCATATCATTGACTCCTAAAGAAGGCCATGCCAAGTAGCCTGCAATCAACCCAAAGAATCCTATGAAAAAGTAAGATCTAAATAATGTAATAGCTCTTTTATATTAATATTAACATTTTGTGAAGCTCAAGGCAATTTAAAAATTACTTACATCAGTAGAACAGGATTTTCCCCTATAATATGAATTTCAGAAAACTGATAGCAACCAAGTTTTTACTGGATTGCTCCTAAGATCGAACTCACTGCTGAATGAAAAAGATAATTCCCTCCCCACAAGTCTGTCTTCACAGTTTTTCTACTTTTTTTTTTTTAAATTAGAACAAACTGAAAACCCTACAAACCTTTCACTGGGGGGGGGGGGGGGGGGGGGGAAGCAAGCCACAACACAAAACCAAAAACCGAACAAACAAAAAAAAACCCCAAAAAAACCCACAGGAATAATACAGCTGAAAGGAAGCATGATCCTAAGATCCTGTATACAAACTGCATAACTTTAAAAAAGGGCTTATATCCATTTTGTGTCTTTATTCATTCTGAAATTCCAACCTGAATCTAGGAAAGCTTTCCTTAGAAAAGTTTAATTGAAACAAAAACATATGGGAACATACTTATTTCAAATGTGTTAGTATTTTCTGATAAAAACATATTATCAACTCTAGTCCCAACTGGTATCAAAGCCTTAATCACAGATAAACTAGATACTCAAGCTCTTACGTTATGAGATCAGAATTTTTTTTTCATCACTATTGTTAGCTAAAGCAGGGGAACTCAAACATACTAGTATAATTGATGACTTGAACTATCATGGAGTAGGAACTAGTGGGAACTAGAGAAAGAGTTCACATCACTGTGTTAGTTCACGTCACTTTCCACTATCAGTGACTGTACAGCCTGTCCATTAGCACAACTAGATTTTAAGTCAGGGACAGAAGAATAACCGAAAGCTGTACACTGCTGTCGACAAAGTTACAGAATGAGATCGGACTATAATTTAAACTAACAGTTGTTGTTCTTTTGCTTTCTATCAGGAGAAAGAAATAGACTTGCCTTTATTGTGTAAAATATTAATGTAATTAAATTCTAATACTACAAACCATCTGAAGAACAACTCTTACCTACAGTAACTGATTGAGAAATAGTGACTTTGGCAATCAAAGCTGCTTCCATACAGCCACAGAATCATGGATAAGCTGTAGCTCAGTACATGTAAAAGCTGATACTCATTCAATTTTAGATATAATGCCATCTGTGTTGGGAACATGTCGTTCTTCTGGAGAAACACCCTGCTAGCTGAGCTTCTGGACAAGGGTTGACATTCAGAAACATTTTAATGATTTGCATTTAATAAAACAGGTTTACACCACTGTTAGAGCTGACAATTCCTTCAGAGAATTAAAACAACAATATATTAAATGCTTAACTTGTCAAGCATCAGTGTATCGACAGCCCCTCAGTTTTCCAAAGATATATTGATATGATACTTTGGGAACTTGCACAATATATTACAGAGAAACCAGATGCCTCCCTAACCCTTACAAAGCAGCACAAGTTAATATGAGAAGAAGAATATCCTCACTTCCAACTTGACAAAACAGAAGTCACAGGTCAGCCTCAAGAACTGCAAAAAACTGCATCAAGAAAGAGGTGGAAGAATGAATATGTAGCATTACAGGGGAGGTTAAGACCAGACCCATGCTACATGAAAGGCTGCTGAAATATGGTGTTCATTTCCACAAAGCAAGTGTTTGGAGTTTTAAAAATAACAAACAAGGCACAAGAGTTTACCCGATTGTTAATATTTAGTTAATATCTACCAGCTATTCCTATTTTTCTCTAATCAGTTTCAAAGAAAACCTAGGTATAATTAAAAAAACGGAACTAGTAATTATTGTAGAGTATCATTTCATATTTGTTCCCTGGCTAATGTTATTTGACTGGTATGAATGGCCTACCTGATATAACCAAGACAACTCTGGAAACCAAACATACTGACGAATTTCAAGCTTGTCTGTACTAAGCCCAGTCTCATTTCACACCCACGCATCAGGCTCCCTCCTACTAGCTAGCTTGGGCTTCTCTTATGCACACAACTTCCTTATGTCAGTCTTGCAACTAACATCCACATCTCCTCCCCAAATGATGCCAATTCTTCTATGAAACATTCAAGTAATGAAGACCACACCCCCCTTCATGCTCTTTCATCAGCCCCTTTCGCAACCTGAGAATAAGCTTCTCATGGGATGGCGACTCATAACTGTTCATCGCTTTTCACATTGTAGAACAGCTTATCTAATAAAAAAAGGCACACGTATGATGTTGCATCAAGAACCAAATGACACTCATGCTCGTAGATCAGGTCAGGGAAGAGATTTATCTGAATTTTCATCTGTCAGCTGACTAGTTTCAATGCAGAGCAAGATGAAGTAAGATGATTCAATGACAAACCAAAGTCTAGGAGCCTCTACCCCTTACTTAGTTTTTGTTGTAAAAGGATTTCTAAAGTTTCTGTGCTCAATTTTTAAGCATAGATAAAGAAGATGAGTCTTTCCTCCTTCAACTCTTTCTGTATCCTACAATGTACCTGTTAGAGTCAGAGGAAAATAAAAAGAAAAAAAGAAGACATACACTCTTCACATGACAGGCTTTTCAATTATCTCATATCCTATAGTCCAAACGACATGGAGATATTCTGAAACCAGAAAAAGAGGAGTCTTTCCAACTCAAGAAAATCCTGATGTACAGTCTTTGGGTTCTCATCAGCATGGCACTGGTAATCTACCACCAACTTATAGGGTATGTAGGTCACATATAGTTGTTCTCCAGAAGTTACAGGGCATCAAGAGACAGCTAAATTGCATTTGATAATTGCCATATATTCATTTAATGTGTAAGCAATTACTGTGGTTACCACAGGAATATTATGCAACTGTCATCCTCTGTGGAGTATATTGTGTAGGTATGAACAAGAAAAGAACTGAAACACCACACAGGATGCTCCAGAGCCCACATTATCTAAATGCAGCTTACTGCTACTAGAGTCTCTATTTGACATTTTAAATGAGAGTAAAGTCTCAAGCCTGTTTTTCAGAGTACAGGTGCCCAGACCTCAAAAACTTATTGTGACACCCAACATGCCAAATAGAGAGCTCATGGCTCAGCAAACAGACTTCTGTTATGCTCAGACTCTACTCTGTTCTTGTGGGACCCCACCTGGAGTACTGTATCCAGCTCTGGAACCCTCAGCACAAGAAGGACCTGTTGGAGTGGGTCCAGAGGAGGGCCAAGAAGATAAACAAAGGGCTGGAGCACCTCTCCTACGAAGACAGGCTGAGAGAGCTGGGGTTGTTCAGCCTGGAGAAGAGAAGGCTTCAGGGAGACCTTATAGCGACCTTCCAGCACCTGAAGGGGGCCTATAAGAAAGCTGGGGAGAGGCTGTTTGCAAGGGCATGTAGCGATAGGACAAGGGGCAATTGTTTTAATCTAAAGCAGGGTAGGTTTAAATTAGACAGTAGGAAGTTCTTTACAATGAGGGCGGTGAGACACTGGAAAAGATTGCCCAGAGAAGTCGTAGAGGCCCCATCCCTGGAGACATTCAAGGCCAGGCTTGATGAGGCTCTGACCAATCTGATCTAGTTAAAGATGTCCCTGCTAACTGCAGGGGGGTTGGACTAAATGACCTTTAAAGGTCCCTTCCAACCCAACACATTCTATGATTCTATGAATTACTGACAATATGCACACACACCAACTTTACCTGCAATTAAAGCATGTCAACAGGTCAGCATGGAAAAACTTGCTCTGGCAGCTGTTCCATTTGGTGGACAATCTAGATCTAAAGTTTCTTCAGCTGACACCTTTTAGCAGCATTCAGCTTTCCACTACAGACAAGGAAAGTCAGAGAAAGTAGAAAAATAAAAATTATCAGTCTCTATTACTAGAAAGTAACTGCCCAACACCTGAATGAGATTTGGCAGTTTAACAACTGGGGGAATAAAACAAGCCATCTTAAAGAGAACAAGATGATAAAATCTCAAGTATACAAGAGAAGCAGTAACAAAGTGTATCCCACAGCATGAGACAGGTCCACACAGACAACATCAGTGCTTTCAGGCCTTACACCATTACCTTGGTGAGAAGCCCTTGAAAACACCAAGGCCATCATCAGCTATGAGCCCACACCACCAAAGAAGCAATCCACATTTCCCTTCCTTGCTGCCCTCTGTTCACTGCTGCAACACAAAAACATTTGCAACCATGCTGCACCTCAAAAGCACTTGTGCATCACACACTGAATATGTTTGGGGCAATTAAGAAATTGTCCTGGCTAAAAGTAAGGGGGGGTTGGTGGGGGCAGGTGGGGAAAAATGACCCAAAAAAACCACAGAAGCAGAAAAAAGTGATGTGACGCTGAATGCTATAGCTGGCTATGCTGCCAAAAAGTTGATTATAAAACTCAATTTTCAGACAGGAAATGCATCATAGCAACATCTTGTTAAACAAGCTAAATACAAGCAAAGGCAAAGGAGAAGGAAAAATCCACACCTTTCTGTCAACACTGGAGTCATTTATATTAAATTTATATTTGACATGTAACAAGGCTGCACACACAAAAAAATGCAAGTATGAAAAGGGTGTCTATTCATTTATACAGTGCTTAGCATTCAAAATTGATTTTACAGACATCCTGCTAACCAGTCTGGCAGAAATTCCTCCAGACTACACAAATTAATTCAAAATAGGGAGGCTGTCAGTTTTTCTGTCTTATAAGGAAGGAGGCAAAATTCTGAAACAGATTTCAGCATGCTGAAAGGAATCATGCAAAAGTTAAAAAGGTAAATACATGAAGGGAGAAAATAATTATTTTGCATAAACATAATTTTTGGCCAAAACCTCATAGTTTAAACCAGATTCTTAAACAGCTTTCCCATCAAAGTAGCATGAACAAAACCACCCCAAAATTGAGAGCTTATTGGAAGACACCAGTTTATAGATCACAAATATAACATGGTCGTAGTACAGGCTAGACTAGATGATCCTTGCCATTTTATGCTCCTGAATTTTAGGGATGATTATACCAAGTTCCTACACAGAGGTAACTAGAAATCTCATAATAGTCTTTTAGCATCGTTTTCCCCCTCTATTAAAACAAACAGGTAGTTCTAAAAACTAGCCAATTTCCTCAAGTGAAATGATACCAGGGTGAATCTCTCTATCCTCCAGTTCATCTCTAAAACATTTCCTGCCAGTGCCTTTAATGCAATCTTATTCCAGCCTGTGCCTCTAAATAGCAGCAAATAAAATATATATATATATATATAACACCAACATGGAACCAGAATAATCCAGGAAATGTTATAACCTAGGGCTGGGGGGTTTTTTTGTTAAAGTACCCTTTAAATAGTATGTGGCGATTTTTTATTTTTGTTTTTTAAATTCTACATGAGGAAAAAAATTTGTTAGGTCTTTTTTTTCTTTGACCCCAGTTCAGAAAGGTACTACTTTGCATAGCTCACTAGAGATAAAAATCTGTAAGAGACTCAGGACAATTTCACATGCTTTTATCTGCCAACATTCTGTATGGCCTTTGTCACTACTAGCTGGCTTCCACAATTTGAGGATTGTGTACAGCATCATTGAAATAGTAAAATACTGTTCACATAATGCTAGTTCATTAACCGTGATATTTTTAATATATTTTCTTATTACTCAAAATAATTATGAGTGGGGACTCTAAAGGAAAGAGATTTCTCCATAATTTGTAATTAACACTAACTCTTCTCCTGTCTGCTTCATAGATCCATTATGTTTTGTCATCAAAGTAAGATTATAAGTTTGATTTGTTAAATACAGTCTTTCTATTTTTGTTTTGCTGCATCACTTATCTGTGTAAATTTACAAGTGGAGCCTATAATTGTGTTCTTGACCAAGCTGTCCTTTAGTTTAAATAATTATTTTCTCCCTTGGATTTACCTTCTTTAATTTGCAGCGTAGTTTAAAAACTACTGTCGTACACATAATAAAAAAGGTATAGTCTAAATGAAGTCCTTGTGATTGAGGTTTACCAGTTGATCAACCTGGCATTTTTCTTTTAGCTGCATATGAAATAGTCAATCACAGGGAACAGAAAAGAGGAAAAGAAAGAAAGAAAAAAAAAAAAAAGAGAGAGAGAAATAGCCCCTACCCATAATCAGAACTAAAGTCTAGCCCAGAGGGTAACCCCAAACCTCGCTAGAAATCATTGTTTACAACAGATGTGGGAAAGGAGTATGCAAGAAGCACCCATAGAGGGGCTTCAAGTGGATCAGAAGTAAGGAAGGCAGGGGAGGGAGGGAGAAATGAGCCTCTTAGCACATTTGTTTTAAAGATTCCAGCGTGCTTCAACCTGAAGAACATTTCTTATCTAGAATCACAGGCCTGAAACCATAAATTGGTACAAGAGACTGAAACCATAGTCAATGAAGAACAGAATCATATGAGGAACAATCCCATTTCTGATCTGGCTAGAGCATGTTTTCCATTATGTGCTTAATAAAATATTACACATATTTAAGAGTGGTGCCATATTATCCTAACATATATTCAGTGTTTCAGGTTCAAAGTACTGCAAGACTGACTCAATGACTCTTTGTTGCTACTATTGAGGCAGTAAAGAAAAACAGAAAGGTCATGATTTCTCTATGATATGCAGTTAATGTGCAGGTTTCAAAGAGAAGGCATTTGGAACACAGAAAGAGTCTCTGATCACACATATGTAAAAAAATTTGTATCTGAAACCTTAACATCAACCTATGATAACTTTCCAGAACCTAAGTGCCTTTAGCTTCCCAACTCATTTAAAAACCAAAAAACTACAAACACACACCTTAGGTTAGATGGCAAAAAAAGACTCAGTGTAGTATACAAAATCACAAGAATTTGAAAAATCTAAAAGAAATTCAATTTCTAATGAGCTTTTTTCAGTTAAAAAAGTTGTAATTAAAGAAGCACAGTTATAATTAAACCGAGAACTTCCTGTACTTGTGGCCCAGGAGAGTCATATTAATCACACAGTATTGCCAGCGTGTACTTGTTACCAGCTCCCATTCACCTCCAGACAAAATTCAGTACTGCCGGGTAGAAAATAATACATCCTTATCTCCAGAGAGCACTGACTTTCTAGGCACTGAGAAATCATTACTGCCAAGCACAGTCTTGCCTTATGTAACGTATTTTTGGAAGAAAGAATATTTTGCTTTTGCATCAAATACACAGCTTTGACAAAGCTAGCAAGCAACACCACCCACCAAGTAAAAAATAATACACATGTGCATTCTGTATCCTAAGGAGGGGGGAGAGGGGGGCAGAGGGAAAGAGAAAGAACGCAAAAAGTTTCTGCCTTCTCATTTCTGAAAACAGACAAATGAGGAAAACATGAAACGGTAGAGGAACTGCTCAAAGAAATTGGAACCAGATATTAAAAAAGATAGTTTTAAATCATTTGAATATCAGAAAGAAATGTTTTTATATATGTATATATCAGCTTACATTGCCTGGATAGCTTAAAATCCTGTCCTAACATCAGTGTGTTAAGGATATTAAACAGTTTTAGAACATAAAACCAGTCAATTCATAGTAGTAACCTTCATGAATTAAGATGCTCTATTTTATATCTTGATATCGTCAATATCGTGACAGAAGGCAGTTTTCAATGTTTCTTCAACCCACAGCAGAGCAGTCTGCCAAACCTTCTTTTAATAGGCAGGCTACAGAACATCCTCAGAATAGCAAAAGCCTTTTCAAGGATTTGTAAGTGAATAGCCAAGAACTAGCCATACTCTTTTACGCAATTAATTTTGAGGTCAGGATTATACTGCATTTTATTTGAGATGAAAGTTGTCCTTAGAGACTGTCTTGCATTCCATGTATCATAACCTACACCACTACTGCGGCTAGATATTATGAAAGATGCATAGCCTTGTGGTTTGGGAAATTTGAATTGCTTTCCTTATCTTTCCCCTTCATGTGAAAGCCCAAGAAAATAACCCCAGAAAGCATAGTCCACAGATCTATGAATCAGTACAAACACTCCCAATAGCAATAGATGCCATTCAAAATCTCACAAAAACAGCAGATGAACTTTAAAATATTAAAAGGCAAGTATGTTAAAAATTAGCTCTATTTCATACATGCACGATGGTAATCAAAAGAAAGAACATACCATAGAAGTGATACAACCTGGGAAACTTCCCTCTGTGAGTAAAAAAAAAGGTCTCCTCAACTGTTAATTTTACGTAAAACTGTGCCTATTTGCTTTTGATTTAAAGATCAGTTGACACTGCAGTACTTCCTCATATCTTTATTTTTCTTCTGCTATTCACAGCTTTGCCCAATAGCATCCAACTGAAATTAAAACCTTTGTTTAATGTCACTGTTGTTATCGCTAACATTCAGACAAGAAATCTCACAGCGAAGAGCCATCTCTGTTTTGTGCTGTAGCTGGACTATTAATTAAAGAAAAAGAGTTACTGCACCCAAATAAACACAGGCTACAAGGGCAGCACAACAGAGGGTTGTTTACAATATACAGTGGATTACATGAAAGAGTTTGCCAAATTGTCACTAGCACAAGCTGATTAAGTCTGCATGGCAGACAGCAGACATTAGCATAGGTCTGGAAGCAGTAAAACCACAGTGGCTTATATGCAATGATACAGATACGACTAAACTGCTTTTGAAGCTAACTAGGCATCTTCACACCACATTTTCTAGCACTCCCTGTTCTAGGATTTGCTCCCGCAGAGACAGTGTGGGTATAGGCATGCCCGTAGACTTTTTTTCATGTTGTTCTCTTATAACAGTTCTAGCTACTTTGCAACAGCCACAGCAATGTGAAGATTTACGTCTCACTCATCTACTCCATGCAGGCAGAAAAAAAAAAAAAAAAGAAAGAAAGAGAGGCATAATGTTTTAATATATTCTGGATCCTCCCTGTCAGATGAGACATAAGAGTAAGCATTTGGAGAAAAGGAATTCTCAGTACTGCGCTTTCCCCGGATGTTACAGATCATGCGGTACCACAGTAACCGTCTCCTATTTACCAGTCAAAGGATCAAAGTCATCTAGTCCTCCCTGTGCCATGGTAATACCCATCATGTTTCCATCACAACTCGCAGATGCTTGCATCACCTGTTCTTAAAATTATTCACAACTTTTTCTGATAATATATTCCAAGTAACAGTGTCTTACCAAACAAGGAAAGAAAACAGATCATTGCGAGAAACATGTATATTTTACACACTTAGACTAACACTCACTCTCTCCACTACCTCTTTCTCTTCTTTGAAGCTAAAATAACAGTGCCTGGTTCATTCAGTCATTCCTCCAGATACCCAGGTATTCTTACTGCTTTCCAGACTCCCTCCAATGGGTTCATATTACCTCCTTTTTTTCTTTTTTAAATAAATTCCATCTCCAAAACCGGAAAGTACCTCAACACTGGCTAAAAAGATTACTTCATTTAACTTGCAGAATGTACTTCTATTCACACATATGTGATACAGTCACAGGACCCCACAGTAAGAACTAGAAAGGTCCTAAAGGTTTACTGAATCAAGCCTCAGGGGGAAGCATTTCGTCCTTCTGGCCTCCTCTGATTGCTCACATCAACCAGGAGACAGTAATTTACTTAGGCTCGCTGTGTTTGAAGCAAGGAACTGAGCTGTGGGGCTCATGCTTTTGCTATGCAAACCTCAGCCCCAACCTCAGAACCAACCCTATTAAAAAAATCCTTTTCCGAGGGCAGTATTCAATCATTCCATGACAATATCTTCCTATGATAGTCTCTAATTTTACAATTACTTAACAATGTTAACTCTTACCATTGTTGTCACCCACTATAATACCTAAATCCTTCATATATATAAAAAACAAAAAAAAGCCACCCCAAAACCAAAACACTATTTCATGAGTCCATTTCTAGAGAAGACAATGTTTTTCAAGCAGTTTAACACTTACCACACTCAATTCCTCCACACATTCTTTAACAAGAGTGAGGTTTTGACATTTTCTATCATAAAGAGTGAAGCTATCAGAGATCAACTGCTCCTCTTCTGATTGCAGGGCCGGTTCGGATTTCAGAGAAATGAATTACATTAGTCTAACATGGTTTAATCTTAAAAATAAAATCATATGGGTTACTGCTCATTTCTTTGTCATCTTCTACTGCTTTAGGAGGGTTTAATTTCCAGGAAAAATACTGGAACAAATAATCAAAGCTTAACAATTGGGTCTACAACTACTCATTTCCACTTCCCCCCCCAACACCTGTAAAGACAGACATAATAATCACTCTTCTCAGTCTCACAGAATTACACACATTCTCCATCAGTTAAGTAACTGCTGCAGCTCAGAGATTACATCAGCCAGCTCTTACCCTTTCAATAGTGTTTTTTTAAACACTTCACAGTTAAACTTATCTAAATGCTCTATAACTCATTCCTTCCTCACACAAGCTTACGGTTTTAGCACTTGCCTTGAACACCGTGTTCACATCCTAGTCCCAGTCTCTCTTCTTAAGCATGAGGTGAAAAAAAAAAAAAAAGAAAAAAAAAGACAACATCTTTGCATTATCTGTCCACAGCTCCAGTCTTCAAAGAGCAGCAAACCTTCCCTGTCTTTCTTTTTACTAACATTATATTTCTATAATGATTTCTTGTTACTCTTTTTGAGTTGGCCATTCTGAATGTTCCATTTTAATTATATGTGCTTGCGCTGTATTTTTACACTTGCCCTTGGCAATCCAGATGGGATTCCCTTTCCCTTCTTGCTGTGTTTGATGATAAAAAGCTCACTAGTAGACAAACCAACCTCTCACGACATTTCATATTTTCCGAAACTATTCAGAGGAATAGTTTCAATTTCTGCCATTAATATAATTTCCTGAAGGAACAATGTCTCTCCTAACTATTTAATTTTTTTTGCTCATAACACACAGAACTAGTGGTAAGATTCATGTTAACCAGACTTAGCTGAAGTCTGCCTTTCTAAAAATCAATTGTTTTATTTTAGCACAAGTCCTCCTTCCCAGACTCTCACTTGCACACTCTCACACAAGTTACTTATCTTCTAGTTATAACAAAGCTTGAAAGAGACTACCTTCTGGTTGCTTTCTTCATATTTAGTACCAGGAAAGCTTTACCAAGGTCATCCAAGAACTTAGTAGGAACCTGCATCCCGCCATACTCTCTAACACTCCTATGTAATTAAAATCCTGTGATATGAATGATTTCTGCTAGGTGTCCAAACACCCTCATCCAGAAAATCCCCCCAATTTGCCAGCCTTCAGTCATCTCTACCGAGACAGTACCAATATTCTTTTCCTTTTTATTCACACAGACTTTTAGTAGAATTTTTTAGAATGGAAAAGTTTCTTTATTCTGACTCAATTGTTTTTTTTTTCAACTTCCTTGTGCCACAGACACCAATATTCCTGTACTTGAATAAGTAATATTTTTATCTCAGAATATTTGAATGTACTTTGGAATGATAACTGCTTAGGTCACATTATCTCCTGTCACTGAGCTCAATGCTGAGTGCTCCTGAAATGTTGCTGTTGAGTTGATGCCTCTTTTAAACCTAAACTGTTGTTCTTTAAATGTTTGCCAAAACTCTGTAGGAATGTTACCACTAGTAATACAGTACGACTTCTGTCAATACAACAAAATTTTATCCCCTACACTTGTTGCTACTTTAAAATCAAACAGTAACTTTCCACCTGTTGAATCTTTGCATGTGTACCTGCTATGTTAATGATATAACGCACAGCAAGTGCTGAGTTTAAGCTACACATAGTTTATCACTTCCTAAACTAATACAACATCCATGAAATGGGAGGCATTACTATCACCTTAGAATTCTAAATTGTTAAGAGGAAGAATCAGATAACACTTCATTCATCTTTAATTCATTTAACTTTTTAAAATGTATCTCCACACAAAGTAATTCAAATGCTGTTGAATTTCAGTGAAGGCTAATGGGAAAAGTTCATGCAAATACAAGCCACAAATTCTGCTAACATTTATTTTCCTTACAGGCAAAGACTAAAAGAAACAATAATACCTGGAAAAGTGTTCAGATAGCTTCTATATACACCAAAAATCAAATAATTCAGTAATTTTAACTGAACTGGCTTGAATGTCAGCAGAACCAAGGTCTGTGTGCCCAGAACTTTGTCTACTCCCTCAGCTACAGAAATTGATCTAACAAAGAGCATTATAACTTCCTTTGACCTTTATCCCTACATCCTTAATGTTGGTTGGTGAATGCAATTTACCATTTCTGATTAACCCATTTTACTAACAACTAAGTTGCTAAAAACAACAACACTAACAAAAGATATAACTTGCGTATAGCCTGCATCATAAATGCAATATTTGCTAAACTTCCTTAGCTGTTTCATAGAATGGTTTGGGTTGGAAGATACCTTAAAGATCATGTAGTTCCAACCCCCCCTGCCATGGTCACGGACACCTCCCACTAGACCAGGTTGCTCAAAGCCCCATCCAGCCTGGCCTTGAACACTTCCAGGGACGGGGCAGCCACAGCTTCTCTGGGCAACCTGTTCCACTGCCTCACCACCCTCACAGTAAAGAATTTCTTCCTAATATCTAATCTAAATCTCCCCTCTTGCAGTTTAAAACCATTACTCCTCATCCTATCAGTCCACTCCCTGATAGAGTACCTCTGTATCTTTCCTGTAGGCCCCCTTTAAGTACCGGAAGGCTGCTACAAGGTCTCCCTGGAGCCTTCTCTTCTCCAGGCTGAACAACCCCAACTCTCTCAGCCTGTCTTCACAGGTGAGGTGCTCCAGCCCCCTGATCATCTTTGTGGTCCTCCTCTGGACCCACTCCAACAGGTCCATGTCCTTCTTATGTTGGGGGCCCCAGAGCTGGACACAGTATTCCAGGTGGGGTCTCACGAGAGAGGAGTTTCTCTCTGAATATTTCTTTTTTTTTTTTTTTTTCTCCCAACAACAAGGGTTCTTGTAAAAAGAAAAAAGTTTTCCAAGTCCAAGGGCTCCACTAGCATCCAAGCAAAACAAACCTAGCTCTGTCTAGCCTAGGGAAATTCTGCAAAATCATCTCAATACTACAGTCTGTTCTGCTGTATCAACACTAGCAAGTCAGGAACCCCTAAGCACTGGGCTGTTGTTGGCAAATGTCACCACTGTAAAAATCATGCCAGTGAAATACTGCTGAAGGCAGATGTAACCACTGACATCCATAAAACTTCTCTGGTATCTGGCAGCCAGCTCACGCTAACGTTTCCCAGTTTTGTTCACATTGCTGGGACCGAAACATTAAGAACAGAAATATAGAAATCATTGTGAGGGCAAATCAGTTTCTGCCCTCCATCGGTTTCTTCCTTTCCACACACCCCACCCCACCAACTTTTAAGAAAACATACTTCCACTTCACATGCTCCTCATCCTATGAAAATGTTTCAAGGAGCTGATAAAGAACTTTCTAATTGTTTACTTGAAACCACTCCAAGCAGGCAAGCATAATTAATCTTAATGCAAGTCAGCAATTCAAGAAGGAAATTATACTGTTATGCCTATTGCTGACTATGTGTTCTATGCTTCCCTGTACTGAATGGCAAAATGACCAATTAAAAAAAAAAAAAGAAAAAAAATAATAAAAAGGCAAGACCACCTCAAAGTAACAGAGTAGCTGAATTCACTAATTCTCTGAAACTCAGAATCATGAGTCCCAATACGACTGATATTCCAAATCCATGCCACAGGCACTGCAGGGACATTTGGGTGGTTCGGTAACATGAGAGCAAAACAAGGAGCAATGCACCTTTTTTGAAGGCATTAATGGTTCACAGAAAAATCTTTTGACTGCTTAGCACCTGTCATAGCTATACCTTCATCAGGCACACCGGAGAAAGAACCCACCATAATTCTAAGTCACACGCAGAGAGGAACAGAGCCCTCATCTCTGAAACTAATCCACATCTCGCTGTGGTTGGGAGCATGCACTTCCTGAGAAGTCCAGCACTGAAAAGAAAGGGAGTTCCTCGCAAGGGGAGATAAGGTTTTGTGCTCCGTAGGTTTTCTTACGGGAATACTGAATTTATGACCCTGTACTAAAACATACTTATGGCACTGGCAAAACACAAAAGTGTCACAAGTGTGCAAGGAGGAAACAGCACAGCTATGTTTAATAAAGCACATGGGTCCAGTGTAACAAGCCACAGATGTTTCAGCTTAAACCTGTAATTATAAAAGCAGCACCTCCCTACTCAGGCTCCCATCTTCCCTTACATGTTCAAGACACATATGTTACAGAAACGCTACTCTTAATGTAATGCCAGTACACTGGTGAAGCAACAAGCCAAATTAGCTCTCCCTCTTGCCTGTTGCATTAGGGCAGGAGCCTGCCACATCAACATGAGTAAACACAATCTAGTAAAAACTCACACCACTTTTTGGACCTGGCTGCACAACAGCAATTTTTCATTCGTTGCTCTTTGACCAGTGTGCCAAAAAGGAAACAAACCCATTTGAAAAATGTTTAGTTATTACAAATATGTTAATTGTTAATAAAACCAACAAAAAAATACAAAATTCTCTTCCTTCCTGCTCAGGGGTACCTAAGGTTTTACAGAAGATTTTGTAAACCAAGTGGGATTGATTCTTCAGCAGTTCAACTCTTAAACCATCAGCCAGTGCAATAAAAACAGCCAACAGCTAAATTTAAGTTACAATTCAAAAGTTTACTGGCATATAGGTCTTGTCAATAGCTTAAAGGTTTTATTTTTTTTACGTACATTAGGAAATCCTTCTAGCTGTGAGCTCTTTCGCCGTCATCACTTTATGAGCTCCCCAGGCAAACTAAACGCGTAGCAGAATAGTCACTACCTTAGGTCTGTGAAATAAAAATTTTCACAGAAATAAATCCTACCCTCCACTAATATACACTACAGGCAACTTGTAAAAAATTATCTAGAATTACAAGGATAAAGGTTACAAGTGTCTTTCAGCAACAGGTGGTTATGCAAAGAACCTAGCATATGTTTTTATAATCATACAGCTTTTTTGCCTTTTTAAAAACAAACAAACAAAAAACAACTCACAAAAAAAACCCCAACAAGTTCTTATAAGGCATACAACTGTTCAAATAAACAAAACTGTCATACTGTTTGGAGACTACAGTAGAGGTACAAGGGGAGAAGACAACATTTGACTATGCTTCTACAGTTAAATGGCAAAAATTACGTAACAAGAATTTGTCTAATACTCTTAGCACTAATCTAGCTATGTATTTCCCCACACAGAAGCAGATAACACATCTTCTACAATACTAATTCTGATTACATCAGAATTAACTGTCATGGTCTATCGTCACTATGCAGGTAGACAATCCAGTATTACCTCACAATTTGACTTTTTTTTTTTTTTTAAGGAAAAAAAAAAGAAAAAGAAGTCATTGATTTCCCAATAACTTACCACCCACGGGGAGCCACCACAGTTTGAAACAGAATAAATTTCAGGACAAATTCTGCAACTGCTCTGCATTTAGTTGAGAAATAACACAAGTCAACACCCCAAGTACATCTTATACAAACTAACTCAGGATCCCTGCTTTTCAGCTGGATGTTGATTTTGGAGGAAAAATAGTTACACGTGTATATACATAAAACTAAGGTTTCAGGCCTCCTGCATGCAGATAGCTATATTTGTGCCATGTTTCCAAACGTTCCTGTGTTAATTAAAGGTAATCCCACTAAATATCAGAGGTAACACATTCTTAAATTGTTATCACCATTGTCACCAGCTCTTACTTCACCTGTTCTGCTTTCATTCCACATGGAAATAATTGCCTCACCTGAACATACCCTTCAGGATCACCTTTGCCAAGAATTTTTTGGCCACATGGTTTCAAATGGACAGCATTCCTATCATACCATCAATGAGTCATTTACTAAAAGAATATATACATATAATAGTAGGAAGCCTTATGATCAATGCCTAAGACAGAAAGTAAGGCAAGATGTGTTCCCAAAAGCTCCTCAGTCTTCATAACACTAACTTTAGCTGTGAATGCTTTACTACCATCACAGCAACTCCAAACTTAACACTTGAAAATGTACTGGGAGGTGTGTGTGTATATATCTTACACAGGAGTAATTATTCCAGAATCATTTATTGCTGTATGCATTTACAAAGGCATTCAAAACCATTCTTTCAGTTCAGCCCAGTCAGTCTTCAAGCTTGATCCAGGTCTAACTGACCTGCTCCCCATGACACAGTGAAGTCCCAGCTCTACTTTCCAAAAGGATGAATCCAAACAGAAAAAGGCACCATTTCTTGGAGGCCGTTCTTGAGAGTTTTTAATGGTACAGCAATTCTTACCAAACAGCCAGATCAGCAGCTTCTTACAAGCCTTTATTTGGCTACTACACTGTACTGCAAAAAGGACTGAAAGAAATTCAGAATTTCCAGATCACTAGTGCACCAGTTTTGACCAGTGCAGGCCTTTTTAGCCTCTTCTGGAAGCACCCAGAGGTTACTTTTCTTGACTCAACAGTATCAGAGCATTAAAAGTGCATCCATAACATACCTGAAGTATAGGCATCCACTGTTGTGTAATACATTACCTGAAACACACCCAAAAACAAGATACAAAAAGCACCATTTTGCCAACAGCCTTCCTTGATGCCCTCCTTCCTAGGAGCTTTCTCCAATGAGGACAGAGGATACGATTTCTCCTGGGTTGTAGGTCAGTCTTACACTAAATAGCTACCTGATTAGGCTGAGAAGAGACTACCAGTAAGCTAACAATGCCAAGTCAGCATGTTTGAGTAGGAGAGTCTTAAGAGTTTAAGTGCCTATAAACAAAAATATAGTTATAAAACTGTTGCAAAAGAAGGATGACTGGAACAAGAGGACACAAAAGCCCTGTTCTCAGCAGCACATAATGAACATCACAAACATACTAATTACTCTAGACATGCCATAGAGCACAAAGAGAGAACATCTCTCACATGTCTGAGAGAAACTACTAGTCACAATAAGATTATACCAGGATATGGAGACCTGCGTTTTTTATAACTCGAGTATGCAACTCAAAGATTAAACAACTAAACAAGATTTCCAGAGTCTAATTAAAATTTGAACAGCCCTTGCAATGAAACCTTCTGTGAGCATCAAAAAAGCAGCATTTGTATACTCATAAATAAAGATATGCAAGTGTGGAACAGCAGCATTTGTGAATAAGTTCTTTTTTAAAAAGCCTTAAAACTTGACGGACATCAAAGTAATCTTGATAACCCTTCAATGAGCAGTTTAACAGAGAAATTGGTGCTTCAGATGCTACTGAGAGGCTGTATATCTGAAGATTTAAGCTTAACAGGCATCAATGCATTAGTATAATCTTTTGAAAATAAAATGCACATACAGATTTCTAAAACTCAGTTTCATGCCAGGATCAAATAAAACCATGTTAGCAGCAGTTTCTCCAATTTCAGTTCTCTTAGTTTTGGATTCTATGAAGTTTTGTATCCCATTTAGGAAAAAAAATGAAAACACACAAACCCAAAACAACCTTCACAGAGGATAATCCAAATTTTACCATCACCACCATATAGTTTAGACACAACATGGCTACAGTAAAGTTTAAGAAAAAAAAAAAGGAAAAAGATGTAAATGAAGTTATGTTTCTTCCGTGGGCTTTGGCAACACATTTTTTCATCATTTTAATAGAATTCACTTATTTTTCAAAGCACATATCATCAATCATCATGGCTCAATAAACAGATTAAAATAGCTGTTAGCAGAAGTCAATTGAAAACATTTGTCTTGATAGAGATGGATAACGGGAAAAGGCATCTGGATGTTCCATCAGCTTCACAATTGCCATCCTCACACCAGTATCTCACTGGTACAATCTTGCACTTTGCAATTATTTATACTTTACAAAGTAGATTGTAAGTTTTTCTGTCTTTTCCTTCTCCCTTTGACCTTCAATGTTCATTAAGCAGAGACAGAGAAGAAGAAACAAATTACAGTATTAGGTCCTAATTCTTAGATTATTTTCGGATCAGGTGGACTCTTCATACACAGCCCAGCAGAAGTAAGGCAACACAAATAATGTGAAAACCCTAATCTGACTTCACTCCTTTGGGTATTACAAACCCTTCCAATCACCATTTTTTCTAAAGGGTTTACTTCTAGAAAATACGATATAAAACCAGCACAGGCCAGAAACACAGGCCTCTACTGCATGACCTAACACTACTACCATATTGGTGTATGAGACATCTCTTTGAACAGACAGCTTATTATCACTCCCTCTTCTCTCTGAAAATGAAAACAAGATAAAAGCATCATGCTTCACCACTAACAAGATGAGGCCCCAAATCCCTCTTAGAGCTACAAAACCACTGTTGTACAGATGAAAAATGCAACTATAAACTGTTACACAGCATCAGAGGTTCACACTGATCAACAGAAAACATGTAGGCAGAAAGAGAGGGCACTGGCAGATTCTGAAGTCTTTTTCAGTTCAACCAGAAGTATGGCAGCGTATAAAATAACACATTAATTTTTAGGCATTTTTCTTCTTCTTATCATCATATGACACGTTAATGCTCATCAGAAAACCAATCACACACCCCAGGGAGGAGGAGGAAATCAGACTGGAATGAAAATCTCCAGATACTACCGAGTGCGCCTTAGCATTTCTCAGTTATAAGAAACCACAGACCCCAACCTGTCGAACCGTTCTATACCGGCAGGCTGGCCCTACGCACAACCTCCTAACAGACAGTGTTTGTATCTGCCTGCGCCTACAGATTTGTCCACATGGAGTAACTCAATTAAAATCATGCCGAGTTACTACCAACAACCTTGGGTACCAGAACACATTCACATGACCTTGCTAATAGTTCCTCATTGCCTCAAAGATCACAGCAACGCAGCAATCGCTTTATCAGGACACTCTCACTTCTCCAGTTACCAGGGCCCTGAAGTTGCTGAGACCTCTGCTTTCCTTTGGCATCCCAAGAAAATACCAAAATAGCCGTCAGCAATTTGGTGAGCAATGCGATGAGTGCCCTGAAGAAAAACAACACCTCAGTGCTACGGGACTGTTAAAACAGAAGCCTGAACCCAAACTGACAACCCAGGTACAGGGTCACGCAGCTACCAGACGCAAAGAGACGTACCTGGCACTAGGTAAAGCGTCACACTTGTGAGGAAAAAAAAGCCTTCTTTGACATAAAAGCGCACATCCCCGCGCTCTCACCTTGGCTTCCACTGCGCGAAGGCTGGGTCCTCTCCCAGAAGTTTGCAGCCAACGCTGCCCAGCTCGCCCTACAAACCAGCAGCGGAAAAGCCGAGCCGAAAAGATAAAAGGGGATTAGGCGGGCATTACTTCCAGTGACCTATATACTCCCCTCGCCGTCCCTGAGGCCAGGCACCAGCTGCCCGGCTGCGGGGGGCACCGGCCTCGCCGCCCCGCACCCGCCGACGAGGCGAAACGAAACCGTCCCCAACTCGGCGCCCGCCCCGGAGGCCCCGCCGCCAGGTCAGAGGCCCGGCCCCAACCGCCGCCACCCCCCCTTCACGGCTCCCGCCCCGGTGGAGGGAAGGGCGGGGGGTAGGGCCCAGCCCCTACCTGGCGCGGGCGGTGGCGGAAAGTTTCCGCGGGGAGGGGCGAGGCGGGCTCCGCTCCCTCTCTGCCGAAGCGACCGGCTCCGGGAGGGAGGGAGGGAAGGGAGGCGGCCGCCCAGGTAAATCGCCGTCAAGCGACGGGACAGCCGGGGCCGGCGCTAATCCCTCAGAGGAAGAAGGGAGGGAGGGATCCCCCTCAAGCCCGCCCTCACCGAGCGCCCCGCAGGCTCCGTCCCCTCAGGGCGGGCATCTTCCCCCCCTCCCCTCACGGCGGGCGGCCCCAACTCGGCACCGGCCGCTGAGTCAGGGAGGCGGGGAGGAGCCGCGACCTGGCGGGGTGAGGCGAGGCGCGGCCCGCCAGAGGGCGGCGTCGGTCAACACTCTTACCCACCCTCCTCCCCCGCCTTTTGATGGTTATTATTACTAATTTTTTGTTTTTTCTTTAGGTGATGCCGCAGCCTATGAGCGTTGCTCCCTCTCAGCAGACAATGCTGGCGCTCCTCAGGGTGCAAGCGGGAGCGCTTTCCTCGGTGAGCTGGCCTTTGGGGCCTGTTGTGGAGGGTAACGGGCGGGGGAATCACCTGCCCGCCATTTGCCTGGGCCCCTCTGGGAGGGTTACGCACCTAGCCCCTGTGAATAACTAAGAAACATCAATTTCTCCTACATGGAAAAACCTGCAAACCACAAGTACCGCTTTAAGTCCAGCCCATGTTACTTACAAATTAGAATTAGAGCTAATTCCCTAACGATACAAACTATATAGTTCCTATTTTTAAATACCTCACTATATCTGTGATAGACTGCCATGGTGAATAGTTAAGCGTGGTTCGCTATGCAATTTGTCTTTTTTTTTTTTAATGGCCTCAAATAAATTAATTACACTGTCAGGGTACTGATTGTGATTTCGCTAATGACTCAAAATAGGAATAGATGCTGGCCTATTAGGGTAACAGCTCATTTAAATAAATGTATAATATAATTTACCAAGTCTAATGGTGTTTGCTATGAGTTCAGGAAGCTTTCTCTCCAAATGCTCTATGTAATTACAGAATAATTTACTAAGATTACTAACTAACTAGATCCTCGCAAACTAACCCACACCTAGGTATGCCAGAGTTAAAGATTTTCCAACCCAAAACCATCATCCAAAAATCTAGTCAGAAATAAAACTGATCAAGCTTGAGTCAGGTTCCTCCACGTAGAAAGACTAAGAATCATTGGTTCTTGTAAAATATCTTGACATATGTTGAAGCTAAATCTAAGCTTTAAGGAGGGAGGAACAGCTACTTCCAGAGACTATAATTCCTCCTTCTTGCACTGTTGTTTATTGTTTTCAGAACTGCAAGATAAAATACTAGTTCAACATAATTCTTTATTGCAAATGCTATGGTAGAAGTGCTCAGCAGAACTACTAATGTCATCCCCCTCATGGTCTGAATCCAGAATCTGTTGCCTAGATGTCTGGGCATGCATGTTTCTGTTGGAGAGGTGGTTTTCCTATGTTAGATCTGGTATTACCATTTGTTCAGGAAGTAGCTTCTGTGTGCTGCTGTAGAGCCTGTGTACATAGGTGGGTGGTATTTGGTGGCTGCCTAGGATGGCAGAGCAGAAGCCAGCTTGGGAATTTGGTAAAATTGGCTAGAGGACTTTAGCAGAAACTGAGAGGATACTTCTGTTTATATTATTTGGTCTCAGAGGCATGGGAACCGTCAGCCAGCACACAGATGAAAGATGCCCTTTGTGTGAAACATCTCATCATAAGCAGATCATTAAGGAGTGAGTCTCTGAAGCACTGTCTGTTATGGATACTGATATAATCTCTTTCACTTCTTTCTATTGCTGCTCTAAGCATTTTAAAAACACTCTATAATTATTTTTCCTGTGATAATTAGGTTGAATCCAAGATAGCTGTCCCTTTACATCCCTATCTTTTAATCATTAGATAAGCTGTTCTATCATACAGAGTTAGAAGAGATGGAAGTGTAAAGATGGCTTATCACAAGCTCCCACTAATCCTGCTACTGGCCCTCTTTGTTGTGAAGGCATTCTTAGCTACTAAGAAATACTTCACCCAGGTGTAAGAGTAAGAGGCATAGCACTTGAACCCAAACACAATTGACTGACAGAATAGTTAAACATAGTAAGGATAACACGAGATTTAACAAACAGCATTTGCCAGTCTTGAATGTTGTGTCATCAGTACAAGTGTGCAGTGCCTGAAGCGAAGTTTAAGCAGTAATTAAACTAAGTCTATATTTATAGTGGTTAGAGAACATAACAACATGTATGCTTATACTTTTGGTCATCAGTTTTACTCCACGGAAAGCTCAGGCTTTCTAAAGAAATTCCATAAAGTTTCTGCTTTCTGTGCCCCAGGGGCATGCCTACAGTGTCAGAAAAAAATTTACTGTTGCAGATAAAAATGACCAAGTGTATCTACATATGTAAACCAGACAGGTTTTAGAAGAGCTCTCTTACTGTAAATTTCTATGCCATTTTTTTTCATGTTACATGTTTTAAAGGTGCATAAGCATTTGTCCGTTAAGAAGTGTGCTTTATGCAAAGTATTCGACTATACTCTCCAATTACAAGTTGCAGGTGTACTACAAATAGAAAATCCGTAAGATAGATATAGTTTCATTTTTAAAAAAAGTCACTGTCAACAAACCACAATGCTCGCCAAAAATTAAGTGACCCCTGAGCTGCCACATGTAAGACAGATTTGATCTAGATATCATCCCAGTAAAACAAATAATACATTTGCTTCTTAGCAAGAGATCTGATTTTCAGGAAAGGTGCGAGAGGATAAACATATCCTGTTTAAGAATGGAGAGGAATATGGGAGTGTGTTCCGAGTCATGTTACATGCTATGTCACAGCCTTTTTTCCACACTTTCTGTGAGCAATCAGGAAAAAGAAAATCTAGATTAAATCTTCAGAAAGATTCTTTAAGAATTTTATCTATACATACCTTAAAACCTTCATACTAAGAAAGAGAAGCACTGTTTGTTGAATGTTTTTGAAAAATCATTGGTTACTTCTACCTAAGTCATATTTCATCTGAATGGTGTAAACCACATTTATCCCTTAATGTTCAAAGATGTCCCCAAGCTTTTTTGACATATGGTTTTGTAGGTATTTTGCTTCAATGCACAATTTACAATGTAGTATTATTCTAAAATCATTACTACCTGAAAGATAAATGTTATATTTACTTGGATAGAACCCAGACACTTGGCTAGACAGGTAACTAATAAAAATATTTATACAGATTGGAAATTAATGTGTTACCTTTAAGTGCTTAAACAATACAATGAATACAATAAACTAAAAATTGCTTAAAAAAGAGATACTGAATTCTGAAATGCCTGTACTTTGATCAACAGAAACAACTTCAAAACTTTCATAATCTACAGAAACAACTTAAAAGATTTCATAATCTATCTTAACTGGTATTTGTTGATTTACCTGTTTCAAGACAACTTTTTAAACAAAAGAAAGTTTGTTAAAGAAGTTACGTAACAGGACTTATTTGAAAAGACTCACCTTTGACTATTATGAATTAGTAATTTATGAGATAAACCAAACTAAGTTCACTGCCCCTATAACAAAATTATTTTTCCTCTTTAAAACCAGATTTGGTTATCTGTAATATATTGTAAGGGTCTGACACTAATTTTGAGAATAAGTTAATTCACTCTGCTCCAAAAGTCAGTCCACTCATACTCGCTAATTTCTAATACGCTGTAAAATGGCACAGGTCAGCACTGCTATCAAAAGAAGTAATCTTGCCTTTCTCTACCCATTCTGTCCCTCCCTACACTTCTGTCTTCCCTGATGCAGTCAAAGAAAATCTATGCAGCTGTTTATCAAACAAGATCAGTTCCCTGATCCAGATTAAAATTACCCCACCTTTTTTATGGTTAACTTTAACATGGATCAGTTCTTTGATCTGGTTTACCTGCCACCATATAAATCCTTACCCTGGCACAAAAGAAGGAGCAGCATGAGGACAGGAATGAGCTGCAGCATCATAAATTAGCATAAAGAATATGTGAAGCTGAAAGTATGATTCCAAAAATGTCTTTTAACAGCTAAGCATCTAGAAACAATTGTGCTCTACCCTATTGTTTGTGAGTCTTTTGCTTGAGAGTACATGCTATAATAGATCCTCTGCATTTTCTGAGAACTTGCCTTTGTCCTCTTCAGATACTCTCCTTTTCTCTTTATGCTTTGAAAACATAGAGCTGAACCCTGGACTTGTGCTGTAAATCCTTCAAGCTGCGTGCTTGGGAAGGAGGAGGGTAACTGATAACTTTTTTTAAAAAAGATTTAAAAAAAAACTCCCTTCTCACAGAAAGAGGACAAAACTTCCTTCTCTGTAGGCTGCTACTGTTGCAGGATAGAAAATTTTTCAGTCTCTCATAGATTTCTTTCAGATTCGCTAAACCATCCCTGCCAGCGAAGATTTATGGCTGGACCCTAGCAAATAGCTTACCTTAAGAATATAGCTGAAGGATATTTAACAAAAATATATCCCTAGAGGATGAGTAGCAGTAGACTCTTTAAAGGCTTATCCTCCTTTTCTAATTACAAGTTATACTCCAAAGTCCAGTGGGAGCTTTGGCCAAGAACTACATAACACATTTCTTAATGAAAATTAGGTTATCAGCATTATTCTGCTTTTCTGGTTATATAGACTGTGATTATAGTGGACATGGTATTTAAGCAAACAGAGCCAAAGCTACTCTGCCATAACCTATAACTTGCACACATATCACATGATAGTCAATAGTGGAAAAACATCTATGTTTTTCTACCCCCTCAAAAGTCACCTCTGATGATCTGGATTTAATAATTTAATTATGTCATATTTTTTTAAAAAACCAGAACGTTGACAGTTCATCAGTAGGGAAATTTTAGTAGACCGCAATAGCACTGTTGAACACTGGCTCAGATACAAGGCTTCCTCCCAGCTAATTACAATGCCATCTATGTAAATTCTTTAGAGAAGCCCTTGCTTATTAATACCTACACAGTATTCCCCGTTTTCATAACATTATCCTTAGTTTTCACCATTATATTGCCCTCCCAAAGTCACAGTTCTATCTGCATTCATAAAACCTTTTGCTTTGTCCCCTTGACAGACCACCTTTTTGGTAGACTCTAATCACCAAGCTACTGACAATGGGAAATAGGTTACTTGCGGTAGGGGAAAATCATGCAGTCTGTGTTACACAAAGCCTGTCTTCCAGATGTGAAATCAGACATACTAGAATTTAGGGGTTTTTCCCCTGAACTAACATGAATTTGCACCTGCTGGAAATTGTTACTGAGGGAGGGGAAAAGAAAATGTCATACTGTACAAGACCACTGGTCTCTGAATAGTACTACTGTCCAGCCGCATGTCTGGGAAGATGCAGAGACAAAATGGTCAATGAAATATAGTATAAATCTGCACGTCTCTCTTATACCACTTAAAATACAATGAAATGTTATTAGGTAGCATTCTTGTGTGAGTATATGAATACTAATTTCCTCTATGAATGGACCAATACTAGACTGGAGATGAACCATTCAGCTGCTGGGCAAAAAATCTATAGTGAATCAGAGAGTAATTCTTAGTAGTGTTTTGTTCCTCTGCGTGTGCTTTTTTGTTCCTTGCTTAGGTCTGGAATAAAGTGGTTCTTCACCATTGTCAGATACTTTGTAGTAGGTGTTACTTTCTACAGAGAAAATAAGAGACAGACATAAGACTTGCAAAGGAGGAGAGCTTCGCTTTGCATTTCCTGCACACAATGTACAGAAAAAGGGTTTTATTTCCTGGAAACTCAGTTGGTTTTAATGGTTTCCATTGTAGCTTAACTTCTCTTCGGAGTTTATGGCTAACTGTTAAGAGCCGTAAGTCTAAAGTAGTCATTGAGAGAAGTTTTTACTTAATCTTTTGAAAAAAAAATTCATTTTTTTGCCAATTATGATTTTATTAATGCCAAATAAATACTCAGTGCAAGAGAAAAGCTGGGGACCTATCTTTGTGTGAGATTAATTGCTTCAAACTCTCAGAGTGGGCAGTTGGAGAGACACTCTCAGAAAGAGACTGAGAACAGCCAAGACAAAACCTCCAGTATGACTTCCAGCAAAATCACAAAGCCCCATGTTTTAAGGTTCCTCCTTGTTCTGCAAGGTATTCAATAGTAAGTTTTACTGAAATCCTCAGCAATTTGCTGAATTAGAGGTCAATGGCTGTTGGAGATTTGAGGTCAAATATCAGCATTAGTAGGTGCCTAAATTCTTTGAAATAAAGTCCGTTTTTTCAAAAGCATCTGGCGGCTGAGAACTGCTTATAACCCTTTGCATTTAAAAATCATTGGATAAAAGGCACAGACAGCATTAGGATCAAAGACCAGGCTCCAAGTCTCTTTCTCTCCCTTTAAGAGCTAGTTGCTAGCTGCCAGCTGGTACAATCATGCTCCTCTTGCTTGCTCTTCCCAGGCTTGTGCTCTTTGCAGCATGGTATTCCAGCTTCAAAAGACTCCCTAGTTTCCTACTTTGTATAAGTTGATGGGTAAGAAGCATCGATGCAAGGAAGGAAAGGGGAGTTTGCATTTCTTTGGCTGAATTAAAATTAAGCCCTGCTCTTTTATTTTGTAGGCAAATGATCTATTAATGTACTATTTCTAGGGCCAACGGCAGCTCCTCAGCAGATGTGTTCTGAAGAAAGCTCCCTTCAGTTCTTTCTAATAGCAGTTTCTAGGCTCTGGGTGCTAACTAAACAAAAATCTTCATTAGTAGCCCTAATTCATACAGAGCGTCTCCAAAAAGGACAGGATTGCAGTTACACTCCTCTGTATTGCATAGCCCTTTAGCTAGCTCTAAGCAGCTCTCTGCTCAGTGGAGACTTCTTGGATGGCTTTTGTAAGGGGCTTAGTTCTCCCTATGCACTCCGTGAAGGACCTGTAACACAGGTATGAATTTCACTCTAGCATCTGAAAGTTACACAGTGCCACCAATGTTGGAAATCTGGCCATTAACTGTCTTGATGAAGCCAAAATAGAGAATCAGAAATAGTCAGAATTATAATTCAAGGGATTTTGTCTTTCAGCTGCCTTTTTTTAGGGTATTTCTGTTGTTTTGATTTTCCTATTTTTCCTTATATTTCTCTCCCCACAATGAGATTCTGTAGTATTTTACTTGCATTAAGGGAAACTTGCATATGGTTGCCATCTACCTATACAAAGGAAAATAAAACAATACATAGTTAGTATTCTAAATAGATTCGATTATATAATGAAATGTTATTAATTTTGAACTTGGACTGTTACAGTTCAAGAAATATGTCCTAACTGTACGGCATGAGTTGTACACACTTATCTCTGAGAAATCAATTACAGTTTGCACACCTAAGAACTTGTATGAGAATGTAAGCTTCCACATACTAGTGTATTGAGATTCTTTATCATAAGAAATTATTTGTTCAAGTTCAAGCTTGACACCCTTGTTTAAAAAAACAGCATTTTTAGGGACTTTGTCCTTTAACATGCAGGCACTGGAAATTGCAATCCTGATGGAATTAAAAGTTTTTCATTTGTTGGCCCTGGCAGCTATGCATTAGTAAAATAAATAAATTAAATAAACAGCAACATCTGTTCCAGTCACTAGAGGCTTATTGCTGGAGTTATCTGCATCGGATGGGAGGAGAAGCTCTAGTAGAGGAGCTCAGCTTTCCAGAGCGGAGATTAGTGGAATCACTAGGAATAAATATGTAGACTTGTGTGACCTGTGGGAAATATCTCACCTGCCAAATGATGACGCTAACTAGTATTAAAGTCTGAAGTCCTCTAGTATCTATTCTGCATTATTCATATGAGTAGGAATCCCATTATGTTCAAAGAGCTAATATGGTATCAGCCTGTATCTTATTAAAAAGAAAATCTGTGGTGCAGTTGAGAACCTAAGCCTTAGGTTTTTTCTTTTAGTTCATTATGCTTGGCTCCAGGATACCTTACTCTATATATGTATATGAATAGTATAAATGTGTATGTTTACATATTTATAAGTATACACATAATTCCTTGTGTGCATGTGTGTGTGAGTGGGACTGGATAATACACATATGCCCTTCCATGCTGTAGTCGAGACACCTCCCTGTCTTGTTTTAATAAACTAAGCAATAAACGTGCTGTGGTGCACAGAAAGTAAGACACGGTGATCTAATAATGCCTCAGGATTTAAACTCCATGAATCTCTCCATACACCTGAGAGAGCAGTAACAAAATAGGTATTCCTATGCTGGTATTCCTACTTGATTAGTTAATGAATGCTCTGTTACAATTTTTTTAAAGGTGCAAAATAAATTCTTAATCAGCCAGACACATGTTACTTGCCAATTCCATGAAAATCATCTGGGAAAGTGGTATACAGCTGTAGGAAGAAAGTGGCAGAATGAACCAGAATGTTTTACTTCTTTTACTGGAATCCAGAAAGTCAAATGGAATTGCTTATCAGGGTTGCAACCACAGCCAGAAATACATGGTAATAAATAAATATTAAAATTGGAAGGAAAACAAAATTGAAGTTTATAGACTTCTTCTGAAGATGATTGTGCTGCTGAAGTGCTATAGTTGTATAGTGCATGGTTGTTTCAATTGGCAAAATCAGATTTCTGTGAAACTATTTCTTTATTGAGTCCTAAGTACTTAAGAAAATAATTTATGGTAGTTAATCGGTTCCTAGCTGCAGCCTAAAACTCAAAAGAGGGTTTCCTTGGACAGAAATTGCTTGCTTCTGGGAAGGTAACTAGTTTGCCACCTCCTTCTCATTCTTGTGCAGACACCTCTTTGGATCTAATTGCAGCAATCAGAGACCCACAGAATCATTCAAGTTGGAAGGCCTCTCTGGAGGCCACCTAGGTCAAGGCCTTGCTCAGAGCAGGGCCAAATAAATCAGGTTGCCCACGGCCTTTTCAAGTACAGCTTCAAATATTTCCAAGGCTGGAGATTCCAAAATCTCTCTGGGCCCTTCCTCCAATATTTGTCTGTCCTTATGGTAACAAAGTTGTTCCTGATATCTCGTGGGAATTTTCTGTGTTCTAACTTGCTCCCATTGCCTCTTGCCCTATCACTCTGCACCTTCAATAAAATACAAGAGCATGCTGCTGACTCACGTTCAACTTGTTGTCCAACAGGACATCTAGGTCCTTTTCTGCAGAGCTGCTTTCTACCTAGCTGGCTTCCAGCCTGCCCTGTTGCATGAAGTTACTCCATCCCTGACACAGGACTTTGCATTTGCCCGTGTTAAACTTTATGAGGTTCCCGTCAACCTGTTTATCCAGGATGCAGAGGTCCTTCTGAACAGCGGCCATGCATCCCAGTTTGGCATCACTCACAAACTTGCTGTGCGTGCAATCCATCCCATCATCCAGGTTTTCATTAAAAGTGTTAAATAGTATTGGCCCTAGTATCCATCCCTGCCTGAAGACACTGATAGCAAGTGACGGCTAGTTGGATTTTGTACCACTGATCCTAGATAGCTTCCTGGGCCCAGCAACACAGCCAGTTGCAATGTCTGGCTTCCTAGGAAATGCAGCTGTCAGGGAACATAACGCTTATTCCCTTAATTTTAGCCAGTAGAGTTTGTGGCATCATTATTTGCCTAACATAAGCACTAGAGGGCTGTCAATGAAGTGAAGTTGCAGGTTTAAAGCAGCAAGTAAGCCAGAGGTAGTGGTAGTGTGAGGGATAGCAACTGAAGCCTAGGAAGCAGTGTCAGAATGCCTTGCTAGGTCACTGATCATTTCAACACAGTAGTTGTAAGGCAACAGTTAAAACGGGTTCAAAGGGGAGTATATAAAATGGAAGACAAGTTAATATAATTCATATTGAAAAAAGTACTCCTGGCACTTTCTTTGGCTCAGAAAGTTTCTGAACTGCTTATTGCTGAGAGAGAGGTTAATTAAGCTATTTTCATCCTCCTCCTGTAAGTATGTACTATTAGCTATTGCAGAAGATGGGATATGAGGCTGGACAGACCCATCAGTGTGATTCATTATAGCGTACTTGACTTCCACCTCTTTTCATATTAAAAATAAGAAAGTATTAACAGGCTAAGTGGTAGTGATGTAGAAGTTGAAGGAAAGAAGATACTGACTTTGTTTTGATATTCAGGAGGAAGCTGAGTAGGTTGGAGGTTCCCATTTTCCTTTTCATCCTTTACAAACATCAATTTATTGCAAGCAGGAGGTGTGGAAGAGAAAGCAGCAGAATATGGACTACTTAGAGTAATTGTTAAAGCTCTGGGAAGAATTATATTTACCAGTTCTCTCTACTTTAAGCACTGAATGCCAGCCAAGTAAGTCAGATGGATATGTGTGGGTAAAAGGGATATGTGGTAATTTGAAGGAACATGAATATGCCAGCAAAGGCTTCTCCAACTGTGTGAGGGTGCTTTTCAGTTTTCAAATTATATCTCACTCTGATAGGTAATTTTCAGGTTTGCTGCAGTGAAAGTTGTTCACATGAAAGTACAGTGCAGCCTATATTTGATTACTAATTGGTTGACATTTAACTCTCCACTTTTCTCAATTTTGTATTACATTTGGTCTGCAAAGAACATCAGTAATATGTGGACATCACAGACACAGAAATCAGGAATTGCAGCATGAAGATATTTATTGTGTAATAACTAAATTGGATAATTGCAGCTATTTGAAGTAAAACTATAAATGGTTCATATAAAATAATTCTGGTTTTAAGGATAATGAGCCATATAATTTAGTAGCACTGGGAACTAACTTTAAAAGTTGCTGTGGCTAATGCTTTTTTCATACTAATTTCATGCTGTTAAAACTCCACCAGCATTAATGGAGTTAATCCTGATTTTCATTGTATATTCAAGTATGCCTGAAACTGCTAAACCCACTTAATTCCACATAAAAATAAAGCTCTGCAGAGAGATCTAACTGTTCTTATTTTACACATAAACTCTGTGGCAAAAAACAGAACAATGATATACTATTCTTTGACATTTTAGATTTTCAATACTGGTTGAAAATTCAGAGGCTTTTTCGGGTGTATTTTTATCAATGAAATGTCTGTGAAACCACTTAACTAAAAATTAGCTTGCATTAATGTAATCCTGTCCACTAGCTTCTGTAGATGATGGAAGTACTAACTGCCTGTATCAAAGGGAAGAAAAAGTATTTGATTTTTAAGACATAAATCAAGTCCTTCGTTTCTTACTCTTTGATCAGCTTTGCTTATGCAGGCATGTAATTTGACCCCCTTTGCCGTCTAATTTTTAACCTTTTTCCTCTCTCTCCCCTTAGTACTCAGCTTTTATCAGGGCCAGATTTTTTTTTTTTTTTTTCCCTCCAGGGAATAGTCATGCCTCATTCATTTTTTCTCTAGTGTTTAGAAACCCTGTTGCAACGTTAAACCGTTAGGAAACACCCACTTTTTGGAGCATCAGGTACATCCTGTTTTTTCTTTTGTTACTAGGCTGCCGCTCTATGGCCGTATGCATAAACTACAGGTTCAGTTGCACTGAAGTAAACTGCATTGGAGGAGTTTCTGGGAATATGTCTGGGCCTCACGTTCCACAGCGAGAGTATGATTACCTTAGAGAGGACAAGACTACCATTTCACCTGTAGGCAGCTGCCAGCCTGATATCTTAAATACATTACAGACTATGTTTTTGATCATTAATACTGTGCGTACTGTAGTACCCTAACATGTAATTTATCACTATGCTTACCCTGGCTGTCTAGAATAATGGCATTTTCAACTGGATTTTCAAATGAGAGAATATTCAGCATTTTATGCAGAAAGCAAAAGGATATGCCTTCAAAATACCCTGCCTAGGAAATCAAGTAGATGCTTAGACTGGTACACGCCTGGTTTCCTTCATAAATATGCAGTTTTGATGCTTTTGAATCTGTGCAGTAAGTCATGGAAGTGAATCCAAGTGTGTTTTAAATGTAGGGGCTTATATGTAGCCATACAAGGGGTTTACAAATGGATTAAAGGGGCATCTAAATTTTTATTAAGAATTTTTTCACTTACACAAGGTTAGAATACCCTGCCTAGTAAGTTATTATATAAGTCACTATTTTCACACCTGCTTCTGAAAATGGGGAGGACTGAAACGTAGCAGTTCTGCCTTCTGGAGTACTGTGAGCAAGCTGTAGATTTGTCTGCCTGTAAGCACTTCCGCTCACGTTCTACAGTGTCAAGACCTCTCACAGCCAAAACTCATGTTGAATAGGGTGGGAATGGCACTGTATATATGTACAGTATTATTCCTCATCCTTGGGCAATTTTGCATGTTTCCATTCACAAAGTGGAATCATAACAAGCTTGAGATTCATTCCTACCTTCATTTTTAGCACACCTAAGCTAAGAGGAAAACTCCAAGGTTGATGGAGATCTAATTTCTTGTAGATTGTGTTCTAAAGAACACAATCCCTGGTTGACGGCCTGTCGGTAACCATCAGTTACTACATAAAATATTGTAATGGCTTCAAAATGATAGTATTTTCTATATAAGCAATACCCACTGTTTGAAAGCAATCTGAAAAATTAAAAGTCCAAAGCAAAGGAAATTCATTCATTCGTTCATTCATTCATTCATTCAGGTGAATAAAAGAGGTCTTATTGGCCAGAGATGCCCAGTAGCTTGAAAACAAGCTAAAAAATTTTAATATGTGTTTCTCTTTGAATATTGTCCTGTATGCACTCCTGGGTTTGCTGAAGGGCAGAGGGTAAAGAGGATTGTTAAAAATTAAACAGCTTGCTCTTACTAAAATAAAAATCCATTTTACAGTCATCATTGATTTAAACTGAAACAGGTGCTGACCTTTGGCTGTGTTAGTAACATTGTTCCAGAGAATCTCTACAGCATTTTAATATTTTGTGTTACTGTAGATTAATGTTATAACAAGGGACAAAACTTTTTAGAATAGTATTATCCAGGATGTTCAGCTATAAGGCACCTTTGGCTTCTAACCTGCTGTTAAAAGTGATAATTAGTTCTGCCAAGAAGGTAACAGTGCCTATGCCCTAATAAACCAAACTGTAATATATATTAGGAGGCTCTGAATGCCGCAGTTATATTCCCCCATTTAGGAATATTTCAAGTAAAATTTACTATGAACAGGAGATTGAGAAAGAAGGGGAGATTATAAAAAAATATAAAGCAGGAGCTCAGAAAGAAGTTGGAAGAGAAAGACCTTGGGTATGGGAACTAAACTAGTATAAAAGGAGATAAAAAATTACGTCATGTTCTAAAGTATTTATACAGCAGTCAGTACCAGCAAGAGGAACATAAGAGAAGTGGCTTAAAACCATATGCTGAGGTTGCAAGTGATAATATAGAAATATAATAAAAGTATTTTTAAAGAACAGGGATGCTGACCAAATAGCTAGAGGCTAGAATGCAAAGAAAGCAAAGCTGCCTGAAGCATGATGCAGGCAGACAAGGAGGCAACACAACATCCTTGTCTCTATCTTATTTGTTGTGGCAGAAGCACCAATGTCCCTAGAGTACAGATCAGTGCCGTGTACAAACCCTGCAAGTGCTGCACTGCAGCAGTTTTTGACACCTAACACATGCAGCTGAAACACTCAAGTCTACCAGCAAGGCTGGAAAGTGAGATTTAGAGCAGTAAATAGTGATAAAACATCAACAAATTTTCTGCTGGGTGGCACTGTGTCAAGTATACGCACGAGGAAACTATGAACACAGAGGCATAAAGCTAGCAAAAGATAGGTTATCTGTAATTTGCAAGAATTAATTTGACTGTTGATTTAAGATGGTGAATTGAACTGCAAACCAAACCAGATCCTGTAACAGTCAATATAGTTTTTGAGCTGCTGTAATAAACTGAACTATTTCCTTCACATGGAGATACTAAAAATGTCCATCTTGTACAAAGTGTTGTATTTTTTTCCCCTGAAACTTTTGCTTAACTTCATTGCTATTTACCATTATTTTTCTCCTGCTTTCTTCCTAAATGGTTGGAAATGCCAGTGCACTGTATTCCAGATATGGTTGCAATAGGTCTGCAACAGGGCTGTAGAGAAGATTATTTTTGCTTCTGAATTCCAAATATGATCCATGGCTACTCTCAAAATGCCACTGTTTCTTCGTTTTTACAATGGCATCATATAACAGGCCTGTATACTTTTCATCTGTCTGGTCTGGCGACAGTAGGTGTCCAAAACTGGTATGGTTTTTTAAAAGCAACATAACGTGCCCTCTATTTTGTAGAAATGTAAAAACATCTTAATACTACTGAGTGATTCTAATCCTGAGAAAGGGACCTTTTCTTCCTTGTGCATCTAAATTATTCACCAAGGGAAAAGGCCTATAAAAACAAATCAACCTTTGTGTCAAGACATGGAAATACAAATAACTGTTTTTACCTTATCTTCCTTTCCTCTTGTTCTGTTTACTAGAAATTAGTTAGTCAGATTCTGTGTATTTATTTTATCATAGTGCCCAGGTGATTTAGTTATATCCAGAATCCTGCTGTTCCAAAAAAAAAAGTACCTGGAGGACCAAAATGTAGTTTTCCCGTCCCTTGCCACTAAAGACCTTGGGTAGCATCATTGAACTAGCAAGGTTAGAGGCCTAGAGAGGCAGAGTTAACTACCTGCTTCTGCCCTTCCTGGTGAAATGCAATCTCAATTGTCTGAATTTCAGTTTCTACGTGCACTGTATTTCCTTCCTCCTGTCTTTTTTTTGGGTGTCATTCCTTTGGTTTTTTGTTTTCTGTTGGTTTTTTCCATATTTGTTTTGACAGTAAGTTCTTCAGTGTAGAAACAGTGCACCTATACAGTACCCAACACAAAAGGGCCTGATCTGAGTTGGAAGCTCTGTGTGTCAGTATAATCACGCTAATAAATTCTTTAACCCAGGTACTCTAGCTCACTTTATCTCTTTATTTCACTAGACATAGTTCCTCACAGCACTTCTTCCTCACTAATATTCTGTTTTAGTAGGGACGAGCAGATTAGAAGGAGCAGGACACCCGCTACCACCCTTGCAAAACGGCAGAGGTCATGGTCAGATCCAATTAAGAACAAGAACTTAAGAGATACCAAAGTTAGTATCCCCTTCAGCTATCCAGTGCTCTGCCCTCTCTTATCTCAGATAAAGTTTTGCATTGAAATAATCTCCTGTCTCGATTTTCCTGCTTTGTTTAATTATCTGTACTGTTTGTACTTCTTGTCAAGTTATGTCTATTGAGCTACCATTTCTTTTCCTGTTGGCTTGACTGCAAAAGTCTTATCCTGAATATGCATGGAATTTAGTACAACATTCAGGCAGTGGTGAATCTCCAATACTGTTATTTGTAACAGATATTTTGTGGGCACTATACACACAGTAGTAAATTTATTGAAGTGTAAAGAGAAAAATTGCTCAATACAATGCAACACTTCAGGACCGCATTTTGGTATAGCTCTCAGTCACACACAAACATGAAGTTGTATTGTCTGTCATAAAAGAATTGAATGTGATAAATTCTGTGAGCAGTATATTAAATCTAAGGCTCAAAAAGCTAGCCACTTTCCCAGTACCAGCTCCAGGAAGCTGGCTTGATTTCCCTTTGGTCTTATATTTAACAAATTGCTGTGAAATTATGTGGGTGTTCTTTTCTTTCTCTTCAAAATACAGCTTTGAAATTTCATTCTTTAATATTTTGTCTTCACATCCTAATGGATAAATATTCACATCTCAGAATTTCCCACAGCTGGCAGAAATTGGCAGTGCTGCTGTTTGTTAGAAGAGAGGTAAAGGACTGAAATGGAATGGCATTACTGCCCCATAAATGTGATCTCATCAAATCAATCTGCAGGTCTGGAAAATTCATAGTTCTTTCATTGGATTGCTTCAACACTGTATGTGTTTTGTGGATAATGTGAGGACTTATATACCTGATCCAAAACCAGCTGAAGTTGGCAAAGACTCCATTGTGTTGATTGTAATTCTTTGGAGTATGTGTCCTCATCTACTGACATCTACTGAGTAAAACAGGCATACAAAAATACTTGTGCCAAGCTCCTGTGCCTGCACCTGCTTACAACATGGGGAAAGCACTCATATTTCTGCTGTTTTTTTGAATGAGGAAATCCAATCCTGGTGTAGAAGGGAGCCTGCCAAATTAAGTAAACAGCCCAGCAGGAATACAGGAAAACTTTTACACCACGTGTCTAGAAGCAGGACGACTGAATTCACAGCCTTAGGGGAGGATAAACAAGACTAGCTTTAAACTGTCTTTGTACTCCTCTGATTCTGGGTTGCTTGGCGATTGGATCTGGCTTCTGACTGGTGCTGAAGTTCTGGCTCTGACAGCTCCCATTTGACGTGTTTTTCAAGAGGCCCTTGAATAAACCACCTTTATACTCTTTATACCTTTGTACTGCCACCAGCAACAACTCCACCAATTGCAGAACACTCCAACTGTCTTAGCGGGCATAAAGTGGGTAGAGCACATTTGAAGTCATTTAAAGTGCACAAGAACTACTTCACTTTTATTGAGATGTCCTAAGTAATTTCTATGAGGTTCCCTTGCTAGGAGGTGCTGTGCTGATACAGTTCTCTCATCACTGATACAGCCCTGTTGTCACTGTTGCATCACTGAACTTGCTCCCAGAAATAACAGGAGAAATGCAGAAGACACACCACCGGAGGCTGTGGCGAAACCTACACAAAACATCCTTGCGATCAGTCTGGAACAGTGTGGACCATATGGGCTCATCATAAATGTGCTAGAATATTTATTATACAAAGAATAAATATATAAACACAACTTTTTATTGTAGCCAGCAAAAGAGTAATGTAACTGGGAGAAAAATGAGGAATTAATCAAATGTGTAGTCAATGGTACAATCATAAGAACTGTGATATCAAATATAAGGCTAGAATTTCTGTGTAATAACAAACATCTCAGTGTGTCTTTTCATTCTTTTTATTTCCTGGATTAGGGTATTAATGATTGTGGGGTGTTTGGGGTGTTCAGAAGCCAGAAATAAACTAGCAAGTTTATTCTGATCCTCTCTTTTCTACTGGTACCCCTTGCATCCTGGCTGCCTCGTTTCCACCTCCCTGTTTCTTAGAACTACTTGTCTTCATTAGTGATCATGTCACAGTCCTTCACCAATTAAAAGTCTTGCAAGATAGTCCCTCTAGACAGTTTCTGTTTCTACCATTTCTCCCGATTCTACCATTTCTCCTAATTCCTCACTAACCTTTAATAGAAGTGATACTTCTGGTAGCCTCAGAATTTCCTGCTTGAAATAAGCTTTGAAGTAGCATGCGTGTATTAGCCAGGCTGACTGAAGACAGAGGTAGTATGAGAACTGGGAGGCCTTTTAATGAATATTTTCAATATAAAAAGATTCATGTGACAGGACTCTGGAAACAAGACATTAGACAAATAAAAAAATAAGTCCAATGGGCATATTTTTAAAATGTTTTCACTTGGTTCAGTAGAATCTGTTCGGTTTTCTTTCTCAGGAGTGCCGTGAACAGCTGGTTTTCCTATTTCTTCTTGGCTCACTGTTTGCATTCTGATATCACTTTGCACAGAAAAAGATTGCCTCTTGGAAAGTTCAGTTATACACGCTGTTCAAGTGATCCTGACAGGGATGAATGGTAATAAAAATTGTCCATACTTTGAACATGATTTGGATTACACTGCAGAAATTACGTGTCAATATTGGATAGAGCTGTATGGGGGATATATACAAGAAATATAGGGTTATATGTGGACATGATTTGTCATTCCCCTCTTGACACCACTCACTCTACGTGCCTGTTCTTTATTTATAGGCAAGAAGCATGCTGACATTTCAATATTCCTTCAGCTCAACAGTTCAAAGTACAGTCACAGCAAGAAAAGCAACATGTGTAACCATGAATAGTCTGAGATTCATTTCACTGGATTTTCCAAGAATTTAATTTTAAATTGAAAGGTAAGCCACAATGCTAATTTTACAGGCATTTTGAAAGGGGGAGGTCAAATTTTAGGATTAAAAAAAAAAAAGTATGAATAGCATTCATAAGATAATGAAGAGACTGGAAAATGGCATATAAAATTCCCTTTACATTTTAGTAGTAATTACGGGAGACAACAGATGCTGTCCTGTCATGCAACATAATGTTTTACTTTATCTAGTTCTGGGCTTTAATTGTATTAATAAGGCCAAAAGTCAGTCTTAGCTTATTTCTATGAATTGTGTCTTCATTACTGACAGAAACAGGAGTGATGATGTATACACAAACACACGCAAATGTGTGACACTAATAAAAGTTGTGTTATTGTAATTAGAAGCATGAAAAAAGTGTATTAATTCAATTAGGCTTCAGTTAATTTCATTAACATGCCAGGGTACTGTGATCATGAGCACATTAGAAATATCTTGAGAGTAATGATTTTCCATCTCTCGTGCCCCCTTTGAATATAATTTTTGTTATACATTAGGAAATCATGAAAATTTATAGTTGTCCTCTGAAAGTTTTGATGTGGTAATGATGCAGAATGAATATGATACTTCTGCTAGTAGAAGACTAAGAATGTCTGAGTGTTTCAGCATAAATAAGATGGAGATTACATCTTGCAAATACAGATATTTCTGTATTTTAAATTAGCAAGAACCATTGCACTCAGGCAAAAATTCACTTCCTGGGGAGAACAGGAAGTGTACTTTAAGTATTTTCATTCACTAAATCTGTTTTTAAAGTCTCCAGAGAAAAATCAGACCTGTAAGTTCTCAGAAGTCTTGGACAAATACCAAAACCAGAATCAGAATGGAAACATTCAAGCATGTCACTTTTCCAGTTGTTAACACACCAGGTATAATGTTAGCACATGTGAACCTCTCTAGCGCTAAGCAGTTACTTTTTTTTTCAACAAGATATTTTTCATCAAGAAATAAAAATAAAAGTCCTGCTAGACTTAGAGATCTCTGGTTCAGCCAACATTATGTCAATATTATTGGGCTTCAGTTGCTAACAACTTGCAAGCTGGAGAATTAATAACCAGACTTAAGTTGCCACCATTCACTAATGAGGCTGGAACGTGACATGCACACCTAACCAGCCATGAATACAGAAGAAAAAGCTCAAGGCTCATTTACTACAACTGTCAAACTAATGCGTTTTCTTTAGTGCTAATCCAAAGAAGGATGAGCCCTAGTGCTGCAGCAGTATATCAACATTCCGCCAGTGTAAGCACCAGAGTAAAACAAGAGACAATTTACTCCAGAAATTCTCAATATATGTTTCCTTTTGCTATAAACGTTTCTAATGTCTTGCCCTGGGACTGGATGATAAACCCATATTAATCCCCTTGGAAGGCTGTATTTCCTGTAATTGTGTGAGATGGGACCAAGGTTTTATCTGCATATTTTACATTTCCCTTTGCAAATTTTTTGTATTCCTTTCTCAGACTTATATCATTGCTTTGCCAATAATAATTGTGTACACCAGAGCTATCAACAGTAGAAAGTTCCGTATGTTGCTGCACAGATGAAACGCAGAGAAGAGAGTAACTCAAACCTACCTCCTTTATATGCACTCCTCCAATCTAGGTAAAAGGAGGGTGTACTATAGATTTCATAGGTGAATTCTAGATCAAAAACTGTGTTTTAATTATATTTTCAATTAATTCAGAACACCTCACTTGTTTTCTTTCAACTTGAAGGAAGTCTGAAATTGTTGTCCAGATATAAATTCAGGACATGACCATATCCATAGATTTTCAAAATATAAAGACTGTGTTACAACCCTGAAGTTTTTGTGGAATAAAGTTGTCTCCAAGAGAGCTACTTCAGGACTGATAGGTTGTTCCTGCCTCCAGCCCAGTGCTGTACACACGACTTTTGTGAAAGCATCCCAGAAACTGATTCTGACACTCTCTTCCTTATTTTCCAGACCATTGAACTCTTACTGATCGGGAATTGAACACTGTAGAGATCCTTTAAACAACTTCCGGCATTTAGACAGCATCAGGAGGAAGGGAGTTCACAGTAGATACAAAAGATTTATTTCCGTGAAGCTGATCACCAACTGATAAAGTTAACCTGAGATAAGCATTTAGGAGATTTTGTCCATAAAGACAATTTAGTTAGTCAATGGGAACAACCAGAAAGAGTGTAGAAAGCACAGGTGAGCGCGTCTGGAATTCTTTTTGCCCTACTAATTCCTGGATGCCACTTCCTGTCCTTGAAAACAACAAAACCCCATGTTTTTTTTGGGCAAGGCCCTTTTCGGAGAGAGGAGGTCCATACCTCCTCCCACGGTGTAAAACCCCAGGAAACTCTGCCCAGGCTTTTCTCTGCCTTTCATGCTTTCCACACCCCTAAAGCTTTCTGCTCAGCAGCCCCTTGAAAAATGTGGCATTTCCTTTGAGCTAATGAAATTTCAAAAAGCAGCTTTAAGATTTGGACTGAATGGGCTGTTTCTCTGTGAGGAAATAGTGCAATTTCTTTCTGGGTAAAGGAATAAACGTCGTGAAGAATAAACAGTATGAGTAGCTGCAGTCTGAGGAAGGCAGAGGTTTGGGGAAGGCTAGAGGAGTTACAATATATATGCATTGGGGAAGAGCAGGAGAGACTGTGGTGACATAAAATGCTACAGAAAAGATGTGAGTGAAATCTAAAAGAGTTTGAAAATCATGCCTTAGGGAAAATCCAAGTTGCTTGTTTTCAGCTGGGAACTGTTGTGTACAGATCTCACTCAGAAACTGGCTAATGCAAAGCTCTGATGCAAGGTGCGAGTTTTCTGTGAGAAACTGTCCATCCAGCTCAGGATTTTGCCAACAGTATCTTGCAAAAATGCCGCTAACCTTCATCAGCCCAGACTTCACTGGGAGGTCCAGACATTTGGCAGACATTTGGTTTTTACTTATGTAACTAAACCAGAGGAAATTTGGCTACTGTTGTGCCATCACATTATAAACTTCAGCTTTGTATTTTTTAAATCTTTTTCTTCTGAATGATGCAATCCTATGATTATACTTGGTGAATACAGAAAAAAAGCTCTGAACCCAGTGAATGTGCATATGTACGTGCAAAGTAATAAGGAGGTGAAAAAATAGGATAAGGCCTCCATTGTTGGACTATACTGCTAACAAAACTCACCACTGAAGAGTTTAGCAAAAGGTCATTGACGCTAAAACCACCAGATTGCTTTGTAGTAGCAATGTATGAGTAATATGAAACTATTCCTGGGAGTCAGAAAAAAGAATAGTTTTGCAGCTCAATTATCTGTCTAAATAGTATAGGTATCTCCTTGATTACTCGGGAGTCAGCTCAGAAACCACAGTTGTTTAAATAAGTATGTATAACTGTAGTTCAGGACCCTAAAAGCCTAGCAAAATAGATTCTGGCAAGCATGAGTGTGAAATACATAAACCCCCTGGTTGATGTCAAGCCTTAAGCCTCTTTAAAGGCAGTATGGAGGCCCTAATGATGAGGATGCTTGTCATCATCTATTCCTCTATTGACATTTGGTGATTAGAGTAAGGGTTGTGGTATAAAACTGAAAAAGACAGGGCTGATACTATCATGTAGGATTATTTTTATTTTTCCCTTAATTGCTACGGAGGTATGCAGGTCCTTCCTTCTTATCAGATAAATTGAAAAATAAATGTCTGAGAAACACTGCTATATCTTGCATCACATTTGGCTGGCTGCCTTAAAATAAGCAGGTGTCATCCAAAATTTGTCAAGGGTCCTAGCCAAGTGCTCAATCAAAGCTATCAAACTGGTTTTCCATTCTTCAGATTTTATAAAAAACAAATTCTTTTAAGAAGATGTGTGTCGTTGAATGTGTGACTGAAAGATAATGTCTGTAACAGATCAAAATAAGTTTTTTAAGTTGGAAACTTGTACTATTCTATTTGTAATAGTCTATTTTGAATTTTTGAAAAACTTCCACATTAGAAAAGTGTTTTTCTGTTAGCAAACACACATTAGTGTAATTAGACTGTTACAGCCTCATTAATATTAAGCTTTTCACCACTGAACTCACAAATTAGTAATTATCATACGATTATTTAATTGCAGAATTATACTATTGCTGAATATTAATGTACCTTTGTGAACACTTCCAGTAAGTGTGAACTGTGTCAATGTTCAGCACAAGAAAAACATGACAGAATGCCTGACTGCTCACAGGTGGTGCTGTGGGGGGGGGGAGGGAAACCAACCCAAAACAAAAAAACAACAAAAAACCAGGAGACCGCAAATTTTTTTATTGAACCGTGAAGATTATCCACCTGTATGTCAGGTATATTTCCAGGGAAAGGCAGTTTCCATGCGTTGCATGGCAGAAGAACAGAAGACAAAATCAGAGTTACTCATATCTATAACCAATATCAGTACTATGAGAAATTTCTAAATTTACTGTGATTTTATGACAAATTTATGAAACTGCTTCACCTTTTGAAAATTTATTAGGACTCCGTTTGCTGTCTTACGTATGTTTTTCCTTTGTCAGCTCTTTGCACTGAAGTGCAAAATGCAGCAGAAAAGCTGGACGCTCAACTCTCATGGCAGGGGGTTGGAACTAGATGATCTTTGAGGTCCCTTCCAAACCAAAGCATTCTATGATTCTATGATCCTGGGGCTAGCATTGAATATGCTTAGGTATCAGACACACGTGAGTACAATGTGATAATATTTCTTATATGATGCTGTTGCCAGCTTGCTCAGCACAACATCAGCACCGTCCACTGGTAACTCTGTGGTTACAGAGTAAACATTAATACTTCAAACTACAAATCAGTTTAGCTTTGACAGCCTCTCTAAGAAGCGTTTACCTCTGAACCAATTTCCATATAATATTTCCATATTTCCTCCCTTCCATATCTCCTAATAGTTTTTTCTACTTCTTTTCCTTATTCTCTTTAATCATGAAGGAAGTAGAAACAGATATATTTATTACCCTGTGAGCGATAATACTAATAGAGGTATCTCTGTTAAGAGATGTTTGTTATCAGGACAGGAGAAGAAACAGTGCTTTTAGTCCAGAAAAAGTATCAAAATTATTTGTAAAATTAATTTAAAAACTAACAACTGTAAGAATCTCCCTCTGAATAGGTTTTCCCCACATGACTGCCAGTTTTTGGTCTTTTGAAATTAGTGGATTTGTTGCTTTCCTGCAGAGATCCTTCTCTTTTTTTTTTGAGAGCAGTCTCAAAATCCCTAGTTTTACTTAAAGATAATTTCCCAGTGTTTCAATAAGAAAGGTCCTTATTCAAAGAAATCAATAATCTTCTATTTTAATCATCTTCACACATCATAAAATCATGTACCTTTAGACTGTCATCGTGCCGATATGCTGGGAGCCACAAGCAGTTGTAACAATGCAAGGGGAACCCACACTTAGCTGCGGACATTTCAGGAAGCCTGCAGGCTGCTGATATGTCATTCTCCAACTACACTAAAACCCATTGGACCAGCTGAACACAAATGGAGATCCAATTATCAGATCTTGGCCCCCAGCAATGTCAGCTTCCTATATTGGCTATATTGCCAACATCATTCAACTATTGAACGAGATCCTTGTTATTTTTACTCAGAACAAAAATAATGTTGTCATGTCCAAAGGCTACATTTTCCCTTTTGAAAACACTCTTTTTCATCCTTTGCATTTTTTAAAAATCCTTTGTCTTCATTCTTTTGTGGTCTGAGGTTCCTGTATCTCAGCCAAACACTGATACATTCATTGCAGGCTTCAGCTGCTTTGCAGAACCTGAATAGACACTGAGGCTACACGGGCGACTTCAATTAAGCAGTTCTATAGAGCTGATATTTTTTGTTGAAAAACAGTGTCTTTTTGCAGAGCCCAACAAAGTGGCAATTCCAGGGATGCAAATCAGAACAAAATACTTAAAAAATAATAACTGCCAAGGCAACTCATTGTAAGCATTCAGCAGAGAGTACAAAGACAGATTTACCCAGTTGTTTTCTTCTTTTATTCTACCTTGTGAAATCTCAAGTATGTACATTGCAGCAAAGATGCATGTGATAAAGTAGAATTTCAGTGAGAAATTTCCAGATTTTAACAACCAAATTGCAAGACTTTTTGAGACAGTAAGGTTTGTTTTCTTGGAGAAGTGTAGCTATGAAAATACACAAAAGTCTTTTTATTCCTACGCACATGTACACAGCAGAGATTCTCACTGAAGTACAAGAATGCGATTATTTTTCCTTCACCCTCCTTCTAAGACACAAATACATTGTATTTCATGAAGGGCTTTAGAGCAGCACGTGCCACGTGCTCATGGGTTCCTCTCAACTACCTGAGACTACAGCAAGTCCTCTGCTTCTTTTTTATTCCTTTTTTTTTTATAAAACTTTTGCAACTTGCTTCTACACATGTACTTTTTCTTCCCCTTTTATTTCTTTTTGATAATTTCCATCAGTTTATTTGCTGAAAAGTAAAAGAGGAACCTCATTCCTTCATTTTCTGGAGAGCGTTTCCCACATGGCTTTAATTCCTGATGCACTTGAAAGTGTTGGGTCTAATTCATCCCACCCTCCTCTTTGTTTCCTTCTTCCCCTGGGCCTGACAACCCAGAAGTCATCTTTTTTTGCCTGTGTTCCAATCTGAGACAAATTATCGCAAATTACTCTGTCTGGCCTAGGCTATTATTAGACCAGCCAGCAACTGTGGCTCTTTTGATTATTTCAACAGCTGGTTTTGTTGCTTGTCTAAAGACCCAAAAGCACAGCTCTCTCCTCCCCCTAGAAACTGCTCACCCAGATAAAGGGCTGCGTCAGGATCTGTTCCATGACTGCTAAGGTGGATCTGCCTTTGCTGCTCAGGAGCAGTCATCAGAGCCCATCTATCTCCTGCAGACTTGTTAAAGCCTAGCTCCTTCCTAGGTACCTCCATTGATTACGCATCTTTATCAGGTGTCAAGCCAGTGATGTGATGCTGCCATTTGACAGAACTAAAGCTGTTGATCACTTGAAAATACCAATGTAAACTAGAAGTGAGGCACAGCTCACAGAGTATGGATGAGCGCATCTGGCAAGCACTCGCTAGAAAATAATTACTTGTAAGAAATGGAGCTCTAGACATCCACCCTCTGTCTCTACTCCCTTAAAGTCCTTGCACATTGGCAGATTTTGCAGCTGAGAGAAGTGAAGAGTATGTGAACATACTGTCTTACACATTCCTGTATATTACCCCACAAACATTTGTTCTACAGGCATTTAAAACCTAAAAAAACACCTGTAAGCTTGAATGCTTGTGGCAATACGAGTACACCTGCAGACAACATACCCTGAAGAACTCTTGCTGCTGGTAAGCAACCTTCTTTTGGAGGCAATGTGCATTATTGAATGTTTTTTTTTGCAGTAAATGTTTAAGAAATATGATTCAAGTATTTAATGCAATGCTGCCTTGCATTTTAATTTTGTTTAAATGCTGGGAATTTTTACTTGTTTCCAGTAGTATTGATCGGAAACTGTTTCCAATAGTATGTTAGTTGTTGCTACCTGAATCTTGTATCCACATATGAAGTGGGTCATAGTTCGATCTCTTTCTTTCTGGTGAAATCTGTCCAGGCATTTCTTGAACAGCTCCTCTAGCTTGAAAACCCAGTCCCTGTCCCAGGTGCATTTCCCACTGGCAGAGCCTGGTATATGGCCAAGTGGTTGCTTCAGAGATTTCATCACTTTATATAATTTAGGTATTGCACTTTCATTTTTAAGTAGGACTTTCCCTGTGAACTCTAAGCAACTCTTTGTGATCGTCAACATTAAATACACATGATCTTTCCATACTCTATATTTGAGATTTTAGGGAATGTTTTCTTAGTCATAGATGGAGCGACTCTTTTCAGAATGTTTTTCTTAGGCCTAAGATCTCTCCAAATCTATTTTTCAGTTTTATATGCTTGAAAGCCTATGTGTTAATTTCATCAACAGCAACAAAAGAAGGTTTAATTCAATTTTCTGGTCTCTTTGAATTTGTATTATGTTCTGTGGTACATTTCTGGGTTTTCCTTCCGTGGTAATTTTACATGATAGCAAGCTTCCTTTCCTTCCCCTCCCAGCAGTAGTGAAACACATAGTATAAAAAGGAGGTATTCAGGAAGTGGAAAGTGGACGGTCCTTGTCACTCATTGTGGTTAGTAGAGTTTAGCAGCTGAATATAGGTGCTATATTTTGGCTCCACAGCAAAGAACCAGAATACAAAAAACATGTACTGTTTTTTTTCACATGGGAGATTCTCTTTTGTGCATGTCTCCCACACACGCACATACCAGCGACTTCCCTCTCTTCTGCTGTTCTTCCTCATACTTTCTGCATTGGAACTTCCTTTTGTGTGTTTTTCCTTACAGGTGAGGCTTGGTGGCACAGCCCTGTAGCATACCTGTGGCAGCAGCGTACCACTGAAGAACTTCATAACCAATTGGTCATCCTGTACAAGGCACACTGGTCTTGCCCTGAAATTTTGAGGTGAGATCTTTTGATTTACCATGCAATCCAGCCATGCAGAGGTCATCCAGAGCACGAGGCTTTTGAGAACACATACCTGTAGTGGAAGGTTTGGTTTGTCTGTTATATAGTCCTGCTGTACACCCAGTTTTATGCCTGGCCTTACATCCTCTTATAGTATAAAGCCTTATGTCCTTCTAAAGTATAACTATTACACCCCTTGAGTGCTAAATATTCCAGTGGAAAAAACTCTGTTAAGGAACAATGATTGTAAAGTCAAGCACTGAAACACTAAAAAATGAGTAGACAATCAATTGTATTCATGCATTATGATATATTTCTTGATTTTGTGATCACATACATTTTTTCAACCTGCACAATCTGCTTTATTCAGTGTAGAGAGTCAGCGCAGATATTGCTCAATATTAGGATTACACAATGTTTTGTTGTATCTTCCTAGTCTAATTTGTGGTCACTTTATTTATTTACTGTCCCTTACCCACCTGCTCTGAAGCTGAATTTCACTTCCTTATATGCTTTCTTAAAGTGTTGCCTGATACGGAGTCATCTATAAAAACATTTATGGCTTGGTTTTACAGTAACCATATGACGCAAAGAAACAATATGATTTCCATTTTAGATATGGGCAACTGAGGCTCAGGAAAAAAAAAACAAAACTAAAGCTAAAACTACACCTGACTTCTAAGTGTCCAACCTGAAACCTGGCCAGATATTTCATACTGCTTCTGCGTTGGAAGCGCGTACCTCACCAGTTTCAAGGCTGGCCATAAGATCACTTCTCCTCAAGTGGTTTAAACCACCCAAACGAACCCCACGCCAAGAAATACATCCTCCTGGCCGCCAATTACAGCCGGCCGCCCTTGGAACGCCTGCCTGCCTCAGCCCTAAGCCTATGGGCCACTCCGATGCTCCGAGGGCGACGGGCTTTCCTTGCCGCTCGCAGTAGCTGCCCTTTGCGCCTCCTTACTCTCGTCCTGAGGCGAGGAAGACTTCACACCCCCTCGCCGCAAGCCCTTTTTCGCCCTTAGCACCGGGGGTTCACACGCCCCTCGCTCGGTACTGCCGGTGACCCCCGGGCCACGGCGAGGTGCCCGCCGCGGCAGAGCGCTGCCCGGCGGCGACCGCCAGGTACCTCCCCCCGCCGCCGCCTCCTCCGCCCCCTTTTGTGCCGGTGCCAGGCGGCCGCCGGGTTTCCTGCTGACGCCGGAGAGCCGCGGATGGGCAGGAAAGGCCGCCGCCGCCGCCTCTCCTCCCGCCCGCCGGCTCCCGCCTCGCCCCCACTCGCCCCGCCGGCAGCAGCGCGGAGCCGCCCGGGCTGAGAGCTCGCTGGGGGACGCGGGGCGGAGAGGGCGCAGGTGCGGGGCAGGCCCAGGGATCCCGGGGGCCGGGCGGCCGCAGGCGGACATGGCAGCCCCCGTTTCTTGAATGCGTTCGGCGCCCCCCCCGCCGCCGATGGCCGAAGCCTGGAGGCTGGAGGAGGACGAGGAGGAGCTGCGGGAGCTCGGGAGGAGGCACCGGAGGGTCGCCCTGAGCTCGGCGGCAGGTGAGGGGCGGGGACGCGGCGGGCCGCGGCGTCGCTTGCTTTGGGCTAGCCCTGGCCCGGTCCACCGATCTGAATCCCTTGTCAGGGGGTGTGCGGCGTTGGCGGTGCCGCCCCGCTGTGTGCCCTCCCGGCCGGCTTCACCCGAGGTCGGGGCAGGTCAGCGCCGGTGCATCATCCGAGCCACGGGCCGGCGTGAGCCGCAAGCGTGGTCCCCCCGGGGCTCAGCCCCATGGCCGGCTCCTTCTCCGAGGTAGTGCTAGCATGGGCACGCACTGTCCACTGGAGACACAGGCAGACACTTAAAGTGCCACATCAGGAAATAAAATACCGATTTTTCTTGAAAGTACCTGAGTGGAGGAACATCTAGATATCAGCGTTGTCCATGTGTAACGATTTCCATGGAGGTATGGACAGCAGGCCTTGGCAAAAAGGAGGCAAGAATCGGTGTATACGAGGAGGCATGGAGACAGGGGCTTGGGAGCATGTGGATTGATACGTCTTTATAGAGAGACTTGGAGGTTGCAACAAGCTTTTATTTGAAATGGTGAAGTCCAGTGGATCCTGGCAGCAACTGAAAGTATTTAATTCAGACATCATTGTTAACTGAGGGGCAATGTGTTTATCACCTTTCTGTAATCACTGAGGTGTTAATGCAGCATTTATTTTTCTATGTAAAATCCCCTCCAGAATGAATCGTTTTCCTAAGGTCTGTTTCCAGGGAAAATCTCAGCCATGCTGCATATTTAAAGTTGAATTCCAAATATTCTGATTTTTAATAATTATGATACAACCTTAACGGTATAGTATTTTCTACAACTCATGTGGTTTTGCATCCATTTGAGCAATGAGAAATTGAGTGTCCCCTTGTAGATGGCAAAACCACAGCAATTTGAGGGAAAACTTGCAACAAGCAGGCCCTGTGGCTTCCAGTGACCCTAGTTATGTCACTGCATATCTGGGCAGGTGCAGGATTAGCAGGAGCGTATTGAAACCATTGTGGCTTGGCATGCGTGCAGGGTTTCGCCTTGTTTAGGGTAGGGTGCAAAAAAAAAAAAAAAAAGAAATGCTGGTTTCTGTATGGTTTCCTTAATAGCTAAATGTTCACACTGCTAGTTGTGATGTCTGGTTTTTAAAGGTGTTTCTCTTGTAGATTTTTATTAGTGGAAAACATATAATTGGTTCTACAGTTCATATATGTATGTAATCTTTGCTGCCTTCTTGTGGAACAAAGCTTGTTCCCAGAGTTTGTCTTTGGCACAATGCTACCAATCAGTAATAAAGAGCCTGCATACTTTTTTATTTTTATTATTATTTTGTCCTGACAACCCCCCTCTGAAATGGGCCTGGCACTATTTACCTTACTAGTGTAAAGTATGTGTGAATGAATAGCATTCTGCTTTAGTTGTCCCGCCTTCTTTCCATCTGTATGCAAGACTCTACAGTGGACAAAGACTCCCAGTGGAGCATTCTTAAGGCATCCCTGAAGAATATCAACCGAGGTGGATGAGTTTGCTGTTCTTCCCTTACTTGCCAATTCTCTTATACCTTTATATTGAAAATAAGTGGGCATTTTTTTGCATGTAATATGCAGTTACACTGCCAAAATGGTAATGTAAATAGGTGTTAAATAAGCCTGTTGGGTATTTTTGCAGGGTTTAAGAAATGTTGTAGTTGCGTCTTAGCAGACTGTCAATTTAAGCATTTCAATCTGCTAAACTAATTGTGAATGCGAACAACTTAAATTTCTAGTGTGTTCAGCTTATGCATCAAAGTGCATAAGGGAAGTTGCTCACCTTTGCCCTGCACATATAACACGTGTATGTGAAGTGGCAGTTGAAAGGTGAAAGTTCAAAAATGCTTCTGACTTGCTAAACACTCAGGCATGTAATTAGCACTGTTTTATTGGAGGACCAGAACACAGGAGACCATGGAACGAAGAAGTAGTGTTTTCCCTTGAAGCCAGTCACAGTTGTGCTATGCCAGATACTGTAGGATGAAGCCAGCTAAATATACCTAACAGCTTCCTGCTGCTAGAGGTGTGATCTCTTCCCTGGATGTGCACTTCTGTTCTCCCTCGTGTGTCAGCTCTGCTGCTTGTCCGACCTGTTGGTGAGTGAAGTCACTGAAGTTGTGGTTTGGTGGCAGCTTGGGCTCATCTACCTGGTGGCTGCTGAGGCCTCTCTTGGAGCTCTTTCGCTCGCTAGAACCTGCACCAACCTGTTCTGGTGCGTTGCCTGAGCAGGGAGCTATTTTTCTTGCTCTCTTAAGTGGAGAGCCTGCTGATTCAGCTCGCTGGAATCGTTCTGTACAGGTTCTGGTGAATGTTGAAGCTGGCACAAGGGAAACAGTAGGAACATGCAGCCAGAGGGAGGTAAGAGACTATGCCAGCCAGGAGTTAGTTTGGCTTAGGTTGCTGTGAAACTGCAGCCTGAGAGCTATTAGAGACCTACTCGTGTGGTGTTTTTTATTTGGTTGGTTGGGGCTTGTTGCTTTCGTTGGGGTTTTTTGCTGGATTGGGTTGGGGGCTTTTTTGATGGTTTAATGAGATGAAGAGGCTTGCTTAAGCACTAGACAAGTGTCAGAGCTGATATTAAAGCAGGGAATGAAAACTTGGAAACATGAGCAAATGAGATGGGCAGAACCATCCTTGTCCATGGAGTAGTCATAGATAGCTCAGCTGACTTGTCGGACTGCCTGTTTTTACCCCACTGCATATCGTGATGGTGGAATTGTTTTCTCTGAATTCAAGAAAGTTTTTTAATTAGCATGTTCCAGAAAACCTGCAAGAAGATATTAAGTAGAGCAATTTGAGACTCTTCTAATGAAATGATTATCCCTTTGAGAGAATGCTGATTGTTTATTTTTTTTTGTATGTGTAGTTTTTTTTAAGTGATAGGGAGGAGAACTAGGATACACTCTTTAAAAACTGAGAAGAATAAAAGTAGATGCATAGGTTCGTTAAACTGAATCACTTGGTCACCTGCTGTGCGGAAGGAAGCCAGTCTTGCTGGAAACCTTTAGGTTATTTTACTGCAATATAAATAAGTAAAATAACGTGATTGATTTCTACCCCCCCTTGTTGGCGTATTTCTGTTGCATACATTATTGCTCTGGGAAGTAATAGAGAATGCTGTTTTTTTACTGGATTTTTTGGTTTAGAATGTTAGTATTTTTACTTAGTTTGTTTTTCATAAAGTGGGGAAAAAACCCCCAAAGAACAACAGAAACCAAATTAAAATCCTATTTTCCCATAGATTTACAGGTTCTCTCCAGTCTAACTTTGGACCTTAATCTGATGTGCTTTCCTATTTTCACTAGCTTTTTATTCTGTGACTATTGACTAAAATAAGTGGACTTGCAGGGAAGTTTATAGTGAATATAGTAAATCTTAGTTATGAATTGCATTGGTTAATTATGTGTCCTTACCACCAAATTGGGGCTGAGGGATAATCTCTGTATTCTGATGTTATCTAAAGTGCGCAAGAAATTTTTAACATATTCAGTGTCTATATTATTTCACTTTGAATTCTGATCAGTGTTCCTTGAGAAATAATGGCCCATTATGGATGTGTCAGATGTTTCCTTACTTAAAAATGAAATAAAATTGCCAAATATAGAAGTCAATAATGAAATTATTTGAGTTCATAATGAAGAGCTATTGTGATTTGTACTTTAATGTGTGGTTAAAAGTACAGATGGTCAATAATACAAGGAAAGGCTTTGACTTAATTTAATATTGCTCTGTTTTACTTATCACAAATGCTTGTCTGTGGTTTGTTCCCACACAGCGGCTGTAAATTTTGCACGCAAGTTTTGCTATGCTGACTGAAACATCTCTGCCTTCTTTTTGTTTGTGTGTCCGTCCCCCTCTGTCTGCTCCCTCACCTTTCTGTTTCTCCGTAGTATTTCAGATGTTTTCTGAAACTTTTTCAACACTAGTGGGCAATTTTAGATTATGGGTGAAATAATCTATTTTTGGTTGGTTGATTGACTGAGTGCTTTGGGGTTTTTCTTGCCAAAACAAGATCTAGTTCAGAGTTGGATCAATTCTTTACACTCCCACAACTCCCACATCAAACTGGCGCTGACTTGTTTTGGAAGCTGAGAACAATGAGCTGTGTCCAATATAACAAATTAAGGTTGAATATTTCACTGCTCAACATGCTGAGAGCTTATGGGGGTACGTTTGTGTTGTGTGTCTGATGAAATTCAGTTAACACTAATTTGCAGGCATCATGGATAAATGAGGAATTTGATACAAGAATGCTCAGTCGTCGTTCCCAGCTTAATGCAAAATATGTGTTCGGCCTTAAGAAGTAAAGAATAAGATGTTGTGAAATTCTTAATGAAATTCTTAAGTCTGAGACTGATTAAGTGATGATGTCCTTTAGGGTTCACTGGATCATAACATGAACAGCTTGACCTTAGTACTTCCCAAGGGGGTGCCAGTGACCCTGGAGCAGAAAGAAAGCATGATTAGGAAAAAGGTGGCTCTAAGAGTTAGTTGCTGTGTTCTTAAAATCTTAACTAAATCTTACATTTTACTGCTGATTCTTACATCTTAGAAGAAGCAGAAAGATCCGCGTCTTGCGGAACAGAAGTCAGCATTGTTCGTCTGGAAACTTCTTTGCCTGCATGCCTGTGTCCTTCAGTGCTAATCTGGAAATTTTTCTGCTTGTCCGTAGCAAGAGTAACCCTTTATCATTTCTTATTTGCAGAAGAAAAAAAAAATCCCAATAGAGCAGATCCACTGTCTTGAATAAATGCATAAAGACTACATATGATCTGCTGGTCTGTCCACATGTACACAAGAAGCCCTTAAAAAGAGGGCTGAGAGGAGAGTTGGAATGGGTGAGAGCGAATATTTGTTTTATTTATTTATTTAATTAGTTGCCTCACAAGTTCAAGAATGAAGTTCAAGTTGATTGCCAGCTATGCATCTCTTCCCTCTCTCCTGGGATTGTCTGTTATGTTTTTGTAGTCCCAATGCAGGCTCAAGGGCTTCAGTTTTAATATTTGCTTTAGGCACTACCACAGTAAACCACTTAAAATTCAAAGAGCACAAATAATGTAATTCTTCTGTAATAATCTCTAATTGGTGCTAATATGTTGTATCATGTATGTCTTAAAAAGATTACCTGATCAGGCCTTTTCCATAGCCTGCTGAAGTTACTGTGTGCATTTGCGTTAAATTTCATAGTTTTTGAATGTAGCTTGCATCAGGTAAATATAAGATACTTATTAAAGCTTTTGTGGAAGTTAAATAATGTAGGCTATACATGGAATTTCACCAACATATCTTGAAATTCAAGTGTGCTGTCAGTGGAAAGAAGAAAAACTACTTGCAGTTACTTGGCCAAGAGCGTAGACTGAACCACAGAATGTTGTGTCTTCTGAAGAAATAATCCTCCTAAAAATGAAGGCTGCTCTAAAGAAAATAACTGAATAACTTGTTACAGCCAACAGGGTGATTCCCTAGCCAAGGAAACTGTAGAAGGACAAATAATAATAAGTATTATTATTGCATGATGAAATGGACCTTTGTCACTTAGGTTATAGTCAAAGCAAGGCATGAAAATGTATCATGTGTAAGGAGCATTGAGTTTATAGCCAGAGAATAACCCATTGAGTTATGATTGCCCAAAGACCATGCTGTTAACTGTGTTGCAAGCAATCATTTCCTGTGGAGGTAACAAATGATAAATCAGGGTTGTTGAATAAAGGATGGGGACAGACACCAAAGGGCAGAATGAGTCATAACCTCATTGCAGGAAGCTTTTACTATAGTGGTTGTTGTTTACAGATGGAAAAAACTTTAATATTTGTAAATAAATTTGTCAGTATTTACTTTTGACAATACAGCCTTGATTTAAAATCTGGACACAACAGGGAAGCAGTGTTGATACTCTCCGTTAAAAGTTGATGTAGTTCTGCACGTGTTGTTTCCATAAGTATCTCATACAATATGGGCAGTATGAAAACAAATTTTCTTTTGATAGCACTTAAAGCCATTTGACATTAACTTCTTCTATTGATGCTTATTATCTGTAGTTAAATACAGCACTTTACATTTAGCATGGTTTAGTTTCTTTGCTTTGATGATTTTGTGTTTGTGGCCATGGAAGTGTTGGCTGGAAGGGAGCTCTGGGGTCACCTAGTCCAGCCTCCTGCTTGAAGCAGGACTGTTGCCAAGGGTGGATTCATCCAACCAAGGCTTTGTCTAGCTGTGTCTTGAAAAGTCTCCCAAAAGAGAGGGATTTAGAGCCTCTGTGTGTAACCTGCTCAAGAGCTACACTACCTCCTAGTGAAAGAATTTTTCCTCACATTCAAGCTGAACCTCCCAAACCACAGTTGTGACCGTTGCCCCTTGTAATATTGTGCACCAACACCAGGAAGAGTTTACATTTGGGATCTTTGTTGCTACCCTTCAAGTAGCAGTGTGCTGCTGTTACATAGCTCCTTTGCCTTCTCTTTGCTGGACTAAAGAAATCTGTCCCCTTCAACCCTCTTATTGCACAGTCCTGCCTTGCTTATTCAGGTTCTCAAAGTGTACAAAAATGGACTGGAAGCGCTGGCTTCATTGCTGGCCAGGATTTTTACTCTCCTCTTGAAAAAGAGCATGCACCAAAGTTACTGAAGCATTCCAGTGGCAGACTTGGGAAGACAATATATCATCTGTTTATCTGTGGTTTATGCTTGGCAAGCATCCTTCCCTTCAGTGAAGGACAAAAATAAGTTTTGCAGGAAAGCTTAGATTTAGTGTTTGATGGCACATAGCAGGAAGACTTCCTTTCTCCCGCTCAACATTGTGTGAATTTTGAAAGACACAGGATTTTACGGATATTGATATTTTTAAATTGACCATCTGACGTAGTGCTGCGTTATGCTAACCGCTTCAGCTGGTGTTGTAAATCAGCAAAGATTTGTATGGATTGCATGTGTTATTCTAAAAACATCAATTTGACATTCTGACTTGAGAATTTAGGATCTTCTTACAAGATTTAATGTAATTCTAAATAAGATGCTTCAAAGATGAACTTAATTGGTTTATGAAGTCTTGCATATGTTACAAAACATATCTATGCCTGCTTTCTATGGCTGTATGTAGCTGTATTTGGGTCCAGCTTGAAGGGCTGGATGAAAGCAAGTCTGGAAAAGATCACACTGTAGTGGAAGCTGAATGCAACAGATCTTACTGTTTTTCTTTCCTACTGCCTTTTTTCCCCCTAAACTTTCTAAGAAGTTGTTGTGTTTATTTGGTGTGTGGGTCACCACCTCAGTCAGCTTGTTCAGGCTTTTGGAGAAAATGTGATTGGATCACAACATCCGGAAGGTTTCAAATGATTGACATTGTCACTCCTATAACTGCCTTAGCCTTTCAGAGCCATTATAGTCGCTCGTATGTGCCCCAGTGTGTAAACTGATAAAATATATTTTTATCAATAAAAAAGAATTTTACAATTTTCATGTCCTAGGAATGTCATACTGGATCAGACAAAAGGTTCATCTTCTCAGGTAAGCTGTTTCTTACAAGTGCCTACAAATGTCTTCAGGAAAGTATGCAAGAAACATCTCCTAGGATTCAATTTTTACTTTCAAGAGAGATTCCTCCCCCTCTGCAGTCAATGTCTTAGCAACTTCTTGAATGCTGCCCTGCTAAATTCTTGCCAATGGATTTATCATTCACTAATTCAATTTCTTTTTTGAATCCACTTACTCTTTTGATCTTCAAATCTTACACGGGAGTAAGGAACACAATTATTCAATATATAAAATCAGTTACTACCATTTACATGCTTGTTGGTGTTTTTACCACGTATTCACTAGTTCTTGAATTGTGATGATAAATGTCTTATCTATATTTTGCTTTTTTAATAAGGTTTTGAGCATGGCGATTTAAACTCTTAAAAACTTAGGTGAATTTTCAAGCACTGTGTTTCCTACAAAGGGGTTTCTGATCCATTCTCCTCCTAGGCAGAATATTGTATGCATAAAGGAAACCATTTGTTTTTTTTCTTCAGCTATAGCATTTTGCTTCTATTTATAAGAGATAAGCTAAAATTAATATAAATAGTTTTCTTAAAGTGATAAATTTGTATTCATCATGCACTCTGTCTTGCATTAAAACCTGAGCACTCAATATCACAGATCTGCACATGAAAATTGATTCAGGTTGTACACATCTGTGCTAAATCATTTACAAGAATTTTTGAGTGAACAGTGTGCTGTGATGTTATTCGTTATTAAAATACTGTTGGCTCATCCTGTTGGAGCGATGGGACATGATGGGACATAAATGCCTGGGAACGAGCTCAGCATTTTGATAACTTGCTCATATAAATTGCTCCATCAGTTTGCTGTATTCATTTTGTAACTGTCTGCATTGTAAATCTAGGGTGCAGAAACTAATAGAAATGGGGGACTTGGGATTGGAGTAGAAGTTTTGGAAAAAATCTATCTCCTTCTACCTAGTACTTTGAAAACGGCATTGTCAGGTGCCACAATTTAACTGATAGCAAATGCTGTAAGCATTGTCACTTGTCATAAGCTTGTCAACCTTTGCAAGTATGTCTGACGAAACACCCAGTGATCTCCAGAGTGGAATGATGAAGTTCACCTGAGAACGGAGTTCCTGAGGGTGGGACATCTGCTGTAGTCTACCGTGTCTGTTGTTTAAGCAGGTCAAGACATCGCTTGGAAGAGCGTCACTACCAGTGTGGGACAGGTATCACTAAATGATGAGATGGGATAATGCTGCAGACCTCATGTATCCAGCGCTCATGGGCATAACTTCATGATGACAAAAATCTGTTTTTCCGTGATGATGTGCAAAGCTTGCTATAGGTCACCAATACCATCTCTGGGAAATGCATGGTAGCTGCTGCTGTGCCATTAGGCACACTTCACTCCTCTAATTGCTGGCCACTAGCTTGATGTTGGTGGATCCATTATCAAGAACTATTTAACTGAGGTGTGTCGTTATGGTATTTCACTCTTGGCACCGTAGCAATGTAGAGGTACTTATTAGTGTATTTACAGAGGCTGGATGCCTCTGACAGGATCTGTAGGTCTTTTTGGTATGTGCACGGGAGTGGGAAGAGGAGAAGTCTGGGAACGTGTGGGAGGAGAGGTATTTCTCCAAGGTACCAAAGAATTGGAACAGTCCCTGCCAGCATTACCAGAGTGCCCAGGAACTGTGGGTTTATCTGCAGTAAACACAAGATCCTTTGTTTTGAGGATTTCTATATGCTTATGGCTCTGCCATCCTTTCACTTGTTCATTTAAAGCTGCCGAATGGTTTCTAAAGCCTCTCATTGGACAGTGGGGAAACTGCTCTGTGTTACTGTGAGTAGCAACAGAAAGAGTGGAATTTGCATTTAGAAGACTGCCAACAAGATGCACTAACCTGGTGTCAAGGCTGGAAGCAGCTAAAAAATTACTTTTATAATAGCTACTTTTTCTATTGTGTATTGTTTTGAGAGGCTGTAAGGAGAAGTACAATTGCTAAACATTTGGAAAAACAGATGAGAAAGCTCTGTGATATACTGTCATTTCTCAGAAGCCCAAAGATAGGTGCAGTGAGCTCTTGCCTAAAGTACAGGGGCCACATGTGAAGAATGAAAGGTGTATGTATCTAATATGAGTGGTTGCTTATAACACATTTCTTCGAATTGTGACTTACAGCTTTCATTTTATGCACAGAGACAGAGTATTTTTATTATGATTTGTATACATTTTGTAAATCGTGTTGAATTCAACCATGTTTTCAATTTTTAATTAAAAAATAGTACACCAAGCTGTGTGTTGTGAACCATACTCTTTTTTGATGAGCATTCTTGAAGTTCTTATGAAGTGGTATAAAAGCCCTGTGCTCTGGAAGGGTTGCCTGTGTATTTTTCATCACAACAGGTGGTGTTTCTATTTTGCGACTTACTGTTTCCTTGTTGTCCCCCTCTTTTTTTCATCCTGTCTTCCCTTTTTATAAAACAATGTTATTTTTTTCTCTTCTGGAGCTTGGGGGAATATATGTATGTTCCCCACTGGTTAGGCAAGCGGACCTGTGTTAAGAAGGTAATGGCACTGGTGTCCAGTGACTGCATCTTTCTGTCCTTGTCATGGTCAGTGAGGACCTGTGGGCTTCCTCAGTTGTTCTCTGTTCTTTGGCACTCTTCCCAATTAGCCAGGACTTATGATGCTCTCCCACTGTTTGAACCGGGCTCCCTTTTCAACTTCCTATGTCAAGTTGTAGTAAGACCCTAATTTAAGTGTTGGTCAGATGAGTCTGCACATCTTCATTTTCCCATGGACTGGCCTGATGCAAAAGATGTGGCTACAGAGTGATACGATTTACTGCACAGATGTGCCTTGTGCATGAGATGAAATCACAGTGCAAGGAATCCAGCTGTACACAGTGACCTCTCATCAGGATGGTCCCCAAGGACCAAAGGGCACGTGCAGACTTACATGCACACATATTACACCAGTAATGAAGGAGTCAGAGGTACTTTAAGGGATTAGGCATAAGTTTAACACTTAACCTTGCAGTGGCTGTGGATAAACTCATCTCACCTCAGTAAAATGTCTTCAGAATGCCAGGTGACTCACATCTTACAAAATGACTTCTGGATGCTGATGTCTATGTTATCAAATAATATGCATTAAAATATGACACGTTTCAAGAACAGACAAGTGCTGGTCTTCCTGTTCTATGGAATATGAGTTTAGCGTTGTACAACTTTTAAGCAGGTGCTCAATGCTAATGGATGAGGGTTGTCTCAGGTTGCAACAATGTATTGGTATATACTAACATTATTAAAAAAATCAATTTTTTACACCATTAAATTAATCCCTTTTATGATGCTTCTAGATCTTGTAATCTTTGTTTTACGATAAAGTGCAAGAGACCTTTTTGGGAATAATCCATTTTGTGGTACTTAAGAAAAATCCAATGCATGTGAGAAGCAGTTGTTACGTTCATTTTCGCAGAATTTTGTGTTTCTGTGTGGCTGTTGGGCAGAATTACCAGTGTCACTGGAGGAAAATATTTTCTTAATAGGGTAATTTCAAATGCACTTCTATAGAAAATCAGCACTCACAACAAAATCATTGAGGTTTAAGAATGTTCTTGTTAGGTGTCTTTACGTGGACTGGGTAAACAATTTAGGGCTTCTTTCTTCATAAATAGTGACAAGGGGCCACAAAATATTCCAAGAACAAGCTATTGAGTATTTCAGTGGTATCTTAAGAGAAATAAATATTGTTATTTGCCTGGTACATTTCTTCTGTTTTTATAGAGGTTGTTTTGTGGTTGAGTGTGTTACAATCTTTTATTTTAATAAGTAATTTTCTTTCCGTCTGTGTCGTTTCATCCCACTTGTTTCCAAATTCCTCCCAAAGTGCAGACCTATGCACTTGCTTGCACTCACCATAAAGTCTAGTTCCTAAGTTGGAAGGTGTTATTTCTATTGCTGTCAGTGGCTTCACAGGATGAAATAATCAAGAAAGGGTTGTTCTTGTTTGTTTGTTTTAAAGCTGAATTAGTTTCCTATGATACAGAAGTGGGAATATCTTCTGATGATATTGATATTCAGCATTTTATTGTGAATCCATGTCTCATGCATGTTAAATAAAACTTAATTTCCAAGTGCATAATGTGTAAGATTACATTGGAGATATTTGTTGTTGAGGTTTACTATCTCAACAATCAAAACATATTGTTTTGTGTGAGCAAATTCAGAAAACTTTTAATTGCCCAATGGAACAGGATTGTTGGGTTGGCAGGGAGAGTGGGAAGGGTGAAATTTGCTAAGTGTTTTACATCCAACAATAAATATTCTTACTATATAGCATAGTAGATGGACATTCCATCTTCTGAAAGTAATAAGGTAGCATGTGATTTCTCAAAAAATTGTAAATGATTATCTGAAATGTGTACAACAAAGGCCATTTCTACAACACATAGTTTTGTACTGTGTAGGTCAAAGGAAATTGCTGAAGTGTTGCAAGTGATATCCCCTGCAGTCATAGCCACAAATTACCCTGCCTGTGCCCGGGAATGCACAAGTTTAGGAAACTGTCATTTAAGGGGAAAAAATCCAAAACAAACGAGCCAAATGCCCTGTAGAACACTTAAAGAAAATGGTTATTTTTATATTATTTTCAGAAAGACTTTTATCACGTGTTTGGCTCAGTCACTCAAAATACTATTTCTCTGTGCATATTTTAGGTCTCCGGGCATGGAGTGTGTCCTAAATTAGTGTGGTAAGGGTCATGTTGTGACAGGTAAGCGCACCTACACACAGGTGTTCAAGGCTGGAGGCTCTTTTGGTGCTGAATGTGCTGGTCCACAAGCGGGGCAAACCCTTGAGGAGAAAAATAATTGAATACATTTGGATCTTAAATATGGTGTATGGATGTTTATAAGATGCTCTGTTAACACAGTGTAGGAACCAGAAGTTTATTACACATGTCTAACTGTATTGCATCTATTGCACGTTGTGTATCAGCACCCTATGGCAGGCATGCGTACCATACCATAAGATTCTGAGCTCTGTTGTCTAGTTGAGGAATATGCAGAGCCTCTACAGGCATGCTCAGCTTCTGATTTGGGAAGAAGGAGATAGAAGGATGCTCTTGAAAGATGATTTCCTTTTACGGGCAATGCTAGCAACATCAGAGAAGCATTTTTCAAAAATGTAGAGCTAACATTTCTGAAATGCCTAGAAAAGAAGGCAGATCTTTTGTCTATAAAAAAGTTGAGTCAATTGGTATTTCCATCATGAAAGTATATTAAAAAAAATAAAAGTAGTAGGGCACATCTTTAATACCTCCCACTGTGATTTGTGGTGATGTGCAGATACCTATGTCTGCTCATACCTGAAGTTCATAATCTAAAAATGATGTTGCACTGATCAGCTGGGGTGTCTTGTATGAAGATGTGGGGATTTGTACTTTCAGGAGTTGTTCATTTCTTGGAAAAAAAAGAGCTTTAGAAACAAATGTGTTCTGAATTTCCTTCTTAAAGAAGGTGGTGTGGTGGAAGGTACAAGTGTGGTAATGTATGCATATACTGCATATATTTGATTGCTTATATACTTTGTTTATCATTCACGGCCTGAGAACAAGACTGGTTCCCGGGGCTGAGCGTGGTCTAGGTTCTTATAACATGGACCTTTTTGAGAAGCGGTGAGAGCTTACATGGTCTGTTTCCTCTCTTGTTTCTGCATCAGCCCCACTCATGCTGGCGCATATGTTCACACTGATGCCTGCACACTTTTGCTAGCTTTGCTGCTGATTTGTTTTTGTGACTCTAAATTCCTACCCCCTCGTTCTTGCTCCTATGTTACTCCTGCAAGAATGAGGGGGTAGAAATTCAGTCACAAAAAAAAATCAGCAGCAAATGTGACAGTGGCAAATGTGGCTTCTGTTGTCCAGTAATTTATTTTTTCACTTTTATATTGTACAAGTGCACAAAAGGCTTTAAAGGTGACTGTAGTTTATTGTTAGTCTCTTTAGCAAGTTAAAGAATATGGTCTTTGGATAATTACAGGCTCTATGGTGGTCATTAGGTTTCAAGGTTAAATACTCAACCACAGAGCTTCAATATGTTCTTTAATATGTGTAGGGATCCACTCACCACCCCTCCCCCAGCTATACATCAGTCATGCTTAAGAGTGGGGAAAAAAGCATTTCTCCAAGTATAAAAAACTGCAGGAATGCTTTGTGTTTACAAGACTCTGTTACTGTTTAGTATTAAAACTGACAGACTAGTGTCATTTCATTTGAGGGTGTTATAATGTATCTTTTTTTCCCTACAATGTACTACTCTGGAATTCAGCAGCTTACTGTAGAATTTAAAGTAAATATAAAAGCTGTCTGCCTTTACAATTATAAACTCTGAGTGTGTCCTAGTTTTGTGGCCTTTTGGAGTAAAGGGAAAGTTGTACGTAAACTAAATGAAAAAAGTTTCTTCCAAGCCTCTCATTAATCTCTCCCTGAGCCTTCTGCCTTTTAAACAACTGATAAGGGACTCTGCTGTTACGATACTAAAATACATAAATAAATGTTCAGTTTTATGGGTTTTGTTATAGAGCAGTTCCTAATAAAAATGAGTGAAATTTATAGTAGATTCTATACAGTGGAATTAATTTGCGTTGTTCTGAGTTCGTACCTGAGAGAAATGCTAAAAAGAAGGGAGAGCTGCTGTATGCTCCAGTGTGCCTTAACAGAAGTGAAGACCAAAAGACTGCAATATCAATGGCAGCTATTTCTTATTTCAGTGCAAATAAAGCAACTAGTACTGAACATCCTGCACAAATGCAGATCTTTTTCCCAGAAAATATGCGGTTTAGTTTGAGCGAGGGCCTCATCTACACTGGCAATTTGAAATGGAAATTTGGGCCACTTGGTCTAATGTGGTTGGCTAATGGGCACTGTTGCACCATTTAGCTATGATCAGCTTGGTAGTCAAGATAAATGTTACTAAAATAATGGTAGGAGCCATTGCATTTCTAAATGATGCCTTGTAAAGTTGCTTCATCGATCTTAGCATCTAGGTTTGTTAAGGCCTGGAAGCTTCTGCTTGTTTAGGATGCTCATTGGGATTAATGCATTCAAATTAGGACAGGTGGTATAGACTTTCTCAACAATTGCCTATTCTGACAATATGACTTCTCTGTATATTTTGTATTTTGGTGTTGCCAGCAGTGCTTAAGAGCCCACTCTTCCCATTGCTTGGTTTATCTAGAGGTTTGCCATTGTTACAGAAGGTTTTTTTTATAAGCATCTCATGCTACTTTTCATTATGAAACCACTGCTGTGCCATCAGGGGCTAAAACCAACAGAGATGGAGACAGCTGGTTGCTCTAACTACATGTCTTCCTGGAGAGTGTTATGATGTCCTTCCTGCCCCCTCTGGTGGCTGCTCAGTTCAAGACCGATAATTAAGTATTTCCCAGAAATTTAAATGTTGTATCCCCCCATTTGTTCTCTTAAGACAATTCACCTTTTAAAAGAGATCAAGCTTTGGGATGGGGTTAAGAGTAGGAAGTTACCTGTCTTGGGAGGTAGTTGCATTGGATGTTCCCCAGTAGCTTTGCAAGTCTGAAGCAGCAGCAGCAGAATGTGTGTTAACTTTCCACTCATTTTCCAACAGCATTTCATGTTTATACTTAAATTTTTTTCTAGTGAGAGCACGCTTTTCGGTTGAAGTCACTCTTAGCAACAAGATACTTTGAAGAAGCTTGCAAAATAAACAGAGAAAAACAATGGCTCTGTTTGGTGTGAGTTGCCTTTTTCCTTTGCTTGTCTTCCAGAGACAAGAGGGAATGCCTTAAAAGCTATTGTTTTCAGCTTTGGTGGTCATTTTTGCAAAATCTTAAGCTATTCTGAGTTTGTGGAGCAACTGAAATAACATTGACTCAGTTATTTTTCTCCTGATGGTTATGTTTATGTTTTCCTTGAGAAGAAAAACTGTTCTATCATATTAAAAGCAAACAAACAAAGAGAATTTTCCCATGCTTGAAGGGTAAGAGAATCACCAGTTAGAGAAACCCGGACCTTTCTAAAAGCAACTGGAACATGGCATTTTGTGTCTGCCGCTCAATCTTTGAATGTTGAAAAAAGGCATAATGTGTCCATGCTATTGATTAAATATACACAGCACAATTTTGTAAATAAACACTAGATTTGCCAAATCATTGCGGTATGAATAGCAGATCTTTGTGTTCTGATGTTTTCCTTCATTCTTCTACAGTGCTTAAGACTTGGCACCAGTCTTCCCAATCTGAGCCAGGAGCCTCTGACTTTTCCCACCTTATCTGCTCCACCTGCCAGCTCCTTGACTTCTTGCACTGTATCCTGCTGCTGAACAAGGATAATATATTTCTCCTGCACTGGCTGTATTTGTATAAGGGCAGCAAAGGTTTTGTAAAGAGTAGATGGGAGCATGAAGTGGGGAAAATCTCTTTAAGTCTGCACTATGGGAGGTTGGAGGAAGGTCAGTTCTTATGGATTGAGAGACTGCAAGTCTCTGGCTATGCAAATTGTGCATTGGAGGACAAGTGCTTCTGTCTGTGGAAGAACCATCTCTGTGCTGTAAGTCTGTGCTATCTATCTGAACTAGCTGGCAAAATCTGCCGTACTAAAATTAAAGAGTTGATAGCACCACACCACCTTTAGGGTAGTTGTCAGTAAATAAGGAACAGATCTGCTATGCTAGCACAAAGCCCAAACTACACACTGTTCTGCTCTGTCAGGTGAGGGGGATGATGCTGATTTTCAAGAACAGTTCATTAACCAAAATAACCTTAGAATCAAACAATCTAGTTCTCTAACTTGTTGAGGACTAGCTGCTTAGGAATTCCTAGCCTATTTGACTATAGCGACATACACAGTAAGCAATTGTATTACCTTAGCAATGCTAGGATAGGGAGAATAGTACTGGTGTCTCATCTGGAAGGTAGTATCTGTCACTGGAAGTGGAATTTTTTTCTGTAAAATTTTCCATGCCAGAGTGTGGACTGCCTTGTTTGTTTATTGTGCATGCTGGTGCAGCAAATGTTTTGCTCTAATCTGACATGCAGTTTTGGCTTCCAGAATTTAGAATTGAAGGATATGCAGAATTGTGCTAGAAAGACAGCATGTCCCGTAATGTTTTATAGCAATTTATGTCTTTGATATAGAGGCAAATCTGTAGTGCAGGATTTGATTTTCAGATCTTGGCACCTATACGGTCATCTTGCTTATTTCTGTTAGAAGAGATTACAAAGAGATCCCTCAGTTGTTGAGGTAACATGTAGAGAGTAAAAGAGAATCAGCTGTGGGTATGCACTTTTGTGCATACTTTTGTGCACTTTTTCAAGCCGAGGATTTGCCTGCAGAATGCAGGAATGGGATCTGCATGTGTCTGTGTTTAAATGTACATATATATATATATATATGTCTGTGTGTATCTATATATTAAAGGGCGGGGGGGGTGGGGGGGGAAGATTTGCCTATTTCTTCTGAGCTTTCCTATTCTAGAAGTGTGTGGTGTGTGGCATTACTTGAATTGGTGCTTGTACCTCAGGCCAACACAGCATCTGGAATGGCAAAATTTAAACACTAAATTGAAAGATTCAACTCTTTGAGTCTCTTGTTACACTTGATACTAAATCAAATTTAAAAGGTTAAACTCACAATAACCTTGAACAGGCGCAGGCTTTATGTCTGCTTTAAAATGCTAACTGCCTGCTTGTGGGATTTAATTTCCCTTTGTTCTTTTTAGTAAGACCAGTGTACCTGTGGATGATGTGCTTTCACTAAGATTAGCAGTAAACAAAATGTGTAAAAACAAAGGTAATATTTCTTGTTTCAGCATTTCAATAAAACAAAAGGGAAACATGCTGATTTCCTGAATGAGCAGGTTGCAGTGGGGTGGCCGGGCTGTGGTGGATCTGCCGACTGGATGTGGGCTGAGGAAGGAGAGCTCCTAGGCGCTGTGTTTACATGTGCTCTGGCTCCTTTTCTTCCTTCTCACCAGGTTATTCGCACAACCTTTTTAGAAGTGGGAAGGTTGTGCTTGAATACTGTTAGATTATGGCTGCATACATAACAAGGAACGCTGATAATAAGCAACAGATGGCAAGCACATTTCAGTAGGAAGTCCTGCCTTATTTTTTTCAGTGCTCACAGGTAAGGAGGTTACATGATAAGGATGGAAGGAGCCTTTCTGTCTATATTTGAACAACTGTTGCTGCAGCTCTGGTTTGAGCTGTACTATGCTGTTTCTTGCTAAGAGTAGCACATGGTATGATGAAATGGAGATCGCTGTGAGTCAGAAACACAATAAATTATACACTGTGTGGCTATGACAGCTCAATAGGAGCACCTGTGAATGGAAAAAGCACTAGATACTTCTTTCAGCACTGTTGACATGCAATAATTTTTTACCTTTTTAATGAAAACATAATCAAATGAGCACATAAAACTTGGAGAGGAAAATATTTCATCTGTACATGAGATAAAACTACACAAACGAATGTGTGGTATTAAAAGAACAAATTTTATTTCAAATGCAGAGCTTTATGGTTAAAAATACAACCTGTGAGCATGAAAATATTTTTTAGGAAGACTCTTATTCTTCTATATAGACAAGTGTTTACTAACACAGGAAAAATAGCTTCCTTTTAAAAATACACACAGATGCAATCAGAAGGAAAATTACCATGGTCAGTGGAGATTATATTTAGCTGTAAGAATATCCTTCTAATTGCATAGTCGATCTTCCTGTAATAAATTATTAAAACCCCCTCTAATTTTAGAATATATGTATTTTAGAAGAACACAAATCTCAGTTGCTTCTTTCAAGTAGTTCAAAAGTCATACAGGGATATTTTGGATTTACAGTATAACCGATAATATGTGCATTCTAATAACAACACAGTCGTTATTTTGTAATGCTTGTGTGATAATCTTAACTCTTAGGAGAAGTATTTTATACTTTCTTTGCATATTGCACCTCTCAAAAATATTTTAGAAATGTATCTAGAGATGGCTTTAGCAACTAATAAATTGTTCAGCAAAAGAAGTTCATCTGAGTTGATATGATTGTACTGTGTAGATTTTTGTTTGTGAGTCAATCTCATTAGTGCAAATAAGCTACTTGAAATACTTACTGGATAAACAAAACCCTTTCTTAAAACAAAGAAAGATTCCGTATCTAGAACACCCAGAAGGTGAAGAGTTAATGATGGAGCTGCACTGGATTCAGTGTATTTGCAGATGTTGCTGCAACCAACTGCTGATTTTTCTCCCATCCTGTCAGGGAACTCTGCCAGCCATGATTCATGGAATGATTTTTTTGCGCTGAGTAATCTGTGGTTTCTCTTTTTTCCTCTTCCCTCTCCCTTATTTTTACCCTAAACTAAAGTCCTATTCATTTTAGCTAAAGGGAGGGGAAGCTTCCAAAGCATTAATACGAAACATTAAATACACTGTATTTTGAGTAGAGGAATTTTAACAAATGTTAAAGTTCCAGTAGTTTTACTTGGTCTCAGGCAGAGTAGTCCGGTGCAGAAAAACAGTTTTGTAACAGAATCAGCTTTTGGTTTTGCTCATCATAAGGTGTCACAGTTCTTTTAAGACTTCTGCACTAGTATTGCTAAAGAACATCCAACTTTTGTGCTGATATTATGCTTCCTTTCTCACAGATCGCTCTGAAAGAAATAAACCAGACTGCCGCTCTTCAGGGTAAGAACCATGTTTCTGTATTTATTCTTCCTTTCTTTTACTTTTTTCTTTAATTTGTTCCTTTTATGGGATGAACTAGGAAATTGGCCAGAAAAATTAAAATGCCATTCTTCTACTTCTCTGTTCTGGTAACAGTAATGAAATACCAAAATAACTTTGTGTTAAAGGTAATTGTTTTACATTCCTTATGGGCAAAATTTTCCAAGGAATTAACAGGGCTTACTACACTGTAATTGTGTGCACTTAAAATCCGAAAGGCTTGTTTAAGTATCACGCACAAGGTTGGTTGGTAAAACTATGATTTAAGACAAGAAGCCCTCCTGACACTTGTTTCTGTATTCTTTGGACTGTTTGCTTTTGTAGCAGGGAAAATAATTCTTGGTTCAGTCAAGAACAGCAACACTTTATTATTTATTCCTTTGACTCTCATCCCATCATACCTAAGGTTTCAAAATTGAGAGAAGCAAGCAAATGATTATTAAACAAATCACACACACACATACATTTTATGTTTATTTACAATTGCCATCAGCAATTGCCATGAACTTCCTAACCTATTGATTTGCAAGGCCACGTTTTCCCTTAAGCTTCTCAATATTCTGTAGTTCTCCTTATGCTCTTGTTTTTAAAAGATCTCTTTCTCTTTTGCCTTATTTCCAAACTCTCCCTCTCAGTTCTCCACCCGAGAATAGGATCTCGTCCATATCCTGTGGTGGATAATGGGATTTTAATGAAGTAAAGCGATAGAGCAGACCAGCTAACACTGGCTCTCCCACTCCTTTGTGAAAAGCCTTTCCAAAGGATGCCCCTGGTGTCCAGCCTTCTGACATGACATGACCTTTTCATTTGATTTTTATAGTCTGATTTTTTTTTCTACATTTTTACAGTACAGTGGGGTAGCTTTTATAGCTAGAAGAACAGAGGGAACTGTAGCCTCTTCTTATAGCACAGTTGATGTGTTGTATCTACTGTGTGATGTGATGGAAAAGAGGATGCTTTTCCGCTTCCCTCCCATATCTGCAACGGCACTGTAGCTGTTTCCAGCAGTGTGTTTAAATTGCAGAGGAGTATTGCCTTTGTCTTTGATTACATGTATCTACTTAAACATCAATCACTGTATTTCTTTTTATAATTAAAGTACTTAACTTCTTTCTTAAAATGATGCAGTTACAGTCTACATGTTTGAACTTGTATTATATCATGTCATATTACAATAATGTCAAATAAATCCAAATCATTATCAAAAGGAAAACTAATTTTATCAAAATGTTTAGTTTAAGGTTGAAACAGTTTCAGTCTGTTCCCCTTTTTTGTGGTTTGTCCTTCCCACCAGTACCTTTTTGCTTTGGAGTGTATTTTAGAAGTTCTAATTTGGAACCAAAAACTTCAGATTTTTTCTGTGGAATTGGAATTTCAAATGTGGACCAACCCTGACAACAAAACACTGCCCTAAGTTGTCTGGGTTACAGATTCCCAATTTTCACATGGAAAGCACATAGAAAATAACAGTATAATGTAGCTTGCTCATAATGTTGAGAAAAATGCAGCTTCCAATAGTCTTTCATTCCTGTCAGTAGTGCACGTGCTTTCTAACCATATCTGTGTATCTTCTGCCCCCATCTCAGTCTCCCTGGCCATCATGTCATGATAGTTCTGCTTTCCAGGGTGAGCAGTGAGGAAGAAAAGTCATTGTTTAAAGGGTAGTGTCGTTTTCTACGTGTCTCGCTGCTGCTTCTAGGCCAGAACAGGAGCAGCCTGCCTTACTTAGATGACGTACTCTGCTAATTGATAGTGCACCACTCTGTGGTTCATCTCTCATTATAGTTGGAAGCATAATCCTGTGGTGACAAATTGCTGGGTGAGATTCTTATACCCAATCTGGCCATATCATGTCTGGGAAAAAAGCTGCAGCCTCATAAAGACCAGAGGCCCTTGCTGTAATAACTGAGGGAAAACTAAATAGTGAAATATGCAAGACTTAATTAAAGTGCAAAGAACACTTCTCTTGTAACATAGGCAGCATTTCAGAGCTGTTTGAGTTCCACTGGGGACAGTTTTATGGCTTATGCCATTTTATTATGAGCTACTACACCCACAACACTTTCCTCTCTGGGGGCAGCTCATGACAAGGGAAAGAGAAAACACAGTGGCTCAAAGGCATCTTGTCTACTCTTTCCTTAAGCTGCACATTGTGGGATGCATCTCTTAAAGCACAACATAGCATCCCTCTCATCTAAAGTGGTACAAAAATGACCCTGCAGGTCTTTGTGCTAGGAGTCAAGGTCTAGTAACAAGAATTTTGTCACTAGAATTACTTTAAAGTAATGGAGGTGAACATGGAGATACTAGCTGGGCAGATGAAGACATATGCAATGAGCCTTGAGAAAGGTAGCTATTCTAAGATGAAATAGTGGGTGTAGATGTTGCCCACAGGTCTGTCCAATTTAATCACAAATATGGAACACAAGGATAAGAAGAGACAAAAAAAAGCCCAAGCCCAACCACCACCACCAACTCTTCCTCAGGCTCTGTAATGTTAAGTTTTATCCTGGAACATGATCAGATTAATAAAGAGACCACATGACAATATTTCTTCTGATTGCAGAGGTCTAAATCTTGTGCTTTCCAACACCATGTTCTTACATGTTTCTGTGTAGTTCTAGATCAGCTTGTGCTTGAGTCTTCACAGTATTAGGGGTGAAGAGCTCATATACAATGAAGCAGGAATGGTTTTAAAACAGAGCTCAGACATAATTCATTTGCAATGAAAAGGATATAAAAAACCATTTTAGATATAAGAGTACGTAAATGGTCTTTAATATAGTTCATTTTATTATAGGATGATGCCATTTAAATAATGCAGGGTGAAATGTATTTATAGCGTTATCAGGAACTCTGACAAATATTCTGATTTTGTTACTAGCCTATCAAATGTTTAGTACGGGAGAGATACTACAGGAAGGTGGAGTATTCTAAGTGGTAATACTGGGATCTAGCATGACACTGGGAAGAAATTTTGGGAGTGGATGAATCAAATACCATAGGTAACGCTTTAAAAGGAGGGAAACAGATAGTAGATAATGCTTACAAAATGTGCATTAATACACTATCTTTTGCCTCTTCTGGCAATTGACAACCATCTGCCATGCAGGAGAGTTTAGATAAGTCAGGAGTAGCAGAACAGGGCCTGTGCATATATTTTTCACGTACCACTCTGCACTGATTTTTTTTGTTAAATATTAGCACATTAGTAAGACCAAAACAGATGTTCCCTGAATCCAAATACTTATTGCTATGTTAAATTTCTATCAAGAAGCATTTAATTTCATGACCTAATATTAACAATCCTTCAATTGTTATATTTCATACAGTATTAAAAATACATCTAGACTGGCAACAGTGATCTGTAATTAGCATTATTTCTTGATTTTGCTGTCAGGTCGTGCACTAGTGGCTCTGATAGCTTCAGGCTGTGCACTGCTGTAAGACAGGTCAATAAGGTCAAAAGAAGCAGACCTTTTACCCTTATGTCTCTTAATGTTTTCAAACTGAAAATTATATGATAGTAATAGAATAGAAGATTCCAGGCATCCACATATTTGCAGTTAATCCCTGAAAATGAATAAAGCTCATAGAAGGAATTGGATTAATTTCATTATGCTTTTTTTTTTTTTTCCCTTTGGGGTAAGGATTATGGATGAAAAGATCCTTAAACACAGTCTTGTAATGTAATATAATTCATTGTACTTGCCTTGACCTTGGAGATGAGAGGATGAAGGTAGCTAAACACTGCAACAATTTATTGAGAGATTTAGCAGTGTATCAATCACTTGAAGTCAAGTAAGAGATTTTGGTTTTTAAAATCTAGGAGTCTATTGAGAAATCTTGCCCTCAAAATGGGGAGGGGGAAGAAAATAATTAGTTCATTTCTAGAAGTAGATTCTAGGTTTTAGTGGCATATAGTCTGCCTGCTGATTGTAAAAGTTCTTTTACGGCTGGTTGCCTTCATTTGATTGAACTAAATTGGGCTTTTTTATTTAAAATACATCAAGTCAACAATACAAATAGACACAACCCGTCTTTTGTTCCTTTATAAAGAAGCACTTGAGTGGCTGATCAAAGGGGCTACAGATCCCTTTAGTGAGCATCTGGTAAATCAAGCTATCATTTTTGTGAATGGTATTTTGTATCTTACTTTGGTTTTAGGTTTTTTTTATGTAGCAGAATTCCATTAGTGAAAGCTTCTCTGCATTTCTGTTTCTTCTGCTATATAATGATAATCTAGTGAAATGGTGTTTAATAAATATTACAGTATTGGTTTGACTGTATCTTAAGAATGTGTTTTCCCAGATCATCTGTGAAGCCTGAAAGACACCTTTTAATTAAGATCTTAAGCCTTTAACAGAGCATGAAGGGAGTCTTAAGGCACAGGCCTGAGAACGTAGTGGAACTGTCCTCACTTTACCAACGTGCTTTTATGAATCAATATGCTTTTGAGGTCTTGAGAAAACAGACAATAATGGGATTTTCTATGTTGTAACCATTACGGTCAGCCTACGGTTAGTCATTTAATAATTCTAGATTTGCACTTTGAAGGGGAATACGAGAGTCTTCCTTCTGCTGCAGAAATCTTGGTAGCTCCTAATGCGAAGCCTGGGGTTCTAGTTTGAAGCCTCTCAGAAACTGCTGCTGACATTTGTGCATGTAACAGCTTGAGTTGTTTTGTCCTCAGGAGTAATTTCACTGCTAATTTTGTAGGCCCCTTAACAGATCTTGTGTATTTTAGGTAAATTTAAAATCCAGGGTACTGTATTGGAATTGGGTATTGGAAAGAGTGAGAGGTGCTCTTGTAACCCTGCCTAAGACCTCTGCTTCTCTGTTGTGCCTTAGTCAAATGGACAACGTGGAGAGACTTCTGATGCTACTGTTCTTTCTGTACTGAGAAATCACAGAATGGTGGGAATGGGCCTCTGCAGGTTATGTAGTTCAACATCTTGCTCATAGTGGGAAGCTCCTAACACTAAATCAGGCCAGTGATGTCTTTTTCTAGCCAAGTCTTGAAAAACTCACAGGAGAGAGAGACTGGGCCCAGTTATTTTCTGCCCACTTACAGGCTGCTTGTCTGTCTTGTACTAACTCGATTTCCAAATGGTAATGCTGTGGGAGACAGTGTCAAAAGAACCACTCTCCATCTAGTTCTTTAGTTCAAACACTGGACTACTTTATATCCAGAGGGACCAGCTTCATTCCCACAAGCATCCTGAAATATATTTTTTCATTGCTGTCATTCAAAAGCCTTGCATTGTCTGCTGGCAATGTCTGCATTACCTTGTCAATGCAGCTGTTCCACACAGAGGAAAATTTCAGGCTTTTACCCATCCAGCCAGTGTTACAGGCTGTAGTACAGATCTGAAGTTTGGGACTTTGAACCTTGCTCACACTCCATCTGAAAGGGAAGGGTTGTGTGTAGAAGAAAGGACAAATGTTGGGGGATGACGCTTGTTTTACTGTTCGATTCTTATTCTTTATATTTAGCTTTTACAATTTTTAAGGCTAAGGAGTAGCAGGTTACTCTTAGGCTAAGCATGCTTTTAAGTTGTGAAAAGAGTAAGGTCCTGCTTTTGTAGGCTCCTAGTAGGTCAGAAGTTGATGTAATAAAAAGCCTCCTTCCCAAACCCTTGGGGTGTAGTTTCACAATTGCCCTGAGCTGAGTTTAGCCTGTGTCGCTCCAGAAGGAAGGATCTCATTCCCTCCTTTGGACTGTTACCAGTGCTCATGTGGTTAGTTGGATCAGAAGGCTGATCTCCCGGGGTAAAAAATAGCTGTGTCTCCACTGTAGAGATGAAGCAGGTTCAGCAGAGGGGGGCAGAGTGATTTCTTGTAACTCGCACAATAAATCAATGGCAGAGCTGGAAACAGGGGCTTGGTATCATGACTTCTGTTGTTGGTATCTAAAATGTAGGCTCATGTGGCTCCATTTTTTTTTTGTTGTTCTGAGAGCTAAATTTTGGTCTCAGTCACTTGGAGCGTGGTGCAATCCCACTGGTTTAGTGTGGATTTAAACTGGTGAAACCTGAGATTGGAATCTGCTTATGTGTCTTTCTTATGTGTCTTTCTTTTGTTTATCATGTGTGTCTGGTCAGCAGCACGTGCTGTGCATGTCAGAGATGTTCCTCCTGGGAGCAGAATAAGCTGGAGCAATTTTGTGCAGGATATTTCTTTGACAGCTTCTTTGCCACAATAAATCATTAAGTTTAATTTATTCTTTGCAATGTTAATTTTCCGTGCTCAGTTTATACTTATCTGTAAATGAGGAAAAAAAAATCGCAGGTAGAGCAGAGGAATAAATGGCAGATGGATTCAGCTTAGTTGTTGGCAATTAGGAATCATGTGGGTATCTAGAGCCTGTTGTTGCTGGTGCTTGTTTTAACGCCGCCAATTCATAACTGTTGCATTGGGGATTTTTGGCTATTCATCTCACAGATAGTGGTAAAGAGTTATTGTGAAGGGCACATCCTAGCCAGCCTTCCAGATTCCTATTCCTAAACAGAGAAGAGGGATTTGTTTTAATAAAAGAGCTCACTGTTCCTGGTTTCTGCAAAGGGAATTTTGAAGGACTGTTTGCTTCGGTGCCCTGAACAACTCCTTCCGTTGTCTGGGCTGCTCTCCAGTGCTTACGCTAATTCATAATGGAAAATAATGCTGAGAATGAGGTGGTTGTTGAAGGAATAAAGAGAAAAGGGTTGACCCTCCTCCTTTACTGAAAGAATTTCAGCGCTCCTTTGGGCATCTTGTATACATGAGCAAGTTTCACTGTCCCATCACTTTTCGGAGGGGACTCCTGTAGAAGGTACTGAGGACCATCCAGACACGAGGCCGCTCTCCTTGTGCATTAGGAGAATTGTCTGGGGCATAAACAACCATGATAGACCTTAGTTCTAGAAAAGGTGGTTTCAGGAAGCACACAATTACACATTGCAGTTTATTTAATCACAAAGCTTTCTTTTTAAAGGGCATTTTGAGAAGATTTCACTTTTTCCCTATAAAATGGCAATAATTCTCTTTAAAACACCCATATGGCTTTGGCTTTTAACCCTGCTCTGAGGTGGATGGAAGCTGTGGGGAGAACAGGAATTCTCTGTTTATAAGTAACATGTGATGGGCCAAATTAATCAGGCATGGTTATAATTCTGCTTCTTTATGATTATTCTTTTTTTTTCCCATGACATTTCAATGACAAATAGCACATGAAATTCATCTGGTGGCTGGGAAAGAGGGCTGGAAGAGAATTCTTCCTTTTTTTTTGTTTTTCTGTACTACTCACCTACTTTGCCATTTCATTGCAAGTTATTCTTTGGTGTCTTCAGATTAGTCTAGTATAGGTAATAGGTTACCTTAAATAGTATCTGTTTTGGCAGGTTGATCAGAGAAATGATTGATCAAGTAGTCTTTCAAACCATGTTTCAGTTGCATCCACATTACATCATGGGAGAAAAATATTCCTAGTGAGGCCTGTCACATTGATAGTTTCTTCCTTCTTCCTGTATTTCTAATGCTTGCTGTGCAGTTTGCACAGCTGTGCTTTATACTCTGATCCTATCATTTGTAAGACATTGCGTTTCTGCTTTTGCTACAAAACTTCTCTTCTCAAAAGTGATATTTTGCTCAGTGCAGGTATGGCCATTTGAATTTAGGCCGTGTTTACATATGGGATTTGTCCCAGCTTTGGCCATCTGTGGCAAACCATGGGCTCAACTGAGCTAGCACTAGCCCTTAGTGTAGACAAGGATGAGCTGCTTTTGCATCTGTTTCCAGCTACTTCAGCTTCAGGAAGAGAACAAAGATTCAGTGGTACAAAAAGTCATGTTGCCTGTACCCTTGAAGGCTACAGTCAAGGCAGGTCATGGGCAGGTCCCTTGCTACAGGGGGCTGAAATTAGACCACACAACCCTAAATGTGGAAAGTATTCATGTGAGTATGGCCTTTAAGAATGCATAGCCACATCTTAATCTTGGGAGAGTTGTTAAAGAGAGGTTTGTCATCTGTTCTGGGTATAGTGGACATTCCCATCTCCTGAGGCTTGAGACAAAGGTTGACTTCTAATTAAAGAGAAGGTCCAAATTTAATCATAGTGTTCCAATCACAAACAATGATTACTTTGTTAATTCTCTCTTGATCTACAACATAATATCTAGTTCGAGCAAAAGAAGTACATCAGTGATCTTGTGTTATATTAAGCAATATTTTTGCTTGGAATAAAGGCTTAGTGGAAATAAATAGCTTTGGTTTTACTATTGTGATTCTTCTATTCCATGTAGTTTGGACTTCTGCTTCCCTATCCCCTCACACACCAGCATCTAGTATTAATACAGTATTAGTTCAAACAATCCTGGTATCATTTTATGATTGCTCCAGTTCAGGAAGTTTCCCTTCTCTCCCAAGAACACAGTTTCTTTTGGGCAACTGCTTTTAAGACCATTGTGGGGTTTTATTACCTTGTTTCCACTGCTCCTTCTAAAATACTATGTCCATGAATAGCTAAAATCATGTAGAGGTCCTGACAGGTGAAGGTTGGGCAGCTAGGAAGGAAGGAAGGAAGAGTACAGTATCATGGGCCAAGTACAGTAATGACACCTGCAGGAGAGGCGCTCTCACTACATCTTACTGGTGTATAGGACAGAAGATTATTTGCATTACTGCCCAATCTATCTTCTTCCTTCTGACGCTGTTGACAAGGAAATGTGTTCTTTTAAATGAACATTTTACAGTGTGAACAGACTACCAATGCTTTCAGTTAATGACAGCATTTCTTTTTTTTTTCCATCTAGGACAGATCTGAAATGATGACACAGTTCTCTGTATTTCCTTTAATTACTGTTCCTATACTGTCTTTTGTAAGTTTTTAAAATTATGTCTGTTAGTATTTGAATTGACAAAATGCACTTCTTAGTGCAGTAACTGCCTTGCTGCAGGTGCTAAACAGGTATTTTGCTTAGTGTAATGCGGATGTACTTGAATGGCAACTGAAAACAAAATCATTAACATTCTGGGAGGGTGTAAAATAGAAATTGACAAGATTATTTTCACATTAAAAAATATCAGGATTTTCATATGTCTTTAAAAAGCAAACAATCTAAGATTTGTCCTTTTATCTTAAGATTTATCTTACTAGAGCAACTGAAGTAACTGGAAAAAGTGGTGAAGCTGTCAGTCAGGGGACCTCCCTCCATCCTGAAAGACAACTGAGGGTGTAAAAATGGCCTTTGTGAAGCAGTCCAAAAGTCCACCTATTCCAGTATTCTTATTCTGTCTTTGCTTATGTGTGAAGTTGAAGCCTGAGGAAGAAGATAAGGAAAAAAAAAAGTGGCATTGGAAAGTATCTATGCATTCTGTCAGCATCCAGATTTGTGTGGCCCTGGGTCTCTGAGAGAGGTGATGCTTTATATTTAATAGCCCTCAATGGATTTTCTTTAGTTTGTTTTTTTTTTTTAATTCATTTTTTGAAATTCATTTTAGCACCCACAGTGTTTTGTGGCAAGCAGTGCCACAGCTTAGCATGTTCCATGCTGAAATGTCACTTTGACTCTTTCAAACTTGGTGCCTGCTAGTTTTATATAATGCTTTCTATGTCCTGCTGTCATTCCTTATATCTGGCAAAGCTTCTTGATAAAGTTAAAATGCTGTTGTTCTGGAGTTAAATAGATCGTGTTAATCAATCAGGCAGTCTTAAGGAAAAGGTCACTATTAGCTTTGGAGGCTCAGAGGCATGTTAGCAAGGGCAGAGGGGGATAAGGTTGTTGGCAGACATGAGAAGAAGGACAGGAACAACTTACTGCCTTTGGAGTTAAGGGCATCGCTGAGACTGGAGGTTAGAGAAATTACCTGTTATGTTATTGGAATTCAGAGCCTTTAAGCTGCAGTGGAGATTTTGTTTTTTAAAAGAAATGTTATTTTCTAAGCCTGTCTTTGTTAAGATTTGGAATCAAGGATCAGAGATGAACTGGTTATTATGAGAGAAGGGTTAACCCCACTGGTCCCTGGTTTTTCTGTTTGTTCAGTCGCCTCAGTGAGCTGAACCCGATACTTTGTGGCTCTTAATTTGCTTGGCCTAGTTTACCTGATGGCATATGTATGGTGCATCGATTGAAGCGCATTGCATATGAGAGAGCTATATGTTTTGCGGATTCTTACAGGCTAGGGAGGGGCATTGATTTCTGTGGCTGTGAAATGTTTTGGCAAGGAATTTCTTATGACTGTTGCTCCGGAAAGGTCCGGTTCAATCTGTTCTACAAGGTGTTTGTTTCTGAAGCTAAATTTAGTTGAGTGAGGAAAGGTGATGATAGGGATTATTTCTTCCAAGCTATAACCATCCATTAGGGGCTGCAGTATTTACTGATTTGCCATATAATTTGAGGTCCATGATGTCGTAAGACTGCCAAAGTGTATGACTGAGGGTGGAGGAAGTTCTTCCTGTCTTATAGTATGTTTGAATGGTGACTTGCTCAAAGATGAGATCTGTTTCACTGGAGAAGTGTCCCCAGTAGCTAAAGACCTTCTCTTGGTTGTTGAGGTAGGTATTTTGAGTGCTCTTACAGCAAATTCAGTACTGTGGCCACCTGTCAGGGTTTTGCAGTGTATTTGGGGTAGATGCGAGTTTTGGAAGTGTAGTTGTGATTTTAAAAATCTGTTTGGCTCTGATGGTTGATGCTTCTGTTTCACCCTTGGAAAAGATCTTGAGTATCTAAAAACTTGGCTGTTTTTCCACAACTTGGGCTAACAAAGAGATTACCTTTACATATACACTATACCTTACCTACATCCTTGTAGAATCAGAATTCCAAGACTTGAAAAATAATCTTTGATGCGTATCTTTTGGGAATTGTTGACCTTAGTCTCAGAGTTGCTAGATCTTTGTGAATGAATAAAAAAGACTGAACTTTAAGGTCATATTTAAACATGGAAGTAAACATTGTAGACCTACAGATGTATGAATGTATGGTTTGTTGTTATGTAGTGCAAATTTCTGAGGAATGATTTTCTGTATTTTGTAACCAAAAGCTCTGTCAATATCTGTGGTAGAGAAGTAAAGGAAGTGTTTCAGTGTTTTTGGAGGAAGGGCAAGGGAACAGCATATAGGCAAAGATGCTGTTTCTCTGACTGAGCTGTATGTGGGGCACTTTCTGGAAAGACAGGTCTAGTGAAGGGTGTGGTTATGAGATATAATTTTACAATTTCTGTGCACTGTACTTTCTGTAAGGGCCACTGTTACAAGTTCATGGACCTCACATACTGTAGGGTGTAACTGGGTGAGTCAACAGTCCATTGGAACAAGATGTGATCACACATGAAGATAGTTTTACTTTTGTGAGGCTTTAACATGGGAGGGTTGAGAATGAGTCCTTCTGCTGCTTGCTAAATGATTTATTTTCTTGTGTTTATAAATACAGATGGCCCCTTTGAAGCCCATATGTCTCTTCATATGGATGACCTTGTCATATTCTTACACACATTGGTTTTGGCTGCTGGTTCACATTTACAGTGTAGAAGGGTTTTTGGTTTTTGTTTTTAAGAGCTGACTTATGCATCAAATATAGTGAAGTTTATGTATTAATACATCTGTTTTATAGACTGTCCCTTCACAACAGTTGTCTTTGCTCTTAACATACGTCTATAATTAAAACGATGAGAAAATTCCTTTTTTTTTCATCACTCAGCTAAAGCTTAAACTCCAACACATTTCACGATGCTTATTTGACTCGGGTGGCCTACAAAGAAGTTGAATTAGCCTAAAGGAGCATGGAAATCCTACTGAATGGGACTTGTCAAAGAGCTCAGCATTGGCCATCGTCATACTTTGAAATTCTCAAAGGTGCTCAGCTGATTTTTTGGCACTGGGCTGACACCAGCTTCGAACACTTCTCGTAATCTCACTTCTGTGGCTGCGGTTGAACTTTACATTTTATGATCTTCTCAAATGGCTGGCTTTTATATTACAGAGATGGAATTGTGTGCTGTTAATCTCTTGACTAGGCGGGATCCAGATACTATCTTAATTGATGAGTGTAGAAGCTATTTGGTACTGTCCCTTTGAAGTGAGACTCAATTATCCATCTAACAGGGACCTTAAGATGCCTAAAGATTCCCCAGGATCTCCTTACTCATACATGTACTAGTTTCTTCCTCAAAGGATGCATAATAGGTGAAGCAAATGGGCCTATATTTTACAAAGATTTTTTTTACACAGGAAACAAACAGGTCTAGGCAAAATAAGAAACACCTATACCTTGTTCCCTGTGTTTCATTACTGCTCTGAAGTCTTTGAAGTCTGTATGCTTGCAAGCACCTGAGCATTTTCCTCCAGATTCCTCACCTCCAGCTCATGCATCGTCTGGGTCCTGCTGAGTTCTCGCCCTTGCAGTCAACACCCTTTTGTTCCTGCTGTTCCTCTCTGGAGCCATGCCCTGTTGTGTTTCTATTCCTAAGCTTTTTAACCTCTATGTTTTCAAAAGGCCACCCAAAATACACCCATCTTTGGACTACTTTGGGTGATTTCCCCCCGCTCGACCTATTCTTTTCTTTTCTCCTTGTTGATCTGGAGGTAACTGGTTTAGTAGGGAGTGAACATACTCACTGTTGGTAAAGCAAAGTATTATCTGTTTTGTTAGTAATCATTAATGCTTCATTCACATACCACTTTTCCCCTTTACAAAACTTTAAAGATAACACTATATGTTCTATGAAGTACACAGACTATTTGAAGAAAATCTAATATCCATACTTAATAATAGTTAAAGCCTTGTAAAGATATCTTGAATTCTGTGGATCAAGATCCACAGGTTTTCTTTATGCCTTTGTCCTGCTCATCCTTCATGATTAAACCAGGTTTTATTCATCTATGATGTCAATTATAAAGGTTCTGGACCTTATTCAGCCACCAGATTGTGTTTGATGTACAGAGGTGTATGAAGCAGAGGTGTGTGTCCTGTCAGTGGCTAGAGAGGGCTGGGATTTACTGACTGAAATGCTACTGCAAATAATTGAACCAAAGAACCATTCTTCAGAAACAAGCTGTGTTTTGTGTTGTTTAACTGTAGAAGTAGGGCACTTTCATGTTTCGCCATTTGCAAACACAGAAACTACTTAGACTTTAACGGTAAAGAATTTCCATCAGAAGAAGCTGCAGTTTACAACTAAGTTGTTTTATCTGAAAGAACTGGTTCTTCCCTTCGGTTTTTTAACCCTTACTTTTGTGTCTGAATATATTGCTGGCTGGGCCCAAATATCCTGTCACTATCACTATGACAATTCACTGATACTTGCATTTACATTTACAGTGCTACACTGCTATTATGCTATTAGTAAAATGATAGGTGCTTGCTACTGCTAAAAATATTTACTACCAAGGTTAAATTGTTATTAAAGCATAAATACTATTTATTAATTTTATTCAAAACATACTAGCAGGCTTATCGCAACAGTGAGTAAAAGTATGTTGATAGATGGCATAGAGGAGAATCTTCTTAGCTGTTACAGGAGGGCCAAACTCTTCAGTAAGTAGAGCCCTCTGTTCTTGTAACATACATTTTATTGCGAGCTGAAATCAGTCAATATACAATGAAGACAGAAAATAACTTGAATCATGCTCTGAGGATTTGCCTTTCTGGAATGGGCGTGTTCATACAGTCATCTTTGGGGGCAAGGTGCAGTTCAGCTCAGGTTGTTACCTGAAAGAAAAGGCGAGGGGAAATCTAGCTAGCATGTCTGTAGCTCTAGATCAGGAAAGAGTTAATTCAGGGTATCAGGAAAGAGTTAATTCAGGGTGTACACAAGCTGAGTGACTGGTTCACAAAAAATCTGGGAGGTGTTTCAGCTTCAAGATCTAAGCTGGACATTATTAAGTGTGGAAGCTGTTGCAACCTCATGACTTCTAGTTTGCTGTGAGAATTGGAGTGTGAAATGTTATCATCTGCTGCCATGATCTGCTTTGACTTCCTGCCTGTGTTATGCCTTAAAATTGAAGGGTCGGTAGCTAAAATATGATCCCCAAGTATGACAGTGACAAGCACATGAATATGTAATAAGTGGTTGAAGAAACAGCTAGAGAGTAATTCCTGAAAGAATTTCCCTGTGCTGATCAACGTGAGCTGTTTTAATTAGCTGAGCAGCTGGATTTTAGCTGCTTCTTAACTACATCCTCACTTGTCCAGACAGTGGGAAGTTGCAGTTGTGACATTCATTAAGTGATGGAGAAGTAGACATTCTCAGCATAGTGATGAGGACTGAATTGTCACTGGACTTAATTACTGGTTCAGGATTACTTGCTTTTGGGGCTGGACCCAAGAGAGAAATGAAATCGTACCGGCGTGAGTCTGATTTCCTAGATGACCAGATCTGTACTATTGAGAATGTGATTTCTTAGGTGGCTGGATCTTTATTAGCCTTCTGTACCTGCGGAGCCGTGACAATACCCCATGATTTAGCAGAAAACATGAGAAAGTGTCTTCATTTTACAGAGAGACCACTGTGGTGCTGGGCTACTGCCAGCTGCTTTTTTCTGGTGCTTGTCTGATGTCCCAGTGAGCCAATCTGGATGACCAGATGATTGGGGGGGAATACGAAAAGAGTGGATCAACTGATAGTGAAGGGTGAGAAGAACAGCTGACCTGAGGCATAGCCAGCATTTGGTAATTTGCTGTAAGATTAGATGCAGAGTCATGGACTTAAGGTTTGTTTTTGAGAGCAGAGCCTGAGCTGCTTCCCCCAAGGACGTCTGCTGGCCTCCCCAGCTGTCCGCTCCCACCTCTTCTCCAGCATCACCCTTGTGCTCGTGTGGCTCTGCAGCCAGCTGGAGCAGGCGGCCTGGCTGGATGAAAACTAATCGGGATGTTTGGGATGGGATTGTTTGTTGTTAGCAAAATCACATGGCTGATCCAGCAGACTTGTGACAATGTCAGCACCGACACAAGAGACCTGGTGGGAATGGTGAGCGTGGGGAAGCTGGGACTATGGGCTGCACAGTCTCCGCTTCTCTCATACTAATGGGGAAACTGCACCTGGAGTCTGTGTGCCACGTAATCTAATTCACATGTATCAGCTGGAAAACTGGGAGTCCTCTGCAGTGGAGGTATTGAAGAGGCTGAACACTGTGGATCCATTTTCAGTGTAGATTCACTTAATCCGCAGGATTAATACAGTTCTGTCTACTGCATCCACATCATGAATATGAGATAGCTGTGACTCATCTGTCCTAGCTTTGGGAGCTTTTTGGTCGAACTAATAGGTCTGTCTTTGGCCCGCTATAAGGGTGGTGGTAAATCTGATCTTTTGCACCACCCTTAATTTAACTATAAAATTGCTAACATCTTTCTGTAATTCAGTCTGCAGTGAAATCATTTAGGTGGCATTTTAAACATTCTGTGTTTGGAATAATGTCTTCTAATAAGTTTTTAAAATGTTACACTGTAGTACACTGGCTGTTATAAAGATGGCATGATTTCTGAAGTAACTGAGAGGAATATATGATGCCTTTTATTAAACTAGTGTTTCGCCTTACAGTAATTTCAACATCAGCTATTTAAAAATTCTTGGCTCACATTCCAAGCAGTCACAAGATGTTAAAAATAGCAGCATTTTAACTTTTTTTGCTCTGCGTGTGTGTATACATGTAAGACAGTGAAACCCATCACAATTAAAAATACATTAAAAAGCTTTTACAAAGGTGTGTGAACCTAAAGACTGATACTTTAAGAAAAGCTTTGTATAACATGACGTGAAGGATAAATTTTGAGACTTTGCAGCAGATGCTTCAGTATATTCATTTTTTACAAGTGATCATTCTTTTTCACTCTTTCCTTCCCCCACCCCCCTGAATTTTGTGTATGTCTAGAGTGATGCATGAAAGACATGCAATCAGTTTTCCTGTAGAATATTCATTGTTATATCAGTTCAGACAAAGAAACTGGTCTGATAAAGGGACAAAGTCCTGGTTCTGATAAAGGGAGCAGACGTTATGGAGGATTGCTCAGTGCCTGCTGAGAATCCCATGCAAGCCAATAGGAGACTGGTGGAAGTGGATGAAGGAGAGATGCTGAGACAGGACGGTAGCTTGGGATGTCTTTGTATCCCAAGCAGTACCACAACCCGTAGGGCAGAAGACTGTAGATAGCCAGGGGAGACCCCGCTAAATGGGTATGCTCACAGGTAGGAGGGAGCAGTCACAAGCCAGTGCTGCCTGTGCTCTCCAGAGGCAGGTAAAGCCCAGCACTCCTCTGCCTCTGTGCTGAGCAGCAGAGCTGGCTCACCATCAGCCGGCTGGTGGGAACATGTCTATGAGTTGCCCTCAACTGGGCTGGAGCCAGTGCTGCTCCTGAATCAGATAAAAGATGCGTGGGTGCAAAGGTAGCCAGGACCTCCTGGCCTCTTTGCTTGAGTAACGTGTGACTTAAATGCTGTCCTGCTCCGGGCACACACAAATCCCTGCCTGTTCACTCAGAGGTGCCTGTGTGATTTGAGCTTTATTCTGCTTGAACAGCACCTCCCTTCCTCTGCAGTGTGGAGACCGTTCAGGTGAGTGAGACTCGCACGGTCACTGCGTTGGGTCAGGAATCACCCCGCAGGAGCAGGCCTTTGAGAAATACCATAGCTACACTGAAGTTGTGTGTGAAGAGAGACACTGCTCAGTGCAAGTAAAAGTGTCGGAGCAGAGCCTCCAGTGAGGGAGAGACTGTGGTTTATGCACAGCAAGTGCACTTATTCTGCTAAACAGTTTACAGCTCTTTGCCCAGTCTAGTTTGTGGCAATTTTATTTCCCCAGTACATAGACCTCAAATAAGCTTCTGAAGTGTTTTCCTCAAGTGTTTATATTTAGAAAACCTGTCCTTGAAACCCAGAGTAAAGCCTGCCAAGAAGAGTGAGTAGGTGTTTAAACATCTTCAAACATACCACTGCAGGTTCTGTATCTTTCAGAAATGGTGACCCATTGGGACCCTTTTCATATTACGGCCGACTTAAAGTACCCAGCTGCTTTCAGCATAGCAGGTACAGCAGCTTACGGGTCCCATCTGAACCTATTCGAGTGGGTTTGTTTGCATGCAGGGGGCCCGACAGAGGTGGGTTAGTTCCCCCCTTTGAAGGGCTGGCAGGTGAAGCTCAATGAAGCTGCTGCCTTAGCTGGAAATGAAACAAAGTTTGTGCTTTAAATTAACAGTGCACAGGGGTCCAGGACAAATCTGCAAATGTCAGAGCAGTTGTTCTGGTTGTCCACTCCTGCATGGTAAATCGTATATGGCATGGATGAATAGTTTGCATCTTTACTTATTCCATATTACATATAGCTGGGGCGGTGTTGGAGCTAATGTTTCTCAGAGTCTTTAGTGCTCTGAAAGGTCTGTCTTCCTGCTGTTTGCTCTGTTTTCTTCCAGCAGTGAGTTTGGACTTTGCTTATATACATTACAGGGTGACACAGGAGGTGGGGCTGGTTATTGTCACGCCATCCCCTCAGGTGTTCTGATGTAACTGTCGTGGGAGTCGCACTAGGACCAGGATCAGAGATCCCGCAGATTAAACTTTTTCCCTCTCCATTTTTCCTTGACACGCGTTTGTGGGGATTTTGTGTGTGCTCTGGTTCATTGCTGTGCCTTACGGACAGGAGGAGGAGGTGGAAAGAGGCAGGGACTCCACACTGCAGAGTAATTGCTGCAGCTCCTACATCATCAAATAGGAGAATTAAATTTGATTTGATTATGTTAATTATTTGGATGGCTTGAGAGAAAATGTGTCGTTAACTGCGGAGCAGAGGAGGATATTAGCAACCTTATCACTCTGTCTTTGCAAGACAGCACAAGAGACCAGAAGTTGTTGCCTGTGGAACGGGGAGGGGTTAGCTCAGCATAAGGTACGGACAAAATCAACCTGCCCCAAAACCAGCATCTTATTTAAATTACTGGGGTTCAGTCTGTAACAAAGTTATGAAATTTGCAGTTCTTTACAGGACTTCATGGGGGGAAAAAAAAAATTCTACATCCACTCCCATTTCCGTGTTTTTGAAGCGCTTAAATAAATGTAAGCTAAACGTGAATCAGACTCTCCTGGGGGTAGGAGACACAGTGCTTTGCCAAAAGTTTGTTGATGGGTGACCTGTTAATGGAAAGTGGAAAAGAAAAACTATCTGCTAACAGCTTGTTTTGCCTGTAAGCTCATACATTTTCTAACAGAACCATGTTATCCTGGGTTCTAAATTACACAGGTAGTTGCATACTTGAACTGCCTTGGTCTTGATATATGCTAGGCTGGTTGTGTGAAAGGTTTTGCTTCTTTGTTCTTCGCATTTTGATTTTAAAATTGTTTTCTATACCCTTTTGGTCCTCATGTTGCATGGAAAACTTGAACTTTTGCCAACATGACTCCTCCTATGATTTCTAGCCAAAAATACCTGCTGATACCTGAAAGTGCTTATCAGATTCTGAGGCAAATTGCAATGGGTCGAAACACTCTTGCCAGGAAAAGAAAGAACTTAACTTGTTCCTTTTGGTTCTTACTGACACTTGAATATGCATACTTTGTAGATTTCCTAATTTCCTGCTATAAAACTTAAGTAAATCTTGAATTCTGAGTATAGAAAGTTTTTGCTACGCCAAAAGATTTCAGATTCCTGTTACCAGACTTCAGTCTCCTTCCTGTCTGATACTAAATATGATTAAAATAAAACTTTAAAGATAGTAGTTATTCACAGCAATGAAAGCAGAAGAATAAAGTTTAGAAAATGAGCATCCAAAAGAAAGAGACTTGAATTACAAGGAAGAGAAAAAGGAGTCTGGGATACACCTGTGAGGAACATACAACTAAAAGTGTTTCTTAAAGATAAGGCTGTATTATGATGGGGCGTTTTGAAGGAAAATCAGAATCTTTTTCTGCTGAGAATGCACAGTGAAATACGACTGATAGAAATGTTTTCTAACACAGCTTTGCTAGCTGTGTGGATAGGGGCCAAGACACATTTGAACTGTTTCTGAAACCAGACAAATAGGCATTGTTTATCGTAGACTAGCCAAACTATTTCAGAAAAAAGTTCAGTCAGAGCAACATTCATTTCTAGTCCTAATTAGTTTTCAGAATGACTGTAGAGGGAGGACATTTTTCATCCACGTCCTTTTTGACTGTTTCTTTCTTCTCTCCTCCAAATCCCCCTGTTCTCCATCCCACTGGAGTAACTGCAGCCATCAGCAATTGCAGTGGAAGGGCACGTGGAGCTAAACTGAGCCCTGACAGAGTTGGTGTGTCGCACGCCTGCTGCAGGCAGAGTGAGAGCGGTGTTAAGATGCTGACGCCCTCCCTGTACTATCATTCCTGCTGTTACACTGATGATGAAGACTGTGGTGGAAGTTTTCCAGAAAAGACTTGATTAGTGTGCCTTTCTGTTGTAATTAAGATATTGTATTAATTTAAATCAAATATAGTCTATTTGTTTTCAACCTTCAAAAAGACTATTCAGCACTTACAGAAACTTCTCACCAACAAGTATTCTTTACCTGTTGTGTTTTTTTTAAAAAAAAAGAAAGAAGAAAGAGCAAAAAATGTCCTTTTCTGAAGTAGTTGTGTATTGTGGTTTTTTTTAATCTCCTCTGCAGCTTTGCACAAGTGGCAGGTTATTAAAACTATATTTTTCAATTAACAGTAATCCCAAGTTAGTTTCGATTTTTACCCATACAAATAGTAAGGACTGCTGTATCTGTTAAATAAGACCTTCAGAAGAGAGGCGTCAGAAACCTTAGTCTTACCAAGAAAACAGATGAGTTGACAAAAGGAAACATTTTTCTGTCCTTGCGTATCAACGAATTTTTGGTCATGTTGTCTTCCTGTCTAACCCCACCCACCAAGTTATTACTGAAAAATGCAATCTCCGCTGAAAAGGAAGATAAGTTGTTAAATAATTGTTAAAAATATTTAGCAAAGGGGTTGTAGGTTTTTACTCATGTGTGTCAATTTGTTTTTTTTTTTTTTTTTTTATTTACAAGAATGTTAGGTCATTAAATGCTTATAATCCGAGAATATGCACACCCACGTGGGCTCTTCTCCAAGTTTTCCTGTCAAATGAGACAGAGTGTGAACTTCAACACAAAATTGAGAGAAAAAATGGTTTTAAAAATTGGCTTTCTATCTTGCAGAGTCTTGCAGCTAAGCTGTAACCTGGTTTTCATTAGAAGGGGTTGGGTATGGTTGTATGCTCCAGGACTTTTGGACAAGTTTCTGTAAGATAACAACCTAGGGGAAAAATGCACTTGGCAAACTCTTTACAATATATGGGGAATTTCTGCATTATGTTACTTTGTTGTTTTCTTTTTGAGACATTAACCACATTGTGCTTTTTTTTTCTTCATTAAGCCAAGGACCCTTGTCATCCATAAGAGCAGCAATCAAGAGATGTAAGTCTACTTTTCCTATTTTTTGAGAATTGTAATATTGTAAGATTGCTAAACCTTTGTTTTTATTAACTGGTTATGTATATATGTGACAACAAAGTAGCTAGCAGACTTTTGGGGGGCCGTAATTTCTTTCTCAGTCTTTGTTTTTTGCTTCACGTTAGACCATCTTTTTGCTTTGCTGACAAGCTGTCCCTTCTTGCCAGTTACTAACGTTTTCTTATCGATGCACTAATGCATTTGTGCACAGATGTGATCCGTCTTTGAAGAACTTGGGTTACATATGCCCAATTTTTAGTTCACTTGACAAAACAGAATATTGTTCTATTTTAGTAGAAATATGCAGCAACTGCTCATTGGCTATACTGGGGACAGGATTAGACTTATGCACCAGGCTCATTGTGGAAAACAAAAAATTGTTTATAAATCTTGAATGAAAGTCCAAACTCTTCTTCCCTGATATAATTGTTTAGCTCTTCTTTCCCTGCTCATGATATTTCCAGGCAGAGAATTTTTTTAGCTCCATCTTCCAAAGTACTTTTTGCTGTTTCTTTCTTCTGCTTTTCATTTTTATTTTCTTTCTGTTCATGATTTCTATTTCATATTAATGAAACAGCCCTTGCAATTCTACTATGGGGAAAGATAAATTGGTGTATGTACTACTGATTTGTTTCTCGTGGACCTATTAGTCAGGGGCTCATTAGTATGGATTAGGTTGGAGGTGGTCAAAGGGGATCATGAAAGCTTTATTCAGAGCAAGTCTGCATGATGCTATAGTTAAAATACAGCACTTTATCTGTGCTGCTGCTGCCATAGATAGGAAACTGGAAAACAGAGAGCACCAGGCCACAGAGGGCCTTTTGTGGTGGAGTCAGAAGTTGACTCAGATTGCCTAAGCCTCAGTACCTCATCTAACTGAGAAACTGTCTAAAAGATCATTAAGCAATTTATATGTATGTTTTTGAAAATATAGTAGCAAGTGATACTTTGTTTTGAGGCACAATCAAGTAAAAAATAACCAGGAGTCAAGAGGCCCTGGCTCATATGTTATAACATCTTTCTTAATAATATTAATATGTAAACAACTGTGATGAAGTATAAGTACCGTGTAAATTATTCAGATGATAACCTATTAAAAAAAATCTCCATGCACATATTAAGGCATTGTATATGAAACAATAGTTCATTGTATGCCAGTAACCATACCTGTGGATGGACCTAAAGTAAAAATGGACCCTGAATAATTCCTAACTCCCGTTGCCATTAATCTGGAAAAAGTCTGGTATTCTCTGGAAAAGTGTACCTAACAGAGTTAGAAATTTGTCTTTAATTCTTAATCACAGCTTCTGTGGGCTGTTTATCTCTAATTTTCAAGCACCATAATAGGTACGTGCAGGGTTTCAGCTTTCCAACCTGAGGACAACGCTTTATATGACTTTGTATCAGTGATCTCTCTGTCTTGTGGCCAAAAAAGGGGGTTTATTTTCCTTTCAGTCACCCTGACTACAACTCTGGATAGAAAGACGATGTCATTTTGTTTCAATTGTTTGACAGCTCAGTAGAATTCAGAAAAGTGAGTCCAATGTGCCTGAAGAAGGCAAGTGTGTGAACGTGAGATATGCTTCGGAGTAATTTTTTAATCTCAACTCTTCAAAAGTTACCCCTGGATTTTTAATGATGGTCTTAGGCCAGGACACACCACTAAATCCAACTCCCACTGAAATCAGTGAAACTATTTCCATTGATGCCAGAGACAGCAACGTGCACAAGAATGCCAAAGAAAGTAAAAAGAGTCAAGCCAAGTGCTGCAGTAGTGAGGCAAAGGGGAACGATGTTTTCACTCGCTTCTCCACTCTTCCAGAGTAGGGTGGCGTTAAGGAGCAGGGCTACAGAAGTCTGCTGCCCTAAAATGTTGGAAGAACCTGCAAGCTTGTTCCATTCTCATTCTGTCCTAAGCAAATATATGGCTGAATGAAGGATGTGTAACATCTTGTATGCACTCTGAGTGAGGGTGTGGCTTCCCATTTGGCAGTTCTGCAATTTTTGGCTGTGGGCTTTGTTTGTTTTTCATTTTTGTTTTGTTTTGCTTGGGGGCTTCCTAGGTTCTTTTGGCTCCCACTTTTTCCCAACCAGATCAATTCTGTGACCTCATTCTCTCCCCATCTGCACAAACATTTGGGCTGGCATAATGCAGGGAACGGTGCAGAGGCAGGAACATACAGCCCGAGGAAAGGTGTGGGAAGGAGTGAAGTGCCTTCATAAATCATTATTGTCAAATTTCAGTGAAACTGCAGGCTTGCTCTAAGGGTGTAGTTACACAGATATTTTTCAGCAGCAATGCCAGCCTCTATGGCACCAGGCAGTTTGGTCAGCTGTGAAGAGGGTATTTGACCTCGCTGTGGGTAGGAAGAGGAATCCTGTCACCCTCCTAGGTTATTTTTGATCAATTCTCTCACTGAAGTTGTGCAAAGAGGAACTGAAGCTGGGAAGCAGAGGCAGGAAACAGAGACTGCTGTTGGGGGTGGCGTGTTCCTTCCCCTGTGCTGCTGGTGGTCTGAGCCCAAGGTGAGCAGGTTCAGGGAGATAAAATGGACAAAACCTGTACAGAATGTGCTTATTTCTTTACTTAACATTCTGAACTCACTTACTGTGGGGTCATATGAGTGCTAATGTTCGTTCAAGAGGGGACAAAAGTCCATGTTTGGAAGAGGAATTGGTCATCACCATCTCTTAGCTACATTCAAGCATTAAATCAGCCTAGCTCTAATGTCAGACAACCTAATATTTCCCTGAGGTGCCTGGAAACAGAACGAGAAGAAAAGGAGCAAGACCTCCCCCTTGTGCCAAGAAATAGTTCAGGAGGAAAGCTTCAACTCTCTTACTTCAGAGATGCATGAAGATTTCCGATTAGTTGGAACCTTGACTTCTACAGAAATAGTCTAATCGGATCTTGGGTGAAATCAGATTTTTATTTTTTTTTCTGATTTTGGCTTGAGGGATTACCTGATCATTTCAGTGTTCCCTGAGGAAAAGCTTCCACAGCCATGTGACAGACACCTTTGGTATTGCAAAGACGGCAAGCGTGGCCTTTTGCATGGGACCATTCTGTCATCTCTTCTGGTATATTATTTTATAGGTAAGGGAGGGAGTGTTTCGCCACGCTTGAGGCTCTCCTTGAGATACTATAATGAATAACCTTTATTCCTAGGCAGCTATACAGTAAGAAGAATAACTCCTCAGTCTAATAGTCTACATATTTTGTAGGACTGATGGAAGAAATATCTAGCCCCATGTTGGAAAAGCATTGAAAGAAGCTGCATTTTTAAATATTAACGCATGTCCTTGTTTTAAAAAGTAATATTAGTACTTTAAAACCTATTAATAATAGTTAACATGAATTAACTGAGATAGTTAATTGGCAGGATTGTGTTTACTCACAGCGGCTGGAAGGGACAATAGATAAAAATCATCAGAAAAATTTGGAGTTTGATTTCCTACAAGGCTTGGACTATTTGATGGTATGGTACCAATCTTTAATGCAAAATGAAACTTGCTTTTAAAACACTCTGCAATGACAAAACTGTTCCATATTTCATACATATTTGCTAATGGAAACACGAATATTATTATGCAGTGTCTATATTGAGTAAGTGCTCACAGCAGGATGGTATCTGAGCAGATCCCTGAATGAACTTCATAGTTGCCTCTATATTGCCGTAAAAGATTGCCTGAAAGACTGTAAATTCTAGCCCAACTCTTTTCCAGGCTCAAAAGTGCATGTCAGAATTCTGTTGCCACCAGCTTGTCTGTAGCATTGCAATTTATGGGTTTGTGCTATAATGGTGGTTGTACTTACACAGGCATCTTGAACTTGTAACTTTGAATGCCCCCTGCCCCGTAATCTGTATGTGTCAAATACAAATGGCATATTAAGTGCACTTGAAAAGTAGGACCCAGAGAAGAAACGGCAGAGGAAAAACATTCTAAATGTAAGTATACAGCACAAATTGAGTACCCTTTACCACTGTGCATTCAAAAATAATTGGATAAAGCCCCCTAAATAGTGCTTGTAAGAAATATGTACAAAAAATGAATCTATAAGTCACTAATCTGTCCTCCATTTACAGTATTACCATTAATCCTTTACTTGCTTAAATATACTATACTAGGTTAAACACCTTTAGATGCCTCACTGACGCTAATGGAAATAAATAGTGACAATGTTATGAGTTGATTTGATATTTTGACTTTCCCCTGAGACCAATAAAGTTATAAGGTGAAAAGGTGTGGATTTTATGCACTGGGTTTTTCTGCTCCCACCCCTTCTTTAACTGCTTTGCTTACCGTTTACTTAAATGACAATTCTCACCTTGAGCATTTCTTAGTGTGGAAGTTGAGATGACGACTGTCTTGTCTTCAGCTGTCAGTATGTAAACCAGCACTGAAATACATTTCTATCGACTCCCCTGATGGAAGAAAGGTTTTTTTAAAACCTTAAAGCTGCCATAATTTGAAATCCGGGGGAAAAATTAATAGCATGCTTTTTCAAGGTAATCCACAGAGGGAATGAGGAATAGACTCACAGGATCAAAAGACCACAAGGCCAGAAAAATGGCTGCGGGTTTTTGTCTTTTGTTTTTAAATCAGGTGTGTGCTATATTTTAAAAATTCATGTCTTCTCTCATAGAGTTTTTAATTTAAATTCATTTCTTTGAAATGGTAAAGGAATAAAAGCTGTGCAGGTCTGGAGGCAAGGATTATTTAGAAAGTTTATATTTTCTTTTTCCTAGCATTTGTGGAACTCCAAGGAATATGTGAGAACAGAAGATGTGGTAGCTTTCACCTCTGTTCCTACTGTGGATTTAAAAGCTTCCAAAACTAAAGATGTTGTAAAAGTGTGGTTTTAACAAAAATGTGACAACAACAAGAGGGGAACAGTTGATTTAGAGAGGGAAGAACTTTGTCAAGGTTCTTAAAAAATAGATGTTTATATTAAATGTTTATGTATGTGGAAGTAGCTTGATTCCATAAATGCCTGGGAGATTTTTTTTTTTGTTCAAACAGACTGAGCACATTCTGAAAACGTATATGATGGCTTAGACATTAACCCTTTTGAAGAGACATATTTGTGTCTACTAGTTATTTTTATATAAATATTTTAAATGCATTATTTTCAAGTGAGTTTACTTGTTTAGTTGAAATTTGGAGTTTGATGGATTATATAGATGCCTCACAACTTGCATATGTTGAGAAAGGAAAAAGTTCTTTCAGACTTTTTTTAGTTTTTTTTATTTAAGAACTTCAATAAATATAAGTACATTTAGAGCCTCACAGGAGAAAGCAGCATGTAGAATTTCTCTAGAAATGAAGAAAAAATGAAAGAAATTGGCAGATCTATAATTCAGTTCTACATCCCTCATTAATTACCTTTTATTTCTAATGCCCTTATCATTGTAATTTGGCTATACCCCAAGCAGTTTTGTTGAACACATTTACCAAATGCAAACTTTCTTCTATGTAAAACTAATCTTGGAATTGGTTGGTTTAGGTCAGTTTATCTTTAGTGTATGTATTAAATCAACGCAGCGTTAAGATCTCTGAAGAAGAAAGTCATAAAATCATAGAACCTGTTGGGTTGGAAGGGGCCTTTAAAGGTCATCTAGTCCAAGCCCCCTGCAGTAAGCAGGGACATCTTCAACTGGATCAGGTGTAGGGGATTTTTTTATTTACTTATTTTTGCGAAACAATTTTTACAGAACTGGATTAGGAGATGTGCAGTCATGCCTCGAACTTTGAGGTGTGCCTCTTACCAGGATCAACCTGCCTGCCCGTACCTCTTTGGTACGTGGGAGTGTAAATTATGGGATCCCTGCTTCTTTGTATCAATTCCTCAGCGTAACCCATTATTTTTAGAAGGGGAAAAAGTGCAGACCCAAATAAACCATGCTTTTAAACTACATAAAACATTCAAAGAGATTTGACTTCCCTCTCCTCGTTCCTACAGTAGCTCATTGTTGAGCAATTCAGTGGATGTTTCCATATTCAGTTATATTCTTCATGGTTAATTTACTGCAGAGGAAACTTCTAAACAGCCATTGTTAAAATCAGCATGAGACTAGAAATAAAATCTGCTTTTATTTTAGTTTTTTAAGGCACTATGTTGTGAAAAGACATTACAGTTGTTTTCTTACAACACTGGCACGTGCGCTATCCTTGCGTGACTAACCCATTTGATCATGGTTTCTGGCACTCTGTAGCCTTGGTTTGTTCTCCTTCACCTCCTCTTCCTCTTCTGTAACCCCTTCTTTTTTTCCTCTAGCACTCATGAATAGTGCACATCAAAAATGCCCTGTCAAAGAGGTACGTCTGACACAACACTATTTGGGCTCTTGAATCAAGTGTGCTTTGTCGATTTCAGCTAATGATTCTGTGATGACACAGGAACAGCGTAATGGTCAGCTTTTGCACAATGAAACTCTACCACTTCCTAAATCGCACTTGCAATGTAAAAAATTGTCCCTCAGATGATTTTCTTTTCTCTCTAAAGAAATCATAGTGAAAATATAATGTGGCCATTGAAAAAAATTATTTGAATATAAATATGACAAAAATAGAAAAATGAAGAGGTTAGGATTCACTTATTTTACGTAACTTAAAACACATGGTTTGAAAAAAAAAAGAAATGTTGCTGGCTTTTAATCTATGAGTGATTAAACTTTAGAAAATTTCTAGCTGGTAACATTTAATTCTTTCTTTTTACATAAAGGAGGGTAAAATAGCTTCTTAGATTTTGTGCCTTAGTACTTTTCCCTTCTCTAAAACAAACACAAAGAGACATTAAAAAAAAAGATTAAAGAACACATTTCAGAAATGAGCCATCAAAAGCAAAGCCAGATGTGTTTAACACTTCTTTTTGTTTTATTCATGGATTGTTTTAACTAAAGAAAAAGAAAATGAAGTTTCAACTCTAGGGTGACCACAATGCAGAATGCAGGAATGTCTGTCAAGGAAGAAGGACCATCTCTCTCAGTGGTAACTTGGACCATAGGGTGACTTAAACTGATTATTAAACTGCACTCTAAACCTTTTAAAAACTTCTCCTCATATTTAATACAAATAATTTTTTTTTTAACTTGGCTGCTCTTAAAATCTGGGATTTATTTTCAGATGCTGTATTTTCTCCATTTCATTGACAGTGGATTGGTAAGGGCTCTGCTATGGTCCCTATCTTATTGCAGTGACAGTATATTTTAACCTCGTCAAAACTCTTGTTTCTTTTCTTTAAATAGCTTCTCGGACCTCTAGCCATAGTGAACAGCAGAGGGATAGAAGGTATGGTGCTGTTATTTATATTGCAATTAGGTGTTACTGTAAAACTTGATAGCTTGTGTCACAGTATTTTTATATTACTTTTTATGGCTTTCTCCTCTAGGTTTTGGGGTTTTTTTTCCTTCTCTCTATGCTTAGTGTGTTTAAAAATAAATTAAACTTGGAATAAAGTACAAGTACTGTGATTCTTAAGCACAGGATAGGTTAAGAGTTTGAGGAGTTTTCTCATCAACTTTTGTATGTATCCTCAAAAAAAGAATGCAGCCAACCATCAAACCTCTGCAGAACTGTTTTACTTTCCTGACATCTATTTACAGGATCACTTCACAATGAAAATAAGCACACTTTTCAGGCCTCCTTCCAGTTTCTCAAAGGGTATTGAGAAAGGAGGTCACCAACCTGGATAGCTGGTGAACTGAGTCTGCCATTATTTCAGGTGTGAAGGAACTGTAGCCCTCTTTTTTTAGATTATTTTTCCAATAGTTTTAGAAGTTACACTTCTGCAGGTTTTTTCTGTCAGCAGACAGAGGCTTCTGTAGCAGATGCTTCATGTACTCACTTCTCAAGGTGCATTTTGTGTGAGACTCTAGATTGGTCAGGGGTACTCTGGGGGCCATGGTCTGGGAACGTGTGCCATCGCTGCAGCGTATGCTCTAAAGCAGTTGTTACAGTGATAAAACAGGGGTAGACCTATGGGTCCTTAACTGTCACGGAAGTCCCTATGGTACTAGATGCTGTAAGCAAATAGGCCCTGTGCCAAAGGCCTTGTGAGGCTTGCTCTGCCCCACTTTAGCACAGTGGGAGGTTTCCCTAGAGGTCTGAGGATAGGCAAGCTTTTATTTAGCCAGCCAGAAGAAGTTTTAACTATCCTACTGTTTTCAGATTGTGTCAGGCTAAGGGTAAACACATAATTAGTTCTCATTATCCTGAAATACTAAAACTTCTTCCATTTAATAGAGTTACACTTGTGTTTAAGTCCTTTAAGCATGTAAATTATTTCACTGGAGCCAATAAACCTACTTTTTGGCTTAGGCATTTAATTAGGTGCTTTGAATGGAAGCCTAAGTGCTTGTTAGAAGGGTCAAGTAAGTTACTTTGAAATCATGGAAAAACATTGTTGGTTAAATCAAAAAGACCTGAACTATTTTGATTTCCCATGCAGAGAAAACCTTGGTCTTTTATAGTTTAAAAGAACTGTTTTAAAAAGTTTTAGATAATTATTCCCCTTTGCCTTCATTTCCAGGCGTCCTGAAATTACAATAGTTGCTGCTGAACCCCTCCGGCCATCCTCCTGGTTTCCAGGTGCAAGCCCTGTCACTCCTCAGGGATTAGGATTCCCTTCTGCTTCATCTCATGCTCAGTGGAGGAGAAATGAGCATATTCCAGCTGAGGTGAGTGTGAATTTACATGAGATGTGTTTGATTTACAAAGGTAAAAAGCACGTTAAGTTAGAGAGGAACAGAGTTTTTGCGTGCTTAGACTTTCATCACATTGAATAAAAGACTATGGCAGTGTTCTTTGCATATGTTAATTCAGTATTTTTAAGTTTGTATGTTTCTTTTTTTTAAAAGGATCATATCTGGATGTACATTAATATTTTTCTCTCTGTTTTCTAGCTTCCACCATCATATGAGCAGGTGATAAAAGAAATCAATCAAGTGCAAGTGAATACAACAAATAACAATAATGCTGCTGCTCCTAGACATACCACTACTTCTGCAACACAAACTGACTTTCCAGAGGAACTAATAGGCCATTTGCCAGGAAGTAATGTAAAAACTAGTGTGCCTACACACTGGGAATCTGCAGGCTATCCAGGTGAGGACGTTTTGGATTTCTCATTGATGAAAACTGTACTCTGTCTCCTGAAGATGGTCTTTATTATTGGTCTGTGCTGCATCTAATATGAATAACAGTTAAATTTATGTGAATGATTACTTATGTAAATTGCTGTAAAATTCCTCTATTTAGAGCAGAACTATCACTGCATTCATGGTCAAACTATAGTTAAATCTTGAAAGTTTTGCTTGATTCCTCCGTAATGGCAATTGCTTTGGGGCGAGAGGAGCTCAGATGTCCAATCAGAATAGCAGCAGTGTTCCATGTTCAGACTGAAAAGTGTGCAAACCAAGCTGGGGCAGTTAGTGTCCTGTTCTTTGGTCTAGATGTTGCTTGCATGCCCCTTGTGCTGCAAGCTAGTTTTGAACTCACAACGTGTAGATACCATGCATTTTGGGAATCTTCAGATTCTTCCTAGAGTTTGTATATTTTTTCATTCATCTTTCAGTTCAGTTTCACAAGCAGCAGTAAGTTCTGAATAAAAACCGCTATCCTGACGGCTGACAAAAAATAACATAACTAAAGTGTTCTGGAACAGATAACTGAAACCTTTTCTTTTCTGTTAGCAGGGCAGGGTCCTCTTAAACCACCTAGGCCTTCTGCATCTCTCCTGAATAGGTCTCCTTCAGAAAATGAGAATCCCTTAATAGTCTTTGAAATTTCTGAAGGTCAGAGGTGCCAAGAAAATCCCAATGCTGTGATATGTCCTGTGCCAAAGCCAAGATCAAGAAGCAATCTCAGACCTGTGGTCAATAATACTGAAAGTAAGATAGACAATGGAGAAGAAGTGAACCAGTCTACCACAAAAAGGCAGCAACCTCCAATTCAGCAGTCGCCTCTCTTAAATGATAGCTTACTAGACAATCACTTGACGATGGACAGCATGAGTACAGAAAAGAGCCAAAATAGTATTGTTTCAAGGATCAAAGTTTTTGAATCCCAAGGAACTAATGATACCTCAGGATTATCAAAAAAGCCAGAAATTGCCCCTCGTTCATTCGCCCCAAGACCTGTTACTGCAAAGAAACCAGTAGTTGCCCCAAAGCCAGGGGTAAGCAGAATTTCAGGAGAATGGGATGCATGGACAGAAAGCAAATCAACACCTTCCAAGGAACTGCAGCCTCAACCTGAAGTAGCTGGGAGCAGTGTTGTAACCAAACCTGAACTGCCAAAGAAGCCAAAACCTGGCCTTGTTAAAAGTAGTAGTAGTGATTTTCTTGATGCAAGGAGTGGATCAGAGAACAACGATGAACAAAAGAAATTTCCTGTTCCTGCTCCAAGGCCTGTCGTTCCTAAAAAGTCACGTTACGCAGAAAATCCTGCCCTTTCTTTGGCCTCACTAAAACCAGTTGCTGCTCCCCCACGGGCTCCTGTATCTGCCCAAGAAAAAGCTTTCAAGTCTCTGGGGGAATTGTCACCTACAGCCAACTCCTCAGCACCTGCTTTGCAAAATAAACTAGATGTGGAAGGAGATCTGATCAGTTTTGATGATGACGTTTTGCCCCTAAGTCCAGCTTGTGTAGTTAAAGATAGCATCAGTTCTGAAGCAGCAGCAGGTAAGAAGGAATGTTTTTAAGCTGTCACTGTGGTTACTCTTTGCAGGTGTATGATCCTGTGTGAATTATGTCTACCTGTCTTGACAGGGGGTGTGTGTGTGTATATGAAATTCTTGGTTTTCTGTTATGTCAAGATCATCATCAAGAAATACTTGGATTTTGAGACTCGGGAGGTTTCAAGGCTATATAAATCTTAGAACTTGCCTGCTGGATTTATTACATGATTACTGAAATAATGATAAAGGACTTGATGTTATACGCTAAATGTCACCTCCAGAATGTATCACCATTCTCTCTAGGGAATGTGAGACATCTTATGTTTCGTCACCTAATCTGACTCATTTATTTGAGTGCCTGAAGTTCTGTAGTGGAAATCTAGTCATCTACAGAAGCAGCAATGTTTGTTGTGATTGAGGAAACTTGTAATCAGACATACTGGGACACTCCATCCATGTCACCAGTGCCTACTTACTTTCTCTTTCCTTATCTTTGTGTCTTGCCTTGTCATGCATCTATATGCTTGTTACGCAACTTCAATTTTTTCTAATAAGTGAAAATAATTATTTCATATGGACAGATTAATTACTACAGCTACATCCCTTTCATAAAGCTTGTTTGATTCTATTAGGCACTCAAGGTCAATTTTTTTTTTTTTAAATGCAGTTTTAGGTATTTTTAGACACACGTGGGTGTTGGGCTGTCATTAAATTTTATAGCAATAGGTTTTTCCCTCTTAATATTCAAGTACATCCTGATTTAGCTTACCAGCCCCATTGCAATCCAGGGAGAGTTCTGCTTTAAAACAGATGATGTGTCATAGAAGGGACTAACTATGATTTTTAATTTTTTTTTAACCTCATTTATACACCTCAGCTTTCTTAAAAGAGCAGCATAGGTACTGTGTAGTTGTCACAGTAAATCGATATTAATGATTGTTAACAAATGTGACTTCTTCACAGTTTCTGGATTATATCATTAGATGAAGTTCCAGTTTGTTATTGTTTCTCCTCTGTATTGACATAAAAACCCCAAGGCAGATGTAGAAAGTCCCTTAAAGCCCTAAACTGTTAAGATTAAGCATGTATGAACATACAGATCTCGGGAGCTTATGAAAGCAGTGAAATAAGGCAACATAAGATCCTGCAGGAGAGGTAATTCACTCAACATGAATACAAGTCCATATTTTCTTGGACTGACAAGATCAATATGGATAAAAGTCCATATTTTCTTGGACTGACAGATGCCAAGAACACTGCAAAAGCTCTACTGAGACTGAGAGGAGGGAGTACAGGGTGACCGGAGAGGCATTTTGTGCTTATGTCAAGGAAGTGTATGACTGACAGTGTCTAGCTGGGAACAGAGTTGTGATCATCATGTCTGGAGACTGGAGTCATGAAACAGCCACTGTGCATGTGATGGTTTTAGAAAAAATTTAGAAGTACGAGGGATGGCTCTTGTTTTCCATGCATTTAGGGGAAAACTTGTAGTTTCAGTCATTTTATTTTGATTAATAGATGCAACAGATGAAGGGAAGATGTAACTTTTCTAAGTACTAGGCAAGAAAAGAGAATAGAACCATAGAATGGTTTGGGTTGGAAGGCGCCTTAAAGATCATCTAGTTCCAGCCCCGCCTGCTGTGGGCAGGGACACCTCCCACTAGACCAGGCTGCTCAAAGCCCCATCCAGCCTGGTCTTGAACACTTCCAGGGATAGGGCATCCACAGCTTCTCTGGGCAACCTGTTCCAATGCCTCACCACCCTCACAGTAAGTATACTTACAGTTTGAAAGTGCATAAAAAGGAAAATGATGTTTTGGCTATGTACACTAAAAGACTGCCTTTGACACAACCAGGAAAAAATAAATAACATTAATTCTTCTGTTAAATCAGAGGTTGAGCGATCCCAAACAAAAATCACCTGAAAAAACGACTTTCATGATGAAGTGGTAAGAATGTCAGTCTTCATCTTTCTGGTTGGTATCCTAGGTGTTATTCTTGATTTAATTAAGAAGAAAACACTTTCCATTCTTATGGTTAACAGAAGGATTGTTCAGATAATAGTTTCCTGACTTCTTTTTGAGTCACCTTTCCATGATTCTATTAATTTAATAAAATGGCATCTTTGCTGCAACCCTTCTTAACTACTAAAGAGAAAAAGGTCTGACAGCATTATCACTTTATTACACTGTAAAATTGGGATTCATTCCACATTTTTGCAGGCATTTGTGATCTCAAGATCATATCCTATACTCTTGATTAATAATGCCATGCTACGTCTTGACAAAGCATCCACGAGAACAACACTGGCTTTCTGAAAAATGAGGCAACACGGAGCACTAACTATTTCTCATGTTCCCGTAGGAACAACTTAGGATTTGTAAGATGAATCTACAGTAAAATGTTTTGTAAAGGCAGCAAGAGAAGCTCTAATCTTGCTCCCAGTTCCCCAGACGTTTGCATTTCTTACATATTTGTCATTGTCATTACTTAGCAAAATGACAGTGCTCTGCTTGTTGTTATGGCAACCCTAGAAAAGGAAGAAGGCTTTTATGCAGGGTTGTTTGAAACTAAGCACCAATAGCTTGTTTGTCAAAGAGCAATGTTACGTCACAGATTACAGCATTCACGAAACTTAATTTTTTTCTGATACAGCACAAACGTGCCTGGTACTTAGACTAATGTAAATAGACCTGGATGGATCGATCGCTGCTGCTGCTAACACCTGATATAAAAGTAAGAAGGTGAAGTGTTCAGCTGATGATGGGGAGGGCACAGAAGCTGAAGTGATCATATGAATGAAAAGGTGAAGCAGGCAAAACAAATTCAGAGTCTCCACAGCAATTTAGTTGACTAACATATGACATCAGCTTCCCCTAACAGAAGGCTACCTTCTCCACAGTAGTGAAAGATATTTGAATATTATTTATGTGCTAAGATCAACAGTGGTGGCAACAAACCAGTTTATAGTTTCACCAGTTTAACTGTCAGTGTTTAACTACTAAAGCTAGCTAGATGATTTTCTTCCAAGTTTACCTCAGGCAATCCCATGTGTTTCATCAGTGTTAGACAGCATGTCCCACAGCACAGCTGTTAGTCGACTGAACTTGCCCTTATCCAAACATTAATGATTTTATCTTTGTGTGACCTATATGGAGAGGGGGAATCATTCTGGTGCAAACAGGGACTCTGGGTACCAAGATCCCTTTCAGAGCTTTCAGCATGCGCTTTGGCAGGTGAGCTCTGTGGGAGCTTTGGAAGCTCAACAGCTCTGAGATTGAGGTGAACTGTGGCAGAACCTTGCGTCCAACTCATGCTGGCCCAATGGAAGTGCCAGGAAGGAGACTTCAGGAATGACAAATCTGTAGAACTGCTCCTTTCATCAGCAGCCAAAACTGATCCCAGTTTTAAGTGCCGTAATTTTGGACTCAAAGGCTGGAGATAATGTTCAAAGCCATTTGTATCCTAATGAAATTACTTCTGTTCAAGTCAGTCATTTAGAATGTGATGGCATCTGTTTGGAACTGTAGATCTTGAGGTGCTAATGCTTTGATGACAGTTGTGATATTTTGGATCATCTGGGGTATTTTTGCATTTCTCTTATAGCTGATAACAGGGATTTGTGTAGTTCCTGAAGGTTAAAAGTTTCGATAATCTGTCAGGTTGGGCTCTCTTCTCACTAATCCATTTTTACAAAGTCTTGGAAATGAAATCCTAGTGCAAGATGAACTGAGTGTAAACTCCATGGCTTCAGAAGATTTTACCCATAACTTGTATTAATTGCTACATTAAAGCGTGTAATGTGCCTGCTTGCTAAATGTTCTGAGAATGTTTTGGACAAAGACAATAAGGTAACAGTTCATTTAAAGCACACATTTAAATTAAAACCTGGAATTGATCTTGCTAGAATGTTTTATTCCCTTTTTGTGTGTGGAGAGTTATTCTTTCTCTCTCTCTCTCTCAAACAGCATATAATTGACTGATTGCTCTATCCGTGATACACCAGAACTCAACATAAATCAAATGCTTTGAAAAGTAGTTCAGAGAGAGCCTTACCTTACCAGCAGGAGACAGCTCTGTCTTTTGATATCTTCATCATGTCAGTGTATTTCAATTCTAACAGTAATACGATTACTGCATTTCTTAATTGTTTTATCTATCTGTCTGTCTGTCTGTCTGTCTATCTATCTATCTATCTATCTATCTATCTACTTCATCGCCATATAAAAGTTTATTTCTGCCTGTTTGGCAAAAAAAACCCCAAAACCAACCAAACCAGAGCTGCTATCCATTTATATGTATTGTTCCTTCTTGTTGCATGAATGGTGGAATTTGTGTGACATTGTAGTCAATTCAGAAAAACTGCTGCTTGAGTAACTCCAAATCTGTCTGCTGTGGGGATATTGCCAGCTGCTTGTTTTTAATTGCTTCCTCAGGAAGGAAGAGAAAAAAAGAACTAAAATATTTCTAACTGGTAGATTAGTCCAGACACATCTTCAAAAGAATGCAGCTTTTCTTAGGGTTCTGCTGTGTTACTTCCAGTGACTCTTGTTGTGATTATTTTAAAGTTACCTGTCTCCTTTTATACTTACTGCCAAAAGTATCATCCCCAGAGCAGAGTGAACCGTCTCATCCATTTTAATTTGCCATTTGGCTAAAAGCCCTAACAAAAGGAGATTTACCTGAAGACATGCCACTGTGGGGTGGAGTAGTGGAGGTATCCTGTTGGCTTTGCTGCAAGGTTGGCAATCTCCAGCAGAAGTGGAAACAAGCATCCATTAACTCTTCAGATGCTACAGATGTTTGCTTAGTAAACATAAATTGGAGTCTTCAAGGAGCTTGGAAGTAACTTCACTTTTATCACAGGAGAGGACCTTATATCTAGTTTCAGGAAACAAACAAGGTTTTAAAATCACAGCTACATAATAGATGAGGAGCCCTTTAGGCTGTCAGATGCGAATGGATTTTCTTTTGAGTTCCATGTCTGTAGATGCTGTTACAGATGTCTGTTAAGTGGTAACAGACAAGTAATAATGTTCTTAATAGTAACTGTCTTCTGTGATGATTAAATCTGTTTATTTTACAGTAATGCTTATAATGCAGATACCCTTTGATCAGAAAGATTGTCAAAGAACAGCAAAGTGCTTATTTAAAAGAAGTGTTTATAAATAAAACAGTATTTTTTTTCCTTTGCTGAGATTCTTGCAAGAGGGTAGATAGGTATTTTAAACAACATTATAAATTCCCTTGTCCTTTACATTTTCACTAAAAAGATTTTTCTGTGCCCCTACTGCTTTCCATCATCAGTGCTCTGCTTTGGAGATTTCCAGCTTGCCTGTTTTGGCGCACTTGAATCTCTTGCTAAGGAACAAGCCTTCATTCACCTGGCAAGAATGGATAAGGCTGGGTTTCTTCATCTCCAGGGTAATTTTGGGGGTTTGTTTTTTTTGGTCACCCACTGTACGCCCAAATACCATCCTGCATCCAATTTTGAAGTGAGACCAAGTTATGCAACCAATTTCTAACAACATGGCCTCATGGCTGACCTGTTCTGGGTAGGAGGTTGGATTAGAGACCTCCTGAAGGCTCTTTTAATCTGAGCTATCTTAGTCTTACTTTAACTAGTAAAATAGATTAATGATGTAGGAATAGCTTCCAAAGTCTCACATAATAGCTCATGCTGGTATAAGCAGTCCTTTTGTGCCAAAAGTGGTGTAATTACTATTGCCTTTACTAGTATGGACAAGCTAGCAATGAACCAAACGGTTGTGCTTTTAGATACACACAGATAGTAAGTGTCAGCATTCCTGCAGTTTGAGAGAGAAGTGCTGAAAGCTCAGAAAAGGTCTATTTATATCTGTCTCTGGGTACGATGTAGCACTGTAGTTTTCCACCTCATAAATGCTTGTATTGCCATTAAGTGTTACAATAGCCCAAGAAATTTTGATATTCTGGTAGTAGATTTTATTTTGTCTGCTCTCTAACTTTCTAACACTGTGGGTGAGATATTTCATTGCTCAGTTAAGGACATCTTGCATTTTCAACAAGTAATTTAGGTTGGCTCTTCTGTTGCATCTCAGCAATTTTTTTTCCCCCTGTACTTTCAGAGAATATCAAACTCTACATAATTCTTTGACTTTGTGCACTTTTGTCATACTGATGGCTGGGCTCCGTCTGCAAACTCCACATGTATTCCTGTACGCATCATTCATTCTTTGGATTGGACTCATTCCTCAAAAACAGTGATCACTGGCCTTGAGTTGCCTTGCTTTTTGTGGTGATCCGTCAGATGTCAGCAGTGAACAGGGAGCAATGCCTGAAACCTATGCAAGTAGTTCACTACATTTTCTCTGCTCTCAGTAGCAATAAATGTTGCTGGATAAATTCTTCCTGTCCTGAAGTCTTTGCACAACTCTTCAAAAAATCTTGTTAATGGGTGAGAAGTTTGAGATTTCTGTTTTGGCATCTGGACATAATGTTTCTGGGAGGAAAGATAATCTTAAGGTAAAACTTTCTGAAATTACTGTGTGCTTGCTCCAGTGTTGTGTGCTTTTGATAAAACAGCATAAGCAGGTGCAGAAATAAAACTAATGCTTTGGCAATGACATTGGAAAATATATTTATATGTAAAGGTTCTTACATATAGGAGATTTTTACCAGCCTGCTCAAGTACCTGTTCAACTAAATGTGCTGTATCAGGTAAAGCAAATCTCCTTGGCCTGATGAACTATAAATCTTTGAATGAAGCAAGACCACAGCCTCTACCAAATTACTGGGCTAGTCATGAAAAACCTCTGTGTAAACTGGGGAGAAAGAAATCCTAGAACATTATGATAGCAGATTTGCTCGGCTCTGCTCTAATTTTAGGTCTGAAGCTATACCAAGTCTACTCCTAAGTACTGTATTCCTTTTATTTGGGTGACCTGGTCTACTCTCCTAGTGTTAGGAGAATGCTGAGAAGCCTGAGTTTTACCTGAGTTTACTTTCAGGTTATGCACAGATTACATCCTGAAAGAGCCTGCGTCCAGTTAATTAATTAATTAATTATGTTCCCAGTATATTAAAAGATATGATCATGGCAATTTTCCATGCAGAGGGAGCTGCAAATTGCATATTTTGAGAAAGGTGGTGTAGTCCGTATTATTCTCTCTAGGTCAGAAATACCTTTTCTAAGAACAGTGAACTATTAATTTTTGTTGTGAAAATTACTGGGGAAAACTGAGATTGGTAAAATCACCAATGGTGTAATTTAGGATCCCTATCTAATATGTCTATTTATAGTTGTAAATAGGTTGAGATTTAGAACATCATAGTGAACATCAGACTTTTAGTTGTAGCATTTCACAGTGTTTCTTGAGCATGGGCCCCATTCCTCTTTGGTGTTATCTGTCAGGTTTCCATTGAAACTCCAGCTGTATTACTAGAAGGGGCCTGTTGTTGAAAATCTTCCCTCAAGTATGGGTTAAGTATTCTTCCACAAACACCAGAGTGGTTTCATGGGGCTAGGTTTTAATAAAACCATTTGTTGATGAGGTTTAGCTCTATTCTGTGTTCCTGGAAGACCCTGATACCAATACTGTTCTTTGTGAAGAGAATGTGTGAGGCTTGCCTTTAACAGCTGATTTAGTTTTTTTAATTAAACATTGAAAGTAGACACAGTTGCATACTTTTGTAGTGGCAAGTGTTGTAATGTCAGCGTCAACACCTTTCGTACTACATTGTTCTGGTGTGTACTGAGAGTAGTTCTTGCAGGACTGAGCATCTTCACAGCAGATACTAGTTCTGTGCTTTTAGCTTTCCACATCTGATTTGTTTTGAGATTTACCATTATTGCTCCTGAGATATCTGTTACCATCTTACTACCGCTTACTTAAAGACTTCCAATAAATATTTCAGAAAGATACCTGTCTGTCCTGCTCACGTGGGCAAAACCTACTGTTTGTTCTGTAACCTCCTAATTTTTTACTTTAAACAAGATGGTAAACGAGAGTGGAGGAAAAAAGCTGTCTCTCCTAAAACAGTAAAAGAAAGAGATGACATACAGTGTATTTGAATGCACAGCTTTAATTTGTCTTTCCTGTCAACAAACAGAGTAATATATGTTATCACATAAACCTTTGAAACAGAAGCTGTAGAAAAGTGAGACTAAGGAAGACACAGGCTTTAAGCATCACTGTAAAAGTTTAATAAAAAAATATAAATTGATAGAATGTGTTATGGAAAGTGCCTTGCAGATTAATTTCCATGAGCTGAGAAGCCTTAAATGAGTATATTAACAATTCTGTTTTCACACCTCCATGAATTATGCTCAAATGATGCCCAATTGTTGTTAAACAACATAAAAATTTGATATGTTGTCACTCCCATTGCACAAAGTAGCACAGTCATTTACTCAGCCAATTTCTGCTGCAAACCCAACACTAGGGAATGGAATAACACAAACAATGTAATGAGTTTTAAACTAATTATGAGGTGACAACAGTATAATTGAACATAAGATAATGAGTGGAAAACTAAGGTTCATTGAATGGTTTTCTCAGCCTTAGAAATTACTTTTCTCAGACTTAAAAATTACTTCTCAGATTTATTGATTTAGAGACCTCTGCCAATTGTTGAATGGTTTAGAAAACCGTTTCTATGCATAGTAATGATCAACAGCTGACAAACAGTAATTTTTGTACAATTCTAAATCGCCTGTAAATTCACAGATCTGTGATTATTTTGGCCATTTAGAGCATTTCCACTTCTTCTCACAATGTCTATATTTTTATAAGATGGAGGCTTTGGAAAATTGTTTCCTCATTGTTCATGCAGAACTTCCTTAACCTCTGGAGAACCTTACCTTGAGAGGTGCTCCCTGTGCTGGCGTGTTCCCTATGGTCCTGCTGTATCAAGGAGCCTGTGAGTTAGCCCTGCTTACCTTTCCTCCACTTGCCTTCTGCCTCCAGCTTCCCAATGGTCCAGTGCAGCTTTGAGGCACCACTGCCCTGCTGCCTCGCCAGAGTCACTCCTCAAATCTGGCATAGAGTTGCCAGATAAGTGAAAGAGAGAAGAAAGATACCTGCCTTCAGTTTTCTTTTTTCAGCTGCACTAAAGTCACTCTGAACACCAGTGTAAGAGTTAAGATTAGATAAATCTTTTTTTAAATGCAATTCAAATGTTAGCAGCGTAGCTAGCAGACATAGGAATAACGGAATAAAAGAAAATTATAACTGCAGTCTTGCTCTAAGAGTGGGATTTTTGTTTCTTGTAATGACTGTACTGTCAGAATGCTTGCATCCCTCTTGTGGTCTCTGTTTTCAAGTCCTCTAAAAAAAAATCCCTGCTCTGATGCTGCTTTCACTGAAGAGATATAAACCTTTTACTGACTAGTGCTAATCCATAACTTAAACATGGTGTTAGTTTTACCCTTACCTTCTAAACCATTGTGGATTGCCTGTGCCTAGTGCCTAGTGTCTTTGGGCACAATGTGATAGAGCCATCTTCTGTCTATGTGGTAGAAGAGCTTATTTTTAACTATAGCCTGTGTACCTTTAGCTGTAGACAAATTGTTGACCTGTCATGATCCTTTCTACCTGAGGTATATGCTCGAAGCTGTTGTACAAGCAGCCTGATGGAAGGAGTTGATGTGCTTTGATTCATGATTAAAATGTGACATGAAGGTACCCAGGCAGACTTCTGGGGAGCCTGTAGGCAGGTGTGTTGACTTTGAGAGAGACCACGGCACAGACCCCCATGGCATACCTGTACGTGATGGATATGCCTACAAAGAGAGCCTTAAGCAAGGGGCTAGTGGGAGGTGGACATCTGAGCAGGAGTGAGCATGCACGGGCTCTGTGGCAAGTTGTCCCTGCTGTTGCTGCAGCCACACACTGTCAGCGGGAGCTGGGGACAAGGGCAGAGGGGGCTGCCTCTGTGGGGAGAAGCACCCAGCAAGGAGAAGAGGCAGCAGAGGCTGGGAGAGCTGTGATGTGCAGGAGGGCAGTCAGTTACGCTGCAACTCAGCAGCTCAATATTACACACTGTTTTCTCTCTCTGTCAGAAAATTTTTGGTTAAAGAAAAAATAAATATAGAGCTTGAGGTACTTGCTCTTCTTCCCCTCTCTAAAAATGCCAAGGCTTTTTTAATTAAAATGCTAAAAGGTTTTAAATGAGGTTGTTCATCTATACCGTGTTTCTGGATTTTCTTAAATCTTATGTATATTCCCAGCATGTTGATAAACTGCATTGTGTTATACTGTCCAAAATTATCTGTAAGAAATTGTGACCTCATATTACGTAATTTTTAAATTGTTTTTTACAAGTCTTGAATATAGAATTTTATCAAATACAGGGCTTCCAACTTTGTCAGAAAGTGTGGCTGTAGTTTTGGGAAAGGGTATGTTTTTATAAAAAGTCATGGAGAATTTGAAGAGATGCCCAGCATGCTTCCTCTCTGAGACTCTGACACTCCATAAATAACATCTCATTGAGCTACACATCTAAAAAGGCCACCAGAGGAGATCAAACTCAGTTGTTGGGGCTATGAATATGTGTCATGGAGAATTTATTGTCCGGAGTGCTTCTCCAGTTTCTACTTTACACATTTACGATACTGTTAAGCATTGCCATTTTACTGCAGGTTTTGGTAATGTCAGAGAAAAAGGTGGTAGTTGTTAACAACAGAGAAGTGGTATAAATGAAGTATTGCTCTTTGACATGAAGGTGTACTTGAGAAAGAATCCATTGATTTGGATTTTATTTATGTACAAGTATTTTTACAGCTGCCTTCTACATGCGCATATGTTCCCATGCCTATTAATAAGAGACCAGTGCTTAAGTTTATGAAGCATAGAAAACATTGCTCCTGTCTTACCGATGGAATGATTGGACAGGCTTGTAGAGGAATGAGTGGTACAGGCAGAGGCAGAGCTCAGGCACGACTCCCAGGCCTTGGTCTGAATCAGTCTCCCCCATGACACCATCTTTGTAATCAATTAAATGATGCAGAATGTTCCAGGGAATTGGTTGTTCTACAGCAAAGACATTTTGTTATCATTAATATTTAAATGCTTTGTTTTGTTTTGTTTCTGTAGGCGTTTTATCTGCTGCAGTGCTGATTGTTTAGCTTTGGCAAGATTTTATTGATTAAAACTTTTTAGCAAATGTGTTCACAACTATGTCTGCATATTAGAGCAACTGCTTTGAAAACGTTTCCCTAAAGCCATCCTGATTTCAGGTTGCTATTACAAAGCAATGTGGTTGCTTGGTAATATATATAAGATATATGTTGTTCAGTGGCTTATATAATCCCAGAAGGCATCTGGAACATGTTTATGTTAAGTCAACTATGAATGCACATGTACAAAAAAGACATATTATCTACAAAGAGCTGAGTACGCTATTTACATCATCCCTGATTTATATATATATATATTTTTAGGACTTTCTTGGGCATGATGTATAAATGTCTGTAATAATAAAAGTAATACCCAGTGAGATTTGTGTTCAACAAATAAATATTAAATATGTTGGGATTTTTTTTTTTTTTCTTTTTAGATCCATTTCAATTCCTCACTAAAAGTGAACCTGCAAAGGAACAGGCAGCTCAACCAGTTTTAGCCCGGAAACCCACTGTGATCCGAATCCCAGCTAAACCCGGGAAACGTAAGTCCTTCTCCTGAATTGTCTGAGAAATCATTTTAACTGGGACTTATTATTTACTAATTGAGTTGCTGTTTACTAACTGTATTAGCTGCCAAAGGAATCCCGTGCTACAGTTTGACAAGACAGAGTAGCCAACCTAAGGGCTGTGGTGGGAGGGAGAAATAACTGGGAGTCATGTTCCCCTCTCCCTGCCTCCCAGCTACCTTGTCTGGCTCCCTCCCTTGTGCTAAGTTTTACGTCCCTCAAACCTTATGGAGCATATCAGAGGTGAAACTGTGTGTGTGTGTCAGGGGGATTTAATGCTGGCAGAGAAGACCTGGAGGAGAGCCTTGCAGCAGAAGCAAGCTTCTTTGGTCAGCTGAACCATATCACTGAGCTGTACCTTTGGTCAAATTGACTTCTGATATCAGCTGAGGATATTTTAACGCTACTTCCGAGCGTTTTGTGAGCAGGGCCCCTGCTTGTCAAAGGAACAACATTAGTGTATTAAACTTTGCTTCAAACACAGCTTAGTTGGGATGTAAGCATGGTTTTCACAGCTTACATCAAAAATTTCCCTTGACCCTTGTTGAGTTTGAAATCTGTGGCCATTTAAGCAATAGTATTTCGGTAGCAGTTGAGGGAATAAAAACGGCACACAGGAACTTGGATACAAAAACCTGATGTGTGCAATTTTGTGTCAAGGTTTTGACTATAGTTTTCTGACAGTTACCACAACCCTAATGCCTTCCACCTCCTTTACAGCTTTACAAATGACACTGACAGTATCTCAGAGTGGAAATTTATCAGAGAGCCATAAGATCTTTCTGTTGATCTTTGTATGCTGGAGTACATACTTGCTTCTGTTTAGCCTTATGTTTTATCCTCAAAGCTTAGGGAGAAATGTCGTAAGATAGTTCTTAAAACTCATATTTCAAAATCATGTTTTCTACACTGAGTAGGTGTAGAGTCAGCTTGTAGCAACTAGATGTCCAGGTGGCTTTTCTCTCATTATTTCCTGAGTTCCCTTCTTTGTCCTCCAGTGCTAAAATATCAGGTTTTCTTTTCCTCTGCATATGTGAGAAATGCAGTGGAAATGATTAAAAACGCAGAGAAGACTGAAGATATGATGAAAAAGTCTTTCTGTTAATACCTGATGATAAATAAAAGGGTTTTTTCAGTTGGAAGAATATGTTTATGAACTGCTATAAAGAACCCAATACATAATTCTTCTCCACAAAGGAAATTGTAATTTCCACTTAAAAAAAAAATAGAAAGACCTGACAATGTTTTTTTTCTTTTTCTTTCCCCCTCCGAACTGGATTCTCTTTTGAACTTGGAGATAACTGGTCCCTTGCTGCTCTCTAGTGGTAACTGAACTTTCCACAGGAGACTGCGGGTCATACTGTACTTAGCTACAGTTGTCAGAGGGGTGTGAAGGACTGCTTTATGAGAGGCTGTGGCTGGAAGATTAATGGGATGTGGAGGAAAAGAAGCAGGTTCCAAGAAAGCAGAGCAGCCTTTTGTCAGATAGGAGCTGCTGCAGAAATGTAAGCTGTTAAAAATGAGACGAGTACAGCTGGGCCAAGGTATAACATGGATAGAGTAGGATTTACCTTGTAAGAGGGCCACTTCATCTCAGAAGAAGGGGTCTTTCAACATCGTGGGTAGGGAGGGAGATTAATTCTGTAAGGAACAAGCACAAACCAAAAAGAAAAACCTCAATAAAACAAAAAACACCCCACCCAGCACTACCAAAAAGAGGACAGAGCTGAATGCTTAAGAATTCGAACTCCAATAAAGCACTCATTTAGCATTAGCGTTTTTGTGGAGATGTAATTAGAAAGGAAGCATTAAACTTCCACTTCAGTTATTACACTTAGAAATCACTGAAAATAACACCTGCCTTCTAGTTCTTGGATTGCTTTTTTTTTTCTTATTTCCTTTAATTTTGGTCTTATAAAGAGTAAAGGCAAGGAAATTGGGCCATCTGTGTATATATCAAGATTTGAAGTGGTGTGAATAAATAAATCTCTTGTGCTTTTTATAAATCAGTAAGGTATGATAAGAGAAGATTTCTCTTGCCATTAGTGTCATGTATTGTTTTTACTTTTCATCCATCATACTAGCTTAGAAGAGTGATGAACTTCACTAACTTTTTTTTCCCTGTGCTTGGTCACTGCCAACACGGTACCTGTGACCTGCTCCAAAGAATAAGGGATTTATCCTTGAACCGATCCATTTTTAAACATCACACCAGTGTTTTAGATCATAGTGATGCAACTGAGGTGTTAAAAACAAACAACACTTCTCCTTTCTATGTGTTGTTTCTTTGTTGAGAGTACTTTCCATGAAATGAGCAACTGAAAGTTTTCATTTAGATACAATCTCTCTTTTCTGTCATCAGTCTATAAATGTCCAGGCTGTCTATACATGTTTTTACATAACTCCAAGACTGTCTGGAAGTCAGAAGAGCTCAAGTGTCTGAAGTTCTTTATATGAAATGAATTTTCTTGATATACAAATACATTGTAAAATAGATGGCAGGGTTCCAACGTATAAAGACAAAATGATTGGTAAATATGCTGGCAAAACCCGGCCAAGTGCTTCCCAGGTTTCAAGGGCAGAGACATTGAAAGCAAATATCATATAATTAGCAAGGTTTTGCGTTCTTTATTGAGACTGAGGAAATCATCACTCTTCCCTAATAAGAGCTGTACTGTTTCCTCTTCCACGTCCTAAATTTGCTTAACTCCTTGAGGACTACCAGGGAGCTTCCATTTCTGTTTTCTTTCTGTCACCCTGAATTTTGTAGCAGGCAATGGTTTCTTTTCTTGCCTTTACCTTTCTGGAGATTCTTCCATCCAAGTCTCCTGATCTTTCAGGGTTACTTGAAATAACCCTCAGCTGTTTTCCAGCCTGAAGGATATTCCAGGAGCTGACAGCTGAAAAAAGTGAGCCAGTTTAGAAATGTGGCTGAGAGATGGTGATGGTGTTTCAGGGTATCCAGTGATGAGTCTAACATTCCCAGGGGTAGAAACTCTTCTACTCATCTAATATTATATCAACAAGTATTGCAGCTGAAACCCTGAAACCCTAGAATAACTTGCTGGTGTCCTGAGAGTCAAGTGAAGATCCGTTATGCAGGATGGGAAGTATTCCTGAAGTCAACCTCAGAGTTGCAATGCTCCCTTCATGTTGTTCCTGTTCCCTTCATGTCTCTTTTCTCTTCACTAGTCTTTAAGTGGTCCTGCCCATTGGCTGCTCTGGCTTTGAGGAAGGAAGTTGTGTTCACAAAAAATTGCCCCAAACTAAGGTGGATTCCCTTACCTATTGCTGATCTGTGTAAAGAAGCTATTAATTAGACTTTAATTTGGGAACTTTTGGTTTTTCACAGCTTTAAATGAAATCCCGCATAGCCCTCCACCACTTCCTGCTGAAAAGCCTATTGGGAACACCTCTGATACCACAGTGGGAAAACCCAGCAGTGCTGACCTAGTAAAAAAAGCGGTAAGTCAGAACTCCTTTCTTGTATTAAAACTTTGTCTGCTTTGATTAACAGATCTCTTGTGACTCTCAAACATTTGTAAAGTAAATCATTTGAAGAACCAAAGCATGAGAAGAACTTCTCAAAAATATAAGGCTTTTTTCTTTTAATTGCATCCTCTAGTTTAATTAGGTATTTTAGACTGCTGTCAGTTCTGAAAAGCACTTTGTTGATTTTTACTAAACTTTGATCACACCTATCTTCAATTTTCTGTATTTAGCAGCTGGAACTGGGATATTCTACAATTTAGTTTCAAAAGCACTACAAAGCGGTTCAAAGTCCAAGGAGATTTTACATAGTGAAATATTGTTGAAGTCCCTTAGAAATGTATTTGTTTACCTTCATACACACAGTACCTCTCCGTGTCTGTGCTAATTACCAGGCAGAGGAAGCTTTTCTGTAGATGAATGAAGCTTGCTTTCTTTGGCTCTTTCCTTCTAGTTTTTTTTCTACTGGTCCTGTCAGAGTCTGAGTAGAACCACCTATTTTGGAAAGTAAGGCTCTGCTCCTCACTCCTGAGCACATAGTAGGGGAAGATATTGTAGCTGTGTGTCCTATACGCCCTTTGACAAAGACTTACAAAAGGGAATTAAAATAAACTAGCAAATGACACTAGAATTTCCGAATATTGAGTGCTGTGATGGCAAGAAGGGCAGAGAATCTTGTGGAAATCACAGGCAAAAAGATCAAATCAAAAGCCCTGACTGGATGGACAGCTGGCAGCAAATGTCTTTGTGGCTACCTCTGATGATAGGATAAAGGGGTCATGATTGAAGAGGCTGTTTGTAGAGGTCCCATCTTTTCTGGATAATGCTGAAAAAATAAATTCTGATACAAGATGTTAAATAAAATTTTATACAATACAACCCCAAAACTTTTACAATGTCATCCAGGTTATTGTGACAGGCATGTGTAAGCTTCAGAGGATTTTTTTAAGAAAAAGACTGCATCAAATGTACTGAAACATTTAAATCCTATCCTTGGAAAGATACGAACTTCTGTGCTTCTAAAACTAGCGTTGCTTGTCAGTGGAAGTGATTAACCAGCAACAGTAAAAAATGTTGACCATGAGCAGCAGTTGGCACAGATTTCTTTCTTTTCACACAGAAGAGGAAAAATTTTGGTATGAGGATAACATCCCCATCTGAAAGTGGAAGGTTGTTTTCTTTCTAATCAGGATCATTTAATCAGGAACATTCATTTGGAGACTTAATCAGGGGTCAAAATTTTGTCACAAAATACATCTTAGGCATTTTCTTGGTGGGGAAAATCACATAAATTGTTTACCAGTTTCAAGCACTTGTATCTCTAAGTAAACAAGACTGTTCAGACCTATTTAAAATTACTGGTTCAAAAGGGGTACTTTTGAATCCAGATTCGGGACTCTGATTTACCATGCTGTTTCATAAGCAGCTGCGCTTGTTCAGCAGAGTTGGCTGTACTCTCTGGCACTGGCATGACGATGAACAGCAGGAGGCAGAAAGGATGGTAACTTGTTAATCCATTACTGTGGTCCAAGCCCTTCAGATATGGCACACGTGCCCCTCTGCTGACTCTGCTACAGGGTAGTAATCTTTGGCAGGGTCAGGATGGGCAGCTGGGAGGAGTGACGCCTTAATCTGCCAAAGCGAGATTCACCAGGGTTTATCTGTTAGATTTCTAGGAACCATACTTAGATACCCTTTTAATGAGAGGTAATCTTATTTGCAAGAGATGCTGTCCTGTGCGAGTTGCATCAACGTCATGGTTTATGCTTGAAGCCTGTTCAAAGTCTTTCATCTGTCAAAGTTCAATCAAAACTGATAATGTAACTGTGGCAGTTGGAATCCTACAGGCTGTGAAATTGTACATTTGTATGGTTCTCCTGAATTTTGCTCTTAAGCCCTGACTCCCATGTAGTAGGAAAAGAGGGCTGGGTCATGCCTAGTGCACAATTTAAGCTGTGATTCAGGTAGTCAAGCAGGTTATTTACCTCTCCCTCTATGTCCAACAAGACTTTAAAATGCTAGAACACACCATAATACTTATTACTTTATTCCCAGACCTCCAGAAACTCTTATTTTTCCTGCCTGTAGGATATAAGGATATAAGAAATGCATCATTTAAACAAGATGATTTTTGTTTCTTGGGCTTAAATAAATGGCTTTTTTTCTTTTGACTCTTTGTAGGAGTTGGATCTTTCAGAACAGGGTGGAGTGCCTCAGCTACAACCTGTACTACCCACAAGGTAAGTGTAATTCTTCAGTGACTCACTTTGAAAATGGTGTTTCTGAGTTAGTCTTCCTACTTAGTCTCAATGTAGACATTATCAACTCTAGTCCTAACTCAGTAGGCTTGGGTAGGTAGCATGCTCACTAATAAATAGGTAGGACCAAGTTGCTAGTTGATTAATAACTTGTTTGTACGTTATTGGTATGAGCAGGGAGATTATAGGAGGACAGCTGTTTGACTCTTCAGCTAACGTACAGTGGCTGATGACAGTCATTCCTTTCTGCATCTTTAACCTTTCCACCCACAGCTGAACGTAGAACATCCCCTCCTGCATGTTGCTGACCTTTTGATCAACAGTACTTGCACTTGTGGCTGGGTTTGAGTGGTGAAGGAATGGAGGTGGCAGATGCTGCCACCCTGAAAAGGGCAGATGTTGGGCCAGCACCTTCCCAGAAGCACTGGCTAGTTTATATGGTTCACTTCAGACCTAAAACGCCTGTGAAGGTGCAGAATCAATGATAACCTTGGTTTTTTATTCTTTTGAACCAAGAAGAAAGGAGGTCTGCAGAGGCAAAAGTAGCTGCACCAGCCTTAAATTCAGGTCCACTAAATACCAGAGACAAACTGGAGGGAGATATAGCATTGGCTAGCTAGTCCACTGTGGCTGTCTCAGTATCTGCACTAAATCTGTGGGTTTAAACACAAGAGTTTGCTCTGTTGTGTCAGGACAAGAGAATCTTTCAGTTATTAAACTTAGTCTACCAATAATAATAAGTATTTGTTAATAGGAAACAATGTGGTTGTACCCACAAGGAAACATCTCATTATTGCCCCCTATGGGCTTGTTACTTTTCCCCATTCTGTTTAGCATAACAGTATTCCTGATTCTCCCAAGGATCTCTGGAACTGCAGTTAACATTTTGTCCTTTCACTCTTCTGCTCAAATGGATTTTTTTTTTTTTTTTTTTTTTTTAAGTAAGCAGTAATAATTCTCTGATTTGCTTGTTAGAGTTTTCTTGTTTAGTTGAGTTGCCTTACAAACATATGGGTTGGTTTGTTTCCAGATTTAATGCAGTCTTTCCCCTTTTGTCAATATTAAAAATGCTTAGTTTAGGATCAGGCCAAGAAAAGGGAGAGGTGGAAGTTGAACAGAAGTAGAATTATTTTTTTTTTAATTTAAAAAATAATCTATACTCAAATAGTAATAGAGAGCTCTTCTCAGGAACATTAGTAAAGCACTAATATCTTCTCAAGTGGTGGATGACACTCATGAAATATGTCAGAAGGATAAGATCCACTAATGCACATTTGTTGTGGTTGATAATTTTTAAAGACCCTTGAGGAATTCATGCAAGCAAATAATTATACTGAATTACACTATATGAAAAAAAGAGAGACAATTATAGCAGACACTTGCAGTAACTGGCTGAAGATTTCCCAATAACAATCAAACAATATTGTATTTTTGGAATAGTGGTAGTGCCAGGGTTCTTAATAACAGGAAGTCAAAGTTTTATGTACATAATGCTTGTTTATAACAGAGGTGATTTTTAAGTAGCGAATTATTGATTTGGCCCCACTCTTTGACTCTGAAAATAGTGGCTCGTGTGTACTGTATAGGCAGCTTTTATTTTATCAATGCTTAGTAAGGGGGATTTTTAAGATTTTTTTAATTTATTTTTTTTTTTAATTACCACTGTCACTTACTAATCTCTGATTTTGGTTTCTAAACTACTGGTATGCTAATGAGAGTGCAGTACCTTCAGCATTGTCAGAAAACTTGAGTATTTTCACCGGTGTTTTCTTTCTGCAGTAGACATCCATTGCATAAAAATGGCAAATTCTGCTATTGATGCCATTGTGCAAAGTGGTGTCATATGTCATGAGTTTCAGCAGAGGCCCAAAAGTCACTTTGGGTAAGTGACATCCCAGAGAATGAGCTAGGCTAATTCCTGAAGACCAGCTAGATCAGCAGAGCTTCTCAGGGCTTTCACTAAAGCTCTCCACTGGAAGAACTCTGTCCTGAGGCAGCTTCTAACAAAGCTATTTCTAAAGGTGGATTGCTCAAAGAAATCCTGCTTATGTAGTCAGCCCCTGAGAAAGCTGGCAGGCTGTTCATAAGTGAAAGTGGTGAGCAGACTTGGAAATACATAGTCAAAGGATCTGTCTAAGGACTTGATCATCCAGTCGTGGCGTCTGAAGAGTTCATTTATTCCCGGAGAGCTTCAGATGCTACACACTTTACAGCCCAGGTCATCATCAGTCATGTTTCCTTATTGCGTAATCTATAGCTAGGGCTGTGGTGGAGGACAAGGCAACTGACTCATTAATATGCATATTTCTCTGATGGTTTGCCCAATTTTTAGGCCTGTGGATGGAAAAATTGTACCTGCTCGACCTCCCCCACCTAAAGGTGTTCCTGGAAGGCCACCTCCACCAAAACTCTCTGCAGCCAAGACCTCCTCCCAGAAGGATGCTCTTTCACGATCTACTTCTAACATCGCTCTTGATAAAAAAGCCAACAAGTTCAGATTGGGACCCAAGAGAGCAAAAAGTCAAGTCTTTAAAAATCCAGATCCAGCATTACCTCCTAGACCTAAACCAGGTCATCCGCTCTACAATAAATACATGGTGAGAGCTGAGATAGTATATCTGAGACTGTTTGTTTATAAAACAGTGCTGGTTAAAATAGTAGTGAAAAAGGTAGTAAGGTAGTTACTATGATGTGGCTTTCAAAGTGCATCTATCAGCATAATCTTCCTTAGAAAATACTAATAGATAAGTTGTGATAAGTACTGTAAGGTAATACTGGAGAAAGCAATATATACATGCAAAGTATAGATGTGTGAGTGTATTTTTGTGTATATATGTAATTTCTATCTATCTATCTATCTTTAATGCATAGCTTTTTGGTTTTGGGGGTTCGTTTTACAGTCACCAGTTCTGAATTCTACTACAGCACATAAAATGATGCTAAATAATTGCATTTCTGTATTGTTTTTTCCCTGTATATGTCAAAATGCTTAAAAAATTGGGGGGCATTAGAACTTAAAAAGTACTTTACCTTGCTTAATCAAGCCTGTGAGGAATGTAACATCACTTAGCTTACATTTTTGTCTTACTGATTCCATCACTTTTAATTATAAAAATGTTTCTTTTTGGTATTGCATGTGTTGTTAGGGAATATTCAATATAAATGGATCAAGATTACAGATAAAAAGGAGAGAGTCTTTCTCCAGATACTTGAGACTGGTCAGTGATCAGAGCTGGTGACTGCTTGAACCAGTGCTGTTGTTCTCTCACACCCACGCAACTGTAACATGCACAACATCAACATTCAGCATGATGTGGAAGCTTTGTGTTGCCTTCTCTTTGATCTTCACTATTGCATTTAGATCCTTGGTGGAGCAGAGAAGCAAAAGAGAGAGACGAAGATGTATCTAAGTTGATAGTAGGAATGGCTTTGAGATAAGGGAAGCATGTTGCTTCCTCTCTGGTGTAGTCACACCCATTTACATAGCAAACCTGTGACGTGTTTTATAATTGAGTTTGTTTTTCAGTAGATCACTAGTAACTGCCCTCAAGTGTTACTGTCAATGAAATTTTCCTGCCAGGTTGTTTTCCCAGTGCCCTCCATGACAAATGAACACATTTCTGTGTCAGCGTGTTGCTGAATATCATATACCATATGGTATGATACCAGTTAGGTGGCTAAGACACTTTTAAAGCACATGACAACACCTGGGTTTCTTGAAGTGCTGCTTCATATCACCAGCAGTCCTGTTCTGAATGCCTTCCAAAGGAGCTTGTCCTATTCCACTGGACTCCTAAATTAGCTACCTGTAGTAGGTGGTTTGAATAGTTCCATCGTCGACCATTTTCACTTGCAGTGGGAATTCAGGTGCTTAGAAGTGAAACAAACTCTTCCATTCCTATTTCTGTTCAAGCTACCTGTGCCTCATGGAGTTGCCAAGGAAGATTGTCTTTCCAGGAACCCTGGAGAACAGTCCTGTAAGGTAAGGCATTTTTTTCTACTGATAAATATTTAATGAGCAAGATTCCTGTTGCATTAAAGTATCAAGTGCTTTAGACTTTAAAGGCTACACTGAGAAATGTAACAGTGGTTTATTAAATCCTTGTGTTTCTTCAATAAAAACCAAGCAACGACCAAAACAAAACCCAATAATGGTGATTTGCCTTATAGCACAGGGACATTCTGCTTATAGAGCAGAGCACCAGTAATTACTTTGAGTGCCAAAGGGAGAGGAAACTGGTAAAGTTCCCCTATCTCATAGGAAGATAATCACTCCCCTGGCTGAGTATCTGAAAAGCGGGCAAAAGATAAGTGAGTAGTTTTATGAAGTGCTGTACATGATAGATCAGTGAATTGGCTTTGACATACGGACTTCAAATTATTTTCCTCTCTCGGCTTCTACAGACCTAACCTGTTTTTAGGGCATGATTGTATTAATATTAAATAGCTAGTATAAATTATAACTGTGAGCAGCCTTTTTGATTATTATCAGAAACCTACATGGCTGAAATAGATTTTTATGCAATCTGTTGTTATCTGTTGTAATTCGTATTATTTTGGCCTTATCTTTTTCCATGTTGACTTTTTGTATGCAATGGATTACTTCTAATGTAATTCATGCAGAGTGATTGTCATCAGTACAGTCTAAAAATTCCTAGTAGGTGGAATAGAGAAGAAAGCTTAGCATTTTGAAAATAATTTCCCTTTATAAAGATCCCACAACAAAATTGTCAGTTCTCCTCGGTGTTATTTTCCTGTAAGCAAAGGCCTAGTGGCTTGCTCACCCCTCTGAAATGCTCGGCAGTCAGCAGGTATGCTGCCCTTGCTGAGTGTGCTGGGGAGAGTTGGGATGGGGTGTTTTCTCCGAGCAAGGAAGAGTAACTGGCAGCTGGCAGTACCAAGGAACACTGCAAAATTTGGCCACAACTCTTGCAATAAGGATTGCTGTCAATGCTCCAGATTTCTGACCCACAGAGATAGCTGAGGCTTTGTCTATACTGGGAAAAGTTACATGCCTTCCCTTCCTTTTACTGTCTCAAAAGTATAGATCTTGGGGAAATGCATTGTGGTTTACACTGGTGAAAGGCATACAGAATTCAGACCCATAACTGTGTGACCAACACCAGCTGTTGCCTCCAAAGGTGATTGAATGATACCAAGAACAACATTGTGACCAAAGTCGGAAAATTACTTTCAGAGTATGTAACAGAGAATCTCTCTTAGTATCTTCTGTGATTTATAAACTACTTGGATTTATTTGTTGTTGTCAGGATTCAAACCACCCTCCAAAAGTTTCTGACACAAGTGCACCTCATGCTGTAGTCCTGCATGATTTTCCTGCAGGTAAGTAAATGTGAACATTCTGGAAGCATATTTTATTCCAAAATTTTCAAGTGGGAATTTTCTTAGGAATTAGAGCTCAAAAATGATGAGGAAGCTCAGCCTGCAAGGTCTGCATGTAGAATTGTTCAAATCCATGGGTTTAGCTATAGTTGGGCCAGTTTTTTAGTTAAAGCTGACTGGTTTATCAAGTATAATTAAGACTTTTTGAAAACTGATTTTGCTTTTGTCTGTGGTATTTACATTAAGAAGGTTTTACTTAAAGAAAATCAGTGAGTGTGACAACTACCATTAACTGAAATGATGCTGTCTTACAGAGCATGCTGATGACTTGGACCTTCACTCTGGAGACACTGTTTATCTTTTGGAGAAAATTGATACCGAGTGGTACAGAGGAAAATGTGGGAATCGCACAGGGATATTTCCTGCCAGCTTTGTTAAAGTAGTTGTATGTAGGCTTTGTATACGTTGCTACATAAGATCCTATTGCATTGGTTTTCAGGTTCTATTTTACTATAGCTCCTGCGTGTTTAACTCTGTTCTGTATTTAGATAATCTCTTTTCCCTTTGGCAACACAGAAGACGTATCAACTTGTTTGTATGGTATTAGAAAGATGCTTGATTTGGCACAACCGATCTGTGTTACAGGGATTATTTTGCTGTTAATTTGAAGCCAAGTGAGAAAATCATGGCCCTCACCAGATTCTCTTTGTTAACCTGGGTAGTTTCTTAGGGTCTACAGAGCAGATGATTGTTTTTCACAGCTGCATGTAAGAATCAACACTGAATAAGATGATTGCTTTTTGTGCCTCCCTCCCACCCCCCAGCTTCTCTCACGTTCTTGTCCCTTGAACCCCACTTTTATAGCCATGTAGTGACTTAGGTCAGAGCAACAGTTGGGCCCAACAAAACATGTGGTTTTTTTTCTTCCCAGAATATTTTTTTTCCATCTGGATCAATTTGCCTAAGTGGCTTGCTAAGTGGTTGCACAAATGGTTGTGCTGGCACAGTGCAAGGAGATTGTGTTGTTGCAAATGAGCAGCTTAAAGCAATCCTGTTACTGAATGTGACACTTGACACTAAATGGCAGGCAAGAGACAGGTGCTGTTTTGGAGCCCAATAGCAATTAATTGAGTGCCTCATCTTTAAAGGAGATACAGCATGGTTCACTCTATCAAAAGCTGGGTCAAATCTATTGCAAGCCTGAGTCTGAGATTGAAGTCCGTTCTGTGGCAGTAGGAATGGCCATTGGGCTATCCACACCAGCCATACGGACACGGACGAATGCTGAACTGACACCAGGATGCAGTGAAGGTGTGTGACTGGGCATTAAAGACGGTCAGTCTGTGTCGAGCCAGGACAGCTGGCAGAGACGAGCACTGCTGCTACATGGACAATACCAAGTTATTTGCTAACCATCAGTGTGTATTACACAGGGCGTCTTTGGTTTGTAATAGCATTACTGGAGAAGAATTTTAAGATTTGAGAAGTACTGAAGAATAAAAACTCAGGGGTAGTAGTAATGGAACAATACTCGATTTGCTTTCATGAGAAAGATTTGTTAACTGAATTGAGGAGCTGCTTCTGTGCAGACCAAAAATTTAATTTAAAAGTTCTACTGATGGCTAATAGAGAAAAGATTTTATGTTAAAGCCATGGAATGAGTATTTGGGGTCAAATTCGGCACTGATACAGACAGATACAACTTCGTAAGAGCTAGGGAAGATGTGCTTTAAATTTCTGTTTTAGTTGTAAAAGGTGGTTACCCTTGTGAATGCAAAATCTTTTGTTTCAGAAAAACTAAAAAAAAAAAAAAAAAAGAAAAAGAGCGCAGTAGATGAGGCTGACTTACTGAGTGATTTCTCCTGTTTATTCATGTCAGATTTGATCTTGATACAAGGTCTCTATACAATATGCTATAGTTTGTTTTACAGTATTGAGCTGGGTAGTAGCTTGATGTCTGGACACCTAACAATACTAGATTATTACTTCCCATAGAACCTTCAGAACACCACAGATACCAGCTCCTTGAGCAAGAGCACTGCAAAGATTATTTGTCCTAAAAGGCAGCATGATTTCCTCCACTCCTTCACATAAATTAATGAAACATTCTTGTTGATTTTTATGGGAACTGGCTCATGCGATGTGAGCTGTAACCCAAAGCTCCTCGCCAGGGTCTCTCAGCTTGTAGTCTTATACATCTCACAGATCATCCTTCATGTCACACCAAAAATACAATCAAAATCCTCTTATGATAAAGGACTTGAATGCTGTCTGTTTAATATAACCATGTATTGATTTTCTAAATTATATTTCTCCAATTCCAGTGAGATTTGTGAGATGTGTTTTTGTTTGGAGGACAGCTGGCTACCAAAGCCCTGAAAGGATATGTGTAAACAATAATTTTGTCTATTGTGATATATTGTGCTAGTAAATAATAGAAAGCAATTACCAATTGAAAGTTGGGAGCTAAATGCAACAACATGTAGTAGCATCCAGTCCCATATTCTGTCAATCCATCATGCCAGAAGTAGAAACAGTAAACCAGCTTCATAAAACAGAACATTAAATAATGCTCCTTGTTTGCATGAGATAGAAAAATGAGAAATTGGGCATACAAAACCGAAATCTACATTAATATGGTCATATATCATACCATCTGGTGTCTATAGAGCATCACATGGAGGTCATAACTGGAGTTGATGCTTAGCTGAAAAATAGATTATTTTAACTAGTTCCAAGTTTATTGTAGTTATGTTGCCATGAGTTTGAAGTGGAAGGTTTAATTGATTTAATTTATTTTTTTGTCTTATTAGATTGATGTTCCAGAAGAAAGCAACAGGAAAAAAATACCCTGTTCATCACGATGTATTAAGTGAGTCAGATAAATCTTATTTTCTTTTTCATCTTGATTTTCTAAGAAAAAGAAAGATAACTTTGAAGCAGGTGTTATTTGTGCTGAGGTTAGTATGGTTAACAGTTTCTTCACCAAAATATATTTTAAAAATAAAGATGTCAAAACTGAAAGTTTATGATGTTTTAATAAGACTCATTCAGGTAAAAAAGCCTAAGAACTCACTTCTTGGCTTCAAAATGTTTTATAATACATGTTTATATAGATATATTCCCCTTCACTCACTTTCCTTCCTCTTACGAGCTGTATTAGAAGAGCATCTCCAACCTTTTTTCATGGAAATCGGTTACAGAAACTGTGAACCAATCTGATTAACTTCAGCAACGTCGCACTCTGCTCTCTTTGCTCCTGGCCTTGTTACTTTCTTTCAGTATACTCATAAGATGTAACCTGGTAGGGCTCCTACTCATTTGAAAGAACAAGATAAAATTGGACAGAATATAGCTGTACTTTAAGTAGAGAAATCTACCTAACCTTAAAGTGTATAACTATACCGGTGAATCTAAAGCTCCCCAGATCAAATTATCAAATGTGCTTCAAGCACGTTAATTTCTGATTTGCAAACAACTTGTACCAAGATTTGTGGGCAAGGAACAACTTTTCATGCCATTTTTACTCAATGATAATTTATTGTATTTCACAATCATTCATTGCAGCAATTAAAACAAATTCAGGCAGAGGCAGGAACTAGTATCAATGGGATCACTGAGTTTGTTCTTCAGATACAGCTTGGCTTGTCTTAACTGAAACTTTATTTTTAAAAGCTGCTTCTGCCACTAAGAAAAAAACAGAAAGTGCTAGCTCTGTTCTGAAGCTTTTGCAAAGATATGAGTTGGGGACAGGGGTCGGAACCAAGCTTCTTACATTGGTTGTATGCTATGATGGTTTAGAAAAAATTAAAGCCTATTACCACATTTTTCTAACATAGTATTTCTGATAAATCACAAGTTTTCTTAGAGTAATTTCTTAAATTTAATAGTTTATCAAATTATTACATCTATTTAAGTGACGAAAAAATTATTTTTTTCAGTATTATACCAAATTATGTAAAATTTATCAGATGCATTGATGTTTCGTTCTTTGATAGATAATTTATTTCCTCATGCCTGGCACAGATTTTACAGAATAAAGTTTGTCAAAGCAGATAAAAACTAGCTTCCCCCCATGAAACCTCCATGTATTTGGGATTTGAGACAAAGACACAACACCCACCCCCCACTCATGTTTGACTGTATCTAAATTGATGCTAGCTCAAAAAAAAATCAAACACTTAACAAAAGCATATCAAGACAGGTAGTTGGATATGGGCACAAATGTTAAATGGGACAGGTAGCCCAGAAATAGTGATATTTTGTTGTTGTTGTTTGGAAGAGAACTGTGTCTCATGCAAAATACTGTAACAGCCAGGAATTGTGATGCAGAAGTTGCGTCCAGTTCCTCCAGACTCCATACTCATCCTCCTCAAAAAGCAGAGATGAGAACCAGAGCCCGACCCCACTTTTCCACCTGTTGTAGCTTGAGTGCATTCTTTCACCATTTTCAGTAAAGATATCAATCCGTATTTTGCACAATGCTGCCTTATTATTAAGTGGACAATAATAATAAATAAGCAAATTAAGTTTCTCTTTTGTTTGTGCAGAGGCCCAAGATGTGTAGCACGATTTGAATATATTGGAGACCAGAAAGATGAGCTCAGTTTTTCAGAAGGTGAAACTATTGTCCTTAAAGAATATGTAAATGAAGAGTGGGCCAAAGGAGAGCTCAGAGGCGCATCTGGAATTTTCCCCTTGAACTTTGTGGAAATAATTGAAGATCTGCCTGGAACAGGTATGAATATCTTTGCAAAAATCTTCCAGAACATGATTTTGTACTACATGCAGATAGGTAGCATATAGGAGAAAAGTGCAAAAGGACAATGAATGCAGGAAGAAGGTAGAAAGGGAGAGAAGACAGACAGATACGAAAAATCAAAAGGAACAGCAGGACTTCTTAAGAAGTTATTCTTAATAATCACTTTGCATATCTAAAATCTCTATCATTATTAATATTTTTAACAGTCATCGCTGGTCTTCTAAGTTGTCCTTTACTTACGTAGGTACAGGAGCAGCCCTGAAGAACAAGGTGGAGGTTTCTCCTTCCCTTCCTCAGGTAATAAAATTTTATAGGTGAGGGCTGGAATTTCCATAGCAGTTTCATAGATTTACATAGACTTTCTATTATAATGCCAGATTAGCTGCACAACTTGAAACCTGAATGTAAGACAACTCCCACAGCACACAGTGCTGCATGGGCACATCTTGAATTCTGACAGTTGGCCTAAACCGATTGAATTCATAGCTTCTGGCAAGTTAACATAAATAAATTTTTATCCTTTGTGCTTAAGCAAATTCTTGTTAGCTCTATTTTAAGTATTGCTGCAGTGGTCTAATTTTGAATTTATTAATCCTGTCCCCTGCCACCAATGATAAAAAGGAATGCGTCTGAGCCTAGATGAAATTCTGTGGTAATTGCTGGAATGCCATTCTAGCCTACATCTGCAGTGACACTATTGTATGAGAGAAAGTCAGGACACCCATGTTCTGTACAGCTGCTTTCACCAGTATCCATCAGCTTATGGGCTCCATTAACACATCTAAAATTAATGCATTTCTTCTGTTCACTTGAATAGCACAACAGACACTCAGTACAGTGGTGTGAAGCGCTTCATGATTTTACAGCAGAAACCAAAGACGATTTATCCTTTAAAAAGGGAGACTACATCCAAATACTGGAACAAGTAGATTCGGAGTGGTATAGAGGAAGACTGAACGAAAAGGAAGGGATTTTCCCAGCAGTTTTTGTGCAGACCTGCTCAGGTACAGTGCTCCTAGTAGATGGGAATTCGTTATTCCTTGGGTTGTGACAGTCATGACAGTTCTGGGAGAACCCAACTATTCCATCGCATTAAGAAGCTATGCACCACCACAGTCCTTATTATCCTAAAGCTAAACTAGATGTTGAACCACCCTCCCTAATAATGGCAATATGCTCTAGTCAGTAAGTAGTCTGCAAGGTGATACAGAATCTGGGATGTTTAAAGTGTGGTTTGGGCACAGGCAAAAGAGGCCCATTGAGCTGCCTTTAGTAGGAATTTAGGGGTACAAAAGGGGTGGGTGTAGGGAAACCAGGTTCTCCCTCAGCTGAAGAGAGAAACACTGTGACACAGCCAAAGAGCTGGTAGAGCTGTAAATAACTACAACTGCTGCGTCTTGGCACAGAACTATTGTAATCTCCTTTCTGAAGCAAGGAATTAGCACTGCTTGCTCTCCTCAAGCTTCTGTTTGGTCCCCAAATCCACACAGTCAAAACCTTCCCAGAGGACGCAGAAAATCACATTTTTTTCCCCCATAGTTTTTGCAAGTAAAACCACGGGTGAAAGTTGACAGGAAATAAATTCCACCTAACTGGCAAATAGCATGGCAAATGAAGCTTCATCTTCAAGTACGGAGGAAAAGACGGCTTTTATTAGATATCACTATTGGAAAGTTCAAGTAAGTGAACTTTAACTTTAGCCCTCTTAGAAGCAGAACCCTGAGCATGTGGTAGTACTGTAAAATGAACTGGTGGCAGTAGAGGTTTTTATTCCAGTAGGAAAGCAAATGTGCTAAGTAGCAGTAGTAATAACAACCTGGACACCCTGTAGCACACAGTCGTGAGAAAACACAAGAATGACAGGAAACTTCTCCGGAAACAGATTTATTTCACTACAGTCCAAATAACCTGTCTTGTCCATGTTCTGCAGCCAGGGCAGAGCTGTCACAGTCTGCAGGAGGGAAGAAAGGAAAAGCCAAAGCTCTTTATGATTTTCATGGAGAAAATGAAGATGAGCTTTCCTTCAAAGTAAGTACCACTTATAGCCCAATTTTCTAAAAGGTATTCGCTCCTAAAGAATGCTAAAAAATAGGATTTATCCACTGTGAAAATACGCTTGGAACAAGGAAGAGCAAAGCACACAGGCATAGATATTAACACATTTGATAAATGGTCTCTCTACAAAGATTTTTGCCCTTACCACTTCTGTTTCATAATGGTGAAATCTCCACTGAAGACACTGAAGAGAGGTGAGGACTTGCAGAATTCCTCCAACTTCTCTGATCCAGTAAATACGACAAGGCAAACAAACCTTATTTTGCAGTACATTCAGTTCTTGATCAGTTGATGTGGTCAAGGGAGCCTCTTTTTTAACTAGAAAGACAGCAATGAGAAGGAGGATAATAGTAAGAGTGCCAGTGCTACAGCAGCGACGCCTCTGAGGCACACCTAGTGCAGTGAAATCTAAGAGTTTAGCAGCACAATACATAGTTGCCATGGGAGCAAGGGAGAGAAATTAAATACTTGCTCGATGTCCAGATAATATTAAGAAGCACAAACAAGAAACAGCATGCCCTTGTAGACTCCAAGTCATGATTTAAGTAACTGTGTCCTCAAAAGCAAGTTTCTGAGAAACAGCAGACTTTCACAGCAGGCCCAAAATTGTGTTTATCAGCTGGAACACACCATTTTCTCTTCTAAAACTAGCAAAATAATTAGTTTCAGCATTAGCAGCTTGCAATGCTGAAAGGATAGATGATTTCTTAAATCAGAAAAGGGGAAGAGAGGCCAGGGCCATGACAGTACTTGATATGAAGGGTGTGGCATAGGACAATGAGAACAGGAACAAGGATCAAACAAGACCCGCAGTTTATTTTAAACAGACACATGGAGCTACTTAGACGATTGCTTTCCTTTCCAAAAAAGGAAAGTTTCTAAAGCAAAGAGGAAAGTTTCTAAGTGCTGGAAAACATTGGGAGTAAATTGGGGGGGGGGGGGGAGCTTTGAAGTGTTTTAAGAAAAGAAACCCTCATAACGGAGCAGAGAAATACACACAAATAACAAGTAAGGCTTGTGAGCCAGTTCCTACCTACCTGGAGAGCTTAAGCAACACAGAAAGCTATCCAGCAGTGCTATTTTTTTCCTTCCGGACAGCAGTGATTGTTCAGCATAGGCAAGTATTTACCTTAAGAGAAGCTTCAGCTGGTTTTGGCAAACAACCTCAAGGAAATGTAACCACCAGAAGAGCCTGGCCACATCCTATTTCTCTTCTATTTGATTGATAATAATTGCTTCTGAGTAACATCAGCTATGTATGCATTAACATTGCACGGTAAGCTGTACTGGCTCACGTTACTCCTTCTCTTACAGGCAGGCGATACAATAACAGAGCTGGAATCTGTAGACGAGGACTGGATGAGTGGAGAGATGCAAGGAAAGTCTGGGATATTTCCCAAGAACTTTGTTCAGATTTTAAAAACACCATGAAGTGTTGCCTCTCTTTGTACTCCCCGCATGCGGGAGAGAATGTTCTCTATCCTAAAGGCACAGCAAAGACATCAACGTGTTTTGACTATCAATGTTTTGCACTACTTTTTCTAGACAGTCATACTAGTGTCTTGAAGTCAAATAAGAACATTTTAGTCTTTTGTGACAGCCTATGTAGTCATGCTTCATGAATGCTCTGAGAGCAAATACAAGCAGGATTTTTAGCTGCTTCCGACGAGGGAAATACTGTGGTGCAACACCATTTTAACTTAAATAGCATTCTAGTATGTTTACTATCTGGTATTACATTTATCATGCACAAAGTCTGCATAAAGTAAGCTTCTTTGGGCTTCTTTAAAAACTTTTCTAAATGCAAATTTAAAAAATTGTTTTTAAGATATAATTGCAGTACTCAGTATGTAGATCAAGTTTGATAATCAGGTTTCATTAGTGCTTGACTTTCACATTACCAGTAGAATCCACTTGTTCTTTTGACTTAGAGGATAAGGAAGATAACTGATATTTCATAGTAGAAAAATATCAAATCTAGTACTGATAAGAGGGAAAACTCAGAAGCAAACCCTTGTATAGTATTCTTCTGTTCTTAGCCCAAGCTGATCATACAGGAAGGTCACAAAAGTATTTTGCCTCTTAACGAATAACATTCAAACCGGTATGAATCTTCTTAGACCTTCCTCCCTTCCCCCAAAACCCTTTACAGATGCAGGTTTAGATGTTTCTACTGTTGTTTGAGCACCATCCTACCCTTCTTTCCCAGCTGAAGTTAGCTGTGACAGACAGCATTTACTGAGCTTTCTCAGATGCCCTCCATGCAGTGGCTGCACTATTCCAACTATTTGCCCCTCCACCCCCTTCATGTAAGTGGAAAGCCAGTCTTCACTCAGTCTGCATTTCATTTGTCACTCAAGCACTGGAACATACTTCAGTAACACCATTCCTATCCTTAACATGAAGGATATTATACAGCCTCGGTTTTAGCTTTCAGCAGACACGGGATTAGTTTTCAGTTTGTTACCACATACCAACTATACTGAGCATCATTATAAATGGTCTGTCGAGGCCTTAAGGAAAACACGCCTGGCAAGAGGTTACTTCAAGAAGCTCTAACAAAGGCATTTAATAAAAAGCAGCAGTGTCACTTGAACAACAAACTAAAGACAGACATGACTGAGGTGGCTTCACATTGTAAGAAACTCTGGTAGTAAATTCCTTTTTTCAACGCTTGGCTTCTACCAAAATAGTTAAGTGCATCTTGATTCTGGTAACTTCATCAGACTGGAATAGAAAAAATTACACTGCAGTTGGCTCTTTCATTGCTGACCGTATTCCATTACTTTTGTACTATATAACAAAAAGGAACCAGTAAGCTGTTAGCATGAGTCATTACTTCAGAGGTGCCGGTCACTAGGTATCAAGATACCCTTATAAGATTTTTCTTTGTGGGTTTGGAAGTTCAGGTTGCAAAAGGGACAACAGTTGAGTGGTGGATGGAGACTGGAAACTAGAATCGTCATGATTGACTTAGAGATAGTTTTGACATAAGTCATGTGCCTGCTTACAACTTTATCGATACAAGGTTCAAGTTTTACAGCAACAAATCATAGAATGGTTTGAGTTGGAAGGGACCTTGAGGATCATCTAGTTCCAACGCCCCTGCCATGGTCAGGGACACCTCCCCCTAGACCAGGCTGCTCAAAGCCCCATCCAGCCTGGCCTTGAGCACTTCCAGGGACGGGGCAGCCACAACTTCTCTGGGCAATCTGTTCCAGTGCCTTGCCACCCTCATAGTAAAGAACTTCTTCCTAATATCTAAGTTTATATTAATATCTAATATATATCCAAAAAAGATCAGGGTACATCTAAATTGGCATCTAAGCAAGCTGGTGAGGGTGGCCCTCCCCTCCCCATGCCCTGCTTTTTGGTTACCATCACAGCAGGCAGATACAAGGTTACAGCCAAAACTGAACTGAAGGACTTCCCCACATCCAGCCTCGGCAGCAGACGGGAGCTCACCTGAAGCAAGTCCAAGGAACATGCAGCAGACACATGAGGTCCTCAGCACCGTTTTGCTCTGTAGTCACTGTTATGCCACAGTACTTCAGATACAGACACAGGCGTTAGCCCTCCATTTTTCTTCTCTAGAAGCTTCATGAATGTGAAGCGTTGTATATTTAAACTGCACCAACACTATTCAGGCCACTGGGGGATGAAGATCACACCAAGTTTTAATGAACCGAGAACTGGATTTCTACTTTCCTGAAGGGGATTAACTTCATAAAAACAATTATAAATTATATGCTATTCTAGAAAGATGGAAACATGAGAATTTATACAGCTATCATTCAGTTTTGCCATCCCCAACAAGCCTATCCAGAACTCCTGTGGAATCAAACTTTACCCTAAGTCCACCTCTGAAGACAGCCCTTCCCGCTCTCCAAGCTTTCCTACCAGGAGACGCCAAAGGTTCTTGTTGTTTATTCCAATAAAACAGCCATCTCCTTCTAGAGAAATCCAAGGAAACAAATACGTAGATAGATTTCCTGATGCCTGCAAAGCCCCCGCTTGAGACTTTTCAACCATAAACTTTCAGTGGCTCACCCTATCAAAACAGGCTTCTTCCACCATGACTGCTGCCAGCACAATTCCTGACCCTCCAGTGCGCACAGCAGGGGGAGCACAGCCGAACCCAGCAAAGCCCACTCCAACAGAAACCCAGCTCCTGCAAAGACGCACCGCATCATTGTCATGGTGGATGAGGCTTCAGTGTATGATGTTTACTTACTGTTTGTCTGGCAGTTTTCTAAGATTTTGATACAAGTCTCAAAAGTAGAACTGAATTTTTTCTATTTTTTTTCCAATTTCCTCTTCCCCATTTTTATAATTGTGTATGGACCAGTTGTTTCTGTAACTTCCACTGGATGTTTAAAGTCAGTGCCTGTCAATAGATAAGATCACTCTGCTTTATTTTAATCATCTCCTCCCCATTATGTAGGGCAGGAAGAGCAGCAAAGCCTTACATTCAGGGCAGGGAGTGCCATCTAAAGGCTGCTTGCATTACTACAGCGTATTTATTAAAACTGAAGCAAGTTAGATGCTTGGCTTTTACAGGAAGGGACTTTCTTAAGCCTTGATGCCTAGTATCACCATGAAACTGCATACAGATTATAACATAAAATTCCTATGGCGTACAGTACATAATCTGCAAAAAAAAACAAAACCCAAGAATGAGGTGGAGCACAAATCCTAACTGCAATATAGTAGCAAGTTTCAGCTGTTAACCTTGAAATTCAGCTATGTCCCCATACACGTTAGTATGACAATAAAAGCCTCATTTATCAAAATACTTTCTGTTTGACCTACCCTCTGGAAATATCTTCAGGAAGACGTCTTTGTTCTGTGTACAATTAACAGTGTCCTAAATAAATCTGTTAAGTCCAGTAAGTCTGTTATGGTACCTCTGTAAATTAAGAATGTATTTAACCAATAAAATTTTTATAATTAAGTCACGATGGCATTTTTATGGTCTTACGCTGTGGGGAGCTTAGCTTTCCACTTGACATGACAGTTTTGGATCTTATTTGGCTTACGTATTTAACCCAACAGGAAAAAAAACCCAACCAACCAATAAACCAAACACCCCACCCCAACCCAGTAATAAAATAGTATCACATCCCTTTACAAGTCGTCCAAACACTTCAGAGAATCCTGATGGCTTTTAACACAGTTTATTCAAGCCTTCGGACTTGGGTACGTTTCACACTTACCACCTGCAGAATCATCCCTGGCTATCACGCAAGATGGTGATGCTCTGCTTTTGCTACAGCAGGGTTACTTGTGATGCAGACATGGGCTGAGCCTGAGCCAATTAGCGATTCCGCACATACTTTCAGTGCGCTCTGCTGATTGCTATTCCTACACCATGATTTTCCAGCTGATACTTCTACAGAGAATACAGAGGATGCACAAAATTTTCCTTCCTGCTTAATTCCCCCCCCCACCCTGAAATAATTTTATAAAGCACACGTTTACCCGGAGTCCCTGTGTGGTAATGCCAGCAGTCTACTGTTCCAAAACATACATGAAAAAAACCTGAAAAAAAGCAAATTCTTGTTCTTTCACCGAAATTCTCTTGGACTAACCTTTTTGCAACATATACTCCTCAGACCTACAGCTGAAGGAAAAAGTAACAGACTAAAAGACACACAAATTTTCAGAAATGATCTGAGAAACGACACCTTAGTATTTCTAACTCTCCTGGTCTGCAGAGTAGACCAGTTGCAAGTCCCTTAGGATTTGTTTGATGGAACTATTGCCAAGCAGAGAAAATACAGCCAACATACATCCATTACTAGAAAGCTCTGAAAAGTCTTACTCTAATGCAGGGCTTGAATATATGCGCACACACGTATATATATGTGTGTGTGTATATATATATGTATGTACACACCTGCTTTAAGACTTACTGTAGTAGGTTCAAGGATTTTCAGCCTCGCCACATGGTCATGGTTTGTTTTTCTAACTCCAGTGAACAGTTCTCATTTTTGTTAGAGAAATGAAGGGCATCTGTTGCAATTTATGGCTCAAAAATATGACTGTCTGGGACTCTTGGAGGAGAATGGCACCCGCCTCAGCAGTACAGATGAGAAGAGCAGAAGGTTAAAAGCAGCACTATTCCTTTCTCCTGTTTCAGCAGCATGAAAGTTCTGAGCACTCACTATCCCTCCACTACACAACCTGGAAAAAGCAGAACAAGTAGGCCTATATTTACGATCCAATAAAGATAGTTACCTCAATATTAAGTCACAGGCTATTCTAAAATCATCATTAAACTAGTAACTTGAAATTACAGCATGAAATCACATCACCTGCAGTCTCCTAAATAAAGGGCTAGAGAACAACCCCTTCGTTTTGCATATTATTTGCTCCAAACCAGAGTAATCAATCACCAAAAAGTAAAAATCCCCGACTGTGAAGAGCACAGCCCTCAGGGGTAGTGTCCCTCTACTTTTCCCCTACTGTCTTTGTTGCAACAGTAACATTTCGTTACTTTCCTCCATTTCTTGTCCTAAGCGCTTTCCCAGCTGACTGCAAGAGCCACCAGGCTCTCTGTGACCTCCCCTAACAGACCAGTACTATTCATTGTGTTCTCAGGGTATAAAGCACAAAGTTGCCAAAAATTTAGTAGCACAAACTTCAGGTTTGTTGCCCAGTTCTAAACAAAACATGCTGACAGTGCAAAATACTCGTATTAGCCAGAGAAATTTTCTAAACCAGCATAAGCCAAACAAGTAGCAAAACCAATACGTGTTACTGTTATCAGATAATGGAAAAAGCACTCTTAAGTAATATACTGGGTAATTTTAAGTGCTTTATTTTCAGAACATAGACCATTGCCCTTTTATGGTAGAATTTTTGTCCCCCTGAAGTTCCACCAGGTTTTCAACTGGGATTACGGTTACCCCTCTGTTCTGATAGAGGTTATAAAGCTACATACAGCCCTACTCAAGCATATTCTGCATTTCTGCGCTCCTCAAAACTAGCAGTGCTTCCATGATCAAAAGTACAACTTAAAGCTTTTAACACCTTTTGAGTACCCGAGACCAGATCTGTCCCATGACAGGCTGTATCAAATAAATTACCACCAAGGAGTTTGAACGTACTTCTCAAGTAAATAGTCTGATAAATCCCTAAGACTTCCTTATAATAAAAAATTCTGAAATACTAAGCTTCCCTATGTGGCACCTCACTTGCCTTGTACAATGCTCCTCTCTGAAGCACCTTTCACCGATACAACACAAGCTACAACCTCTGCACACATCCACAAGATTTCTTCTGTGAGGACAAAAACTACTGGGAAAAACCAACATACAGAATCCTTGCTGTTGTACTTTCCACCTTTCAAAAAGGACACCCCACCTTCTTCCACCCATCTCGCAACACCAATCATGAAAAATGGATCTCCAAAACAATTAGTTTTTTTCTTTTTTTTAAACCAAGACAATAGGTTTACCTTATTAAAAACCCATCCACATATCCAGTACCAATATTGTCCAGGAGCAATACAGGCAACGAAACATTAGGTCTGTATATTAAAACTTTTATTCTCCAATCAACTTTTAGTTTCAGACAGATTCTTGCACGGGCGGCTCGTATCCATCAGCTCGCTCTACTTTGGTGCCTGCCTCATCCCCAGAAGGTTTTCCAGCACCACCGCCTTCACCATGCAGTTCCATCAGCTTGCCCACTAAAAAGAAAAAGTATTGTAAACAGTGAGAGATGCACCTATTGAAAACAGTTTTACGTTACTGAATTGCTCATCATATACGAATTAAACCACCAGAACATCTAATGTAGATACAATTGAGTCCATTCCAGAAAGCTCATGCAAGGAGATGCTGCTGCATTAACTGACAGTCAGACAAAAACAAGCACTGAACTAAGCGCTACATAATGAAATGGCAAATTACACCTTTTTTTCAAAAAAGAGGCAAGTCAAGAACTTGCTACTGCGTTATATGGGAATGTCAGCAAATGGGAAAATGGAATCATTCCATGTCATCTGGGACCGAAACATTTTGTCATCATTCATTCCCAAGACAAAGCCTTTAAACGTTTAGCAGCAGTTTTAGGCAAGAATTCAAAAAAGCTCCCAACTGAATGATCATTGTTTTGCTTTCAAGCCTGAAAGCCAAATGTCAGACTAGAAGGATAAGCCTTTTTACTACTACAGCTACTTAAGCTTTATGATGCTGCTTTAGTATCTTTATCCAAAAGCAAATGCATTTTAAAGTAACAGCTTCCCATATCTTTCTCTAAGAACACTAAATGTTTGCAATAATTGACTTACATTCAAACTTGGGCTTCTTCAGCATCTTAACCTTGCGGACATAGACATCGTGAAGAGGGTAAATGGACTGACACGCCTTCTCTATGTCTTTGCCAATGCTGTCTGGGATCCTGCGATATCAGAGGACAGATTAGTACCAGATCATTAAAAATTTTGCCTGCTTTCTCATCAGCAACATATGCTTAAAATAATTTTTAAGAATACATAACATTCTACAGAAGTTTGCTTCAGTACTACCTTCACACTCTGACAACTTTCTTCAAGTATGTTTAGATTCTAGTACATTTTCCTTGCAATGTTAGAAGGGCAACAGTACAAGTGTGCTCATTTTGAGAGCAAATTTGCAATCAAACCTTTGGAAGTGAAGACCATACTTTGGAAAACTTCCTTCTGTCAGAAGAACCCAGATCAATCACAACCCCAGCTGATCAGAATTACAATTTTAGCCTGTAGAAACACGAATCAAAAAATCTCTGGAGAGCCCGATTTTACATTTATGCAAACATGATGGCTGATGGAAGTCAAATATGATGCAGAGACTAAGAGAGTATTCAAAAAACCGGCACATCAGCTTTTCAACACAAGAGGCACCTTGCGTGGTCTCCATCAAACAGTACATGAAGCACCAGCATTCCCTAAGTACTCGGTAACAACTAAACAACTAACAACTATTTAAACTGTAGGGGAGAAAAAACAAAACACAGCCAAAGCTTACAGCTTATTGACAACTTCTTTCAGGTCATTGGTTTGGACCTCTCGGGTCATGATTTCCATCATCTTCTTGCGAATCTGTCGAACCTGCTGATGCTGGGCATACGAGGTCTTGCGGATTTGGTTGCTACGCTTCTTTGTAAAACCCACGCAGAAGAGGCGCAGTAGGTAACCATCGGTAGTTTTGACATCTACATGGGCTTCGATCATTGTCTAAAAAAGAAACGGTCATTTATCATCAACATGACAGACAAGTTTCTCAAAACCACGCACCTGACATTCATTAAGATCTGCTGATGCCACTTCAAGCATCGGTTTACAACGCATCAGTGGTTACCTCCTTTCCTAAAGGCGCAAGCAACAATGCAGACCTCGTTGTTTACGTACCTGCCATTTTTTGACCATGGAGCACATTTTATCCCGGGTGAGGTCCATTCCATGGAAATTGGTCAGACAATTTTTGCCCTGAACATCCTCAGTTATGAGTTTAAATTTACGGAAGGCCACCTCATCATTCTGCAGGTCAGCCAGACTCACTTCAAATACACGACCCTTCAGTCCATCAGAGGCAATTTCTGTATTATGAACAAAATAAACCACCTTTTATTAACATTAGAAACGTATTATTCAAATCAGATACTGAATTTCCATTTCACGTTTTCTAACAGCACATGATGCTAAATCAACTCATAGAACCAAATACCATATTCTGTTAACTTTCTGAGGAACCTTTTCAAGATAATTATATCAGATGCTGAACACAAGTAACAGTATACTGCAGATTCCAGCACGTGTAATAGGTTTTTTGTTGATTTTTTTAAAGGGAGGGATTAGAAAGTATTTGGAAGTTATGAACAATAATGAAAAAATAAACATAAAAAGTCACATTTGCTCAGCAGAGGTAAAGCAGCAACAAACATCTAAGTACAGGTATTTCACAGCTCTACCTCCAACAACCATTTTAACACTGGCTGGTTCATAGTTGGTTTACAATGACCCTTATTATACTTGTTTCACGTGTATACAGTTCAAAATAACAATCACTTTTGTAACTTTAAGTGCAACCAGAATAGTGTAATGCAACTATTTAGCCACTGTACACAGCTAACCTTCCAAAAATACTGTTACCTCTAGCCAGATCACCCTATGTTTTTAACAGAGGCTTCCTTTTCCTAAGATGTGACAGATAATGTAAAAAACCTTTACCATTCACTGATACATCTACATATGCTCCCATTAAGTTAGCAATTCTAGCTCTCAAAAGAGAGATCTCATTACCTAAAGCTTCAAATTTCAGTCTCTTCTAACATGATGGCCTTTATGATCCTGTTACGAGCAAGGTCTTCTGTAACACTGTCTCCATGTCTCCTTCTGTGATAATCAGAATGACTTCTTAATTCTAACTTTGATCAAACTTGTCGGCTTACCACAACAACAGTTCACTAGAAACTTCAGGCATGTCCTGAACCTATCATATCCATGGTTTGGTGCTCTTGTACAAACAAGGGCCACACCACATTCACTTCTCTGCAGCTAAGCTCACTTGTTTAAACAACTCTGTCAACTGAAGAAAACTCACCTCAAAGCAAGCAATTAAGTTAAAGGAGCCTTTTTCTTCTTTTTTAAACTTCAGATTCATAATATTATGAGCAGAAACTATTTGTCACTGGTTCTTTAGTCTCATTTGGAGCTAGTATATGAAACAAATACATCTCCCTCTACTGCATAAAACCCCACTACTCACTTGTTCCTTGAGTCCTGGTGACAAGTGTCTTCCCGATGTTTCTGATATTAAACATCGCTGGTGCTTTGACATCATACCAGTCCTTTTTGGAGAAAGGATCGACCCTTAATTTAAATAAAGCAGAAAAAAAATTTTAATGATTTTCTCAGATTAAACCAGGCTGAAGTAAGACACCTTCCCTCCCCATACGCTTTGTGAAATGAAAATGCAAACGTCAACATTTTCTGCTTTCGAGTTTAACGTGGGCAGGTTGGCAAGTACGTGAACACAGAGTTAGCATTACCCACCAGAGTGAGGCGGGCATTCATTCCATTTTATTTCAGAAAGAGGGAAATCAACTACAGAAACATCATTAAGATGACAAAAAAAAACCCTATACGCCGCTACAGTCCCGGCTAACGCGCAGGAGCTACAGAAGTCGTCCGTGCACCTTAAGTTCCCCATGAAGGCCGCATTTTAGTTCTTGACTTCTGCGGCTAAAAGGCACGAGACCCAAAGAAGCCTGCACCCCCGCTTCTACCCCACAGCAAACTACGGCCTCGGCCCGCGCCCCACAGAATGGAAGCCGATGCCAGGGCCCACCCCCCCCACCCGAGGCCCTTCCCGGCAACGAGCACACGACGGGGCCGCAAGAAGCCCAGCTGTGCCGGGATCGGCGCTCTCACAGCGGCAGGGCCCACCGCCGTCCCGGGCCCCCCGCCACGCCGCTCGCCCCGCGCCCGGCCGCCGCCATGACAGCAGCGGCTCGCTCCCGCCGGCCGCCCGCCCGCCCGCCATCCACCCCGCATCCGCGCCATCCTGCCGCCGCGGCGCCCCACCCGGCGCCCCCGGGCCCCGTCCCCTACCCCGCCAGCCGCCCTTACACTTTCTTCTTGGCGCCTTTCTTGCCGCCCTTGGTGAGGCGCTTGTTCTTGCCCACCGCCATGGTCCCGCCCGGGCGACGAAAAGGCCGGAAACCACCGCTCGCGCGAGATTATACGAGAGCGGGGCTGGGGCGAGAACTGCGGCAGCGCTCTCGCGAGAGATGGGCCGCCGCCGGCTGGGAGGGGCCGGGGCGGGACCGGGGAACGGACGGACTGACGGACGGACCGACCGACCCACCCTTCTTCTGTCTTTTGGGGCTCCCCAGTGGTCCCTGTGCGCCTCTCGGGACTCTCCGGCGCCGTCCTTGCACCGCTGGGTGCTCCCTGCGCACGGGGGAGCCCTGCGGGACAGACTGCGCTAGAGGAGCCGGTGAACCGGAAGAGGCCGCGGCGGCTCTGCTGGGCCCCACCCCGCGGGCCGCACAGGCCCCTCTGTCCGGACCTTCGTCTGTAACCTGCAATGGCTTTGGGAAAGGTGAGCTGCCGGTGGGTCCAGGGGTGAGACCTCTTGATCCTGACCGTTGAGACCGCAGGAATTTTAGCAGGACATGAGACACGTCACCGTCAGCCTGGGCAGGCACAGGCCTGCGGTGTAAGCTTTACTTGAGACGTTCAGGTTTACTCGCTATCTGTGTGCGCTGCTGCTTCTTCTTCTTCTACCTTATTAAAGCTTTTCTCTCTTCTTAAGCCGTTTGTTGTCAGGCCTTTCTTACAGAATGAGCCCTGCGCTGCCTCTCTCGCTTTCGGCCTTGCCCCACCACACACACCTCATGAGCTTCTTTATGGGGCACCCCAACCTCCTCCGTGGGCCTTACAGTGCACCCCTGAGTTCCTGGGGAGCCAGCAAGGCGCATGGTACCCGGAGTGCGCATAGTGGCCTTTGGTCAAACACATCAGTACTTGGTGGCAGCACAGCACTGGGGATGGGGACACTGGCATGACACTGGTTATCAAACTCGTGCAGATGTGGAGCAGAGCACCCTAGGCTTTCATGCTCTGGCACTGTACAAACAGAGCAACAGCCCAAAAGGCAGGTGCTGCCTCCTGCAGGTTCTGTGCAGCCAGTAGCCCGTGGCGCACATGTTAAATCTGGACAGGGGATTTTCCTCTGGAGGCCTCAGGTTGAGGATGGTCTGTGTTGCCATGGCAGAGGCCAAGGGTGGTCGTTCTCCAAGGGCTGCAGGGTTGAGATAGAAAGAGAGTGGAGATCAAACCCCTGTGTCTGCAGAGGCCCCAGGCATCTCTCCAGATAACACCAGTCCTCCCAGTCCTTCCCATGCAATGAGGAAGCTGGAGCCACAGGGCCAACTAGAAGTTGCTGGTCTGGGCTGCCTCAAGCGCCTCAACTGATTCCTCCTCTCCCCGCTGCACAGGGGTGCAGAGCCCACCTTGCCTGGGGCAGGGCACACTGCCCTCGCTAACCCACGCAGACAGTCTGCAGCTTCTTACCCGATGCCTCGTGTGCTGCACAGTGAGATGCAGGCACAGGCAGCCCATCACCCCTGTGCTCCCCAGCAGCACAGCCCCACCAGGCTGTGACTGTCCTGCAGGCCTCCCTGCAGTCAGGGCTGGCCCTGGGGCTGTGCAGGACAGCAGCTGAAGGGAGTGCGTGGGGCAGGAGGAGGCTCCCATCAGCTCACCTGCATGGGCAAGGGTGGGAGAAGGAGATGCAGTGCCCAGGCCAGTGCTGGGCAGTCAAGACTCCCCTGGACAAGAGGGGACCACAGGCTGTGGCTCACCAATGGACCTCACAGCAACCTCTGGCAAGGATGCCCAAGGGTCCTCCAGGTAGAGTAAGCTCTGGCACGGGTAGTCCTTGCTCCTGTACCATGCCAGCTAGAGACAGCACTGGGATGCAGGGCTGATGCAGACCATTGCCAGGCATCCAGGCTTGTTCCTCCTCCTCCTGGGGACACCATCCCCTTCCCACCCGCACCGGGACAGTGGAAGGCAGACTGTGTCTGGGGACTGGTAATGAGAGCTCCCATCCTGCTTCCATGACCAGCAGGAGCAGGGTCTTGTCAGCCTCAGAGAGTCAGCAAGGGGGCTGTGCTGATCTTCTGTGTCTGCGAGGTTTTGGCCAGGAGCCTGAGCTGTTCCCACTGCAGGGGCTATGTGACTTTGAGGAGGATTTCTTGAGAGGCCTACAGAGCTGTAGAGATGGGGAGATGCCACCACAGCCCCAGGGCAGGGCACTCTCCACCTTCATTGTGGCCAGTCTTAGAGCTTTTCCAGCTCTTCTGGGGAAGGTGGTGGCCAGGACCAAGGCTATCTCAGACTGAAGGATATGGTGGGCCTGGGGCAGACAGGGGGCAGCTCTTTGCTGTCCTTGGGGATAAGTGGGTCAGGTCTGACAGTGACACACACCCAAAGGGTGCATCTCTCAGCAGCCCATGGCCCTAGTGCTGAGGCCCACCCATGAAGCGTCAGCATCTGGTGTCATTGTCCTCCTTGAATCACCGGTGGGGTCAAGCTTAGTTGCTCACATGGAGGAAGAGCATCTGAGGACTACCGTTCACTTTCTTCCTCATCCTCCATTTGCCACTTCCCATCACAGTCTCTATCATGTCTTTGAAGAGGAAGATGGAGATAACTTGCACCCGCTGGTGACAGCCTTTCCTGGGCAATGTGTGCCTCTCCCTCTGGAGGGGACACGTTCCCCTGGGGGCTCCACCAGGTTCTGATGGTCAAGGCAAAAGGGTGTGGGCTATTGATGGGCTCAGGCCGGCTCCTGGCTCTTCACTTATCTGCTCAGCAGAACAGCCAGGAACATGTGAGGTAACGGTGGTACAAAATGCATCCTGGCACTTCCCGGAGTTATGACGTTGCCTGCCAGGAAGCCCGGGGGAAGGGACACATAGCTCCTGAAGCAATGTGAGGCAGCTGTGGGCTTACCACATCATCCAAGAGGGGCAGGAGTGTCTATCAGCTGCCCCAGAGGTGATGCTGACATCCTGTCCCCCCACCAGGGAACTACATATCTTGCCCTGCCACCCCGGGGGACCTAGGTGTCATGCCCCCATGGGACAGGTGGCCCAGGCCAGAACGCATGGTCTAAGGCAACATGGGCAAGGGGCACCCAAGGGGCCATGCACAGCCAGTTACACAGTTCGTTAATGACTACCTAATGACCTTGGGGGGCCTGCGAGGGGGATTGGGGCCTCCTGGATGCCTGGCTTCCGCCTGCATGGCTGCTGGACCTTGCTCTTTGCCCTGCCCCTCCTCCTGGATCCTTGCCCATTGGGCCCAGCTGGGCCCAGTATAAAAGCGGCGCGGGGAAGTGGGAGGGATCCCGGAGACCTTGAGGCCGTAAGGGAAACTGAGGCACACACAGAGGTGCGGATGAGGGATATGTAGGGTGTCTGCGGGAGGGGACTCTGAGGAACCCCAGCATCTAGTGTGGGAGGGAGGGTATGTGGGGCACCCAGGTGTCAGGGCAGGGGGTGGATCTGCAGGGGACCCAGGGGTCTGGGGGATGGTGGGGTGTTCCACAGGGGACCCAGGCATCTGGGGGGGTGCAGAACTGTAGGGGACCCAGGTGTCCATGGGGTGTTCTGCCGATGACCCAGGCATCCAAGTGAGATCTGCAGATGGCCCAGGTGTCCAAGGAGGTTGCTGTAGTGGACCCAGGAGTCCAAGGAGGAGGGTCTCTGTGCATTTAGAGGGGATTTGTAGGGGTGTATGGGAGGGGGAATTTGCAGAGGAATCGAGCGTCCAGGGTGGGATTTCCAACCGGGGTCTAGAACTCCAGATGGCCCTGACCCCACTTTCTACAGGTGCTCATGGCGGGCTGGGCCCTATGCATGGCCCTTCTGCTGGCCACACTGGCAGGGGCGGTGGGTGAGACCCGCTACGACAAGTTCCTGCGGCAGCACGTGGACTACCCCCGGACATCCACACTGGCTGCCCACCGCTACTGTGAGACCATGCTGGCGCGCCGGCGGGTGACGGCCCCGGGGCGGCCCTGCAAGCCCTCCAACACCTTCGTCCACGCACCGGCCAAGGACCTGGTGGCCGCCTGCAGCCAGATGCCTGACGCAGTGGGGTTCCACAGCACCCCGACAGCCATGGGCCTCACCGCCTGCCGCGTGCGGGGGGGGAACACCCGCCCCCCTTGCACCTACCAGGCTCGGCAGCTCCAGCATCACGTGCGGGTCTCCTGCCTGGGCGGGCTGCCCGTGCACCTCGCTGGCACCTACGCACCCCCTCAGTGAGACTTGACATGGGGGGGACGTGGATTCTTCCTCCCTCTGGGGGCTCCTTCAAGGGTCTGCAATAAAGGAGGTGCCACAGGCCTGGGCTCCGGCATCAGCTTCTGGGGGGACCCTGCGATCCTACCCCTTCGTGGGTGCCCCTGAGCCCCCTGGGGTGCCCCCAACCCTGTCCAAGGTGGACTCGGCCCACCCGTGTGCCTCATAAAACCCTGGGTTTTCCCAACATCCTGGGTGTCCCATAGCCTCCCCAGGGTGCCTCTGACCTCTCCTGTGCCCCATAGACTCCCCCTTCCTGGGTGCTCCATAGCCCCACCAGGGTCCCCCTGATCCCCTGGATGTGGACCCAACTCTCTCCTCCAGTATCCTGACCCTTTGGGTGTCACATTGCTTTCCTGGATGCCCCATAGTTCCCACAGGGTCTCCTAACCTCCCATGTGCCTCATAACCCCTGGGGTGCCCCCAAATTCCCCCATGCTTGCTCCATAAACCCTCATGTGCCCCACAGTCCCCTCTCCCACATGCCTCTGACCCCATCTGGGATCTCTCTGGGGCTGAGGCTGCTCTTGGGCCCCCTTGGTACCCCCATGGAGTCAAGCATGGGCTGGGGCCACACACAGCCCTGAACCACCACCCCACGCACGCACGCACCCAGAACACACACAAAACCACAACACATGCACACACGCAAACACACACTGTACTCAAAGCATGCACTGTGCACACGACATACAACCGCACACCATACTTGCAATGCAAAACATGCACACACCACTTAAGCGCGCACACACGACACAAACACTACATCCACAAACAAATATTTACTTGGGTTTGGGTGAGATTTCATGCATTTCAGCTTGTGTTCATCACCTCTGGTCCCGTCAGTGGGCACCACTAAGAAGAGCGCAGCTCCCTTGTCTTCATTCCTCCCCATCAGTACACTCATAAGCTCCCCCTGCCTGAGCCTTGTCTTCTCCAGGCTGAACAGTCTCAGCTCTCTCAGCCTTCATTCTTACCAGAGATGCCCCACTCCCTCCATCATCAGCAGCCCTTTCTGGACTCTCTCCAGTATGTCCATGTCTCTCTTGTATGGGGGAATCCACCACTGGATCCAGCACTCAGCTAGTGCTGAGCAGAGGAGCAGGATCCTCTCCCTTGACCTGATGGCAATACTCCACCTACTGCAGCCCAGCAGGCTGGTGGTCATTTTTGCTCTGGTCCTGTTACCGAGGGAGCCCTGACGACTCAGGTGGAAATGCTGACATCCAGGTGCTGTGTTGCTGCAAAAAGGCAGCCCAAAACGCACTCAGAAATTGTAGCTGAGGAGGAAAAGAAGTGCAGCACGTGGTCTTCCTGATCCTTTTCAATTGCTCCCTGCCCAAGATGTCTCTTCTTTGTGTGTCTTGAGTAACTCAGGTGTTCCTTTTCTGGAATTCAGCAGAAGGGGCTCTTCACAGACTGGTGAGCTCCAGCTCTCAGCCCTGCCCCAGTGAGGAGAGCTCCACTCCCTCTACACTGGAGAGGAACTGGGGTATTTCAAGGGCATTTGGGGCATTCCTGGCCTGGCAGCTTCCAGCAGATTCACTTCTCCACCCTGCTCCCTTCTGTCCATGGGAGGAGCTGGATGGCCTGACCCTCTCAGGAGGGAATGCCTGGAGTCTCTGCAAGAACAAAGATTTGATGTCGGCTCTGTTTCCTTCTACCATGGTTCCTCAAGTCCTGGGGGAGGACTCCAGCCTCTCCATCTGTTCTCTGGCAGCTCAGATCGTCCTGACACTGAGGGAGAAAAATATCATGGCTCCGATTTACCTTACGAACCTTGCACTACAGGCTCTGAAGAGCATGGGAGAGGTGGCACCCATCTTGGGGACACAGGTCTGAGCAGCAGTCCCAGAGCACCGGCTGGGGCCCCAGAGCAGCAATGCCAGTTCTGGGATGCCCTGCATGCTGGAGCTATCTGAGTGTGCTGGGAAGTCTGGGTTTTTCCTGGCATCTCCCCATTTCCTGCGGAGCAGCTCCACCCCTCTGGCACATCCCATCCTATTATTGCGCTGTTGGTTCACCCCTTTGCTGTGTTTTTCCCTAAGAAGCAACTCTGCCTTTTCAGCATATGTTGGTGTTTGTTCTTTGTGAAGGCTAAAGGGAAAAAACCTCAGCCACAAAGGAGTCGGGATCATCCTGAGGGTGTTAGGACATCCACTCTTCCTGGCAGCCAGTGGCAATGCGGATCATACCCAGGTACTTTATCTCTGAGGCAAAGCACCAGTTGATCTTCTGGCTTCATAACAAGGATCAGAAAAGCTGTAGCTGCTCCTGTCGTCTCCAAAAGGAGATGCCAGGTCAAGAACTAGCTCTCTACAGGGCTTGCATATCATGTGAAAGGGGATGACAGGGGGATGGCACGCAGCCTGAGACCCTTTTTCCCCTTCACTGTCTACTGTGCATGATCCTTGGAGCTGTGTACCTCTTGTCTCAGGAGCTCTGTGGTAAGATTGAGGAGAACCAGCATGGGGATGGTCTCCAGTGATGTCAGTCCTTGTTCTAAATGTCCAAAAACCTTAAGAGGTACAGGAGGACCTGTCCCCATCTGGCCTTGGTCTCAACACCAGAAGAGACAAAGGAGTTCCTAATAGGATTCTGCCTTGAAAATAAGTTACCTCTTTTGCCACCGCTGGTGCAGGGAAGGACACAGGGATGGTCCCTCACCTGCACCAAGTTCAGATGATGTGGCTGAGCTCAAGAGTTGCAAGACCACATTGCAGGCAAAAAAAAGTCACTTGCAGAAATTTCACTTAATTTAATTTACTGCCAATTCCCATACCTTTTTAATTACTGATTTGGGTATTGAGAAGCACAGAAGATACAAAAAATTACACAAGCAGTTATGGAAATGCCTTTCCTCCCTCTTCCCCAGGCACAACTTCAGCGCTCCGTGAGTGGGGTCCCGGCTACAGTATGAGACTTCTGCACCATCCTTAAACTGCTGGGATGCAGCCCTTTACCCAGGGAGACAAAAAGGCCTTTGCCACAAGCGTCAGTGGGCCATCTACAGGCAGCGGTCAGCAAATCTGTACTGGCAACAAGCAGCAAAAAGCCAGGGTGGAACAGGTGTCTGAAAATACAGGAAGGATTTTTGCATTTTTGTGTTTTAATAAACCATTGCATTTATTTCTTAATTCCTTTCTCATTTAGGTACTTTCATGTCCTGCCTATTACAGCCAAAGGTAAAGTCCCGAGGTTTGTGGTTGATTCTGCCTTATAACACTGCAGGGAGACAGAAACTATAACCTCTGTTTTGTGGACGGGAGTTAAGCGGCTTTCCTCAGGTCACAGAGAGTCCGAGGCAGGAGCTCAGTCCAGGCTTCCTGAACCCTATTTTAATGGCCTCCCTTCCTATTTATGTGCATTTTTCTAGAGAAAAGATAAACAGTGTCAGTCTGACTTTTTTCTTTAAAATAACTGGTTTTTTTTACTTTTGATGTACACCTTTCACTTTGCGGTGTGTCCTGCAGCAGATCAGTATAGGCTGCATTACCACAGGCAAACAAAAGTATTCCTCAAACAGCACTATAGTCCACCAAGAAAGCAACTATAGGCTTTTTGGATACTAGCCCGAAGCCAGTATGTGAGTCATATCTGCTTGAATTTCATGCCCAGGGTTTGCTCTGACAGTGGTCGGCCTGCTCTTCTCACCTGCTGTACTACCAGACAATTAATTCCTTATCCAGGAACTGCTGCTTGTTTAGTACATGGAAATGAAGCAAATAATGCTCTCTCAAATGCTTCGCTATAGCTCACACGCTCACTCTAAGACCACGCTTCCACCGCCCAGCATCTGATGGTATAAAATGAGAGGCATGAGCGGTGTGTTAACATTTCCAATGCTACTGTGGAACTTAATTTCTGTTTCTTGAAACGCAATAGCATTTTTGCAGAACCATAGCAAGGAATTGCTTAAGCAGGCACTGCAAAGGCCTTAAAAAATATTTACTCAGCAAAGTCAATACTGGGCTCCATGGATTGGGCAGAACGAGTCCTGTGAAACCAGGCTGTTGCTGCATGCCATGCATGCCAAAATTGACACGGAAAAAGCTTCTCTCCGGTGCTATCACTTGCTCTTAAAATATACCCTGCACAAATAGAGCAAAATACAGCGGGCTTCTCTGCAGCATTTGCTCTAACAATTTTTTCCATTGGGTTTTGGTCCCCTACCTTCTTATAACCAAATAACCCATCCAAACAATGCGGCAAGCTTTCCAACATCACAATAACTTGAAAAGCTCAGTGAAGAGTAGAAGCATTCCTAAAAGTCAGACTTGACATATTTTTAAAATCAAAATTTATTTTTTAAATGAGCACAGTTCTTACTGGAACTTTAGGCACCAATTTTGCTCTTTTTATTGAATAATAGACTAATCTAAATATTTTGAAGTGTTCATCAAAGGAAGGGGAAAACCTTACTTCTTTTCCCCCTTCAATATTTTTTTTTTTTTTACAGAAGGAAATTCCAGTGTATTCCTCTTTGTGTTCACACTGTTCATATGCCTAAAATAAAGCAGATATCAACTGAGTTTTAAAAAAAAAATCCATGAGCTTTCCATTTGAATTTGCCTGGTTTTTCTTAGCTGTATCTCGCAAAGAAGGGTCAGGTCTTTATAGACTGATTTTCTTGGGGTTTTTTGTCTGATTAGCATGAAATGCTACTGGTGGCATTGTGAGAGCAATAGCAACCGGCTTCGTGTCACTCTAGAGATGACTCTTCAAATCACTTCTCAAGTCTGGCCCAAAAGAGGACCTATTGCTTTCTCATACAGCACATTTTTGAATGAATGCACAGTTTAAACAGTTTAACTGCAATTAATTTCTACCATCACAAGTATCTCTGTGAGTCTGTTTTGGGTTTTTTTTCTTTATTTACTCAGAGCAAAATTTTTTGGAGAGAATAGAGCTTTTCCTTTATCTCTGGTAGATGAAAAGGCACTGTAGCTTGGTCTGAGTGTTGGGGCTACGGGGCTCACCTTCCCTCATCACTGAGAAGTGGCAGAACCCATTCTCTCCTTTCTGTGACCAGCGGTTTAAAAACCGGGATGTCCCCACCGCTACCCTGTAACAAGTGAACCAGGAGAAAGCCAGGGATTTCTGTGAAGGACTGAGCTGAGAGGCAGTGAAGAGAAAGGACCAAGCCTCTGGGAGCACCTGGGGATTTTGCTCTCTGGTGAATCCCAGCACGGCACATGTGGCAGCTCAAAGAGGCTCTTATCTCAGCAGCTCACTCTCGCTGCCTTTGAAGCATGTGGTAATGGCCCAGGTGTCTGGCAGAGCAAATAACCAACCCCAGCTTTTTCCACCTATGCGCAAACCTTGGGACAGAGGTGCTTGAAGGGGTCAGCACTGATGAATGCAAAAAACATGCTCTTCTTCCTGCAGATACCTCTGTTTCCTTCGCTGTGCTCTATTTTTTTTGAGGTCCTGCCACATATAAAGAGGAGCCAGAGCAGCCCTTGGCTCAGTCCTTTCTCCAGGCATCAGAGACAGGTGAAGAAGCAAGGTACGCCATGCGCTGGGCAGATCTGCTTCTCCTTCTCCCTGCAGCCCCATACCGACTGGCAGCTTTCCCCTTTGCTGCTCTCTTCCACCATCTCTGTGCTTCGGGGCGCCTCTCTCTGACTGCCCGGTACGTGGTCATCGCCCCTGCTGCTGCGCCGAGGGCAAGTCATGCCTGTGGATGCTTTCTGGGGGCTCTCCTTCAGAGGTGCAGTGGGACACATGGTAGTAAGTCTCCGCTGACTCGGGTCGGGAGGTTTGGATGTGAGCTGTCGCCATTCCCCTCTCTCTGCATTGGAGCCAGCTCAAGGTGGTTAAGGACAAAACAACCAGGCTGGACACTGCGGTGTTGTGAGAGATGGGTTTAGGGGCATACCAGGAGGAGCACATGGGCAAGGGGAGCAGGGCAGGGTATGGGGACTGTCTCTGGTATGATTAGGATGGGGGCCAGGCTGGGTCAGCAATATCTGCCCCAGTCCCCCCTGCCCCATTCCTGCTTGCACTCAGGATGGCCCTGGTGTTTCCTCAGCCCCATGAGAGGCCGAGGCAGACTACAGAGGGACTGTGGAGGACCCAGACTAAGCTCTGCTATCAACACTGTGGTGGGAGTTTTGAGCCGCATTTGTCCCAAAAGGCAGCCAAAGGGCATCTGGTCTCTTCTAGGTACATATTCCTCCTTGCCGGAGGATGTCTCCTTGCTGGCACAGCCATGGGCAGCTATGCCGTGTTGCTCCTCATCCCTGCTGCTGGCTCTGTGCTCGTCCTCCTCTCTGTCAGCCCAGCTCGTGCCCACACCTGGGTCTTTGCTCTCCAGATGTCCTCGCAGACGCTCTGCCACCTGAGTCTGAGCAGCCAGGAGCTGGACCCGCAGGATGCCAGGTAACTGCCTGGCTCTGCCTCCTTCCTGCTCCTCCCCTCAGTGGGCTGGGGGCCCTCCTGGCCATTCTGTGAGGGTGGAGGGCCCCCCCGAGCTGCACTGGCTCGCTGTTCCATCAGTCTCCACTCTGGCTCTGGCCGCATCCCCGCGCGTGGGCGATGCTGTGGGCATGGCAGCGCTCTGGGGACGTGGGACAGCACATCCCACATGTGCTGCCTTGCACCTGTGCCTCGAACGCTCCCTTCGAGGGACTCTCAGCAGCTCTCAGGTTCTCTCTCCTTCCAGGCCAGCCATCACCCTCTCCACCATCATGCTGCTCACCCAGAAGGCTACATCTCTGGGCCTGGACATCCACGAAGGGGTCGTGCTGCTCCAGCTGGGACAGGGGCTTTTGCAGCGCGCGCTGCCCCTCTGCAGCTACCTGCTCTTTTTCCCAGCCCTCCTCGGAGGTCCCCTGTGCTCCTTCAGCAGGTTTCAGGCCCAAGTTGAGTCCTCAGAGGCTCTCCCCGGCCGGCTGAGGGCTGTTGGCCAGCGGTGCCTCTGTGCCCTGGCCCTGCAGGGGCTGCGGGCCGGGCTGGCGGCAGGACTGGCCAGCGAGGAGGGCTGTGCTGGCCTGGGCTGCCTGCCCTGCCTCTGGGCACGGGCCCTGCTCCTCAGGCTGGCCTACTATATGCACTGGGTGCTGGATGAGGCCCTCCTGGAGGCGGCGGGCTTCGGGCCGGAGGCGGGCCAGGGAGACCTTTCCCTCCATGACCTGTGGATGCTGGAGACCACCCACCGCCTGGCCGTCTTCGCCCGAACCTGGAACAAGAGCACATCCCGCTGGTTGAGGAGACTTGTCTTCCAGCGCTGCCCGGCCCAGCCGCTCCTGGCCACGTTTGCCTTCTCCGCCTGGTGGCATGGCCTCCGGCCCGGGCAGGTCTTTGGTTTCCTGTGCTGGGCTGTCATGGTGGAGGCTGACTACCGCATCCATCCCTTCCTCAGCGCCCGGGCCACCTCCCAGAGTGTGAAGCTCCTCTACCGTGGCACAACTTGGGTCTTCACACAGCTCATTGTCGCCTACATCCTGGTGGCTGTGGAGACTGAGAGCTTCTCCATGCTCTTCCTGCTCTGGACTTCCTGCAACAGCATCCTTCCCCTCTCCTACGGCCTCGCACTGCTGCTGCTGCTGCTTGTCAAGAAGCGGAAGCAGAACTGAGCCTCTCCCGTGCTAACTTGTGTGGCTGGTGGGGCACGTCCCTGCACACATGAGCATGCAGGGTGAGAAGTGCTATTAGCCAAGCAATCTCATATAACAGTATCTCTGGAGAACCAGGTTGGCTTTTAGTCCTGAGATATCCCCCAGCTTTGAGGAATGTTCTGAAGCAGGGAGGCGAGGTCACCAGACCGCTGGGCAAGAGGACTTCTAGCAGCACTGCCTTCCCAGAGGTCATCTTGGGGCTTTGGGTCTCAGCCTCATCTCACATAGGAAGCACACAACCTCCCCACCACACTCATCTGTGCTACAAATGCACCAGTTGGCAACTGTGTCCAGCTCCTGGGAATCTGCCCTCCATGGCAAGAGCAGGCACTGTCAGAGAGCTGCCTTGCCACCTTTTTTGTGTGCACGGACCACTGGCAGCCTGGGCACAGGGAAAGGGGCTGGCAGTCTACCTGGGGGAGCACAAGGCAAGAAACACCCCTTTCGCCACCCAGCAGTACTACTGAGATGCATGGGTCTGCGGTGCTCCTCCAGCAGTTCCCCCTTGGCACTGTCCCTGTGTCAGGTGGACCCCAAACTGTGTTCCCAATTAGCCATCTCTTGCAATACCCGTCCCCCATCAAGTGGGTGACATGCTTGGCCGCCAGCGCACAGGGTCAACTGTGCCCTCTGCTACACAGGGAAGAGGGGGATGATCCATCCACTCCACCATTCTTGCAGAGGATCCTGGGCATAGGAGCAAGAATGCCTGCTAGGAAAAGGAGGGCTACTGCCCATGGTATGCTGAGGACAGCACAGGCAATGGGGAGTAAGCCAGCAAAGTCCTCAGGCTCGGCTGTGACATTCAACTGAGGCTTAAGTGTCACATTCCCCACAATAGACAGCAGAAACCCTAATGCACCTTTCCAGTTCACGCCTAGGACCCAAAAGCCTAGGACTGTTTAGGCTGGAGAAGAAGCATGAACTACCACAGGGGAAGGTACCAGGAAAGCATGGAGCTAAGGGTTTCTGCTTATATGAGAGTAAGACGCCACCCACCAAATTTCAAAATAATATAGCTGAAAATGCTGCAAGACTACTGTTGGTCTCTTGTCTGCTGGGCATGCTGCTGCAGGGTCCCAAGACCAACACCAGAACCAGTCTCAAGTGCCCAAACTCAAGGGAAAGCATTTTGATCAGGTTAACATCCCACGCTGTGCAGACCCTGTGCCAATACCTGTATCAGTGTTTGCCATTAAACTGAAACTAAGTACAAAAAATGGACCCAACCTTGGTTTATGTGGATTGGCTGGATACTTGGCTACTTCTTGAGTCCCACTGAGTACCCAACGCAGGCCTTGAAAGCCACTTCCCCCGCATACAATGTTCCCGTTGCCAGCACAGCTTGGATTTGTCATGGCTGGGCCCCGTCTCCTTCAGTGCTGTCCTGCAGAGTTGTCTTCAACTTATTCTCTATATCCATGCTTAGAAACTGAGTCATCTTTTCATCTGATCTCTGAAAAACATGCTGAGCTCCTTCAGGCAGGTTCTCCAGCTGTTCCATCACTCTGCTGGCCCACGTGAGACCACATACAGCAACCCAGGGCCAAACTTTCTAGGGTGATGTATCCAGGATGGTCCACGGGACAGTGATTCCCAAGCCAGAAGGCTCCTGCCACCTATGTTGGAGGGAAGTGGACCCAAGAGTCAGACACAAGAAAGCCCGTTTATAAAAAAAATTCCTGACGGCCGCAGTTGGAGCCATCCCACATTCTTTCAGCAGGCAGGGACGTGCATGGCCTCCTCCCTAAGGGGATCAGGGGAAATTCATTGCAAATGGGTGCCCAGCCAAGGAACCATCCCCTCCCATCAGCAGCAACCATAGCCAAACAGATTAAAAAAAAAAAAAAAAAAAAAAAAAGCCTGGAAAAGATTCACAGAAAGTGTATGAAGTGTCAAAAAAACTGAGGAATTAAAATTCCCCCAAGAAAGTAGGCTGGATCTGAAGGTGAATCAAGGCTGGAGGAAAGCCTTCATGAATTTCTCCCTGTTTTGAGCTGGGAGGGGGGTAGCTCAGCTAGTGACATCCTGCCTCAGCTAAGCTGATGCTGGATTCTCTCCATGTGTCCCGAACCTACCCCTTCTTCAAGGGCTGCAGAACTGGTGCCAGGAGCAGGGCAGCTCACCTCTGCCTTGTGTTGGGGTGAAAGTGTAAAAGCAGCCCACAACCTTTTTGAAAAACAGTTTTTCTGAGCAAGAGCATGGCCTCTCTACCAAGCTGAGGGGCTGCTATATGCCTGGATGGAGGGAAAGGGGCCAGAGGGAGGCCAGGCCAGCGCCTCTCTCTTCCGTCATGCTGCTTTTGCATCACATCTGTTGGAGGAGCATGTTCGCAGTGCACTCAGCCTTATGCATTTCTAATTCAAACACCAGCAGCAATAAGACCATCCCAGACCACAGGCCAGTGACCCTGGCCTTTCACATGCCAGCTCATCTCTCAATAAAGGGGTTAATAAATGCTAGACACAAGGGACAGGTGAATTGCCAGGTGGAGGTAGGGAGCTGGAGGGATGGGGAAAGCAAAGCAACCTGGCCCTGACTTCCCCCCACAAGGCCTTGGGGGTGAATTGGGGATTTTCCATTTCATTAACTTTACAAGGGGTAATTCCCAGCATGCAGCATCCCCCTTGTGAACAGACCCATCCTGGGCTCTCTCTCACCCTTTCACAATCAACAGCCTGCGTGGCTGCATCACTAGACAGTAAAGCCATGCTGTGTTAGTATCTAATGAAGGTAATAGGCAGCTGATATTGAATTGCCCACAGTGGAAAATACAGCTGATACACAGAAACAAGCAGTAATTTTTGTTTTTAAAGTGAGAAGCAAAATGGATGCCAAAAACCATGAAAGAAGTGAATTTGAAAGCCCCTCCTGGTTCTCCATTGCAAAGGAGCATTATGTAAATTGCTCTTGCTCCCCAGGAGAAACAGCCAAACGTTTGTCCCTGCCGCCCACTCCGGAGAGGGGTGGTGCTCCCGGGCAAAAAGGCTCTGATGCTTTAGGGAAGATGAGGATGAAAGGACTGTCCCACAGGCACAGAAATTAACTCAAGTACCTTGAGTTCATTAGAAACATGCACACACGCAGGCTGGAGTTTATTAGTCCACAGACTTACCATACCATACAAAAAAAGAATAAAAAATCCCCCCAAATAGGGGCAGGTTCCCAGTTTTGCCTGCTCGCAAATTAACAGTACTGAGAGTACTAAACATGTCTTGTGCCCTCCGATCGGAGTGTGGGGCAGGAGCTGAATGTGCATTCGCAGATGAGATTCAAGCCTCTCGCCTATAAAGGGGCTGGGCACCTTTAGCCTCAAGGCAACCAAGAGTCCTCAGCTGCCTCCGAGACACATCCAAGGTCAGAGCAGCTGCAGCAGTTTTAACGTATGCGAGAGGGAGGCCGGCTCAGCAGACGCTAAGTACTGGCAGCACAGCCAGTCCTCCAGTTCAATGCTCCGCTCTGTGTCCACAGCCCTCTCTGCGAACTTCATCATGAGCAGGGCACGCTTCATGTCCACCCAGTTCTGAAGCACCCGGCGGAGGGATTCCTCATGGCTGAGGGGCTGCTCGGTGAGGTCTTTCCGGGGCCCCCAGAGCAGACACTGCAGCATCCGCTTGGCCTCGGTGATCCGCACACGCTTGATGGGATCCGCTTCCAGTAGCAGGTGGGCCAGCTGCTGCAGCCCCCTGGAGTAGATGGACAGGCTGGGCAGAGCAGGGAGGTCCTCAGGGCTATACTCCTGCTCCCTGAGGTGCACCTTCTCCTCAAAGGGGTTGGGCTGGTGCAGCAGCTCATAGATGAGAATACCAGTCTGAAACTCGTCAAACTTCTTGTACTGAGAAGCCGACACAATCTCCGGGGCCAGCCGGGCCTGACTCTTCTTCAGTTTGGAGTCTCCAGTTCCTGACTTCTGTTTGGCTTTCAAAAAATTGCTGATGATGAGGCGGGGTAAGTGTTTGTCATCTTTGGCTTTCACACAGCTCATGGGGGGCTTGCAAGGGACAAGCAGGAGGTTCTCCAGGCACAGGTCACGATGGATGATACCGTGCTCTTTGAGATGCTCCAGGCCATTGCAGAGCTGGAGGAGCAAGAAGCAAACACGACGTTCATACAGCTCAGGCTTGGCTTGGTGCAACATCACCGAGTCCCTCACAAAGTCAGCAGTGGTCTGGCTCGGCACCTCCCGGGTAATAACCACCACACAGTCGTGCTCGCTGGCAGTGCGGGAGGGGTGGAGGCCATCCCCAGGCATGCCTTTCCCCACATCTGAGGCCAGCAGCATGCTGGAGGGGACAGAGGCCACAAAATGCCCACAGTCCTGCTGGATGTTGAAGTGGACTGGCACTGCAGGGCTGCAGTACGAAGCTGCTACCTTGGACTCCTGCGTTTTACAAATCTGTAAAGAGAGTCCAAAAGAAAAGTCTCATCAGCCATTGACAGAGACAGGGCAGAGACCAGAATTTCAGAGATGGGTTCCTAAACTGAGATTTGCAGATGCTAAGGAAGACATTGGTAGAAGCAGGGTGCGCATTGGGCCCTTCAGTACTTCAAACGATCTCCTGGCCTGAGGCTCTTTCTTGTCCTGCAACAACCCAGCCCTAGCAACCAGATGGCTGGGTCACATTTCTGGGCATGCTTCCTTTGCCAGGCAATGCCCACTACTAGCAGGAAAGGAGGAAGGTAATCCTCCCATGACTAACTTCTGGAGACTTTGTTTCATTGCTGATAGAAGCAACATAGCTTTTACATAATGCATGTCATCGAGATTCCCCCCTGCAGCCCAGGACACATTTTGCAGAGGGAAAAGCAAAGCCTGTGGCAGAAGATGTGCTGCCTCCACCTCTGGAGATGGTTAACACTTGCCTGGACGAAGCCCCCACGTGATGTGACCTGACGTGTCTGCGAGGGTGGCACTGTTTGGAGTAAGGAGTGGACAGAGACCTCCAGCACTTTCTTCCCACCTAACCCTTGTCTGGTCCTAAACCCTGGAGCCACTTTCACATCCTCCTCAACCACTCTGCTTCCTCGTGTCAGTGACTACTCTCAAACCCCTGATCAACGGCTAAGAGAAACCAGCAACAAGCTGTGCTTACCAGCACAGGGGAAAAAACACCTGAGAGAAAGCGGGAGCTAACAACAGGCTTAGAAATAAGTGAGAGTGCAGCAAACTCGAGGGAAAAAAAGCTTTTTATAATCTGGATTCTCTTAAACCCACATGACTTATCTTCATTTTGTTCTGTATTTTAGCTTTATGACTGCATTAAAGACTAAAACTCAAACTCAGGTTTATTATAGGACTATCCATTAGCTTATGGGGCCTTCTGGCATTTCTATTATACAGTACTTTTTTTTTTTTTTTCTTTTATTTAGCAATGTATTTATATCTTACCCACAGGAATCAGCAACAGGCTGAAACTCAGCATAAAAGGCTTCAAACCCTGGAGCGTGCCACTGCCAGTCACAGCATGCGTGCAAAATCGGACAAGAAATCAATTTTGCCTCCGAGTTAAAATAAATGCAAGAATAGAGAGGAGCTGGAGAAGCAGGCTGCTTTTGTATTCCTCTAGCAAGGGTTTGAATCTAGGCATTTGCAGGTAATTCACTCAGATGAGACGATACTGTGGAGACAGGGCATTTCAAATCCCTGTTGTCCTCTCTTTTCTAAACAAAAATACCCTGCCATGGCTGCATGCTTATTTTGTGGAAAGACAAGCTCTGGAGAGCTAGGCAAACTGCAGATTAACGCAGTGGGACACAGAAAGTCACAGAAGGTCCCCAAAGGTGGAAGAGGCCTTCCAGCCCACTGACGAACAAACCTGCTTGTTCCTCCCCACATAGAGACGATGTGTAAGGCTTAGGAAAGGGGGAGGAACTCCTGCGGGAGAGAAGTCTCTGGAAGAACAACTGCAACCAAATGAAGACAGGGAGATCTTCCCCAGACAGCCATTCTTCATGACTTTGGTTGCACCAGAGACATCCTCCATGCAGCAAGCTCCAAGTAGGAGCTTGGGGCTCGCTTGGTTACGCATCTTTAAGAGGAGAAAGAAGCCAAGGTGTGGAGCATAGCTTGGCTTAATTCCTCTAAAGCTATTTCATGTAACCCTGGCTCCTTCTGAGTGTTTCATATGTAGCCGTGTCTGCTTATGCACAGCCCAAACTCTGGCTCCTGCTCCTCAGCAGGCTCCTTGGGCTCAAGTCAGATCCTCTGCCCACAAGCGCTCCAAGTCTAATTTTAACTACACGTCTGATCTCTTTCATGTTGGAAAATCTGTATAGGAGCCAGGAGGGACAGCTAGGAATCAGCCAGTTGTAAAGTTTCACAATTATTCTCTACTTTGGCTACCAAAAGGAAGGTGGCACACAGGCACATTGCAGAAGGTGTATGCATGCATATGTGTAAGCACATACACAACTTCACTTTACCCTGGCGCAGAGTACAGCCCTGTTGGAATGGTTTTGGCTTTGTTAAGGTGCTCTACAGCACACCAAGGGCAGAGTAAGCCCACATCACATGCAGGGACCCAAAGTGCAGTCCCATTAAGAGACTGAAACATGCCATTTCTGCCTTGGCAAGAATTGATGCACTACAGCCATAGAGTGGAGCCTCTGAACCCCACCTAACACAGCAGGCAAAAGCAAAGGTGTGCAAGTGCCACAGGGAACCGCAGATTGAAAAGGAGCGCACCAGTTCACCACACAGTTCTCAGGTATCAGGAGGAAAGTTGCAATGGATTTAGGTATAACACACAAGAGAAGCTGCAGCTCTGAGTGCTGGACTAGAGGTATTGTTGCAAGATCTTATCGAATACCATTCTGGTTATTTACAGCCCCCCTGTACTTCCTTTAGAATATGAACTGCTTTTAAAGCTATCTCTTAACTAAAACATCCCCTTGGGGTTCATAATGGTGGAACGAGTCACAAAAGATGTTTTTTTTTCCTTGCTTAATGCATCTCTGACGGTGCTTTTTTGAGAATTACTTTAGGTTTTGAGAACAACCTGAAGAGTAGACAGCAATGAGATGCCCCTAGGGTTAAGACAGAATAGAAATTAAAGGCTTTGTATTCAAGTAGTAACATGGGTCAAAACCCCAAAATCCACAGGATGTTCATAGAACAGGTTAGATAAGCTTACTTATCCAGGTTTCAAAGAGCTGAACTATTGTACCTCAAGTTTCCATTTCAAACATGGATTCTGTAGAGTTACAGGAAAATATTTCAGATCTGACTTTACACAGCATGTCTGGGTCAGCCTCACATTGTTTAATTGAGATCTGCAATACCCTAACACCTGCAGTTTCAAGATCATATATGCACTCACATGGTGTCTGGGTCAGACTTCACTTAAAAGGCAGGCAGAGGCAAAAATGATGTCTTTTGAACATCATTTCATCAGCTTGTGTCATCAGAGGCAAATGCCTCTGAGTTTACAACATAGTATTTGCACAAAGTTTTTTTGCACAAAGAGAGAAACTGGTTGGATTTCAGACCCTACTGTCTGCAGCAATATGCACCTGACTGGCATCTGTTACAACGAAAATTACTTCTCCAAATTTCCCTACCACTTGCAAAGGTTAAAAGTGGCAATTTTGGAAGGGGTTTTGCTTGCCAGGCTTTACCCGTGAGGAAGACAAGCAGAGAAAAGAGGCCACTGTCCGCTGATGGTGCTTCTCAAAGGCACACCCACCTAAGTCTGCTTCCCACTCTTTCATTAAAATCCATATACCAGATAGGGGGAAAAAGAAGTGCGAAGGTTCAATCCCAGCTCAGCCACACACTCCCATGCAGCCTTGGACCCTGCAGCTCTTTGCCTCATCCTCCCAACTGGAAGATGGGGATAAGCCTGGATACTTCCTGGGTGTGGGCTTACCTTCACAGCATAGGTGGTAGAAGGGTCCTTGGAGCAGGTGGCACAGTAATATATTGCATCCCCCGAATCGCAACAGGGCTTGTTGCACGTCAGCTTGAAGAGCGACCAGTTGTTCTCGCTGAAGTGCAGCTCATTCTTCTGCTCCCGCATGAAGCAGTCCTCACATTTGGCAACCAGGCGGCGCAAGGACTCGGCGTAGAGGGCCCCCAGCTTGGCATACACCCCCTCTCTGCTGTCCATGTTGCTCAGGAGGTTGTGGAGCTGAAGACTGGAGCCCGATGACACCTGGCTGGACACACTGAGCTGCGAGGAGGAGAGCGACTGGAGGTTTCTGCTGGGGACACAAGCCCCTGTGCTTTTACCAGTAGCTGAGCCCCAGCAGCCGTTTCCTTTGGAGCCTTTCTCCAGGGACTCGGAGGAGGAGAAGGCGCCAGGGCGGCCCCCCAGGCTAGCTGGGTGGACAAAGGGAGACTCCTCTCGGAGGCAGACATTGCTCTCGGAGTGGCTGACATTCAGCCTGGGGCTGGCAGACACCTGTCCCCCAAAAAAGCCATCTGGGGAGGACACCGTTCTGCTCACTGTCTTCTTCTGGGGCAGAGGGGGTGGGCAGCTGGGGGCAGAGGAGGGACCATCCTCACCGAAGGCAGGAAGGAAAGGGACGGGGGGAAACACTTGGCTCTCAACTGGAGGAGGTGAGTGGTTCGGCTCAGACGAGTGCCCTAGGAGACAGCAACACACAAGAAGATGCCATGAGTGGCCCTTATGGGTTGGGAGCGCAGGTCCCTCTTCACGCCCCTACCACGCCCACAAGCTATATCTCCCAGGGCCCTGGCCAGGAAAAAAGCAGCAAGCCAGGTTATGTCCAAGCCCAGTGCACAGTCCTCACCTATTCACAACTGTAAAGCTTCGCTGAAGGGGTTAGGGATTGAATCCAGTTTAATGCAGCAGGTTTGCAAAGCAGGCTGCAACCAGTCATCTAGAGGAATTCCCCCCCTGAAACCACTCCCCTGTGAACTGCATATACAGTAGTAAAAAGCTAGTAGAGGGTAAATGTTTAAGCTGTGATGTCATCCACAGGGAGATAAGAACGAAGCACTCGGGATATGAGGACAATCTCTTAAACACAGCCTGTCTCACCTGGGAGCTGCCAGCCAGTGCTTCAGTAGCACGGCAGGATAGGGAGAGTGTGACTCATGCTACACAGCTCCGGCCCTCCAGCTGTACCAGAGCAGCCCAAGAAGTATATTGAACCTGTCTCTCTGCCTCACACTGGGTAAGGGTCACTGGGCAAGGCCTGGGATTTTAGCAATTTCCAACCTCCTGAAAAAATCTGGCCTCCCTGCTGCCGCCTGTCCCCCAGCTTATTGCTGGACCTCTTTGCTCAGATGGCAACCTGGCCCCACTACATACCACTAAATCCCAATCAGGTCCACCTGCCATCTGCACATAGATTGTGTTGGGATGGCTGGCTCATTTCAGGAAGCTGTAGCAGCTCTTTTCCTACCCTGGCCAGGCTGGAGACAAGTAATACAGGCGGGACTCTTGATAAACTTGAGCTCTGCTAACACATTGCATGCAAGTATAGACCTTGAAAGGTGCATGGTGGGATTTCGCTCCAAGCAAGCTCAGCAGATGGTGGGATCTATTGCTTTCTTTGAACCCTGGTTCCAAAGCTGCAGAGAGGTAGCAAGCCATCCTTCCTCCTCACAAGGCTGCTGGTGAGGGTTCAGCTGTCAGCAGGTACTTCCACACAGTGGCTTTCTGCTTTCTCCACAGGAACACCCTGGGGCAGTTCCATGTCAGCCTGAGGCAGACGCTTGTCTCTGTCACAACCCTAGTGACCCACCAGCTCTCACGCACAACCTCCAAGTGGAGGAGCTCAGTTGGATCCCTGAGCTCCCAGCCTGTCCTGGTGTGTCACACAGGCTCAAAGCCATACCAGCTGTGATAGAACAGCAATCCCTGTTAGCTGCTCACTGCCTGAGACCACACGAGGTGAGGGCAGGTCCTCTCAGCTACGAGAGTGGATGCTGACACAATCTGTCCCTGTCCCTCTCCATCAGAGTTTGGTAGCATTACATCAATTTTAATTTGCCCCCTCCACTGCCAAGGCTGCCTGTATGCTCCTGCTGCTATACATCCCATCCCAAGCAACAGCGCTGAGACACCCCAGGAATGAGCAGCACTGATTTTGGTTTCTGTACAAGATGAGCTTCCCCCATGCAAGGCAGTTTCAGCATACCATTTCTGACAATGTGCTCTGTAGGAACAGCTCTGTAGGAAATGTTGTGAATCACCACGGTTTTTTTGCCCCAATTCCTGGGTGCCAAGCTATCTGACTCCTGTTGGGCCCTTGCCCCAGGTGCCTGCCTGCATTGTACACCCAGTCGCTGAGCAATTGACTGCTCTCCAGTTTCAGCTGCTCTGCAGCTGCACCGGTAACTGTGGAGCCCATGGCTCAACATAGATGCATGCCACAAGCTTTAATGAAAACTCAAACATCTGCACCACACCCTACCTGGTCCACAGGAAAGATCCCCTCTGTTAAAACCCTGTCAAAAAGCCACAGGTAGGGATTGTTCAGCATGGTATCTCTTGCCACTTCCATTCCAAGGGGCTTTGACAGAGGATACAGCCAAGAGAAATTCTTCAGCACGCAGCCCAAGAACAACTCAAGAGAGGCATCTCTGCCAGGACATGCAGCTGAACCCCCATTTCAAGAGGCAAGATTTACTTGACAGAGTCTTACAGAACAAACGTCAGAGTTGGAAGCTTTGGCAACCGGTCCACACACCTAGCCCACAAATGCCAAACTGCTGTTACCTTTTTTTTTTTTTTTTTTTTTTTTTTTTTTACGTGCTGCTGGGCTCTGCCCCAAGCACAGCATAACGAATGAAACCCTTTCACAGCTTTCCTAACAGTGCTCTGCACCTTCAGTGTAGAGTCCTTCTGCATGTCAAGGGCTTAAAAGCTCCCGCTCACTTCATATTTTAACATGTGACAGCATGGCCAATTAATTTGGGCTCACCTCAGTCAGCGACTGACTGCATAGCTTCTTGCTTGCATCAGCAAGGAAAATTGCATTTGGGTTATTCATTTAAAAACTCAGCTTTCCCAAGATGAGTTAAAACAGTTGCTTCTGTCAGTGGAGGCAGCGAATCCTCTTGTCCCATATCACTTTTGACAGCAAATTGCTTCTGTGCCCAGCAAGTAACGATCCAACATATGTGAGTTTTTCTTCCCCCTGTACAATTTCCTGGCACAGTCTCACTCTCAGACCCCAAGTTAGTGGTGGAAAAACGGAGTTTCCAGAGCTCTGGCTCTTAATTTTTATTGCTGCACATTGTTGCTCTTGGAAAGACAGTACTTCCACTACATGAAGGCTGCTTTTGCAAAGGAAATACTTTCTGAGCTGCTGAACACGTTAGTGCATGTCTAAGTTACAGACTGATGAAAAAAGTGACTTCATAGTAAGTATTTTTTTAATCTCAGTTAAACGAGTGCAGGCAGATTTTTTCCCCTTCAAGAAATGACTGGAAACACAATGAGAGGGAGAGATCACCTCTAGCACAAGACTCCTTCTGGTACTCCTCAAATCTATGGAAGATGTTCTATGGCAGGACTACTTGTGACCTCGTGCAACGCATAAAGCACAAGCGGGATTAGGACAACTGCTTTCAGATGGAGGTTTTATCCAGACAAGAGGAGAGCTACAGGATGATTGATTTTGGCATTTGCCAAATGAAAGAGGAAAAAGCCCACGATGTTGGCCTGACTTTGCCACATTCATCTTAAGTGCATCAAGAGGCAGAAGGGTAGGAGAAATGGAAAGATGAAGGGTTGCTAGGTGATCGGACCCCCATGATCCCTGCTCTGAAGATGCTGCCCCAGCAGCGGGCCTCAGGATGGAGGTAACTCCTTCCTCGGGTCTGATGCTACCTCTCCCACACCCAATGGTCACTTACTGCCATCACTGCCGGTCTGTGTGTCCGAGTCGAGGCTGTCGGTGGATCCAGCTGTGAAGCTGACGTGGACGCTCCTGAAAGGTGGGCTGAGGCTCTCGGCAGAGCTGTTGCTGACCCTCTCCAACTCAGCGTTATTCGGGTTCATTTTTAGAGCGTGCCTAGAGAGAGTGAAAAAGAAGAGTCAGGAGACAGATGGCAAAAGATACCCTGCCAAGAGCAGCCTTAGCTTGGCCCCTGCCCATCCATACAGACACTGTGCAGCCTTTTACTATGCCACAACACCTCATTCCTGTGCACTTGTCTTCTTTCTCTGTCACCTGAGGATTGCATCCCACTGACACTGAGCAGGTTATAGCCTTGTAGCCCCCATGCCAGCTCGCCGTGACAAACCAGCTGTGCTTAAGCAGAGAGAACCACTGAGACAATAGCATCCAGCCCCAGTTTGCGCCACCTTTGCCTGGGGTCCTGGACCACATCCCATCTTGGCCACCATCACTGGTAAGTGGGGAGCCACCAGTGTTCACCTTCAGTAAAGTTCTCAAAGGAAGGGAGTGGCATCACTCCTCCCATTTTACAGAAGGGCAGGTTGAGGCTGGGTGTCACAACCCAATTCCTTCAAGGCAGAGGCAGAAGTGGAAGAAGAGGCCGTTCCTAGCAGCTGTTGTCTCCTCGGTGCATCACAGTAGCAACTGACACCTTCCAAAAGAAGAAGCGCCTCTGCGGAAAAAAAATGTCTGCCAAACTCAGGACCTACCATGCAGCTTTTAATTTAAGATCTACAGTTTTCCATGCAGCTTCTATCTAAAAAACATTAAATAAACAAACAAACCATAAACTGGGCTTATAACCTGCCAGGTCACAGTTTAAGTGACCAGTTTAGGCAAGCAGGACTTTTTGCTAAGATAAAGAATTTCCCCTGCATTTTCTTCATTTTTTCCTCCTTGGAAAACAACAAGAACTGTTGAAATCGGGCAGCAAATCAGAACAAAAACACTCCTAGCTTTGGCACAGTTCAAACTCTCTATTGGCCAGCAAATGAAGGTTATCAGTCCACATTTTTTAAGTAAAACTGCCAATCTGCTGATAAAATTCAACACGTTGTTGATTAAGAACATAAAAAGGTTAGTGGCAGACTTGTAAAAAAGAAAAAGGACTTCCACCAGCTATCTTGCTGGAAGGTATCCGGCGTTTCCTAATCAGACGGCTGAATGGCTGCTGAGAAAGACAAACAAAAGACGTGCACAACTGTTTTCTTGTGACACCCTGTCCACGCTCACAATCTCTCCTCTTCCAAAACCCCCAAGCACAGCAGATGCCATGAGCGATTTTTATTTGAAGACTGAGAAATGCTTCATTCCCCATCCAGACAAAGCACTTACTCGTGTCCACACCACCACATGGAGAGCAGAGCATATAAGAAGCCCGGAAGAAACTTCTGCCAGACTTCCTCATTTGCCTGAGCAGCCTCGGTCTAAAAATACTCAGGGGCTGATGAAATAAGGCTCTAAAAACCACCTCAGGTATAACTCGTCAGAGACACTGGTCTTGCACCAGTGATGAATTTACCACGGCAAGCCTCTTGGGGATGATTTACAAAACTTTGCAATGCACCACACGAGTCACAGTTAAAAAATAAAAAGGGAGAGAGAATGAGAGAGACACATTGAGGTTTTTAGCTCTGTTACGATTAACACCGTTGAAGGAAACCAACTGGACTTAAATCTTTTTCTTTTTTTAAAATTTTTATTACAAAGATATATCTTTATCCCATACTTTCTTAGACATTTTAACTTTTAGTAATCTGGGGAGAAAAAACGCATGGGTGCACACCCATGCGGGTACACTGTCTGACCTGGCAAGAATCAAGGAAGCTTTTGAATCTATAAGAAAAGAAGATTTTGCAAGAGAGAGAGTCTCGATTTGCATACATGAGAGATTTTCTAACACATTCCTCCCCTCCCCACTGCCCCCCCCCCCTTTGCCCCATACAAAAACCAGTTGGTGCATTTCTGTTTCCTTCCCATCACTTAAACACAAATCCACAGAGCTGCCTTACCATTCCCGCACTCAGAGAGAGATGGGACTTTGCTCGGTGCGGTCCAAGGTCCACCGCGTGCAAACACACCTATTCCTCCAAGCAACCTGGGCGCAACGCGGCGCCTGCCAGCACCGTGCTGGCTGCTGCCTTTGCCGAGCCCAACGTTGCGGTGAAGTCAGATGTACAGAGAGCCCCGTTTCCTCTCTGTATCGCGGTGACTTATGTAAAATGCAGTTCCTGAATAGGCACACCGAAATAGAAATTGTTTGCGGCTTAAACGACATCCTGCTCTTGTTTCAGATGTTACAGCCGGGCCAGCTAACACCGCCTGGAAATATCTCGGCTTTACATCTCCCTCTTTTCCTACGAGCTGCTTGAAGCCCAGGCTGCAGCCTGCACAGACTTAAATACTGCCAACTATACCAAGGAATTACTGAAAACACTTGCCAGGGACAAACTCTCCCTTTTCAGTAAAATTCCATCCCAAGACCTGAGCAGCCCATCACTGCGACAGCCTGTGGGATCCTGATTTACAGCTAACCTGAACTTTGCCTGCTTTGCTACTGTTCCTTCCCACCACGCCTGACTGCAAGGGCACAGGTTGCTATTCTCCATCTTGCCCTTTTCACCAAAGATATTGGAAATAAAGAGCATTGATCCATCTTAAACATGAAAAAAAATCAGTGGGATTGCCCCCCACTGGCTTGCTAACATTGGTGGGCTCCAGTGCCCTTCAGGAAAACATAGCAGTGGTTAATTTACCTCCATTTCAAAAATCCGTACTCAGCACCTTAAATGTAACTGGCAACTTCAAGTGCAGCATGAGAGGCTCCTTCATGTGCCAGTGCATAAAGAACAGGTCACAGGAGTCAGCTCTCCCAATCTAGTAACCTAAAAAGACAGGATTTCCAGCTCTCTAAATTATTCTGATGGCTTTAAATACACTTCAGTTACTCAACATCCTCCAGGCAACATGCTCGCGTATTCAGGCAAGCCTTCGCATTCACTATTCCCCGGTTTTCCCATGATGAAAACAAAAAAAAAATCAAGTCAAGGTTGAAAACAGTGGTCTTGTAAAAAAAAAAAAAAAAAAAAAACACACACCAAAACCCAAAAAACCAAAAACAAACTACCAACCAACAAAACAAAACAAAAAAAACCCCAGTTTGGAGTTCTATAGTATTGCAAAGGGATCCGGATGATTTGCCATGCCTCACATTGCATCTCCAGCTGGGACATGCTTCGTCTTTCCTGTGATTCATATTTGAGTGGTAGCCTTGTGTTTAATTTCTTGCACTTCTCGGAGGGAGAGCAGAGATGGCACCAAAGCATGGCTCCCCTAACCACAGCAGACACATGTGCCTTGGGATACCGCCCCAGGAATCCCTCAGACTCCGGGCATGCCTTTGGCTTGAATTCCCTGCCCAAGATTTGACACGCAGATCTGGTTACCTTCCAGAAGTGCAAGGGGCAGGGAGGTTTTGAGAGGGGGAGGTGGCCACTCAGATGCAAGAGCTGCAAGGCTCCCGCTTGTCCTTTCCAGCGGCCATCACATGCACAGCCTGTTGGCAGCCATGGAGGATGCTGGAAGCATCTCTCCCCACGCAGACACCCGATCACAAGGAGTGCCTGCTCTGCAGCCCCACTACAGGGGTTTCCCAGCCTTGCTGTGCCAGCAAGAGAGGGTGACTCCTCAGCACAGATGACAGGACTTGAACAAATAACAGAGATGCTGAGCTTTATAAATCATGCAATGGGGGAAGGAAGCAGAGGAGAGCACAGAACACACACAAACCACCACAAACCAAACTGTGCTTCAGGAGAAGGCCAGTGATAATGTCAACAGGACACCCCCTCCCAAAATAAAATACTGAAACTAATGCGCAGCACAGAGAAAAGCCAGACTGCATTATAGCATCAAACACAACACATGGCTGGGCATAATGATTGCACAAGAGGAAGCACCATTGTACCATATGCTTGTCTATCATGAAATGTGACTAATTAGATTTTCCTCCTCTCTCCACTGCTGTTTCTTCCAACATCTTCCCCTGGATGCACAGAGCAGTTAAAAAACCAGCATATAGGAGCTTACAATATTTGATGCTTAGATTTGTACTTATCCTTCTGCTACCAGCTGGTAAATGTGGGGAAACCAAAATCAAGGTGAGGGAAAGAGAGATTTTGAAACACTCCTAGCTCTGTCCAGAGGACTACACTGCTCCTCCCTGTACCTAAAAGGTTTTACGTATCACAGGTTAAGTTGAAACAAGGGTTTGGAGTCTGGGGATGCAAGGGGAAGTTCAGATGGGGTGCAGAATTAAGACAGCAGATGGGTCAAAAATTAAATCACTGAATGTTCTGATGTGGTGAAGAAGACAACGAATGTCATTTCAATTTCCATCTCTGCGCTTTTTTAAGAGGCAAGATAGGAAACACACAGAAAAGTGAGCGACGTTCATTTTAAAAGAAACAATCTCTCCTAAAAGATTGGCTGACAAATCACAAACTTTTAGAAATTATCCACTGGCAGAAGCAGCATGAGAAATTCCCGATTAGTTTCGGACAAAAAACACAGGGGGAATCCAAAAGATGTATTCCCTCCCTGTCCCGGAGCATGTTTCTCTCTCCTGCTTAAGCAATATCCTCCCTTCTTTGCTTCATTAACTTATTTAATTATTTGTTATGTATTTAAATAGACTCCATCTAGAGTTTCTTATTCATTTATTTATTATTATTTATTATTTCAATAATAATAAATATGGCTTGTCCCAGACCACACAGCAAGTCTCTGCTGTCATCCAGTCAAAGAGAAGAGGGTAAAAATTTGGGACCCGTGTGACTTACAATTCCATTTGTAATTGCCACAGCAGCTCCATGTAGCCAGGTTGCTTTTGTCACCAGGGTACATCCTGACACTGAGCTCCAAAGAGAAACGGGTGCCTCAGGAATGGTAAGAAAATGGGAGTGTTCTGCCTCAGGTGCAGTGCTGCTCTGTCACAGACCGATTCCTGGCAAGGAACACACAGCACAGCCCCACCAGCCAGCAAGCACCACCTCCCCAGTGAGAAACAAACCTGGCTCTTTTCCTGGCAATCCAATTCCCAACATGGTCGGTTTTTGTAACGCTCTGCTGGCAACAAGCGGCAGCAGCAGCACTGTAACATGCAGTCTTGGCACATCTCAACTTTAGTTGTCCTGTTTTCAGTGACGGTGAGTGGCAGGGTGTGCCATGCTACACACCTTTATTACCTCAAGCGAGCACATTCAGCAAATTTCAGAAGCTACCTATGGCACTGCCTTTCGAAAGTAGCATTAATTATGATGAAAACAGCTCGAGAGCCAACAGCTCAAGATGCAAAACAGCATCACTGTTTCCTTTTAAGAGACACATGAAACAAATTAACCCTCAAGGTTCTGCAGGCTAGAAGAACCCATGAGGATCATTTAGCCTGACCCTCTGCATAAGAGAGACATAAATTTCAGCAAGGATTCATTCCTTGTGCCAAGAAACTGAAGGCCATGCTAGACCATTTCACACTGAAGAACCTTCAAATCATCACCGCACACGCAAGTCCTAGGAATCCCTAGTTCCTCTGGCAAGCCCTTTTCTTGGCCAACTACCTTTCCAGCTTTTGGAAGAAGACCAGCCACCATCTTCCCTTTCCAATCTCTTTCCTCTTGTAATTAAACTCGTTTTCCATTTCATTTCACACCAAGCAGTCCTTAAATATCTATAATCTTTCAAACAAGCAGGGAAAAAGGACTGTATGAAGAAACAGTTGCAAGAGGTCTAGAGCAGCTTTATGTAGGACAAAACAGGCACAAATTCATTATTTTACATTTTTCCACCAACTTTAAGAACTCTCTAAAATCACTCCTTCCACCATGCTAAGAGACAGCTTACTGCAAAACCAGAGTTTCCCCAGTGCCTGGCAGGAATTTACCCTGTAAAAATTTTTTTCCCCTTTTAATTGTTAGAGCCAAGATGAACAAAACAAAATCTACAGACTCACTTTTTCTTTCTCTGCTTTGAAACCAGTTTGAACACACATGCAAGTTTTCTTTAAAATAAACAATTAAGTTTAATTGGGAAAGTCAAACAGGCAGGCTTCATTTTCCAGCATGAAATCAAATACCTTGCTGCAGCTTGAGATCTAGAAGGAAAAAGGATCGTTACACGCCTTTCCTGCAGCTGAAATGAACACTGATTTGCTAAGCCCCAAGACTGTGCCACAACCAGGTCTACACTGACTTCATCTCCATCCATCCATCAAAGGAGCCTTTGCAGCTGTGCCACCAGAGAACTTCTTGGGCTGAAGCACTCTGTCTCTGCGAGGGACTAAATAAGCCTAACAGAAATATCAGTGGTTCTGCCATTATGGATGAGCACATGCCCAACAGACTGCCCAGGACTAGGGGAGTATGGATGTGTCTCCGAGTCATCTTTGTGTGCAAGACCTCCTCCCTTCTTCAGGCATTTGGCTGCACCCCAGGAGGACCAGAAGATATGTTCTTCCAGCACCAGGTCAGAGTCATGTCATGACCCGAAGCTGCAAGCAATGACTGCCCAGGGTATCACAGTTCCGCTATGGTGATTTTAACCAGTTGTGCATGTAGCCAGCCATCCCTCTGCCACGTGCAGGTAACAACACCCTAGTTCCTGCAGCAACATGCTCAGAGAAGCCACGCTTGAGATGAAAACAAGAGCATCCTCAAAGCAGACAAACAAAGCAACCAGCTGGGTTTGCATGGCTTGCGAAACCTGCCATCTGATCAAATCGCTCCTCGGGCCGGCTGCACAGGGGTTTGGTAGCTGGAGGGAGGGCTATGCTTTTTGATTAAGGTGCCCTAAGGCTCAGCTGCAGGCATCAAGGTTTTCAGCAGACAAATACATGAAGCAGAACACATGGCCTGCAGCCACAGGCGGTAAGACCAATGCCAGCACCTACCTCAACCACCCGCCAGGTTTTATGGCTCTGCCAGAGATCCCGGTCATGGAAGCCCTGTGTTCCCCAACCTCAGTTTCCCTGCCCGGTATCACACAGGCTTTCTAGCACACAGATGCTTTCAGGATGACTCAGAAGCAACTGTTACAATTGGCACAGCCCAATCACACCAGAAGCATGAATCAGCCCCTCCAAGGAGGGGAAAATGCTCCACACCCCTCAGGACAGATCGCAACTCCATGTGGATGGCAACAGCAGGGCATGCTCCTGGCTTGAAGCACAACTGGTCCAAGCCATCCAGCCAAGGAGACACCCTGACACATCAAGGAGCCCCCTGTCTCCACTCCCAGCCCTCACAAAGGCAGAAAGGAGACTCCGAGCGCTGCCAGGGAAGCATCTTTGCCCCCAGTACAGACAAAGGGCTCTGCACAGCTGCTCTTCGATGAGCAGAAGGGGGTCCTAGCACTTCAAGTGGAAGATGTTGCTGGGATAGATATTACTGAGTTTGAGTGCCACCACCCTTCTGGCCTGCCCAGTGACCTCTGCTCTGCAGGGAAAGGAATCAGGTCCTAGAGGACTTTCAGCAGGCAATTCAGCATTTCCTAAATGATCGCTGCTTGACAGCATCGTATCGTCACAGCTCTGCTGGGCCTCAACAATACCTCATGTAGCAAATACAATCCCAAGCCACGGGCTTATAGGAGACACCAAGTGGCAGCAGCCATGAAAGGAAGTTCACAGGGTCAAAACTAAAGCACATCTTTGTGTTCTCTTTGATTTTAAAGGCAATAAAGCTCATCTGTGTGTTCACTTGCTTGTGGTCCTTTTATTTCCTCTGACTCCAGCAGGTGTGCAGCATCACAGCAGGAAGCCCAGCATCAAGGAGAACTAAAGCCTCTTGTTCCTCCCTTCCCTTTCCTTGAGAAACCTAATTTGTTCACCACTTGCCCAATTTAAAATGCTAGTTCCCTGGGCTAGCCAACCATAAAAACATTGAAAATTTAGTGTGAGAACAAAACAGAAGATGGGCCAACTCAACCACAGTCTCAACCCAGAGGTCTCTGATGCCTATGCATAAGCTTGACCATGGACCCCAAGAGCAAGTTTTCCTGCAAACACCCATCCCTTCTTCTCTCAACGTTTAAATCAAGGAGCTGGAGTCAAATCTGTTGTGCAATGCACAGTTTCAGGTAACAAAACTGATGCACGCAATAAAGCAAATACAGGACACACAGAGAATGGGAAAGTATCCCTCCCCACCATGATCAGACAACCTAATCCATTAGTTGCATGGCAAGGAAATAAATTTTTCTTCCTCCATTTTCTCTTTTTTTTTTCACTTTCCTTTTTTTTTTTTTTGATACACACAGCTGCAGATACTGAATGCACACATAGTTTCGGAAGCCGTTTTTTTTAATAGCTTAGCAGAGCTACTTCCTTCCCAGATGGACAGCTCTCCCTCATTCACATTTGTTATGTAGGGCTGGCTGTCACCCTGCCTGCAAACCTGACTTCCAGGAGAGCAGTGAGGGGAAAGTCTGCCTGGAGCCAGGCAGTTCCCACACATCGTGAGCACCCGTTAGGCGAGCTCCAATTACCTGCTTGCCTGCAAGGAGTCCTCCCTGGGAAACCACAGCTTCAAAAGTTAACCTTAGAAACAAGAAGACAGTAGAGCCAAACTGAAAATGAGGACTTCAGCGGCCCTTGCTAGTAGCACCAAGAGAAGTTGCCCAGTTCCACCTACAAAAGGAACTCGCAACCCAAGGTTTTCTATCCTATTGAACATTAAGGGACTGTGCCAAGACAGAATGAAGCTGACCTGTGAAACACCAGTCATCCCAAGCACGGACCTTGTTCTCACTTGAATATTGGGACCCAGGCCGTAACTTGCAGCCCTGAAGGGCTGTTGCAAGTACGCACCGCATGTGAACCAGGACTTGCAAAGATATGACAGCTTTTCAGAGCAAAAAAGTATGTGGCTTTTCATCTGTGCAGTCACCTCCCATGCTCCTGAAATCCCACCTTTGAACAGAAAAGGAAGAAAGAAAAGAACGGCAAGCACCTCCTAGTCAATCAATCCCTGCAGCAAACATCCCAATTGCAAACAGTTAACAGACCACCACGCGCACACTCACAGGGCTGTACCTGGACTGCTTTTTTGGCGGCGGTGGCGGTGGTGCAAACTCCACACCATTGCTCTTGTCTTTAGGGAAATCAAAGGAGAAAGATGATGATTTGCTGATCCCAGCCTGGCTCTCCACCATTGGACCATCATCCACAAGGTCGCCACCAGCTCTTCCAGTCTCAGCTCCCACTGCCCATGGGTGGGTTAAGAGCTCCTGCGCCTCCTCCTGCTCCTCCTCCTCCTCTATCCGGTACTGCTTGGTCCATGTTGGGGTGTAGTATTTCTGCCTCCTGTCATAGGATGAGCCTGCAAGGCCTCTGCTGGACTCCTCTGCAGAGGTCCCGTTGATATGAGTGCAGGGAGAAGGGGACACCCCAAAGGCACCTGTATCCGTACAGCTCCGTGGCAGCAGCTGTACACCAGCTCCATCATGGCTGTTGTCATCACCAAACCTTGCCATATGGGAGCTTACTGGGGGCACACGGTTCCCCTCACTGCCCGTCTGGCTGTTTTTGGACATCTTTGGGGGAATGGCTGGACCCTCAGTAACTGAAGTCTTGGCAGGAGCTGCCAGATGAAATCGTGGGCTGTTCTCACTTCCAGATGCTTGAAAAATGTCTCCAGGCTCGATGGCAGGTGATGAAGCCCCAAAATCAGTATGGGAAGTGGGACTGATGCATGGCCACTGAACTCCCACCGCTGAGTCAGGGCTGCTGAGGAATATTGTCTTGTGATCATCCTCAGTGTGCGCAGTCATTATAGTTATCTTTGCCGCCACCTGGCCCGTGGAGTCCTGGTATTCCTTCTCACCACCCAAAGCCCAGCCGCCATCCCTCCATGTCCCATCAGCTTGCTCCTTGCCAGTGCCACGGGCCAGCTTCTCCGCTTTCATCTGTCCGCTGACAGCCTTCATCTGTGCCTTCTTCCTCTTGGTGCTCTCGGCGTAGATGGGATCACTGTGGGCTGGCTCGGTGAGGCGAGAGCGCTGTGGCTCCACCAGAGCCTGCTGAGGAGTGCTTGAACCCTCGGGCCAGGGGCCTCTGGTGACAGAGGGGTCTCCAGGGAGAGGTGAGTCCTCGTCCTCCTGGGACAAAGCAAAGGCAGCTGCCTTGCTGCTCCCGGTGCTCTCAGGGAGGGCGGTAGGCTCGGAGTGGAGAGCCAGCTTTTTCCTCTCTGAACACGGGGCATAGGGGAGAGGATCACCCTGGTCTTTTGTGATGCAGAAGGCCACATTCACAGCTCTACGCTCCTCTTCACTGAACTTGACCGCCCTGCCACTTGGCCTGGGAATCTCTGGAGCATCCCGTTGCCTCCATCCGCAGGGAGTGGAGTTCTCCTTCTCACACCGGGCACCCTTCCCCTCCGCACAACGTGGCTCCCGTGAGACGGGGTGCTCTCTGCGGCAGTCTGTGATTGAACAGTACTCACCCCCTTCGCTTTCAAAGCCAGAGGAGAGACGACTGCAGTCACCCTCCAAGGGAAGCGCTACTCCTTCTCTGGCTTGGGAAGAAGAGTTTTTGCTGGAGTTTGTGGCGCTTCTGTCCCCCAAGGCAGATGGATTAGGGTAGAGGGCCCGATGCGGCAGGGGAAATTTGTCCTTGGCTCTGTCCTCCTGCTTGCCCACCTCACCCACAAGCACTAGGCTGTGGATGGAGACATTTCTCTCCACTCGACTCTCCAGGCTGCGCAGGCCCACCATGGTGTAGCTAGGAGGACAGCAAGACAAGCAGTCACTCGGCGGGTTGTGAAGGAAGGGCTTTCTCATACCACCATTGCCAAAATTGTCGAGGCAGATCCGCTGCGCATCTCCTGATTTCAGAAGGAGGTGTTTGCCAGAAACCATGCCCCAGCTGACCTGCACGGGCCAAAGAGACAAGTGCGCTGTCAGGATGTGCATAGGCAAAATGAGAGAGAAATATTTAAAAAAAAAAAAAAAAAAGAGAAAATAACCCAGCTCCACAGAAAAGTCCTCTGGTGTTCGCAGTCTGTTTTGCTCTGTGCTCACCCCACCAATAACTACCGCAAACCTGTTCTGCTTAAATTACGCTTGCCCTATTTCCTGGACCGTTTGCAATGCTTGCATTACCAACAATGGCAATGCGCTGAAATAAGGCATTCTCCTTTCTCTTTCTGTGGGTTCGCTGCCAGAAACGTGTCCAACCTGTCATCCTGTCTGCGAATCACCGTGCAATTAACAATTCAGAGAGCGAAGGAATATTTGCACCTCCCTCTGCTTATTTTCGTTTCATTTCACACTGCTGCTCTGGAGTCGCACGCTCCGGAGCACAGACACAGACTATCACAGGTTATCCTGGGATAGCAGCTTGGCTACGCTGAGCCGTAGGGACCGGGGAGCAGGGGGGGAAACGCATCCGAAATCTCTTCATCTGAGGGACATCTATCCTGCTTGCCAAGGGAGAGGAGCAGCGGGAGAGGCAGGGGGTAACACATGTCAGCAAAGAAACCTCCCCTCCCAGGGTGGCAGAACCTGGTCCAGTAGTGCAAAACTCAGCGTGGGGCCAAATCTGTGCACACAGCTCAAAACCCACCGATGACGGCACCCTGCGCTTGTGTGCCTTTTATCCCTAGAAGAGAAGCAGGGGAGAGCAATGGGAGGCTAAGATGACAGCCGGCGAGCCCTACCCCTCCTCTGGGACAAGGGTGGACATACCAGCACACCTACGTCACGGGCAGGGTGAGATCAGCCCAGGCTTCACCCTGCATAGCTGGGACAAGTGCTGATATCAACTGGGCAGGGAGAGGAGTGAACCACCCAGCCCGACAGCAGCTCACACCACCGGGGCTTGCCAGTTTGCAGGCAGGCAGCAGTGCTACACCCAGAGGGCACTACTGCTCTGGCAAAGGTTGGGAGCCCAAGGAGCTGGGCTAGGAAGATAGGGCACTTTCTTCCCCACCCACGAAGACCGTGGATCCCGTTAGCACCGACTGCAACCAGACAGGATTTCTTTCCAGTGTAACTTCCCAGGAAAATAACTTTAACCCGCATCCTCATTTAAAATCCGGAAGTTCCTGAACTAACAATGTATTTTTAAGCTCCTTTGCACATGCCTTGTGAGCAACATCTCATTTGGCTTCAGCCAAAGATTCTTTGAGAAGCCAATATAAGGCTTAAAAACCCAAGTCAAGACCAGAAGGAAAAACAAAGGGAAGGAAACCGTTTTAACAGATATTCCTAGCACTCCCGAGGAGAGGTAAGTAACGGGAAGTCATGGTTTGACTGGATTAATCATTACCTGTGACAGATCTGCATTCATATTCACATCCGCCCACGCGTCAGAAACATCTGAGTTTATCATAGTTGGCTTCACAGCAATTGTTGGCTTTGAGAAGGGGGAGGTATTTACACCTTCGTCTTCCAACGTGGGGCTCTCAGGCTTGGTCCTAACTCCATTCGGGAGTGCACCACAAGCTCCCACGTCTGGGGGTGTTTGCAGCCGATGCGAACTCTTTGGGTTGAAGCAGTTTTTGCAGGAGCCGGGCTTCCAAACGTGTTCCACAAAGTCACTGCACGCAGACATCTTCAAATCCTCGTGGCTCAGACCAAGAGCCCTCTGCATCCTCTGCACTGTCCTCCGCTGCTCATTTTGCATTTGCTTCCCAGAGCCACTCTTAAAGATCACCTAGTTATCTGGAAAAGCACAACACTGTCTGATTAGTTTGGTTATGCCCAAAAATGGGAAGATTTTTAATAGGACAGGTGATAATTACACTTACTCTGCCTTCATCACAAAGGCTTATTGTTTACAAGGTTTTTTTCGCAGCTTAGCTAAAGCCCACACAATCACTTAAAAAGCCTCAACTTCTAAGCATAGTTCTGTAATAGAGAAGACATCAAGCAAGCAGCATTCCTATGTGATTTAATTCCCTGTTTAACGAGCATGTATAACGAGCCTCGTGCGAGGTTTACATCAAGGGTAAAGGAAAGAGGTCTTGGAAACAGCTGTTCACAGCCCCACAAGCAGAGCCAGGTGGGGAAAATTCCTTCTCCAAAGTGGCATCCTCTCTCTGGAAAATAAAAAGGCCTGGAGATACAAGGACCAGAATCAGCGGCAGTGTAACCAAGGGGACCGTCAACAACCTTCTTTCACCCAGAAGCACCACTGTGATTACAGCCGTGGCACACAAAGGCTTCTCTCCCACCCAGTGCAATGGAGAAAGGCAATCAGCAAGGCTGGGGCTGGCACTGATTTGAGCAAGTGCCTGGCAGAAAGCTCTTATCTGGTTTGCCAGGAGCCACAAATAACAGTGTCAGCTCGCTGAAACGATTCATTGTCTGCAAGGGGAGAAACGTTTTGCTGTTGGATTACTTACAGACAAGGATCCCTTCCCATCTTCCTTCCCCAGGAGGAAATGCCCCAGGAACAAGACATTCCTGCATTCCTGTGCCCCCCCTCCCCACACAGCCAAGTCTGATTGCACTTCGCCGGTAGCTACCTGGAGCTAACAACTTTGGAGACACTTCAGACAAGGTCTCCCACAAAGCTCAGTGGATTAGGGAAGAGAAGATAAGAAAATGCAACTAGATCAGGAAAATTGCAGCCGGCTGCTACGGGTGTCAGGGCACACAGGTCTCCCACATCTCTCCACAGGCTCCTTCCCCACCCAACCAACTTCAGGTCATCATCTCCTGGCCAGTTGATCCCAATGCAAACTGAGGCTCCTTCCCTGAGGGTCTCCAAGTGAACAGGTACTTTTACACCTGAATCCTGATGGCACAAGAGCAAAATTTAACAGCCTGATCCTTCAGCGCTTTCTCCACACAGGCATACTGCAACACCACCATAGCTATGGACACCTTTGCACCTGCATAGGCCTCTACACCAGCCCGTGCCTCTGTAAAGCCTCTTGCCTCAGGGCTCAGAGATGCCCTGGGCAGCCTCTCCAACAGCCACCCTATTGCATGGCAAAAAGAAAGAATAAGAGCTTGAACGGGACAAAGTGAAGAGGGGGTGGGGTGTGAGAGCCACTGACCCACAAGCATAATCTGAATGCCAATGCCACCTTTGGGAAGGGAGGCTTTGATGGGCTAAAGCATGAGTACCTGCAGACTCATTCTGTCTGGCAGGCTGATAAATTAGGATCTATCTCATGAAAGAGCAGGAAAAAAAAAAAAAAGAAGGGAATATCAATGGGATTCACAAATCAGATTGGTGCATGCCTCTCTCTTTTTAGGGAAGAGACTGTATTAGACAGGTTTTTCCACAGACTTCACAGAGTCTAAATTAACCAAAGGACAGCAACTCATTCTTGGACATACCCCACCATATTCAACGAGATTCACACTATTTGCAGGGAAAAAAAACTATCTTTAAAAAAATATTCTGTTCTTTGTTTCCTTTCAGATCTAGCAAGCAGTGTCCAGCATCACCCAAAGTTGAACAAGTGTCCTGATGAGAGCCAGCAAAGAAAAAAGAAAAATCAAAGGGAGGAAAGCAGGGACGGGAGCCAGAAAAAACTCTTCACTTCTGCTTTAACAATCGGCGCTGCCAACTGCCTTTTAAAGACCGGGATTTCCCTTTCTGCAGCTAAATCAGCCGTTGCTCCTCGCTGCCCAGACAGCGGGGCGGCCCCGCGTCCGCACACCGGCGGGGGTGCCGGTACCCAGCCCACACCAACCCACGCGGTGCCGTGCGGGGAAACTCGATCCCCCCCGCCCCGGCCGAGCCGAGAACCAGGCGCTGGGTCTGAGGCACCCCCGGAGCCCCCGCGCCTGCCGGGGCACCGGCAAGGAGCCGGTATAAAGGCTCCCTGCTCTCTTGGAGAGAGATGCTAGGATGCGGCATCAGGATGCTCCGGCCCAAAAAGAAACCCCCAACCCTCCAAGCAGCTCTGGCTGCCGGACGGTCCCCCCCCGGGGCGCCGGGCGTCCACCGGGACCGGGAAAAGTTTACCGGGGAGGGCCCGCCGGGGCTCCCGGTGCCGGTGGGGACCGATGCGCACCCGGGGCCGGCTTCGTTCCCTCCGCCCACATGCTCGGTGGGCACCGGCACGGCCCCGGAGCCCCCAGCAGCCCCGCCCCGGCCCCGAGCGGCGGCCGGGGTCCCTCCCAGCCCGGCTTTGTCCCGGGAGGCGGAAGCCCGATGCCCGCCCCCGGCCCCGCTCCCCGCTCACCAGTCTCCCGCGGCGGCGGCGGGGCTCGGCTCCGCTCCGCTCCGCGCTGCGCCCGGCCACGGCCGCCGCCGCTACCGGGCGAGTGGCAAGCGGGGCCCCGCGTGGGCCGGGGGGCAGCGGCCGCCCCGCCCCGCCCCGCCTCCCGGCCCGCCCCCTCGGGGCACGGCGTGGGCAGCAGCGGGGGCAGGGCGACAGCCGCGCTGCCCCCGCACACGCGTGTCTCCCCTCAGCACAAAGCACACCCCACCCGATGCAGGGGCACACGCAACACGCAGCGACATCCCCACCCCCCCCACCCCCTTCCCCAGCCGCGCCCACGCAGACACGCACCGTCTCAGGGACATCGTCCGTGGGTACCAGCCCCCGCGGGGGGATGCAGGCACTCACGTACCGCAGAGCCCACAGGGCCCTACACACACATCCCCCACCCCTCGCAAGGACACAGCCAGCACACGCACACCCCACACCCCCGGCACCCGGCTTGAGGACGGTCCTGGACCCAACTGGAAGGCACTGGGAACCAGAGAGTGCACCATCGGCTCTGAGGCTGCCAGACAAGGACACGGTGAAGTTCAGCCCGAGGGGACGCTGTGGAAGGAAAAGAAGTTTGCAGCGACTGAAAGCAGGATTTGACCCCACCATGCAAAAAAATGCAGACGGCATCTCTGGAAAATCCTAAATTTCTGTTGGCCTGGGAGGCTGGGGGGTCATGAAAAGGGAGCAGGATGAGGTTTTGCTCCCTGTAGTGTCTGCACAGGCTGGAAAAGGAGTGGTCTTCCCCCACCCTGGTGCTTGCTCTGTGGTGTCTAGTTTTGAGCATCCGAATTCTCCGAAACTAGGGAAAAAGCCCCCAGGTCTCCCTCTGCCCTGGTCAGGGCCTTAGATCAATTTCTTGCATAAGCCACCTCTCCTTAAGTGCAACAAAGCGTTCCCAGTCTCATACATTTCAGAAGAAAGTAGTGGATTAAAAAGGCAAATAGGCTTGCATAATGGGAAATCCAAGCCCCGAGTAGAAAAACAGAAGCTGGAGACATGCATGGCGCTTATCATAGAAAAAATTTGCCTCTCGGGAGCCAATCATCCCAGTAAATTTTTCTCCTTCGGGGAATTTTGGCAGTACCGCAGCTTGCAAACCTTTTTGCTTGCAAACATCCCGGCTGGCTGGTCTTCCACCGTTATGGCTGTCTGCTCGTGCTCTCCCTTCTTTTTTGATCAGTTATTAAAATAGTCCAGAGACCCCACAGTAAGCAGAAACACAGTAAAATATGGGAACTCCTCCACTTAATTTGCCATATTGCCATGAAGACATCTGCTTAACACACCTCCCGCTTCTGCTTTCAAGCAAACCACTTGCAATCAATTTGCTGTGTCTTTTTGCATGCAGGATCCCCGTGCCAGCGCGCCCAGTCAAACAAGTAAATTAGCTCTCTGAAATGCCTTCATCATGACAGAAACCTCTCTTCTTGCACAGAGCCATGGCTCATCTGTGAGCAGGGAAAATGAGTGGCCCAAATTTCCGACATTTTCCCTATTTTAAAAGGTTTGGATGAAAGAACCCAGCTTTAACCAGCCCAGCTGAGATTGTAGCTGAGGTCTGTATGGCTGGCTAATTTTGGGGGATGGTGAACTTCCCCGAATTCAAGCAGCTGAATTTCATACCTGTAAATTTAAAAAGAGCCTCCGCTCTTTCCAATAAGAGCACTATAATTTTCTAATAGCTGAGGGGCTATAATTTTCTCAGCATGCCTTCTTAGTGAAGAGTCAGGGACACCTTAGGGAAGGAAAACCAGATTTAAAATTCATCCTAGGTTCACACTGGAACAGCACTGGACCTGCTGAGCATGCTGAGATGTTCACTTCAGGTAGAAAAGCCTTTCCCATGACAGAGGCCTTGGGATTATGCGATAACAAAAATTCATTTTTTCTAGTAAAGTCCTTGTCTTTATGTCCAAACATTTCAGCAGAAAATTGAACAACCTCGATTTTTCATAAAACAATTGTTCTGTAAGGTCTGAGACCAAGAATGATGGCTTTTTGCATGTCTGCAAATGCCCATGGCTTCTCCAGTACAGTTAGTCATCGTTGTTCGGTTTGGGTATTTTCTCAATAGCCAAGAAACCTTGCCCTAGAGAAGCCCTCTCAAGTGGAAAACAGTACCCAAAGCCCACTAAAACGCGACCACAGGTCCTGGCCAGCCATAGATCTTCCAAAGTATTTTTTTCCGGAACGCTGACTCAGCAACAAGGCACATGGCTCAGAGCAACCCTGATGGCACAAAGGGAAACTTCAGGCCAACCGGAGCTCCAAGCACCATCCCTCGCTGGCAGAAGTGAGACCATCACCGAGTCTTGTTTTCAACGTGCCAGCTGTAAGAGAAACCCCCCGAGAACAGGAAGACAAACAGGCACAAACCCACAGGGAGTTTCTCTGTGGGCAGACAAAAAAAGCAAAGCTCTTTTGAGATGGGCTCAACATTGCTCACGGCCAGCAAAGCCGCCCGGTTCCCAAGACTGGTAGTGCCAACGGTGCCTTTTACTCCAGGGGACTGAAAAAAAAAAACAACAGGAAAAAATGTGACACCTTTTTATCAGTTATGCTCCACATTGTGTGACTGAGCAAATCTTAGTTTCCACCTGTGGTGCACAGATCTCCTCCTGGCCGTGGTCCCCATTGTGCTGGGGCATCTTCCTACCCCTGCCAGGACTCCAGCTTTGCCCATGGTGCCACAGGTGGTAGATCTTTCAGGTGGGGTGGCATTGTCTGTGCTGCGACTGGTCTGCCTGCTCATATGCATCAAGAATAAATGCACCTGTGATGGAGCCAGGGGCAACCAGTGCCAGCACCTACTGCCTGGCGAAAGAGCACAGGGCCGTCCTTCACCAGGCTCTTGGGATGTTAATACCTGCTACCACTCAGCAAGCTGCTTTGGTCAATGCCCACATCCCTGGAAACTGCCTCTCTGTGCACTGCAGACCCTTTACCTACTCCAGAGGTTGGTGGCTTTGTTTGCCGTGCCCCTTTTCTCCCCCAGCCCTCCCTTTCCTGCTGGAGCAGAGGGACTGGCTGCCCCCAGCAGCACCTGTCCCCCACCCCTGGGACTTCTCCTTGCTCTTGGGGAGATGATTGTCACCACTCTGACACCCCATCTTGCTGTAGGAAGAGAACGTATCTGGGGCCATAGGTGCCCCTTTTGTTCAAAACACCACCATGAGACCCAGCTCCAAAAAACCCTCTGAATCCAGCCCCTCTTTCCTGGGAAGAACAGATTAAAAACATCACAAAGATGCCATAAATAACGAAGCCCTAATGTGGTCTCTTAACCACCCTCCATGGGTGTTACCCCCCTGCTAACATCTGGAGAACCAAAGTAAGCTCTGTGGGACCTGTCTACCTCGTAGGACCAGAATGAAGCCTTTAATCCCTAACACAGCCCCATGTGCAGGCAGCAGCCCCCCCATCCCACCCTGGCCACTGCGACGGGCTGCAAATCAGTATGCCAACCAGCGACAGGCACCGCTCTTCCTTTGCTCGGGGGACTCTGTCAAAGGGGGAGCTCGGTTCTCCGTACCCAAGAGCAACAGTGGCTGTTAAGAAATCGTGGGATAATAGCCCTTTTGATGGATGCTCGGCTTGTGCTTTCGGGATGTAGCGGTTGTGGTGGCGCTGGGAAGGGAGAGGGGGCAGGGACGCATATGACAGTGCCGATAACAAGTGGGCTTTGTACGCTGTGGCCAGGGGCTCCCACAGCTGCTCCAGTCCCCTCTCCCCCTTGAGGTAGTTTGAGTGGGAGAAGAGGCTACAAAAGCTCAATCAAACGAGCATGACACAGATAAGATTATAATGATTGAGTCCTTGGCTCTCTTTAAAAAGCACAACTGTGGCAGAGCATCTCCTCCTGCCATTCAGCCAGGGGCTCTGGAGAGGAGAGGAGACGCTGCTCTGGGCTGGTGGTCTGGCTGCTCCGGTGCCTCCTGGACAGGGAATGCCCTTGACCCTGTCCATCCAGTTTGTTTGCTTTCCCCATGTAGCTGGTGAATACTTGCAGCCCATGCTGGCCAGGGCCCTCACCTGCTTCTCGCCATCACTCCAAGGACCTTGGTGGTGCTGAGGTGGATCCTGGTGGCAACCTGGAGTATCCCCCTGGGAAAGGGCAGGGCAGGCCATCGTCTCCAAACCAGCCTGTCCCAGTGGTTGGTGCAAGAAAAGGAACAAGCCTGGAGGTGGGCACCATGGCAGAGAGAGGACCACCGGAGCACACACTATCTGATATTAAGTCCACGTATCCCCAGTTTTACTTCACTTGTCATCACTTCATGACAGTGTTTTTTTTCTTATGACGCATATTCTCTGTGGATGGGGAGATAGTGATGATGGCAGCTGGCTAGAGACTGCCAAAAATAATACTCCCCCCCTCCAAAAAAAAAAACAAACCCAAGCAGAAAAACCCCACCCTAAAACCCCCACACACTTTGTTTCTGTAATCCCTGTCCCAACAGGACACGAGCACAGCCTCCCAGCCGGCATGTGTGGTTGCTCTTATAGAGCTTTGAACAGCTGGGGGATTTGAGGGTGGGATTAGCTAATACAATCCAGGCTCAATTAGCAAAGGAAGCATGGAGATTCCAACGCCCATTGGGACAGATGTGGGCAGGACCCCTCCAGAGGGTTAATCACAGGGCAACTTGCGCTTCATCCACAAATAACCAAGCTGCCTGTGTTCCCCCATCCCACCCACAGCTGCCGTTGGAGTGGGAAAGCTTGCCATTGCCAAGCACTGCCTTACCCTCTGGACCCGGCTAAAACCCGCTTTCCTGCCCATGGGCTGGGAGAGGGAAGGACTAACCGCAGCGGGGAGGGAGAGCAGGCGTGCACGCAGGTGCAGAAAGCTGGCAGCCAAACAAAGGGAGATCGCAGGAGCAGATACGGGCGCATGCAGGCTACGGTGCTTGTCAGCACGGCTTTCTATGAGCAAGACCAAAGGCAAGGGGAGGGGGGGGACAAAGGAGAGGGTTTCTCATTGATGGGAAGATGCTAAGATGCACCAGCAATGGGACACCAGTGCTTTGTTCAAAACTGGGACCCCTGGGCAGGGCTTTTGTTATCACAAATGCTCTTTTTTTGGCCATCTGGGAAAAGCAGTGGGCTCACTGGGCTGCCGGGGCATCCTTCGGGACAGACTTCCAAGTGCTCCTGGCCACCTCAGGATGAAGCAGAGCCCCCATCTCCAAACAGCTCAATGGGTACCGGCTTCCAAACTTCCCCCCACACCTGTCTCCTTGAAAAGCTGAACCAACCTGCACGGATGCCTGATGGGCATCCCCAGCTTCAGTTGGTTCCTCATTTCCAAAAGCTGCCCTCAAATTTCTCCTCTGCCTTTTTGGGGCATTTTATAGACACATAGCCCCTCATGGTGCTGAGACACGGAGACTCCCTCACCAGAGACAGGCCTCCGCTTGCAGAGCTGGTGAACCGGTTCCCGGGGTGCGAGTTGCATGGGCAAGCTCTCCCACGCACGGATGGGTTTCACATAGCCCTGTCAGACACAGACTGGCTGCTAAACGCCAGGTCTCTGTGGAAAGCAGATGGACTTGGAAAGGTTGGGGGTGGGGGTGGGGGGTGGGAGCTAAGGCACTTGGTGCTTTGGAAAAGGTTGCTCCTGAAGCCAGGGTTGAGGACTGCCAAAAGGCAAGATGTTCACTGATTTTTCAGTTCTCTGAAGACAGTCAGGAATCAGACCAGGGAAGGGTGGTGAGGGATAGGGCTTGGGCCAATCAAAGCGACTGGCATGGGAGTTACAGTGAACCAGACTTGCTTTCCCAGCCTTCCTCGGATGGGGAACAAACAGTCTTGCAGAGCGAGCTAATGGTCCTTGACCAGTGCCAGGTGAATGCAAATATATGTCAAGCTCCTTCCAAAGTGACAGCTTGGGAAATAAACCCAATAAACCAACCTCTTCCCAGTCCAGTTGCTGGGACTCTGACGGAAGAAGCAGTAGCCTTCAGCACTGTGCAGCAACTTTGCAGGGGACAGCAAACACCACCTGGTTTTCTGTCAGAGTACCCCAGGGTCTGACGCTCCCACCGCACCCAGAAGACATATCTAGGTCTGGAAAAGCCACTGCTACAGAAGACACGGGCACACAGACATGAGGCACCGCGGGAGAACACGTTGCTGTTTCTGCCTTGCTCCAATAAGACTGGCTTTTTCCATGCTCCTCAGCGGTGTTTGGTGTTTACAGGCGCTGGGAAACATTTGCTCCTTGCACTCCTTCCAATGGAGCGTGGGAAAAGCTCTCACCCGAAGCAAAAAAACATGGGAATTTGCTTTCAAGTCTATTCTTCTCACTCTCTTTCTCTCTAAGTGAAAAGCCCTGAGCTGGCTTTTTTTCTTTTGCAAGGCAAGTTTTCTGGCCAAGGCAAACTGGCGTTTGTCTCTCATGCTGTCAGCAGAGTGACAGGCATCAGTAAAAGCTGAGAGGCATGGCACTGGCAAATCAACCAGGACAGAGGGAGTGGCAGCAGGGCAGACAGGGCCTGCATGCACTTTCCTCCCCTTTTAGTTAGGGGAAACGGCACATTTCAACTTCAGTAGAAAGAGATAAGGGCTTGGTTTGGGGGGCATTTTGCTCCCGGAGGATATATACAGCCCTCGGTTTCATGCTTGGCTCGCTGAGGCAGGCGAGGAAGAAAGGAAAATTAGCATGAAAAAAAAAATGGAGGTTGCCCTCCCTGCTTGCTGGCTCTGGAGTGAATAGGCAGCGAGCAGAAATACAAAAGCATCCTCCCCTGTCAGGAGCAACAGACGGCTTTCTCCCATCCCTCATCCAGCTGCCGTGTGCTGGATCTGTCTGGCAAAGGCAGCCCCTGCACCAGCACCCGGCACACATGTTGAGTGCCATCAGCCCTATGTGCCAAAAACTCCCGAGGGCTGGGACAGGAACACGCGCCAGCCCAGCAGCTTGGTCCTTGCCGGCACCTCAGGCTCCAGACAGCTGGCAGGAGGAGGTTTCCCACCCTGCCAGCCAATGTCTGCCTTCTCTTCAGGCCTCTGCACCCAGTCCAGGAGGCTTCTCCAGGCAAATCTGCAGGGGGGCAAGTGGCTTCAGGTGGCCTATCTGCAACAAGGCTAGGGTGATGCAAGGAGGCAAGGAACTTGCAAGCAGAAGAAAGAGATAAAGTCATGCATTCCCTGCCTAGGGGGGGACAAATAACTCCTTCTCTGGAAAACAAGGCTGAGGGACACAACGGGAGTCTGCAGAACTCAGAGGACACTGACAAACCTGGAGAAAATGGAGCCCTCAGGGAGCTGGCCTCTCCCCTGGTGCAGGTGGGCACTGCAGGAAAGGTGCTCCTCATGCCCAGGGATGCTGCTAGGAGGAGAAGAAAGGTACCCCTGCCCCCTTGCCTCCCCCCATAGCCCTCTCTCCAGTATTAGAGGGCAAGCCTGGGGATCAGCAAAAGGACAACTGTAACCCCTGATATGACCCAAGAGACCCACTCTATGCCCAGGCAAAAGAGGCATGAATACCCTTTATACCCCAAGGCTGAAGGCAGATCTCAGCTTCCAAACTCCATCCTGCAAGTAACCTGATGCCCCCAGCACAATTTTTCCTGTGTGAAACTCCCTCTGCAAGCGGTGCCTTAGGTGAGCAGCTGCAGAGGCAGCCAGATCCCGGAGGAGGTGTTTGCTTTCTCCATCTTCCCCCTGCCCCACACCCTCTTTTTAATTGTTTGCACATCAAGAAACGACTTGCTGTATTGCAACCTCCAAAAGGGAGGTAGGCATTGAACTCGTAACCTGAAACTGCCTCTCAGGGAGACAGCCAGCACCCACCTCCCTCTGTTCCCACATCCTCTCCCTGGCTCATCCCCACCTGAGCAGCAGCCATGTCCTCCCCTCGCTCTGCTCCGCTCTTTAGCAGCTACACCCTTCACCGTTAATGAGCACAGGGAAAAAAAAGCACGGAGATGCCATTCAGGGCCTCTCTCAAACACCAAAACATCTCTGTGCATTAATAATCTCTTTCAAAAGTCCCTTCCGTGCACACATTCCCTCTCTTCCTCCCCCAGCCCCCAGTGCTTTTCAGGAGCCACTGTGATTCATCTGAGGTACGGAACAGCACGGTAAAATTTTAATACAGCCTGAACATGATGTGAGAGCGCTCAAGTGTCTTTTAAGCAGCCTGCCTGTCTCCAGCAACTGCTTTGAAGGTGAGATCTCTTCAACGCTGCATGAAGAGCTTCAAAGAGAATATTTGGGACTGATTTTGACATGACTCAGAGAAGGCAGGAAGCCTCCAAACACAGTTCCCTCAAAGAATGAACGCCAGCAGAGGAGTGTGCCGGCTCTCGCCATGCCTTCCTGCTGGGGGTTGGTCCAGCTGGACCATGCGGGTGAGCCCGGGCGGACCACAGCTGCGTGTACCTATAGGATACCTACCGAATGCTGCGACCTGAACCTCCTCTCCACAGACTCCCCGACCACTTTTGGTCATACTGCATGCTAATAAGCCCTAGGACCCATAGTCTGCCCCCCTGCTGTGATTTCCAGGGCTGGAAAGCAGGGGAGAGTTCTCCATGCCCCGGGGTACATGTGTTGATAGGAAAAGTATGAAAATAAGGCAAAACGCTTGGGTTAGCCCAAACACAAAGATATGCTGATAGCACCCAAGGACTCCTTTACAGCCAGTAAACCAAAAGGAAGTCAAACCAGTGCCCCAGAAAGTGGGGCTGGAGATGAGCGAACAGGAGGAAACAGCAGAGGCAGAGGAGGGTGCTTCCCAAGAGAGGCTCCCCAAGCTCAGCCAGCAAATATCCCTCACCTTTGCTGCTTCTCAATGTCACACGCTGTTCCTTGTCTCCCTGGGCCTCTCCAGACCTGTGAGCAGCACAGCACTGTCTTCATGCAGGGAAATGCTCTGGCCCTGGAGACCTTCGAATGCAGCTTGGGAACATCGAAGGCCAAAGCAAGAAGCTGAGCTCTGCATCTCCAGGCGTCCTGCCAAAGGGAAGCTGGCAGGTCCTGGTGATCTTGTAGTCTCTGCTACCACACCATGGGCAAAACATCAACCAAAAGCACCTTGTCCTGACCAGTGGGGATCTGTGTCTGTATTTACCTGCCAAACTGGCCCCAGTAGTATATGTCAGCCCACAGCTGCTGGAGGGATGTTGAGAAGCTGCAGGCTGCAACCCTGCATATCCTGTGCCATCATGAAAGGGAGGGTGAAGCCTCTGAGAAGAGGGTAGAGTTGGTTTGAGTTGGTAGCAATATGCCATTGAGTTGAGCAATGCGCCAAAGTAATTTGCCTCCTGGGCCACCACAAAGAGGACTTGGAAAGGCAGGAATGCCTTTCTTGAAAATTTAAAAGCAAATCACAATGATATCCACTCTCCATGCCCCTCCATGGGCAGTGCCAGCATGCAGGGCTGGTAGGGAACAAGGTCCAAGACCTGGCCCCAAACCATGGTGGCCTGACTCAAATGAGGGAGAAAAAAGGACGGGAGACAAACCCAAGGTCTGGGAAGCACAGCTGTGGGCACACAGGCTCACACAGTCTGGGAAGTGGACAGGCAGGGAGGCCGTGGAGGACAGGGACAGCAGCCCTCACGCTTTGGAAGAAAGGACTCTTTCAACATCAAGGCAAGGCAGCCCCAATGCCTGCAGGGGGGATGTCTGGGGGAGTTCAGGGCAGCTGACCTCTACTGCCCTGCAGACACAACCCTGAGAGCGCCCCAAAGTGCATAGACCTGCACAGGGTTGAAGGGAACACAACGACTTGAGCCCTAGGTTTACATGAAGGTGGTGCAATTTTTGAAGGTCATTCAGAGTCTGGAGCTACCCATGGAGAGGGATCAACCTCGGGGTCACTTCTCGCTCCAAAAGAGACCATCCCCCTTCCTAGGGCTACATTCATGACCAAGTTTCCCTGAAGAAACATCTCTACTTAGCAGAACTAGCGCCTGTGCTGACACATCCTGAGCATCTGCACTTACTCAGGGAAGAGCAGCTGAAGCACTTGGTCTGGCTGTCAGGGAGCAACAAGTGCAGCGAACACCCCACCCTGGGCAGCACCTAGACTGAGAATTCCCAAAGAGGGGCTTATCTGGGGGAAAATCAGTGGATTTCAGAGCTGAGCTGTATTTGTAAGAGATTCAGCAGACATGCCTCCTAGGACATTTTCGAAATGAGAACTCTCCAAGTCAACTGGGAAGCGAAAAAGGCACGTGTATCAACCTTTTACTGGAGTTAGCCCAGAGAGGGAACAGAGGCACCATCCCACCTGCAGCAGGGCTGTTTAAATGCAGTCATCACCCACTCAGCCTCCAGAAGAACTGTGCCACCTCTGGAAACATATCAGCAAGGTGTCTGGAGGACGAAGCTTCTTATGCCCAGTTTGTGCTCTCTCAGTTGCAGGAAGATGTAAGACAGTGACCCATCCGCTTGCTGGAGATCTGTTGCTCCTAAAAGGCTGCAGTCAGCAGTACCTCACAGGAGAACGGAGGCAACTGAATGCAAATTACGTCTACACAATTTAAGAAAACAGCAAAACTCAATTAGCTAATGGGCACACTTAGTGTCGGCTGACACACCCATGAGCACAGGCATGTCTGTGTGGAAACGTCAGAGTTTCAGTGTGCTCACACCCCTTACGTTTCAAAGCCACCTTCTGGACCAGGAATGGCAGGGGAGAGAGAAAGCAGCCAGCAGTTCTGTGAGGGAGCGACAGAGAGGATGGCTGAGCAAAGCGTGGTGTGCCAGGAAGGGATCGCAAAATCAACAAAATGGCCCTCAAGCGGGGTCACTGCCAGCACTTGTGTGTAAGCAAGGAATTGCCTACAAGGCACCATTGTGGAGAAATCCCCCAAATCGTCTCCAGGAGCTCAACATGCTGGGGAGCCTCCTTAACATGTCTGTACACTAATGGATGCAGTATGGGGAATAAACACGAGGAACTAGAGATCTGCGTGCAGTTGAAGAGCTGTGATCTTGTGGTAGGATGACTCCCATGACTGGAGTGCTGAAGCGTTGCAACAGAGGGATGCAGGCTCTTTAGGAAGGGCAAGATGGAAAGATGAAGAGGGGGAGTTGCCCTCCACGTGAGAGAGCAGTTGGAGTGCGTGGAGCTCTGTGTGGGAGTGGATAAGGAACCAGCTGAGAGCTTATGGACTAGGACTAAAGGGAGAACAGGTAAAGGTTATGTTATTATAGTGGGTGTCTGCTATAGGCCACCTGACCAGGAAGAACAAGCGGGTGAGGCCTCTACAGAAAGGAGCAGCTTCATCTTCACAGGTCCTGGTGTCCTCATGGGGGGCTTCAACTATCCTGATATATGCTGGAGGGACAACACAGCAGGACATAAGCAATCCAGGAGATTCCCTGAGTGCATTGATCATAAATCCCTCTTCCAAGTGACAGAGGAGCCAACAAGGAGAGGTACTCTGCTGGATCTCATACTCATCAACAAGGAGGGGCTTCTTGTGGATGTGAAGGTGAAAAGCAGCCTTTGCTTCAGTGACCATGAGATAGTGGAGTTCAGGATCCCGAGGGGAGGGAGGAGGGTGAGAAGCAAGCTCACAACCCTGGACTTCAGGAGAGCAGACTTTGGCCTCTTTCATGATCTGCTTGCAAGAGTCCCATGGGATAAGGCCCTGAAAGGAAGGGGGGCGGGGGAGGGAAGGCAAAAAGGCTGCTTAATATTCAAGGGTCACCTCCTCCAAGACTGAGAGAGCTCCATCCCAATAAATACATAACCAGACAAAAATGCCAGGAGGCCTGCGTGGATGAACAAGGAACTCCTGGCCAAACTCAGCATAGAAAGGAAGCATACAGAGGGTGGAAGCAAGGATGGGTAACCTGGGGGGAATACAGAAACTTTGTCTGAGCATTACTGTCCCGATTCAATTCCAGTTGGGCTTTAGCTTTCCTAACAGCAGAGTGTGAGGTGGATTGAAAACTGGCTGAATGGCCTTGCCTGGAGGGTGGCAATCAGTGGCAGGAAGTCTAGCTGAAGTCTAGTCGCTATTGGTGTACCCCAGTGGTCAAGATTGGGTCCCATCCTGTTCAATATCTTCATTAATAATACAGATGATGGGGCAGTCTGTGCCCTCAGCAAGTTTGCTGATGACACAAAACTGGGAGGAGTGGTTGATATGCCAGAGAGTTATGCTGCCATCCAGAGGGACCTGCACAGTCTGGGGAAGTGGCCTGACAGGAAATGAAGTTCAATGACTTCATAAAGTTCAACAAAGAGAAGTGGAAATTTATACACCTGAGGAGAAACAGAAAAGGCAGAAAAGGCTTACGGTATCCTGGGCTGTATTAAGAGGAGTGCTGCCAGCAAGTGGAGAGAGGTGATCCTTCCCTCTGGTAAGCACTGGTGAGGCCACACCTGAAGTATTGTGTCCAGTTCTCTCTCCCCAGTACAAGAGAGACATGAACATACTGGAGAGAGTCCCACAAAGGGCCACGAAGAAGACGAAGGGACTGGAACACCTCTCCTATGAGGAAAGGCTGCAAGAGGGAGATTGTTCAGCCTGGAGATGGGGTGATCATATTCATGTATACAAATACCTGAAGGGAGGGTGTAAAGAAGGTGGAGCCAAGCTCTTTTCAATGGTGCCCAGTGTCAGGACCAGAGGCAATGAGCACAAACCGAAACACAGGAGGTGTCATCTGAACATCAGGAAACACTTTTTTAATGTGAGAGTGACTGCCCAGAGAAGTTGTGCGGTCTCCATCCTTGGAGAAACTCTGATGCGTGATGGAGACTGACCATCTGGAAGACAGCTTTGCTGTGCGGGTGACTGAGTACTGGCACAGTTGCTCAGAGAGACTGTGGAGTCTCCATCTTTGGAGGTATTCCAAATCCAACTGCCATAGCCCTGGGCAGCCTGTTTTAGGTGGCCATGCTTGACCGGGGGAATCAGACTAGATGACCTCAAGAGGTCCCTTCCAACCTCAACCATTCTGTGATTCTGATTCTGTGAAGCTTAACCCCTCACAGGAGGGCACACTTATGCCATGGGACCAGTTGTGCTGAGACGATGCTGCTGGACAGCCACTAAGTGAGAGGACAGCACCCCAAATGAGGTGACAGAGTGAACCAGTTGAACGTTGTAGTCCAGTTTGGCTGGAGGATGCACCTCCAAAAAGCCTTTTGGGACCTAAGGTCTGTAACACCTTGCAAGTTTCCTGGCACAGAGGGTGTGATGGATAAGGACTCAGTCCAAAGAAACATACAGGTACAAGAAGGTACAGCCATGCTGACCAGATCCCCCCCTTGAAACCCATGCAGGACTCCTAAAGATTTATGCCACAAACCCAAGATGACCAAATCTTTCTATTTCTTGGAGTACAACCACCTGATAATACTGTTGTGCCTCTTCCAGGGCCCACAATAACATTCCTACCTAAGAACACTCAAGGTCCATGAAGGTCATAATCATGTCTCCAGCAGTGTCCAAAAAGCACAGGCATCTAGAGGTCTCCTGGTCTCCAGCAAGCTTGCAGGGCTTCTTGGGACAAAGTGTCTTTGGATTCAACATTCCCAGACTTCCATGAATAACTCCTGGTTCCCCTGGAGCACCTAGAAATTGCGGGAGCCCCTCTGCAGCATCCTGCAGCAAGTAATTCTGCAGCTGTGCGCTGGGCTGGGGGAAGAACCATCTCTTATTGCTTAGTTTGAACCTGTCACTTGCTAACTTTATTCAACACTTTCTAGATCCTAGTTCTTGGGTTGGAAAGGCAGTGGACACTCATGTCCTCTTCAGCATACATGGATTTATCAACCTTTCTCGTACTGTCCCTCACACGTCTCATCTTTCTTTCTTTCTCCCAGGCACTGCATCAGGCTGTTGGTGCTCCCCTGTGGAGTGTATTCACAGCCTAAGCAAAGTGAGAGCTGACAACAAACAGCACACAGGGGTGAGATGAGGCACTGCACATCAGAATAACACTGACGAGAAGACTGGTTTATAAGCAGAGTGCAATACCGTCTGTCCCAGGGTGGGTATCACCTATGGAGAAGGCTCATGCAGAGCATGGTGAAAGGCCCACCAGCACTGAAACAGCACAGGGACAGGAGACACCGGTCTGATCACTGCCAGGAATGCTGAAATGCCAAGGTACTGTGCCAGGCTGTAATGTGCAACAGGCACAGGACTTTGGTGGCGGTACCAACTGTCTCTTGGAGTAGTGCAGAAAAAAAACCACAAAGGGGTGGGAAGATATACCATATATTTCTGTGCTATCCCCTTTCCTAGGGTCTATTTTTGCTAAGATAAGGTTTGGCCTCTTAAGAGCAGCATCAGACAAGCCCAGTCCCCCTTGGTATTTTATCAATGATTTATGGAGCAGTCTAGGAGCAACTCCAGCCAAGGTAGAAAAAAAAAGAAGGATCAGAACTGGATTCTGTTTGGCTTTGCAGCTGTAGCTGACATCAAGTTGAACATCTCTCTGAAAGGTCAGCCCTGCAAAGACAAGCCTGCTGGCACATTGTTGGGCTGGAGGCACCAGTCACCGAGTGAAACTCTCTGTCTGGTGTAATGTCAGAAAAACTCAGAACCAAAAGGGAACCTCTGCCATAAAAAAGCACACCTTCTCTAAAAACAAGCATCAGGGACAGGTACTGGTCTCTTCCTGAATGGAAGGGAAAGACTTGGTCCCTGTGTGAGATTTTACAGCTGCTGACCTTGTCTTCTAGCTATGTGTCCCTCACTGAGGTGGGTCAAAATGCACCTGGGAGTGCATGCATATATTGTAGGTAGAAAATTTTCAGAGCAGCTGAGAGCTGGAATTTGTGCTGTGAGTAAGATGAGCTCCTACAGAATGAGTTAGCGGATGTTTGAGGTGATTCATTGTCTTCTGATAACTGCCCAGCTCCTGAGGCATTGCTGGCATGCAAAAACAAGGTAGGTCTGGGTGAATCAGAGAGACGAGTGAAGAATATCAGTGGTAGTTAGCAAAGACATGCCCGAGTTTATTCAGGGACCAAGCTGTAAACTGTCACTACTTTCCAAGGCCTGCAGTGAGCTTCCTGGAAAAACTGGGTCTTCTTTGCTGCCAGATTTGGGGTGTGCCTTGGGAGCAAGCCCCTTGCTCCAGCCTCCAAAGGCAGGCACTGGTGTGAAAGGCTAGAAGAGCCAGGCTGAGCCATCTGTATGTGATACCTTCTCCCCATCCTCCAAAACATGTCCAGCGGGTCCTCTGTGCCAGGCAGCAAGAGATAAGGTCTCACTGGTGCTGCCTGGATGATCCTGGGTGTCTCCAAAAGATGGAAGCACCTTTTCTTCCATCTTATGCTGGCCTCCAGGACACATCTCCTGATTCTTTGGCCTTTGTTTCTCCGACAGGTACCTAAGCTACAATAATTTGTTTGCCTCTACAACTGCCAAGATTATTTGACACCTTGAGTACCCACAGGTTACTTTGGAGAGGCCAGATGAATGGCAAGGTCTGGCGGATGAAGGAGGGATCAAGGAACTTGGTGCCAGCTCATATCTACATCACCACTAGCTTCTCACTTTAAACCAGAGGTCAGGCATTTGTCACAGAATGAAAAGGAGCAGAAAACACAGACAACGTCACAATGCAGCTTAGTGGCTTTGCGTATGTCCCAGGGCAAACTTTGTAATTATACCTTATCCTAATTACTGCCGTAGCAGCAAAGACAGCAAAACAAGAGAACAGGCACCGGCACTCAGGGCACCCAGGGCAGTCCTAGCCATGGAAAAGGATACAAGCATTCCCAGCCCTAGCTATTAAATCCCAAATTCTGGTGCTCAGGAAGCTCAGCAACAAGCTTGCAAGTTCAGACATTTCAGTAAGGTTATTTCAAATGCAGTGGCAGGCCTGAGGGAGGAATGCAAGGTCAGCTCTTCTGCATGCGCTCTGTTTCCATTGTACATATGAGTCATATGGGGTCACTTCGCAGGACACTAACACCTGGTCAAAGAAAAGGAAAGGATTGTTGTGCCCAAGTGCATTGCAGAAGTGCCCCTGATGCAGGAGAATAACCCAGCTTTGGTATGTATTGAATATTTTCTCTTACAGACCCATGGCAGCATTGTCTGGAAGAGCCTTCCACATTCTCTGGTCCAACCTCCCTCTTGGAGCAAGACTATCACCAACAGGGATGCAGGCCAGGCAGCTTTGTCTAACCAACACTCAGAAAGCCCCAAGGGTGGCAAGCCACCACCACTCTCAGGACCTGTCCCAGGGCTGCTTCTCCTCTCGGGGGAGATTTTTTTTTTCCTAATGTCCAGGCTGAAATCCCAGTGCTGCAGGAGCAATTCCTTGCAAGCAGCTTTTTATAAAAGGGAGGGGAGAGGAAAAGAGAAGAGGAGAGGAAAGATCTGAGAATTAGGAAAGCTCAAACGTTTGCCAGTGGCCTTAGACTGAATTGGCTAGCTCTCTTCCAGTGTTTCCCTTGCCAATGATTGCTTACCAGTGAGAAGATAGCTTATGTGCTGAAAAGCTAGCAATGGACACGAGAAGCAATCATAGGAGGGTGAAAAGGAAGGACCAAGGGGTGGGTGAGACCATCACTGTCATTCTTTTGAGGAAACCAAATGGAAGAAACTGATGACTCTGCTGCCTTTCTTGCATTTAGCTTTTCCATAAAGTTGAATCTAGAGGTGAATAACTCACTGAAGGGATCAATTACCCTCCACAAACCACCAAGATAAAAAGATAACTAGCTGAGACTTCACAGTGTCTCTCTTAGGCACCTACAAGCCAAACTCTTGCCCCGGCATTTAGCCATGATGATGAACAGAAAAGGGGTCGGGAAATGGGCCAGGATTACGAAATAAGAGGTTCACGAACTTTCAGCTAGGTGAAATGTGTATGAGCTACAGCAACACTCATTATCAGAGGAGGAGCTGTCTCCACTTCCCAAGCCACACTCTCCAAGAACTGCTGGAGGGCTGGAGCGGAACCAAGGAAATGGCACAGAATGAGCACAGCATCCTGTTTAAAAGGCTTGAAGTCAAGTTATAGATCCGTAATTCAATGCCTGGAAAATTGACATGCACAAAGGATTAATTCAGAGACACCAAGGGGTTAATAGGGGGGCTGAGAAGTGGACAAGTGGGATTTCTTAAGAACTATTTTATACCAAACCATTTAAATTTCCTCTCTCAAAGATTTGGCAGATAAAGAGCAGCAGCAGATGTGATAATTTTGACCTCCATAGAGGACTTTTTGTTATACCAGTCAGACTTCTTGTCAGAAGGGAAATAACATCTAGATGAAAGATGGATGTAAAATTGGTGCAAAAATAGCACCTTCGTCTGGTGGCAAAAGCTATTCATGGATTATGGTGAAACTAGAAAGACATATACAGAAAGGAACAGCAGGAAAATGGTCCTCGCTTTGCTATTATTCAATGCTTCCATAATGTGGGCTAGAAGACATGCTGCACTGCCTTAGAAATATTGCAGATAATGTTAAAGAAAACGAGACCAGAGGAATGCCAGAAAGTGGATTCATCAGGTGACCTTAAGGACCTGGTGAAGACAGGATTTGACATCAGTCAGATGAAATTCAATCAAGTCAGGTGTGAAAGGCTTTGAAATCTGATCAATCCATCCGAACGAAAGAATGGGACATGGGATGACACAGGCCACAAACCAGGCAGGGGAACATGCTGGAAGCAAGCCTTCCTCTTGTGGCAGAGAGGGGAACATATCACAGGCTTTAAGGATATTTACTATTCTATTCCCATCATTGAACAAGTGTCAGGGACCAAACTGGTACACAGGGGGATTCATACTTAGGGGATGGAGACAGTTCACGCTAGCTTTACCCTGCCCGTGACTGCTATGTCTAACTGCCCTGTGCTTCCTGCCAAAGTGCCTGGCAGAGGCAAGGGTGGTGAGGACAAGCAGCTAGCCAGGGCCAGCTGCTCTCATTACAGTTTAGCCTTAATGAAACTCCACCAGGCTGGGAATGGTGTTGGGTACCAAGTTTCCACATGGCCTCCACGTTTGCCGGCTTTGAGAGGGAGATGATTCTTGAAGGTTGCTGTGGCCAGTGAGTGGCAGCCTGTCCTGGACACCTCCAGAGAAGGGCAGCCCTGCAGCGGCCTGCAAATACCTGGTCACCACAGCCAGATCAGTGAGAAAGTCCCATTCGAGTGGAGCACAAGACAATACCGCCAGTAGAAAAATCATCTATCTCCCAGGGCAAGAATGATCAGGCCACCCCATCCTGGAGGAAAGACCACCATCCTGCAGCCCTCCATACTTTCTCAGCTGTCCAAAATCCCATCCACCCCTATGACAGCTTCCCACTGTCACCAGTGTTAAGCCCCCCAGTCTCTGAGTGAGGGCACCAAGTACATTCCAGGGCCAACCAACAGACAATCCTGTACCTCATATGAGCAGCAAGTCCTGCCAGGCACTTCACACACGCTGTGGCACACTGGGCATCCTTCTGGGAGTAAAGCAGTCTCTTGGAGCTTTGAAGCAGCCTGACATTTTAGGAAAAGAGTGGAATTCTGTGACATTTCATAAAGAACTTTCTTACCTTGATGATTTAGCAGCAGCCTTTGAAATTCAGCAGCAAAAAGTCCTCCAGATAGGGCTACCAGAATTGCTGTTTACCTAGTGAATTTTTAGTATGAGAGGACAGGAACCATAGTGAATGGTGATATTCCCCCTCAGACACTGTCGCCCCAGCCCGTAGGTCAGTGGCTTTTTGGCCAAGCACATGTGTTTGAACATTCAAATGACAGGTCCAGGCAGCACACACCACTCTGGGATTGCAAGGGTTGCCTGTTGTCCTCCCCAAGGGGACACAAGGCTAGAAAGAAGCAGATGCTGGCAGAACTGCAGGGCACAGGTCTACAGGGGTGATTTTTTTACCTTGGTATAAAAGGGAAGGCACGAGAGTAATCCTGCTCTGCTTGTACCTATGCTTCACATTCTCTGTGGCTGGTGATTTCACTGGCCTTTCCATGCCAAAACCAATTAGTTTTGTCTCTACTGATGCACTGACTGCCTCAAAAGGATGTGTTGATGGTATCAGGGACATGGAAGGCAGGCTCTACTGCGTGGATTTGACACTTTGCCAAGAATAAAAGCATTTTCCTTTCACTTGCAAGATTCCTCTGACTAACCTGGAAGAGTCCTGTGCTTTCCTCCAAAGGGGACAGGATCCTCCTGTGGAGCAAAACTCAGCAGTCTGTTCACCAGCAAGTAACATGGGAGCTAGACGCAGCTATCCTTCCCTCCAAAATGCCCACATAGTTCACAAATACAGTGGGAGAATTTCCTGTTCTCAGGACGGAGATGATATCCCACCAACGTTCTCATCCTGTCCACTACTGGAATAAAATTCCCATAGACTAGAGGTCCCACTGTTTCTCAGTCCCCAGAACAGGCATGTGTCACAGCTGTCCCCCGCCCAGGGCTTTCTCAAGAGGAAAGGTTTAAGCAGGTCTTTTCTCCTGCAGCCTTGGCCATACGTCCAGTGGTTTGACCCATAAAGCTGACCGAACTGCTAGAAAATGCCTAAAGGCACAGTCATAAGCCACCTGCGCTTTGGTTTCAGGCCTTTCAGCCTAACAAGAGATCACGTACGTGCAGATGAGTCACGTTTACAGTAACCAGATGAACCCCAACATGAAGCGCTCCTTTTGCCTTGCCTGTTGCAACGTGCTCTGCACCCACAGGCACTGGCATTGCCCTGTAGCTCCCAAGCTCTGTGACCCAAGAACTGGACAAACGTGCAATTTCCACAGCCAGACAGAGCTTTAACTGCTCTCTTCTCCTTATCTGAAAAGGGCTGCACATCCAAAACCCATCATGAGAGCTTCACGTCCAAACCACTCTCAACCATTTCAGGATCGAGTCAGACAAAAATAGATACAGCTGCAAAAATGCTTTTTATATCATTCTCTGAACTGAAAGCAGAGGCTCAGAAGCAGCACTGGGCGATCTGGCAAGTCCAAGTGCAGCAGTTTGGAAGTGAGGGAGTTTAATGGCTGAGTGAATACCTGGGGGGCATCTAACAAGGCTTTCAACAACTCATTCCCAGGATCTAGTCTGAATAGCATTCAGTCACAGCTGGGCTGCAGAAACAGAGCAGCAACAACCTTAGCGCTCACTGATGGATTTACTGCTCCCTGCAGGCATTACAGGATGCTGCCCCCAAATTGCACGGGTGTATGCGGCTCCCTCACGCTGACTTATGAGCAGGGAGAACAGCCAAGGCTCCTATGGGCCACAGGACTGAGTATGATAAGCCACTGCTGGGTCCCAGCCCCAGCGTGGGACCTGCCAGCACAGGGCCTGCAAGCCCTTGCACACTCAACACATCCCCTGGTCTCCGATAACCCTTCTAAAGTGCATTCTTGGGGCTGCTGTCACCACCGTGGCCAGTCTGAGGGTAGCAGGTCAATGGGCAAATGGAAGCCCAATAAATCTGCTTGCAGAAGTCACGCCCCGAAGGCTGGAGAGCTGGGGGATGGAGCTGCACGCTGGGTGCCGACCACCGCTGCCTGTGCTCTGGGGAGGACACACAGACATCTGTTCCACATTCAGCTAGCAAGGGGGACCGCAGACCCTGTCGTGCCTGGGGGCCCGTCCTTGGCCTCCTGGCAGGGACAAAGACAGTAGTGTGTCCGTCGAGGGAGGAAGTGGGGAGCTGGTCTGAGAGAAGCCCATTGCAGCTGCAGCTGTTTGCACAATGCAGAGCGTGTCCCGGCTGCACTCACACGCTTCCTGGGCCGTGGCTTGAAAGCAAGGAGTCGTCAATGGGGAGCCCTCATTTTGCACTCTTAGAACATCTCCCACTCCAAATTCTAGAAGAAAAGGCAGCAAAATGGGATGATCAGAGCCAAATCCTTCAACCCTGACACCTGCCTTACGAGACTTTCCTGTATGATAGGGACTGAGGAGAGGCTTAGACAATCAGGTCTAATGCTAAAAAACCCAGCACGGGCTGTTCGAGCCATCCTGCTTTGCTCCCAGACTGCAGGGATTCAGGGTTTCAACAGAGGCAAATGCAGGTGGCTAGAGGACCTGTCCAAGGGGCTAGACCAGAGGAAATTACAACACCCACAAGAGCTCCCAAGTGCTGTTCCAAGCCAGTCCCCATCTCCTACAGCAGGCAGGACACAGGGGGCTGCCAGGCTCTGCAAAGTGGATCCTCCTAAAGTGAGAGAGAGGGCAAAGGGCACACAGCCACCGTCAAGCGTTGTGCCTGCTGGGCACCTGCCAGACACAGGGCAGCGCGGGGAAGCACAGCACATGCACTCCCATTTTCCATGTCCGCAGACCTGACTGCCACGTGGCTCAGTGTCCAGTGTGGGCCGAGGCCACTCTGAACCCGAGAAGCAGTGGGGTACAATATAACGTGCAGGACATGCAGGCAGTGTGGCGGTATGGGGGGGATCTTGCTGTACGCGATGCAGGCGAAGGCCCAGGGTCAGTGGGATGTAAACAGGAATTACCAGCTGCAGGGTCCTGCTAAACAGCCCTGGCCATGGCTCTTCCCTGCACGGCAAACAGGATGCTGAGAGATCCTGCTGCTGCTGCTGAGGACAAGCCTCGTAGTTGTGAGGGGAAGGGGGTCAGACTAACCCCCTCACAAACACATGATTCCTCCCCAGTCTCAGTGTCACGAGCTCAGCAGACAGCACAGGGGCAGAGCTGCCTTTGTGCAGGGAAGCTACCTTCCTCTCTCTGGAGCCACTTTTTGAAAGCTCAGCTGGACCCAGTCTTCTGGATCAGACTAAGGATTCCAGAGGAAGCTTTGGAGACTGTTGTGTGCGTGTGTTCCCCAACTGTGGCCAATTCTGGCATCAGGGAAGGCCCATCTGTTACACCAAACTCTGCTCAGTTGGTGTGACAATGGTGTAACCCAAAAGCTACTAGTCTGATCCCCGCTGATCCTACACTGAGCCACTGTCACCTAAGAGACACTAGTATTTGTCCAATCAGGTGTCCTGTCACCACCAGTGTCTGGAAGCAGACAAATAGGGAGGCAGGGAACAGGCTGAACGCAGCAATATTGCCTGAATGCGTTCCCAGCCTTCAACGACGTGGGGTATCTGAGGCTGGAAGCAGCAACGTGACACTCAATAGCCCATCATGGATTTTTTTTTTTTTTCCCCCCTTGGAATCGATCTCAAGTTCTGACCATCCTGCCCTGAATCTTTTCCAGTTCCAGTTAGCTCAAGGCCTTCTGCTGCTCCTGCCATTTACAAAGGGGGGTTAAAAAATAACGATAATAAAATGCAAGCCAACTCGACCTGGATAAAGTTTCCATCACATTCTTGAAGAGATGACTTTGCCAAAGTAGGAAAAACTTAGTCGCAGCCTCGGAGAAGTAGGAAACACCAAGTAAGGTGGCTCTCCCCACCCAGCAGCTAGGGAAATGTGGAAAGGAAGGCAGTTTCAGGCATACCATTTTATCTCTAAGACCAGATGGCTTTAAATGCTTCCCCAGAGCTTGGAAAGGGCCAGGCACTCCTTTGAGTTGCTTTTCATACCACCTCATTAGAAAGTAAAAGGGAAGAAATGAACAATCTATAACTTTGTGGCATCAGGAAATAGCTCTGTTAATCCCATTTCCTTCCCCAAACTTGCTCAGGGCAGGTCATCCAGCCTCAGGGCCACATCACCTAATCTGTTTATTGTTGCCCTGCAATCAGGAGCCTGGGCACCAGCGCAAAGGGCAGATGCATCCTCCTGGGCACTATTAATAAATTGGAAGGGCCTAGGTTGTTAAACTTGACCCCGACCCTTAATTGCGAGGCTCCCGGCATCCAGCTTCTGCTTGATGCTGCAGATCCAAGCAATGGCCGCCTCCCAGACCCAAGCCTGTGGGAGCGAGGGGCAGAGCATCTCCGGGGGCGGTGGGAGGGCAGGGGGTGCAGATGAGAGGAGAAGGAAGGTGCTGCAGGGAGAGGCACCCTAGGGCAGGCACTGCAAAGCCCAGGGTGGGGGTTCCTGTGGCACCCCTTGCATCCCGAGCAGCGGGCCTCTAGGTTTCTTGACCTGTCCATGAAAAACATGGGCAAATCCGACAAGATGCGGAATTTGTCCCTTTCCAGCAAGGCTGGAGCACATTTCACATGTGGGACAGGGAGCAAAGTCCTGGCCAGCCACACAGGGCTCAGGCTTGCTCCCACCTGCACACAACTACAGCTCAATCTGGCTGGTCCCCCGGTGACCACTGCTTTACTTGCCAGCATTTCCACTGAACTATGTTTTGTCACCACGGTAAACAGCTCCTGAGCTCGGGAGGAGCTAGACGGCACTGACAGGCCCTCATCCATGGCATTCAGGCTCACCGTGCCACCCAGCTCTCTACCAGCCCTTTCGCTCTGCCTCCCTCTCCCCCAGGAGAACTAAGTCTTCTCACAGCCAACCTCCACCTCATGTCCAAATGTAAAAGAAAATACAGGTTCCTGCGAGGGTCAGGACTAGAAGATTTCAGGCCCTTTCAGCACCTGCTCCTGTCAGGGGTGGGGGTCCCATGGCAGAAAGCAGCCTCGGGCAACACACCAGCCAGGCAGCATGTGGTGTGTTAGTTGGACCCACAGCTCCAAGGGCACTAATGGGTGGCCTGGCACGGGGCCAACAGCTGGAGCAGGGGGAACAAATTAAAAAAGTTCATGGGACAGAAAGAGAAACAGCAACCCCTAGCTTAGTTTCTCAGCTGAGGAGTGCCAAATTTTAGCAGACTACTAGCCGCATATGACAAAGCCAGATGTCCCCAGTCTGGAGCTACAGCGAGCTGGCTATCAGCATTCCTGCCCTGCAGATGTGGCAGGGGACATGAGCCCCTGGCTGAGTCCAACCCACCCCTCCCTTCCAGCTGGGCTGAGATCCAGTGATCAACAGCTCCACTATCCGTTCTTGAAATGATCTGGCACCCACAGAACAGAAGGGCTTCAGGGGTACTCAGGGAAATAGCTGTAGGATGGAGGAATGGGGAAGGGAGCTGGGGAGCAGCTGGTCCAGCATGGGCCCACCCAGCTGCACGAAACCAGCAGTGCAAAGATGCTGTGGGGCACACCTGCAGCCAGCCCTCCTGATCAGCTGGGGTTGCTCATCCCAAATTAATCTACAGGGAATGCTGCCCTCTTTTGGGCTCAGCGCGACAGGCAGAAATTGAGGGAAATTTGGAGAGGCCCAAGACCAGTGCTTTTGGGGGCTCGAAACCCCACATAGGGGCTCTCAAATGTGGTGACTTCCCATACCTGTTTCAGTGGACATCCCAGGGACTTTTCCCTCCAAGAGCCAGGCTGCTGCGCCTGCGAGTGGGCTCTGAGCGCAGCCTGGAAAGGGAAGAGCAGGGCCAAGCTGAGGACCGGTCCCTGAAGGACAGGGAGACGCTTGCCGGGACGAAGAGTGAGAAGATGAAGGCTAGGGGCTGGGAAGGTCTCCTGGGCCTGGGGAGGACCACAGGGTCTTTACAAACTCTGAGAGATACTAGCATTTCACCTTAATTAATGATTTTTACAAATCAATTCAGTTGATAGTAAAATATGTTCACAGTCAGTTTAATTAAGCAAGCCATAACAGTGTCCTGCGCTTCCCCATCAGGGAGGAGCAGGGACCGAGCGCTGCCAAGCCCCAGGGTGACACCGAGACGTCCCGGTGCCACCTGCAGCCCGGGGACGGTTGAGGGTCTCCGGCATCCTAGCCCCCACTCCCTGCGTGGGGACAGCGGGGGCCGGAGCTTCGGTGGTTCCCGCAGGCTCCCGCACCCCAGCCCTGCCTGTGCCGGGCTCCTGCCTGCGCCGGCCAGCCCTGCCTGCGCCGCTCCTGCCTGCCTACACTTCCTCCTGCCGCTGGCACCTCCCCGCATCCCTGAGCGCAGCCGGGCTGTGCTCCGGTTCCTGGCTCCACGGGCTGCCCACCGTACGGGCGGCGCTGGGACTACCGCCCTGCCGCGGGGTAGCCCTGCACGCACGGAGCAGCCCTGGGCCACCAGTGCCACCTCTTCTGCCCAGGTGACGGGCGGCAGCAGCGAGCCCCTGCTCCCCCCGGAGCGCCCCCCCTGGACTTCTCTGGCTCTGACAAGCAGGAACAGGAGTTGGAGACCCGCACCGAAGCCTTCGTCACCTACCTCCCCAGCATGCGGACGCCGACGGCGATGATCGTGGGGATGGTGCTGTGCCACTGCGGGCTCCTGCTGACCTTCACGGGCACGGTGGCACCCAGCTGGAGGCAGGTGAGCCACATGTCCAACCAGCCCATTGACTTTGTCTTGGAGCAGGGCATCTGGGACATATGCACAGAGCAGCAGAGCATCCATGACCGCCTCTGTGGGCAGGCTGATGAGCTGGCCTACTTTGAGCAGGTGCCCGTGCGGGTGGCCCAAGGGATGATGCCCACCTCGCTGGCGCTCACCCTCCTGGGCTTGGTGGTGGCTGCCCTGGGGGTTCGCTGCTGGCAGAAGGAGCCACGGCACCTGCTGGCTGGCGTGGCAGGGCTTATGCTGCTCCTCTCGGGGCTACTGAGCCTCGTGCCTGCCTCCTGGTACACCCATGAGCTGTGGACACTGCCCGCACCAGCCGGGGGCATGCTGGTTGCAGGCTATGGCTTGGTGCTGAGCTACCTGGGAAGCTGCCTGGAGATCTTGGGGGGGCTGGCCCTCGCCCTCAGCTTCCACCACTGCTGCAAGGAACGCAGGGCCCCCAGACTACCCCGCAGCCCTTCGCTGGAGGCAGGGCCGTGGTCCACCACTGGGGCTTACTGCAATCCCTGGGACGTGCTGGAGGATGAGCGAGACAGACAACAGCAGAGGAGCACCCTGCCTTGCGACTCGGACTTGTAGCCCCACAGCATAGGGACAGCAGTGGGCACTGGCCAGCCCACCTGCCTGGCCCTGGGAGCAGCCCTGGCTCCCGCTCCTCCAAGCCATGCCCTTCTCTTGAGGTTTCTCAGAACACGCTGGAAACAAGACCAAGAACCTGGCTTGAATCTCTGCAACCTCCCCAAAAGCCTGCCATACTCCAGGTCCCACAACTGTGCCAAGGCTGTGCTGGGTTGAGGACCAGCCCTGGCTCCAGTCCCTCCCTCCAGATGCAGCTTTTATCTCATCCTCCTGCACTCTGCAGCAGCTTGGGCAAAGGCAGCACCAGTGTTCTCACGTGAGCAAGGTATAGGTTATCATCCTGTAGCCTTCAGGGCTGGGAACAGGGGAGGGAAGCACCTCCCACATATCTCTGCAAACAACAAAATAAATGAAGAGGAACGGGTCTGTGCTGTGGGATGGTTATGGGCTTTCTGCCAGGCAGGCTGGGCTGAGAGCCAGTGGGCATGGCTAACCCAGCTCCCCCCTATTTTGCCTGAAACAGGGAAGAAAGGTCTGTAAAAGGGTACAGGTGCTGTTATAGCACCTTCCTCGAGGACTTTGACCCCATAGTCAAAATTTGCTCTGGAAAAGGTTTCTCCTTTCTTGAGCACAGCCACTTAAAAGGGGAGAAAAAAAAAAAAAAAAACAAACCAATCTCGGGCAGGAAAAAAGTGTATATTTCCCCTTTCATCATTAGCTTGGTGAAAGGCAGTAAAACTGGTCTCACTGGTTTACAAGGGACACTCAGGAGGTCAGAGCCGCACTATAAAATCCTGGTTGGCACCCTCCATAACATGGCAAGAGCTGAGCCAGCTTCCTTGCAGAGCTATTCAGCCAGATTTCTACCCCAGGAGAGCCCAAAGCACCCTGGTCAGCAAGTTAAGACTTGCTGCAGAGGGACAGTGGCTTGAGATGCCCTAAGTGTGGTTAAGGGATGGTACAGGATGCAGCCTGCAGCAGGGGATCAGATTCAGGTGGCTTAGAGTGTGTTGGGGCTGGAGACTTCCCAAAAAAAATTCCCAAAGCTTTTTGCTCTGGCCCGTAAGCTCCCTAGAGCTTAGAGATCTGGGAATAACAACCTAACCTCCCCTCCCTGGCCCCCACACAAACCACGACAGCACCAGAGAGGCTGCACAAAAGTTCCTTTATGAAAGTGCAGTGTTGGGGTGAGATGATCCCTTCCTCAGCGGGGCTGGCAGCTCCTGTAGAGACCACAGATGGGTGCATCAGTGATGAGCCTGAGCCAGCCTCCCTGGGCCCACCCCACACATTGGCGCAGGAGCTCCATCCACAGGCGGAGCGGGAAAGCCCCTGTATCACCCAGACCCCAGGCACCCCCAGCAGGAGGGCTGAGCTTGCCTCAAGAAAGGACACCATGCCAGCGCTGGGTGTGGGGAGGCACCTGCATATCAGGCGTCCTTGGGGCACCCCAGGGTGGCAGGCAGGGAGGTCCCTACCAGGGTCTGCTCCAGATACTGCTCACCTCCTTCCCATCATAAGCTTCGTTCACAAAAGTGTCACTCTTGGGGGGAAGCTCTTCCTCCTCTTCATCTTCTTCCTCAGGGTCGCTTTCACGGTGGTACAAGGTCAGCACCCGGGTGGAGGCAGTGCTTGAGGTCCTGGGGAGGAAAAAAAAAAAAAAAAAAAAATACACTGAGGATGGTATGGCCATTTCCTAAAGGTGGGGCAGATCCAAAGGTCCTGCCACAACCCCTGCTTATAGCCTGCCGGGATGATCAGAGCTTTCCACATAGTTCAGGAGTGCCCCAGGACACCACGCTGTCCCTGAGTGGGGAGACCCTGTCCCTCTCCATCCCCAGGTGTACCTGGCTCAGCCCAGCCCCAGAACTCACCTCCTCCGCCTGTCCCGTCTCCGCATGTAGGCCAGGGCCCCCACAGCAGCAGCAGCGAGCAGAAGGAGCACGGCCACCCCCAGGGCGATAGGGCCTGCAAGGGGCTGCACCTCTGCCTCCTCGCAGTAGTCACCACGATAGCCCAGGGCGCAGTGGCATGTTACTCGCCCAGCCTCAATAGCACATTCCCCACGCAGGTTACACGTCTCACTGCTACATGGCATGGCCCCCAGCACCTCCTCGGTGCTGGGGGGTACCAGGAAGGGCTCTCCATGCTCCTGGGGGCCAGGGGCTGTGGGCAGGCTAGGGCCGGGCTGCAGAGGCTTGGGTGCAGTGGTGGGTAAGGCTGGTTTCTGTTCTTTCACATGGGATGTTCCTGATGGTGCCACCACGGGGACTTGTGTCCCTACCTCCACAGAGGGGCCTGGAGGGATGGGCATAGATCAGCAGAGACCCAGGTGAGACCCTCCTTCCCAAACTGGAGGAGGCTGGGCAGGTCCCCCTGTGCTCAGCCAGGACCCCTGCACACCCTGGCTGTGGGTTGGCACTCACAGTCAGACTCGTCGGAGCCGTCAAGGCAGTCGGGGCGCCCATCACAGACCTGCTCTCCAGAGATGCAGCTCTGTAGATCAGGGCAAGCCTGGAGCGGGGCTGGGCAGGGCAGTGCCAGTGTGCATGCCACCCCACGCACCAGGTGGTAGCCGGGAGAGCAGCGGCACAGCCGCCCTGCAGGGTTGGGCAGGCAGAGCTGGGCACAGCCCCCATTGCTCTTTGCACAGCCGTTGGTGCCTGCAAAACCAGCACAGGTTAGCATGGCCACCATGAGGACAGCTCAAGCCCCCAGATGCTCCAGGCTGGGTCAGCCCCAGACCCACCTTCCTGTGAGAACTGGCTGTAAATCCTCATGGCTACCAACTCCTGCTCCATTGGGAACCACCAGCTCTCAGCCCGCTCCAGCCGGCTGTGCCAGATCTTGCTAGAGCCTGGAGACACATAGGGTCACCTCCTGCCACAAGGGTGCCCAGGATGGGAAGTGGGGTCCCCCAGCCTGCCCTTCACCCTGGGGAGGGGCAGCCTGCACACCCCACGGGGACTGGCAGAGACCCCTGTGTCCTGGTGCGGTAGGAGGAGCTGGACAACATATAGCAAATGGACTCACCGTTGGTTGAGGTTGTGCTCCAGAGCAGAAAGCCTTCTCCGATGGCGAAGAGCGAGAGGCCATGCAGCCCTTCCCGCACCACACGGAAGTGGGATCCATCCAGCTCGACGCTGCTGATGGTGCCTCTCTCTGCAGTGCACAGATGCAAGGACATCAGACTAGGGGGGGTGGGAGGGTGCACAGAGGGCTCCGTGCTGCCCCTCGGGGCCGTGCCCTCAGACCAAGCACCCTCACCCCTTTGTCCCCAGTAGCACCCCAACTCAGCCCACACTCACCACGGTCTGCCCAGTACAGCCGGGTGCCAGCACCCCCGAAAGTGAGGCCAGTGGGCGGCCGGGCTCTCCTCCAGACCACCCTGCGGCCGGTGCCGTCCATGGCCGCACACTCCACCGCGGTGCCGGGCCCGCGTCTGCCGGCCGCTGTGACAAAGCACATGGTGGAGGTGCGAGGGCACAGCGCCAGCCAGGCAGCGCCCTGCAGCCCCTCGCTGAGCAGCGCCAGGGCCCACCGCCCCCCGGCAGCTGCCACGTGGATGCTGGGCGGCTGCCCCCCAATCCAGTACAGGTTCCCGCTCAGCCAGTCCAGGGCCAGGGATGTCACCGTGCCCTCCACAGCCACCACCTGCTTCCAGGACAGCCGCCCCCAGTCCTTCAAGCGCAGCAGCCCGATGGAGTCACCCCCCACCTCCGCAAAGTACAGGCTCTTGTCTTTCACTGCGTAGTCAATGGCTGTCAGGCGGCCCACCTTGGCCAAGGGCAGGGACCGGTGTCGGGGAAGGCCTTGGGATCCAGCCGTTATGGGCAGGTCCTTCAGGTAGACCTGGAGGAAGGAGGCAGCACTAGGATGGGACCCCGCTCCCCTGTGAGGGGGAGTGAGGATAGCAGCCCCCAGAGCTGGCTCCAGAGGACGGTACCTGCGCCACGGCTGCAGGTGACACCAGAAGGGCAAAGGCTGAATCTCGGAGGGGCAGGCAGGTGGTCTCATCAGCAGCCAATGTCAGCCCGATGGGGCACCGGCACTGCCCGGCCTGCCTGGCACTCAGCAGGCACAGGTGGGAGCAGCCACGTGCCACGCAGGGGCTGGGGGCCATGGGGCGCAGGGCTGGGTGCATCACCTGTGGGAAGGGCAGGCTCAGCCTCAGCCCCACCAGCAGTGGAGCTGAGCATGACCGACAACATAACATGCTCCTGAGGCCTGGACATGGTCCAGCTGGGGGCAGGACGGTGAGGCAGAGATGCTCCAAGAGGACCAGAGACCCTTGACCACCAGGACTGCTGCACAAGGATGACTGGGATGGGGGTACAGCTCCCAGTGGCTCTGCACTCGGAGGATAGCAGGGCCACGCAGGGTGGGAGTCCCAGCAGAGCTGGTGCAACGGGGTTTAGGGCTCCCCTAGGTAGGTACCTGAAGGCCGTGGGGCTGCCCGTGTCGCTTGAGCAGCACAGTCCTGTTCTTTCCACTGGTCTTGTCCACCTGCTGCACGGACCATGCCTTTCTCTCCGACCAGTAGAGCTGCCCCTCACACACAGCTGCCGCAAAGGGGCTCTGAACCCAGCCCAGCTGCAGGACCTATCAGAAAGGCCATAAGCGCCCACCCTGGCCCACAGCAGGGCCCCGTCACCAGAGCCCCACCACACACCTTCACACTGGTGCCATCCAGATGTGCAGAACCGGCACTGCCCAGCTTCTCATCCAGCCAGAAGATCCTCCAGGTGGGTAGGTCAAGGGCCAGTGCTGTGGGCCAGCCCAGCCCCTGGGCCAGCAGCACGTGCCGCCGACTCCCATCCATGGTGGCTTCCACCAGCCGTGGGTGGCTCCCCACCTCTGACCAGTACAGCAACCTGGTGGGAAGAGAGGTGCTGGCCCATGGACCTGCCACAGCATCGTCCCAATACCAGGGCATCCCAGAGGAGCTGTGTAGAGCATCCCATCTCATCAGGGACACACTGAGAGCTCCACCCAGGGCAATGGCAGCTGCCTGAGCTCCTTCTTCCCCAGCTGCACAGCCCCAACAGCACCCAGCTGGCACCATCCCAACTCTTCCCCAGCCTGTTGCCTGCCTCTGTGGAGGAAAATAGGGCAGGGCAGGGATGGCAAGGAGGTCCCCATGTCCTCTTGCCCCAGCCTTACCCTGCCAGAGGCTGGAGCACCAAGGAGTGGGGCTGGTCCAGGTCTCCATCCATCACCACAGTGTACTCTGGTATCCCTCGCCAGGCAGCCCCCAGGCGAGTGGCCAGCACCTGCCCTGCTGCCCCATCTGTCCAGTACATGTTCCTCCCAAGCCAGTCCACTGCTATACAGTCTGATCTCACACCTGCAATGTGCCCAAGAGTCAGCATTCCTGGGGTGATACCTGCATGGCCCTCTGGCACAATGCTCCCAGCGCAGGTGCCCTCCATCCCAGCAGCTCTGGCTCCTCCCAACCCTGCTCCCACCAGCACCTCTCCATGCAAGGGGACACAGTCTGGCACCCCCACTATAACCCGGAGATTGCACAGCCAGAGAGGCAAGCCCTGCTAACCCCACACTGTTACAGCCCACCTTTCACCAGTGTGCCTTTCTTGGTCGAGTTGAGGTCCTGCCAGCGGATGCTCTCTGTGGCCAGGTCCATCCAAAAGACTTTCCTCTCCACCAGGTCATAGTCGAGTGAGAAGACAACACGATCTTTGTCAGCAGCCAGCAGCACCTCCTCACGCCCACTCCGCAGGCCATAAGACAACACCTCTGACTGCACAGCCACCAGCAACATGGGCTCTGGTCCTGGAGCAACACAGAGACACCCAGACCTTGCTCAGTGCTGGTGGCCCCATGGCCCCAGCACACACAGGCAGGGAACATGGCACTTGCAGGCACTGGAGCTTGCTGGGACTTGGCCCTACTGCATAGCATGTTCCCCAGCTAGAACAGAGGGATTTTCCGACCAGCCACAGGCTGGCAAGCAGCAGCTTACAGCTGAGTGAGGCCTGGGAGGCCACGTGGCAGAGGGGACAGGGCCATTTGCGGGACTACAGGGCTCCCTGTGGGTAGCAGGCACAGGGGGACAGGTACTCACCAGCTCCTGGTGTACCCTGGAGTGCCAGGGACCCTCAGCTCTCCTTGGCCATCCCAGAGCTTACCAGTGAGTTTGCAGATGCGACCATCGGGCTCCAGCAGGTAGCCAGGGAGACAACCACAGCTGTAGGACCCCGGGGCATTGAGGCACGTCTGGGTGCAGGCTTTCTCACGCTGTTCCATGCACTCATCTATGTCCATGCAGGACAGGCCATCCTCAGACAGCCGATAGCCCGGGTCACACCAGCACCGCTGTGGGGAAAAGGGCCGTCAGGGTCTCCCCTAGGGGACACAGGAGGCTCCCTCCTGCAGCTGGACCAGGGCAGCATGGCAAGGTAAGCCCTTGGACCAGGGCTCCTGGCACTCACAGGGCCCTGGGGCGAGGGGTAGCAGAGATGAGCACAGGACCGCTGGCAGGGCACAGAGCAGTTCCCCCCTTCATCTGAGCCATCCGTGCAGTCCTGTCGGCCGTCACACACCAGGGATGCATTCAGGCAGGCCCCCAGCCCACATGGGTACTCGTGGCTCTGGCAGGGAGCAACCTGGCCTACAGGGACACATGGGGAAGGCTGCCCTGAGCCTCGTCCACCAGCTCCTTTTGCTCAGCTGGAACAGAATCAGCTGCTCCTCCAGGGTGCCTGGGGCTCGCTGCAGCCACATCCAGAGCTGTGCCTGTAGCCTGGCTTCAGGCTATCCTAATCCCAAGGCCACCAGCCCTACAGCGACAACAGCTCCCCAGGGCACCTGGGGCCACCACAGATGGTGGAAGAGGCAACGAGCACACAAGGCCTTCCACCTCGGCACAGACACATCCCCACCTCCCTCTGTGCTGGGTGCCCACCAACCACCCCTGGGTGAGGGCATAAAAGCAGGGTGTTGCTCACAGCCAGCCTCGTCGCTGCCATCCGTGCAGTCACTCTCTCCGTCGCAACGCCAGACATCAGGGATGCACTCATGGCCATGGGAGCAGCTCCACTGCCGGTCCCGACACAGCCTTTCCTCCCAGGGACAGCCCTGCAAGAGCCGAGGGTGAAGAGGGCCACCAGCCCTCCTGGGAGCAAGGGGGGACATGCTGTGTCCCCATTACCCCACACACCTGCTCGTCTGTGCCGTCCCCGCAGTCAGCGGTGCCGTCGCAGCGCCAGGCCTCTGGCACACACTCCCCGCTGCGGGGACACGCCACCTCGCCCGTGCGGCAGAGCAGTGGCCGGGGCACAGCACAGCCCTCCTCATCCGAGCCATCCCGGCAGTCGCGGTCACCATCGCAGCGCAGGGCCAGGGCCACGCACTGCCCGCTCTGGCAGGAGAACTCAGCTGGGCTGCACTCCTTCGGCACTGCAGGCAGGGCCAGGGCTGAGCTGGGGCACTGTCCCCATCCCCGTCCTCATCCTACGGCACTGAGCAGGGTACGGCCCCTCCAGCCACTTGGCAGGTTGCCCCAGGCTCCTGGACCCACAGGAAACCTGGTGCACCCACCTGTGGGGCAGGCAACCCCCAGAAGCCCCCGTCCCACCCAGCCCCAGGGTCTCACCACAGCCCTGCTCATCGGCGTGGTCCAGGCAGTCAGCATGGCCATCGCACAGCCAGCTCTTGGGGACACAGCGGGTGGCAGCATCGCAGCGCAGGGCGCACTCCTGCGTGGGGCTCCAGCAGCCTGTCTCATCCGAGGCATCGGGGCACTGTGGCACCCCATCGCAGCGCTCCCCAGTCCTGACACACGCAGCTCCGCTGGCACAGTGGAAGGCACCTGGGGAGACAAGGGGCCTTGCTAAGCCTGCAGTAGGCAGCCAGGGTGCCCAGACCCTCTGCTGGACCCCCAGAGACCTAGAATGGCCCCACACTACAGCAACAGGTCTTGGTCCCTCCTAGTCGGTGCATCCCAGTGCATTTAAGTCCCAAGCAAGGTGACTGAGGCAGTCTCAGCTCAGCGACATCTAGGTCACCACAAGCAGCAGGGCCAGCCCTGTCCCCTTCTGACAGGGCCTCCATCCCAGTGCCAAGCTCAAAAGAGCCCAGCATGCCACATCACCAGCACCAGAGCCCAGGACACATTCAGACCTTCTGAGGGCCCCATCCCACCAACCCCACCAGGAAGCAGACAGAACACCTAGTACAGGGTGACCCAGCTGCACAGGGGACAGAAGAATGGCTCCTACCTGGGGTGTCGCAGAGCTGGGCACACCCATCTTCATCAGAGCCATCTGCACAGTCCTTCTCCCCATCACACATGTACTCCTGGGCCACGCACTCAGTGCCATCACGGCAGGGCACATGTGTGCGAGGACAGGACAGATGGAGGACTGGGGTCAGAAGGTATGCAGGGCTGGATGGGAGGGGTGGGGTAGGTGGCACTACCCGTGCAGGGCTGGTTGTCCGCTGGGTGGCAGTGGTCTTGGTTGGCAAGGAGCGAGTGGTGGTGATGGTTGTGCTGGTGGTGGTGGTGCTTCTGGTGGTTGGCCGCAAAGTGGTGGTTTTGGTTGGTGTGGTCCGGGCAGTGGTTGGCACAGGGATGGTCTTGGTTGATGTGGACTGGCTGGTGGTGGTTGGTGTTGTGGTAGCCTTGCTGGTTGGTGCAGGAGTACTGGTGAGCACAGTGGTGGTCTTCCTTCGTGTTGGTCTTGTGGTGGAGGTGGTGGGCCTAGTAGCAGTGGTGCTTGTAGTTGTCTTCGTAGTGGTGGTCATCGGTGGAGGGAGTGGGAGGGCAGACCCCTTGCTTGGTGGCACTGGAGAGGCATGGGAACATGAGCCTGGATTTGAGTCTGCGCCCTCCCCATGCTCCAGGCACCTCCAAGAGCACCCCACATGGCCACCAGCAGCCAGGGACCCTGCCCCAGCTCAGAGCAGCATGGGCCACCCAGCCCCAGGTACAGAGCCACAGCCACTCTTACCAGCCTGTGGCTCTGAGCCCACGAAGGCCACCACTCCCTGCACGCCTGCTGCTGGCATGGAGAGCACAAGGGCCAGTGTCCTCCGGTCCCACAGCAGCAGATGCGTCCCATTTGCTGACACCAGGTATGGCTCGAAGGCAGCCACAAGGCCGTGGGACCAGCTGGGTGTCAGGGTGACTGCTTGCCGCTTGGTCAGACTCAGTGACCGCAGGCCTGTGAGGCAGAGGGATGGTAGTGCCTGGTGGCCCGCTGGCACCCCTTGTGGCCCACTCCATGCCCCCACAACCCACAGTTATGGCAGGGACCTCATGGATGAGGCCATGGGCCCACCCATGGGACAGAGTCTGCCCCATGAGCACCCCACTGCCTGGGCAGGGACCTGCTGCATGTAGGGCTGGTCACTCCTGCCCTTCGCAACCACCCCTGCTCCCTGCTCCAGATACCACCAGGGCTCACCCAGGGCTGAGCTCCAGAGCAGGCTGAAGGCTCTGGTATCCATGGCCGCAGGCAGGTCTCCAGGCCACGTCTCATTCCAGGCATCCCAGGGGGCACCCCCGGCCAGGCTCAGCTGCTGCAGGGGCTGCCCACGGGCTAGCCAGTACAGAGTGCCCCGCTGCCAGTCCAAGAAGAGGTGTTGGATGGTGCTGCGAGCACGGTGCAGGATGCGCGGGGACATGTCAGATGCCCGGATCACCCCAATGTCCCTCCGGTTACATGCGAGCCAGTACAAGTCCCCTGAGCGGATGTCCACACGGGCAGAGCAGACTTGGCAAGCAATAGGAAGGCAAGCAGTTATGGGGCTGTCCCATTACCCTGCTTCTCCGCCTGGGTCCCCCCTGACCCTAAAACCAGGGCAAAGCTGCCCAGTGCCTCGGCATGGCTCCAGCATGGGCACCATGGGGCTGCTGTGCTCTGCACCCAGGAGAATCTCAGGGAGCACCTGGAAGGGGAGCATGCCCTCCATCACCCCATAGGGTCTCACCTGGCAGCCCAGTCGCAATGGCCTCTCTCCTGCCAGGGTGCCCCACGACACGCAGCAGTGTCCCACGGTCATCTGTCCCGTAGAGCATGGACCTCTGCCAATCCACATCTTGCAGGTGGAGGGGCTCCTGCCACTCCTGCACCCATTTGCTGTGTGCTCCGGGGCCCACCTGCACCAGGGAGATGGTCTTCCCCGACACATACACGATGGACAGCTCTGCAGGGTACGAGGGCAGTGTGTGAGCGTGGTTCCAGGGGCACTGGATGGGGTCACCAGCATGAACCAAGGCAGAAACATGACAGCACTGGTGTGTGCCAGGAACCTCATCCTACCAAAGCCACAGCTCCTTACAGCTCCCCCCTCCCACAGGGATCCATCCTGCCCCAGACAGCCAAGCCCACCTTGCAGACCCTGCTCACCTGCGCACTTCCCCGAGGGCAGGAGGAAGAGGCCCTCTGGACACGCACACTTGTAGCCCCGAGGGTGCACAGGGGACAGGAGGCAAAGGTGACTACACAGGCCTGGAGCACACGCAGCAGTGTCCCCTGGGAGCAAGGGGACATTAAGAGCTCAGGCAGCCATGACCCCCCCAATGCTTCTCCCCTTTCCGGAAGAACCACCAGCTGTCCTGGGGCTGGATAAGGGCTGACTACCCCAGGCAAGGTAGCAGTGTCACATGAGGCAGGAGGGTTCAGCTCTACCCAAAGCCATCGGACATGGCAGCTTTCCTACGGGTTCATACAACCTCTCTGTGACAACCCCCCAACCCCTCACCGCAGGGCCATAAAGTACATCAATCAGGCAGGACTCGGTGGGCTCCAGGATCCAAGGGCAGCCTCTGCTGGCACCCAGGGAAGCAGCAGGGATGCTGCCAGCCCTGCACCAGTGCGGGCACCTGGCAGGGTACTCACGGGGAGGCTGCTGCAGTGCATGCAGCACGGTGAATGCTGAGACAGGGGCACGGAGCAGCACTGCATGCTCCTGGGGAGAGGCCCGGGTGGCCGACGCCAGCTCTGTGCCATCAGTCCAGAAGAACCGGCTCTCGAAGACAGCCAGGCCCAGTGGCTCCGTGTGGCTCCGCAGGACGGCAGGAAAGGAGTGGCGCCCGCTGCCATCCACCCGCAGCGTCTCAATGGACTGGGGACAAGGCAAGGCATGGTGACCACGTGGCACCCCCACACCCTGGCACTGTCCTGCAGCCACAGGGCTCACAGTGGTGCCTTCCCCCTCCCAGCCCAGGGATGTGTGCCAGACCTGGACACTTCTCCCTGCTCCCTCCCATGCCTTGGCTGTAGCCACAGGGGAACTCTCCCCACTCCCACCTCATTGCCTCCCAGCATCTGGGCAGGGGGGAGGGCAGAACCCTACTGCCCCACATCTCTACCTCCTTGTACTCGCTGATCCAGTAGAGCCTGCCAGCCACATGGTCCAGGCTCAGCCCCACAGGCTCCTCCATGGACACCACTGTGAGCTCCTGCCGGTTTGAGCCATCCATGCCGGCTGCAGCAATGACTGTCCGGCCCCTCTGCCCACGGTTGACCCAGTACAGGGACCTGGGGGCAGGGACTAAGCATCCACTCCATGGCATAACACCAGTGCTGCCATAGCCCCACAGCAGGCATAACACGGTCAGCACCGGTATCACTCACCCAGGAGCCTGGAGCCAACCCTGGCCTCACTCCTCACCTTGCAGCTGGATGCACTGTCAGCTGCTCTGGTGCCACGTCCTTCCCCAGCACTGTCACGTAGCCCCGGCCATTGCCCAGCCCTGCACAGATGGCTGTAGGGTGGCTGCTGGCCCAGTACAGCTGCCCTGTGAACCAGTCCACAGAGATGCTGTTGACCTCCCCGGCATCTGCAGAGACAGAGCGGTTTAAGGCACACCACCTCTGCTCCAGGCTGGGAGGCAAAACCCAGGTTTTGCCCCTTCCTCTACAGGAAAGGCAGGGCTGGGATGGCAGGCCAGCTCTCGACACCCATCTCAGCTCTGCTACAGCACCCAGCACCCTCGCTCCTCCCCACCTGCATAGAGGGGCTGTGTGCCCTTCCCTGGGAGGTGAGCGCGGAGCTCGCCCTCCTCTGTCAGCCAGTAGTAGGTTTCCCGGAGCAGGTCATACACCAGGGCGCGGGGTTCGGTCTCGGTGGAGAGCAGGGGTCGGTAGGCTTGAGTCCGCACATCCAGAAGAGCCAGGTCTTCTCCCACGGCCACCAGGATCTGCGTTGCATTGTCTGCCAGGGCAAGGGGGATGCCATCCAGTGAGCAGGGATCCAGCTAGTTGGGGGCACTGCCCAGCCCCTCCGACAGCCCGGGCTCCCCAGCTCACCCTACCTGCCACTTCGCAGACAGTGCCGTGCCGCAGGGTATAGCCCTGGAGGCAGGCACAGCTGAAAGCACCTGGGGTGTTGCTGCACAGCTGGCTGCAGGGGCTGTACTCCAGGGAGCACTCGTCCACATCTGTAGGGATAGGCACTGCCAGGAGCCCGCCGCACAGCTGGCGAGCTGCCCCCAGACAGGAACACCACTGCTCCCCAGGGACCACAGGCAGGCTTCCTAGAAACCAGGACCTGGGCCCCAGCATTCACCAGCTGCTGCTGGGACATGACCCAGACACAGCCTTTGTGGGGCCAGGCATGACGCATAGGCAGGAGCAGGGCTAAGGTAGGTGTTCCCACATAGCCCTGGCTCCGGGCAGACAAGTTCTTGGTGGCTGAGGACTCACATGCCTGAAGTGTGCGTGCCCTGACCTCTCCTTACCAGCACAGCTCTGCCCGTCCACCTGCAGCACCCAGCCAGCCCCGCAGGAGCACTGCACACCCCAGTGTGTGTCAGTGCACGTCTCCGCGCAGCCCCCATTGCGTACAAAGCAGCTACGACCTGTGGGGACACATCGGAAGTGTGACACGGCATGGGATGGCTCTATGGCTCGCCCCAGCCACAAGGACAGTGGCCAGAAGCCACACACAACTCACCACACGTGCTGGGCTCGTCAGTGCCATCCAGGCAGTCGTCCTCATCATTGCACATCAGGGACTCCAGGATACACTTCCCCTCATCACACCGCACCATGCCAGGCGGGCAGGGGGCTATGGCACACACAACTCATGTCAGGAGAACAAACCCATACCAGGTGGGCACCAGGGCCACCGTGGGTCCCAGGCTCGTGGGTAGGCCCCGCAAAGCATCAACAGGTTCCTGGGATGTTTGCTACCACCCCAAGGGGAGCCGGGTCCCAGGAAGGCAAAGTACCCCCCCTAATTCACCCATGGCCTGGACAGGTCTCACCTCATCGCAGAACATCCAGGGTGCCCACTTACCACAGACATCTTCATCCGAGGAATCGCCACAGTCATCAATCCCGTTGCACTTCCACTCGGCCATGATGCACACCCTGTTCCTGCACTGCCACTGCCCAGGCAGACAGGGCTGCTGGGGACACCCCTCCTCATCCCAGCCATCCTCGCAGTCCTGGTGCCGATCGCACAGCTCCCAATGCGGGATGCAGTGGTGGGTGCCAGGACACTGCACCTTCTTTGTCCCGCACACTGAGGGAACAGAGCAGTACTCAAACCTGGCCCCATGCCCCCAGCCACCCCCACTCAGACCACCCAGCAGAGACTATGTACCACAGTCCTGCTCATCAGAGCCATCCAGGCAGTCAGCAGCACCGTCGCAACGCCAGCTGCTAGAAACACACCGGCCATCGTCACACTGCCAAACATGGGGGTCCCCACCACAGGCAACATCTGCAGAGACACCACATGATCAATAGGACCTACCGCTCTGGCACAACCACGAGGGTCCCCTCCATCCTAGCAGGGGGCAGGTGCTGGCTGGTGCCAGGGGGCAGATCCACAGCAGCCCCCAGCAGGGCTCTGGCAGGTGGAGGGCTGCCTCGCTCAGCATAGGATCCAGAATCTGTCCCCATGTCCCAGACATCCCCCAGGAGCTCTGGGGCACACAGGTCCCTGCAGGGTGCCACACAGGAGCCACTGGCAGAGCCAGCAAGGAGGAAGGTGCCTCTGGCCTGCCCTGCCACACCACCCCCCAAAGCACCAGGGCCCTTCAATGCCCTCATAGCACAGCCCCCCAGGCCACCCCACGACTGCAGATGGGTGCCAGCTCCCCCTCTGGCTCACCACACTGCTCATCCGTCCGATCAGGACACTGCTGCTCGCCATCGCAGAGCCAGGGAACAGGGATGCAGATGGCACCGCAGGCAGCCTGGCGTGAGGCTGCACACGTGGGGCCGGCAGGCGCTGCGGGAGAGAGGGAGCCCAGCCCATGGTCAGCCCGGGAGACCACCATCACGCAGCCCCCTGCATGATCCCAGCATGGGTCCCAGCACAGCCCTGCGGAGGTGGGGACTGGCCCCAGCCAGGGCCACCCTAGGACCTCCTGTGGAGCCGGAGGGAGAACCGCAGCCTCTTGTTTTCCCCCAGGGAAGGTAAGGGCCCCCACCCAACCACCCCTGGCAACAGGACAGAACTCCCCAGGGTGCAGGGACCCCCACGTTGTCAGGGTGGGAAGGATGCCACGGGGGGCAGGGACCCCCACATCACTGGTGGGGAAGACAGGGACATCCCAGGGGGGAAGGACCCTCCCATAGCCCATCGCGGGGGGAACAGCAAGCATCCCTGCGGCGGCGGCCGCCCACCGCAGCCCCTCGGGATGGAGCAGGGACCTCCCTGCCCGCCCCCCCATCCCGGTCCCGGCTCACGGGCGCGGCGGGTCCCGGCGGCGGTCGCGGTAAGCAGCAGCGGCAGGTGGATGCTGAGGAGGGCGAGGAGCAGGCGGAGCGGCGGCGGGGGGCGGCCCATGGCGGCGGGGAGGAGCGGCTCCGGGGGGCCCGGCCGGCGGGGGGGGAGCGCGGTGCCGCTGCCGCCGCCGCTGCCTTTATGCCCGGGCGCGGGCGGCCATTGGGCACCGCGGGCACCGCCCGCCGCCGGCGGAGACCCCGGCCCGCCCCGCCGCCGCGGGGGGTGCGCCGGGCCGCCTCGGGGAGCCCCCAGCCAGGGCTTGGGGCGAGGGCGGGGCAGCCTCGGTCCGCGGTGCCAGGTCGGGCCCCCTCGGGGCTCACCCCACCCACCCCCAAAAGCTGGGGGGCGCGAAGGGTCCCCGGGCCCCCCTGGCCGCGCCGTTAATCGTCCGCCTTATCGGGCGGGGATTGTTGTGAGAGCCGGCCGTGTGAACCGGGGCCCGCGGCACCTGCGCCGGGCGTGGGAAGGCAGCGGCAGCCTTGAACGCGGGGGCTCCCTCCGAAAACACCGGCCCCAGGGCGGCGCGCTGACCCCCGCCCAGCCGCCGCCGGCCCTCGACCTTGAGGGCTGGGAAGGAACCGCTGGAGCACAACAAGGAGAGCAAAAGCAGCGGATGAGGGAGGAAACCAGCCCAGCAACAGGATAAGGCACCTGCTACTGCCTGGGAAAGGAGCCCCCTCCCACCAGGCAGAGCAGAGGGGCATTGCCCAAGCCGAGGAGATGGCCACGGGGGGCTGGCAGCCCCCTCACTACACGCCCGGGGGAAGCTGCCAGTGTGCTGCTCCTCCATGGCTTTTGGCTTGCCACACGGCTGTGTGGTGGCATGAGCGTCTGACCCCCCAAGACCAGTCTGTGCTTCAAGCACATCCGTTGCCCCTGGATGCTGTGCATTTTTCCTCTCTAGCCACCCTGTGAAACTTCCCCACAGGGGCAGTTACCACTGTGGGTACTACGCTTGCTGGCACCACTGTCTGTCTGTCTGTTCAGACATATACAAAGGGCCTTTGCTTAGGAAGGGAAAGCTCTGAGGTGATATCTTGCATGCTGTGGAAGAGACTGGGTACCAGCTACAGGGCCAGCACAGGAAGGACTCTGGCACAGCCGAGTCAGTTGGGAGCTCAGGGCAGAGGCACCATCAGGTAGATGGAGAGACCAGGGTGTTGCACAGCTCTGGGTGAGATGCCCCAGGCCCATGAAATGGACAGAGAGACCAGGATGTGGTGCCTTATGAGCACTAGGTACCCCCCTCTGCCAACAACATCCCAGCACAGCCCTAATACACACCCCTACCAGTGCTGCAGCCCAGCAGGCAGATTTACCCAGCTGTCTTCTCCCGGGGGCAGCATCCCAGCACAGATCCCAGGGATGATAAGCATCCCTGGGGCGGGGGCACCAGGCAAGGGGGTCCTAGTGGTGAGGGAAGGGAGTGGAAAGGACAGATGGACACACAGCAGAGCATTATTCAGGCACCCCCAGGCCATGCAGAAAGCCCCCGCACCCTCATCACCCATACAGACCATCACTGAGAGCTGTGGTAGGTCCCTGGGGATCTGTCTCATCTCCAGAGGCTGCCCTAGCTCTGCCACCCTCAGCATACTCTTTTCTCCCCAGGATGTCCAGCACTGCCTCCACCCAGACACTGAGCCTAGGCCACTGCAAGAGCCAACCCAAAGAAGGGGTCAAATAGAGTCCCCCCCAAGAGCAATACCTCTGTGATAGGAATGAAGAGGACAGCACTTTGGGCAGGCCCCAGCAGGGACCCTCCTGCCTCCCTGGGGTGCCCAGCATGTATAGTCCTTTTCCTGCTTTCCGTATCCTTTCCTCAGCCTGGCAAGGGGCCATGGCAGCCTACCCAGGTGGATGTACAAGCCTCTAGTAGTTCTCTGGGCTGGGGGCTGCAACGTGCAGCACCCCCAGGAGACTAGTGGGCTCTCCTTGCCCACCTGTCCTTGCATTCAATTTAATTCCAGCGTAGCCTTTGCCTTCCCCGGATATCAGGCTCCCCCCATGTTGTAACCTCACCACCGAAGCAGTAATTCCTCGCAGCAGCTGGCTGGGAAGGGCAGGTGGTAGCAGAAGGACTGTAGAAAAGGGTCCAGAAGTTAGTGGATACAGTAGAAATTTCTGGTGCACCTGAGAATTAGCTTGGGCAGCTGGGGTGGAGAGGACACCTGGTGTGGCCAGCCTCTTAAAATGTGTGATTTTGGTTTTTTTTTAAAGCATGATTTTAAGTCAAATTGTTTTAAATATATGTGTATAGATAAAAGAACATACAGGCATATGTATGCACAGACAGTGTCCCACTGTACACAACTATATTCATATGCACATTCAGTAGCTTGTGCTCTATGAGGTACTGGGATTTTTTTCCCCAGCTTCTGGAGAGATTTGTCAGATATTTTCAGGTTTTTCTTTACAATTCAATCAGTTGGGAAGTCTCATTTTCTCACTGACATTTATATTCTCCCTTCTCTGCCTCCAAAAGCTAAGGGGGGGCTTGAAGATAGCAGAAAGCTCCCACGGAAGCGATAAGAGGGAGCAAATCTGCACTCACTTGATCAGCAGCATGCAAAATGCTATACAAAGTCCAGCACTATGTCCCAAGAAGTGCCAAATAACTTTTTCACCTTTAACTATTCTTAGTACAGCAAATGAATTTTTTAAAATATCCAAAGGCAGTTTCACATTAAATAGTGTGATCAGTTTTATAATGTTCATATAAAATTATGTGTATCCTTTCTGCTATATGATTGATCAGATTCCCTTCTCATTATTGGTGTAAGAAGTTTGAAACTATTCCTGTTCCTTTCCAGTAACCTTTAAGCACTCTTTTGAGGAATGTCATGCTTGTAAAAAAAAAAAAAAAAAAGAAAAAAAAAAAAGAAAAATTCAGTGGGACACCCTGCTTCATATGAGTTATTAAGCTACTGCAACCTTGTTCCCATAAAGAAAGCACAGTTCCACTTGACTCTGTGCTGTATCTGTGCTCAAAATTAAACTGCCTGCAATCTGTTGCACAAAATTTATTCCAGCAGAAAAGATGGATTTCATGAAACACCCATTTCTTCCTAGGAAAACATCTCATTCAATGCTTAAGTTACTAAAAATAACATTTCAGAGCATTCAAAACTATTTTAATAGAGGTATTTTTTTTATTTTGGTTTCCAAAACTGAAGCTTTTTCCGGGTAACAAAAATCCCTTTTCCAATCCTGAACAAAACAGGCTGAATACTTTGTGCCTGAGAACTACAACTCCTACTTCAGGGTCTGGCCCACAGCAACCTAAAGCATCATCCATGCTGACTGCAACGGTCTCATGAGACTTGTGGAGTGGTGCCCCAGTGCTGGAGGACTCCCTGACATCCCAGGTAACCCCAGTAACTCCGGTCTGGGACAGCCTTGCAAAGTGGGTGACAGATGCTTTGCCAGAGGGACAGGAAATGACTGGAGACATTGTCCTTAATTTGTCATTCTTCTACCTTACTCCTTTAGCAGCATTGTCTTTCTTTTGTTGTAATGTCCCTCCAAACTATACCCTTGTGGCTAGCACATTTGCCCAGCACCAGCCCCAAAGCAAACAGCAGCAGCAGCGGTGGCATCTGCCTTGGTGGGTATTTTAATGAGCAACAAAGTGCTCTCACAAGTAGCACCTCCAGCCTCCAAGAGCCTCAGCATAGGCAGGAGGAACACCAACACTGAGACATGTGGGCAAATCCTCCCACAGGCCAAACAGCCCTGGAAAAATAAGTTTACAAATCTAAGGCACTGCTCGGGAGAACTAGGAAATATTAGCACCTGCTGTGATGCAGACTGGCAAGAAACTGAAAGTAACAACATCCTTCACCACAGTATTCTTTCCATTAATTAACAGGGTTAATTTGGAAAGGAACAACATTCAGGCCATCTGGAGGACTAGTTTTATGAATGGACTAAGGAAACAATTTCTTGCTCTCAGCTGTAATAGCAAGAGCTACGCTCCTCTCATCACCTTAGAAGTGGCTGGAAACTTGATGCGTTTGCCCTCATGCCATTTGCTTCGGAACAGAACAGGAGAGAACGATCTTTTTAAGCAGCAAGTGAATTAACAGGATAAGGAATTTCAGCTGGTTTCAACCACTTTCACTGATTCTAGAAAATAAACCCAGAAGGCACTGTTTGGTGCCCAAAAGGGTATAAAAAAGTTTGCTTATTTTCTAAAAACTCTAGGCTTGCGATTGCATCTCCGCCACATCCTTGTCATCCTGCCCTTCCCCAGTCCGGTAAGAGTTATCTGTGAGACCTGGAGAAGATGGAGAAGGAAATCAGGACCTACACTTACAGATGCCACAGCCCCCTCACCATCTCCCACCAGGGCTTCATCCATCAGGATCTGCCTGTGATGTCTCTCCACGCAGCCACTGGGGAGCAGCAGAAGGCTGCAGGAAGGCCCTGCCTTGTCGTCCTGCTCTTCCCAGGCTCCGAGTTATCTGTGAGACCTGGGGAGAACGGAGAAGGAAATCAGGACCTCCACTTTCAGATGCCACAGCCTACGCCCAGCCTTACAGCCACCCCTGCTGCACATCCCACCTTCCAGCCTCACGGGTTGCCACCAAACCCTGCTTAAAGCTTCCCTGCACCCTTGCTGAGGAGGCAGGACAAGGTGATACAGACTCTGCTAGGAGGCCAAGCCCACGTTTAGCCCAGGACGGGATGATGTGGGCAAAGTCTCCTGGCCCTGGTAGCTCTGACCTGGCTCTGGGGCTCTGATCCTTCCACATTGGGAACAGAAAGGAAAATCACTGTCAGCCCACACCAACAGGGCAGGAGCATCTCCCCAGGGTCGTAGGCAAGCTGGTCTCTCTGGGGGATAGCCGTGCTAGTAGGACATTAGGGGTGACACACACACTCATGTGTGTGTATATATACACACACACATATATAGACAGATACTTATATAGATTCACACATACCTATATGGACGTTGAAGGATAGTTTCCAGTTCTTTGATGCCCTTCTCCACTGAGGTGTCTCCTGCCAGGCAGGTCCACAAGGTCAGTTTATCCTGGACACGACATTTAAAGCAATGTTGAAATGCTGCTGTCCTCCCTTGCTGCAGGTTATGGCTGAGAGCGTGGGAAGATGGGCAACCCCGCCATGAGCAGCTGAGTGTCCCTTGCAGGGATTAAGCAGCACAGTGCTGGATAAAGGGCAGCATTGACTGCTGCTTACAATGACTGTGGATTGAATTCATCACTATAGATGTCTTGTCGGCTCTCATGGGCAGTGGCAGACCCATCACTGTCTCTTCTGGCTTCATCTCTGTGTCCCACCTTGCTTTCTGTCATGGTTCCTCCACTCTTCACAGCAGCCATGCTGTCGCACGCACTTCTTGCTCACCTGCTTTCAGCCAAGCTGCCACCTCACACCAACATGTGTCCACCCTTCATGTTCAGGACCTGGTAGGCCCAATTTGTACCAGGAAACTTGGAGGCTCCTTACCCCAAAATAACCAGCTGTCCACACCTTCCTCTTCCCCATACAGAAGTAAAACTCTTCGCAAAAAAATAAAAATCAATAGCAGAGGTCTTCCTTCTATTCTGTTTTTCCATCCTCTGCTTAATAGCTCTAGGTTCCTCCTTGCTCATGCTCAGTCTTTGGTTCTGCATTCAACACACAGAGCAAACACCCCTGGCAAAGTTGCATTCTCACTGTGTCCCTTGGCTGAGCTCATTATCTAACAGAGTAAAAACCCAAATCATGAGAAAAGGTCCTTCTCTTCCGGAAGCAATGAACCCAACATTGCTCCAGCATCACAGATACCCATTAGCATCACATCGCTGTTTTTATCTGCTTAATACAGCATACCAAGAAGAAGAAATGTATTTATTATCTCTTCTCTAGAAGCACATAACTTCACAAGAAAACATCTGATTCATCGTTGCTTGGAAAACTAGCCTGACTTTAATATGCCCCCAGAACACCTCCTACCCACCCAGCTTTGACCAGATTTATTTTTTAAGAAGAATTTGGCTTTCTGATTTCCAACAGTCTGCAGATTTTTCTTCCTTCTCTATGTACTGAAGGCTGCATCTGCACTTGGCCACTGCTGCTAGGCTCAGCTAAAGCAGGGACCAGCTCATACACATGATGGCTTCTCACGTAGCCCACCCATGCATGTTCCCTCCATGAACACCTGGGTACACTCAGTCCTCACTGCCAGCAGCACAGTTGGTGTCCTGGGCTCCTGGACCAGGATGTCTTCCTTGACTCATGATATTGCCCTGGAGTCACTGATGCCTGCCCTGATCATCTGCTCTCAGTGTTTGCAGTAAAACCTCACTTACTTTGATTGCTCCAGACCTGGGGCAACAGCACAGCCCACTGCGATGTGAAGCACATGGTGAAGACACTCATGCAGGAAGCAACAGCAAACCTTGTCTTCTGCCAGTGCTTCCAGGGTCACTTCTTTAATGGCTCCAAGCAGCACGGAGAGCTGCAGGGAGACAAAGGAGGCTATAAAACAGGCCAATCTGCCCTCCTCTCAGACTATCACAGCAGATCTTATTTATTGCCAGTGAGCAATAAAGTATTATAACCCTGGGACAGCCTGTGCTCTGCACATAACCTCCCTTTCTTGTTCCCCAAGGAACTTTCAACAAAATTAAGGGAGAAAAAAAGCCACAAAGGAAAAGAAATTATCTTTAAGGAGGAGAGAGAAGACTGGGAAAATGTGCAGTTCTCCCCGAAACCTCACCCAGGTTCCAGTGATCAGCATTTCTTGAGCCAGACAAGGTGTCTCCATCTAATAGTCCTTGATGGCTTAGTTCTTCAAGGTATCCCTTTTTGAACTCTTGCAAACCTCAATATCCCACAGCAGGGACTTCCTGCTCTCAGCTCTGCACTGTGGGAAGAAACCAGCTCCGCTTGCTTCCTTGTAACAGGACACCCAAGAGCTTCACCTGGTGAAAGACACTTCCTCTTTGTCTCTTCAGAGCTGTACCTCATTTGTCCTCCCAAGGCTGAATAACCCTAGCCTGTTCCTACTTGAGAAACAATTCCAGACCTTCAAAAATCCTTGGTGCTCTCCTCTCTCACCGGGGAAGCCACAGTTGTGCAGAACATCTGAGACGTGGGCACACCCTGGCTGCAGGGACACTGCTGCAAATGGCATTTCCATTTTGTTCCCTTCCTAACCATTCCTAAGGTCTGCCTCAGACATGGTAGGAGTTAATCCATTCCTTGGTGTCCTGTGAGCTGCAGCTAGCAGCCAGGTGCCTGTGAAACGGGATGTCCCTGCTGTTGGCACACAACTGCACAGCTTCCTTTTGACGGTGTGCTCTGCTGGACACGGGGTGGCCAACCTCACTCTTCAGCCAGAAGCGGGGGGGCTTCTCACCTTGCGCCATCGGCTCGGATTTGAGCACAAACCCAGTGCAAATCCCAGATGTAGGCTTTCATGTGCAGGTGTCCTTACAGGGCACTCCTTGCATCTCTGCCTCTACCATGCAGTGAGTTGCCACGCATTTCCAGGATAATCCCTCCCCTCCAAAAGCTCTTCAGAGGCAGCCAAGAGCATGCTGTGCTAACCAACCCGATTACCTCAACCTGGCCCACACAAAGAGAGATGACAAGACCAGGTTAGCGCTGATCATGAAAGCTTTCCCATTGCCTTGCAGAATGCTGCTCTTCAGCATCAGCACATGCACTTCCTGGAGCAGATGGCACGGTGCACTCCAGGGGAGAGAATGGCAAATGCCTGAGACTCAGACTGCTTTAAACTAGATGTATGCGTGGTTTTGTTCATCACAGCCCATTCATGTCTTCCTTCTTGATTGTCAGCACTGGGAACAATATTATCTGCGTGGGAAATGTGCCTTGCTACCTGCTTCTCATACCGCAAGAGCATAGAGGACAACTTTTGGTGTGGGGTTCCAGGAATGGTGTGATAACATCAGGCTATCTGCAGATCACCTTGAGGATACTGGCCTAGGAGACCCAACAGTTGCGATCATACTGGCTGGAGTTGGTACGAATCTTGTCACTTCTCAGACACATGTTTTGCCTGAGGACTTTTATCCCCTTCTCCTCTCCTGCTAGGTTTCCAGACCATCCAATTGAGAGAGAAAAGCAGCAGGATAGGGTCAGCCCCTTGCAGTCTGGCATCACGATGCAGCCGCTGCTGCCAAAGTCAATCACCAGCAGCTGTTCCTCTTACCTAGCAGGTACCAGGAAGGTGGGCAATTGGAGCATCAGCCCAGGCAACTACAGCTGTTTGCTATTGCAGGGCCCACATTTTGCAGTGGGCTTTGGTATGTGCCTTATTTAGTCTTTCCTGTTGAGTGTCTGTTTGCCTTGAGTCTGGAACAGGCAGAGAGATCCCAACACTCAAGCAGAGGGGAAGAGCACTCCGGGAAGATTCAATGGGAGCAAGAGATGCAGGCAGAGTTGGTATTCCTCCTTGGAATAACGCTGCCTAAATCCTACTGATTGCAAAAGTCTCATCCAGGATGAGCATTTTGGCTTTATTTCATGATTCACGGCAGCTCTGCTGTCTGCCAGATCAAACCACACCGCACACTGCTTTGCACTGACCGGGCTTTTAGCCTCACACAAAATAGTGCTGTTGCCACACTGCCCAAAAGCAGGCAGCCAGGGAGCTGGGGCTGCGCCCAGAGCATCTTGCTTAATCCCACGAATACCAGTCCCCACAAAAATAGAAACAATTGCCTTCTCACAGAGCAGCTCGCTGTATCAAGTTTCTAGCGCTCACAGCAACCAAGATAAATTAGTATTATCTTTGTGTCTGGTAGATTAAAGGTTTCTTTCCTGTAATGTTAAATAAATGAGGGAATATTTTTTTTCTGTCTTTTGGGGATGCAGGGGGTTTGGGGTATCGCCTTACAGACTGTAAGACTGACAGACTGTGCCCACTTAATTTTTTTGCATTGATGACATGGAAAGTGTGCTTGAAGCCAAAAATGGAGCGTGTTTGCCATACATAGCAAGTGTGTTGGGAGAGGGAGGCTGGTTCAGTTAATCAAGCAGCTCACATTATTTAAAACAATCCTAAACCTACAGCGGGCCCTGCAGTTAGCACATCGTCTCTGGAGTTCAGCATCTGGGACAATGCTGCTGTGGCGAACTTGCTGGGATGAGACTGGAAAAAAAGCGGAGGATAGAGCCCTGTAGCCGTGTCGCTGACACTGCCTCAATTTTCTTACAAGAAGTATTTAAATGGGCTTGCCAAGACGGCTTCGGAGGCTAGTCTCCCATCTCAGGGCAGGGTTTCCATTTCCAAGATGTATTCTTTCTTTCATTTTAGTGCCAGAATTTTAATCAACTTCAAATGAATAAATGCGAAAGATTTGCCTACACACTCACCTCTGCTCACTGTAACTTTAGCTTGTCTCAGGTGCCTTTTGCTAAGATGCCCCACCAGCCTTCCCTGGAAAACCTGAGAGAAGATTTAAAAATCTCCTGTAATTTGGCCTGTTTGTTCAAGTGGGACGGCCAGAAGCTACCGAGGTCCTGGTTTTTAAGGTGTGCAAGGCCTTTCTCAGAGACTGGGTGGTGGTGCACCAGGAGGTGCCCAAGTGCACGGGGAAGTGCTGACGTCCACCCTCCGGAGCACAGCCGCATCTCGGGAAGCGGGCGGTCTCTGCATTTTCCCCTCACAGCAATGTGGGAGTGCCAGGACTGAGCGTTTTGTCACCCCTTGGAGGGACTGTGCCACTAAGTTCCAGGACATAAATCGCTGCGCTCATTTTCTTCTTTTAAGGTGGCACCCTCTTATATTCCTCCCAACTTGCTCTGGTTTAACCCCATTTCCTACAAGCAGGGGTTGTTTGATACCAGCCACTCAGTCTGTGTGTCCCTTTCTCAAAACCTTTGAAACCCACAGGTCAACAGCAAGCCATAGGTCAACATTAGACCCAAGCATAAAGGCCTCCAATACATCCCGTTCCAGGAAAATCAAGCCCAGTAGAGGCAAGAGACCTCCTAGCAGGACCTCCCTTCATCCCTGCAGTGCCATCAGCCAAAGACAGGGAGCCACAAGGCAATGTGGGGTGCTGGCTCTGCTCTCCATGAGACCATTTGCTTTTCTCCCGCCTTGAGCACCCTTGGAATACACTCTTGCCACCAGGAAGGAAGAGCTTTGCAGGGAATGGTAGGCTTGTGACCTTCAGTGCAAATCTTACCTGCAGTGAGCCGATACTGCCAATCCCTTTGGAAAGCCCTGGGGCTGGCTGTGGTAGCATGTCTATTGCAAACTAGAGCTCTGGGCAGCCACAGATTGCAGCATCTAGCACAAATGCATGGCCTGGCTACTTTTTTCCTGGGAAACAAAGGCATCCGAGCCTTGGGACCATGGCTGTTGGGCTCTTGCTTCCTAGAAGTGCAACTGCGCTGATCCAGCCAAACACGTTCGCCGTGGCCTTGTGGCTTTTTGGGAAGTACCAAGGGGCGGCTGATGACACTGGCATGAGCAGACAGCACTGCCTGAGCTGGCTGGGAGGGAGATGGGGAGGGTGCACGGGATGCTGTCATGCAGAAGATGCTGTGTGTGATTGGCATTGTATCCAACGGTTGCAGGGAGAAGCTGTCCTGAACAGACTGTGTGGTGTGGAAATACAGGGGTAAAGACAGGGCATCCCAAAATCTTCAGCGTGTGTGAGCCGCCCACGTATCTAATGTATGCCAGGATGCAGATTGCCTTATTCATGAGGAAAACACACATATTTAACCTGGCATCCACTACTGCAGTCCCCATCTCCAATTAAGGCTGTCTCAGGCCCTTTGGGGAGGTGATAAAGGCTATAGGAGATTAAAGGTGACTGGGACAAGCTTAAGGGCTGTGAAACTTCCTCCCCCATTAGCCACACACGCATATCCTGCCAGGCTGTTTGGTTTTCCAGAGATAACCCTGGGGTTACACTGTCGGGAGCGCAGTCTGTCTCAGCCTGCCAGCGCCTCCCAGCCTTGCTGAGAGCCCCAAGCCCCAGCAGCCTCCAGGGCAGTGCACAGCACAGCCTGAGGACCAGTGGGCATGGTAAATAACTGTGGCTTAATTAAACAGCCCCAGCCTGGCAGCAAAAGGTAAAACAGCAGGAGCGAGACTTTGGCAGCTCTTGGCCTTGCAGGGCTACCACGAAACCAGCCACCAGATGTTTCCCCAAACACCCTACCTACCTCTGGAGGAAGAGGCGAAGTAAGATGCTCAGTCTCGGGTTTAGCCCTTCTGGGGGTGGCTGGTGTTATGTAGTCCCTGTTGAGCCATGCCAGCCTGGCAGGGCACAAGTACTCTGATGTGGACTCGCTGCGCTATGTCCTGAGGCTACCTGAGAGGCCATCAAGCACCTGCCAAGCCCTGGCCGCATTCCAGCAGGATGCCAGGGAAGGCTTCTTCACAGAAAGGAACCCCCAGCCACCTGGAAGGGACATGGGAGTCTGGCAGCTCCTCTCTTCAGCTGCAGCCCAAGGCTTGGCAGGGGGGTTGTGTTGACTTTGTGCTCCAGGGCTGCAGAGGCATGTGTACAGAGCTCACGGCCCTGCGCAGCAGCTCTTCTCAGAATAAATCTGGGACTTCAGCCCTGAAGCTGGCAGCACTCACAGCACACCACCTCTGTGTGATCAGCAGCCAGCATGGACCCCACGGCTGCCCTCCTGCCTCCCCGCGCAGGGGCAGGGAATGCTCCGAGCCAGGCAGCGAAAGGCCCCACTGAGTCCTGTAATGTGCCACCTACCACAGGGGAGCTCCGAGACCCTGCCTCAGATCCCCTGTTTCGCCATCACAGTCCTGCCATCAGGCAAAGCAGAGGGACTATTCCCATCAGCTCAGCATTGGGCAGGGTTAAGGCCATTCAGTCTGAAATTCCTGGGTGCTCCACTTCTGGCTTTTGGAGCCTACTCCCCGGCCACACTCAGTTTCCTACCCTTCGGTGGAGACAGCAGAGCTTTCTACTGCTAGGTTCAGCCCTTGTTTCACTTTGCTCTTGAAGGCCACTGCAGGGTACAGAGACATAGAACAGAAACATAGTGGGCCAGGAGCAGAAAGAAGAAGGCTGAGCAACTGTTTCCCAATAAGTCTGTGTGAGTTTGGGGAGAGGATTGCTACCAGAGGATTTTCAGCATGTTTACATTGCATCTGCGCTGGATATGAAACAGGCACTTCAACTCAATAGACTCTTTGCCAGCCTTTCAACCACCCCTGCAGAGCTGGGACTCCCATGTTCCTCTTGCATTTGCAAGAAGGGAAATGGGGGTTTCCGCTGCCTTCCCCCAGGCCCGCCCAGAGGAGAAGTCTGGCTTAGACTAAACTCCGTGTCGACAGGCACCCCGAGGAGAGGGCTGCGCAGAGGCACTTGCATAAGACGCAGCTGCCTGTGCCTGAGGCAGATCAGCGGCGACCTCCCAGGGAGGGCAGATATGGAGAGGGAAATCTTGAAGTCCCCAGAGGGATGACAGGGAGGCCACAGAGCTTCTCGCTGGAGGCATCTTCTGGAAGGTATCTGCTCACCATGTTTGTTTGAAGCCTGGAGTTAAGACTGAACTAGTCGGACGTTAGCCCTGTGCACCCCAAAGAGCATCTGCCACCAGCACAGGGGTGTGTTCCGCAGGGAACACATCTCTGTTGGCTACAACCGCTCGATGTGAGCGCCTGCTTGCTTTTTCCTCCAAACTGAGTCCAGGCTGAGACTAAAAGCCACTAAACAACTTCAAAAATGTGGAGGCAGCTTGAATACCGTTTTTCACGAGACAAAAGGGAGAGCAAGGTTGGGACATGGTTTACTTAGAGGTTAAAAAATAGCCTCCGAAAAGCCATAGTCACATGATCACGCAGCAGCTGGCTGCCACTTTGGCACTGAGCTTATCTAGCACGCTCCTCCCGGGTGCCAGCTCATGCCTGTCTCTTGCAGTGTCTAGCTTACCCCAGAAAGCAGCATGCTTTATCTCATGCTGGGGCCCATAGATCAAGATATCTCAGATGACCCAGTAAAATAGCTCAGGAAAGCTCAGGGGCCTTTTTTGGATCACCTTCGGTCACTGCAGGATGTGGTCACTGAAATAGAAATTGGGTCACAACCTCTGGTAAGAGCAAAACTCATCTGGCATAGGAAAGGCAAACCATGAGAGAGTCTCCAGTCACTGCTCCAGTTTTTGGAGCTGAAACCTAACTTTGATCTGCCACTGAATTTACACCTTGATCTAACGCCAACGTCTGCACTGGCTTTGGGTCAGACGCTTCAGTCCAGACTCCAGGAGATTGCCATTGGACAGGACGATGATACGCACCACCACAGAGTCCTGTGAGACACGGAAACTTATGAAAACCATCTCTTCCCCTCTCCCTGTGATGTTCCCTAAACCAGGCCAGCACAGTAGCAACCCATGACAAGGATGCTATGGCTGCCTGTATCTCCAAAACTTCACCCAGGGAGGCAAAGGCTGAGGCCTGGGAACTTGGAAGGGCAGCAGGGAGAGCTGTGCCCCACCATCGGACATGGGATGTCCCAGAGGGAGTTGGGGAGGGCTGTGGAGCTTCTGGGGTCCTACCTCAGTGGCCAAGTTTGGTGACCTCTTGGATGACATTCTGACAGCAATGCTTTTGCATTGGAAGCATGGGGCACATGCCACAGAATTTGACAGGCTGCCTGGCATTCTAGGAAGCAGTAAGAAACACGGCCAGCAAGCAGCTGGACCAGGCAAAGCAGTCCGGCATGCGTGGCTTGGCAGGCAGGGCCACTCCTCATCACCCAGGGGTTCCATGGAGTTCAAGCTCTGGGGACTGCCTGGGAAAATGACCCCTCTCCTCTTGCAGCTCTGAGTAGGGCAGGCAAAGGACAGTCTCCGTGGTGCGTTTGAGGCGCAGCATCATGCAAGTCTCCTCGGGAGTGAAATGTGACACTGAGAGTGTGGGGCAGGTGCCACCTCCTTGCATACCAAGCCCCACTGCCCCAGCCCTGTGTCCATATGAGGCAGTCCCCAGCTGCCCTTATCACTATTTCAGGACCACTTGAATTCCTGGCTCTTATCAGGCTTTTTCTAGACACTTGAGCCCCTGAGCTCAAATGCCACTAGGCCACATCTGGCCCTTCCCTGCCCACACGCTGACCCCGCTGCTCAGAAGTTGGGGTGCCAGCGATGACATAAAGGGCAGCTTTTGGATAATAAACTGGTATTTTGCTCAAAGGATCACAGAAATCGCAGATTCTCAGGCTGCTACTTCTCATGGCCCTGTTTATTATCAAGCAGAGGCTCATTTCACCTGCCACAGGGCAGGCAGCTTTCAGTTTTACACCAGTGATGCTCACCAGTGCCCTCGTTGCTGGTCCCAGCTCTCCCAGTACAGGGTGGTTGAAGTTACCAATGCTGCCTGGGTTCTCCAGATGAAGCACGTGGGTGGGGAAGCTTCATCTCAAGATGGCCAGTCACTACCTGTCCCTGCAGGTGATTTCAAGCTATTTACAAACCCCAGGAGCATTTCTACGTGGGAGCCCTTGGGTTGGGTTGGGCAGCCTTGCTCTTTGCTCTGCAGCTGTCCCTCTGCCTGTGGGATTTTGCCTTCTGTGAAGATTTCTAGGGAGAAATGCCAATATATCTGTGGTGCTAGCTTTTTTGTGAATCCTTAAGCTTAAATGTGGTCCACCTTCCCCCACACCCTGTCTCATAGGGAGCTAAGGCCTGAGGAAGAGGAGAGCTGGACAAGCCTGTAGTGATTCCTCTCCAGATTACTTCTCCAGCCAGCTCGATTTGCAAATCAAGGATTTTCTGAAAAGGCGGCAGTGTCTTTGTGTGGCATTTTTTCCTTCTGTGAATGCGTCTGGTCCCTTTTTGAACTCGCATCAGTTTTTAGCATCCATAAGCTTCCGTGACAGGGAGTTGCACATTTTATGTACACCTCCTTTACAAATGGAAAAAAAATATTTGAGTGGTCTAATGCTAGCAGCTGATGGGATGACAGGGTCTCTGATATAACCTTCATTCACGCAGTGGGTCTTAGACCAGAGTGAGCGGTGAAACAAACCAGCCAAACTTATTTAAGGGAATAGCACAGACAGCAGCTGAGCGTGTCATGGGTAACAGCGACGCCCAGCACCAGCCCATCTGGTCGGCAGCGGGAGCTGAGGCAGGCAGGAATTTGCAGAGGTGCAAGAGCCACATGGCACGCTGTGGGCAAAGGTCCGTGAGCCAGATCCCTTGCACACAGCCCACAGATAGGCTTATTGGCTTTATGCAGAATAAGATACCTCTGTATTGGGAAGAGATGCGTGTGTTTACCTTAGATTAGGATTAATTGGCTTTCGCATATTTGATTGCTTCCTACAGATTAGGACAATTTTATATTAGCAATAATTAATTAACGGAAAGGCTTTGCCCTGAGACAGTGTAGTGAACTCACGCTCACCTACTACTTCCTATCCGCAAGAGCTTTGAGACCTTTGCTAAACCATTTTGAGTCATCCTTATTTTCTTCCTCCCTCCCTCCTTCCCTCCCTCCCTCCCTCCCTCCCTCCCTTCCTCCCTTCCTTCCTTCTGTCCTTCCTTCCTCCCTCCCTCCCTTCCTCCCTTCCTTTCTTTCTTTCCTTCTTTCTTTCTTTCCTTCTTTCTTTCCTTCTCTCTTTCTCTCTTTCTTCTTTCTTTCTTTTTTTCTTTCTTTCTTTCTTTCTTACACACATAATAATGGATTTCATGCCACACTGATATATGAGTTCTCCATGTCTTATCTGCCTCCCGTCATTCCGTACTTGCTCTCATTTTATCACATACTCTTAATTTTAAGCGCTGTGGTTTTTCACCTGTTCCTGTGAGAGCCTTGGTCCCCTGAGATGGGTCTATGAACTCCCACAGAGCACATCAGGGTGATCAGTAGCTATCAGTGCTTTCAGGGGGCAACAGTTTCAAATGGGGAAATATAATCATATAATCATGGACAGCTTTATGTGGAAGGGAGGTCTGGAGGTGTCCGTCCCCTCTCCACTCCTCATGTGAGGGCCACCCTAACTGTCAGGTCAGGATGTTTAGGGCTGCATTCAAGTGAGGCTTGATGGTCCCCAAGGACAGAGATGCCACCACCTTTAAGGCCAGGTTGGATGGGGCTCTGAGCAACCTGATCTAGTGGGAGGTGTCCCTGCCCATGGCAGGGGGGTTGGAACTAGGTGATCTTTAAAGTCCCTTTCAACCCTAACAATTCTATGATTCTATGATTTACTGCTACCCCATTCTTCTGGAGCAGAGTGGTTTCCACCTATCTCATCAGAGGTCCCTGTGTTGCAGAAGTGCCTGTTGGCTCTTGTCCTTTCAAGGTTTGGTTTTGCATTCTCTGTCTACCTCTCAGGCAGTGGAAGATGCGTCTGCAGCCCCATTAGCCATCTCTCCTCTGGGCTGAAGAAGCCCAGCTACCTCAGTCTCTCCTTATACACTGTGTGCTCCACACTCTCGCCAACCCGGTGGCTGCTGCTGGGCTGCAGTTTGTCACCATTTCTCTTGTACCAGGAGCCCAGACTAGACACAGTGCTCCATACACAGCCTCAGCAGTGCCTGGCAGTGGGGAACGCAGCCCTGATGATGATTTAAGAGCCTCAAACACTGGAATGACCTGGAAAAGGCAATTAAAGCTGGAGTGCAGTGCAATGCCTTTGACATATCACAACCATGCCGTCTGATCGTAAGGCGGTAACACATCCATAGGGAGAGTGGGCTGCAAAACAAAGGAAGTCCGCTCAATAAATAGGATGCATGCTCACGCAGATAAGAAATGTTGGGGCCAGCAGCACCATAATACGCAGCCCTCAGGCCTGTGACAGACTGCCTGCTGCAGCGTCCGTACCGGATGGAGACATTGCCTGCTTTGCAGTGCTGGTGTCAAGCACCCTCCCTGCTCTGAGGCAGCTGCCTCCAACCCTTTATCTAGAGATTTTTTAAAAAATATATTATTTAACTTCAGAAATCTCTACCGCTAGCTTTGCACTTAAGTCTTAATTTGTAATTTATGCTTTGTATTTTCTATTACAAACTGTATATTGCAGTTATGTTCAAACATTTATTGCCATATAATATATAAATACACATTTTCATATTTATGGGTGTCTAATGAGACATATACCTCCCCCCTCCCATCCCCATTACCGAGACTACAAGGCAGCAATGAGCCAGGAGTACTAACGAACTTGGCCCCCACCTGGTGTGAGAGCTGAGGCCGAGAGCAGCCAAGCACTGACACGTGGAGCCAGCTCCATGATCAAAGCCTCTGGGTTAACCAGGGGCCACCGACTGCTATTTATAGCTGCCTTAGCTCATGTTTAAGCAGAGGCCTTAAAAAGCTTGGAGGCAGTTTGGTTGCCAGGATAGCTCCATCCTGCACGTGTGGCACATAGTTCCTTGCATGAGAATGGTGCAAAGCCCAAATTGTGCCATTGCAGAGCCTGGATCAGGCCTTGGCTGTTGAGGAGGCCACAAACAGCTTGGGTTAAGCTGTTAATCAAATAGTACTTGATTATTTGATTTGATTGAGCTAACTTTGCCTACCCTTTGCAGGATCCAAGCAAATCCCTTGCCTGAGCAAACTCCCACCACAACCACAACTCTAGTGGCTGTAGGACTGGGGGCTACAAAGGTTGTCCCAAAACCATCAAACAGCTCAAACCCAACTCACATTCGCAACGACCTGAGCTGCACTAGGCCTTGTAAGGGCTCCCATGGAGGATCCAACCAGCAATGACCTTGAGGGAGAGGAAGTGGGAAGCCTGGACTTGAAGTCATTTCAAGATCACGCAATCAACAAGACCTGAGAAAGTTGGCAGGGTTTGAGGTGGGTCAGCCCTCCATGGGGCAGCCAGCCTAGATATACAGCCCTTCTCCAGGACGTGACAGCACCTTCGTGTCTCTGGGACGTGCTGCCGACGAGATCTGAAGCGCTCTGTGAGTCTCAGATGATAAGGTTACAGCAAACAGCTTCAGAAACACAGTGTTTGGTCTTTTACAGGCTGTTGCCACAGTGGGAACCTGAACATCACAGGAGGGCCAGGAGACAGGTTCTGAAGTGACCCTTACACAAATGGAAATAATTAGTGCAGAGAGTTCGGCATTGCCTGCAATTTTTCAGCATTGCACTATTAGTTTTGATGGAGTGGTACTGCACAAAATTGGGCTAATGCAGTGGGGATCAAAGTATTTTTGAAAGATCAGGAAAGATGGCCTATCAGTAGAGACCAAGTGGCATTTGGCTTTCAGAAAAAACACCCGAGTTATCATTGCAGTTCTGGAAGTATAAAAAAATCAAAACCTAAGACAGATCAAAATCTGCGGGACCAGGTTTCTTTTTTCTCTGCAACTGAGGAGCTCAAGAGTAGATGATGTTCTGCTCTCTGAGCTTATTTGAGCATAGGGCGTAACGCTGAACTCTTGCATCTTTCCATACAGACAGGTTCTTAACCCTCGCGTGCACATCTTTGTGCAGGAGTGTGTCCATGCAGGTACATGTGTATGTGTGTGCCCATGCATACGTGAGAGTCACACTGATGCCACGTTGCTGTCCCCTTGCACAACATGTGAAAAAGCAATATTGCATTCATTTCCTGTCTCAAAACACAGTCATCCGAAACACAGTGGTCACAGGGGGATGTTCAGCTGCTGTGCACTATTGCACCTCTTCTAGATTTGCCTCTCCTTTATCGGAAGCAGCTAAGTCGGCAAATCCAGTTCCCAGCCTACTGTGATGACTTTCAGAACCATCATATTTATTTCAACTTACTGATTTTCCTACAGCCCCTGGCTATTGCTATTTTTTTCCCAGCTTTGCTGGTGCCACCTGGTTCAGATCATTGTAAGCTAGTCTCCCATCTTACAAAGTCAACAACCTTCTCCTTCTCCATCTGCTGTGTCTGCACCACCTTGATCTGCCTTCCAGCACTTTAACTTCTGCTTGGGAACAGTGGCATCCAGGGAAACTTGATGGACACTAAGCAGTTTGTTTTAATTTTGTGAGGGGGGTGCATTTTCTTTACACTGGTTTTCAGCCACTGCAGGATCCCAGCAGTTGCTGCTCAAGGCTGGCAGCACCCTTCTCTTCCGCATGCCATCCCTTGCAGCAGAGGGAAGCTGGGCAGATCGGTAATAGGAGATGAGCAAAGGCTAGAAGAAGAGGGATGAAGGAGAGAGCCAAAACTGCTCACAGGCTCCCTGGGCTTGGGGCATGCACTATTCCCAGCTGTCAGCACTGGAATGCTATTTATCCTACTGTCCGATGGTCTGACTTCCTCCTCCTCGACCAGAGGCAGCAGCAGGCTTCCTTTGAATAACCAGCCTGCTTTCCAGATCCTGTCAAAGCTATTCCCAACCTGGGTGTGTCTCTTGTCTGCAGGCACATTTCCTAAATTCTGCCTTGTCCAATCCAAGTTTAGAAGTCCTTGCTCTGGTGCAAAGATAGCGCGCATAACCGATCCCTGCCAGGTGCAGATGAGATTAGCTCGATCTTGTGAGATCAGGCAGGGAGAGAGCTGTCTCTGCAGGATCCTGAGCACTCGGGAGAGGAGGCAACGCCAACCTACCTGCAGACAGTGGACTTACTTGTATGCACCAAACCTGGGATCTCAAGTGACCTACTTAGCGGCATTTCATGTGCAACTTCAGAAGCACAGGAACCCCAGAGAGGGGGAATTTTTGCTAGCCGTCAGTTTCTTCAAGTTTCTGGATAATTGGGTAAATCCTTGAATATCAGCAGTTTTTTGGTTTATTTGTTTGGGGGGGTTTTGTTGTGTTTTTGGTTTGGGTTTTTTTTTTTTTTTTCCCCCTGGGATCAAATTAAAACTTCCAAATAAAAAGGCCAGGTTACACTTGAAAAATGTTTTCAAAGAATGCAAAGGCTGATGACAGGAGTAGCTCCAGGTGACCTCCTTCCCCAGCACCCTCCACTCAGCTCTTGCCTTTACCATTGACATTGCCTTTGAGATACAATTTAAAAGTCATCCATCTTGTTCCTGCTGCTTTTCAGATTCCCTCTGTAGTGAATGCACAGAGATAGGCAAGTTTGGACAGCAACAGATCCCATCTTCCATTGACGGTAATCTTAGGATGAGAAAATGCTGCATGGAGGGATGAACCATTCTCTGCCTGAGCAGAGAGAGCCTGGATACTGACAGAGGCTCAGATGAAGGGCATGAACACCTGAAAGGATCTTAGGATTGCATTTATTATCAAGAACTACATGCACCCCTCTGTTTGGCCTTTTCTCTCTCAGCCTTCACCAGCATACCAGTGACTTTCAGGCAAAGCACAGTCCCTCATGCAAAGATAAGCCCTCTGAGTCCCCAGGCCTGGATACATGCAAGCTCCCAAGACATGTGTCCCACCAAATAAGGTTTGCAGTCTTTGTAGGGCACCAAAGTTAAAACTTACATTGCTTCAGTATGACTTGTTCATCTAGGGCATATCCAAGTCCAGCTGGTGGGACACTTGTATGGTGCAAACCAGGCAAGCTGTCAATGCAGTTGGACTCGTTCAGGCTGCCTGAGAGGAGCTGAGCATCCATCGGTCTCTGCAATCACATCCGTGTATCGATGGAACAGCCCCGATTCCTCTTCATATTCTTGCCCCTCCAGCCCAGCCCTTGCTGCCCCTCTCCTGCAAGGGCACACAGGGAATTTGTAAGATTTGAGGTTCTAGTCCAGGGTGTGTGTTTATGCTCCTTTTTCCCTTCATGGAGGAGGGCACGTACTGCTTACAGACAATTTTATTAATTTTTTTTCCCACATTGAATTTTCTCAACCAGTTACTCCTGGTTTCAAGCAATCAGCAGAAGGCATGGAAAGCCACCGTGTTTCTCTGCATCAACTGAAGTGTAACAAAGAAAAGTTTCTAGGAGATCAGGCCAGACACCTCCACAGTGCATGTTCAGTAGGGGAAGCGATGTTCCCAAGAAAAAAAAGTAAGGATGGGTACACAGTTGTTGCACTGATGTCTGCAATCTTGGGGCAGACAACCAACCTCCTTTCTTTTGCTATGATTTTTCCAGGACTTCACTGATGGGAATGAAATTTGTAGACTGCATGAAATCAAAGTCTTGGAGCAGCTTTCTGAAAAGAACATCATAGATGCTGAGAAACCAGGAGGTACCCTTCTCTTCTTGGAGGGGTTCGCCCAGTTTTGGGTCCCAATCTCTGGGGAAGAGGTTGTTTTAAGCTGGTACCCTGCATATAGTGCCTCACCTTAGCACCGCTATAACATTTTTGACAAGCACATTGTATGCCTGGCCAAGGACTTACCTCTTTGTTATTCCTGCCCACCTGTCATTTGGTCGCTCTACTGTCATTTTGTCTCCTTGTGCTGCTCTTTGGGCTCTTCCTTCACTGGAAACACATTCCTTTTTTTTCTGTGGGGACCAGCTTTCCTTAACGCTTATAAGGCAAATTTGCCTTAAGGCAAATAAGTAGTAACTTATTTGCATTCATTTCCTCCCCCATAACCTCCCTTTTTTGCAAGGATTTTCATGGTCTCTCTTGCTGGGAATTTTTATTATTAAGAACCACAGTTTTATACTGCCCAGTCTTTTTTGACAACACGCAGTACCAGACCAGGCTTTGCATCTGTCCCCACACTATCTTCTCTGTGCACGCTGGGCTGGAAGGGAAAGTGACATGTTCTTCAGCAGGGCAGAGTACATGTTCCTCGGGGTGCTTGACCATGAGCGCATATGAGATCCAAAGGGAGCCATGCCAAGGTAAATATCCTAACTTGGGCCTGCAGCCAATGTACTGAAGTAACTCCTCATTTCTGTACAGAGCCAGGAGAAGCAGAGGGGCTCTGCCTTGGAGCACAGGTCCCCAAAGCGCAGTCGAGAGCCTTAACAGAGAGCAGGATTCCCTTTGATACTGGGGCACATTGAATGCTTTTTGCTTAATTTGCTGGGATGGCCACAGGAGTTGGAGACCTATGGAAATAAAATAAGGGAATCCCATCACCCGACAGGGCTTCTCAAGTCCTTTCTTTGGTGGAGCTGTGTTTGCTGTGACCCAACAGGAGCTGGACAGGGGCCTAGGACCACAAGGAGCTCCCAAGCAACACATGTCAGACCTCAGCACACAGTTGCAGCTAAGACTGATTTGGCTGGTGAAACATAGAGCGAGAGAAGCTTTGTTTCCTACAGATTTCTGTCATGTTGTCCCTCTCTTCTGCTTTCATTATCCCAGCTTTCTCCACCGCTCCAAGACCAGCTCCGTGACATGTGCTATAGCTGGCCAAGTGGCTGTCAGTGCCGGCTGGCCGGCTGGTGCAGACATTGACTGGCCAGCGGGCCTCCGCAGCCAAGCCCCACTCCACTTTTGCTTGATGAGGATGTTCACTGGATCTCTCCCCACCAGCTGTTGATTCTCACAAAACTTAAAAGGGGTCTGTAAGCTTCCCCCTGTCAAGCGTGGCTGAAACCCACTGGTACGTCAAGAAGGGACAAGGGAGGACTGACAGCCAGAGAGACACAGACATGGAGACACCCTTTCTGGAGGATGGTATGTCATGCTGCTGATGGCCATCGCTCCTGGGGCACTGCACTGGCCTGGCTGCCTCTCCCGTTGTACCCCTGTGCTGCCCAAAATAGCCTCTTTTGTTTCGGTCAGGCTTTCCTCCCTGACCACATGCCCTTGATGACAAAAATTTCTCCAAAATTAGTCTCTCCCTTTGCATTTTAATATGAGGCAACATCTGATTCAAATTACTCCAGAGTTACCCTCACAGCCTTGTCACAGGTGGACTTCTAAAAAAAACCCTCCTCTGCTTGGTGCAAGCATCATGGCCTGGCTCAAAGGTAAGAGCAGTTTCTCAGCCCTGATGATTTGGAAATTGCTGGCCAGTGACAACGTTGCAACAGCATCAGCCGCATCACCATGGCAGGCACCATTTGCCTCCACAGGCTGCTGTGGCGAGCACAAGGAGCGTGGCACCTTTGCTGCTGCCCCAAGGACTTCCAGCAGCCAGGGATGGAGAACTCCCCCAGACCACACCACTGGGGTCTCCCGGCCAAACTGGGGCTGCATTTGGGTGTGGAGGGAGGTGTAGGGGGCTGGAGCCCCTGTGCCCATCATCAGTGATGGGGAATGGCAGCTGGGGTGGTGGGGAGAAGAAGGTAGCAGGAGGGAGCTGCTGATGTGGGAGAGGGCACGAGGTGTGGGATGGGATCTGAAAGGCCCCTTCCAACCTACACAATTCTATGGGTCTATGATTCTATGGCAGCAGCCCCGGCGCAGCTCCCTGGACAGTGCTCTTACATCAGCTGCTCCAGCGGTTTACAACACTCGCCCTTGAGCCTTGGCCCCGCAGCCTGCTGTGGTGTGGACACATTGCACAACACCCCCAGCCCTGCTGCCCTTCCCCGACGGGGCTGCCCGGTGGCCGACTGCTGGGAGGCCGAGCTGTTGCAGCATCCTGCTGGTTTCCGACAGGGAGGAGAAGATGTTCCATCCACTCCTGCCTCTAACAGGGCACCAGAGGAGGTGGCAGGACCAGGAACGCTCCCCAAGGACCTACTCAAGCCTGCTGGTAGAGGTGGGTCTTGAGGGAGTGTGGTGGGGAAGGAGGGCTGACCCACAGGAGAGATGGAGAAGCTCTGCCTCCCCTCCTGCAGCATTCCAGGAGTGCGGGAGCCACCACACCCTGTCCCAGAGGGCCCTGGGGTAAATCCTGAAGCTGAACTAGGAATAAACCCCAGACCTGATGGAAGAGTGCGACTCTCCTTCCAGAGCTGTCTATCATGGATGGGACTGGTTCTGCAACGCTCCCACAGGGAGAAACATCCCTGGAGCCTCTTCCCCATGCCATGGAGCAAGGTCTTCCTTGTCCCTCAGCAAGGCGGGAGGGGTGTAAAGCTGTGGGGAAATCACAAAGACCACTGTGCAAGGACCCAGCACAGAGCTAAATATAGCCACTATCTCAACTGCCCAAAGATAAGAGCCTGTGTCCACCGCCCGCCACAACGCCCTGCCCTGGCTTCCACCTACCTTTGCTTTGGGAGCAAACACGGAACAGCAGTTGTGAAACACGCTGCCCTGCTCACGGCAAACAGGGCTTGTATCGCGAGGCAGAAACGCACCCTCAGCCACCTCGCATACCTTCCTTCCCTGGCGCTGGGGGGGCTGGCCAAAACCTACACCGCTCAGAGGCTAACCCACATCTCCACCAGCACCTCCGTGGTACTGAGCAACCAGCAATGCGCAGGAGAAACCTACGTCAGGGCAAAGCAGCAAGTATAAGTCAGGTCAGGGCTTCCCGATTTCTGGGGTCATCCTGTTAAACTCACCACTTCCACCTGAATCTCTGTGGTGTCCCAAGATCAGCCATGCTGAGCCAGGCAGCGGTGGCCCTGCCTGGATAAGGGGAGGCAGCAGTGGAGAGGGCCCATGGGCTGTGACCACCTTATCGGGTCTCTGCCTATTGCTGCCGGGCAAATCTGAACATGGTTCCCTTATCCCTGCTGTAAACCCCGTCACTAAGTCACACATGCTGAAATCCCACCATACCCTCGGCACATAAAATATTGCTGGAACTCTGCAAGTCTCCTGCAGTAGATACACCTTTCAGCTCTCTCTCCCCCATTTTATATCTTATCACTGCCTTTATCTGAAAAGGGCTCTTAAAACAAAAAACAGCATGGGTTTTTTTTTTTTCCCCCCTCAGCAAACCCCTTTTGCCTTGCAGAGTAATATGTTTCTGAAATGGCAGCTTCCAGCAGGAAGTCTCTGGCTTTAACAATAGCTGTGTGTGTTTCCACAAGTTAATTGAAAACAAATGTTGACACTTCAGTCCTGCTTTTGTGCTCTCTCAGGGAGTCGAGAGCGAGCAGCACTGCTCGCAGCTGTGCAGTTAGAGGCCAGATGTGGCACAAAAAGAGGAAATCGCTATTATCCCCACTGTTGCCGTGGGGAGAAGGTAGATGCACCATCCCCACCTTGCAGCAGGCTTTACAGCCTCTGCTGCTCGCCCAGGGAGGCAGCAGTTGTCCCCAGAGCGGCTTCCCTGCCGGGGTGGCCAGTTCTGTGTCCACCTTCCGCATGGGTGAGGATATCGGGCTCTGCCGACGCAGACCCAGAAGCCCCCCTGGGGAGCCGGGACGGGCACTGGCAGCAGGACCCCTTGGCCCATCCGGCCCTGCAAAGCAGCGGGGGTCTGTGCCAGAGCATCGCCTCACCCAACAGATGTTTTCAGGGTGCGGGAAACACCTTCCCAGCTGTGCCCAGACAGGGGCTCCCGTGGGAAGGGTCTCTGTGACAGTTGTGTTTCTTTCTACTGTAACTCACCTCTATGAGAAAGTAATTTTTTTTCCACTCCACACTTACAAACATCGTCTGGAAAGAAGATTTTGGAGTGTCCTCTGACGTTTTCTCCCCAGCACCAGCCGTCACTTTGGTCACAAGTCGTGGCCGTGTGAGTAGCCCTCCTCCCGACCCGTCCCGGCACACCCGAACAAGATCATTGCCCCCCCAAAAGGCTTTGCTGCCTCAAGAACACATTCCTGCAGTTTTCGCCCTTATCTCTGCTCATTTGCGACGTCCGCCCCGCCCTGCTCTGTCCTCCTGGGCCGGTGGGGACAGCACGGTGGCACCGGCCAGGAGCTGGGAGCATTCGAGCCCTGGAACCGTGCCCGTCCCTTCTCGCCAAAACAAGGGAGTCCCGCTGGGGGCCGGCTTGGCGAGGTCCCTCCGCCAAAGGACAGGGTCCCCGGGGTTTGAAGCCCACGCCGGGTCAGGCAGCGCTGCCCGGCCCCCGCTCCCCCTCCCCTCCCCTCCCGCCTCCCCCGCCCCTTCGCGTGCCGGGTGCCCGGCGTCCCATTGGCCCCCCGCGGGGCTGAGAGCGCGCTGATTGGCTGCGGCGCGGGCTGGCCCGGCGGGCGGGGCGGGGCGGCGCGGGCGGGCGGGCTTAAGGTGCTGGGTCTAGGGCTACCGGAACGGCGGCGGTGGCGAGCTGGGGGGGCGGGCTGTCGGGACCGGCCTCATGCACTGCACCAGGTATGGCCCCGCCGGGGCTCGTGTCCTGCTGCCGCTGGCAGGAGCGTCCCGACCTGCTGCCGCTTGCCTTCCTCCGGTGCGGGGTCGCGGTGCGGCTGCTGCTACCGGGGAGCGGGGCGGGGGGGAGGAGGAGCTACACGGGACCCCCCAGGCTTTGGCTGCCCGGGTGAGCCGGGAGCGGTGGCGATGGGGCCGTCCATCCGCCGGGCTCTGCCCTGCTGCCTCCCCCGGGGCTCGCCGGGGCGTCCCGGAGCCGCGGTGGTGGCGGGCGGCTCGGCGGGGTCGTGTCGGGTTTGCAGCGCGGGTTTGGCTTGTAGAGCAGAAGGGACGGCGTGCAGCGGGGGGATCGTATCGGCCGGGCCTCCGGTAAATGTCTGCGGGAGCTGCCCTCGGAACAGCTCGGCTTCTCCTGAAGCGGAGTGGAGGGGGAGAGGGCAGAAAACCCGAGCGCTGCTTCATCCCGCAGTGAGTCACCTCTAAAAACTTGTGGCTTTAGCAGCTCTGCCCGTCCAGCCCTCTGCAAGAGGGTCCCCTGCTCCCCAACAGCGCTGGCAGCCGGGTGGAGGCAATCGAACGGGTTTGATACGTGCAGGTGTAAGTAATTCCTTTGCCCTGACTTCCTTCTTCCTAGAAATAGAGGAGGGAAGTGTGAGCGGTGATATCCCCTTCTGGAGAGGGTAAAGCTGCGGGAAGATGTCCACAGGCAGAATCTGGTCTGCCCTCCTTTGGAGAGGAGGGGGAAAGGAATCGGCCCCTGTACCTGTGCAGGGCTGCCTGCCTTCACCCTTCGCTTCCCAGAGCTCCCTTTCCTGTGTGCGCGCTTAGAAGTATTTCCCTGCTGCCACCTTCAAAGCATCTGAAGGTCAAGACAGCCAACACTAGCCCCAAAAGGGAAACCTTCCTCTGTTGGCTGTGAGTTGGCCATCAGCAGGCTTTCAAGAGCAGAAAGAGGTGTCTGGGGTATCAAATGAGCTGAAAAAAGACGGTTCATAAAAGCATGCAGCTCAGCCTAATAGTAGGTATGAGAAGCTCTTACTATTGTTCTTAGCTTGGAAAAAAGCTCCAGGTAATGCAAATCAGGCTGGATATTTTATGCCTCTTCATTCTAAAAATGGTGAATAACCAACACTTACTAAGAAACCTGACTTCTCAGCAGTTATGGGAATTCAGCTGAATAAATTTTCCTAGGAAAAGATGCAATGCAGATGAAACTGGCCCAAGTAAGGCAGAAGCATTGGAGGCTGCATTAATTAAAGGAGGAAATGACCTATTTAAAGTGTGTGTGAATAAAAACTTGGCAAAACCGGGTAGGGATGAGCAGAACAGTGTTAGCAGACAGGTGGATCTGCTGTCTGTCTTGTATAGCTACCCTTGAGGGGGAAGGAGGCAATGCAGAAGGAGCTGGCTGGTGGGTGTGTTGGGAAGCCAGCCTTGGCACATGTGCTCTGAATAAGCAGATGCCCCCCCCCCCGCTGAATGGATGCTGTGAGAGCCTGCTCAGAGCTGCTCTGTTGGTGTTGCAGGGTGGGGAGTTAAAGCACTGAATTGGAGAGCGTAGTTCTTGCTTTTTCTTGGCACGGGAATGATGATCAAGTACTAGAGCTGGCTGTATGTGGCTTTGGCAGCAGGAGCTCTGCTGTGTCATGTGGCTGCTGCTACTGCTGCTGGCTCGTTCCGCTCCGTGGGGTGGGAGCAGCTTTGGAGCCTGGTCTGCAGCCAAACAGGGAATTTTTATTAAGGGAATACTCTGTGCTTAAAGTAAGCTGTAACGCAGTTGACTTAAGGGTAATGTGCATGATAAATCTGTCCAGCAGTTTATCCAGCGCCAGGCCAAAGAGATTCTGCCAAGAGCCTCCAGCCTAACCTCAGTATAAGGGCAGGAGCAATAGGTGTGATGGTCTGGGAGCTGCCTGGCTGTGGAGGCACCTCCAGGGCTACATCTGGCAAGGTGCTGGGTGGGAGCTGCCCTAGTGTGGGTACAGGGAGAAGAATGGTACTGCATCCCTGGAGGAACGGGCTGGAGGCAGGGAGGCTGTGGTGGAAGGGCACACAGCCTGTGTTTTCCCGGGGAAGGACTTGCTTCCAAAGGCTTGGTCAACCTTGAGTAGGTGAGTTGTGTTTGGCAGAGCCCTGTGACTATGTGGATGATTCCCAGGGGCTCAGCACGAGCACTGTGGAGCCTTGAGGGGTGAACTCTGCACTGGAGGTGAAATCTGCTGGGCCATCTGAGCTGACATATGTTTTAAAGTGCAGTAGTGGGAAGAAAGCAGCTCCTCTGTAGGTGTGGAGCTATGTCAGCTGAGTCTCTACCCTGCTGTTGTATCAGACTGTTGCTATCCTTACAATACCACTTGCAGGCATTTTAGATGGAGCAGTTCTGGGAGACAGCGATGAGCAAAGTATGAAGCTCAACCAAACAAGTGCTTTTTAGCCTCTAAAAATACCAGATATTTGGTGTTTTATGAAAGGTGAGGTCAGTTGCGTACAGTGGCTTGTGACAAACTGAGTTCCTGCCCCTACAAAAGCGCCCTATGCCCTGGGGAGAGCCTCTCCTGGAGGGAGGGGAGTGCAGCAGGAATAGTGTTTTATGTAGCATTGAAGTTTGAAAACTTCTGTTTTTTGTGGACATCAGCAGGACTGAGGCGTGGGCTTTGCTTTGGGTCAGAAATGCTCTGGAGCCTGCTATTGCTACCTTAGCAGGACAGGGCTTGTGTGTGCCTTCAAATGGTGACTGTCCCTGCAGCAATTGGAAGAGATCTTGTTTAAGGGCACAACAGGCTCTGGTCCTGCCACTTCTGCTGTAGCACGTTTCTCACCGTGTCTGTAAATCGCACCATGCAAGTACCTGCCTTTAAGCTTGAGGAACTCGTGGGGTGGATGGAAGCAAGTTTCTTTGAAATGGCTGGCGGGAAGCAGTGTAGCATTTCTCTGTCAAAAGTCATATTAAAATACCTCTCTAACATCAACTGACCCTTCTTCTTATCTTCCAGAGTATTAGACTATTTTCCTCACAAACAAGCAATGGCTGTGGATGTAGCAATGCAGCTGTACCTGTGCTCTTCACCCTTGCGAAGAGAGAAGCGTGCCTGCAAAATTGCTCCAAAGCCAAGCAAGCCGTTGCGGCCCTGCATCCAGCTGAGCACCAAGACCACGCTGAATGGGCCAGAAGAGGCAGCAAACTCCTTCACACACAACAAAGTGAAGAAGAGAGTGTCGTTTGCAGATAGCAGAGGTTTTGCTCTGACAATGGTGAAGGTGTTCTCGGAGTTTGACGATCCGCTAGATATTCCTTTCAACATCACTGAGCTGATAGACAACATTGTGGGCCTGACAACAGTGGAGAGGGACAGCTTTGTCCTGGATTTTGTTCAGCCCTCTGTGGACTACCTGGACTTCAGAAACCGCCTCCAGGCAGACTGCGTCTGCCTTGAAAACTGTATGCTAAAGGAGCGATCCATTGTGGGAACAGTGAAGGTGAAGAATCTCGCTTTTGAAAAGACTGTGAAGATCAGGATGACATTTGACACCTGGAAAAACTTTGTAGATTACCCATGCCAGTATGTCAAGGATACGTATGGAGGGTCAGATAGGGACACATTTTCCTTTGACATCAGCTTGCCTGAGGGAATTCAGTCCCACGAAAGAGTTGAGTTTGCCATCTCCTTTGAGTGCAATGGGAAAGTGTACTGGGACAGCAACAGGGGCACAAATTACAGGATCATACGGTCAGAACTGAAGTCTGCCCAGGAAGCCACCTGCCCCCCGCGGGGCCCTGACTTCGTCAGTGCCTTCGACCAGTTTGGGAGCCCTCGGTGCTCCTATGGCCTCTTTCCTGAGTGGCCCAGCTATTCAGGCTATGAGAAGCTAGGGCCTTACTATTGACCCAAGGACAAAGTCCTGATTTGACTAACTGTTGCTGGCGGGTTGCAGGCCTGGGAGCTGGTCTGAACATGAGGTGTACGGGAAGGTGGAAGAAGAAATATGGCTCCACGTAGCTCTGCATAAGCCTCCCAGCAAAACCAGATGTGCCGTGTTCTGCTAGCAGTGGGCTTATAGTCAGGGAAGCATCTGTGGCGTAAAGGGCTTCCTTCCCTGCCTCAACTCGGATAACTGGCTCTTCGGATGCTCTAAGGACCAGGAGCTGTTGCTCATGTGTCTTTTCAGTGCTGCTACTCCTTCCTCTTCTATAAAGCTGCTAGTCTCCAGGGAAACACTACAGTGCTTATATTGTCTGTCCAAGCTATGTAGTGGTGGCTGGTTTGTATTGCTTGCCTAGTGTTAAAAGGCTTTTTCAAAATATGTTCTAGTATTAATTTTTAGTAGGCTGTACTGCAGCTGCAGGGTTCTCCTTGCAAAGCTGGCCCATGCCTGTTGGGAAGTGGAGTGGTTGGCTTGCAGGGAATGGAGTCCTCCCCTTGCACGCACCCTTGTAGTGTGAGGTCCTTCCTACTGGAGGCAGAAAGGGTGTTTTGGAAATGAAAATGCAACTGTGGTGACAGGAAATGTGGCCCTACAGCCTGCCATATTAGGAGACGTATGTGCCTGTGGGAGAGGATCTGATATGCTTAGTCACCAGTTGTTTTATCAGCTGATCTTGAAAAACTCTCAGACCCTTGGTGTTACCAAAAATAGAGATTAGCTGTAGCTGTGTGGTGCTTGTAACACAGCTGTGGGTTGACAGCCTTGACTGCTGCCTTCAAAACCTTCCCGTTTCATTGATCACTTGTGATTAAAGATGCTTTTTGCCTGTGATGGACATCTGAAGTCAGCTGTTGGCCATGCTGGGCTCTGAAAATGCAGTTCTTCCTCCTGTGGGCAGGGCTTTGTCCAGCTGGGGACCCAAGTCCTGTGCAGGAGGTTGTGCTCAGGTGTTGCAGGAGCTAAATGTAAATGGGCCACATGGCTGCTGTGTCCTCTTATAAGAAGATGACTGTGTAACTACTGTGGTGGAAGTGCCTTGACTGAGAAAGGGGTGGTGCCTGCGATCCCAGCAATGCTTTGGGATAAACAGGCTTTGGAAATTATGTTGCTTTTTAAAAAAAGATCTCCTAATGGTTTGTTACTCTGTGGCATGGACTACTTGGCAGCTAATGGCATGGCACTGATCACATGTGAGGATGCCCTGGCTGTACTAGATGAACATCAACGTGCTGGGCTTCCATTGCTGTTGTAGCAGTAGCTGCCGTTTCAGCCTGTAAATGCCCAAGCTTTGCATCTCTGAGTCTGTAAGTGGCTCACCCTACCTGTGTGAAGAACTATCTGTGAGGAGCATGAGATGTGGGGTTATCCTGACACCACCCTGGATGTGAAACAAATCACTGATGTGAGCCATTCCTATCTTCAAAGAGGTGGCTTGTCTTCTGGGCCTGTGCTGAGGTGGCCAGCTTGTGCAGTGCCAAAAAGCCTCACAAAGCTTGCCTGCTAGTTGAGCAGAATAACTTAATCCCTCAGCTCAAAGGGAGGGTGCCAAATAGTTTGTAGAAATAGAGGTCAAGGGAATCTTACTTTTTGTAGTGCATAAGCTTTATATAATTTTTTGGGTGCCTGTAATAGCCTATGGATGGGCTGGAGAGAAGCAATGGGCTGGACTACTTAACTTTTTAAACCTAGCTTTTAATTCTGGAGACTACTATATAAAATACTTACAAGCTGTTTTACCCTAACCTAGAAGGGATGCTATGATCACTGTTGGATGCCAAAAAGGGACAAGAAGAGCTTGCAGGAAGAATAGCTAGCCTTCAACTGCTGCTTTTTCAAAAACATCAACGCGTGTCATCACTGTGCTTGATCACTTAGTCCAGGTGGTAAGTCTGCTTGCTGGCCCAGAGCTCATCAGGCTTGGTTCCTCTGTTCAAGAAGCTTCCTGAGTCAGCCCTTGTAATCTGCATCTGGTCTCCCTTGAAGGGACTGTTGCCTAGCTTGGCTTGAACCTGGCTTTAAACTTAAAGCAAGTCTGAGTGACACTTCTTTCTGTGATTTAGTGTATGGTGTTTAATGCTGTAAGACACTGACTGTAGAAAAGTCATGTTCTCCTGGCATGCTGTCATGCCTATGGAGAGCTGTTTGTGGGCTGAAACAAGGCATGTATGTCTGGGGTGCTGCGGATGGTGCTATCTCCTTATGGGCCTGCTCATTTTCAGGCTATGGATGGGGGTGTGCTTAGGGAGGAACATGGAAGATAAGATAGAAGAGCAATGCCATAAGTAAAAGCAAGGCTGGGAACTGACTATTTGACCAATAGCGGTTTAAAAATATTACTTGTGGCCTTTCCCCTTTTCCCTTTTTCCATTGCCAATGTGAACATAGAAGTGAGGGGTTGCTGTCCTCGCTCTATGCCTGGAAGTGCCTTGTGGGGTGTTTTGCATGTTTGTTTTTAAATGATATTTTTGTACACAACATTCAAATGCAAAATGCACTTTATAATTGCCATGTAATGACTCTTTTAAAACTATGGTTCTGTTTTTATCTGATTGTTAAAATAAAGGTGGAACAAAATGTTGGCTGTGTACCTTTCCATCTCCTTATTTAAACACCCATGGGGCTGGGGAGGTGATTTGGACACAGGATCAGATTCCTGCAAGTGGCCATTGGCAGGGAGGAGCACACATCCACAGTGGCCTCCACTGCCTGAAACAGGAAAGAGCTGCCTTATTCCTGCTGCCTTCCTGCCAACACAAATGCTTCCAGAGCCTTTGCAGCAGTGGGAAGGAGGAGAGGAGCCAGGCCCTTGTCTCCCTGCTCTGAAGTTTCTCCACTAACCACTGTGTTCCTGAACTACTCTGTTCCCTGTTTGCAGTGCCAAGAACAGCCTTTTCAGGTTTTTCTGCATTTATTTTAGGTCAGTCTTAGTCCTTCCTCCTACCTGGCTGGATCTGGGATCAATGCTTTCTCCCTGCCTGGGTACTGGGGTGTGATGGGTGCTAGGAGAGGTGTTGCACTAGGAGGGTCAGGCTCTGTTCCAATACTAGGATCAAGTGAGTGTCAGACCCTTCTTCACCTCAAACTAGTTGTTCCTGTTGTTACTGCAATAAAAAGCACTGGCAGGAAATGTGCCCCTTTACAGGAAGGAAGAACTCTGGTGCAAATGCCAGCCCATGGCTAGTTTCAGGATTTGACCTGGCTCTGATCACCAGGGTGATGCCCTGAAGGTGTTGCATTTCAAACAATCAACTCTCCTGAGCTGGGTGGGTTTTTGCCACTTACAGATAAGAAGGGAGGGGGGAGAGCACAGACTGCCTTGGTGTGGGCCAGCTTGAGGGGCTCTGCAGGCAGTACTGCCCATCTTGCTGCACAGCCTTGCAGAGAGTGAGTTGAGCCCTTGCTCTGTACAGAAATGAAACTGAGCACCTTCTGTCTGTGGCTATTTCTGATTCTCTCACTTTCACAGGATGAACTGTCTTCCCAGGGTGTTTTGCTTTCTGCAGCAGCTGGGTAAAGGAAAGCTTTTGGTTTCTCAGGTTCCTTCCCCCAGCCTTTGCATCACAAAGCCGAGCATGCTGACACAGTGGGGTGCAAGCTTTTTCAACAAGTCGTGAAGCCGCTCCCCTCCACAGAGGTATTTGGGATCTGCATGCACCTGGGTCAAGGGTATTGAATGGTGTTTCTTGCTGGTCTGTGGTGCTTCCCTCTGCTGTGGCTCAGGGGAGCCTGCCCTGACTGTCACCCACTGCTGTTTTGTGCCCAGAGGCCTTTCTGGCATGGTCTTTGTGGTGGGATTCTTCCAGGGGTAGCAGATCTGCCCAAAGGTGGCTGAGGACTGCTCTGCAGTAGGAGTGCTTGGATACTGGGAAAGGGAACAGCACAACCTGAAGGGGAAGGAAGAAGTTATGCGTGTGTGACTTCTCACGTGCAGGTGAGTAAGAGAGAAACCCTGCACGTAATCTCCTGCCTGACAGCAGTTATGCCATGAGAAGTAGCATGAGGCAAAGGGCTTAAATTTCTTGGCAACCATTTGCCACTCCCTTTTCTCTCCAAATTCTTTGTCACTGCTACATCTAACCAACTGCTGTTAATCTGTAGCGTTTTTAATGGTGCTTTTCTTTTTTCTTTTAATCAACCACACAACACATATCTCTTTTAAAAGGCCATTTGATTGTTTTTCTGGTTGCAGAGGGGAAAACTAATTTTTTTTAAAATTTTATTTAAATTATTATTAAACTAAATTTTTATTTAAATTTTATTTGTGCCCCAGCACACCCTCAGGTGATTTGAGTGGCTTGGTCAGGGCTGCTTTCACATCCAAACCCTGGCCCGAGGTCATGAGTGAGACAACTGCATCAGCCATTTCCTCTAACAGTTTTGTGGCCAAAACCCCTGTGTGATGACAGTTTCTGTTTGACAGATAAGGAAGTTCAAGCTAAGCCTGCTGACATCCAGGGCAGCTGAGGAGATGTGTGAGCACTAGAAGGGCCAAGAAAGCTCTTGGATTTCTCTTCTAATGCCCATGTGTTACTTGCTAGAGTATACAGACATTGCAATTACCGCTTCTATAAAGCCGTTAGTGGCAGGTGTGATTGTGCACTTGCTGTGTAATATATAAAGATTCCTTAGAGTGCTCCTGGCATTCCCCCCACCCCCCAGCCTTTGCTCTGAGGCTCACAAACCTCTACCCTGAGGGTTTTCAGTGCTACCTCTTGGCAGAGATGATTAAGCTGGGATGTCATGTTGACTTCAGATGAGGTGTTTGGAAGTTCAGGTTTCCTAAGTCTGCTCTCCATGGACAGCTCTGTAAAGGAGAGGGGGGGCAGGTGTTCCCCTGGTCCATATCCAACTCCATTTGCCAAGCATGATCTCCCACTGACATGGGGATGCTGTCCTACAGGGGAGCAGCTCTGCTGAACCAATGCCACCACAGCAGCCTCATCTAGAGCACACTGGATTGCAAGTCCTGGATGTGGTGACAAAGGCAGGGTGTGGGTGCTCTCCACCTGCATCTTGGCAGAACAGGGTCAAAACTGTTTAAGAAATTTGTTAAAAGTAGATCCAAGCATGCTAGGAAGAGCACAGGTGAGAGTTTGCTGCTCTTTTCCCATTCTCATGCTTGCTAAGAGCGTCCCTGCTAGGGAATATGGGCTGCCAGAGTTGTCTCCAGCCTTGTCCAGCTTCTAGAGCAGGGCTGGTGATGGGCTGAAAAAGTTTACTCTTTGAGGCTGCTCATGTATTGAAGAAGGTCCTTGAGTTCAGGTTTCAATGCATGCTTAGCTCATGGCCCTGCTTAATCAGAAAGTGAGGCTCTGTTGCTAACTAAGCATCAGACAACAGCGCGAGCAGAGCTACAGCTGAGACACATGAGCCTGAACGTGGGGCAGTGATTAGCAAAAAATGTAGGAAATCCAAGTGAGGCTGACTGGTTTCAAACCCAACGAGGACAGTTCAGCCCGCTGTCTGGCTGTGTCTCTGTACAGATGCGGTATGAGCACCCGCATTCTTGCTTTAGACGTTTGCTGGGCCAGACTCCGCATGGGGGATGCTCTGTTGAAAAACCGCCCACAGCAGGGTAAGATGCAGAGGGTAGGAAAAATGCCTCTGTCAAACCATGGGAGTGTAAATGCATCCAGATAGTACTTTGCTGCTGGAGCAAATTTTTATTTGGTGTTAAATGTAGCTCTTACAGGCATGCAAAGTGGAGAGTGACCTGTGGAAGATGTGTTCGCCTTGCTAACACAGGAACAACAGGAACGTAAGAGGGGAGAAAGACAGAGTGCATCATTTCCCAGCAGCACTCAGCATTTCTTCTTCGGTTTCCCCTCCGCAAACTGTCAGCAAATGAACCTCACTAAGAGACTGTGTCTCTGGGGTCATGTCTCTTTTCCGCAAGGCAAGGGATAAATGGTACTTCCTTTTTGTCATGTACCATGGGGCTTCCATGTAGTGTCTCCTTCATGCTCTACAGCAAGGCATTGCCCTTTTCTCTTCTTTCTTACACACCATGATGCTGTTTCCTCCACCACCAGCGTAACTGTCACCAAACTGAAGCATGAGCTTGGTTTCACAATGCCTTCCGCAAGCTTGTGCGTGGTCTGGGGGCAGGAAGGGCACTTGTGCGCAGTGGGAGGAGGCTGCGCTGAGGGCACCCTGCGCTCCTCGGAACAGCACAGAGCTTTGCCATAAAGCCAGCAGTGTGGGGCTGGGTTACGATGCTCCCAAACTCCCCTGCTATTTCGACAGACTTACTCCTACTGGGCAGTTCGTCTGGCTCTAAATTATTGCAATAAAAGGTATTTATGTCCTTGTCTCTTTTTAATGGAGCTAAGCTTCAAACCAGCTGCTCTGGCCCTGCAAGGTTCTGCCGTGCTGCAGCCAGAGAAGCAGCCTGGCCTGTCTTTATCCTCCCCCTTGGAGGGTTACCATGCCAGACAGTTAGCTGTCTTTAAAGACATGTTAATGACATTTACACAAGGCTTAAAAAAAGAAAAACGGTGTCTTTGTTGAAAAATAATTGCAGCTGGCGTGTTCCTTTGGTACAGATAAGTCAGAGCAGTCACGGAGTTAAGTATTTTGGCTCCTGGGACAGGGATAAGGGCAAGCCCTTCCAGCCCATGCATTAGTCACAGAGCTCCCCTCTGCTCCCATGCTGCTACGTAGTCTTGGGGGGAGGGAAGGCTTAAACTTCATAACCCAGGAGAGCAGGCTCAAAAGTGCATAAGAAAAGGGTTCAGGATACCTCCATAAATGCTTTTATAGCTTCCAGCTATTTCTGGTGTGGGAGTCTTCTTGAGACCATGCTGATGTCTTTATATTTAATGAATCCTAGATGTCTGCTCTAAGCAGGACCACTCACACAGCTAGGTGAGGTCACTCAAGGCCTCATCCATGTGGATGCTGATGACCCCGATGATGGAGATGTCACCACATCTCTGTGCCCTGTCCCAGGATTGCACTGCTCTTCTGGGGAAAAGACACGGTCCTCAGGAATCAAAGGAGCTCTGACCAGTGTTGCACTCTTGCCAAACTGACCTATAGCCCACCTCCCAGTGATACCCACTGAGGTCAGCCTTAGCAAACCAGACCCCAATTTTCTTCCCAGCACTCAGTATTCAGCAATAGGGAACTAATGATCTCCTGCACCTGCTTTGCATCTTTATGGTCCCTGCCAGAAGAAAAATGGAGCATTATCACCAGAAGCATAATTTCTCAGTGTTTGTGTGGTGCCACTCCAGCACTATGGAGACAGGCACTTTTATAGGAAAAAATATAATAGCCCTCTCCAGGCTCACTCAGGGTTTTACAACCATTCCCCTTTCACAGTGTTCCCCTGGACATGTGTTGCTTCTCCTGCATTTCCCTACTTGCTGTGATTTACTAGCATCTGGGTGGTCATCAGAAATGCAGAGTGTTTCTTCATCTATGAGCTCAGCTGAATGTGTCCTTGACGGCATTGCAAGCCAGGGTTAAAGGCAGCTATATGTGATGTGGTGACAAAGACCATGAGTGGCACCTTCCACCCCTCACTCAACAGCACACTTGGTCACTGGGGTAGGATATGTTGGAACAGGTCTCCCTCTTGGGCTGAGGTCTGTCACTTTCTCCAAGAAGCTGTCTCCAAGCAAATCAACTCACAATAGGAGGCAAAATAAAAATAAATAAATCTATTGAACCCTCCACTCCTCCGTGGTGGCTTCTGCAGGAGAACTTCACTTCAGAGACCAGAACAATTGTCACTTGAATGCTTTATAGCCATGCAAGCAATTATAGCAGACATGCACTAACTTTTAAGTTGGTGGTCAACAAGATTTCTTAGACAACCAATGAATCGACACACAATCGACACACAAATCTTTCAGTGCTTCTAAATGCCCTGCAATAACAGCCCAATGCTGGTAAACAGTGAGCCATAAAGCCATCAGGAATGCACTCACTGGGGGTTAATAGCAGGATGACTGAGCATTTTAGTCATTTCTCCCTTTTTTAGATTTGGTGTTGCTGCAAGAATACATGGCTTTTGTTCAGGCACGCTGTCTTGTGAGTGCTATTTCTGCTAATAGGTATCCTGTTTTAGTCAAAAATTGAGTATTTATTTAAGTTCAGTACAAAAAGCTTTTGCCACTACTTATCTGCACCAAACTGGATTTAGTGTTTAACCACTCACCTCAACAAATACTGGCACTGCACACATGACTTGGTGGCCCACTCTGAGACCTGGGAAACCCATGGTAGTCTCAGGCTGCTTAGGACCCTCAGAATCCAAGGCTGTCTTTGAGGCTGGGCACCATATGAGATGGCTCCAGCTGGCAACTCAGGATCACTTTGGAGAAGCTGGGAAGGAAAGCTGTTATCTCCCTCTGAAATCAGAGCAATATGTGCTAGCAAGGAAAGAAGGTCTCTGAGGGCCTTGTCTTGGCCACAGTAATGTCTGTAGGATGCAGCTGTTCCCTGGGTGAGGGGACCAGGAGTTTGCATTGGCCATCCTCCTCTGGAGCACTGGCCACATGGAGCAACTCAGCTGCGCTGGGAAAAGTCCGCCCACAGCCTTAAGGTGACTGAATAGGGAACCAGGACCCTGGCCACTCAGCCCCCTTTGCCCCTTGCCTCTCCTCTTCCTAGAGTAATTTCTCTGGATGGGGGACAGGACCCTGGTTCCTTCAGCACCTGTTGGCCCACATGGCCTGGCAGGGGACAGCCCATACCCCCACCACTTGCCCTCAACTCCATTGCCAAAGACGCCAGAGCCCATGCTTACGCATGTGGAAGTCACACAGGGAAGGCACAGAAATTCATACCAATGATCAATTATTGAGCTTATGTTAAAAACACAGTATGCTCCTTTAAGGCTGTGGGGAGACACAGCTGGTTACATGAAATCTACATCTCTTGCTACCTGCCAGCAGCTGAGCAGTGGTCCCCCCATTCTGCCTGTCCCCTTCCCTGCCAGATCAGGTAACATGGAAGCAACACTGCCTTCTCTCCAAGACTGTCCCCTGTCCCAAGAGCAGAGCATTGACCTGCCTCCCAATAGCCAGGCAGACCCATTAACAGGCAGAAAGCACCTATAAAGTTACTCTCAGGCTGGTGTGCTTCATGTCAGGCGCAGCGGGTCCTGTGCTGTTCCCCAGGTTGGCTCCATGCAGTTGGGTAGAGCCAAGCCTTCACTTGCCTGCAGCCTGGACTATTCACCTGCGGAAGTCTACTAGACCGGGCGTTATTTCTGAATGCTTCTTGCAGCTTGTCTTGCTGCTGCGTAGCTGTCTTGTAGGATGTATCTCAGAAGGCACAATGAATCAAGCGGGGTCCTTCCTTTCAGCACAAGCTGTGATTCTCATATTGTCCCCTTGGTCCAGCAGCAGCACCACCAGCTAGAACTGAGAAAATAGCCCTTCGGTTTGCTAGGCTGACTTGTGGGTGCCAGGCTGGAGAAGGCCAAATTCTGGCTACATTAACCAACCTCCAAATAGCCATATAACCCACCCCCAAGCAAAACAATGGGATGTGGGAAGCCATGGCTTCAGGTCATCTCAGTGAAGCTAAATACGCTGCATAAAGATATAGGATGGGCTACACTCCTACTGAGGAGAGGAGTCCAAGTCACAGGGAGGTGGCACGACCAGGCCATCTGTGACCTCTGTTGTGGAGAACGCGGTCTCACGTTGTAGGGGCTGGGACAAGACCCTTGTGCTGGATTACACAAGAAGGCATCAGAAACACACACTCCTCTTGCCTGCTGTGTGCTGGAAGGGCTAAGTCCATCAAAACTGCAGCTGGAGTATGTCAGCTTGGGAAAATCCTGCCTCAGGGATGAATGTCTGGGATGAGAGAGTGCCACCATGCCCGCAGACTGTGCCAAGCTGAGCCAGCACAGGCTCTCAGGTTCCCTCTGTCTTATTACAGCCAAGCTCAAACTCAGTGTTAAAGCACTGCTTAGATAATCAGGGGTTGCAGTTGCACAGCCACACTGCAGAAGGTGCAGCTCCTTTGAACACCCCTCAGCTATCTTACAACTTGAGCCATGCTTTTCATGAGGCAGGGAATGAGCAGCCGGTAAGCCCTGATTGATTCTCTTGGGCTTCTCCATCTTGACGGTCCCTTTGCTGAATGGAGACAGGATGGCATTCTGGCACGGCACATGCAGTTATTCATCTTTTCTTGCCATCAACCAGCTCGTTACAGTAAAGCCCCCCAGCAATGACAGGCATCTTCCCCCCATCATGGGTAGGAAGAGCAAGGGAGAAAGAAGGCCTCAGCTCAGCTAATTAACAAAATGAGAGATCTGCCACAGTCTGGAAAAAGAGCCCAAATGGCAGGACCCTGCAGCTCCACCCTCAGGGAATTTGCATTTCTGACACTCAGTCTACCTACTTGAGAGAATACGCCTCCAGGATCAGCTGCAAGCAGAAAGACTTTTGAGCCAGTTCTGAACAACTTACTTTAAACAAGGCTCCACCCAACTCTAGCTGCAGCCAAACAAAAGCAAAAGCTCTTTTCTTCTGAAATACACAGGAGGTCATAAGCTAGCTCGGAGCTGTATTTTCAGCTCTGACGTTGCTTTTCAGCTCTGCTGCTTGTGTTCGTGCTTGGCTGCTTCTCCCTTTCCAAATTCCAGCAGTGGGTTGTCTTTCTTTCTTTAATGAGGTGAAGAAGGAAGAAGTTTGGATATGGTCTTACAGGAAAAGAGCAGATGCAATTTATAGTGTCTTGCACCAAGGCCTCACTGAGAACAACTCGGAGCCTCAAACTCAAACCCATCTGAACCTGCATCAGTAGCCTAATTTTTCTAAGGTGTAGATGAGCCAGCAAGAGGAATGGGTGAGGAGTGACCAAGGGGTGTTCCCAGTGGCAGTACAGACCCTGAGAAAAGAAAAGACTGGCAAATATGAACCCTGGGGAGATGTCCAGAACTCAATGTTTTCCATTGATCGGAAAGAGTGATCACTTCTCAGAGGAGTGACTGTTTGGTACAGAGCAGTTGTACGGCCCAGCAGACCAAGCTGTAAACAGAGCCCCAGGGAACCAGACCACTCCGAACTGGTGCATTATTGAACTGTGGGGATGACTAATCATCCAAATAGCTTTCTCCAGGCAATGCATGGAAGAAATGTCACCAACCATGTGAAAAATTGAGACCATATGCTTCTAGGAGGCTTTCTGAGGGGAGCATGCTTGACAAACCTGGAGTGAGTTCGAAGCTGGTTCTCAGGTCAGGCCCCAGCACAGCAGTCCCTCTTCTTCTGGTCCCAGGGACTCTCCCAACTCTGGTCATTATTTTCACTGCAACCAGTGAAAGGTTTTCTGAAAGGCTGCAAGTCCTTCAAGGTCAAGACAGAGCTTGTGCTTTGTTTGTTTGGAAAAAAATGAATGCTAGGAAAAAAACAGATGCTGGAGTACTGCCTCTGGCCTCCCCTATCTGTGCCTGAAGGCAACTCCTCCACGGCAGCAGCAGCCTCTCCTTCCGCTTGGCAGGTGTTTTCTGGACCAGGGCCATAGATGCGGGATCTATTTCCTGTTGAACACGCAAAGGAGAAGCAGTTACCTGGCACAGCCTGTGCCAGAAAGCACTTAGCTATGCACTTTAACAGCTGATCTGACAACACGGAGGTGCTGGCCCCTGCTCCCTGTGCTGCACGCCGTGGAGCAGCAGGGTGATCGTTGCTTTTTCTTTCCATTAGGAAGCTGTCAGACATAACCTGGCAGCTGAAAGGAGTTCTTCCACTATGCAATTAGTTTCTGGGAATTTGGGGTTTTCACATCCCACCTCTTGGGAGGCCTGTCCCTCATTGTCTGTCTCTCTGTGCACCAGTAACGGAGCCAGATATACACATACCGGAGCCTCCCCGGCGCTTTGGCCTGGTTATCCTGTTCTAAACAGCCTTGGCTACAGCTCCCGCATCTCCAGAGGGCACGCACCAATGGCTGGGAAACTGGGAGAAGGCAAAGCGAGCCCTAATCAAGCAAGGCGGCTGGTTATTACCAAGCTGCTATTTCTACTGCAAGAAGCCCTGGAGCAGCAAAACTGCTCGCCTCATGTATGTTCATTAGCAGCACAGATAAGAGCAGCATTGATTACAGGCTATAATTAGATCTCTGGGATCTTTCTGGACTGGCTTTCTCTGGCATTCTGCTACTTTGAAAGCACTTCCAAGTTCTTTTTCTCATTCTTTTTTTGTTTTCTGAATGGTCGGGATGGCATTTCCCTATTCAGCAGATTTAGGACATTTTCTCCATTGTGGCTCGCAGAGCTCTCCCCAACTTGGTGCTGCAAGCCCTACACCACAGCGTCAGCAAAAGCTCCATTGTTTGACTGCTCCCAGTCCCTTGGGCTCTAGGGTTGGCCAGACTGTAGCTCCCTTCCTAGCACTGCACAGCCAACCTGCCAAGCAGCCCTACCCGCTTTGGTTAACCTGCCAAGATGTAGTTTCATGAGCATCTTCCTCTGATGATGACTCTGATTTTCCTGGAATTGCTTTCTTAGCATGTTCTGCACAGCCAGCCTGAAGCTCTCCCAGAAAAGATGGATGCAGTAAGCCAGCACTAAGCATGTACTCCAGGCACAGCGGCCTACATGGAAATTATTACTCCTCCCCTGGAGTGCTGGAAAACAGCCTCAGCATCCACTCAAGTGAAAACAGGGGAGGAAGAGTCAAGGGAAAGACCTATGCGACAAAGGCCTGGTGTTCACGTAGCACCACTCCACATGGCAAATGGGACCCAGGGGTCTGCCTCCTTCTGGCTTACCCTCCAAAACACTGGTGTGTTGGCGACAACCACTAAACAAGGCCCTGCAGAGGGCATGTGCCTTCTGGACTGCATCACATTCAACTTTCTTTGCCACATCCACAGACCATTCCTGCATCTTCCACTGTGCCGCCCACACAGCATCCGGGAGGCAAGGGCAGAGGGGCCGGCTTCCCACCTGGGATTATGGAGCCAGAGGCAAACACACACACCCCAAAGCTTGACTGACCCATGTGCTGAAGGAGGATATCTGAGGAAGCACATTTGTACCTTCAGTTTTGAACCAAGGCCAAACTGGAGGAGATTAAAGCATATTCAGGCAGAAATTTTTCACTCTGAGGGTGGTGAGACACTGAAACAAGTTGCCCAGAGAAGTTGTAGCTGCTCCATCCCTGGAAGTGTTCAAGGCCAGGCTGGATGGAGCTTTGAGCAACCTGGTTTAGTGGAAAGTGTCCCTGCCCATGGCAGGGGGCTTGAGCTAGATGATCTTTAAGGTCCCTTCCAACCTAAACCATTCTATGCTGATTCTATGATATTTTTGAGTGGCATTCTCTTTGAGGACAGAAATTCAACCAGGACAAAACATTTTGGTGATAAGCTACTTTTCAGCTTCCTGCATTCTCATCAGAGACTCACTGACCTCACGCTGACGTGTAACCTGAACTAGATATACTGAATGCCTGCCTCTTCCCAATACCTTCAGGCAGCAATACAAACTCTGACCCACCCAATGCAAGTTAATCGTGCTATTTTCTGCAATGTCAACATGAATTTTATCCTATTGTTTGTGCTTAAAAGCTACGTGAATTGTTGGAAGCAATTTCATCTTTATTCCATAGCCTCCCCTTCCCTTTCTCTTCCCTAATCTTAAATTGCTTTTCTGACAGTTTAAAGTTAAAGCAGTTTGAAGTTAAAGCTCAGCTCTGAGAAATGACTTTGTGAAACTGTATTTGCTTACATATTAAATTTGTTCTCCTTCTGAGATCTAGGCCAGATCTGCTGAGGTTAGTGGCTCTCATACAGGTTTCTTTCTTGTCACCCCTCTGAACCCAGGAAGAACCAGTCCAGCAGAGTAAGCAGGTGATTTATTCTGGGTGATTTTCTAATTACCTATATCAGCTCTGCACGTGCAAACCACAGTATGTAGCCAAAAGGTCATCATTAGCAGAACATGGCCTGGCTGGAGCTGAGAAACTTGATTATAAGCAAGGGGCAGAAAAGAAATTACAAGCTTGAGTTTCAGAGCCCAGTGCAGGTTCTGACCCAGCTCACGCTGATTAGCAGCCAAAAATTTAAGATCAAGATCTTCATCTGCAGGTATGGCAGGAAGAAGTTCTCTGAGCAGCATGAATCACGTCTCCCCATTGACTTTCTTTTATATGTACGTGATTTTTGACCCACAACAGCCTTTTGGTGCCTAAATCCCCATCTCCCCTGTGGGTCTTACAAGTTGTCTACAGCAGCCTGTAATAAATCACCCTGGAAACACTGCCAAATAATTTCTAGCACAGAACTGCCCGAGCAGTAGGATAAGAACGTTTCTAACCAGCAGGGTCTAAGGCCGGAGCCTGCCTCTCCCAAGACGACCATGGGTTTTCAGCAAATCCGTCTGTCAGAAAGAAGAGACAGCCACAACCATTTCTGTCCCAAGGCATTTGACAAGGCAACGTATAGTTTGCACTGGAGCCAAAGTCCATTAGTTTAGCAACAAAAAGCTGGCGGCACCTGAGTTTCTAGTGTAACCTGATACCACTATTTAATGTCTACAGTGTGAATTATTAACAGAGTTCCACCCAAAGCCTTATCACTGGGAGGCTGGAAAAATCACCTGCTTTCAAGGGCAGGTTCAATTTCTTTTGTCTGACCTGGATTCTATAATTTCCCCCCATTTTAGCCTTATTTACACTTTTAAATTGACATGCATGGTGTGTGGCTTACTGCATGATGTGAAGGTCACTGCTAGCGATCTATTGGAAAGGGACAAGCTGAAAGGGAGGCAAAGAGAGAGAGAGGGCGGTTCTGTTTTCTTTGGATATAGTTTGTCACTGAAAACGCACGTGCCTAAAAAGAAATAGAATGTTTAAAGGACACTATGACAGGGACAGGTTTGCAGGGTAAAGACAAATCCTTTCTTGGCCAGACAGAAACTCAGGTTGTCTCTGCCTTTTCCAGGCCACTCTCTCATGCTCCCATCTCCCCCTTGCCCTGCACTCCCCTGGCAATCTCTCTGATAGAAACTCCCATTTCAAGTGTCCCATTTCCCCCCTGGTCTCATCTCCCACGCATCGGTTTCCCTCTGAGAAGCCCATTATCATCCTCGCTTCTATCAGGGGCGAAGCCATGTCCCAGGTTTCTCCTGAGATGTCCACAAGCTAAGTGGTACCTGAGCATCTGGTGCTCCTATACAGGCTGTGCAACCAGCCATGCCATGACGTGAGAAACGTGACAGCCATGCTGCTCAAGGGCCTGGCTTCCTGCCTGATAATTGGCTTGAAGAAGACGGAGAAAAAAAAAATTGTTTGCAAGAGTATCGTGGAGAGACATCAAGACAGAGCTATTAATAACAGGTGAGACGTAACCTGCAGGCCACATGTCACGGGGCCTCATGGTGAGGCCATCGTGTGGTATGTGCAACTTAACGTGCCTTCGTGGAGAGGCAAATGTAACCCTCGCTCCTGTGGGCCTGCAACTACTCAGCCTTTACAATGAGTATCCCAATGCTTTGTGATCTTCTTGGGAAACACCTCAGGACCCCCAGGAATGTTTTTCCCTTCTATGAATGACCTTTGCTTGGTCCTATGCCTATCCCCTACCACTGCAGAGGATGCCACAATAGGGAGGCATCATCTGTCTTAATCCTCACTTCGCTTAGTTTACCTACTTACCTAGACACAGACTAAAAGAGCCTTTAACACACTCTGGGCAATTGGTCCCCTGATGGCTCCATTGGCAGTTCATCCCACAGGGTGCTACGGGAGCACTCAGAGGCTGCGTGACCGGGCAAGGCAGGCAGCAAATCCAGCAGACAGCAAGTTGGGCTTCCCTCTGTGGCACGTGGATCTTGGACCTGATGGACACAATGACTTAGGCTAGCGACCTGCCTGCCTGTCCCCTGCAGCTGCTTAACTGTTATGGAAGTTCCTCCATCCTCAGGACTGCAGATCCAGATGCTTTCCCCCCAGAATATACTGCATTTATTTGTAGCACCACAAGAATTTTCCTTGCCTTGTTTTCTGGCCACCTTCCTAATTTTTCCAGGGCAACTTGGGTTGTTATTTCATGACACGTTCAAAATCCTGGAAAGTTATTGCAAGCGAGTGCCCTCACTTGCCATTGGGATGTGCAGTCTCAAACTCCCCTTTACACAACCCTCGCTTTTGCACACAGACCACAGCCCTCTTTCCACGGGATCCAGTCTGCTATCCAACATCTCACAGACCTCTGGTGATATTATACCCAGCACAAACCATTACTCTGTAGAGTCTGATTGTCTGCCTTTTCTGCCAGCACCATGCAGAGACAATGGCACACTCCTTCACAGCAGTATTTTCTCTTCTGCAAACCACAACTGGCTCCTGCTTTACAGCAGCGAAAGCAGATGTCTTTATTTCACTGTTACTAGGAAGTGAAATTATTGCACACTATTTGCCAAAATATCCTTCTTCCCAGATTTCAGTATGACCAGAGATGGGAGGAAGATGCTGTTCTAGTTTCATCTACTTGAAGAAGTGTTTAGCACACAGCTAAAGAGCAGAGCATGGCACAGCTAAACAAGAGTGGGGAATATTTCCCTGTGACCAGGCTGCCTTCAAGACCAAACACATCTGCCTAGAGAGCCTGCAGAGCCTCCTGGAGACTGCTGTCTCGGGGAACGGCTCTTGAGGCCAGCCTCTCACTTTTCATGGGGTAGCCCCCAGGGAAAGCCCAACTGCCCACATGGGAACCATCTTCCAGATCAACTTCCAGTGCTACTCGCTCCCCATGACTGTCACATCTCTCCGGCCAAGGGGCAGAGGTCTACAACGGATCTCAGACACACATGTGAACCAAGCCCTGGTGTTAGAACAAGAGCAGGGACGGCCTCAGGGGTGACTCCATCCATGCGTCCACCCTGCTGAAACAAAGTGCTCTGCACAGGGCAGGTACCTCAGGGAACAGCTAAATACCTCCCCCTTTATAGAGAGGAGATGGAAAGAGGCCAATGATCTGGGAGGGACTGGCAGCTGGGTGGAGGACAGGAAGGGCAGCCCAGGAGAGAGGCTGGAGAAGGCTGATCGGGAAAGGTGGAGAAACCCCACTCTGTTCCTCCTTGTTGGCTTTGCTCTCCCCTCCTAGCACGTCCAATACACAACCACCAGGAAAGCAGCTGTTGGTTGGTGAGAGGATGTGCCTTTGGGCTGGGGGAAGAGGAAAGGACCTGGAGAAGGAGCCCCAAGGCCAGAAAGGCAAGTGGAGATGTCCCAGCACCACTTAATGTGAATTATGGGAGACTGAGACTTCCCAGCCTGAAAGAAATGGCAATGAGAGGCCTCTTCTGTTTGCACGCATGCCCTCACAGGTCTGAGGAATGAGTGCAGGGTTCCCCAGGCTCACCACAGCCATCCCACTCCATCATAGTGCTCTGCAGCAGAGAAGAGTGAGAGGTCACTCCCCTGTCCAAGACACAGCAGCAACCACAGATGAGGACGCCTCAAGGTGAGGTAAGATGCACATTTCTCATCCGCCCAGCAAGCAGCTCTGCCCAACAGACTCCCCTGAGGAAAGGAGGAGAAAAATGTGCGTTACACCCTGTCCAGAAGCCAGCCAGCAGCTCACAGTCACATCAGCTGTCATAAAACTGCAAAATTACCTTGTGGTTTAGCCGAGCCAAACCCCGTTGCTCTGAAATTAATTTAGTAAAGCATATGCAACTCCAGTCAGAAGGCCCATGGGAAACACCCCAAAAGAGAGACATGAAGATTTCTCAAAGTTGCTTGTAGGGTAGGTTAAGAAGGCCTGCCTTAGATGACCGTGAATGGCCATCTAAGCACAAGGTAGCAGAATCAGCTGTGATTTTGCTGGAGCCAGTTAGACTTTGGAGGCAAAAAATTCTCCCCATGAGATAACCTGAAGTTGCTTAGGACCAAGCTTTTCGTAAGAAAAGGATGGCCCAAGCAATGACATGGTTAAGAGGAAAGCCGTAAGATTTTAAGAGGCCAGACATCAAGTGTTTTAAAACCATGTGATAGTTTGGAGAAACCCAAACCAAAGTATCCCCTGTGCCTTGATTCACATTCACTTTGACCCTCCATTGTAGTTTGGGGTGAGGAAAGAGTGAAAACTCTGTAGTTTTCTTGGCACAGGCCTTCTTAAAGCATGTTTGAATTTACCATGAGAGAGGCCTGAAGGCTTGCAGGTAGCAGTGCCTGCGTTAGGCACAGCTATGGCTGTCTCGCCAGTGAAACCCAGACACTCGACTTAAGCCTTGTGTTTGCTCTCCAGGGAGGCTTTTAACCAAAAAGAAGGATTAGCATGGAAAAAATTACTCTGCGGGTACTGCGTGGGAGTCTGGGACTTCCTTGACTCATAGCATTGGCAGAGCATTCCAAGCTGGGCTTCAGAGTTGGACCCAGGCCTTGGAGACCTAAAAATCCCAGTGGGACTTGGGCCCCGCTGCCTGGAAAGGCTCTCTGCTGGGCTCGGAGCCTGCTCCTCCTCACCCCAGCAGGCTTTATTACAGCTTGTTGGCTCCAAATCTTTCCTCTGGTGAGAGCAGTCGTATTTTCTCCAGCTGCTGCAAGTCTCCCTTCCTCAGCTGCTCACCCTCACACCAGAGACAGCTGCGAACTCGCAGGATACCTGTCCTCCCCCTCGGTGCAAAATCCCAAATTTCTTTGGTTTCTCCCAGGAGGGAATGGAGAGAAGACAGCCCCTCCTCCTTCCTGCACAGGCTAACGAGAACACGTGCCTGCTATTCCTCCCTCTGAGATAAGGCGAGCAGAGCCCATCGCAGACACGGGGTGCCTGCGGCAGCCATCCTGCCTTTCTCCTGCCTCCAGCAATGTCAGACCAGCGACGCTGTTAAAGCACTGAAGCCACTGTCTTGCACGGAGGTAATGAACACCGATTCACAGCCCTTCCACGGCGAGGACGGATCCAAACAAGCCAGGCAGTGATCAGTGCCGAGACCTGAAGATGGGAGAAGCCTAGCAAGGCAGGGGAGGTGAAGTTTTGGGAGTGGTGAGGAAGAAACGGCCTATCTCTTCAGCAAGTCCATGAGGCAGAGATGGCAGCCTGTGAAGACGTGACAGGATATGTGGCGCTGGGCCTTGTAGCAGAGGAGCCAACACTCCTACAGACAGCAAAGGCCCCACAAAAAGAGATGTCCAACCGGCTGCCTTTTGAGCCAGCCTGGAGGATCTCAAAGGATTTCAAGATGAAAGGAGCAGAGGGCAGATGAAGGGGCCCAGCAGAAAGCATCAGTGCAGCTCCAGGCAGCCTTTTGCACAAATGTCTGAACGCAGACAGAATGGAGGTCAGACTGACAGAGAAGAGGGAAGCCTGGACACCTGCCCAAGACTACCGAGGAGCAGTCTGACTGGGAAAGATCAGTCCTACAAAGCTTTAAGACCCAGCACCGCTTCTCTGGGTTTGCTCTGGCAGCGAGAGGTGTGTGACAGGCACCCAGCCCAGTCCACCCTGATGGACTTGAATGTGACCGCAGAGGAATGCTGTGAAGCAAAGGCATTCACAAGAGATGAAGGCCATGGTGGACATTTTGGTGATGATTACCAGGTTTTAAGCCTGTTGGCAAGGTTTCCAGATGCAGAATTTTCCCGTGAAGTCATCCGATGGACCCGCACTGGAGCCAGAACCTCACCGTCTTCCATATAGGGAATCAAACCTTGTGTCACTCCCTGCCCCCCCTCCCCACATTTCTAAATCCTGTTTAAAAATAGGATGTTTCCGAGTTCAGCCTCCCCTAGTGAAAACCATAGGAACAGTTGCTACCCAAAACAGTGTTGTCATGAGTTGTGTACACTGAAAGACTGTAAAACTGGAGTGCAGAAGCCAGTGACCTCAGAAGAGGTAAAAATGGCTGCAAAATTACTCCCTCCCCATTGAAACATGTTGCTTTCTCAGCCAGTGCCTGCCAAAAGAGACAAATGCTTTTTAATTATTTGGTCCCCAAAATCATTAAGTAGACTAGTACCAAGCTAGCTGAAGTCTGACATCTTTGCTTTTTTTTTTTTTTTTTTTTAAATAAGCATGCTACATTTCCTTCAAAAAACATCTTTGCTGTGCAAAAGAGTAAAAGCCAGCAGTCCTTGTTTAATCGTGTTCCTGTATGTTTGGCTTATGTGCACTTTAAGAGAGAGAGAGAGAAGTATGCAAACATGGGAACAGGGCCAGCATTTGCAAAATTCATGAGAAAAAAAAAAAAAACGCAGTCACTGCTTCTGCAGAAGCACTGCCTCCCATGAATTTATACTTACACAACCAAACAACAGAAAAGAAAACCATGCAGCATGGTCACTTGTGCTTAGCTCTCCTTCCCTTCTCCCTCCAGCAGCACAGGGACATCTGGTCAGGGTCATTTCTCAGCCCGTGATGCTGTGAGATAGGAACAGGACAGTTGATTGAATAAGCTATCTGTAGTCTTCCTGTCAGTCAGATCTGCCTTGGTCAAACATTGCTCTTAGGAAGGTCAGAAGTCTGCAGGAAGGAAGGAACTGCTGCAGCAGGCTTTCAGTCTGCTGTAGCAGAAAACACCCGTGCCACTTCTCCTCCAAAGTAAGAATCAGGGCTGAACGTACCAGTAGTTGGAATCCTCCTCTAAGGATTTCACGCTCCACGTGACTGGATGCAGGACCACTGGTGGTGAGAGATTCCTTGTTGCTGCTGGCTTCTGGGAGCAGAAAAGCCAGGCTGGAAGTACTGAGATCCAGGATGATCATGTTGCTCCATGCCACTTGGCAACCAGACAGCCCATCACAGCAGTTTTCATCCCGTTCCCAGGAAGAGGGCAGGGGAGGAAGTCCCAGTGCGGAATCTGAGATGATGTGACCTTGTGCCAAAGCCCCACAGCAACTGTAGGTAAACACTGGCTAGCAACACCAGATGCAAGCATACCAATGTGGGACACAGCTGGGCTGCTGTGGTCAGGCCTCTGTCCACCATAAGGCACTAGGATCTCACAACACGAGACCCCCCGCGAAGGAGCTACATATGCAGCTGACCATGTGTCCAAGGTGTAAGACCAATGACTTGCCTCTGGCTGAGTAAGTGCTCTCAACTCTGAGCAGTTGAGCAAGGTGACCTCGCTGTGTTTTCCCACTCAGAGACCTCTTCTATGTTGCTGTGAGGACAAGCGGAGTACAGACCACCTTTGAACCAAACGCTTGGCTCTGAGCAGACCACGTTAAGCAGAACCCAGAACGAGAGCAGCTCGCCAGCAACTGGAAGGACTTCCCAAGCAGAAAAAGGCTCTTAAAAGTGTGCAAAAATACATAGAGCACTAAAGTCTTGTGTGGCAACAGCAAGAAAAGAAAGTCTTCTCTTCAAACAGAGACAAGGGACTGGCCCTGAATTTCTCAATGACTCTGAAACTCAAAGCTTTCTTCTTGGATGCTATTTTCTGTCAAGCACAATCCTTAAACAGAGTGTTTTTAGCAGTGCAAGCAGAAACTATTGCAGCTGGCTTAAGCTATGGACAACCATTGTGAAAATGCCTACAGTGGTGCAAGTATCCATTGGGACCTATTTTCTGGAGGTTATTGCCCTCAGATATATTAGTGGTTTTGATCCCCCACTGCTAGTTGTGCTTGCCCCTCCACAAAAGACTGTCTCAACTCACCTGACCAACATTTTGCTCCTGTTACAGTTGGAAAAAAGGACATCTGAAAATGTCGCTGGGGGGATGAGGGTCTCATCTTGAGAAAGGTCATTGCAAAACACAAACAAACAGCAAAGTACAGGGGGCAGTCACTTGAGCATGCACAATGTGGAAATTTATCCTCAGCTGATCCTTGTAAAGGAAACAAGCAAAACCATAATACCTCTGCAAAACTGGTACATCTCAAGGTACTGCAAATACCTGAAAATTGGAATCATGTGTGGGCTAAACACTACTTTGGTACTTTCTTATATTTTCCTTGCTAGAGACCAAAAGACTTTCTGTATATGAATAAAGCAAGAATTCTCTGTTTCAGTAGCCCACAGACAAATCAAGAGCCTGTGGTATCAAACATTGGCAAGTGTAGAAAAGAACCTAGGGCTGAAAAAAATCAAAAAACATTAGCAATTTGGGAAAAACTCTGGTGCTTTTTTAGGAGCCTCAGGAAAGGCTAGAAGTTAAAACTGGCCTGACCATCTCAAGTAATGCTTATGGCTACACACATCCTCCTGCTTTTTCTGAAGAACTGGCTACTAGCACTGGCCATGACTTAGGAGCCATTGGTCCTTCTCATCTCTAACTCTTTGTTGAGTGACCTTGGAAATGTACTTGGTGTCACCTCAGACACCTAAAAAAGAGCCATATATAGGCACTAAGCAAAACCGTTAAGTTCCGTGTCTCGCCTTGACCCTCAGTCCTGTCTCTCCCTGAGCATGTTCAGATCCTCCCTGCCTGACGTGACATTTCCCCAGGTGTCAAGAGCTCAGAAGTACCTTGAGTAAAAGATGGGAGCAGCACTATTTCTCCACACCCTGCCTCTCCCCTACAGTCATGGCTCAGGAGAAAGGCACGTCTCTGTTTGTCACACGTACACCATTTGTAACAGAAACCACTCTGTCCAAGGACTGTTCCCGCCTTACTGGTGAGGATTGTGGTTTTCCACCAACTTACTATTTTTCAAGCCTACTTACTTATAATCACTGCCTGGCTCACTCCAGTTTGTTGACATCTCTCTTCTGGAGGTCCTCAGGCTGGACACTGTGCTTCTGATACAGCCCTACAAACACCAAGCAGAGGGAAACCATCTCCCCTGCTCCCATCACCTGGGTGCGAGCTAGGCAGGAAAAATCACCTCTGAGGACTAAAGTCACATAGCTCTAGAACATCAAGGATACTTTTGGGCTCATCCAAAAACTGGAGTGAAGCCAGAGGAGCATCACCTAGAACTGTGCTTAGAGGTGTGGGTATTCTGAAAGGGAGACATCTCAAAGCTGACAACCTCTGCAGAAGTCAGGGCAGCAGTTGGGAGAGGGTGTTCTTGTGGACACCAAATTCCTGGGAATGTGGCCTGCAGGAAAGGCTTAGTCACTGGCAAAGATGCATTTGGGTGTTAAGTTTATGCTAGAATTACATTTGTATATTATCTATTCAGATCTCCCTTACTTTCCAATCTTGTGCAATCTTGTTTTCTGAGTCCTGTAGTGCTCACTGGAGACTCTTTTTTGTATTAAGCCTGCCAGTATTGGGACCAAGATGAAGTGGAATAAAACCTATAGCTTTGTGGAGAGAGGGTGTCCTACAGTCATCAGAAAAGGCAAAGAGAGGGAAGATGTTACCTACAGAAAGTTTGAGAGGACTGAGAGTCCGAGAAGTGGGTGCCACCTAAGCTTTCAGTGGACCCTGAACAAATACCACCACTAATGCTAAGATGGTGATGGGGAAAAGTGTCATCAGGCTGAACTCTGGGAAAGTGTTCTAGATGGAAACCTGAAGCCAGGATCCCCCCTCCACCAGAGCTGAGGAGCTCTATTTTCAGTCTCCTCTAGAATAATATTGGCTACTTTACAAGTTTGGTTTTGGCAAGCTGGTGAAAGACTTTGTGCCTGATTTGCCAGGTAAAAGGGGACTAGTTTGTAGTGATGCTGTCACACAAGGTCACAGTCACCTGTGAAATAGCACAGGCCCTAGGCCAAACACGGAGACAAGCCCACAATAGCATTAGCTGCCAAACTCTGAAAGCCTTTGACTGCAGCATTACCTAAATTTAAGGGCAGCAGGACTGGTTGAATTATTCATTGCAAGCGAACTCTCTGGCAAACCTTAGCCCTGCTACCTGTTAACAGACTGGGCAAACTGCCTTTCTATTTACAGATGTTTGCTACGCAGAAGTGTACAAACTGTTCACGCAAAACACATTTCAGCCTAGGAGCTGTCTGCCAGGCCTTTACTTCCGCAACTCCCTGCCCATGAGTTGTGCCATGCCTCAGATGACAGAGTGGTATCCCTGCTCCCTGCAGTGCCTGTAAGCCCTACCCGTGGGCAGAAGAGTGATACAGCCCAGGGAGGAGGAGGATTCTGCCTGTGAAGTGTGTGGGTAGATTTCACCGTCCTATTTTTTGCAGATGCTTATGCATGTGTTTGCTTGTATCCATTTTCCACTCTTTCTTCTTGTCCTCTGGAAGACGATCCTCTTTCTCCAGTGGGGTTTTTTGCCTGTCTGGGGGAGCAGAATGGGGACAGTGCTGAAAGTCCATCCTTAGATGCATTTCTACTGCTGTCGCTCTGTTTGCAGGCAGCGCTCTGTCCCCTTCTGCCTTCAGCAGTCTCCCAGCCATTTCCCACTCTCCTGGCTAAATAATCAAAACAAAGCACTCTCGTGCTTGTAGAAGAGGCCAGTACTGTGCTATCAATGTTGCAGGCACATCCTTTTGAAGCCTCGCACTAGCCTTCCAGAGGCAGAGCTCCATTACCAGGGACAGTCGTTAGCACAGAAAAACTGCTTTCTGGGAAGAGGAAGGATGAGGCTGAAGGTAGCCCAGAAAGACTGGCTGCTCCAAACTTATGAAGGGAAAATAAAGTACAAGAATACTTCCTTTTTTCTTTCTTTCTTTTGGGGGGGGGGGGCATTTTTCTTTTTGCAGGGGAGGGCCAACCCCTTTCACGCACACTCAGCTATGGCAGTGCCTTTGCAAGGCTAGGTTGACTACCTCGCACTCTAGTTTGCTCCACTCGTTCTCACACAGTTGCACAGAAAGCAGCTCTGTCCTGCTCATGCAAGTGCCTTTTCATGTTCTACCAGCGTCAAGGAGACAACAGCCTCAGGCTCTGTGGTTTGTGCAGACAACCACAGAGATGGTTTGGCAGGCAAAAGTTGCCCTGAGAGGGAGTGACACCTAACCCTGAAAGCGCTAAGACAAAGCATCTCAAATGCAGCATTTTGCTCTAAGAAACTGAAATCCCTTCATCCCAGCTTAAGTACTTGCACCAAATCACTACCAAAAAAAAAAAAGAAGTATCACTCTTTCCTCACTTCAGCAAGTGCTTCAGAGACTCTTGCCATCTTTGAATCAGTTCAAGACTTCCTAAAGGTCAAAGGCTAAACACCCCAATCTGCAATTGAGTTACTTGGCAAGTAATGGATTTCCACAAAGGTTGGCTCCTCCATCACTCTTGTGCAAACAGGCAATATAGCAGAAGGTGATCCCAACCCTAACAATCCTACAGCAGCTGTCACAATTCATTTTCACTGAAGTGCAGAAACAAACCAACTAAATCCAGATCTAGCTATCTTCCTCCCATGCTTTTTGGAAAGGCCAGCAAGCAAGCCAAACAGAAGTATGTTCTAATTTCCCAAAGCCTTTTGCATTTGGGAGCTGATGTCTTGGTCTCACAATTGCCTGGCTGCTTGAAATCCCCATCTCTGTAGCAAAGCCTCTGTGGAAGCTCGTATGCTGCGCAGCAGCAGCACAGCTGCTGCCTTCCAGCTAAGTCATATTAAGAGGCTGCAAAGACCAACGGGACAACTCATCCTCTGGAGGTACCTGTCTCTTCCTTTTAAGCTGCCTAGGCCATGGGCTTGCTCCAGGGGCACCACTCCAGTGCCCACACACAGGTATGAGCAATAGCACTACTGGAGATATCTCAGGCCTCCGGTCTGGATTCCAGCTGCTGCTTCAGAAGACAGGAGGACTCCTGCAGGTCCCATATGGTATCTGCAAGCTTTGTGCAGACAGCTCAGATACCAGAGGGCCCCAGACAGCTATGTTTAGGTAACTAAATCTTTCCCATAGCAGACCCTACAGGTCTAATTCTTAAAGAGCTCAAGATAGCATGAACTATGTGTTGTTTGTGTCAAGCTCTCCTGAGACAGGAAGAAATGAAATGGGACTGGAAACAGGACTAGAGTAAAAACTATAAATCTATGGCAAAACCAGCAAGTGGGAACCGTTTCTAATCAACAAGCATCCTTCTGTCACCTTGAGAAAATAACCTTCTAGTTGGTCTCCATTTGCCCGTGAAACTCTGACAAAAATGCACACTTCATCATGCTTCCTTTAGATATTTTGTAGATTATGTCTGGAAGGACTCAGAGACACCTTTTCCATTTCAAGGCCTGTCATTTGAGGTTGTAGTCTCCAGAGTGGATCACCAAACCTGTTTTGGAGTGGGACATTGCGGTCCCCTGCCATCCTTTGAGTTTGCCCTCGTACTGGTAGATCCTGGAAGGATGGCTCCAAGCACAGCCAGATTGCCCTCTACATTCTGTGGGTTCCCAACAGTCCAGTAGGTCATTGCTGCCTTAGCAGTGTGCTAAGTGGTCCACCAGACACCTTGCAACCCAAGGATTTGGATGCATATATGCTCCCAAGACCACCCTTCGCGCTCAAAAGCCAAAATAAATCCAACAATATAGATCAGTAGAGGATCCTGGCGAGACATTCTAGTGCTACTGCTAAAATCACTGTCAGCTCTTGGTTCCCAGCAAGCTTTCAAGAGAAGACAGCCTGTCACAGGAAACCAAGGAACAAAAAACAGTGTCAGAGCTTGCTTTTAAAGCAGCAAAATCAAGCCATAAGTGAAAGAGAAGAGACAGATGGAGAAGGTGACTTGAAAAGGTGACTTTCCCCCAAAGACATTGGACCAAGAAGGAACATTTTGCATTCCAGCACTGCCTGTGCACTGATAGATCTCTGTTCTTGCACAACTGCAGCAACAGCTGCAGCAAAGCTCAAGGTGAGACTATAGAAAGTGACTTTGTTTAAAAAAAATCCAAACTGATTACACTCATACATACTCACATACATATAAATCCCAAGTACTATGACAGGTTTCCATCTGGTCAGTCCAGAATGCAAGCACCAAGGGTCCATGCTCTTGCCCAGATTACTTTAAATGAGATGGAAGAAAAAGAGATGCCAGTTGTCTTCCCTCACCCTCCTAAACTTTCAGGTTGGTGAGCATATGCAGGTTTTAGATGTGCTCTCTGTACCTGTAGGGGCCCAACCAGCGATTAAGATCATCTTGTCCTGTCTCTGTGAATCATTAGGATATACTGGTTGTCTTTTGTCTCCTTATCTCAATGACTAATTGCTCCAATCCCATTCTTTTAATCATCCAACCAGCATATTTTTACGCCTTGAGATTTCAGGTTTGTTTTGTCTCGAGATTTCAGGTTTGTCTTGTCTTGGTTTAGGCTGCTCCTTGTTCATCCCATCTAGGTATTCTAAGGAGCTGTAGGTGCGCTATAATTTTGATGACCTGCTAACACACGTGCCATCAGCACTTGTCATTCTCATACACCTCTAATGCCTTCCTTCTGGTGCTTCTAGACACTTCTATTCCTTCTCCATTCATAGCAATGTGTCTGTTACAAATCTCAAGAACTCCTGGTAGCATGAAAGAGCCGAAGAGCAATTACTGGCGTTCCTTTGCAGTCATCACAACACGGTCTACAGGGTTTTATGCTGTCAGCCCACGTGACTGCACACACTCAGAGCTCTTGGAAGACTCAGCGCTAGAGCCAGGGCAGGCAGACTGCAATGTCACATTGCTCAACAAAGCATTTGCAGAAGATACATCCTGCACGTCCAGAGATGAGATGTAGAGCCAGCTGCTTTGGAGACCAGGAGATTGAGTGGAATTCCCTCAGGCAATGGGCCTGGCCCCAAGAAGAGCTCAGCCAAAATCACAACAGCAGTTGCCCAGCCTCTTCCTCTAGTGGCAACCTACATTAAGATGTGGTCTACAGAAAAAGACAGTAGAGGGTTTTGGGGAGACAGCAGCTGAGGAGACGAGGCAGTTGATTTCCATTTCTAGCCCTATCCTTACTCACTGCATAAACTTGAACAGCAATTTAATTCTATGCCTGAATTTCATCCTCTTTAAAACAGGGCTCGTAAGTTCACTGTAAACTCTAGTCAGTGCATAAAATGTACTACACCTGTGCCTCTCCTTAAATCAACCACAGGGCTCAGCACATACTTTTGGGAGGTTACATTCCTGATGCTGCTGAACTATGGTAAGATGCCATGGTCAGGATCACAGCATAGGGAAAAGAAAATGAGGGGGAAAAAACAAAAGGTAAGCCTTAGCCCAGACACGCATGGCACAGCTGGTGCAGGACAGAGCGGAAGGCAAAAGAGGGACAGAAAGTGGTCAGTTTTACTTCAAGGGATGTTACAGATACTTAGTCTTGCCAAAAAACCCACAAGTGAACAGAGCAGTGGTTGTCTGCCAGGTTGAAGGGTAGCTGGTGTGGATGGAGGAAGAGAGGTCATCTAGAGTACATGAAAACAGTTCAGCCCATTCTACATATGCTCCAGAACTCAAAGACTGAGGTGGGAGGGTGGGAGATGGCAACACCTTACTTTCAAGACATTTATATTCCAAAAGAGAGATGACCATATGTACAAAGGGCTCTAAAGTATGAGGAACTGGCTGAGCTGCAGGATGTGCTTGAGGAGATTTTGTGCAATTTTTAAAAGATTATACAGATGGCAGAAAAGAAGAGGAGGAACAGATGGAAAGCTCCCCACAGCAATGGCCAGGTGGCTGCAGCCACCAGCTCAGACGTTAAGCCGTGAAGCCCTTTCATATACAGTATGAACATAGTCAGACAAGCTTCCTATATACCCAGTGGCACACAGCCAAGCTCTACGTTCTTCATCTCTCAGACACAAAAGCTGATGTTTCCACCATAGAGTATTTTGCTCACCACCACAGCTACCAGGAGGGACCTGAATTAGGTCTGTCGTCTCTTGGCTCAGGAAGGAAGTTTAACAGCCTTGAGCATGTCTACCTTGGTTCAAGACAGAGGTTTCATCCAGTGTGACATCTACTGCAACCTCTACGTAAGTGTTTCACACACAGACAGAATCACCCAAGCACAGAGGATTTCATCGACTCTCTGCCAAATCATGCCATTAAACAACCAAAAAATTCCCATGGCTGTCAATCAGTATCCACCAAGGTGGCCAGGTGTCTTGGCTGGAGGACAGGAAGAAGGCATTTCCATTTTCTGCCTGAAAGGGAGCTACACCATAGGCTGTCACAGCGATTCTGTTTTCATAGTGAAAGAGCATTGTCTGAGGATCACTCATTTTGGAAGCCTTGATCCAAGACTTAGAAAGAACATCACCATCTCCCAGACTAAACTATAGAAGAAAACTCCCTGCCAATATGTTGAGGCATAATGTTTATAATACAATTGACTTCCTCTATGGAGCTGCCGCCCTCTCAGCCTGTTAATATCTTGCTCTGTGCTAAAAGCTGCACCCCTGCTGGGATTGCTCCACAAAAACAGCCAGCCAGGCTGATCAACGTTCGCCAGAGCTCCACGCTGCCACGCTCCAAAGGATTAAAACAGATATACAACACTAAATGCTACACAACTATCCCAAGAAAGTCTTGCTCTGAACAAAATCCTTGCTGTTTGTCACACACTCCTGTACTCAACAGCACAAAAACAGTCTCAGCACCACTGTTTCTTCTAAAGTGCTTCCAATTTCCCAGTCCTGAAACCATATGTAGACCTCTTCAACTCCCCAATCCCTCAAATACAAACTTTTACAAGATTTTTATAAGTTTAAAACCACCATTTTCCTCTTCCAAGCTCAACACAAGTCTTCCATGCACGAAGACTAGTGACAATCTGTCAAGAAAAATTGAAGGCATTTGAAGGGGCTTACTTGCTGAATCTAGTAAAGCATCACTCTGCCTCCTCCACATGATACTACACTTACCGACGCAGCTCCAGCGTAGAAATAAACGCCTATCGCTCAAACAAATACCCATCACACATATAACTTGACTGGCATTCAGTTTCAAAATGACCCTGTCCTTGCCACCATCTCTAACAGTGGCAGCAGCCCCAGAGGAGATGTGCATGTGATAGCAAGCACGAATGAAAGCACCATTAAACCATGCGAATTTGTCACAAGCCTTTTGCCGTGACTTGCGAAGGAAGCCGAGAGATTCTCCATTTACTTATGCTGCCCTCTCTACTGTTAGCATCTGTTAAATCGCTGCAGCACTCAGGAACCACAGCACCGCGCTACACAAGCTCCTAACAGGGCAGCAGTTCCTGATCTGATAAGGTTCATAACAGTTAGGCTAGCAGTGCAGACAAGATTACAGCACAGAGTACGGCTGCTTCCAGACATGGCTTGTTAGAAAATCAGTACAAGCAGGGTCAGGGAAGGACTATTTCATGTAAGCAAAACGAGCAGGAACAAGGAGCAAGCCAGTAAATTCCAGAGAAGCCAGCCCCAAACCCAGGAAATTTGAAGTGTTTGAGAGGGGCCTGAAGAAGAAACGTGCCCCTGTGGCTCTGCAGATTAACAGGGGCAAACAAAGCACCAGCACAGCTGAAGGAAACTGCTCCCAAAGAGCCGCAGCATGCCAACAGACAGCCTTTGCAGCCACCACAGCAATTACCTCCGACGCCAGATAAGGATACCCCATTTCTTTTTTGGCCATGCCTCACCCAGGCTTCTCGGCTCCAATAAACACCCCTTATCTACAGGGCTGCCCATGTACTGAAGGCTGCCAAGTGTGGTGACCTGCTCTATGGTGTTACTCTCAGCGGGACACAGTTTAACTTTCCAAACTAATACATCGCAAGACACTGTGTTGGTAGGAAAGAACAGCTCTCTATCAGTAATGAGAAACAGAGTCCTCTGAGGAGTAAAGCTGGTCTGAAGGCCCTGTCTGTGGCCAAAAACGCATGGAAAAATCCCAGTTAACAAAGCGATCCCAGCAGCATATTAAAACTACTGGATAATCTACAGCTTGTTTTTCCACTTGGCTGGTTTTCACAGAAGAAGAGTGTTGTTCGGAAAGGAGGCGGGGAGGTCTCTTGCCCAGCCTCCCTTCTGCAGCACAGCTATCGCTACCGCGAGGCTGGGGGGGGCTGGCTCCATCTCCCCTCCCTTTGTGGAGGACAGCAATATATGACCATGCTGTCCCCCAGACTGTGCTTAAATACAGCCAAGCTTAGTGCAGAAGCAGTCAGTCACCCCCTCCGTACACAGCATCTGGCATCCCCAAAAAGCCTGTTCTCAAAGTTCACCAACTGTATTAAACACTCAGACTACACAGATAGGTATAAGCACACACCTGGCCTACCCTGCCTGGATCAGCTAATAACGCGTCACTTCTCCCTTCTTTTTAGTCTCTATCATCTTAGTCCATATCTGCATGAATGGAAATTAATCACAAACGTTCAAGTGCTTTCAAGTGGGAAAGGGAGGCACTTTGAGTCTCATACTGCTGGCTGCTACACCGGTCTCTAAATTACATATAAAGTGCTTTCGTGCTGCTCAGAGCATATGTACTCAACTACTTATCAATTCAAACTATGAATTATTATGTAATAAAAAAAAAAAGGAACACAGCAAGGAGACCTCCAAGTCACGCTCCTTGCAGTCATACGTAAGAATAAGCTATGTCCAAGCATGGTATTTTGCTGAGCATGTAGCTGCTTGGGAAGGTATGTCATGCTCCACAGCCAGCCTGTGGCCCAGGACCTGCACGTACCACCCCAAAGCTGAACACAACCATGATGAAACAATTCCTGCTTATTGGGACATCTCTGGCTCACAGAGGGCCATTTGGCTACATGTGCTCTTTAAAAAATCAACATCACCGAAACAGGGAACGTAAGCACAGAAGGTCAGAACCACCCGCAAATACTTTACCAATGCAAGATCATTACTACCATTCATTTCAAACAGCAAAAAACACCAGTAGCAAGAACTTAGCCAGCAAAGTAGCCAAAAACCCCCACTGCATATCTGCAAACAACATCATAAGATTTACAATTAACATGGGTATTCATGATGACACCGAGGTAAGACTGCAGGAGCAGGGCATGGTACTACCTGTGGGGCATCCCTGAACTGAGTGGCCACGGAGGAGACAGCTGCCGGAGCCGTGCAAGCACATCCCTCATCACAACACACCCAGAGGTCACCTCTGCCATAAAGAGGTGTCCAAGGCTTTTGTCCTTCATTCAAAAAAGCCTTTCCTCCACATGAGGTCACTTAGTGCAAAGCAGTCACACTCCTTTAATTTAAGGAGCACATCCCTGAAGCTACTTCAGGCTTTTCTCCCACAACACAAAGCCCTCCAATTTAAAGAGGGCAAAAGCCAGTCAGTGTCGGAGGCTGTGAATGTGCGAAGACCAAACTAGAAGGAACCTGAGAGAGAAGCAACTTCTCATCCTCCAAAGCCTTGTCTGCATCCATACTTGCACATCAGCACCCTGTTCTCCATCGGATGAGCAGAAAGGTCTTCTAAAATGAAGTCTTAGCCTGGTCCCTACTCTGGCTGTTCAGCTGGCCACAGCCCAATACAAGGTAGAGCAGAAGCATGGACTGACAACCACCTTGCCACTTCATGTACCGCCGTTAGGGGAATCCTTCTGGTAAACTGTCACTGTTACCCATGGGGCTTTCAAATATAAAGTCATCGAGAGGGGGCTAGAATGGTTTTTATTGCAACAGAACGATGTTCTATACATTTAGTCCACTTCAAAAGCCTATCTCCCACAGGTAGGACTTAACGATTTCTTTTTAAAAGGCCTGTTTTTTTCTCCACCCAGATAAAAAAGAGCATACGAAGATCTCACCTAGCACAAACTTCTTTCTGGGGGAGGCAAAAGTTCACTAATGAAAGAAAAAGGGAAGAGGAGGACTTAAAATAACAGCTTTGGCAACTATAGGGTGAGAGAAATGAGTTGTCCTTTTGTGGAGCTGTGGTGAAAAAACACTGCTTCTGCAAGGTCACCAAAGAACCTAAGCCTGCAGTGAAGCACTGAGAGCTCTCCAAGAGCACGAGAACCTCAATTCAAGGTGAACTGAGGTTCTTTCACCTGTTTCCACTGCTGGGATTGGCCCCCTCCTCATTGCAATGTTAAATTCCAACAAAACATGGAAACAACAACTACCTTGTTAAATTAAATTATTAAATGACCTTATTATAAGACAGGCACAGACAGGAGCTGTTTCTATGGACAACTGACCTGCTAAAACTTCCCCCCGTACCATACCTCACTAGGAGGTTGGTGGGAGGCTACAGACTGTTGTGACCTCCTTCGCCCCGTGCAGCTGGTGACATTTGCTGGGGCATTTGCTCATGGAGAGAGAGGTCACTGCCCTTTAACCTGCCTGAGAAACCTTTTTTCCCTCTCTAACACAACCCCAAGATTCTGTGAATCCCTCTCACATTCATATAAATACATATTAAGAAATCTACTTGAAAGTGCTCATGTTGAAATTTGTCTGCAATTCCTTTGTTTAAAGTTCGCTAGTGTTTTACAAAAGCTGTCTGCAGTAGAATTGCTCAAGTACAGCTCCTGAAATGTGAAATAAAAAAAAAAAAAACCAACAACAAAACAAGGCCTCTTAATATATCTGCAGGATAATGTCTGCATGGTTTTTTTCTGCCTAAAAAGGACATTGTTTTTTACATAGCTGTCAATGAATTTTTCCAGCATGGGATGACTCCTCTAATAAATAATAATATTCATTACAGCAGAGATGCATTCAGCAAGCTTCTCTGGGCAAACAAACAAGATCAACTTGAAAAAATATTGTTTGGCTGAACACAAGCATCACTACTAAGATCACCATACCACTTTTTTTTTTTTTTTTTTTTTTTCCTCAAATGCCTCCTTCCCCCTTAGCGTGAAACCATCCAGGAAATTTTATCCCTTTACCGAGTGTTGTGAACTAGTCACATTCATGAGATTTAAGCCAGCTAGCCATGGCAATGTTGCTAGTCCACCGGAGAAGACTAATCACGGGCCATGCTGAGACCAAGACCGCTGAAGTCATCTCATGCTTTATAGAGTGAATTCAGTACCTGACATGCTAATAAATACCAACTTATTTTCATTAGTTTGTTTACATTTCAAGTAAACTAACGAACATTGATAAAATTCACTTCATCTCGAAATCACAGAATCAAATGTTCTGTGAAACATTACAGCTTACAGTTTGACATTAATTCAACTTAGATAAAATAGTATCTGGAATGATTCTACTGATTTCTGCAACTCTGATAAAAAAAACCTACTCGAGTAGTAAACATAAAACAATTATTAATATTTAACCCTTATCTCAAAGTATCCTTTTGAAGTTATTTACAAAAATAAACAACTCTGTACTTAAAATAAATGATGTAAAATTACCAGAGCTCTTCACTTATGAAACCTGTAGTATAATCTATAACAAATAAAGTTTTTCATTGGACTGTGAGCCTGATTGCAGACCTGTAAATAAAAGACTAGTGACAAAGTCTATGATACTGCCAGCATCCCAAGGGGAGATCTGCTGAGCTAGACTCAATTTTATCATGGAAACCGGCACCAGAGTAACTCAGAGAGAAAAAAAAAAAAAGTAAATTACCATGGTTCTTCAGAAAAGAGGATACTATGGTTGTTATAGTGAAAAGCAAATATACAATTAACAATTTGTACAAAGTATGGGCTAACAAATAAATGGTATTTTCAGAGTAAGCATATCAGAGGCTTGGATTTTACCCTTCTGAAAATACATCAAGTATCACTACAGAAAGAAAGGACACTATAAAGTTCAACAAAACTCTAGAATAAGTATTTACTTTCAGAAAAAAATTAACATAGTTCTAAAGCACTTGCGGCTGCTCAAGTCTGTGACTCTGGAAAGTAAACTGCTTCCTTCCTACACATGAAGCAAGCGAGAATCGACTAATACTTCTCTCTCACACAAGAATTTAAAATAAAGTTTTCACACTTCCATCCATTGATCCGATTTAACAGTCAGAAGAGCGAGGGGAGCTGGGATGAGTTTGATTAGCCAAGCAGTGAATATTCTCAACAAAGCTTTATTATGAATTGGTTATTTTGTTTCCTGTATGTAAGTGGTAGAAAGAATGAATGAATTACAATACAGGGATACCAAACTAACTTTTTTTTTTTTTTGGACTAAGAGCAATCAAAATACATCATTCTGCTTTTCAGAACAAGCCATTCTAATGCAAAGCTGATCACGTTAATGTTGCACTTCATAAACAAGCCCATAGAGACAAAGCAAATCAACACTTTGGTCTCTTGAATTATCTTATCTCTTATCTGGGGTCTAGGAAGAAAGCAGAACTTTTTAATAATTAGATGTGGCCTTTACTAATAAAATTATATTAATCTTCCAATGTTAGATTTTGATATAAAGGCATAGCTTTATGGTGGCAGAGGTACAGGAAGGTACCAAAAATAGTTGAGTATGTCTTTAACTATGAACTAGAAGCTTCTTGTTTTGTTTTATGCAACAACCACAGAGTACAAAATTTTGACGATCTGGCATGTTTTGAACTTATTTTTACTTCACTCATTCTTAAGTCCAAATGGCTGACAGTGTCTAGAAGTGACATTAAACAAAATGCAGATATGAGTGTAGCAGGAATAGGAGATACGATCATCAAAGTGAAAATCTGAAGAACCTTCTCTTTTTAAATACAGGTTAAAAAGAATTACTATCATACTGCATTAATGGAATTTTTATTCAATACTCAGCTTCTATTTGATGTGGAAGCAGACAAACATATCCCTTAAAGAAAAAAAACAAAAAAAACAAAAAAAACCCCAACAAACCCAAACAACACAGTACTACTCTACTGCTTTAGAATCGATGAACATGCTCCCATTTCTCCTAGACTTTGTAAAAAAAAGAAAAAAATTACTACCAGCAGGAACCCTTAGAAGAGTGCCTTATCAGGAAAGGCCAGCCTGATCACTTGCTATTTTAGTTCTTCCAGCAATGTCTTATTTGTGTGCAATGAATAATCAGATGCTAGATATCATTACAGTATGGCACACTGAATAAATACTACCCACAGGCTGGGGTGGAACAGCAGCGCACAAGCCCAATCAATCTTTGCACGTGTTTAAATTACATGTTCTTAAAAGCTTAATACTTTGCTTGGATTCCGCATATCAACCTTACTGCTAGAAAAGTTGCAAAAAACAACAACAACAAAAAAAATCATCATTATTAAAAAAAAAAAATAATTCTGTAACACAGGTTTCAAAGAGCAAAGAGCTTCCACACTCCTCTTTAGTTCAACAGAGACTTATTAGTTAAGGTGCTTTCAGATTCTGCATTGCAGACAGGTTGGCCGAGGTGGCCGTTTAATAAGCTGTTAACAGTCTAGCGGGTATCTGAGAGCAGTTCCTAAGGCAGAAACCCCGAATTGCTAGTTTCTGTAGCGGGGCATCTGTGGAGCAGGGGCTCCCTCTAAGGGGGTTGAGGAAGAGACTGTCATAAGCTGTCCAGCATGCATTCTCTCGTTCACCCGCAGTTCACAGCCATCCTGCAGCATCCTTATAGCTATCCTTGCAATGTTTTTAGAGTCATCAAGTCCGCTGTGAGGTCTCCCATCGTAATTCATGCCCAGCTTTTCAAGCATGATCGTCAGCTTGGTCTGGTTCCTAGGAACCTGATGGAGAAAGTGAACCACAATAAAAATACTCGGTATAGAACCTAATTCTTGAATCTAACACAGTGCAGTAGGAACGTATGCAGATTTTAAGTCTACTGAAGTCACATACTACTTTCACGTTGGCTTTTGTCAGATCATTAACAATTTAACTTCAAAGCACCTTGGCGAGACAGACACTCTCATTTTTACACAGGAGACATAGTCAACAGGAGCTTGTCTAGACTCAGGATAATATCAAGCACCAGCTCAAGATGTGCCAGCACTGGCAATGGTGGAAGCTGTGGCTTAGCTAGGTTTATCAAGCCTTATAAAAAAGGAATTACCATCCAAAGTGGCATTGCAGAGGGAGTAAAATTTTGGTTTTCCTTTTAAATACCATGCAATTAAAGAAGCACCAGGCTCCTGATTCTCACTGGTATCAAGCTTCCGAATGCCTCCAAACACCACCGGAACAGATCAGCAACATGTACAGCAGCCCATGTTTACAGGGATGACCAACAGCATGAACAGACAAGGAAGCTTAACTGACTTACCCATGCAAAGTGCTACACCAGCAAAAGCCCCAAGTCCTCTCTTGATTAACTACTAAATATACCTTTGTTCTTTGGAAAAGTCAAAGAAAAACAAAAGGGTAACTTTAAAGGAAAATTTTAGTTTGTTGTCTTGGTGGTGGTGGCTGGGGTGGGGGAACACGGGTCATGACAAGTTCCAGGATATTGCACCATGCTACTGGATTTAATAGCTAGGCAGAATGGTGACAGCACAGTTGCCAAAACCCGGCAATATGCAACTCCAATAACAACACCCACAAACTGGGCAGGGGAGACATACTGCATGTTGTGGGATATTCCACAGGAAAATTACAATACATTCTTTGTCATTAATTTTATCTGTTGCTTAACAACAGATTCAACATCAGCACAGAACAGCTAAACAGAAGAACAACTATAAACGCTACAACTGTTTGCATTTATGACAAAAACTAATCACAAAAAGTAAAAAGAAACTAATTCCTCCTAAGTTACAATCTTCATTGCCTTTGATGAAAAAGCAGTCACTGCTCAATAGAGCAGGAAAAGGAAGGTATGTCTAGGTTAAAGCTGATAGAACAAACAAGAGTGTTCTGTGTTCTAGCATGTTTCCAGTGGAAACGGTCACGCAGAGAAGGCACAATCATAGCGGGAGAAATGCAGCAACCCTGTAGTATTTGCCTAGCACAAAGTGAAGTTCTCTGCTTATTATACGTTAACCTCTTTTGTTTTCCTAGAGGTTACATTTAGTATGAAAAAGCACTTGAAGAGAAGATCGTCAGCTAGGCTGAAGTCATATTCAAACAAATGGCTTAGTTTAGACTGACTGGGAATTTGCTGGAATCTCCAATAACCAATTTTATGGTAATCTGACAGTGAAATAAAGCAGCAATAAGGTCCAGCAATGAACTTGGTATTACTCTTCTCTTGACAATTTGATTCCGCTGTATGTCCTAATCTTTCCCTGTTCTCATTACACTGTCAAAAGTGGAGATATCTGCGTGTAGTGGTGCAAATTAGTTTTGTAGTGCATTACATGAAAACAAGAAAAAATAATGGAAAAATTCATAGAGTCTTTTCAGCTGACACACTTGATCTAAAAGCATCTGTATGACATTTTTAGACTGTCCTTCACGGAACATCTCCTGATTCTTAAAAACAAGCTTAAAATCAAAATGCAGGAGATTATATGATCTTCAATTAGTAAAGTGAGATCTAGGCATGAAGCACATTTGAAAATCTGGCCCCAGGCAACTAGTTTAAGTACTACAATTTTATACTACACAAGTAAAGATGACAAGCACAACAGGACATGCTAGACTTTTAAACCAAATTTTCCCACAATAGAAACAGCAATCTGTACAAACCTTATAGAAGTTCCCATATGATTTGCGAATATTGATCCACTTTTTGGCAAAAGAAGGGTATTTGATACGGCTAATACGGCACTGGATGTTCAAAAATTTACTCATATCCCAAGATCTTAAAAAGTCAAGAGAGAAAAAGAGAACAAGATTAGTAATATATAATTTGGATGCCCTGTGTTCTATGTATTGCACAGCTGTAGCACAAAAAGCTGTCTTTTCTTTGGTGGTCAGTAGAAGGAAAACAGTTAAGGAAAGAACAAAATGCTCTTTTGCTGTAATCATAGCAAAGACTTTTTTAATACAAATGTATTAATCATGGGGAAAACAAATAATGACATGAGCAAGATTTTCACTAGGATGGTTTCAGGTCCAGGATGGTTCAAATAAAAAATAGCATGCCAACTTCTTCACCTACCACATCTACTCCAAAACCTGCCAATAAACAAGATGCTTACACAGCCCTTGGGGAACCAAACGGCACCTTAAATTTTCCTCATTACTTGGGTATGCACGCATCTTACTTAACATACGTTACTAAAACAAGACTGCATTTAGTTTTAGGAGAACCAGACCTTTATGGAAAGAAGATGAAACTATAACCCTATGCACTTCTAGCAGCCTTCCTGAAGGGAACCACTCCAACAAGTTTGTAAGCTTCAAGCTAAAACAAAATCTTTTTCCCTCTCTTGCAGGTGTCTACACAATTTCACCTATACGACAGACAGATTTCACTGCACCTATTTTCCTTGAGGAATTTTACTGAGGGGATTCCAGACACATTCTAAGCCAAGTAATATAACCAGTCTTGCAGTAGTTTTGCTTTAGCATTTTCTTTTTTAATTTACTATTGCTTCCAAAGACAGAAACCTAATCATAGGCAAAAAAAAATTAGTCAAACAGCAGTATTTACCACAGTTCCTTAAAAAGTTGGAATGACATTATTTTAACTCCCTATTTTTAAGGTGTACACGGATGTAAACCATACACCTCAAGTCGTGTGTGACAGCTTTTAAATGGCTTCACTGTTCACACTGGACACAACCACATTTCAATGATATGGGTTCTTCACCACAAAAGACCTGTAATTTGTAGTCTTTGTGCACATCTTCAAGAATTTTGAGAAAAATGTCTCATGGCCAAAAAAAATTTCCTACTCGCTAAGTTGGATTAGTTAAAAAAAGCTCTTGTTATGTATCCATTTATCTCCTATGATACATTATTTTTTCAAACCACCCATATTATGGACTGGGATAGATATATGTGTTTTACTTAACAGAAGAGTTAGAAGTCATACTAAGATCCCCCAAGCTCTTTTTTCATAAACTCTGGTTTTGTTTCCAGGTTCATCTTTCTTTGGTTCAACGCAGTCATTGTAACAGGGCAGCACAGGACTGCCTTTTTAATCCAGCACAGCAGAAGACTTACTCCAGGCAAACAACAGGCATAGCAACGTGAAAATGCATCATTCACCTCAACACGGCTGATGTTAAAAACCATCTGTGCTACTTAAATCCCTCATTCCAAGCAAAGGAAGAAAGCAGACATGTTAACAGAATAGTAATGTTTCCCGGCTAAAAAGCAAGCATCACCTACAGAAAAATTACCTGGCCAGTGCTAGATAAGGTAAGGCTCAAGCAGTATCTTTCATCATATAACAAAGCTAAGATCATAAGAACAATGTTGCCTCACAGACATATCTAGATCTAAAGATCTGTTCACTTTGCAGTCATTAAGGGACTTGATTTTCCCATGAAGACCTTGTGAGAGAGCAAGTTCAGGTGGCACTTCAAGGCCTAGTCAATCTCTCGCACGCAAAGCTTGTCATAGCTGGGACCCACCAGAGCCACAGTCTTCTAAGCCAAAACAGAGAGCTTTCTGTGCTAGCCACTTCTCCTTGTTTGATAAACAGCATAATCCATTATTGCTTTCTGGCAAAATATGCAGGAGGTATTAACAGCAACACCAAGACACACAGAACACAACACAACCAGCACACATCTCCGAAATCTCAGATTCAGAAGAGCATATGAGTTGCTTAGAACTGGAAGTGAACAATGTTATTTTCAGGTATTTTGTGCTATATGAAAACTAGATGTAAACTGAGAATTACAACAGAAAAGGATAAAAAGTATACTGAACATCATTTAGTTGCATACAGAAAGCTAGGAAAGAAACAGTGCCATCTAGTGGATTTATGCTTCATTTCAAATTGTTTAGTTCAGTTTTTCTCATTTTCCCAACAGGTAAAATTATAGTAAAATGGCAGTCATGATCCACCTTTAACAATACTTTCACAAAGATTAAACACTGTTTTTCAGTTTTAGACTATGATGAAGGTTACCTAAGGACATACCCGTCTGTCAACATGGAATAGCTGTACTTTGTTCCCAGTTCTCGCTGTCTCATCCACTCTATGACATTCTGCAGAACTTGAGGAAACGTATCAGCTTTATCAACAATGTCCTAAAAGAAACAAAAACACAAGAGAGGAACATTTTTTCAGAAAAAAAAAAAACATCATGAAGTGTAAGAATTACATTGGTATATAGGCATATAGGAATCACTCACTCACTAAATTGGCTTCACAAAAATCTTTAGAAACAGATTACACATTAAAATAAGCAGACAATTGGTCAGATTTTTCTAAACTGAAAAAAAGCACCACAAAAGTACCACTAAAAACCTCCAAATGACAACTATAAAGGTAACAAAATTAGTTAGCTGTTGAACTCAGATTAAAACCTTGGAGCTTGTTTCCCGTGCTCCTGCTCAAGTCACTTCATCACAAGCCATTGCCATCCTAAGACTCTAAACCCTTTAGAATAAAAATCTTAGAAAAGGAACTGATGCAATTCAAAAGGTGTTTTCCTCTGTTAAAGATTAAGTTTCTACACTTGGATTACAAAGTGAAAGCTTTTCCCTACAGCCCCTTAAAAACACCTAAACGACCTACTTAGTGAAACCAGTTCTGTAGTAACTCGGAGAGAGGGGAAAACCCCAAGGATTAAGAGAATAAGCCTTACAGAAAAATTATGAGGAAAGATTACCTGTCTGAAGACATCAACGCCACATCTCTTTTTTTCCTATTTTTTCTTGAAAAAACAAAAGCGCAAATTACCTGGGTGATTCCTGTCAGATTGATGCAGAAGTTTGAAAGCTTGGGATTAATCTCTGGCTTCACATATTGCTGAAAGGTATCCTCCTGTAACAAGAGAATCAAACACTCAGTAGCAGCACACTAGGTAGCCCGCAAGGCAACTTCTCTGGCTTCCCCATAGCCAAAAGGCAATAGCGGCTACTTGTCCTGCTGGAGGCAAAAGGAGTGTTTACCTCCTGGGCCAATATGAGCCTCCTGACTGGCTATCATGAGATTCCCAATGGAATGGATGGATGGCTTTCCAACCAGAACACGTCCTTCCTCTCAGCCAGTAGGCACCAAAGAGCAGGGATGTGGATGCAAGAGGGGAAAAGGACAGACTGGAATAAAGGGAAGGATCTGGGTGGTATCTCTAAAGGCTCAGCTGTAATTCAAGGAAGGCAACCAGCTGTACACCTCAGACGCTGCACGCAAGTCATACACCTCTGGATGCCAGCCAGAGATAAACACAATGATCTCACTCTAGGAAACTGAGCAGTACAAAAAGAAAGCCCCAAATCCCTGCTGCTATAGAAAACCTTTTGGACAGAGGAAAAAAACACGCCATTTCCTACTACACTAAAGGTAATAAAACAATCTTGATCACCAGCACAATCCTCTTTCTGCAGTTAGTCACACATGCAGCTACAGTGACTATTGGAAATCCTCCTCTTAAAAGTTCTTGATAAATGAACCATTAGTGAGAGGTGCGTGCCCTTCCTCTGTTTCACTGAGTCACTCAGTCTAAATTAGACAGCAAGTAGTTAGTTTTTCTTAAAAGCTGTAGTACATCAGAGTACTGAGGCTGCCAAACGCCTACTAAGAATGTTTAAAATCAGGTTACACAGCTGTCAATCTGTCGGGTACATTGTGGAAATAAGTCTAGCCCACCAAGAAGCAGAGTTCACTCAACCCCATGTTCCAGACCTCCGTGTTAGTCTCTTCTAGATTGCCTCACACAGGACCACAGAATTTGCTAATTCTTGTTAATGACAAATCCCTTGAATTCTAGAAATAGCTTTGTGGATCTTATAGCAGGGAAAGAACAGCAGGGGGCGTGAGGGGGAAACGACTGAGAAACTGAAAGTCCCTCATGTCAGTAGAGGGAGTCAACAGCAGGAGCATGATCTATTCCAGATGCTTTAAGAATAGAAAGAAAGTTTTGTTTGTATGTAAAAGGCACAGAGGATAGACCCTCATGGAAAAAAAAAAAGTTAGTTATTTTTAATGAAGTTCAACATCTACCTAAAAACTAATCTAGACTTTCTGGAGCAAAGAAGTTACATCGAAGAACAGCATACCAACACAGTAATTAGATCACTTACTATTTCCAGGGTACGCGTGTTTAGTAAGACAATAGGAAACTCAATTATTTCATGTACGAATTCAGGCGGGTTTCCTTCTTCACACGTTGCTTCAAAGTCAACAACACAGATGTAGTCATAGCAGCTGTCTCCATTAATGGGTTCCTTCTGCATCAGCTTCTGTTTCTTATAATAGTTTTTCAGTCTCTTTTTCAGCACATCTTTCACTCCTCTGAAGAGACAGGGAAAGTGACAAAGATCACACTCTCATTTAATTAATTATTTCACCATTGTAGAACTGAAGCTGTATTTAACATTTAAAAGTTCATCATTCATTAACCTCATTTTGAACATCAGCACTTACGAAGTCTGAATTCATCATACAGTTAACGCTCCATTATCTGGGATAATGCAGATGCTGCGATACCCCTGACAACTAATACACCTGGATATCAGTATTTGGGGACAGACTGGGAGGCACAGCGCAGAGACACTCTGCAGTCACCTCCAGTTCAGCAAGACTCGGTAGTCAAAGCCTTTGCAAAGCCCAAGTCTTTGCAGATTGCTCCTAGGCGACCTCTGGCCCTGGAAGCAGTACTGCTTCACCCCTATCTCCCTGTGTCCCCTGCCTGAAGCAAATGATGCCGGAGGTATTTCTGCATTAGTGGCACAGGTAATGCAGAACCCAGCTACAATGCCCACGTTTTAAATTTGTCTCAATTTAAATTTAAAATTGAGCTTGAGTAACTCAATTAAAATAAAGTACTTGAGATTTAAGTTGTCAGAAAAACTTCCTGGTCAAGATCCTGCTTTTCAGGAGGATTGTGCCTAACATGTAAATTGACAGTGGCAAGCAAGTAAAGCTACTTACTGTGTCTTTTTAATACAAACATATGCAAGTGCAAATGCCAGAACTGCCACGTACCAAATCAGAGCTGAATAAACAAGGATAATTTACTTTTCAAAGGAAGTTATTTTTAAAATTACACACTGCAAATGAAATCACAGAAGCTGTAAGAGCTACTTGTAGCAAGTTTTATTATCAGAGAAGCAACCCACTGATCCACAAGGAAAAACTGGAATCAGACTACTAAACTGGCATTTGAGAACACCAGCTTTGTCTGCAAACACAGTTAACTCTTTTTCGCTTTGGTTTATTAATGTAGTTTAATTCAATGTTCAAAGTTGAGACAGTATGGGACTTGATGGAGGGGAAAATTACCTTTTTCTTCATCAAACCTATAAAAGAAGGTGAAAGAGGAAAAGATCTGCTATCAAAATAACCCCAAAGGAAAGGATGGTGTGTGGCAATCTGCTCAGTTCACTACTACATTAGAGGTGATGCACTATTTGCTTACATGCAAGACATATTTTGACCAACTTAACTGAATATACTGACAAAAGAAGTCTAGCTTAGCTAAAATACAAGTTTAAAGCTTTCTGCTGAATAAAAAAACCACAAACAGAAAATTAATAACCTAGGAGGAAACCACAAACACATCATTCACAATTTGAATTGTTTTTTATTTTTAAATCAGAATAACTGCTGAATAGCTGTACAAATCTAACCTGTTTTACCAAAAATGTTATCAGGTAATGATAAATTTTTTTCCTCCTGAGGGGATAAACTCATTTAACCAAAGGAGGAATTAAAAAAAAAGCTACGCAGCCAGAACATCTGCAGACAGAGTGGAGGTGGCAGGCTGCACTTCCCACCCACACCATTTTGCTTTCTTTTATTCTGTTCAAATGAATCTCTGTTCCTTCCTTTTTTTTTTCTTCCTCTGAACATCCTCTCCCCTACAGTCACCGTCTTCTCTAGAAAGCTAGACTTCTCCTTTCAGACTCCATCTCACCTTTCATATCCCCTCTTTCTCCAGAGCAGTAACCTCTCGCTTTGCTAACTCCCCACCAGCCCCACCACTACTTCCTCATTGCTGCTGCCAATAGAAACAATACACTCAGTTTTTCCCAGCTGACCTTCTCAACATCTTACATTTGTCTGGCCACAGCAATATCAAAGGGTCTTGCAGGTCATTTCTGACAGAGCAGGAAGCACTTTCTGTATTCCTAGCCCTTTCCTCCTCCTCAGTGAGCACAAACCCAGTTTATAATAGATTCATCTATTCACATTACTCTATCTCAATATGTCAGATTAGCAAACTCTCCATCTAAAGGTACCTGTCCTCTGCATTGATTAAATTCCAAGCCCTATCACCACAGAGGTTCTAGCCAGTATCAGATCTGTACTGAGTACTGTAAATAAAAATATGTATGTTCTGAAGTTTCTGAGTTTCTATAAACCAACGGTCTGCAACATCACCTGAGAACCCTTGCAGTTCTTTCCCCCTTGACCAAAAACACATGAGAAGTACTCTACAGTTACATATTATTTCATGTCTTCGTGTTACCAGTTGAGACAGCACACATTTCTGATAACACATTAAGCAGTATCACATGCACTAATCCTACAACAAAAGCTGCATCAAGATTGCACATAAAACAACTGGCGTTTGGTGGCATGTCTGCTTTGTGCTTTGTGTGGTGTGTTTTTAAGCTTTAAAATAATCATTCCTTATGTCTCTACTGCTTCAAAGATAAACCAAAAGGTTTACAAATCAGCCCAACCTGGTTTCAAGCTTGAACTCTGCAAGTTTACTTCTGAGCTCCTCTCTGGTCATTCTGTTGATATAGCCATTGGTTATAGCAATTTCTTTGTAAACTGGATCACTGAAGTCATGTGAACTGGCAGTTGAGTTTTTCCCATTAGTTTCTTGATCACTGATCCTACAGTGCTGCCTACCCTAGAAGAAAGAGAAATCCAAAGGTCATTTAAGAGGGTCACAAGAAGCTAAAGCACTAAAATTTACATGTTTTGGCACCAAAACGCAGTAAAGCATTGCATTGTTTCACTCGTGATCAAACTGAGTGAACTAACTTAGGAACAGATAAGGAAATCAATACTGAAGCCCTCTCTGAAACAGCATTTTCATTAAAAAAGCAACATACAGTAAAGGGATACTAACGCAGGTGTCTGAAGTCATGCCAAACAGCAGCTCAAAGAGACAAAATCTGAACGCGCACCCTAATTTCAACAGAAAAAGTTCTCTCTGGTATGAGCTGGCAAAACCTTGACCAGGATCAAGAGATTTCTGTCAGCACCTTAATTAACCGGAATCGATATCGATTGAGACACACGGACAGACGTCCAATAAACGTAAAAGAAATAAAACAGTAAATTAAGAGGAAAAACTAACGGCATTTCGACTCTAAACGGTTACTGGCAGCCTTTGTGGGGTGAGCACACGGCGGGGCCGGCCTACCCCGAGCCCGCCGGGGCCTGGGGCACAGACGGTCGGGCCCGTGGCACCCCTCACTAAGGCGGCACTCGGGCAGGCCGCGCCGGGCCACAGCGCACCGGCCCGGCCCCGCGAACGGCCGCGGGGAAGCTAGGCCTCAGGCGGGCAGGCAGCGGGACCAACACGGGCGCGCCGCCGGGCGGCCTCCGCGCCTGCGCGGAGGGCAGCGGCGGGCTGGGGGCGCCGGCGCATGCCCGGGGCGGCCATCACAGCCCGCCCGGCCCCGCCGGGGCCGCCCGCCGCCGCCCGCCGCCCCCGCGCACTCACCGACGGGCAGGCGGTGGGGGCGGCCGGCGCCGGCGCCTCGTTGGGGGTAGCCTGCGGGCGGTTCTCCTTCTGCTCCTCCATGGCGGCCGCGGCGGCGGGGACGGCGGCCCGCCCGGAGGCGGGGAGAGCGCAGAGCCCGCCCCTGGGCGGAGGGGCCGCCCCGCCGCCTTCCCCCTTCGGCGGGCTGCCGCCGTCCGTGAGAGCCGAGCAGCTCGCTGGGATGAAAAATGGTGGCGGGCCTGTCCCAGCGGGCCCAAAGGCAGCCCGGGGTCCCGCTCCTCCGCCGCTGCACCTCTGCCTTCGTGCTCCTGCCGTCCCCCTGCGGAGCCTCTGCTCAACAGCCTCCTGGGTTTGGGGTCCCAGCAGCTTTCTGGAAGCTCTGGACGCGTTATGGCAAGAATGCACTGCGCAGACACCTCGTTTCTGCTTCCAGGTTCCTCTTCTCCTCAGGCTGACTGCACAGGGCATCCTGAACACGGATCTGGGACACCCATCACGTGTGGGTGGCCAGGTCCCGGCCACCAGGACGGTTCAGCTGGCCCCCATCCCCTCTCTGCCCGGGGAAGCTGCCTCGCATACTCTTCCACACATCCCTTAATCCACAGACAAGCAGCGGGGTGTGGTGGATGGCACAAAACACGTGTGAGCCCTGTGGGTCCTCTCCAAAGGGAGGAGGCTTCTCTGTCTGTCATGGGTCAGTCAGTTTTCCCCTGGTGCTTCCCACAGCCCTGGAGTGCAGTCCAGGCACATCCTCAAAGAGATTCCCCTTCTGTCCCTCAGTGATGGAGGACAATGCATAGGTGGCACCCACCTGACTAACACAACCACCCAGACACCTCCATATCTTCCAGACCCTAAATAGCCTGGCATCTTCCCATCTGCCCGGTTGTGGCTGGGGCCCAGCCACCCACCCTCAGTCTTGTCTCCTGCCTCACTCTGCCATGCCAGCATCTTGTTGCAGGTGCTGCCATCCCTTCCCTTAGACCTGCTGTGCAGCATCGCTGTGTTCGGTGGGGTTGCCACGGAGGTCTGTCTTGTCTTCTCCTCCAGATGAGAGCAGTGATGGAAGTGGGGTCACACACAGCTGCTCCCTGCTCTTAGTTCACCCTCTTGGTGATGCTGCCAACACCCATGATGGCAAGCAGAGTGACATCCGTCTTACTGCTCTCGCCTCTGAACAATGTGGCACTTGAGCAGGGTTCACAGGGAAACAACCTTTACAAGAAAGCAAACGTGGAACCAATGAGAACCACTAAGCTGGCCTCACTAACCCGCAAAACACCCTAAACGCAGTAGGGAAAAAGCTGTTCCCCAGAAGTCACCTGCCTTGCTGGAGTGGGCAATGGTTCACAGACGTTAATCCAAACAGGAGGGGGTCCATGCTCAGATTCACTGAATGCCAAAACTCTTGACGATTTTGTGAGTCATTTGCTAACAGTGGTCCTAAAAGTTCTGGCTCCTGGATTCAGAAAACCCCATATCTACAATTAGGCGCAGACCCTTCCAGCAGCAGGGCTGAAGGAGGCACTGGAAGAGGAAAACCAAATCAAACAGCCAGACCTCTCCTTGAGATTGAGATCATTTTTATTTTCAGTTGTTTTGGCGAAACAAGGATGTGTAGGCAAGTGTGGGTGTGGTGCGTGTACGTCTGGGCATGCATGTGTGTGTGCGCAGAGTCCTGCCCAGTGATGTAGATTATATGAATACCTGCAATTACAGTCCATGAACTGAGCCATGAAGCGCGTGATGAGTGCTACACTGAGGCCCACTTGCTTGCCTCTTCTTGTGCTTACTGCAGTGCAGCACCTCCACCTCCCCGCACTGCCGTTCCAAGGACGCCAGCCCAAGATCCCATCCAAAGGGCACGGGAGGAGCTGAGCTCCAGGATCTGGCTCTGCAAGAGTGAGCCGGTAGGTTTTCACCTCACTTAGTGAGCTCCTAAATACCATTTGCAGTTCCCTTTAACACAACCATATCTGTCTCCTCGCATTGAAGAGCCCCTACTGCTCTGACAAACTTTAACTACCTCAGAGGTACAAAGGGGAAGAGAACAGGGACCCCATGTAAGCTCTGGTGCTACAGCACAGCCAAGCGCATCTTGGGTTCCTGGGAAAGCAGCAACCAAATACACTATTGAGTTTTCACAGCTGCTGTAGAACTGTAGCATGGGAGATGCTGCAAGGGAGATGACCCGTGTTTCTGCAGCCCCCAGTCTCTTCCATCTGATTTGAGAGACCACAATGCAGGTTAAATGTCAATCTGGTCTCTGTTTCTGTTTAAGTTTAAAGCTGAATCTCCCAAGCAGAGAGAGAATGCAGAAAGAACAGCATTGCCACGAAAGGAGACTAGTGAAATGCATCCTGGGTTTGTGTCAGCTTAGAAACAATCCTATTTCTCTGACCTTTTTTGCCTTTAGTACAGTTAAAGCACAGATGTCCCAGCACCCAGGATGCTCTACAGTTGCCAGAGGCCTCCAAGTATCCCCCGCAAGCCCTAAGATGAGCTAGATGTGCAGCATCACCCTTTGGGCTCCCTCTCACTCTACCTCAACAGATTTGTGTGCTGCTTAGGAACATGCAATTTCTCACAGGTTACACAGACCCAACAGAAGGCAAAGCTGCTATCCTGGGAGTTTCAATTGGACGGATGCAGGTTTGAATCCCAGGTTTTGCTTCAGAGCATAACACAAGGTACTCCAAGACATGTTCCAGCTGCTGAAAGTCCTGCAGTGCAAAGTAACTTGCCAGCTCTGCTTCCAAACCTGTCTGCACCAGTTTCAGTAGGAAATCAACTGGTCAACAAGCAAAGGGTCTGCAAACCAATAAGCAAAACCAGCGCAGTCCTCTCGAGCGAAGTAGTCATCTAGTACCAGGAGATTCTCCTCCTATTCCAAAGGGGTTAAACGCACTGTCAGCTTCAGGGAGAGACAATTGATGCCGCAGTCCCTTCTGCCCTCTTCATAATACACTTTCAGTAAAGGCTGCAGGGTGCTTCGCAGAGGCCTTAGTCATTTCTAACAGTTCAGTAACTCTCCAAGCAGGGACAAGAACAGGAGTATAATACATGCTCTGAGCTGAGGTATCTCTGCTCTTAAGGCATTGCCTTCTAAGCCCTCTTTCCTTGTGGCTTGACTTATGAAAAACAACAGATCCTTCAAAAACACGGGGCCCTCATCCCTGGGGCGCAGGGATGTTAAGTGGGGTCTACAAGGCAGGAGGTCAGCAAAGGGACACTGTGTGCAGAGGATTCCAGGATGCATCCTTAAAAGAGAGCGACAGCAAAATCAAAATGACTATCAGCCACTTGGCTTGGTTCTCCTGCACAGATCTCCCACCTGGCAGTTGCAAAGGGGAGACGTTGTTTGAACTGCATAGAAAATCAAATGGCTTTTGCATATTACAAAAATACAGATGAAAACACAGTTACACCAGTTACTAAACAGTGGGCGGATGAGCGATCACCATTTTGTATTAAATAGACCCAACTAGACTGATCTCCATACTGCCACACTCCCGGCATTACAGCTTCCGTGCGCACAGCAGACCGAGTGCCTGCAAAGGCCAGGTAATGCCGTGCTCCCGTGGAGGTGGCATGCCCCAGCAGGAGGGCTGTGGTCCCAAGGAGCAGGCTGTTAAGACGTCTGCTCTGTCCTCTCACTCCTTCAATGCTCACGCATCCCAGACCAGATGGGCGCACTGGGAAACAGGCCTCCGGCTGGAAAAGGATTCCAGTTTGTGGTTTCTTTACAATGTGGTTTCCACGCAACGTCACAGCAACAAATCGCTAGTTTCTTCCTATGGAGAATGGAAAGAGAGAGGTGAGTAGCAGCAAAGAGAGGAGGAGAAGGTTGCCCAGCACAGGAGGTGACAGCAGGGAATGCTCTAACCTAACCCTGGTAATTATACCAGGGCCCTTCATGTCTCATGGGCAGCAAGACTCAGGACAAGGGAGTTTTCCAGCACTATTCCTGACGTTATGCAAAGATCTCACCTCCCTTCCACTCCCTCCAGTGCCACAGGCAATTTCTAGTCCCCAATTTATCTACAGCGATACATAAGCACCATCAATTAATGCTTCTCACTGACATAAGAAAGATTCAAACGCCCATTGCCAGAGGCGGCACATGAAATCTAAGCCCAAGTTCTCTCCACAGCTGGAATAATACCCTGAAGAGATGCGAAGCTGACTGAGTTGCCAGCTTTTATTTGGCAGCTTTTGCCCCCTGAAGTGAGGCACAATGGCTTGACTTCTTCCACTTGGCATCCACAATCTCCTCCTAGAGTGGATTCTGCCCTGCTTTTCCCAGTGTCAAGTTCCTGCCAATGGGGATATTTGCAGCCCTGCACACAAGGCTGGTATTTGAAGGAACAGAAGCCAGGGGAACATCACCTGTGCAACAGCAGCAGGTCCCAGCTGGATGCATGTCACTGTCTTGCACTGGTTGCAGGCCTGGCCAGCCCGCATCCTGGTGGTGACTGCTTGCCGACCAGTATCGCCCATCCCAGGTCTGCCGTCACAGCCCAAAGAGTTAAGAGATGCACATTAACACGAACGTTTTAAGTCCCTCATCTCTCAGACCTCCACCAGCATCTGATGAAGGGATCCTGGCTCTGGAAATGCCTGCCTCCTTTTGATTTACACTAAATCAAATATTTCCATGGAGCAGGATTCATACAGCCCCGTTATTAGGGCTCAGCTGTAGGGCACAAACTGACAGCAACATCTTAGAAGTCCTCAAAACCACCTAGTAGGGAGAGAAACCAGCACTGTAGCGGCAGTGCTCAGCCTGCCCTTTCCCACATCTGTCCCAGGGAGAATGGCTGCTCAGGAAGCACGGCTGTCAGCGTCAGCCCAAGGGGATCAGGGACAGTTTGTACAACACAGCCACACACTGCTTCACTAGATCTCTGCACAAAGATGCCTGGGTGGCTTTGCTAGGAGGAGGACCCAGATCTAGATTTCTACTGCTCTAGTGGCTGCAATGTATGGAGAGTACCACAATGGCAACTCTGCTCTGGCAAGGGGGTTAGACTAGATGACCTCCAGAGGTCCCTTCCAACCCCTATCATTCTGTGATTCTGTAACTCCAGAGCATCCAGATGTGGCAGACCATGAGCTGTTGGAGACAGCTGTAAAGAAGAACTGGCAGTTGCTGGGGGCACACTGACTGCCCTTTTTCCATCCCTGCGTAATTATAACACATCCTTACCGCTTCATGGCACAGCGTATGTGAACACACAAGGCAGGAAATATTTCCCAGCCTGCTTCTCCCACTGCTCTGCTGGCCACCGCCCAAGCCTGCTGTGTGGGACACAGCCAGCTGTTTTGCAGTGGAGCAATTTTAAAGGCTTCACAGCATCAACCCCTTCCCCAACAAAGCCTTGGCCAACTGCCACAAAACTCACTTGTCCAGGAATAAATCCAGGGAATCCCGCTACAGCTCATTTCAAGAGACTTTCCTCCAAGCAGGTCTGAATTAAATGGTACCAAGAACATTTTTACATTCATCATGAGATCCAAATGGGTTTTCAACACGCAACCAATGGGTCCACAGAATCCTATCCCCAGTGCTTTCCCTCTGGCCAGCAGCCCTGCCATCTGCAGCAATTGTTTTGCTTCATGCTTCGTTGTCGTCCCCAACCTCCAGGTGACTGCATCCACTCCAGCCACGAGGCTCCCACCTGGGAGCTGCCCCCGCCCCACAGCGTTTCAGAGTCCAAAGTCCCATCGATCCCCATCAGCATGCAACTCCGCAACTGGAGAGATGGGGGCACTGCAGAGCATCAGCCACGTTCTGCCCGGTGGAAAACCTTTGGCACCAGCACTGACGATTTATCTGGAAGAGGAAAGGATAAAGAAAAAAACAATGTAGCACGAGCAGCAGGGTTCATAGTGCTTGTGATAAATAACCTAAGACACACAATTTTATCTAGGCTTCTAAATAGGGAAGGTGAGGTCTTTAAAAGTAACACAGGCCTTTTTGAGAACACAAGCTTCCTGCCAGCAGAATGACTGTGAAACTGGGACACAGTTGTTAGACGTGGAAGGCAGGCTGGAGGACAGGAGGACAAGCGCACAGGCATAGCCTGACAGCACAGTACAACAAGAATTGAAACCTCAGGTTAGAAATGTGCTGTGCCAAGTACACACACAGGAGGACCAAATGAACAGACAGTGGTGACCTGTGGCTCAGTATCAGGGCAGCTACCTTGTTTCCTGCCCCAGGTGGGCACTTCATCTACACACACAGCTCAACAGCCACCCATCACGAAAGCTATTCTCCAGCAGATGAGCATATTTTGGGGTGGAAAGGTACTGAACAGAGAGAACAGCATCCAAAGCTACTTTCAGATACTGAAGTGAAAGCAATAGGCATTCAAATGCAGCACAGCAGCAGCTACCAGCAAGACACTCGGCTTGCTCCTCTAAGCTTCCTGCCAAATTCCTTTGCGCTACTCCAAGGAGAGCGGGCCACATCTGCATTTCTGTTCTGTGAGAAAACCTGCACATCAAAAAGCCAAGGCACTAGCTGTTTTTGTGAATGTTGTTCCACATTTGTTCCCACCGCAACACAGCTCTGTTTTCCAAGCACATCGCCACTCTGTGAAGAACGTATAGGCTACTGATACTCAGGAGGACAGGGCTGTTGTTCAGAGGGACCTCACCAAGTTGGAGGACTGTGCCAACAACAGTGCTGTGAAAATCAACGAGGCCAAGTGCATAGCCCTACACCTAGAACTGGACAACCCCATGCACCACCATAGTCTGGGGTCCAGCTGGCTTGGGATCTGGTGGAGAACATGTTTAACAAAAGCCAGCAGCACACCTTCATGGCAATGAAAGCAAAGCTGTACTAAGGGAGACTCTGATGGGACAAAAGCAAAAAAGTTCTGCCCCAGGAGAACAGTGTAAGTCTAGAGTCCAGAGAGGTGGTGGCACCTCCATCCTTGGCAGTCATGAACCCTCACCTATACATGGTTCCAAGTAACCTGACCCGGCTGTGAGGGCGGCCCTGCTTGGAGCAGGGAGTGGAGAGAGACCTCCTAAGGTCCCATCCTACCTAAATCTGCCTGTGATTGTATTATCTCCTGATCTTCCTGCCCACTATGTGTGTCTTGCATCTGACACAACACAGCTCAGGGAATGCCTCAACACATTTTACTGTACTTCTTATCTTTTGAGTGGGCTGTCTACAACCACAAATAACTAGAACAGTCCCCAGGCTGTGAGGCTGCTACCTTCCAGAAAAAAGACTTAGTGGGGGCATGTTTTATGTAGGTTTTCTGGTGTCTACTGGCAGGGGAATGGGGGTTTGCTTTCAGGTCTCACTTGGAACAAGGGCTGATCACAGTAGGAGTGGGGGGGTAAACCAAGGCAACATTAACTCGCTCGCTGCCGTTCTTGGGACAGATGATCTCTGTCAGTCCCTCTGGTCTTGGCTGACTCAGCAGTTCTCCTGTGAATAAAGGAAAACAATGAAAACAGTTAAGCATTGGCAAGGCAGTTTTTGCAATTTTTGCTTTTAGCATGCCCTTCCCCTACCCTTCACCAAGTAAACATCCATGACCGATGCAAGTGAGCACTGTAAGAGGGCTTACTGGTCCTGCAACCCAAGCAGGTCTCAGGTCTCATCTGTGTAACTATGGTGAATGTCCTGGTGATTACAGCTTGGAGATATGCTGCTCCACACAAACGTAACATCTGCCATCTTTCCTGTCTCTGCTTTGAATCACTGCACACAGACTTGAGAGCTCCTTAGGGATTCATAGCATCTAGATGGAGCCTAATGAGATGGAGGTTTTATGAGTAGGTGTTTTAATTAGGCTTTGGGTGCAGATGGGATCCAGAAGTTTACCTTCAATCTCCGTGAAAGTGAAGAAGCTGACCTGTAACATCAGCAGGAAATTGGTAGACTGAGCAAGCTACATATAATAATAAGTCTTATAATTCACATCTGCATACTACAGCCATCCGCACCCACAAAGCTACGCAAAAAGCAGCTGTCTTTCAGTTCAAGCAGAAGGATGCTACAAGGACCCTGCCAAGACTACCTTCTTTGGTATGAACCAGAAAGAAGCTGGTTTGAAAGCACTGACACAGACCCTATTTTTGCATCACTTCAGTATTTCTCCTCTAAGAAATTCTAGGGAGGACCTCAAACCAGCCACACACAAGTGTGCTGGACCTTTTCTGAACCTGTATGTTATCTCCTGTTCTGTCCCTGAACAACCCTGCCCATTGCAGCTGTCCAGCCGTTGCTCCAGTACTGCGATTTCTGAGTTGGAGAGACCCTGCTGCTCTGCGATGGCTGGCCGGCTGCAGGGTGCCTTTCCTAGCTGCCAGAACAATATTTAGAATCATGTAAAAATACTCGAGAGGATTCCCTAACGCCCCTTTCCCTGGGCGTGCTTGTCAGCTGCTGTGGGACCGCTGTGGTGTCCTGCAAGGGCTCTGGGCCACACAATACTCTGCTGAGCACGCAGATCCCAGCTCCCAGCCACCAGCTCTTCCCAAATGGAGGCAATAGCAGCTCTGTATTCAGTAGCAGCCAGGGGCTCTCACACTGCATGGTATCCCTCTGCTAAATGAGTTGCGTCAGCTCCACTCTTCAAGTGCCAAGTTGGCAGCTCCCCACCGCTGGCACCCTTGCAGCATGTAGTCCAGGGCTAGGCGCAGGTCAGCACAGTGAGAGGGGAAAGCCAGGTGCTGAGATGTGTCCAGCTCCGAGGAATGCATCCCCAGCAGCTTGCTCAGAGCAACTCAAGTTTCCTCCTGGCTCCACTCCACACATGACTGGCCCCAGCAGGGCAGATTCCCCAGCCATCAACATGGCATCTTCTTGGCATAGTCCAGCCACAGCTTAGATGCCCAATAGCACCAGAAGCACCTCTTGATACTAGTCTGGCAGGTAGGGTCTGCTCTCAAAGGCAATATGGGATGGCAGCATCCATGCCCAGCAAGGGCTCAATTCTTATGCCGAGCATGCCCACACCGGTGCCGCACAGTCCCTATCCGAGGCAGAAGCACCAGGTCACAACTGGCTTGTGCCAGCTGCATCAGTGACTTCCTTTGCAGAGGCAGGCCAGCTATAAGCAGGCTGCAGGCACAGGTCCATGCAAAACTCTCTGCACCCATCCATCAAGCAGCCACTGTGAGCTGTCCCCACTTCCAATAAAACACTCAAGAAAAATGGTCCTTGGACTCCCCTAATTTGAAACGCACTTGCAATAAATTCCTCTGCTGTTAAACAAAGAACATCAGAAAAACGTCTCCCTGTGTCTTGCTGTTATTGACAGGCAGCCCTGGAAAACCAGAGAAGAAATCACACTTCGAAGAAATACTGCCCAGCCTGCGCAGCAACGGCACAACAGGCAGCCCCATCATGCCTGAAGCCACCCAAATACCACTTCCCTTCTCTCCTCCTCACACTGTTTCTCTTCTTGCTTTCAAGAAAAAGCAGTTCCAAAACCCCTTGGTTTTTCCAAAGCAAAAACACATCATTCAGTATGGTGAAAGCAGAGGGGAGGGCTTGGCAGGCAACACGCACGCACACAATTCCTCTTGAGAGATAACCCACCTCTGGGGCCAGTAATTCCAGTTTGCCCCCATGGTCCGCAATCTGAATTCACATTTGGTTTGAGTATCTACCCTTGTCTCACACCCACACTCAAACCTGAAGTGGCAGAGCAGCTTTTAAGCCACGCTGACATGTCTCCCAAAACAGAAGAATCGTGACGGTATTTGCAATTCAAAGTTAAATCTGCAAGGCAGTGTCCTCAATTACGTGAGTTGTCACATTGAAAGCAGCATTGCATCCCATCAAGCACGTATGCCACAGGGCTCTGTGTCCCAGTGATTCCCAGGTTTCCTACCCCAGGCTGACTTCCAAACTGCAGTATTGCTAAGAGTACTGAAAACACCAGCTCTCAAAGATGAATCACAGAATCAGTGCATCATTAAGTGCTTTAAAGTGCTTTAAAGACAGGGCTAATATCCATTAGATCTTAAACCAGAGGAGTGCAATAAGACTTGTCTGTCTGCTTGAGCCTTCATTCCCATGTCCCTCTCCCCACTTCAGGAATCCTTAGACGGTGATTTCTCAAGCGGAGTAGATTGCTGCCGGGTAAAATAGATGCCTGATTTGCAGGCAAACCCCTTCCCACAGCTCTTCAGTCAACCCTCCTTTTCTTTATGGCTTTACCTTCCCCCCCAGGTTGCCTCTGGGAAAAAGCTCACTCTGTCCCCAGCCCCATCCACACCTTCTCCAGCCCCGCTCCCATTTCCTGCTGGCATACACGCTCCTCCCCAGAAGAAAAACTTTTCTCACAGTTACTCCATGAGATACATCACATACCAAGTGGGCAGCAGGTCACCTATGCATCCTTCCTATTCCTCCCCCTCCCAGCTAAGGGATATCCCACTGCCTTCCCACCATAGCGTTCTTGTCCCCTTGTCTTTTCAAACAGCTCATCTTTGCTGCACAAACTCATCACAGTACTAAACCAGGCATAACCATCTAAATCGCACTTCACATCACTGTTAAATAAAAGCCAGTGCAAATCCCACTGCCATATGCAATCTTCAGAGTTGTAACAAACCAGCATTGAGACACTGCTTGGATGCAACTCTCCAGGACCAGAATCTCTTGGAGGTTTCAGAAACCTCACTATTCTAATTCAGAAGTTATTCAAACTGCAGGAGATTAGAAATAAAAGTCTTCAGGCCTGTGGCACAGTGGGAAAAAGGAGATCAAACAAAGTATTGCACTGATACAAAAAAAAAACACTAAGTGCCTGGCATGCAGTGGTGTTTGCTTGGTTTAACTTTTAAGTTTAAATGTAGCTGGAGCAACCCATGTCTGCAGCACTTGTTCTGCCCCTATGTACAGACTAGCTAGTCTGTATTTCGATTGCACATTCTTTCATAAGCATGTCACAAATTTTACTGGAAACCTCACTTCTGCCTGCCCCCTCTGAAAGGTTGCCCTGCAATAGCATACACACAAACCACAAAGCCTATCCTAGTCTTGACGTGGCCTTGGTTTTGATGTTAACTTCCACAGAAGCCACTAAGGTTTTAACCAAAACTCTGATCACTTTGTCTTCAGGCTAAAGATGAACACAGTTGAGTTTTTGAAAAACAATCCCATCTTCCAGGAGACAAATCTGCATCACTAAGATTATTCAGCTAAATTAGGAGCATGAGCCCTATTTGCAAAGGCAGTTTAATGCTGGGTACTTGCTAACTAAGGCTTGATTTTTAGATGCATCTAAGTCCCAGTTCAGGTGATAGCAGAGAGGTACCCACTAAGCCTGGTTGAAAGCACCTGCAAACAGACAGCAGATGCTTTAGAAGATGTTCTTTTGCTGCCTCTCCATTTACAAGGGCACAAATGGTGCAGAGGAGTTGCACCTGTCCCACGGCCACCCTCCTGGCTTTTTGGCACAGAAACAGGTCTCCACAACTGGGTTAAAATGTACTGTACGGCAAGCTAAGGCTGAGACATAAACCGAGACCCTGTCATGAAACTACCATGGTCGGTAGCTGCTTTGGAAACTCCCCCAGGCAGATGGGCTGAGTAAGTTATGCTGCCCACACCATTTGAAAGAAACCTGCTACACATGGGCGGTCACAGGCAAATGTAGGAACAAGCCTTCAGCCATGCCCAAAGCTCTACCAGAGGGCCAGTTTCCTCCCTCTCTGCATAAGCCAGCTCACCTGAAGCAGGTATTTCTATGTCAGCAAGATGTTCTTCACTGCCACTGTTTTATCCCAGAACAGACATAGGCAGGGTCAACTTAGAGCCACTTGTGCTGGGCTCCCAGGCCAGGCCAACCCCTGCACCCCCTCAGAGTAACTGCGTGTGCTGGAGCTCAACCATGTATCCCCTCTCAGTGCATGAGGAAGACATTTCTACTGCCATATTTGCCCAGGAACACAGAAAAGCATTGGTGTACACTTTTTGGTCAAGTACAGAGTTAGGCACATTATTCCTGCTGTCCTTGATTTACGTGATTTGGGGAGGGATGCCTCCCTCGAAGCTCATGCCAGCAATCAGACCCATGCATGCTGCAAAGCACACTTCACTGGCCTTTAGAAAATACCCGTGAAATGCCAGATACCCATGACAAATCAGAGAGTTAGGAGGGAGGCTGACAGCAAGAAAAGCGAGCACTTGCAGGCGTGTTTGGTTACTCCATGCTGGCAGCCAGACAAGGCCAACTGTAATTCTACTTGGCTGCCTAACAGAGAGAAGGGTTTTGCACGCCAGGAGGAAAATCCCACCCGGACCATTTGCCTTCACACAGTTCCCGCCACCACAGCTCCGCTAAGTGGCACCATGTTCCCTGTTCACGTGTCAAGAATCTGCAGCAAGGGCCCAGGGTGAGAGACTCTGCTCCGGCCTGCCATGCCATCTCCTTTCTCTCAGCTCCCAGGAGAATACATTTGCACACTATCAGCCTGATGGTGTTTCTCATTTTCATGTCAGTATCTGGCCTTTACTGGGACAACCAGGAAGCAGTGGATGAGCAGGGCCCTGGACCTGGCTTTGTTGTGCTCCTTTTCTCTCTTCAGTCTGCTTGGGACCTTGAAGATACATTGCCCATGCTTCGTGATGGGGGCATGAGACAGCCAAAATCAAGCTGTTCCTACATCCTGCCCTGCCTCAGCACTGACCCACTCACTCTACCCCATGCCCCACAGCTGCTTCAACCACATACCCACTGTTTTCTACAAGCTCCACCACCCATTTGCTCTCCTACCCCTTCTCACTCTTCCTCCTTGCTGAAAGCCTTCAGGAACCAACCACTGCAAGTGGGTTTTTGCAGGAGATAGACTTTACATCTGAGCCTCAACTGCTTCTCTGCCAAGCCTCCTTTGACTAATCCTTGCTTGTGACATCTCTCAGCACAGCACCCAGCAGTCAGGCCTTCAGAAGAGTAGAGAATAAAACACTTCAGTATTGCCCGCATACCGGAAGTACATGTCCCATGCTCAGTTTCCAAGAGCAGTCAGAAAACAGGGCTCACAAAAGAGCCCCAGGTCCCAGGACACCCCTCTGCTTTGCATGCAGTCCTACCCCCTTTCATCCATACAACTATGAAGAGACTGGGTTTGGAGAAGCTACAGCTTCTCTGCCTGTTAGTTGCTTTGAGGTTCAATAGCTGGAGCACGTACACAATTAGATCAAACGTGTCACAGAGGCAGAATGAATTGAACAGCCACATGCACAGATTTCCACCTCTGCTGTAAGTACAGGCAATGTCCTCATGCGCTGGGACTTTGCAGTCAGCTCTATGGTAGACGAGAAATCTGCCAGCAGTCTTGGCAGAAGGAGAGGGAAGGAGTTGGTGTCTCACACCAAGCCTGCTTCTACACCATTTAGATCTTGTCTTCACCACTCTCTGCTTAGATTAAATGAATTAGTTGCTTCCTGCAAATGTTTCTGTGTGCGATGCACAAGCTTGTTCTCAAAGGACTGCACACAGAAAATACTGCTCTGTATTGGTATGAATTTTTAATATGCTCCTCACAGCACGGCCTGCATGTCACGCACAAAGATACTCCCCAGAAAGTTAGAATTCTGCACTTTCCTTGATTTATTTCTGGAGTCCTGAGCAATCTTATCTATTTGGCCTGCTTGGAGCAAAGTGTTGAATAGAGAGCTCCAAGTTAGAACTTCATTTTCTTCTCACTGGAGGTTATTCTCCTGGCTGGAAACACAACAAAAATAAAGAAGCAGAAACATCACAAAAGGGAGCAGAGCAGGGTGAAACCCACAGTATGAAGAGAAAGTTTCATGAGCCTCACATTGCAGTCCCAGCTAAAGGAGCTTAAAACTAACAACCAAAAAAACCCAACAAAAATCCCAGCCTGTGAAAGTGCCCCAGTGGGAGAGACCACTGTGGAAAAAAGCAACAGAGAAGAAAATCCTGTTGGTAAGCACTGATCACAACAGCAGGCTGGTGAGCAGAGCCACCCATCAGGTACAGCACATGCTCAGGAACAAATCAGCCTGTGATTAAATATAGTTAAAAAAGAAAGGGAAGGCTTGAAAACAAAAAACAAAGCTTGCTCTGGAAACGTGCAGTGGGAAAGACGGCTGGTTGCAAGGCAAAGGACCAACCTCCAGAGATGAGTCCCCAAGACCAGAAGCTGAGAGCACACAGAAAAGGATGCAGAGAGCAAGGAAGAGGGTTAGAGCTTTCTAAAATATGCAAAAGGAACTAATGGCAATTTGCCATTTCTCCTTTGAAGGGTTCAAGACCAAAAATGTCAGCAGTGACATCTTCCTTGAACACAGAGCAGTCTCCTGCGGGTGCTCAGCTCCACTCCAGAGCATCACAACTGCCAGCGGGACAGGCTCAGCCTTGGACTGCTGGCTGACCCAAGCACCAGAGACCTTTCCAGCTCTAGTATTCACAGCACCAGCTGCCTCTTGAGCCAGCACCTCATCTCTAGGCCTCACATCTCTGGCTGTGGACATGTATATGGCTCACCTTGAATATTTCCCCCAGCTGGCTGCACAGGAAAATGTTTTCCCAAGGCTCTTAATTCATGCCAGATGACAGAAACATGAAACAACCTCTGTGGTGGATCTCTGGAAACAGGCAGGAGTCAGCTGGAGCTGACAGGTCTATGTCAAGCTTCAGGACCTAGAGCCGCCACTCCTCAGGCCAGGAACCCCAGACCCATTGCAGAAGCTGCACTCTGCTCAGCTCAGGCCCAAGCAGCTTTCCTCACCACAGCCGAGATCACCCTGCACTTTACCTCCTTTACCTCCTACCCAAGGAGCCACCAGGCTAATCACCCTGGCAGGAAGCCTGGGGCTGTGCCAAAGGGTAAGGTGTTCTGCAAGGCCTGACCAGGAGACACAGGGAGACAGATGCTGTACCTGGCAATCGCTACCTCGAATTTTAGCCACTCAGGGAAGGGGAGAGGTCACAAGCTAGAGACTTAACCCCTCACTGTCATAGAAGAGGAGGACATTGACACACCTCAGTGGTTGCAAAAGCTCCGGGGAAGCCTTTGGCACTGGACCAAGTATACCTTTGGGTGGAGAACTTGAGTGGAAAGCATTTTGGATACTCGACTCAGCAGCTACAGAAGGGTAATTATTCAAAATGCCAATTTACATCTCATACACTAATTTCCCCAACATGAGTTATTTGAGATCATCCCTTACCAGTGTGGCAGTACATGGTTTCCAAGTACAAAACTTGGAAAACTCTATGTTTGTCCCAAAACATTAATTATCTTTTTCTCAGGCACATAGAAATTAATTATAGTTAGAACTGGAATTCAATTGAAAGCAAAACAAAAAACCCCACACATTCCCCAAACCACACAATTTGGTACTTCCTATCTCCATACTCACAAACCAGAATGGAGAGAGCAGTAGGAAGTCATCGAAACAGCTCCACCAAAATAACTCCAGGCGCAGTCATAAAGGTTTGAGCCCTCCTATTTCCTTCTGACAGTATGAAATAAGCAGCTTGGAGAAATGAAGGATGGTTGACATCTAACTTGTTCTTAAGCCAGTGTGGGTAATTGATCCACGTGGCTACATGATACATCCAACATCTCTCTTTCCACAACTCACGAAATACTGAGCGCAGAGAGCATTTATGTCAGGTAGCACTGACATCTCAGCAAAAGATATCTCCTTGCCATGAGGAGAAAAGGCTGTGACTTTTGACATCAACGCCCCCCCCCCCCTCCCCGAAACACAGGGGAGTGGGGCGTAAACACGATGCCATTTCACCACTCTGTCCCATCAAACTCCACCTATTTCAAATAGTATTTCAGCATGAGTAGCCTCCCTTGTTCAGCTTCATCTCTACCTGTTCTGTTGAGCACTCCATCCTTCTTCTACCTGTGCAATGGGGAAGGTGGGAGCAAACCACCTCTGCCCATGGGTGACCAGAGCAGACACTGGAGAAAGGAAGCGACCAAAGGGGACAAGCAAACAGCACAGCATAAAGGCTGTAGAAAATGGGAGGGGGCACTGGGAAAAGCTGAAATACAAAACAAAGCATCCTCCAAATTGCTGAATATTTTGCTGCCCTTCTAATACCAAAAAGCTCCTTGAATCGGCAGGTTGCAACACAGCACTTTAAGACGACCGCAATACAACGCCATGAAAAATTGATTTGCTTCATTAACATTTTAGGACCTTATTAGCTGGAACGAAATTGACTGTCAAGGCATTTTCAAGGCATTTTAAGGGAGAGCCATGGTATAATGACCTCAGTGCGAATTATCTTCATCCCAGAATAGAAACAGGCCTGTCACTGAGTAACCAAGCCCAGAATCTACCTTTTGGTTATTTTTAATTTCACCCTTCAGCCCTATCTGCCAAGGCAAAGCACCAGCTGGAGAGAAAGCTGCAGCCATCCCTGACCTGTCTGCTCTCACCCAGAAACAGCAAGGCACGACTGCAAGCAGAGCATCCACCCAAACGCTAGACACCACCAGCTGCAGCCAGTCCAAATGGCAACAATTCCCACCAGCTGCGAGCCCACCTTTCCAAACAGTAATTCCAAAGCTATTACAACCCCATCACAGAAGAAATACTGAACCTTCTTTCATCCAGACAATTAGCGTGCTGCAGGTGCCACTAAAGGAAAAACAAAGAGTTTAAAAGAGCTCTCAAAACCATTACTATGATAAGCAAAGTTAACAAGCAGGATTCACCAAGGTCTGCAGGGAGTTACCAGGACTAGTCAGCATCCTGCTAGCTCTGGATTTCTGTGTTTGGGTGACAACATGTTAATAGCTGGCACATGAAAAGCCAACCCCTGGAGGGGGTCTTACAAGACTCATTCCCGTGGACTTCCAGCCTTACGCAACTGATGAGGCAGGGCCAAGTCTCAGCTTGCCCCTCTGCTAAATTTAGAGAATTAGGCAAGACTGCAAGACATTTTTCCTCACAATAGTTTGGCTACGACATTGCACCCAGAACTGGCTGATCGTTTTTCTGCCTGCTCCAACACAAGAACTAAGAAGTTTTGATGCAGGTACCGCGAGGTGCAAAGCAAACCAAAGGAAGCGGTCCAGCACCTGACCCGAGCTGCAGCACACTGTAGATTCAAGAAGCTCACAAGGGTTCACAAAGAGACCAGACCAGTGTCTTTAAACATTACTAAAGAGACAGATCCCTGTGCTGAAGACAGACAACGGCTGAGAGAACACCTGGGACAAGGTGGCTTGCTCCTTCACCACAAGATGTCCATGCATGCCACAGCTGAAGGTAGGATCCTGGTTACGCAGCCCCTCTTCTGGAACAAGCGTTCAGCAAAGTCCAGCTGGGGAGCGAAAGACCTGCAGTTTCCCTTGTAGTAGCCTTTTACATTCTAACACAACAATCCTTTGTTTGTTTGTTTTTCTCCAATTTGCCTGCCCTTCACAAGCCAAGATAAAAAAACCAAACTAAAACACACATGCAAGACATGCATGTACATGTGCTGCCCAACAGTTTTCCCTGAGATTAAATAAACTCCTTCCTGGGTAAAAGTAATTTGGCTCCATGAGTTGCTGTTGCCTTAGGGCCATTCCAAGGCTTCAGTGCGTTCAGCAAACTGGAGGGAGCTGTATTTTCAAACCTGTGTGGTAAGTATTCTCTTCCAGATTATTTAAGGTGAGATGCATGTGCAATACTCCTCTGTTATTTTGGTCACTCTAAAACTCTCCCTGTTCAGCAGGACAACCACAGAGCCCACTCAAGCAAAGGAACAAATTATTTTTTTTCCCCCCTCTTCATCATCAACTGGTATAAGTAGCAAAGTCTAAACACTGCTAAGCCCCACTCTGGCTCAAATATTAAATCCAGTAAGTGTTTTAGCTGTTAATTGAACCAACTTGAACTGATCCCTATTTTAATCTATTAACATGACTTTCTATTGAAGCCACTTTACTGTGGAATTTGACCTATGCATGCACATCACAAAATTTATTCTAGGCTTGTGCTTAATTGGAGCAAAATGCCTCCTTGGTGCTTTTCCTACAAAGCTACCTGCTTCCTGCTAGTTAATAACTAACATCACACTACATGCTGACCACAGGTATGGCTTTAGCTGCGTAGGAACCTGCAAGATCACAGAAATTTCCTTAATTACAAGGGCATCAGATCTAACTTGCTTCTCTGCATATATTTTTTTCCCTTTACTGAAGCTTCATGACTACATCCTTACGTCAAGTGTTTCTTCCTTATGAGTCAGAGTGTGATGTAGATTTGGGTGAAGCTCTGTGGCTGAAATCAGAGGGGCAGAGCACTGAGACCAGTGGCCAACTCTCCTCTTGGTCTCATGGGTAAGGCTGGCATATTCTATAACAGCATTGCTGGTGCACATGGCTGTGCCCAAGCAGCATTCCACAGAGCTCAGAGCCCGAGTTTCCCAATGCCAACAGAGGTGGAGTACTGTTTCAAATCTTCTCCATTCACTTGGTTTAAAGTATTTTTGTTATTACCAAAATTGCCATCTTTGAAGCCTCACTGAACTGCTGGCTTTGCATTGTTCAACAGTCAAGAACAAAGCTCTGTCTGTCCTTTTACTATTAACAGCTTTACAAATTTTTTTCCTAACTTGTCCCCTTTTCCAGAGGGGATGAGAACCAATCTTTTATATATATTTTTTTTGTGGTGATTCCTCAGCATTTCCAATCATTTACCCATTCTTCTCTGAACCCTCTCATTACCGAATACCCAAACAGGTGACAACTAATGGCTGTAAATCGAAGTAATAACTAGCTTTTGCTTACAAACACCTTTCCCCCATGGCAGAGTGCTTATTTATGGACTTAAGATTATAGATTGTTTAACTACCTCTGCTGAAACCAATTCTTACTGCTTTTTATTTTGCCACTGGAACGCTTTCCAAAATGATAAGTCATGCGAGTTCAGAAACAATAGCTTTGCTACTTAACTCCTGCAGAGTTCATTGCCTGCTAAATGCCATCTGGTCCGGGGTTCTCAGTGCCCAAAATTAAACTGCAGCATCCATCTTCCCTGTTTAAAAATCACTTCTAAGGCAGTCATGTTCGCTACTGAAACAGGAACGAGCCCTGAGGGCTATAAAGAACTCATCAGCCCCCCAGGAAGGCAGCAGCATTGCCAGGAGAACATTTCACCCCTCCATCATCTCCTCTACCCCCCTGCACCTTCCCAGGAGCTGCCTGCTCCACCATGGGAGCTCTGGGACAGAGCTGAGCTCCTTCCTGGCCCCCTAACTATTTGTGCTGCAAACCTGTTTTACTTCCTGGTTTTCTCCAGGCAGCCTTCCAGCAGGGGGATGACTCTCAGGTATGTACTCACCAGTGTCATTGTAACACAGCACTGGCCCCCTCTCCTTCAGATGTTTCACCAACCCACCTGAACTGCAAGCTGGCTGCCTCTCCTCTGCTCAGCACCGATCCCCTCAGAGGGATCTGTCTTGGGAAGACACAACCTTAAAACTTCCCAGGCATTTACTTGTACTGATCAAAGAGGAGAGACTCAGGGAGATCATAAGCATATGGTCAAGAGATCCCAAAAGCGAGGACTATCGGTACTGGAAAAGCAGGAATCAGCAGGATGCTCACTCTGAAATGCCATTCAGTGCTGGAGTTCAGGCCCCAACCAGGCTTTCTCTGAGGGGAGATGAAGCAGATGTGGCAGCTCAAGAGATGGCTTCTGCCAGAAAAGTGGGCAAAACGCTAGCATACAGGAGAAGACAGCACATTTCAGAGCTACTCAGAGATCGCATGTTATTTTAGACAGTGCACTTTCCCCAATACAATGGTAGAACAACAACCAAAGAATAAGGTCAATCACACACAAAAGGCCATTAGAAGAGAAGCAAAGAGCATCCCTTTTTCTGCTGCGCTTTGTCCAGGATCACAGTTTGTTCTGAGATGCAGGAGGCCCTGGAGGACCACCAGAGTTTTGAACCTAGAGAGTTTAAAGGGGGAGCATGAGCCAGACTGGACTAGAAAGAGCCTTTCCTTCGCTCCACCACCACCGAAAGTTTGCTCTGTGAGGGAAAAATTCAGACAAAGCACAGACCTACTGGCTACTCCTATTTGCACACGTAAGGATTTTGCATGCTTGATGCTAGTGGAAATCTGTCCCACGGCTCTCAACTTCACCAGCAGCTGCCTGGGAACCAGAGGCACTTGTGTCCCTTCCCCGTGATCTGGTTCCCTCCCACCCCCCTCATCTTCCTGCATTTTTCTTAAACACACAAGCCAAGAGAACAGTTCTCCAAGCAAGACAAAGCTTTATTAAAAATGACTTCTGATTAGAAAGGAGTTTTAAATCCTTTTGTAATGATGACCGGATTATCCACATCATGCTACATTATGCAACTGGGGATAAAGCAGCACAGAGCAAGTGGCAAAAATGCCGTCTCTGGCAGAGCCACAACTTTGTGAGCAGCTCCCAGTCTCAATATTCACCTGCAAGGCTCAGATGGGGCTGGGTACACGTAGTATATCCCAGATAAGCAGAATCAAGCACGAGGCTTGCATGACACAGAAGCTATAGAGCAGAGGCTGGTTTGCGACATGGCTTTCAACCAGAAGTGCTGTTTCAGGGGAATAATGCTGTTAAATGCTTCAGGGAACACAGGCAAGAGTGACAAGTCTCTGACCTGGAGCCTGGCCATGTGTGTGCCATAAACCATGACAACTTGTCACGCCAGATTGGCAATGAACTAGAGGTCAGGCAAGAACCGCACTCAAGCTGCCCAACCTCCCTTACAATGGCCACGCTGCCACCATCTACCCTGCTATCCAGGGGCAGGAGCAGCCACCCAGCAAGTGAACAGCCATGCTGCTCAGCCTCCCCTGGCCAACGGCACCCAGCCATGCTTGCAACTGCCAGTTTTTAAAGGGAAGTGCATTTTTTTTTTTAGCACCTGCAAAGTGCTGTGCCAGAAATCCAAGTCATAGATGTAATGTGGCTCCCCAAATCATCAAGCATCCCCTCTCATCACACTCTCTTCAGCCCAATGGTTTGATTTTTGTTTTAAGGTGGTTTGTTTTTTTTTTTTTTTTTTTTTTTTTTTTTTTTTTAAATGAGATCCCTGCGTGAATCACGAACTTGAACATGGTCTTGCCTTGTTTGGCAACATTTTCGTAACACTGTGTTTAGCTTCACTGCAGGCACTCAAACCACGTCTGTATGTACCGAACGTGTTAGGCTCTCTTTTGCCGTAGAAGAAAGATATGATTTATTTCAAAGAAGGACAATGAACAAGTTAAAAATAACAGGCAGCCTCAAAAGCTTCATTTGTAACACAAAGCTACCCTGAAGACAGAGAAAGGTACTTCCCCCCCCCACCCCAATTCCAAAGGAAGGTTCCCAACTTTTCTTTATCCAAAAAAGTCTTTACTTTGGCTGAGCCTTTGACGTACAAATAAACTGCTTGGGAGAAGACACGCACAAGAATCAACTCTTGATCGTTTATTTCAGCATCTTATCCTAGGAAAGCTCCAAGCTGACCACAGCAGCCACTTGCTGAGCTGAATTATTTGCCCATACAAGCATTGGTTAAAACCTTGCCAAAACCCAGTAATGATCACCACAGAGTCTGTGGACTCCTTCTGGGCACACGCATGTTCCTCTGAGAAATTACAAACTTCTCACTTACTAAAGTTGCCATGAAAATGTCACCAAGGCTAGATTACAGGCTTCTGCTTCACCAGCATGAGCAAGACTCCCTGCCCAAAAAACCCAACAGTACAGGTTCAGGTACACAGATCTGACTGGACCTGTTAGCCAGGACAAAGCACACAGGAGCTTCAATCCCCACATAGACTTCTAGCACTGCCACAGAGCTAGGCAAAAGTACCTGGAGATGACTGAAGTTCCAGAGCGAGGCCCACATCACCTCCATTTTCACCCACTGAATGTTTCTGCATTACTGACCACCAGAAGCTTGGGGAAAAAAAAGCAAGAAATAAATTCTTGCTCAGCAGATGTGGGATATTGTAGCCAGCAAGCAATGGTATCTCTTCCCAATGTCGCAGTTGTCTGCCTTCACTCCTATCTCAATGTGAAAGCAGGCATGGGATGTTTGGAAACGAGTCAGAAGGCAGCTGAAGCGAGCAGTCAGCTACATTAAAATACAAGCTCAAAGCTCTACAGATCCAGTTTTAACAAAGAACTATCTGACTTGGAAAAAAAATAATACCCAACAGTAAAGTTCGAAAGCTTGAATTATATATTCCTGACACCAAGAGCTCAAGGTGCTCCAGCAGGCCGTGACTCCAGCAGTGCATTTTCAAGCCTGGGATGGCTCAGTTCTGGCCCATAACAGGGTACAGTGAAAGGAATTCTGTGTATTAAAGAGATCTGTGAAGCTAGAGGCATGACTGCTTCCTGCACAAACTCCCATTGCACATGCAGTTGTCTCCCTACTTTGGTGACAGTGAAACACCATCTTCCCTATGCCTCTTCTGAGAATTCATATGATGGAGAGTGGGGAGGGGGGGTGCTAAAATTCATCACCACTTCCACTCACTACACCTCCAAGAGGCTGAAAGAGTTAACTGCTCCCAGAGCAAAGGGCTTATTGCTACCTTTTTTAAACAGAGCGCTGAGCCCCAGAGCAAGGTGGGGAGGGCGAGAGACCCTCTGCGGAGCGGACAGGGCTCGAGAGAGCTGAGCAGGACTGCCAAGGGGCCCCAACGCTGCGCTGGCATGAGCCCAGCGTGAGCAGGCTGCCCTCAGAGCCCTGAAGCTGCAGCACGGCCACATTACTTCACAGAAACAAATGTCGTCTTTTGCACTGCAGCCATCACTTAGTACCCAACCAAAATAGATTTAAGCTGTTCCATAGTAAAAATAACAGCAACCACGAAACGTTATGTCAGATCACAGGAAGGGGAAGCTCTTTTTTGATAGACTTCCTAAGTTTAGCCACTTTGATAAACCAGAGTCATTTGGACATGAGAATTTTCCACATGCAGTGTGTGCATCATTATCTGAAATAAGAGCATCAAAATCTCACTCAGACAAAGAGCGAGCCTGTTCAAAAGGAAGATTTAGAGAAATGCACAGGGAGCTGAAAACTCATCTGGTTACACAACGTGCATAAGTAGGCCTGGTGCTTGCTGCCTACTCCCTGGTTTGGAAACCTGCCACCAAGCACATTTGACCCCATCCAGCAGTTCTGCCTGTAAAATACAGCCGCGCACAGCAAGGAAGGAAGAAGCCCCATGCAGACCAGCAGAGGAAACACAGACAAAACCCTCCACCCCTCCTTGCAACAGCACAGACTTATCAACAGGGTAAGTCTGTGCCTCTCCCCCGTGCCTGGGATGCCCCTGCAACATGGAGAGAGAGGTTTGCCTGCTTGCTCCTCTCTGGACACAGCATGCTGGCTTCCTGAAGATACAGCCCAGATGAGGCTTCCCCAGGAAAGCCAACCCATCCAAATGGTCTCCAAACTACTTGGAGATTACTTTGAGCCAGTACTGATCATCCCAGCTCTCACTGCTTGCTCCTGGCCAGCCTGCCCAGCAACGTGGTGGTGCAAGATGGAGTCACTCAAAAGGGGTAATGGTGGGACAGAGGCTGGCTGGCTCAGAGCCCACATTAAGGCAGTGGAGGCCAAGCCAGCAGCTGTACCCTCAACCCACAGTGCTCTTTAAAACCAGTTTGAGTCCAGGAACAGCTCGCCACCACTGAGTGAAAGTTTGGTACCACACAGCTATTGGCTCAGTCTGACACCAGTTTGCCTGGACTGACAATTCCCCATGCCCTTGGGCAGCTCCTGGGCAAGCCTGCAATTTGCAAGATGCCTTCCATGCTACAGATCTCCCAACCACACTGAGCAGCTCAGCTGCCTCCTTACCATCTCTTCTGCTCCAGCTCCTGTGGGTCTCATCATGACTACATCCCCCTGCTAAGAAAGGTCATTGCTCCTGTGAGCCACTCCCCGCTTCACAGATAGAGAAGAGGATGAGGCATAACAAAAGGAAGGGGACATGTAACTTTCGTAGCTGCCCCAAGTCCCCTTTGCTCCCAGACAGACAAGGCCTCAGCTGCTCAGCCCTTTTTTGAGGAAAAAACAAATGAATTGTGCAAAAATACATTGAAACATTCCCCATCACACGTTGCAATAAATACAGCTGCATCTCACTCCCTGTTGAGGATGTAATCCTGAGAAGTGCAAATGTTAGCATTTTGACAATTATGCTCTTTTTCCCCATAACGTGATAGAGGAGAATATGTGTACAGACTAGCGAGTTATACATAGTATAAACACAGAGGGAGAGTGGAAAGATACAAATGCAAATATCAGGATGGTCAGCATGAGATGACTGCTTTTCAGAATGGATCACTATCCCCAGCCATTACCCCATTTTTGGGTCCTTCATTCTTCATTGATCTTGATTAATCTGAGCATTTTAATAAGAGTAATGAAAATGCAACTGTCCAAACACAGGCAACACGGATACTTACAGTAAAAGACTGATGTCAGGCAGCCAGTCTCAGACAGAGGTCCCTGCCTCTCCATCCTCCACACCGTACATTCTTTGCTTGCAATTTCAGCTCTGCGCATTGCTAAGTCCTTGCTTTCTAACATTATCTGTTCAGAGAAAAACTGCTTGCCATCCATACCCAACTGCTTCATCTAAGAAGGAGGCCACGCTGAGTGAAGAAAGGTATTAAATGGTCAGCAACAGAGCTCTACAACAACAGACAGATATGTAGCAGGGTGCTGCTGCACCATGCAGGTCTCTTGGTCTGTGCTGCAGGACAATTTTGCAGTTCTGTTGTGTCCACCACAACGTTTCAGAGGCCACACAATAGAGATGCATGTTTCTTCTACCGCAGGAAGCTCACGCTCTGCTTGTTGACCATATAGCAAGGGGCCTTACTAGATGGGAGGACACTTGTTTTGGGGTAGGTTTGGGACAAATCAGCCTCTTTAGCAGTCCTCTGCTGCCAGCCTTGCATTGATACAAAGGCACAAAATGTGCTGCAAATGTCTCTTGAAGTCAAGCAAGACCCGATCACGGTGTTCACTTTCAATATTTTTCCACTGTGTGGTTTCACATGGCAGAAACAGCAGCCAGACACTTGGGAAGCAAATTAGGTCAAGCACCTCTGTCCCAAGCCAACCCCTGCAGATTTGGGTGCTGTAGAAACCACGGCCTATTCATTTTTTTTGAAGCTCATCAACAACCCCACCCTGCTACAGGGCAGGAACTATCCCTTATCACAGACCACTGCTCAATCTGTATTGCTGGAAAGGAAAACACCTGCTAAAAATGCAAAGAACATGCTCCAAGATGAATTCAACACACAGAAGCTTACTACACACAGATCATTCAAGAGACAAGTCTTAAGCAAAGTGTGCCACAATCTTACACTCTGTTAGGACAAAAACCTACAATATTAATTTTATCATCAATCACAGCCTGAGGTCCACAAATCCCTATCCTACCATTGTTGTACCTTTATTTGTTTCCTTCCTGTTACACCGTAACACGGAAAGCCTGAAAACTTTACAGAAAGCGATGGGTATCAGGTGAAGGAGCAGGGATGTCTCCCAAAATGGTCTGGCCAGTTTGGGTTCCCTCTCATGTAACACAAAAAAAAAATGCTTATCTAAACTGGATGCTTGGATACATCCACCTTAAAACTGGGTAAAGGGGAAGGTACCCTGATATCACTTTCATAAAGGGCCTTACAGAGATGAACTTAGCCAAGCTTGTGAAACCTCACTAACAAAAAAACCCAGAGAGCTAACCCAGAAAACTAACAAAAAGCAGAAGGCTCCCATCATTTCATCAGCACAATTCAATGTAACCTAGAGCAACAACAATACAGCTCCTTCCTGGAGTATTCAAGCATCACCTCCAAGTCAGCATGTAGCAGAACTGGGCAGGTCTGAACAGGATTTGAGATGCAGCTTTGTTTTGCTCTGAAGGTTACTTGCCTCCACAGTTCAGTTTGGCCTGATCCTCACAAAGTGCTAAGCCTAATGGACTTCCCCACAGAAGTGCCTAGCTCACCTCAAAGCTGTCATCTGGTTCATGCAGACCTTGCCATGCTGAACTGTTAATTCAAAATTAATGTTATCTTGTAAAGTCCGTAAGTCCTAGGCCAGTTTCACACCCATTCACAGGAGTCCAACCTAGTCACAGCTAAAACCATGAAGTAGGTGTATTCAGTGTACCTTTGGGAGAAGCACAGAGCTCCTGAGAATGACCACCGGGAAAAAAAAAAAAAATCTGAAATTAAGGTTTTGCTTTAAACCACAACCAACTCGAGCAGGCAAGTACTCCAGCAGTCACAGCTCAGTTCGAACACAGCCTCCATCCACTAGCCACAGGCAAGTCACCCTTAACCACGGAGCCTGTATCAGTCCTAAACTACACTGCCACTGACCACGTTGGCAACCCGATCAGCACATTCGGGACAAAGCTTTAGCCAGGAAAATACCACAAGTACAATATGACTTCATTCTCCAGCAGCCTGCTGGGGCAGAGCCATAAGCCCTCAAAGATGGTCCAGCTGAACTCCCCAAATAAAACTTCTCCCAAACACAGCCAGCCAGTTGTTTCACAGGTCTTGAATCCCCCAGCTCCAGTTTCTTACATCTGGTTCCCAACAAAGAAACTGCTAGAGGACAAATCTCTCCCAGCTGCTCCACTGGAACAAAGGCTGCATCCACACAGGTGATCTTCCCATTACAGGCTGTAAAGCGCATCCACTCAACAGCTTCTAAAAATGCCAATGCCTCCTCATCTTCTGTATGAGACACAGCTCCTTCACATTGTGGTTACCAGAATCCCATCAGCTCTCCTGCTGTAGAGGCAAGGAGATCGCCATATAGCAGACCAAGGACGCAGGCTGAGGCTCCTACAAGCCAGCTGCATTGCTTTCTCAGACACGGATATGTTCTTAGCTAGCCAGAAGCACCAACACATTTTGTTTGCAGCAGCAAGAGTTTGATTGTTCTAACTGACACGGTACTGTAAGGACTCCCTCCCCATTCCTTGTCCCTACAAGATGCTCCCTTCAATAGCACATCTTTAAATTGGCATCCCACAAGCTCACCTGAGAAGAGGTGACCTTATTTGGCACCAGGCAGCCTGCTTACTCTCAGAGTTGCCCACATCTGTATAGCAAGTGCAAATACCACAAGCAAGGAAAGGAGAGGGAGATAAAAGGAAGTAACTGATCATCTTGTATTCACCCCCTCCCCAAACCACAGTTTTCTTTACTTATCTGCAGAGGTTATTATTCCTCTACTCAGGGCAGAAGGGGGGGAAAAAAAAGAAAAAAAAAAATTGTACTCTGATGACTTCCAAGAATTCAAACCTGACGCAGAACTTTTCATTAAATACATTTTCTCCCTTCTCCCCTGGCAAATTGTTTTCAAGAGTCAAACAACCAGCCTGCACTATTATTAGCAAATCAGTAATTGGAGAGCATGCTAGGCTACCACAATTACCTGCTTAATAATGCAAATGCAGCAAGACGCCACAGCATACAGGAGAATTACCCAATAGATGCACTCATATGTTGCTTTTAAACCGATAACTTGTTTTTCAGAGCTCCATCCCAATGTCAAGTAACATGTTCTCAAGATGACCAAAAAGCAAAGATTCAGTACTGTTGGTGATTTCCAACCATCCTCTCCTGAGACGCAAAAGGAGTAGGACCTTGCAATGTATCTGCATGTGGATCATGCAAGCTACATCTCAACCGAACTTACATGGAAAAACTTTTCACACGTAAGTGTTTTTAGAAAGAAGCACCACACCACCAGAAGTGCGTGCACACAGCAGGAAGCAAAGCACATTTCATGACATCTGTGTTCACAGAGTGCTGAAGCAGAGCACAAATCAGTCGTCCTGTAATCAATTGACTCTGGAGAGGGGAAATCCTACATTAACATTTCATCTCACCCCCATAGCCAGTAGCTTTTAAATAGTTATCATGCAATGAAACAAAGGATCATTTGGTACTGAGCATCTCTTTTACAGGTCATCTCCTGCAAAGACAAATTTCAGTGACTGTAAAAATAAAAAGCACAAACAAACAAACAAAAAAAGTAATGCATTAAAGGCCAAGAACTCTGCTTTGCTTCACTAACCAAACCAAAAAGAGCCACTCAACCAAATCTAGTGTTTCCCTGGTTCAGTGATGGCAGCTCAAAGTCCAGAGACGATTCCCATGAGGAACGGGGCAGAGCAAGACAAGCTGTTATGAAACAAACCCAAAGAGTTTTCTTGTACCAAGCTGACATACCAGGAAACCCTTCATTTAGCAGAAATGTGTAGGAACTTTTTGCATAAGGAAGAGTATTCCTTCAAATAGTGTCAAATATGTATGTTGCCATCCTAATTTCAAGTAAATTTTAGTAAGTTCCATATTAGGAGCCTTAAGAAAAAAGCCGCCAAACACACAAAGCAATGCACGCGATACAAGGTCACCAGACACTGCAGGCAGCAGGACAGCTTTAAGAAGGCAATTCAAAGCCTCTGCCTCTCTTCTGGCATCCACGGTTGAGTCTATTACTCCCATTCCTATGTCACCCTGAACCAGACCATCAGGCACAAGCCCAGCTCTGTGCTGGCTACTCCAGTTCTCCTCAAGGACTGGTTCCCACACTTACACCCCACCAGGCACAGTCTCATGGCAGCCATCCACACTGCACACCACACTCTTCCTCTGGCAATTCCTCTGCCTCCTCCAAGATCATGAAATGCTTGTTGTCTCTTTCCTGAATGTGTAAAATTAGAAGATGCCCTACCACAGCACCAAGCAAGAGGACCTCAAACGCTCACCGTGCTTAACATGAAGGAAATCTCTAAGAATCCCTGGTGGTAAACAGACCGTGTTTCTACACCATTATGTACAGCCAGTCACACCACTCAAGGTTGTCGCTTCAGCACCACAGAAATCAGCTCTTCTTGGTAAGCTCAATAATTAGTGCTAGAGCTTCCCCAGGTTCAGCAACTGATCTGTTCTCTTCTCCTCCTGAATCACAGGGCCTCGTTCAGCCTTCTCCTACCACCCACATCATCCCTGTCCAGTGCTCCCACTGTGCTCAGGTCTTGCCCTACTGTCTCTGATTCTGCCACAGTACTCTGTTGAAGCCACAACCTTCAAGATAGCATGACAACAGCCCCAAACTGCTGCAGCATCTACTTTGAAAGTCAGGCAAAAAAGACTCCACCCTCAAACAGGGAAAATAAAAGGCTGCCAAATGCTAGCATCAGGCTCTATAACAAGCAGGTGTTGCTCTACTGCAATTGTCTGTGAAAAACCCCAACTGCTTACAATTTAATTACAAAGAACAATTAGATACCTGACATCAGCCTTTCATACAGAGGCAGCTCAGATTTTGGAGCAACTTCTGAGCCTTTCTGACAAAACCAGTCCCACCTGCTCTCTCCTCAGCTTGCATGGGACTTGACATCATGACACATCATGGGATCTTCCACCTCTTCATCTCCTGACTCCATCCCAGCCACCAAGGGAGTTTGTGCTTGCTTTTGACTCTAACTGATGGTGAGCATGGTTCACTTCCAGTCACATGAATAAGGTGGCCTAGAATTAGCTCTGCTCTGGCCACGACACAGAGTCTCACAGGTAAGTTAAGCTATGATACCTCCCTCTGTACCCCTGAAGATGACTGGCATGGAATCCTTACTTCTGCTCACCTTTGATGTGGGAGATGGGCAGAGTAGAGGCTCATGATCTCCTCCCTGTTCTGATACCTTAGGAAGGGGGCAGCAAGGCAGGCAGGAGACGCACACTTCCTCTGCACAGGACACCTCTTGCCAGTCCTCCAGCATCTCTCAAAGCTCCTCAACAGCTTTGCAGCGTCCTTTTGGAGAGGGACTGCTAGGCTCACACACAATATCTTTACCCGTGGCTTTTTGTCTATTGTCACATTTTTAATCTGTGAAAACCAAGATTACCTTGTCTTGCTCGTGACAGCATTTTTCCTGTTTTTTGCCACGGACAAAGTCGCTGGCTTTCTTATGTCTGTGTCACAGGCAGGAATAAAGGAAAACCACTGGTCAAACACAGACACACACACCCCTAAACACCAAAAGGATCACACATCAGACATCAGGATACTTTGTGCACACTACAATGTGGAAGAGCCCAGGGTGGCCCAGACCCTGCCTAGCAGAGGGCAAGAGGAGACAGCAGCAGAGCAGTTAGCACGTGCACATGAAGGCAAGCTTAGAAAATCCAGTCACGTTTGTCCAAACAAAGCACGTACGTCTACTATCAGACAGACAGCAAATGACCTCCACCCCACCAATTTTAAGTCACTTAATATCTTATGGGACATGAACAACCTAAAAGCCCTTCAGTCCAGGGGCTAAGAGAATATCAAAAATCGCAGCATTTCACGATGCCTGTGACAACCCAGCTGAGGTCTCATTGCCTTGGAGTGGTGGACTATTCTTCTTGGTCACTCCAAGCAGGGATATACCTTTCTTAGCTTGGCAGGGCTTATCCGCCGAGTGGATGACTGCAGCCTCAAAGCACACAGATTCCAGCTCAGATGCCAATTCAATTACTATTTCACCCAGCCACAAAACTGTTTCAAACATGAAAACTTCCTTAAAAGGAACCTATCAAGGCACTTCTGTATCACTTATTTTCACTGTTTGTTTGCAATAAACCCTCAGAAGACTGAATCCAGAATCCCAATTCTTATTAACCAATTCTATGCACACTAGCTTGTTCTTAGAAATTTTCTGTGTGTATTATCAATGGAAGTTATAGAGGGTGCACGCGCAGGACGGAGGGAAGAAGAGGAAAAGCAGGGATTAATCCTCAACTTATGAACAACCAAGTCCCCTCTTTGAAGGGGATTCCAATGAAAATTTTGGATGACCAAAGAATGCACCATCAGTTTCATGAATGACGACACAGATTGCGCAACCAGACACACAGCCAGACTGCGCTTCCATTTTTGAGCACAAATTTGGCAGTGTCTCTACAGAAATATTTCCCTTATTAAGGTCAACAGGCTGCAAAGCAGTTCTTCAGTGCACTCCTAAAAAGACCACAGCCCTATTTAAGAATTAACTGCATTGTAATTGCCAGGGATTTCCGTTGGAAGAGCTTGGAAAGAAACAGACATCTCCCTTGCTAAGCATTTTCGTAATATTAGACCCATCTCTTTCCTACACCCTATTAAAAATTACACCAGCCACGATTCACTTGCATGAGAGCAAGCTTGGCAGCACGACTTTAAACACATACACCTCCTAATCAACAAAATCGGGGGGGGGGGGGGGAGGAGGGGCTTCAGCTTCACAATTGCCATTTAGGGGCTCCTAAACCATCTTTTATTCATAGAGCAGATACACAGCAAAGAATGTTTTAGATTAAAGGCAGAAATACAGGTCTCCCCAAGCCAAACGGTGGTTCACATTTTTCATACAAACCAGGTCATAGCTGGGCCAGATTGAAGCATCATCCAAGAAGACAAGCAGGTTTCTCAATTAATTGCAGCCTTTAATCACTCCTCAGCACTTCCACAGATCAACCCTGCCTTTGGAACACGTTTGTCTTCTCAACATGTTCTTCCCCTAGTTAGACCTGCGTAGTATTTGTGTTAACAGTCACCCCCCACCTCAATGCAGGGCCACTTGGGATGGTAAGTCCTGTGCTCCTGTCAGCAAGGCCTGGCTTCTCCTCTGGAGAGCTTTGGAAATGATGCAACCCCATTTCCATATGCAGCATCATCCAGGTGGTGTTTGGAGGCCTGGTGTGCGAGCCCCTGCTCGTCCCATGCCCAATGATGCACTGGTTACCTGCATCTCCCCTCCCCAGCGCACCCACCCTGGCTCCCAAGAGAGAGCAACCCTTTCCTACCTCTGAGGAAACATATATGGCACAGCCAAATCCTAAAGGAAAAGGCCCTTCGATTTCAGTGCCCCTCTTATGCTTCCAGACCTGCTCTGACTGTCACTGGTCAGCAAAGATGCCAACTGTTTGCAGACAGCCTGGCTCTTCACATTTCACTTTTAAAGCATCATCTACTCAGCAGGGAAAAAAAGGATCAGCCACAAAACATTCACAAGCAAAAAGAAAAGAGAAAAAAGAAGAAATGTGACTGCAGATCTGAATTATTCACAAGCTAAACCTTCAATAGCCACCCATCACACCTGCAAATGTAGTTTGCTATCTTGGCTGACTTTGGGGAGGGTTTTGGGTTTTTTTATATTGGCTTTGGTTTGGTTTGTTATTTTTTAGGGGTTCTCTGTTTTTCAGTCTTAGGGTTTTTTTAGAAAGCAGATCACATTGCCCCAAGCACCACGTCAGCAGCAAGACCCAGCCTGCGGATACCACTCAGCAACTCACACAGCATGGGTTCACACCCCTCCCAGTCCAACGGCTCTTACGTAAGGCAGCACAGTTAGAGGGAGATGCAGTTGACAGAGATAGGACCCAGGCTGAGGAGCAAACAGTATCTCCTTATTTTCAAGGTCCAGAAAAAACCCACAAAACAACAAAAAACCAAAACAGCCCCCCAAAACACACATTCTTCACAATTGCCTACAAACCAATTCAGCACCAGTGCTTGCTTTAACTCAAATCATACTCCAGTTCCCACACAATTTCAGGCTACCTGTAAAAAAAGAATGTTCCAACATACTTCCAACGTGGGTAGGTGTATGGGGGTGTATGGGTGTGCGAGTGTGTGTGTTTAAAAGAATACACATTTCTAGAGCGCTGCTTGCAGTACAGACTGTTTTGATTTCATGCAGATTTACATACCAAAGCACCGTTCCCATTGCCCCCGCAAGCCCCAGAACAAACCCAGCGGAGGAGGGAAGACACAGGTTAGGAGGCAGTACAGATGCTGCTGGAAAACACCACCGACAAAATCACGACTTTAAGAAATGACAGCTTTAAAAAGCACTACAACTAGTCACGTTCCAGAGGAGAAATACTGTGCTTTTTTTTTGTTAGATGAAGGGGGAGAGAAGAAGGAAAATAATTGCTCTCAAGAATAGCTCCAAAAGGCGCAGTCTGGGAATCACTTCTAGGTGAGACACTTGAACAAAGAAGATGGAGTATCCCTCTCTCTCTTCAGGGAGGAATGCTTTCTGCTAGAGACAGGGCTCAGATGCGAGAAAGTGTTTGTTATACAGGGCTACAGAGACCAACACACCCATTGTCTACGAGCAGGAGCTTTCCTGCATTCAGAAAGGCTGCAGCACAGGCCAGGTTTTGGGGGTGGAGGGTTGAAGGGGGAGACCAGGGACACCTGCAGGCTTTTAGGCATCTCTATCCGTGTTTACAAATAACCCCAAGAAAGGGGGAGCTGCAGAGCAAAGGGAATGAGGAAAAAAAACACAGTGCCATTCAAAGGAATCAAAACAAGAAGAAGGACAGGTCAGGGTCTTTTCAACAATGGCACCGCCAATGCTCAGGGCCAAAACCCAAAACACAGAAAGAAATGGCACAGATAAAGGGGGATATAACACCCCCCTCATCTCAGAATAGGGTTATTTTAAGCCTGTCTCCTTGGAGCTACCCTAATATTTTCTCTCATGACTCAAGTCACCAGGGAAGGGAGTTAGAGCAGAGGAGTTAAAAAAAAAAAAAAAAAAAAAAAAAGAGAGAGAGAGAGACAGAGCTAAGACTAACACCATAAGAAAGACTCCCTTCCAGAAGGGGCAAAGCCCCAGAAGAGGGGGAAAGCTGGGCTGTGCCTTACCTGGAAAAGTGTGTGGGTTGGGTGACCCTCTTTTAAGGCACTTTGAACAGAGGACGTGCACAGTGTAGTACAGGCCCGGCCATTCCTGGAGCAGGACATTCAGTTCTTCCACTAAAGGGGTAATAGCTTGCCAAGCTGTCCAGATATTTGGTAGGGATGCATGACTAGCGATAGACAGAGTATCTGGCTGCAGAGCTCCCCTGGCAGGCCGGTAACTCACCACCACGGGCACCTTTCCCCGGTAGGCATAGATCTGATATTTGCCATCTGACCGCTGAACCACATGGCTGTTAATCTGGACGCTGTAGCGTGCAAACAAGCCGGGTGGGAAAATGAATGGAAAGCTATATTCAATCTGCAGCTGCTCGACCACAAAGGACTGTCCGCTCAGATTGGTGCCGTTGATCCACGCCTCTGCATGGGGCACCTCGTTTTTCACGTAGCAGGGAAACTTGTACCAAGCGGCTGCCCCGTTTAGGGGCTTGCATTTGGGTTTGTTGACACAGTAACAGAGGCCCATTTTCTCCAGCAGCTCCAGGATGAGCTGCAGATCCTCCCTGCTCTGGATGTGGGGCTTAAGGAGGAGACGGATAACGTGGGCAGGGAGGAGGCCGTGCAGCAAGAACCCCTCCACATAATGATGGAGCTGAGTGGCCCTCAGTTCGTCAATGTGGGTGTCACTGAGCAGTTTCTGGAGCAGCACGGTGGCATCCCGCTGGCAGAAGACATTGAGGATGTCAATGAGCCGCGGCAGGTTGTGGAACACGTACTCCCGCAAGGTGAGGTGCTCCTCAAAGTAGAGCAGCTTTCCACTCTCGTGCAGGTAGGACAGGGCGCTCTGGAGCCGATCCTCCGTCAGGCCTGCCTGCAAGCCCAACCGGGCAGAGTCCCACCAGCTAAGCCACAGCTGTTGAGCCTGTGGCTGGAAGTGCAGCTCCTCCAGCACTTGCCAGGATTTGGGCAACACTCGATGCAGGTTTGGGAAGATATCCCGGTGCTCAGCCACTGAGAGGAGCTTGTCCCGCAGGCGACGCACCTGGCAACGGTCCCGGCAGCTGAAAGGCAGCACTGGAGAGAGAATCTGTGGGCGGTGGTTGAGAAGGTACTGAAACTGGGCTTTCTTTCGCCGCAAGTTCTTGTCTGAGACCCCATAAAAGGCAGCGTGCGGGCTGGAGCAGCGCAGGTCAAAGTCCTGTGCCAGAGCCTCATCCACCTGCTGGACCAAGCTCTGGAGTCCCTCAGCATCCCTCTTCTCCTGCTGAGCGATCTGGTGATGGATGTCCAGGCACTTCTCTTCCAACTCCCGCTCCGCACAGAGGTCAGCATGGGTTCCCACCATACACACCACAGCATGGGGCACCTTGGAACCAAGCCAGTGCAAGAAATAGCCCACAGAGGGGTAGAAGTGCTGAGGGACATAGGCACTCAAATTCACCACCAGCACGTACAGGGCTCCAGGAGAGAGGAAGAAAGACTGGATCACATCATAGCTCGGGTCCCCCGCCAGCTCGTACACAATGAATGTCAGGCCCCTCTCTGCATCTGCTGTCCAGTCCATCACCTCAATGCCCTTGCTGCCTCCTGACAGTCCTGGTGGTACTTGGGAGGCATCCAGTGGCAGCGATGGTGCAGGGCATGGTGTTTCCCCTGTCACTCGGTGAGAGGGCACGTGAAAAGGGATGTCCTGCTGCTCAACAGGGAGATATTCCAGCTGCTGCGTGGCAGGTACCCATGCTGAGGAAGCATCCTGAGGCTCTGGGAAGGGACAACACCCAACTGGCACTCCCCCAATGTCCTGCTGCTTCCCAGGGCACCCTCTGGGCTGGGTGCTCCCTGCTTCCAGACTTCCCATGTCCTCCCTCTGTCCATCCTCCTCCATGAGACATCGTCTCAGCAGGGTCTTTCCCGCATCCTTTAGGCCCATGAGGACAAGCTTGAGGCGGGGTTTGAGGGCAGGCTGGGAGTGGGCCAGCTCGTGCTGGTAGGCTGCAATGTAAGGGATGCCTTTCATGCACACCTCATAAGGGGGCTGGATGAGGGGGTTGTCTTTGATCTTCCACAGGGTGATGCGGGAGAGCTGCCCAAAGCCCTCGGGCAGGATGGCAATCTGGTTGCCTTGCAGGACCAGCTCCTCCAGGCTGTGGAGGAGCACGATGGAGTCAGGCAGGTAGCGGATGTGGTTGTTGTCCAGCCAGAGGGCGCGGAGCTGGCAGAGCTGACAGAGGCGAGGGGGCAGCAGGGTGAGCTGGTTGCGGCTCAGGTAGAGCTCCTCCAGGCTGGGCAGCGCCAAGACGGCAGCGGGGAATTCCCCCAATAGATTGGAGGAGAGGTTCAGCATCTTGAGCCGCTGCAGGCTGCCAAAGCCAGCAGGCAGAGCCCGCAGCCGGTTGCCGTCCAGCATGAGGCTCTCCAGGGCACTCAGCTGGCAGAGGCCCTCAGGCAGCGCCGCCAGCCCAGTGCCGCTCAGCCAGAGGATCTTGAGGCGTCGGAGGGCAGCGATGCCCTCGGGCAGAGCCCCGAGGTGGCGGTTGCCTGAGCAGTCGAGCTCCTCCAGGGCGGCCAGCTCCAGCAGCGGGGTGGGGAAGGAGGGCAGCAGGTTGTGGTCGACGTCGAGGGCGCGGAGGTGCCGCAGGTGGCCCAGGCCCTCAGGCAGGCGGCGCAGGCGGTTGAAGCTGAGGTCCAGCTCCTCCAGGTGGCCCAGCTCGGCCAGGCGGGGGGGCAGGCCCGGGCCCTCGGCGCCCAGCTCGTTGTGGCTGAGGCTGAGCTTGCGCAGGCCCCGCAGCCCCGCCAGCGCCCCGCCGTCCCCCAGGCCCCGCAGCCGGTTGTGGCTGAGGTCGAGCTCGGCCAGGCGGCCCAGGTGGCGCAGGGCGGCGGCGGGCAGGCGGCCCAGACGGTTGCGCCGCAGGCTGAGGACCCGCAGCCCGCTCAGGGCGGCGCCCACCTCCTCGGGCAGCTCCTCCAGCCCCCGCCCGCTCAGGTTCAGCGCCTCCAGCTCCCCCAGGGCCGCCGCCGCCGCCGGGGGCGAGCGGCGAGACGCGGCGGCGGCGGGGGGCGGCGGCCCCCCCGGCGGCCCGGCGTCCGGCTCCGGCTCGGACTCGCCGGGGCCGCCCCGCAGCTTCCGTGCGCGCAGGGCGGCGTCGCGCCACAGCCGCACCGCCTTCGGGGGCTCCGTCTGCGCCATGGCCGGGGGAGCGGGCCCCCGCCCCCGCCCGACCCTACCTGCCGCCGCTGCTGCTCGCCATGGGCGCGGCCGCGATGCGCGTCGCCGCCGTCGTCGTCGCCGCCGCCGCAGCGGTCTCCGGGCTCCCCGCGGCTCGGCGCCGGCACTGCCAAGCGCGCCGCACCGCCCCGCGCACGTAACCGCCGCCGCCCCGCCGGGGGCGGGGACGCGGGCACGGCCCGCCCCGGCCTGTCTGGAAACCCCCGCCCGCCGGGCACCGGGAGCTCCTCCCGGGGAGGAAGGGTCCCTGCCGCCGGCCCTGAGCCTCCCAGCCTGCGGGACCTGCCCCTTGCAGCGTCAGCCCCGGGTGGGGGAGGTGGTGATGCCGGCAGCGATAGCGGTGCCGGGGCGTCCCCGGGACCCCGGTGTGTGAGAGCAGCTGCCGCCCCCGGGTCGCACCCTGCCCCCGGGCTGGCTGCGAGGTTTGCGAGCCACTGGGCTCACGGGGCACAGCTCACCCCGTGGGGGGACAGCAAAAGCTCTTTGTACTGCGGATCTCCGCGTCGTTTCTGCAGCAGGCAAAGGCTGGTTTTTCATCCAGCCCTGCAAGAAACCGAGATTAACCTTCCTTCCCATGAAATTACGTGCGTTTCCGTGCTGGAGGGTGCGAAAGCCGGTGACCCTCTGGTTAGTCAGAGCAACTCTGCCACCTTCCTGCCGCGCTTTGTTTCCTTTGCTGCGTACATCTGTCCAGATCCTCAACACTGCCTTCTTCAGGATCCTCAGCCGAGCTGTGCTCCTAGGGCTCAGAGAAACATGCCTGGGAATTTACAGCACTGCTCCGTGGTGGGGAAACAGGGACTTTTTATAGTGAGACCACGATGCAGCCTGATAGAGGCTGCGGACACCCAGATCTCCCGAGTTGTGTGACTCTACCCTTAAAAATGCTAGCGATGCACTGTGGCCAAAGGTTCAGAGGTTTTAAAATGTTACTGTCTTTGTACAGTACTGACTACTCCAGCCTGCTTTGGGGGCCTGAGAACGGTTGCTTCCTCCCACCTTCTCATGTTGTAACAGCTACCATTAAAGCACATGCTGTAAACTATTACTTCAGAGCCATGAAGAGAAAGAAAAGCATTTGAAATGAAAAGCGGGCCATGGGACAACCAGTTTCACAGCCTTTATTATCTTCTTTATTGTGGAGAGCCCCCACAAGAACGATGTCTTCTCTTTTGGATGGCCCTGCAAATCTAACCACATTCACGCTTGGAGAGAACTGACCCAGTGCAGACCTATACTCACCGCACTAAATTACTAAACTAACTAATTACTAAAACTACAGATCACAAAGGCTCAGTTTTAGTTCCCATCTTTCCCATCAGTAACAGACAAGCAGGGGCAAAATCACCTTTTGAGACCCTCTGAGTCCTAACAAACCTTCACCAGATTTCTGCTAAATGCTTTTCTGAGCATGAGGTCACCTCCGGTAAGGCAAAAAAATGCAGCATTATCTGGTAAAGCCAAACAAAGGATGCGAAAAACAGGGAGGAAAGCCCACAGGCCTGGGGGAAAGCATGGCTGTGTGAAGGTAAGAACCAGCTCCAAGTAGGGTTCAGGAGTTGCCCAAAGCCAGTGGAGGCAGCCCTGGCGGCTGGGCCCATGGTTTGGCTCCAGAGCCACCACTCAGACTCGGGGGGAACAGGTATGCAGGGATGCTCATGACCTGGGAGGCTCTGCTGAGACGGACTAAACCTGAGGATAAAGCTATTCCCATCCTTCCTGCTTGGCTGGTGTCAGATCCTGACCCTGGGAAACAGAGATACTTCATGGCCACTTGCTAAATTGTGCCCATCTAGAGTTATTTTCCAGGCTTGCCCTTGTTTATTTTCAGAGCATCCCTGCATTGGGTCAGTACACCACCTATTTGGGCTAACCCAGTTTTTGTATCTTTGCTTTTCCTGAAGATTGCTGGGGAAGTAGCCCTTCTCTGCATGCTGGAAGGAGCACTCTTCTTCTCCGCTTCAAAAGCAGCACATTCAATTCCTCCTGGGGAACAGTAATTCTCTTCTCCCACCCCCTTGCCCAGTTGCTCGTGGTTTAATTTCCAACTGTCTACATGCAAAGCCACTCAGCCTGCTGTTATCAAAATCAGTTTTTAAAGCAAGAAGACATTCCTAGAAAGAAAAGATCTCTGCAGGGAAAATTGACTCTGGCATCAATTTTGCCACTAATTTTCTTCTTCCCTGTGCCTTGTCCAGGTAAAGACAGAGAAAGCAGCATCGTTATTGGGGGCTACCTAAGCCAAGGCAGGCTCCTGATAGCTCTATGATCTGCAGCAAGTGTAACCTGAAAAGCTGCCACTCTGCACTATCCTCTTGCTTCCCACAGGAAAACTGGACAAACCCCTCCACCAGGGACGCTTCAAGCAGCTGCTTGACTCAGACAGCTGAAAAATACCAGGGAGAGAAGGGCTTATCTTCATTTGCCTGCTACTAGAAGTCATGGCCTGTGTTAAACACATCTTTCTGACAGCATGCAAGGACAGCCAGGGAGAAGCTGGCCTAAGCAGGGGAAGTTTTGACTGTCAAAACCCCTATCACAAAATATGCAAAGCAGCAGGAGCTGAATGCCTCCCCAAGGTAATGAAGAGTGGGAGGAAAGTCATGCAGCACTAGTCAAACTTTGGTGAGCTCCTGTACATGGTGAATGAAGCTAAGCCGGAAAAAACACAATGAAGAGCATGCTGGCACAAAGATGTGCTCCTCTCATGCTTTCCCACTAACATTACTTTTTTTCCTCACTTCCTCCTGATTTACTTGTCAGCACACTACAAGTCCATTAAACATGATCACTAGCACGTTGGATGCTGGTTTTGGAGCCATTTCCTATTTGTTGGAGCTTAAAAATATTCAGAAACCACCCCAAGCCCCTCTCCTAGCTGCCATCAGCTGGGGCTGAGAGGCAGGTGGCTGTAAAATTGCCAGTAATGCTATAAAGCATTTTGTTTAAAAAAAAAAAAAAAGAAAAAGAAATGAATCCCATTTCAGTGGATGCCATTATATACCAGAATTGCATTTGGAGTTATTAATTTTAAATAGTGGCCCTGGAAAGTCCTATTGATGGGATTTAATTATTCAGCTGAAGTTGAGTTGCCTCCACTTTACGGAGCCCTGCAGCTGCATCATTAATAAGATTTCTATCTAAAGCACTTCCCTCCTGGGTCAGGTAAAAGGCACTGCGTTATCAACAGTATTTTAGAGCCTGACTCTAGGCTTTGTGGGACAAGAGGTGCAAATGTAATCAGCCACTTGTGACAGGACGTGAACCTAAATCAGCTCAGCATAAGCATCAAGCTGCTGCTGCAGATCCTGCTGATCTGGGGAGCGCTGAGGGCCACTGCAAAGCTCATGGGCTCTGGCTCCAGCACCGAGTGAGGCTGGTACCCCCTCAAGGGAGTGCTTGCCCTCCACACCACCAGACACACAGCCCAGATGGTAAAAACCCCAGGTTCCCACTTCAGCAGCAATTGAGGAAGCCATGTTTCCAAGGGCTCGGTGGCTGCCTAGGGAACAAACAATTTGTTGACTGAATGGTTTCAAAGATCCTCCCCATGTTCCTCCTCAACTTTAAGTAGAAATCCTGTAAGGTTGAGGAAATTTTGCCCACACCTGCATTCCCCACACTGTTGCCCACCGTTTCTGCAGGAATTATATGAATCTACCCCAAGGCACACCAAGCCAGACACAAATGGTGATGACAGCACTTGAAAGTAACCTGGACATGCTTTGGGCAGAGTACAGAGAAGGGTTGGAGAGGACAGCACTGCTGCTTGCCTCATGTCTCTGAAAGGGAGCAGTGCTGCTGTACATGAGAGGCAGGAAGGTGGAAACTGGGGGCTGCAATGGGATAGGGATCCCCACGCAAAGGTGGGGGTCTGAAGAGGAGGTGCATCCCCAGAACTGCTTGGCATTACATCCTGTGAAACCCAGGGCCAGGCCCCACTTCCCCATGGACAGGTCTCATCCTGTGAATCCTATTCCCTTCACTTGTTCCTTCCCAGGCACAGCTTTCATAGAATCATAGAAAGGTTTGGGTTGGAAGGGACCTTTAAAGATCATCCAGTCCAACCCCCTTGCCATGGGCAGGGACATCTTCAACTAGATCAGGTTGCTCAAAGCCGCATCCAACCTGGCCTTGAACACTCCTGATGAAGGGACATCCACAACTTCTCTGGGCAACGTGTTCCAGTGTCCAACAGGTCCATGTCTGTCTTGTACGGAGGACACCAGAGCTGGATGCAGTACTCCAGGTTGGGGTCTCACCAGAACGGAGTCTCACCTCCTTGACCTGCTGACCACACTTTGTTTTATGCAGCCCAGGACACAACTGGCTTTCTGGGCTGTGAGTGCACATTGCTGGGTCATGTCCGGCTTTTCATCCACCAGTACCTCGAAGTCCTTCTCCACAGGGCTTTCAGGAAAGGCTGACCCAGAGTGTAGTGTTTCTTACTTGATCCTACAACCAACAATGAATTTTTAAGGCCACAATGAATCCCAAATCTTAAAAGTATTACTTACATATTTTAAAATCTTTCAGGAAGTAGAACAAATGTTTGCATACTGATACATTTCATAAAAGTGATGCTGTCTGTAACCTCGGTTTATGGGAAAACAGAGAGGGGTAAAGGAATGTGATTTGTTTGCCACTGATGCCACAAAAGCAACTGGCTGGTGAAATATAGACTGCAGGAAGCCAGCGGTGAGCTGAACGTGCATACTGATGCTCTGGCCTCTTAAATGTCTTGCAAAGCTTGGGCCTGACAAAGAGGGTGTTGCAATTTGCTTGCAAAGCCTTTTTGAGGGTTTTGAATTGAAAGAAGGCTGCAAAGCAGCAGCTGTCTAGATTCGGGTACCTGGGAAGTCTTGCTGAGCCTTGCAGTGCCTGGTCAAGGCTCATGGCTTTAAAGTCAACAAGAACCAAGCTGGGCACATTGAAGTGGATCTTCATTTACTGTGCCACAAGTCAGGGAGAGTGATTTCCTGCCTACCTCCTCATCACTGGAAGAAAGGTACTTAAGTAGCACTAGATCAGATCCTAATTTCTTCCGAATTCCTGTTTTCTGACTTTCTGTGCCCCCAGTATCAGACCTGGTCAGTGTGTCTTCAGCGCATCAAACGCTTCCCAAAGCCCTTTCCCTACCAAACAACTAAAGCGGATTTGTTTGCCAGGCTGTCTTTCACAGGACGAGGCCGGCTGGCAACAGCCGTATTCCCATCCTTTAACCTCACTTCCTCGTTACTCTCCCCGTTCTCCGACCCATGGCTGCTGCCCCACCAGTGCTGGCAGCCCCAGTACCTGGGGTACTGGGAATTCTCCAGGAATTGTTAATGTTGATGTTTTTCCTGTGTCCTGGTTTGAGTGACACAGGACTAATTTCGCTTTCAGTAATTTTACTTTTCAGTAAATTCTCTTCTAATGCCTGGGAAAACTGCACTGTTAGAAGACTCTACTGTCTGAATTTGTGAAAATATTTACTTTATAGCCAGCTATGGGATGTGAGTTTCAAGGTCTCAGTGTTTTCGAGCTTGCCAGGTGCAGGGATGAGGAGCAGCAAGACTCAGGCACTTGACCCAAGCTGGCCAACAGGATTATTTCATACCATGAACGTCACATTCAATATAAATTAGGAAATTTGCTGAGGAGTTCTCTCTCTCCCATGATGGCTGCGATACAGAGAACTTCTTGCCCCGGTGCCGGACCCCTGAGCCCTTCCCTTCCTCCCGAAGCCGCAGCACTCGCAGTGTCCGACATTTGCTGTCCACTGCCGGGAGTGCACAGCTTCCTGCTGATAGAATGGGCTGAGTATAATCCTTGTGTATTTTATATTGGTATCGGGATCAATATTAATTTTTTAGTGTTATTAATGTAATTCTCTAGTCTTATTCTATTTAATGTGTTTATATTTCAGTCTTTGTGTTTCCTTGTTTTTTTTCCCCATTCCCCTTCCCGGGTGGGGAGGGATCATCAGGTGAGAGAATAATTGCCTGAACGACATCAAATCGTTGTGGGTTCCTCAAACCATAACACCAACTTAAAGAGCTTATCTGCAGCCGGGGTCTATATCCTCCCTGGATACCAGTGAGCCAGAAGCACATCTCGTCTTCCTGCGCCTTTCCGAACCCAAACCCAAATCCCCATTGGAAATGCTGCCCCCTCCCAGTGGGGACCTGCCCATCCACAGAGGCCCTCGCCGGGCTCTCCCGGTCCGGGACACCCTTGGAGGGCTCTCTCCCGCCCTAAGCGCCGACAGCTCCTCCCTGCCGGGCCGCACTTCCCTCCCCGCTCCGCCCCTGACCACCGAGCGCGGCGGGGAGCCGGTGCCCGGGCAGGGCCGGCCCCGCCCCGCCCCCGCCTCGCCCCGGCCCCCCCGCCCCGGGCCCCGCCCACAGGTCCCCCGCCCCCGATCCCCGCCCACCGGTCCCCGCCCCCGCCCCCGGTCCCCGCCCACCGGTCCCCGCCGCACCCCGGCGGCCCCCAGGGGGCAGGCGCGAGCCGCTGCCCCTCCATGGGGCGGGTCCCGGTGAGGCCTCGCCTCCGCCCCCGCCCCGCCGCGGGGCGTCACGTCCGGGCGCCGCGCGTTGGGATTGGCTGGGTGCGGGCGGAAGTGTGGGCGGGGGTTGCCGCCGTTGCCGCAGTGACGGGGGCCGGGAGGGAGTGGAGGGGGGGTGGCGGCGGAGGGGGGAGGGTGAAGATGGCGACGCCGCGTCGCTCCCAGCACCACCATCATCATCACCCGCCGCCACCGCCCGGGCCGGCCTCGCCGTCGCCGCCGGCTGCTGCCTCGCCGCCGCGCAGCCCCAGCCTGGCACCGGCCGACCTCGCCCCCCGCCGCGCAGCGCCACAGCCTGGCCGGCCCCGAAGGCGAGGCTCCCCCCGAGGCGGAGCGGCCTCCGGCCCTGGAGTGCTCGGAGGGCGCGGGCGCCGCCGCCCCGGGCCCGCCGCCGGGCTCGGTCAGCAGCTCCAGCAGTTCCTCCTCGTCCTCCTCCTCGTCCGCGTCGTCGTCGGTCGCGTCCAGCCCGGCGGCGGAGAGTCCCGAGGCGGCGGGCCCGGGCGCGGCCAGCGGGGCCTTCCGCGAGCTGCTGGAGGCCTGCCGCAATGGGGACGTGACGCGCGTGAAGCGCCTGGTGGACACGGGCAACGTGAACGCCAAGGACATGGCCGGCCGCAAGTCCACGCCGCTCCACTTCGCCGCCGGTGGGTACCGGGACCGGGGAGGGGCCGGGGCCGGGGTCGGTCCGGCCGCCCGTTCCCGGCGAGGGTAGTGACAGCGAGCGCCTTGGGACAGGGAGGGCACCGCTCCCGACCCGGCTGCCCAGGAGGAGCGTCCCTGGCTTCGGGGAGCGAAGCTCCAGCTTCTTAGGGGTCGGGAGAACTCGGGCCGAAGCTGGGAGGAGGCGCGTGAAGGCACTTCCCCGGCGGCGTTTCGTTGCAGACGGTGGGGAGGCAGCTGTTAAATCTCCTTCTTTTTTCCCCGTCATAAAATGGAAGAAGATCCCTCCTTAGGGTGAAACGAGTGGGAGAGGAGATCCCGGAGGTGTAAGGGAGGCTGTGTGATCTAAAGTACAGACGTTTTTCCTCTGTATTTGACACATAGGCTGAAAACTTGTGCGCGTGTGCTTAGGAAGTGAGAAGCTGGAATTCGGGACAAAGTTGGCTTGAAGTTAAGGGTTTCACTTGTATTGTAGTAGCTTTTGAAAGTCTGCGTGATTCATGTAGACTTGACAGGAACCAAAGTCGATGCCTTGTGTGACTTTTTTTTTTTCCTTTTATTTGGCCATAGTTATTGATTTGTCTCTGTATTTCTTTTGGTTTTAGCAGGCTGGGGAAAGATGTGAAGTAGAACAACTGAACTTGATCAGAAGTTACAGATGTGTGTCCAGGAGAGCGTACGCGTCTTAGTGCAGAGAAGAGATGTCCGTGTGATCAGAAATAATGTCATAAAAGCAGTTAACAGTGAGATCTAGCAGTTTACATTAACTGGAAGTAAACATTACTTTTTAGGATGTATAGCTATTACAGGTTAGCGTAGTCCATAAAGAGAACATTTTGTACTGGGCGCACAGGGCATGTGAAGCTCAGGATAAAAGTAAAATCAGGAAGATGTTTTAAATCATCAGCCCTAACTTGGGACTTGCACAATTGCTATGTCTGTGGTCAGGCTGAGGGCTTTCTTGACATGTCCCACAGTGTTACAGGACTGGACTTTATGTAGTAAGGGGCACAGATCTTGTTTGAGCTTTAAGTGCTGCACTAGTATGCACAAATTACAATAATTAACAAGGCTGTATTGAATGGTTGGTATTTAAATGCTGGCATATGGCTCTAAAGTGCTGTGTTGAAATTGCTAATAAAAATGAACATTTTATGGCACAGCGCTGCGTAAAATTCTGAATAATGGTGTTCAATTTATCAGTCAGATAATACTCGCTGAGATTGCATGGGTTTGTTTTCATTTTCAAAGTACAAGTGGCATTTCACGGTGGCCCTAAGGGAACTTTTGGTCCTGAGCTGTTTTCTTTTCATTCTTCTCTGATCCCTGAGCTCTACCAGTAAGGTGTGACCTTATGCGAGTGGAGTTTAAAACACAGTGGACTTCTGCGGTATGGAGACAGACTTCATTTTAGTGAACCCTGGAACATAATGCTGGTACAACTACACGTGTGCACGTGAAGTTGTTAATGTTTTGGAAAGCTCTTCTTGAGTCTGCTCTGCTTGTTTTGGATTCAGACTTAAAATTAGACCTTGCTGCTTCCCCTTAAACTCTGAGATCTCAAGTTGTAACTTCAGTGCTAGTACAAACTCTAGTGCTGAAGCTGTAGTTGTAACTTCTACTTTGATTAGAGAAGAAACAGACAAAACTTACTTAAGGGGATAAGGCTTTGAAAGTTGACAGTGTCAATACGATGTTACTGTAATAGCAGTGGAAGGTGCTTTCTTGTAGCATGAGGAAAACAGCAGATGAAGTTTTCATACCTAACAAATTCCTGTAGCTATCCTAGATTTAGAGACTTTCCTTAGCTACCATACATATTTTATCTCAAATCACTGCAGTATGTCTAGTCCAAATGGATTTGTCATGTTTGTACGTGTTAGGCATATTTCTTATTACAGCGATCTTGGGGTCCCACATTTTGGAAAGGCCTGTAAGCACATTGTTTGGATGCAACTGATCTTATGCAGTATATATCTGCAAGCGATGCAGTTTGTTGATTTTATTTCCTTCTCCTTTGTGGTTGAAAGGAGAAATAAAACTTGTTTGCTTATGAGCATAGGAGTCTACTGTGTATATGAAGCTGTGTTATGGATAATGGCTCATGCTTTGTGAGCCATACCTAAGTATGAATTCTGTGGCCTCCACTAGGGGAACGGGAGTTGGAGGGTGCAATATGCAGTGTTTTAAACTAGCTTCAAAAGGTTTGAAAAAAGCAAACTCTTAAATGACGAGAGAGAGTTCCACTTCTGATCTTCTGATTTATGATAGAGGAATTCTTCTTCTAATTTCTTATTCCCCAATTTTGGGGGTAGCTGGATTTCCCCCCCTCCTCCTTCGCCCTTCCCCCAGATACTTGACTTCTCCTTACTCTGTCTGGTTTTCTTGGATGTCCTTTTTGGCAGCAGTGCCAGGCAGTTAAGTTACTTTTACTGTAATAGGGAAGGACAACTTCCCTAGTTCTATTTTTTTGCCAAAAGTACTAAGTTCAGGTTTCCTTAAGCTTTGCGAGGTTTCTAGTTTCAAAATCACCTTTATCTCCTTTCTCATGGCAGAAGTAAGGTAAAAGGGGTAACTTCTGAGAACACGTCGAATCCTTAGCGCATACGTAAGCTGGGGATAAGGTGAGAATTGAAATCTCTGTAATCAATTATTTAAAAAGCTGGGGATAGATCTTAATCTGTTCCAGACGTTGGAGTCATCTGTCCATTATCCACTTCCAAATAAAGTGTGCACAGGCACATCAAGTTGAAGCAACAGTGTTATCCAGATTTTCTTTGTCTGGGATATCTGAATTGTCAATTGATCCGAATGAAGGGAAATCGGTTCTTCAGCTCTGTGTTGAAATGTCAGCTAGTGTGCTGAATAAATCTGACTTGCTTTGGTTAGCTATTAATAAGGCAGAAATTAATATTTAGACCATACCAGGGTGATAGAGAGTTCATCCTCCAACTGGATTGTTATTCTAGCAGAACCTCTCTTGAAATCCTGAATGTTTTTCAGGATGTGCAGTGTTCAGCTTTTCCTCTCCAAGTGATCTGAGGGATTCTTCTGTAGAAGTACACATGCTTGGAAAGAGGAAGGCTCAGTAGTGTCTTGACTGCTGCGTGGATTGCAGGATATTTGGGTCTCTGGTACCAGGGTAGGCCGTGGATATTGTCCAGCAGCATCCAAGAATCAGAGTAAGAAGCAGATTCTAAAGATTTGAAAGTGATTGAGTGACTTTAAAACACAAAAAAGAAGTTAAGTGGAGGTATTAATGTATTCATATCTCTTGCATTCATTTTTTTCAATGAAAATTAGCTTGCTTATAACTAAAAAAATGTTAAAAAGCATCTGTGCTAGACATGAACAAAGGTATGTTTGGGTCAAGGTTTTAACTCTGCTAGTGGCCAAAAGCAGATGTCTAGGGTACGCTTGTCCTCTTCATACTTGATACTTCTCTGACTATTCTTAGTGCAGTTTGTAGCTCAGCAACTATTTGAGCAAGACCTGGTTTCTACATGGGTTTATCATCCTGTGGTAAGGAGTTCCACTGAAAAATTAGAGTGTTAACTGGTATTGAAAGTAACTCGCTTCCTCTTGTTTTTTCCACCATCTTCATTGGAATATCCTGTGTTCTGCGTAATGGTTCTCATCTTCAAACTGAGTTGAATGAGACAAACTATTCTGCTCTCTTGCCTTTCCATTGCCCTTGTTTGATCTAGAGATGTGTTACCCCTTTCCTTGAGAAGGATCTTAATTGTCATTGTTGATTTCACCAGATTATGAACATCTTTACTGTGTTATATGCCCATCACTGGTTGAAAACTTTTGTTATGCCTGTACTGTCTGTTCTTGTAAACTGGCTTGATAATCCTGTTTTTGGTGATGATGTTGTCATAGAGTTGACAAAATACGTTTTTATCCAGCTTAACCAAATGAGCTGGTTGTTCAGCATGTATGTGAGAGGTAATTTTTTTTTTTTTGCCCTTTGGGGAGTGCTGTTGACTCTGTTTTTTAATGGTTCCATGATTTCAGTCCATGTGATAATGTGTCACGTTTTAGGTATACTTTGCATGGGGTAGAGTGGGACTTTACTCTCAGCCTACATCTTTTCCATATTTTCTGTGAACTGTTACATAGTTGAGGGTGGGGGGGGCTGCATTGATCCATTGTGTTTGAAGCAGATTGTCAGCGATGCTTTCGTGGCTCTCTTTTTGTGTGTCATCCTCCGCTTATAGCACTCACATACCAAGGTTGGCTTTCCAAGACTCTTCCTACCTTTAATATGCCTAAATAGGAAGGACTGCTGTGACCTTTTGTCTGAAATCCCAGCTTTTTCCCAGAGCCAGCAAGAATTTCTAGGAACTGGTTTGGAAACGGACTTGCTTTTTCCCTTCTGAAACAAGGTTTAGCCTTACCAAAGCATATATATGTATTTGCTGCTGATACCTTGATTCATATGTTTAGGCCATGCCTTGCTGGTAAATCATTAGTAAATCATTAGTAAATCACCTCTTTCAGAAATAACTAGGTGGATGAACCTGATAGAAATAAGCTGAGTCCTAGCTAATTTCTTCAAATAGCCACAGTCATAGGCTTGTCCAGTTCCACACCCATTTAATGAGAAGTTTAACTTTTTTTTTCTAATCATGAAGTTAGCCCCTCAAGTTGTTAGGCAACACGTTCTTTTAGTTTTACAGTTATTCTCTTTCTAGTGTTTAACCCAAGGATACAGAGAATACTACTAATAATTGCTGAACCGAGGCTCAATGCCTACTTCTGTACTGAGGAAGAGGTAAAGGTTTCTAGAGTGGCTTTTGGAAGGTATGGAGTGAGGATCACAGAGTGAAGTGCTCTTGGTGGTATCAGCCCAAAATCAGGCTTGGAGAAACCTGATTTAGGGTGTCTTGTTAGAGCATCAGTGATATTCCTTCTTTTCTTTCTACTTGGGTCTATAGTAATGGCAAAAAGCTGTTTGGGGAAAGTAGTCTTCTGTAAGCATGCTTTTGAAATCACCAGTAACTGTTGGAAATAATAATCTTTTTATGAAGACTAACATATATAAATATTAATTGGGAAATTTCTGGAGCACACAACTTTAATACTGAAGGCAAAGGGATCTCACTTGTGTTGGAAAACAGTCATCGGTCAGAGTTTAAGAAGAGACCTGATCAAATTGATTTGTCGACTAGCAAGCTGTTAGTCATAAAAATGCAAGTTTCCTCGACATGTGTGAGATAAGCACTTGAGGAGGTAGAACTAATATAACTGGCTACTGAGTGTTCCTTGAGGGAAAGGGGCAAGAAGTAGTTGGCAACTTATGAAACACTTCCGCTCTGTGCAGAGACACCTGAATTGACCACTCCACTTCATGGTGCAATGTACAACAGGTTACCTTAAATTGCTCTGGAAAGCCTTGCTTGAGATACCATTCTTAAACTACTCTGACTCATTTGATACATCCTCGCCAAGGAAGGGACGTCTGACCTTACTCAAACAGTTGTTTGTATAGTGAAGTCACTGATTAGTTCTGCCTTGTGCAACTTAAAGCAGCGGTAATAACAATTTTAGCTGGATTCGTATGCATAGAATGAAGAGTGTGGATTGTGTAGTCAATTAGGAAATGTCCTGGCAGCCCTACAGACTCAGAGCCTGCAGAATGCAGACTTTTTAACGTAAAAAGAAAAATTGATAAATTACTGGCCTTGACTTTGAAATTCTTTCTTTTATGTTTTTGTAGCATTTGTAGTACCTGAACTCCGCTAGTGTCACAAGCATATTATTTCCTAGGAAGTTTCAGTTTGCTTTGACTGGTAACTTACTCTTTTGAATGCTCTTGCAATACTTTGTGTACAATGTATTGATCTCCTTCCCATTTAAAATCCTTTGAAGGAATTTACAAGAGGATATAAACACAAAATCTCAGACCTTCGGTAATACTGAGCCAGGTGCCCTTTTTCACAGCTTGAAGGCTCTTCAGTTTACTGAGTTAAATCACTCAATTTAACTGTGTTCTGCCTAGTGAAGTGGGAGAAGTGCTGGTGGCTTTTGGAAGAGCTGCCTTGGGGGGAAAAAAATCTAGTTTTGGAATGTGCAGTACTAAAACAGAGAGACGTGCAATGACTTAGCTTGAACTTCTTCCACCCTTTGCTTACAGTTTAAAACCATTCTCAAAAGGTCGTGTGTCTCTTAAGATGTGTGCATCTCCACTTCAAGGGCTTGTATTCTCATATGAGCTATGTTTAGTGCTCTAACAAGTGGGATTCCATTTAGTAAGAGCATCTTTCCTGCTTTGCCTAAGATCACAGTAAAACCTGTAGGTATGCTTAACCTGTGATTATACACTTTTGTAAAATTTAACTCCTTTTGGAGTCAGTGTGTTCTTAAAAGCAAGCAGGTGAAAGGAGGAGGGAAAAATGCCTAGTGAAAGTTATAAGTCTTCCATGTGATAACTTAAACTCTTCACGTAACAGCAGCTTTGCAGAAGTTGGAATTGGTGTTTGGAGGAGTTCATGCTATGTTGTGATCAAGTGACATTAACTGGGCAGTGGATGAAACAGTACAGCTGTACTTAAACTGATCAAACCGACTGCTTGATGTGTTCTCACTGGGGAGAGCATTCTTCCATTTCTAGCGGGAAATCCGCATATTTATTTGGTTGGTTTTTTTACTAAACTTTCTGAAAATGAGTCTTGAAATTGGGCAGCCAATTATGTGGCTTCTGTGAGTGTTAGTAATTAAATGTTTGTAAACTTTTACCATGGGAAAACTGAACGCAGGTTTAACATGGAAGCCCTAACTGGAGCATGTAACAGAGGGTATCGACTGATGCTCCTGTTGCTTTCCTTGCATCGCTTCCCTCATCAGTTATTCAACCTGTTCACTCTGTTGCCTCTTGTTACTTAGGTTCAATGCCACGAGAAGAGATGGGACAGGACAAGCTTGTGGGCTGTGAGCAGGGTGTGAAAGGGGGAGTAGGACAGATGTTGGCAGCAGTAGTAAGCATTTGGTGGTGTCTCTGTGTGCTGCCTTGTCTTAGGGCATTTAAAAGTTTTATTTAGCTTAATTTTAAAGCTACCAGTTTACTACCTACAACCTTTTTTTCCTCATTTTCAGCCAAAAGTGACAGGTATAAATTGGAAAAAAGGCAAGAATACAGCACTGGCAAAGAACTAGTTAAGTGGTGTTTTCTTTCGGTTGTCTGCCTGTCTCTTGATTTATGTAAAGCTATCATAGCTATGTCCATCTCCTGGCTTTCGCCAAGCCTTTGCCTTCAGTTGTTTCTGTGAGATGACTGGAGAAATGTGAGATGACTGTCAATCGTTCTGAATTTTTGCATTTTCTTTGGTTTGACTGATGAGTGTTTCACCCTTAAATTTCGGATGTTCTCTTGCTACTGCTTTTTTTATAATGGGATTACTGCTTCTTTTCTCTCCTGGGCAATATATTTTCTGAGGTAGTGTTACTTGCCTGAAACTTCTAAATTGTGTAAAGAAGCTAAAACGAGGGCAAATCTTGTGCATTTTACCTGTGTGAAATAGCCCAAGCTAATAAGGGACTCTGCCTATGAGTGTGCTCTGGAAGCTGGCAGATGAATCTCATCAAAACAAGCTTGCACGCTGGGCCTTTAAACGTGACTCTCCTCCATGCTTACCCTGGCTTTGGATGTTTTCTTTAGGAACCTTCCATTTTATTGTGTTTTCAGATCTTTGATTACAGGTACTTTCTCGGGAAGGCTTCCTTAGGCTTTGTAAATTAACGTTGCACTGGAAATATGCAAGAGTATGATATTTTTTAAAGTCATCTTAAAGATGACGTTAAGTATGACATTTTAAAGTCATCAGTTTCTTCCGTTTCAACCAAATTATATGTGCTTCATCTGTCACAAATGGCTTGGCATGTGTCTGATTTTTTTTACAAAAGGTGACCTCGATACTGCAGGAGTTTCAGTAATTACAACTGCTTTGTCAGATTGGGTTGTGTGACCATTTTAAAGACTTTCTGGCACTTTGTCTATTCAAGTCTTTACAGGTTTGCCGGTGGTGGTGGTAAGGCAAGCTGTTTCCTTAATTGGTTACTTTTTCTCTGAAAGATGGGTGGTCTGGTAGGATAAAATCACAGTGACCTTTATTGTGATGTTGTGTGAGTGACCTCACGCTTGAGTGAAAAGTGTGAGTGACCTCATGCTTTTTGAGGACTGAACAGAAGAGCTAATTCACCAAAACCTGTAAAGTGTTTAATGCTGGCATTTCCAAAGATACCTTTATCAATGACCCTATGTCCAGCATTACCTTGAAGAAGTATGTGTGTAGTCCTGAAAATCACAACACTGAACAATTTGAAAAGGAATCTGGGTTTTCAGGCACCGTCAGGTTGTTTTTCCTCAAGAGAGAAGAAATACGTGTAAAGCAAATGCTCATGCAGTTTCAGCATAGTTTTTAGTAGTTCAGTCTATAAAAACAAAAGGCTAATAAAATCTGTTGATTTACTGTTTACCTGAAAGCATCCTTTTCTAATTCTTGTCTTGCTTAATTTTCCTTTGCCAGTCAAATGAACGATATAAACATGGGAACCTTGAGGACTTGCTTCTTGGTATTTATGCCTCAGGCCTGTTAGCTTTGCTGTGGGACCAGATACCCTTTGTTTGCTGTTGTACCCACTAAGTTGTCATTTTCTGTTTGAAGTCTCACAGGTGATGTTCCTGGACTATTTTATAACAGAAACAAACAAAAAAAATCAGTTTTTGTGCTAGAAGCTGCAGTGATCTACAGTGGCAGTGGCCTTGCTGACAGCTCAGTTAAGAAAAACGTGTCTTCTGGTAACATTTTTGTCATGATAAATAAGTATCACTTTTAATAATACCAGTTTTGATTTGTACACTTCCATTTCTGTGGTGTAATTTCTAATGTGAAGTGATCAGTATATAATGTACCAGAAAGCTTTGACTCATCTGCAGTGATGGACTAAAATTGGATTGCTGAGTGGGGTGCCAGTCTGGTTGTGGGCCCCTCCCTGCAGCTGGTATGGCTCAGCAGCTTGTGGAGCAGCTGCTGAACTGCTGTTTAGCCCCGTGTATTAAAGAAAACACACTTTGGTATCTGCTTGGTGTGCTAACTTGTACTTCGGAGTGGTCCAGCATCTGTGCAGCAAGCAGCTGAGGGCTCTGCAGTAGGGATGGGGGAGTCCTTACAGCTATCCAAAAGTAACCAGGCTGTACTTATTAACTGGAGCCTTTGAGCTACGTTACCAGGCAGGATTAACTGAGGTGTGAACTCCTACAGTCTGTACTACCTGTGAGTATCTGTGTGTGTATCCACGATGACTTCCCCAGACGGTTCTTCCACCTGCTTGCTTGCGTCTCATAGAAGAATACTTATTTAGGCAGAAATTAAGATATTGCTAAACTGTCATCAAAACTCTCAAACCATGATAAACCTCAGTAGAGGGTCTTTTTGCTTTGGCCCTGCCTGCCTTAACTGTAGTATTAGTCAGCGTCTAGAAAACTTCTGTCCTTGAAGAAAGGGTGTTGAAGGACTCTGTGCTTCACTGAGGAGACTGTAAATTCCTGCAAAATGGCTAGCGTGCAGCTTGACTGAAAGCTGGATGTCGAGTCAGAACATTAGCCTTAACTGGATAAGCTATGGTGGATGCAAAGCTGCTAGACCTGGCTTAGAGATCTCACCATATGGACTGTGGGGGGAGAAGCATGTTAATTCTGCACCGTGAGTCTGCATAGCTCTAACTAGTGCACTACTCTGTCAAAAAGGAGGCTTAACTCATTGAAATGCAGGTCCTATCCGGGGACTGCAGCTCTGGGGTATAACATTCCAGTTTGAGAAGTCTTCATGCATGAGCTGTTGCGTGCCACAGAGGTTGTTGACTATTGAGAATCATTTCGGTCACTGTTTTAGCAGCATTTTTCTGTGGCTGAGTTACATGGTCACCTGGGCGAGAACTGACGGCTCCTTTGTTGCTTCCCTTGAGCTTTGTATTTGCCTTCTAGAAGGGAAATAATGTCTTCAGTTAGGTTTTTGATCCATGATCTGTGAGCTTAATGTAGTCTATATGCTGCCAGTTAGCACCACTGATGGAATTTCACTTGCTGCAGAATTTAATTCAGCTGTTCCATAAACATAGTTCATATACGTGGGATTCTTCATACTTAAGCTGGTTGGTATCCATGATTACCAGAAGACACAATAACTCCTAAAGTGACAGTCTTTTAAAAACTCCAGTGGTACTGCTTTTAGCCCCGAGATTTGTAAGAAGTGCAATGCAACCTTTGAGATGTAACCTCATACAAAAATGAACACTTCTGTTTTAGTTCAAACTGTCCCTCTTGGGCCCGATACCTGATTTTTATTCCTGTCCTGTAAGGCAGTGGTCTCCAAAGCGGAGTATGCAAGATACTTCATTGGGATGCAGGAAGAAAATGTATTTTGTACAATTAATAAATGTAAAAGAAATTTTATTTAATCTTTGTCTCAGCCTCTTTAAATTTATATTTTTGTGTATGCTTATAATCTATGTAATAATACAGTAGTGGATGTATATGATATTTATAAATGTACATATATTGGGGGTGTGTGCTCAAAAAATATTTTACTGATAGGGGTGCACAATCAAAAAAGTTTGGAGGCTGCTGCTCTAAGGCATTTGGGGCAATAGGAAGCACATATGGGCACTAGGACCTTTCCAGGTTTGTCAAAGGCTGGCATGGTGATGCAGGGTTTTGAAGCGTGTTAGTTTAATGATGCTGGCTTTACGGTGATGTTTTTCCCTCGCCATAACAGAGGCTGTGCTTCTAGGCTGGGGCCTTCCTGAGGTTTTATTTCCCAGCTGAGGTCTCAGTTCTACTTATAGATAACTTCTTAGTCTCTCTCTATCAGTTTGTCAGTTGGAGGTAGTCAGGCTTTTTGAAAAAGAGCAAGAATGTAGTCTGGGTTGAAATAAGGTTGTTCTGCTTGAGCACTGACAGTGTCTCTCAGTGTTTATTAATATGAGGTCCTCTCCAAGAGAAAGACCTGTATCAAGAGATAGTATGTAAGACACTTGTTTTAAGTACATACAGATTATACTAAATTTTTAAAATTAATAAAAAAAAACTTTTCTTGAAAAAGAATGGCAAGCCTATTGTAGAACGTCCTTGTGAGAGTAACAGCCAGTCTGGCCGATTATAATACAACACTGTATTATAATCTGTATCATTACACTCTGTCATGAGTGTAAGCGCATCTACCAACTGTTTTTTGAGCAGGTGAATATAGTCTCACTTTATGGTGAAATGGACCAAAAAGTAGAAGAGGAACATGAATAATATCATTTGATGCCTGTACACTGGACTAAGAGTGAACAGTTTTAAATATTAAATCATGTTGTTTTACCAGGCGAATGAACAGAAATATGTTCTCTTACAGGTTTTGGAAGGAAGGATGTTGTAGAGCACTTGCTACAGACAGGAGCCAACGTTCATGCTCGTGACGACGGAGGGCTGATACCCCTTCACAATGCCTGCTCTTTTGGTCATGCTGAAGTGGTTAGTCTGTTACTATGTCAAGGGGCAGACCCAAACGCTAGAGACAATTGGAACTACACTCCTTTGCATGAAGCTGCTATCAAGGGGAAGATAGATGTGTGTATTGGTAAGCGTCTGTCTTTTCTTATATTGAAACTGTACCAGATATGCTTTGTGCAGTTGTAATTGTTAACATGCTGGACTTAAGATGAAAGATACTGCTTGTTCTTAAAAGCTAACTTGTTTTAAACCAGCAGGTAGGTATAGTGATAGTCATTTGAGACAAATTTTTTAATGCTATATAATGCAAACTTTGCTAAACTTGCATCTGAAAAACTAACATGAGGAGACTGGGTAAAGTCTCCTCTGTTAAATTACGATAGTCAAAATCTGAATATGGAAGTTTGTCTGTCTTCATCGCTCTCGAGAAAACTAGATTTACTAGGTATACAGTCTTTGCTTTTTGGGCTGCTCTAGATGTTGTCTTAGTGGTTAGGAAGGTGGTTAACCATTCATTCCATACAGTACGGGGAAACATCTCGTTAGTCCTTTAGAGCTTTCAAATACAAGTTACAGGACACCATTGTTCAGAGTGGTTGTATATCTTGAGTGTGTGTGCATGCGCTGTAGCTTGGAGCCAAAGCAATTTCAGATGAAATTGAACACTTCAATAATTTTAAATATACCTAGAACATACAAAGAGCTTTTTAGTCAAAATGGTTTTTAACTTTTATGTTTTTTGTCAGCGTACTTAGTATTACTTTTTTTCTAAGTGGGAACTTCTATTTTTATTTTTTTATGCTCAGATCAGTTCCTTGAACTTATTTATCAATTCTGGTTCTTCTCACATCTACTAACTTGAATAAAATGGTATGCTCAACATTGTGTTTTTTATCGAATGTGGAAAGGAAAGCTCAATTTATTTTTTTTTTAGGAACTGCAGTTAAGATCATGAACATGAGTATTGTTCTTACGTTATCCAGATAACAAGACACAATTTTCAGAATTTCAGATAATGTCTATTTGCTTAAAGACTTATTACATAAAATTCCTGCAGAGACAGCTGCAAAACCTACAGGACAAGTTCTTGCATTAGCTTTATTGCAATACTTATGTCATTACATTTAAAAAAGAAAACCCAACCAACCAAAAATTGAGGGAAAGAAAATTGGAGGAAACCTCCAAATAAAAGTTTTTTTGAGTCTTCTTTTTCCAAGGGATGTGATGGACTTCATTCATTCCATCTCTGTGTGCGAGGTAAAACATATGGAGAATAATCTCAGAAGATACTGATTATAGTATGCAGCAGTACTGTGGGAAGAGATACACTGATATAGTAGGTCCCAGTAACAGACTATTGTGACAATGGTGAATGGAAAAGTAAGCTTAATTACAGTCAGTAACTGGAGTTTTGTATGTGGCTTAAAGGAAGTAATTTGATCTGTTCATTGCCGGAGTCTGCCTGGCTTTGGCAACTGCTGACAGAAAGTGCCAGTTCAATGGGAGACGGTTGATGGTAAAAGACTCCTTTACACCTGTAAAGAAGGACTGGGTTTGTTTGCTTTGGAAAAGATTTGTCTTGCTCAGTCTTTTAAAACCTTGTTATAAAGCAGGAGGGGGTGCAGCAGAACACCTTTGCATTCTTAGGTGATAAGATGAAAGATTGTTGCAACAGAAGACTTTATGATTTTGGGGGGCAGCATGGGTGGTGTAGCTTTGAGTGGTTTGTCTGAAGACTCTGTGGTCCTCTTTGGAGGACATTGGGCAGGTGAGATCAAGGTGGCAGGCAGATTATGTGTACATCGATTTTGATGTACAATACTGGCAGTAATTTGAGATTATCTAGATCTAACTTTCAAAGAACTGATGATATGTTTAAAGAAGTTGTGGCCTTGGTGCAAGCAAGTACAGAATCAAGCTTATGGCTTGTATTACACAGAACTTCGTTATGTGTTCCATGCACAGATTAGATCTATGATTCTAAAATTTAGCTGTTAGACTAAGGGGATAATCCATAGATGTAAAATATTCAGCACGTGGTACTGGTCAAATCCCAAAGCTCTTCTGCTCTCTGCTGCAGTTGTAGGGTTCCTTGGAGGCACTGGGCAGGGCTGCAGGACTAGATGCAGTTCTCCTTGCAAAGCTACTTGCTGGTAATTTTTTTTTTAATTTATTTAAAACAAGCAAGTATGGTGCTGTTGTGCTCAGTTTAGTTGTGGATATCCATGTATGTTGTACTTCAATTAGATATTTGATCTGTCAACGCAAGAGTTATTATTGAAGGCAGCGTCACAAGTCACTATATTTAGTATGTGCCATAGCATGATGCTTCTTTGGGATTTAGTTGATTCCATAAAACTGCTAGGACATGGGTATAGACAAAGAAGTCTATTTCTTGTTTGCAGTGAGTTTGTTTGCAATTTATATCTAGTGAGCAAGCATGTTTTGCTGTCTTTAGCAAGTTCCTGTTTCTTTTCAGTAGTTTTATATATAATTTTTATATTAAGGCTTCAAAGACCTTAAAAAAAGTCTTTTGAGGGAACACATTATACACAGGGATAATGGAACAATGTTTGCTTAGGGCACAAATTCTGACTAGGAATACTTAAACAGCTTTGTAGAATATATGATACAGTACTGCTATTTACACCTTAAGTGTAGACTGTTACAGATATGATGGATGAAACTGGCCTGTAAAAAAATAATATAAAAATCACATTCTTCGAGTGTTCCTTTTCAAACAACCAAGGCATGCTTTTTAAAAAGCATTAATAGAAGAATTGGCTCTGGAAGTCCTGGTATAACCTAGAATTTATTGCTGAACTTAGATATCTGTCTGAAAACCAATAGACTGTGTAGGAATTAGTCACCTAGCCTCATTTTTGGCTACCTGTTCTTGGCCTCTTCTTCCAAATGATGTAATGGGATAGAATTTTCCAGTTTATGTTCTCTCTTTCCCTTCTTCTGTGCTACCCCATTCTGCATCTTTTCTTTATCATGTCTAGTATAGAACACTTGTTCTTTTGGCCGCTTTACAGGTGAAAATGGACAAAGTGGTAATTGATGAGAGTGCAGAGTTGCAGCACATTCATGAATAATGATTTTCCAGAGGAAAACTTAAGGCATTGAAGCGGAGTGGGAAGACCAGCAAAAGTTAGGTAGTGATTGCACTGCAACTATAGAACGGTCTTGTGTCTAGTACTAGCCTTGTAACGGAGTGTGCGTATTTGTGCTATAAGTACCATAAGTGCTCAGCTGTACAATGGAGTTTGGCTAACAAGTATCAACCCTGCCACTGGGAAGCTTATGTGAAAGTACAAAGTGTACATGAACTGATGAAAACTCATCAGGTTATGCACAAACTCCAGAAAACTGTAAGGTAGCAAATGACTGATATGATTTCTTGTGCTTCTGTTTTACAGGTTGCATATTACAGTGATAGGACAGTGTAGGAGCTTAAAGGGACAGAATGCATATGTGCTGAGTTTGGGAGCAATATGGACTGTGGCTCTCTTAGGTGGCAGTTGCTTTTGTGTCCTGGGACTGGAAGCGTAGGAGATCTCGGAGGATGGTAAGCAGTGCTCAGCTGCTTTGCTGACCATCTCTTACAGTATATTTAGTTACTACAGATTTGCTTAGTTGCTAAGTAATTGAATCCATTTGAAAGCGTTGTTTGCTATATGTAATCAATTTTTGGACTAAATGTGTTGAAGCTTTAAAACCAATTGTTAGATAGTGTTCTCTGGTATTTATGGCTTCCAGGATTGCTTTATCTGTCAGGAAGATGCATTTTCATTGTCTGTGGACTGCTTCTAGAGCTAATGAAAAGTGGTTTTGTTCCTCAGTGTCGCATTTGCTCATGCAATAATGACTGAATGGTGAACACTGCAAAGTGTGTTTGGAGGAATGTTGCGAAGTTGGGGTAGTGACTGTTCCGCAGGTTGGGCTGGGGAGAAAGGATGGTCTATTTTTTCATCTGAAAGTCTATACTGTGGTCAGACCAAAGATCCATGTAGCTCACTTTTCCTCCAACGATGACATGTAGCAGATGCTCAGAGACTGTGAATGGTTTGAGTGTATCATCCTTTCTCATGGCAATCAGCAATTTAGAAACTTGATAAAGTAGAGGCTGCATCTGGACTGTGCATGGCCATTGGTATACAAAATTCTTAGAAGATAGATATAATAGCTTCTTAAATGCTGCTATACTTCTGGCTTTGAAGATGTTCTGTGACAAGAGAATTTTGTAATTTAATAGTCTTGCAGCATGAAAACAACCTTTCCTTTTCTTTAAAACATTATTCTTGATGACTTTTATTGCAGACCATTCAGGACTCCTCTGAGAAATAGTGAACAGTCATTTCTATTTGCAGTCTGCATATCCTTCGTGATTTTATAGTAGGCCTTTATCTTTTCTTCCCTCAAATGTCTCTTTTCCAAGCTGTAAAATGTAGTCTTCTGGTATTTTTGTCTCTTCCCCCGCCCCCCCCCCCCCCCCCCCCCAAAGGGTGAAAGGTTGGTGTGGGGAGTACAGACATCAAAACTGGGTGTAGTAGATTTACAGGGTAACTTAATGTTCTTTCTGGTTTGGTTTTCTGGTTGCTGAGCACTGAATGGGAGTAGCTCCAAGGTATTTCCTGAGTGGTAACAGCTCCACTAAAACTGTGTGTTTGTGCAACACACAATTTTTTTGTTAAAAAAAACTGGGCTAAAAATAGCTGTACAGAAGCTTTGCTTATGCGGTCTGTCCGGGCTTGCTTTGCTTTCCACTGTGTATATTTCTGCAGAGGCTGTAGTTGTTCCTGCAGAGACTTTTTTTTTTTTTCCTAGGTGAATCTCCAGTTAAGTGTTGTGAGAACAATAGGACTGCTAGCCTAGAAGTGGTCTCAGTTGTCATACACCTGCCTAGTTTTTAAGGGCATTCTTCACAAATATGCAAACCCTGAGCATCTTCTATGGTGATACCATGATTTATGGATCTGAACATACAGGGTACTTCAGTAATTTTAGGGAAATACAAAAGCTAGCTACTGAAAAGCACCCTTCAACACTGTACAAAACTGTAAAAGTTTTTTTAAAATTACTTTTAGTCCATCCAGTGCTAAGGATCCATCAAGAATTCTTTAGTATGACATTAGACCAATGTTTTTACTGGCTTCTTATGGGCTAGTTATAAACCTTCCTGCAAAGATCCTGGGGCACGATGAATTTACTGTCTCAGTGCTATGAAGCGATCTGTAATGGTAGTGTCAAGGGGCATTTGTCTCTCTTTTTGATGAGAGAACTTCTGTGGAAGTAGATTTTTTTTTTTTTTTTCCATTACCCTTTCTGCAGTTGAAAGGTGGAGCAAGCAAGCAAACTAAAACTTTTTTAAGCTAGCATGTTCTCCAACATACAGGTCCTGCCCTTAGCATAGGGATCACTTTATTTAAATGTCTCTTTGTTAACATGTCAAAACATTGCTCACCCTGCTGTGCTTCCTCATGACTGGGGAAGGAGAAGAATTCATTAGCTGTTACTTTCTGCTATTGCCTATCTTTAGGCTGAAATACGTGGAAGGAATATGATGTGACCCCTTCCTGCAGGGCAGGTAAACCTTCTGTTGGGATTTAAAACCAAAAATCTACGAAAGGTACTTCATGGATAGAACTTAGTGCACAGTAAACCTTAAAGGAATTGTAGAAGTAGTAATTTGCTCAATCATTGAATTGCTCGTCTATTTGGTCACCTTGCAAAGAAGGCATGTACAAAAAATAGTAAAATTATTACAATTTATGATAGTTTTGAGATTTTAGAATGCTTAAAGCATTTTGCTTTCTAAGCAGAGGAGCTGTCTTGCTCTAAAAGTTAGAGCTGTGTCTGATTTTACTACCTGAAAAATAAAAAAATCACAGGAAGTGCTATCAAAGAGCAAAATTTTGCAGTTTTTGGGGGTGGAGAGTGGGGTGGAGGGAGGTGAGGGGGAGGAACTTTAGCATCTTAACTGAAAAATTATTACAATGACTATAGATTTAGCTGCTGGATTGACGGAAGCCTGTAAGAAGACTACTAGCTTCTTAATAAGTATTAGAGGAGGATATTGGTAATTGAGGTACATTGGGAGCTGGTTATGCACATTGTTTGTTGGAGATGTACTGAATTCCCAGACTGTCTTGGAGAACTGGTGTTCTAGAAGGAAGCTTAGATTCCAAGAGGCATCCCAGGAATCTTGTATTCAGAGGCTTGTAAAATCATTGGAAAAATATGTGGAAGTACTCACTTGACAGATTTTTTGTAAATTGTTTAACTGTTGCTGCTTTTTATATCGGAAGATTCTTAAATATCATTAATATTCCTGCTTTGACTTATATTTGAACTTTCTTAAGCTGCAGGACAGTCTAAAGAACTTTAGGCTGTTCTTGTGTCCCAGAAATGTGAGTTTTGTTCCATTAGGAGGACACAGTCCTTACAGTGGGGGAGCTATCCTGTCTGTTGCCTGCAGTTAACATTGACATAGAAAGCGAAGGTACCTTGTGGTTTGATATGCTTAAGGCCATCCGGTCCTGATTAACAGCATCTATCTATTATCTGTCCAGATATGCAAAATAAGAATCCTGGCTATTCTTAGTAATACTTATTACTCAGATTCTTACAGATCAAAGCCAAATCTGTTGTGGAAGCAGACTCATCAGGCTATTCAGGTTATGAATTCTTTTGGTCTCTTTCTGCTCTGTGAGTGACAGCATGTGTGTGGAACCCTGCTTCTTTGAGTAGCAAATGGTTTTAAATTCTGTGCTAACACACAGTCACTAAACACAGTGACTCAAAGACCTAATATGCTTAAGTCTACTTATACTGTTTCTTCATGGGGGTCTTTCTCAAATGAAGTTTGCACGATAGCAACGGTAGGTTGAAAATTCCATGTTCTGGATTGAGTGGAAGAATGCTTTTGCTTTCTCACTGGAGTTCTTGTTCATGGTTTTAAAGGGTTTCATGTCCTCTAACCACTTGTTTGAGCTATGTCAGCTTCTAAATGTCAGTATTCACAGAAGTGAGAGCTTCTTGGGCTGAATCTTACTATGTTTTCCACTGTGTAAGTCTAGTTCAGGCTAACCTTATTGCAAGGGATCTGAGAATACGGCCGCCTTCTCTCCGAGCTGGTGGGGGTGGAGGAACCCATGATTGAAATCATACATTGGTAATTTAGATGCATTGTAATACTGTTGTCATAGTAACAATGGACTGGAGTGTGAGACAACAGGGCTTTTGTCAAAAGTGACTACAGAAAATGGTTTGGGACACTCTACCATGGCAAATACAACTGCAGTGCTCCCTGGTGGACTTTGGCAGAAGGACGGGAAGGAACTGGGTTATCAGTTTCTGTATGTGAAGGATACCTCTTCAGTACGTGATGTCTGTGTGCAGGCAGGTCTGTTAATGTGGCGCAGTCTACAGGAGCTATTGCTATGGAAAAGGTGCCAGAGTGAAATGGGGTTGTTTGCTGTAAAGGCTCCAGGGAATCCTTTCTGCTGACATTTTGCATCTGTGCACATGGAGCTATGATTGATGCTTTATGAAAAAAATGTCTGTGAGCAGTGTCAGTTACCCATGTGTGCCTGACAAAGGTCTCAGCATACTAGGAGCCTTGAAATGAGTGGCTCATTGATGCAAGGTGGAAATGCCCTACCACAACATTTTTGTGAGAGGACCAAGCATTGAGCTGGAATAATCAAGAAGTTATATCCTCTTCAGAAACAAAATCAACAGTAAACTTGATAGCAGAGAGGATGATGCTTTGTAGAAATCGAGTAAAAATGAGCCTTACTTCGGGTGAGGAAGACTTGTCTGTAGGATTTTGCCAATAAAACGATTTCTTGTTTCCATATCTGGAACTGTTGGTGCTCAAGGCTTGTAAAATCTGTTGTATTACTGTGTTGCTTATGGTCCTTAAGGGTATTGTTTATATTATGGTATTTGTATTGCTAAAAGTTGACTGAAATTCAGCTTCATGAAGACGGGTTGAAAAGGATTGCCTTGTCTGAGGTTTCATACACTGTGTATATTTTGCAAGCCATCTGTCTTTCTCTTAGGTTTGAACTGTATCTGTGGGTTTTAGACTTTTTCTTAGTTCTATTTCTTTTTTCCTAAAATTCAGGTTTCAAGAAACTAGTCTTTTTGCCTTGTTTGGCTGCTTGGCACAGCAGAATCTGTGGAGGACAAGAAAAAGAGTCGTTTATTTTATGATGTTTCTTTACAAGTGTTGATTAAATCAGAGTCTTGTTACTTGCAGCAAAGGAGGTGGTACGATAACATGCAAAACACTGTTGGAAATCTTGCTGTAAGGCGTTTATGGGAAGTAAGGTCTTCAAAAGTACTATGTTAACTATTAGCAAATTGGGGGGGGATGGGAAGAGGAAGTTGCATATTATCCAGAACAGAGTAATGGAACAGATACTGCTCTTTTGGACACTGAAACTGCTTTCAGGTGTCCAATACCAGTTTACAGTGGCTTTCTAAATATCTTGCAGAAATACTTAATCTTGTAGGACTACGCCTCCAATTACTGTAGCACTATCTGCTTTTAGCTTCTCAGAGGAACCATGTGGTCTTAATGCAGTTCGTATGTGGTTTAAAAACAACGTCTAGATATATACGTAGCCATTAAGGCTTAAATGAGTGGGGCCAATTCTAGCTGAGTTCTCGGATGTTTTCTTAGTCTAATGGAAAACATTGGTTAAGGTATTACTGTAGGATATAAAGGTCGTGCTTGTAAAAATGTGCAGGCAATTAAGTATTTGTCATATAGTGAGCAAAGAAAGGCGTCTCTCTTTTAATGATTTGGTCTTTCCGCAATGCAAAGCAAGTGTACAAAAATAACTACAGGTGATTAAAGCCTTCTGAAAATACTGTGTGCTTGCCTCTGGTTCTGTGTGGTCCTCACTTCAATCTTTCGTCCAGCTAGGACTTGTGATGAACATAGACTCCCATGCTCCAGTAATTCATTGTTTTTCTATGTTCATGCAAATGTACCACACTTCTTAGACACAGCTTCTCCTTTCTAGGAAATGCTGAAGTGTTTGATGTGAATCCTGCTGTTCATGCAGCTGTGTGTGGTCTTTATGTTTTGCTGATGTCTTGTCCAAGCAAGCAGAACTGAGCAATTTCTTAGTTCGGCACTGTGCTCTTGACCTAACTGTTGTATTGGATACTGAACTCATATGACAAGGGAGCCAAAAGGAACTGGATGCCACAGTTTGTTTTTATTTTCTTGTTTGGGGTGATACAAGGAAGGCGCAGGACACAGGTGTGACCCAGGAGAGGAACCCACTCAGGCTGATCTAATGTGCATGCTTCCCTAGCGTGACACCTGCAATGGTGATGGTATCTTACCTGACAGACTGTGGGATTTTTTCAGCGTAGAGTATTTGCTTGTCAAGGACCTAATGCTGAATAGAGTAAGACTTGCGCTGGTCTGTATCAACAGGGCCTGGCAGTGAGCAGTTCTGGGACTGCAGAACAAATGGATTTAAGAATAGAAAGCAACGTGAGTGTTCTACGTAATAATGTGGTCTAAGGTAGTGGCTGGGGAAGGTTCCCGAGACTGATACATGTAGTACTGCTAGCTAGTCAACTATTAGTAGAGTTCTAAATCTGCTTGAACTTAATGTATTCTTAGCTTCCTGATGTTTGTTTAAGAAACAGAATTTTTGGGAATACCTATGTCTTCTGGCCAACCTGTAGCTTTAGCCACAATTTCATGGACTGAACAACGTGGTATCGCTAAGATTTCATGTACTTCTTATTTCTTAAATATTTGGTAACTATGTTGTGGACTAATGAGTTTACAAAATTAGCACAAGGTTTTATGCAAAATACACAAAAGTTATTTGTCATGTTGGGGTTTCTTTAATCTTAAGAGTTCCAGCTCCTAATCCCACTACATTGTTAGCGTGTGTTCCATAGGGTGTGTGACTAAGATACCATCCCCAAGTTGCGTACTGTTGAAAGCTGTTAGGCACTGAAGTTCACCTCTGGAAAAGGCTGTGCTCTTGGATCGTGACAGTTGTTTTGTTTGGTGTTTTGGTGGTTGTGTGTGTGTTTTTTGTTGTGGTTTCTTTTTCTTTTTTTTTTCCCTCCTCTTTCCCTTCTTGTGCTCACCTCACTGAATGGTGGGTTGAAAGCTGCTGCTAGGGTTTGAATCTCTTCAATGCATATTCCTCTGGTGCTAGAAAGAGAAACTGGTTTTGATTGTGCATGCACCCTTTCTGTTTCAGAAAAATGGTAGATCCAGGACAGATTCTAAGAAGCTTTTAAGACCTCCTCAGTTTATTTTACTTCCTGGGTGTTAGATTTTAGTGCACTGGCAAATAACGCGTTCTGATAGCCACATAGCTAATTTCATGTGCAATCTATCACCTAACTTCCACCAGGATGTTTTTTTTCCCCAAAAACTTCACCTGGAATAAATGGTTAGCATAAGCAGGAGATTGGAGTTGGTCTTTGGTTTCTCTTAACTCTCCTTAGCTATTTTTCCTCTTAGGATGCTACTTGTTGACCTGATTTGCCTTGGTCGTTGCTTTTGCTTTTCAAGAGAACTGAAAGAAGGGCTCTTAATCTGTCAAGTGAGATATAAGGATTACAGATGCCATTTATTTGAATAAAATTTGAAGTAGAAAGGTGAGTTTGTTCAGAGAAAAGTAAAATTGGGACCAAGCAATAAAGACTTGTCCTTAAAGCAGCTTTCAGCTTGGGATATAGATGAAAACATAAATTGCTTGGACAGTAGAGCAGCAGTTAAGATTTCTAGCTGTTCAATAAATAGCATACTAAAACAAATGCTTAGAAACTAAGTAGCTGCAGAATTGTTGCTTGCAAGGGAAAGTGGCATGATTTAGGTGTGGCATAGTGAGGCCTCAACCTGTACCATCTAAAACGGGCTTAAATGTTTGGGTTTTGTTGTGGTTTTTTTTTTTTCTTTTAAAAGCTTTTTTGGTTAAAGGGTCTTCTATTCCATTTTGTACACTAACAACGTATGTGTTCCAGATGACTACTTGAACACACTTTAGTGTGATTCTTAAGCCCCTGTGTGAAATGGGCACAAACTGAAAGATGGGAGGTTCCTTCTGAATGTCAGGAAACACTTTTTACTGTGAGGGTGACCAATCACCAGCACAGGTTGCCCAGAGAGGTTGTGGAGTCTCCTTCCTTGGAGATATTGAAAAGCCATCTGGACAGAGTCCTGGGCTGTAGGTGGCCCAGCTTCAGCAGGGGGGTGATTCCAGGTGATCTACAGAGGTCCCTTCAACCTCAACCATTCTGTGATTCAGTGTGATTCTGTGAAAAAGGAGAGCATGGGCATGGCTGCAAATAAATGGGATTGAATAAGTGCTTAGTGTACTGTCTCTTATTGCTTGTTACCTCAAAGAAAGTTTGTGGTGGAGGTGTTGGTTGGTTGTTGGTTTGTTTTTTTCTTTTTTTTTTTTTTTGTGGTATGTGGTTTTCTTTTTTCTTTTTCTTTTTTCTTTTTTTTTTTTTTTGTAACTTAAGTGAAGCTTCTAGAGTTTTTACGTTTTGCAGCTTCATCGTGGAAGCCCCAAAGCCTCCTTTACGCTACACAACTTTTGGTGTGGATTGTGTGCTTGGGGAGGAGAGTTCTGGAATGACAGAGCCATCTCTTGCATGATGCAAAAAAAACCCCAACAAACAAAAAACTGCAGTGACACTAAGGTTTTGAGGTTGTTCTCTGGAAGACTGCATTCTGCATAATCTGCATAGACTTTTGTTTTCTCATTGTTAGCTGAAATGGAAAATTTTAACTTGAAAAGTATTCCATCCAAAAAAGGAAACAGGAATATTTACTTCATTAAGACCAGGCAAGATCAAGGCTTTAAATTGCTGTTCATGTAGGCTGAGCAATCTACCAGCTCTGGCTCTTTCTCTGAGGGCAGAAGGATATTATCAGCCTGCCGCGCTGCCTACAGCCTCTGGAACTTTCTGCTTGTTCTCTCTCCCTATGTGTATTTAATCACTGGTAGGCAGAACTGGCATACCAGGGAGTGATTTTGTAGTGCTTCCTACATACAGAAAACTTAATCATAGTTAAGATGCACCTGCTTATGGGGAAACAGTTGTGGGCAGTCACTGAGGGAGGAGGGAGCCTTTTAAAAAGGTATCTTCTTGCCCTGCTGGAAGAACTCTTGACTGTTGCAATGACGCTTGTGGTTTTGGTTGTCTGGTTCGGATCCTTTTCCCCTACCCTACATTGATTAGATAAATCCAATCTCTGGAACACCTAGTGCAAACTTAATTCTAGAATACATTGAAGTATTTTGTAGTGCATTGGGAAGTGAGGTTTATGGTATGTATATACAGACCAGGAATAAGGCTGTTTTGCTAAGAGGCTGAAACTTCAGTGAGCAAAGTCTAAAATCACTTCTGGTGAAAACAATGAGAAGGCTGAGACAGAAGAGTCTTTATGAAAATTTAGAGCTTGCATGAAAATAGGATAAAGTCCTCTTAAAGTGATGCTTCGTAATACTCTTTTTGTCTAGATGCTTTTTCTCCAAACAAAAAAAAAAAAAAAGTTGGTACTGGGAGACCTTGTTCATGCTGCTTCTTTGATGATTTCTTATTGCTGCTTTGAAGCCCGTTTCTGTGAATTGTTCACCAAAGTTGAAGGAACGTCTGACCTCTAAGCATTTCCATTTCATGTTTTACTGGGTCTCTGCCGAATTTGGTAGTTGCATCCTGTTACTGTAGGAATGTTCTGCAGCATATGAATAGATGAGAAATTACCTTTTAAAGAGCAAATCTGTGTCAAGAAAGTGAGATGTTTGATATGGCTGTCGTCTGTCCCTGGTGGACCAAATGGTCATTTGAGCCATAAAGCAAGAAGTGCCTCTGCTCGAAACCATCTTCCAAGCTGTCTGCGTGTATAGTCTCCTGGCAAGGTAATAGAAACATGCAAGCAGGTGCTATGATTTTATCTAGATTAAGTCACATTTGGCCAAAGTACCACTTCTTTGCTAGAGGTGGCTTTCTTTTACATAGAAACAACAATTTAAGACCATGTGTCCATATCATTTTTAAAACTGTGTATCTCCAGGACCTGGCCTGCAGAATTACAATCACAAAAAGGTTTGGATTGGAAGGGACCTTTAGAGATGATGTAGTTCAACTCCCTGTTGTGGGCAGGCATAGCTTTCACTAGATCAGGTTGCTCAAATCCCTATCCAACCTGACCTCGAATGTTTCCAGGGATGGGCATCCACAACTTCTTTGGGCAACCTGTTCCAGCCTTCCACAAGTTCAGGTAGATGACATCTGTAGCTTTTCATTTGACTGATGCAATCACTCTATTGTAAAAGGCTACCAAATTAATCAGGCATGATTTGCCCTTAGCATCTCTAATCAGCTCCCTGTATTCCATGTGTTTTGACATGTCTTTCAGGAGGATCTGTTCCGTGACCTTACTGGGCATGGAGGTGGGGCTGACTGTTTGGTAGTTCCAAGAGCCCTCCTTTTTACCCTTTCTGAAAATGGGTGTGATGTTTCCTTTTGTCCAGTCACTGGGGATTTGCCCAACTGCCATGACTTTTTGAATATGATTGAGAATGGCTTGGCAACTACATCAGCCAATTCCCTCAGGGCCCTGGGATATGACTTGCTGAGTCCTGTGGACTTATGTATGTTCAGTTTCTTCAGGTGGTCTTGAACCTGATCTTTGCTTACAATGGGAGTGGCGTCATTCTGCAGTCCCTGCCTCGAGGTTCAGGGGCTTGAGAGATGTGGGAAGAGAGGCAAACTGAGGCAAAAAAATTGTTGAGTACCTCTGCCTTCTCCATATGGATTGTCAGTAGTTCTCATGCCTTATTTTTAAAGGGGAGGTATGTTTTCTTTAATCTTCCTTTTCTAGCCAATGTTCCTGTAGAAGCCATTCTTATTATTTGCATCCTGTGCCAAATTCAGCTCCAGCTGTGCCTTAGCTTTCCCAATTTCATTCCTACATATCAGGGCAGCATCCCTATACTCTTCCCAGGATACATGTCCCTGGTTCCATTGCCCGTGCAGTTCCTTCTTACACTTTAGTTTGACCAGGAGGTCCTTTGTTAGCCATGCTTGTCTCCTGCCTTCCTTGCTTAATTTCTTACATGTGGGAATTGAAAGCTCTTGTGCTCTAAGAAAAATGTCCTTTAAGAGCTGCCAGCTCTGTTCAGCTCCTTTGAGGAGCTGAGGGAAGTTTCCCAAGGGGTCCTATCCATTAATTCCTTAAACAACTGGAAGTTTGCTCTCCTAAAATTCAGAGTCCTGACTGTATTCTTCACCTGGCCTGTATCCCTCCAAATTGTGAGTTCCATCAGGGCATGACCACTGCAGCTCAGGCTGCCACCAACCTTGACACTTCTAATTAGTTCATCTGTGATGGTAGGCAATGGGTCCAGTAATGCTTCTCCTCTGGCTGTGCTCTCTGTCACCTGGATTAAGAAATTATCCTCAAAGCAGTCTAGGAGACTCTTGGCCTGCTTACAGCTCACTGTGCAGCTTTTCCAGCAGATGTCGGTGTGATTGAAGTCCCCCAGCAGGATCAGAGCCTGTGAGCATGATGCCTCCTGTAGCTGAAGTAAGAACTCTTCATCAACAAGTTTCCCTTAGTTGAGCAGCCTGTAGTAAACACCAACTGTGAGGTTTCCTTTGTTGGCTTGGCCCCTAATTTTTACCAATAAGCTCTCAACTTGTTCATTGTTGTTTTTCATGTTTTTCAAAGGCAGCTCTATGGAGTCAAACTTTTATTTTTTTAATTTTTTTTTTTTTTTACAGAGGGGGCAACCACCTGCTTTTCCTTCCTTGCCTGTCCTTTCTGAGCAGTTTCTAGCCATCAGTTGCAGCACTCCAGTTGTGTCAGCCTTCCCATCATGTTTCAATGATAGCGATTAGATTGTAGCTTTCTAGCTGCACAGTGGTTTCCAGCTCCAGTTTGCTACCCCTGCTGCGTGCATTGGTATAGAGGCACTTCAGTTGGGTTGTTGACTGTGTCACCTTTTTAGAGGAATGTGCCCTAATTCCTTTGAGGCATTTCATACGTATTTCCCTCTTGGTTCCTAATATATCAGTAGTCCCTGGCTTTTCTCTGTTGTTCAAAACTCCCATCACTTTCCCCTGCTGCTTGTATGCTGCTTTCTCCTGCTGTCGAAACTCTCATTTCTGCCTATGCTGTTGGAGACCACTGTTCTAATTCCCTTTACAATTTTTTTTGTTTCAGCATAGTGGGGCCTAGTGTTGCTTTTGTAAGCTTCTGTTCATCTACTTCATACTAGTGCAGTCGGCATATTTGTTTCTTGCTCTGTCTGGCCGCAACAAAGAACAAAACCAACATGCTGGTTCGGGACTAAAACCGTTGTCTGGGGTAATGGGAAACTAGGATGCCCTCAACAAGGGGAGTAGGGAAGGCAAAATGATGGGAAGTGCTTGGAGCCCACATTGACTCACCAGGACTTTGACTGTTAACGTTAGCTATAGTCTTAACTAGAACAACAAAACAGTCCTTTTCAACTGCTGTCACTGATACATGTCATAGAATCATAGAATGTGTTGGGTTGGAAGGGACCTTTAAAGGTCATCTAGTCCAACCCCCCTGCAGTAAGCAGGGACATCTTCAACTCGATCAGGTTGCTCAGAGCCTCATCCAGCCTGGCCTTGAATGTCTCCAGGGATGGTGTCTCCACCACCTCTCTGGGCAGCCTGTTCCAGTGTCTCACCACCCTCATTGTAAAGAACTTCTTCCTAATGTCTAATCTAAACCTACCCTGCTCTAGTTTAAAGCCATTGCCCCTCGGCCTATTGCTACATGCCCTTGCAAATAGCCCCTCCCCAGCTTTCTTGCAGGCCCCCTTCAGGTACCGGAAGGCCGCTATAAGGTCTCCCCAGAGCCCTGTACTGTCCTTTTTTGTGCCAACCAGAGCATGTCATGTCGTTCCATAATGAACTGGATTGGGCAAGTGATCACTTTTCTAATCTGCCTTGTTGCCTGACCAAATGTTTGCAGCCACCCAAGGCAAGGTGGGCAGCATAGGGCTGGGGATGGTGATTCTGGCAGCCTGGCCTAGGTGAAACTGTAGCCTGTGATAGTGCTGTTTTGCGGGGTGGGGGGGAGGGAGGAGCAGCTTTACAATTCTTTGCAGTTCTTCAATGATTTTTTTTTTATTTATTTATTTTTTTTAAATTGGAAGGGGGAGTAAAGACTGCATGCTCTTCTGCTCTTTGACTGCAAGTGTTGTCTATTCTTATCGTACTAGAGATGCTCTTTATTCTGCTGGAGCTTGGTATTTGGACCCTCCCTTCTCCCCTTCAAGCTAAGCACTGTTCTGCACGGCCCGTTTGTCCCAGGGGTGTTGAGACTAGCTGGACATAATTTCTCAGCTTAGTGAGGTCCGTAGCCTTTGCCTCAGAAAAAGCAGCTCTCAGCCTGGAAGAGTCCACTCCAGCCTGCCATCTGAGCAATAAAGCCCTGCAAAGCAGTTGTGGTAATGCAGGGCTTGGAGGTCTTCAGATATTACCTCTTTGCAGGCACTTTTGTTGCTGGAAATCCAGTCTTCTGCAACTCTTCCTTAGTTGTGTTACCTGCACCCATGGAGACTTCTGTATTTCTCCCTGAAGTCCCTTAGGGTTTAGTTGCTCACCCTGCCTTTATTCTTTCTTCTCGCTTCTTCTGGATGCTCTTTTATGTTTGTGTCTGTTTCTTCTACCAAATGCATTCCTATCTTTCTGTCCCTGATCTGCCACCTGGTTATCATTTCTTACCAATAAACCACCTGCAGTGCTCCCGGATATGCCTGGTTATCACCTCTAACCTACCCTGACTCCAGACTAAATCCTCCAGTGTGCTTAGCCTCTCTGCTCTGTAATCCTCTCTTGGTTCAGCTTTGATGGCTTTCACTATAGAGGGGCAGTCAGCAGCACAGGACCTGCTCCTCTCCTTTTTTCTTGCTCCTTTTAGCTGAGCTGACAGTGGCGTTTAAGGCCATGGATGTCAGCGGGTCAAGTAGTGATACCCAATCCTTTAGACCTATGTGCAGCCTCTGTAGTGATGCTGCCTCTCATGTTTTCACCTTGTAATTCCAATGGCTGGGTAATATAGCCTTTTTCTTAATCATGGAGCCAAGACTGGGATTGCTCACAGAGATGGAAGTTGATCAGCGATACGGTTGGGGGGTTTAATTTTATTAGCTGTATCTCATGTTCAACTTTTTGAAGCAAAGAGTGGGGTGCTACGACTTCAGTTACATGGGATCATTTTGCAAAAAAGGCTTATGTATCTGCTAACTTGCCAACATGGGATTATTAGATCTTAATCACAGAAGTGTAATTTCTAGGCAAGAAATTGTTGTTCTTGTAACATGAGAAGACGTTCAAAACCTTAGTGGTTTGATTTACGTGGGAGAAGATGCATATAGCATTGGCTGAAAAAAAAGTACTACTTTGGATTCCACTGTGTTCATAGAATCATAGAGTGGTTTGGATTGGAAGGGACCTTAAAGATCATCTAGTTCCAACTCCCTACCATGGGCAGACCACCTTCCACCAGACCACGTTACTCAAAGCCCCGTCCAGCCTGGCCTTGAACACCTCCAGGGATGTGTGTTGTCTAGATGTTTTCAGAATGTGGAGGTAAATGAGCACTTTATATTTTTTGTCTAGTATAACTTGGAAATGTGTCCTGCATGGGACTAGAGCTGAGGTGTGTGTGTTCCTGGGACCTAAGGTTAGTGAGAGACTGGCCAGCTTTAAAGGTATCCTTTAGCAAGATGAAGATAGTGTTTATGTTGTGAGTCAAAAGGAGGGCTTTTTCTTAGGCTGTTTTCTCTGTACCTTGAAACAGAAAGTAGATAAAGCTACAGTAATATGGTTTGGAAAAGAACCTTTGGAGGTGACCTTCAGAAGGTGAAGTTGAAAAGGGTGAAGAAAAGATATATACTAATGCTGGGGTAGCTGGAAGGGACTGCAAGCACAAGGCCGTGGGACAGAGATAAAAGAACTGGTGGTGAGAGAGGAGGTAGCGGTAGAGCTGTGAGGAACTGAAGGCTCTGGAAACGTAATCAAAAGCAGTAGACAGCTTTAAGTACAGATACTTCTGGAAGGTCTGCCTGTTGTTTTTGCATTTTTCACTCAACAGTCAAAGGTTTGGATGTGTCTTTTTTTGTGCTTACATGCATCAGATTTGAAACCAAATATGACCTTTTCCATCAGCATTCCTGTAACTATGCTCAGGAAGCCTGTAGATGTTTGACCTAGACAAACTGTTAACGGAAATATTCTGATCTTTATCATGCCTAATATTGGAATAGCCAAATTGATTTTTATTCCTATTCTATTCCCATTGTATTTCTGTCTTTCAATCAAAAATGTTTTCCTTTAGTGCACTTTTAACTGAGGCGGTATGAAAGAGGAAGGGCTAAGTACTTGGCTGATGGCTTGCATGTAGACAAACTCAAAAACCTTTTTTTTTTCTTCTAATAAACCTTAGTTCTCCCTTGTTGCTGTATAGCTACCAGGGAAGTTTTTGCCATACTCTGCTGGTGAAAATGTGAAGGCTGAAACTGCCAAAAGTAAAATGTTTGTTCTTGGTGGGTTTGTAATTTGACAGCCAAATGAGGTAGTGTTGGTTAGCTTCACAGTTCAAAATATCTATGCCAGGAGGCTGTGGGCCAAGTGTTTAATTTTAGGATTCATCCTGCTGTAGCAAGTTGGCAGTAATCTGAAGTGATTAGTGGTTGTAGTTCATGCTCTATGCAATACCATAACTTTTTTATTTGGTGGGAAGAATGTGGCCTTTCTTATCTCTAAACTGATCTGGTATAATAGCCGTGTAATTAAATAAAGCATTTCAGATGGTATGTGAAGATGAGAAACTTTTGTATTATATCAGTTGCAGTGAAGGTAAAAATACAATTCCGTACCAAGCACAGTCCATGTTTGCTCTGTAGTTAAGCTTACAGGACTTTGATGTTCATATACAACATGAAGATTCAATTAAAAGAACTTCTTTACACTGTAAATATGGTCTGTGCGAAAGGCAGGGATAGCCGGGTAACGGTATTTCTAGATTATGATGGGCTCTGCCTGCAGTACAGAAAAATACTACACCTCAGTGTTCCCACTGTCCAGAGGAAATAAACCAGCATATCAAAATATATTAATTAACAAGATTGCAGGAGTGAATATGTGTGTGCACCATCCTTATGCTTGCCTGTTAGCAGCAGTCTCTTGATAGAAACTGTTGCCACGTTTCCTTTTCAGACTACTCAACCCATCCTCTGTGCAGCGCTGTGCCGCGTTTGAAATCCAAAATAGCTACAGTTAGCTGGAATGGCTTGTTCTGTTGTTTTTCATTATAAAGGGAATGTTTTTCTCAAACAGGAGATCTATCTTGACATTTTTTACACATCCCTGGTGCATTGAAAAGGAAATTTAGAGAGACACACTGTGTCTAGATCTCAAATACCCTGTGGTTAGAAGAGATTCTGTGTTGGGATGAAGCGTTAAAGGTTTTGAACAAGCAGGAGAACATTCAATTAGAAGCTACCTGTGGTTTGCTGGATGTAAAAGTACAGCTGCATTACACCAATAGGCTAAACATCAAATGCTGAATTTCTTTTGTTAATTCATGTTGATGACAACATTGCTCACTTGGATATCTTTTTGTGAGATCATGTACTAAAAAAATATGGAGAGGATAGAATCAAATAGTCGATAGAGGAAATGTAAGAATAAGATTACCTTTGTGACCTGAATTTGCTTCCTTGATTCATCTGTGTTCTAATACAGCCTGTATTTATATGACTGGTTTCTTCTCCCAAGATGCTACTGTATTCGTTTCATAGAGTAGATCTGTCTGTAGGACTGAATAAGGGGGCTGTCTGCAGGACCATACCCTTGGCTGTTGGAGAGGCTGGAAGGGTTATGATGAGTGGAATGAGTGATTGCAGAGACAAGAAGGATAAGTCTTATGATTACAGCAATTGAATTCTGACAGGTTCTTTTCCTGAACCTAGCTTGGCCACTTCGAGTGCATGTTCCACAGGCAGTCACTAATTCAGGATTATTGCAGGCAACCACATTAAGCACTGTTAGTGAATTTTTAATGTATTTCCCTAGGGTTTTTTTTTTTTTTTAAAAAAAAACACCTAAAAACCTGACACAGAAATTTTATGTTGTAAGCTGTGCCAGAACTCTTTGTGATTCATTAGCATGACTGAACAGGTTAGATACACTGCATAATCCTTTGTCATTTTAGCCAGGAGAGGAGCTGAAAGGATACTGTGTTGTCATCCTCTGCGTGTGCCAGCAGAAGTAGCAGGGGAGTGTTCTTGATTGGTTTGCAGGAGACTGAAGAATTAAGAGACTTGAAAAATAATTTCTTCTATTTTAGTATCCGTCTCAGCCAGTTGCAGATCCCTTTGACATCTCTACACCTGTTACCTCTTATTTTTCAAAGTCATTTTTCTTGTGTTGTAACCTGCCTCAGCTTGGCTTCACGTGCTGGTCCAAACCTCCAAACTCTCGTCAAATCCCAGTCATTCCTGTCTCCTGGTCTTTCTTCCTGGACTTTTTACCTGTGCTATTATCTCTTCTCCCTTGCCACATCTTCTTGTTCAGTTCTCTCCCCTAGCTCTTTGTCTCAGGCTTTTTGCCATGTGAATCCTTCACTGTCTTCTCATCCAGTGTGCGCTGTTTCATCGTTTTGTACTGCCTGCTTTCTCTTGATAGACACTTAGTTGCTGGTTCCCTCTTTTGGTGTCCTGCTCTTACCCTGATGCCTTTTGGGACAAATGGCTTCCCTGTCCTCTGGAATATAGATTCACTAGCAGGATCCAAGAGAATAGAGATGGAACATGCTGAATGTGTCTCTCCATGCTTACTTTGTGTACTATGTTTTAAAAAATGTGCAAAAAGTCCTGTTCACTACCTTCTGCTGGAGTGTGCTCAACTGGCTTGTGAGGCTGGCTCAGTCAAACATATCCGTGAGTAAGATCTCTAAGGGGGTGGTTGCGTGCATGGCACAGATGGCATCTTCAGAAATGTAGGTGCTAGATCTTAACAAGCTTCAGTGAGCATGTGCTAGCTGAATTATTTTTTTTCCATTTTGGTGTCTGTGTCTTGATATGGGGGGGGGGGGAACCCATCACCAAACAAAAAACCTCCTAGGAAAAGCCCAATCTGCCTACTTGAATCTTGTTTCAAAAATATGGGCCAATTGCACCTTCTTGGCAAAGAATACATTAAGTCAATTTACTTCGTCAAAGCACCAAATTTCAGCAAATGTTCAACTTAGGGTAAGCATGTAGCATAGCATCCTGTAAGCAGAAATATATGAAATTTGGCAATGTTAAAGGCATTTATAAAGTCAGGATTGTATATGAAAAGAGGTTTGAATAAGAACAATACCTGTTAAAATTTTAATTTAGAAAAAGGTATGTTTCTGAAAAGGCTTTTGCTGATTAAAGTGATATATGTAATATAATATTGGTAATTACTTTTGTTCTGCATTGGGTTACGTTTTTTTCCTTGTGAACCCGGTCTGTGAAGTGGTTTTGCACCCTTAGTTACAAAAAGTGTTTGCAAGTGTTTCTTTGTCTTGGCTCGTTCAGTCCAGCTGTATCTCAAGAGACACATTTACATGAGCAACCATAAATGTCGTCTGCTTTTTATTACTTGTTTCCTTGAGATTGAGTCTCTGCAGCTCTGCATACTGTTCTGTTATTCACACTTGTGCAAAGTAATTGTGTAACTGTCACTCTGAATTTGTAATATGTTGTGCTTGTTTTGCACAACATTTGGGGAAATGGAGAATCGAGGCCCTTTTTATGAGACCTCTAATGTTGCTGTGGACTTTGTTTTCCAATTCAGTAGAAAAGATCTTGAGAAGGGGTGGTCTGAATTATGTTGTTATGTTTTTTGTGATCAAAAGAGTTTATAGGTAAAACGGTGTTTTCCTTTTTTTTTTTTTAATGAGCTTTTCTAGATTTTAATTTACTGTATCAATGCCTTCCAAGCCATATGGTTGCATATTGCATCTAAGTATTTTAAGTACTTGAAATTTTTATGTGTTAATAGGCTTAGTAGGGAAAAGAAATACCAGTGAGAATAATAGTCAAGACTGCAGGGTACCAGGTTGCACATCTTACCCTATTTGTTACACTTCTTGAAGGCGAGCCGGTATGCTGTGTCTTAAGATTTTGTGTGCAAGTGAGCAGCCACGGAAAGGCTGGATTATTACTGATTTACAGAGGCGGGGTGACTTGGGATGTTCGGCAGGAAAGGGAACAGGAGTGGTAACAAGCAGCAGTAGTGCTAGTAAAGGCAGGAGCAGGTTCCACAGCAGATTTCCCAGTGTGAGTCAGTGAATGCACGGCTTCCCAGCTAGCTGTCAGGAGAAGCCCAAAACTGAGTATTGCAAGAAATTCAGGGATCATGTTTATCATGCGAAGTCATGTGATCTTACTATATCTTAACTTGCCAACTTAGCCTTACTCCAGAGAAGATCCTTTGCTGCAGTGCTTAACCAAAAAAAAGAGAAAGGGGGAAAAAAACCAAAAAACCAAAACAGAGGCGGGGGGGGGGGAAGAGAAGAAAAAAGAAACAGAAGGAAAAATAAAGAAAACTGTGCAATGTGTGTTTATGCCTACATCATGCCGAGGAGACACTTAACAGTAAATAATCTGTGTATCCCTGAGGTAAGATACTGTTTCTGCTTTCCCTGCACAGTGCTGCTGCAGCACGGAGCTGATCCAAACATTCGGAACACCGATGGGAAATCTGCGCTGGATCTGGCGGACCCTTCAGCAAAAGCTGTACTCACGGGTAAGATGCATACATCTCTCAGCAGCATTACCTGTAGTTCATTTTGTGTGTACAAGTTCAGCATCGTAAGAGCCTTCTGCCTTTTTGGATTTTCTGTTGTGTAAGACCATTTTAAAACTGTCTTTTACCACATTTTATATTGCTGAAGCTGTCATTAATCTGTGGTGCTGCTATAAGTTTGCTTATTCTACTTATGCTAATGCTGTAATTTTCTGTTATAACATCGTTCATTATTCACTGTTCCCGTGGTTTTTTTCTTTGTAATTGCTACCCAGTATGCAGATTGAATAGGAGCCCCCAACCCCTGCAAAAAGGCAAGAAAAAAATCACGTCAATTGTTTTAAGACCTTCACTGTTGAGCTAGCAAGGACGTTTGTATAACTGTAAAAGTACCTGTGATCTGAAAGACAACCTGCTACCGATTGCAGAGATCAATAGTTACATTATATTTTGGTGCAGATTCACATGCTACCCTTTCCTTCCTCTTCCTCGTTAGTCATTTTAGGTAGAACTCTTTCTCACCCACCAATTTTTTTTTTTTTTTCTTTTTGGGGGCTATTAGCTGCCAAACAATATGTTTCATGAAAATATTCTACAGATACAACTTTGTTTTTACAGAATTTTTTTTTTTATAAATTGTTATAGCATACCAGTAAGCATAAAAAATATAATATAGTAGCCTGTCAAATCGGTATCAAGAAATACATGGTCCTCTGTGCTGATTTTGACATCTAGGAAATAATATTTAGAACAAAGTAATCTTGGATTTTAAAATATATACAATTAGATTTATAGAAAGGGATTCGGCAGCTGAGCTTCATTTGAAGAAATAGCTATTTTTCTTCTCTTGCCTTTATTTCCCCTATTCTCTCTCACTTTTTATTGACAGTTTAATTTATAGGCTATGTGCTGTGCAACACCCATATTATTTCTTCAGATTATGTTCAGAGCACACCAGCTCCCTTCACTTTGTCAGGAACATTTCCTCATCTTCTTTTTCCAGTGCGCTGACTGCTATACATAATTATCTACAGCTCTGCAGTGATTTGAGAGTGCCTTCGGAACAATGCACTTTAAATACATATGATTTAGTTTAATTACTCAGTGACAAATTTAAACACGTTCCTACAGTGTTAACACTAATGTTAACTGTGCTAAACAGGTTAATCTGACTTTTGGCTGTTAATGGGTACAGTTATACAGATGCTGAGGATGGAAAGGGCACCAGGGAGTCAAGGTACCTCAAAGGTGTTAATGGATATTCGGCACTTAGTTGTGGGGAACTTGATATACGTACATTTTGGGGGTTCCAGGCTCTAGAGCTGTTCTTCAGGCTATGCTCAAAAGATCAGCTTCAGAGAATAGCAGAAGATTTAGGAAGGTCTGTGATGGTGACTTCACATCTGCTCCACTGAGTTCTCTGTGCACTAGGTTGCCACATTGTCCTTTAGGCAATGGAGAGGGCAACATGTCATAGCAAACAAGTGGAGATGGGTTAGGAGCAGCCCTCTGAGAATGTCCTGTCGAGTGCAGCAAGCACTCTGTGTCCCTGGCCTCGTCTCTAATGCCTTGCACACTGGCATCCGGTGACTGCAAGCTTCTGCAACCAATGGATGTTACCAGGTCGTGCATATAAACACACATGCACAGAGCTGCTTCTGCTGCTACTTAGGTGTTTTATTGTTCATAAAAAGATGTAATTTTTGTACGTGTTTATTCTTCCTAGCAAGAAAATCAGCTGTTTGGTTTTATCAGCTTTGTCCTCAAGGTGGCTCTTGGCTACGCTGGGCGCTCTCTATGCTGTGCACCTGAGCTCCAAGCTGTGTAAACAGGGTTTGATTCAGGCTTTAGCTGCTGTATGATTCACAATAACTGAAAAAGCTGGCACTGGATGCCATTTAAATGGAAGCTTTCTATTAAGAGCTTAATTTTTTTGGGTGCTGCCCTGCTTTCTAGTATTTCTGTTAGGCTGCTACTTTCTCGTGTATTTTCCATATGTTGTTACCTTCAGGTCTTGCTTCATCCCTCTGGAAGAAGGGGGCTTAAGGGATTTCTTAGGATCTATCTGGCTTGGAATAATCTTTAGCTACAGCAATGCTTTGCAATTAGGTGCATCAGGACTTAAAGGTATTACTGGATTAAGGATGAGTAGGATGTATTAACTTAATTTTCAGTATTTAATGTTGAATGCTGAGATTTTAGAAATGTTCATATTTAGAGCTTTTAAAAGTGGAGTGTTCCCAAAAGCGCAATCTGCAATTGTTGCTGTATTTGCATCTTTAAACAGCATGCCTGTCAAGGCTGTTCTCATGATGTTATTTTGGGTTCCTTTTTCTGTCGGTGTCTGTGACCATAATAGGCTTTTCCACATTGCTGCTGTATTGATTGTTGGAGAACAAGGTTCCCCTTACTACTTTTTTGATCAAGCGTTTGCATAAGTTCATGCATTGGTGTTAATCGCTTTACAAATGAACTGTGATTATAGTCTCTCTTTGACCTCCAGCTTAGCAAAAGTGAACAGAAAACTTGTTGGTAATTGGTTAAATCTTTAAAATTTGACAAAGAATTCTGTGCGTGTTTTAAAAAGGACATTCCTGCTGTATAAAAAGCACTTCTGGTATTCTGGCAGAAAATGCTGAATCCACCATGATTTGTTCTTTTCTGTCTCTCAGTCTAGAATAAAGTACAGTATCTTTTTCTCATGAATTACAGTGAGGACATATAATGCAGTAGTTTCTGGGATGACTTTTCAGCCATTTTCTTGCAATGTTCTCTTAAAACGTGTTTTATAAAGGATACGTGATGTAAATGGAAGGCTAATATTTTGATGGAAATGGACTTTGAAAATTTCTTTGTAGATTAAAGTGAATTTTATAGACATTAAACACCAAGTTCCAGCTTCTTTAAAAAAAAAGGGGGGGGGGGGGGGGGGGGGAAGGTTATATAATTGGGGAATCTGCTTTTTACTACTTAAACAGGAAAGAGCTGTTCTTCAGGCTATGCTTCTGCAGGATAAGCAGCATTTGTGTGAGCCAAGCGCTTCATGACTGAGAGGGTGAATGTTTTTGTTTGTTCTTCCTTAGTATCCCTTACTGTTCCTGAATCAGCTTGTTAGAAGAAGATTGTAATCTACTTTTTCTCTAGGCTGAAGGGGTAGTAAAGACTACAAAACCGTACTGCATCTAGAAAACAGAGCTGTTACACAAGTCAAATTAATATACTAGTTAATTTTACTTTAGTTTAATTGCCTTTGGGGTGTGTGGTTTCTGAGATGGGGACTCATCTTTGTTGCTGTACGTAGCACTGTGGGACTCCCATTCAGAACAGGGCCTTTGGGAGCTTTTTGCACTACAAGTCATATTAGTCTTCATTATTCTCTTATGCTGCTTATTGCTTCTTTAAACATGCATATCCTTTTATTTCTTTCTTGTACAGTATATGAAGAGCCAGTAATACTGTTAATGATTTATGTGAATGATTTGTTTTGATTTTTCACACAATGATGCTTTTTCGCCACTTCCCCACGTTATCTGCTATTTGGAAATGCTTTCTCTATATGAATGGTCGTTCTTTGTACTTGAGCGGTTTCCAAAGCTGTTAGCAGGAGCTGAAGGCACTTTGGTTGAATAATATGTTCTTGACTGCTCCATGCCACTGTTTTGCAATGTTGGTTTTGGTTGGTTTCAAGGATTATTCCCTTGAAACAGGTCAAAATGAAAAAAAGTTTGGAAACTGCTGCATCTCCAGATTAAAGGAAGATTTCTTGGGTACAAAATAATGTTTTGTTTGTTAATAGGATAAATTTTCAAAGTTAAACAAGACTCTGATCTTCCTGCTTACTATGGAAATAATGTCTTTTACAAAGTGTGTAGGTCCTATTGAGCATTTCTCACTTCTGCTTTTTGGATGTGAAGGACAGCTTGATGAGTAAAAGTACAGCTGGGCTAAGGTTACCAGAAGTGTTAATGAAGATTCATGTTTTCATCTATTTGTCATGTCAACTTTTTAATTTAAGTGAGGAGCATAGTCCATTTATTGAAATATATTTGCACAATTTTTTAAAGTGAACTGCCATCTATGCATACTTCGCCTGCAAGGAAGGGAAAAATCTGATATTTCACTACAGAAAGTTTACTGAACTTTAGAGAATGAAAAATGGGTCCTAGGAACAATTCATCTATTTTAACATTAGCAGGAAGAGAAGAAATTATTTTAGTCTGGGTTAGTTTTATTTTCACTGTGGCACCTTTACAGCTTGACCTTCTCAAATCTTTCTGGGTTGGTGGTGATTCCTTTCAGATACTCTTAAGATTTTGAAGGCATTCTGGATAGACACTAGCACTTCATTTTGTGAGGTGCCCATCTCCTCCCACTTTCCTCTTACTTGATCTGATTCTTACATAGTGTACTCTGAAATCAGATCATTTGGACAAGGTGTACCTTCTGTCTTTAAGAAACAGTATAACAAATGTTAATGCAAAAGGAGAAGAGTTTTAATGGTAAGGAGGGTAGGTCCTGCTATAATGGTTTGAGTCGTAAGTTTATCTGGGTCATCATCTTTTCTGATGGTGACACTAGGGTCGTCTGCCTTAAAGAAAAGTGCCAGAAACCCAGCAGTTGAGGTATATCCTTGCCCTGCAGAAAACCTTCACTTTATTTGGTATAGGCTGTTGGCATACATCTTGAAGCAAGAGGTCTGAAGGGCCTTTCCCAGCACTCGTTTGTGCTCTGAATGTATGTTTTTTGTTATTGTTGTTTGTTTAGCATTCAGGTAGGTCTACTCTCCTCATTTTTACCAAGACCACCTCAGGAGGAAACAAGGTATCTGCTCTAGTTCACTGATATACGTGTCATGTAATGCTTTTATGTTTGGAGTCAGTGGTGATACTTTACATCTACTTTCTGGAAAATTATGAGGATTATCAACTTCCCTTCGAGAATGCTGGGGCATTGCTCTTACAGTCTTTGGAAAGATGTGGACAAAATGTACTTGTGGCACGGACCTAACGTAAGGTCTACCATTTAGGTGTGTCTCATCTAGAAGCTCTAACGAGATGGTTATATAAATCTTGTCTCCTGCTTTTAGAGATCATCATGACTGTGACTATTTTGTTATATTTGTAAATATATAATTTTAAAAAATCTCATTTAGTGTGTGGTCTAGTTCCCACTTTGCTCTGAAGGAAGTGCACAGGTTACTTGGCAGTCCAGGAGTGAAATGCTTTCCTTTCTCAGTTCTGGCATGGTCACATTTCCGTTTCATTTCAAATTGAGAGGAAAGAGGAAGAAACAGTCCTCTCTTTGTTCTAGATGCCATGCCAAACTTTGTGTGCTCTTGTTATGTTTCCTCTTCAAGGAGAGCAGTCCATGTTCTTTAGACTTAGTAAAAATGAAGTTGCACTTTGGTGATACTGCTGGTATCCCTGATTCTCTTTCCACTTTCCAGCACTGCATTATTATTTCAAGATAGCATATCTTGATTTAAGCGCTGGGCTCTGGTATAACATCCAGTTGACTTCTGTAGTGATGATCTAATAGCTTTCATGGCATTTTTTTATTCCAAGTTTTATTCAGGCTAAGGTTGCTTTTTATTACCTCTGTGATTGCAGAAGAGCTAAATGTTTTATGGGAGCCTCTAAAGGCATTCTGAATTCTTAAATTTGTGGCTTAGATTGCAGTAGAATTCCAGATGACTTGTATTATGCATGCAGTGTTTATTGTTTTAATTTGTCAGTACTCCTTTGGTCTACCCATTTTATTGCACATTCCCTCAGTTTGTTTTAGGTCCTTCTAATTTCTTCAGTTTTCTCTGGTAATTGAATAATTTAAGTGTTTCTTTCAATGTGGTAGATTATTTAACACAAGTTCTAGTGTGTTTTGTCATGAAGGAAACAAGTTTCTCCTGCTTTTAAGTGTCTGATCCTTGGAAGTACTTTGGTTCTGATTCTCTGACTACGTAGCTTCTTTAAGCTTTTACTGAAGGACTTGTGGAAGGATTCGTGTATGTTCTGATGCCTAAATTTTCCATTTCCTTGTCTTAATGCTCTGGATGCTTTTGTTTCATAGTGCCTAGTTTTAGGATAATGAGAGCTTCTCCTCCCTGCTCCCTATTTTAGAGACGAGCGTGACCATCCTCATCTTCTGTTTAAACTTATTTGTGTGTCTTGAAAAGGCTTCTTTTGGAAAGTGGCTGTCTGGCTAGATCAGACAACTTTTCCTTCTTATCCTCTATTTAGGCAAGGAGTTAAAAGTCTGTAGTCTGTTGTGTAGGTGGTGAAACAAGAAGGGGCACTGTGGGATACAGGATTGGTGCTCTTATGAAAAGTGTGGTTTTGATTTACATGATCCCCTTTGCCAGGTTTTTCACTCTTTCAGCTTTCCTTTTTACCATGATATCCATTTAGGAATATTTAGTAAGAACTCTTTGAATGGAATCAAACTCTTAACTTGTCAAAGGAACAAATTATTCTTTCAAAGCTTTCACAAAGCACTTAAGCGCAGTCTTTCAGTTCTCCGATTCTCAGCTCTGCTATTGTATAGAGTTTTGGATGCTTTGAAAGCTTTCAGAAACCCGATGTACACAAATTTATTTAGCCTATGCTACACACTGAAATTTAACAACATCAAATTCAAAAGAAGATTTTCTTCCTAAGATTTATTGTTATTCAAATGGACAGAATAACAAATGAGATCTCTAAACCTTGTAAGTAAAGAGCCCAAAATGTATTTTCCATGCTGCCCTAGGAAAAATAATTGCAGAAATATGTTAGAAGCATTTCTATTTCCACAGTGCATCAGAGCACTCATCATCTTTTTGTTTCTTTGTCTTGAGCACTGACTAATCTTTAAACTTCATGAATTTTTTTCCTCTACTCTAAATATTGATTAGATAATTTTGTTTGTTGTTAAATTTAGGATTTGTTTGTTGGGTTTTTTTTGTTTAGTCTATGTTGTACATTTCTGGTTATTAATAGCAATTTCTGCCATTCCTGAGACCAAATACTACTTTGATCTCTACTATATCTTTCCATTGTCTGTAAATAATGTTTCTGGATTGTTGTACCAAAGTGACCTTTTCATGCTGTATACTGCACGCGATAGTAAGCCAGGGTGAAGTGGTGTAAGAAGTGAGTGGATGGAGAATGTTATATGATGTAACTTTTCATTTGTTTGGTTTTGTTTGTAAGTAGGATAGCCATGCTGCAGTTGTAACTATTTCAATGTAGTTTTTGTGTATTATCTTTGATTCTAATGTGTAATCTAGTCTGTAAACAAGTATGGAACGTTCTTGAAAAAAAATTTTTATCTAGCTGAATAATTCCTGCAAACAAAAGTTCACGTTCCTTTTATCTCTTGTACTGTAACTTCAAGAGTAACCTTTCATTGTTGGACTGTTTTCTTCTGAAAGTGAAGCCACATTTAAATTTTGAAACTGATGAGCCACCCTTAACTGTGAAATATGTGGATCCTGTGAATGTGCAGGCAAAAGATTTAAGACTGTTTTCTCCACGCTGAACAGATGAATCTGAAAGAATGTTAATGTTGTGTAAGAAAAATATACTGACTAGGAAGTGGGAGAGTCAGACAATCTTAATTTTACTTTTTTATACACGTGTTAGGACACAGACTCTGCGTATGCGACTGCTTACTGTTCCCCACTGCCTCATTCAACAGGACAGGTGGCTATGCGCTGGGGAGGAATCAAGACTGCACAGTGAAGTATAGTGTTGTCCGTATGGCTCCTGCTTCATTTGCTGCAAGAGTTGAAACCAAGAGTGAATGGTGCAGGACAGGAAAAAAAGGGTTACGTATGTGATTAAGGCAGCTAAATATTTCCTTTGGAAACAGGATTTTCTTCTTGATTCTGACCAGTATTTCTACTTGGTCTGCAGCGTCATTCTAACATGCTGAAGAACAGCAGTTTTTTGCTATTCTACTTCATCTCTATTAGCAACTGAGTAAAGATTCATTGCATCTTGCTATAAAGCACATAGGTTTGAAGTGTCTCGTGTTACTTCACTGCCTCCCAGACAAGGAAGCACTGTTAAAAAGGCCAGTGTGTGGTAGAAGTAATAGGCTGATTTCGCCATTCTTTATGAATGTGGTGATCCCAGCTCATGAAGCTGTCTCTCACAGTAGTCTTCTCTGCTCTGTCCAGTACTATACAGCTTCTGGTCCCAGATCCAGGACCAGGGCTTGTCCTTCTTAAGCTTTTTATCCTGGTCCCCACATCCTGCCAACATCTTCATGTGCATGTGTGTGTGCACCCCTTACTTGAGATGTCCATCTTTTACCGTGCCTGTCACTAGGCCTGCAAGTTTGGTGGTTTTGTTCCCATAGCTCCTAATCCTGATTGTCTTCTAAATTCTTCATGCAGAATCCATGATCTCTTTAGCTCCTCTGTCTGGCTAGCTTCCTGACTCTACGTCTCATTCTTCTCCTCCTCCCCACACCTACATGTTCGCAGTTTCTGGTATGACTTCCATTCTTCTTTTCTTGAGGTAGCAAAATAACTCCTTTGAGAGTGTTAAATGCCCAGATTTCAAAAGAATTTCAATACAGTGAAGAGATTGTGTTATGTTTCAGGTTGTTAATTGTAGCTTTCTAACCTCCCTCTTTTATACCAGTCACGTTTTATTTTTCCTTACTTCATTTCCACAGGAGCTGTTTCTGAGTTTGAAGGAGAATGCAAACTTTGGATTTATTTTATTTTAAAGGATTTGTTTCTTTTAAAATAACTAACCTGGCCAGGTGCTTTGGCTTGAAAGGTCATACTGGAATAATCTCAGTAAGAAGCATGGTTCTGATGCCCTGCTTGCAAGCCCTTACTGAGCTGACATCTACTAAGAAGCTTTGTCAAACTTGAAAGTATGCATTCAAGGAAGATTTGCTAGGTGTGTATACCAAATTTAATAATATTACTAAAAGTAAATCCAGAAATTTAATATCACTAAAAGTAAATCCAAACCTGATTGGTAGGGATATGTCAGTCTAGGGGAAGGTTTCTTCCAGCTCTTTCAAAGTGAAAAAGAGCTGAAAGTAGGTCCTTACAGAAGGTCTTGGTTTGGTCACATTGCTACTGAGTGCTGTGGCTGTGTTGGGCACTCTGTACAGAACTGCTGCACCAGTTCTGTTGTGGTGAGGGTGGGCTTGTTCATCCCAGCTGAGAAGTGCTCCCGCCTTGCTGAGTGCCAGGCATCGGGCACATCCCGAGGTTTCTATGGTGCAAGGCACCTGGCTGGGTCAGAACCTTTTTTTCCCCCCTTTAATTTTACTGCACACGTGCTAGATGTGATTTAAGTTCAAGGATAAGGCTTTAAAAAGTAGTTAATACTCAGGGACTTGGGTTCCTGAGTTACATGTTGTTAATTTAAATGCTCAAGTGATTTTAGGGCAATATTTAGAGAAATAAAATTACTTTTTTGCTTCCATTGTTTCCTTATGAGGCATTAAAAGTCTAAAAGAATTTTTGTACAAGTGTATTTAAAAATGCCTTTACCTATTGCTTACGTAACTTTTATTTCTTTGAAAACCATTGTATTGTTCTCAAGTCCCCGTGGCTTCATTAACTTAAGTTTTAAGTTTGTGATTGCTCTCATTCAGTAGGAAATACGTTTTTAACAGTATGTCTGAAAATTCTTCCTTAGATCAGACAATGTATACTTAAAGTTGTGACAGTCCTTTGTGGGTTTATTTGTGCTCTTTGAAACTTTCATGCTTCAGGTTTTGACTTGCCCTTTTGCTGATGGTTCCGCTCTTGTAGCAGGGTTTGAAGCACAGCGTGTGTGTTTGTCTCGGATATCCCATTTCACCCTAGGATGCTCCATCATAAACCGAACAGGGATGTGCACCGGACTCTGCTGTTGCTTTTGCTGCTTCTAGCAGTTCCTATGTGCTTTCCCATTTATGCAGTAAATAAAGCAGGTGTCCTGCAATTATGATTTAGTTTGTTGTGCCATCTTTCCTTATTCATAAACTGAATATTGGCTATCATTTTGCAGAGCATGAGTCAGGGATCCTACAAGAGGGAAAGTGTGGTATGACCATATCAGAAGGGAAGGCCAGAAGTCAACCAGATCTTGGAGGGGAATGTGTTTAAATGTAAATAGGCCACTCTAGCATCTCCTTTTTCAGTCTTTGCCCAGCGTTCTCCTTTACTTCTGTCTCTCATTTGCCTAGGTGTTTTCTCATTTTTCCCCTGAACTTTCTAATCCAAGCTACAGTCTTCATCAGCCTACAGTTTAGACAGATGGGCTTGGATTTTTCAGATTGGCCATACTAGGCATTTCTTCTGACTTTGGATTATGTTCTGTCACGTTTCAAGCCTCTACTCTGAAATATCTAGATGTTAAAATTTCTTCTCAAAGAAGTTAGAAGAGGTGCTATATTTTGTTCAAATACGCAAAGCATTATCTCTGAGTTTTGTGGACAGCAGAAGCACTCTTTGTCTTGTAGATGTAGTGCAATTCTTTTAGTATAATTTTAGAAATTACACTGAGCTATGCAAGAATTTCAGCCTGAAGGAGTCAAAGTTGGCAGAATTACAATGGAAACTAGTCTTTAAATCATAATTGTTAAGTAACCTTTAGTTTCTTAGCAGCTATCAGAATTGCTACCAGCTCTGTCTACAATTAGTATATTGTAAAGAGTCATGTTTCTTGGATGCAGCCTGTTTTGCTTTCGTGTGCTTCTGAGCTTAGACCACCTACCTTAAAGTCTTTGGAAATTAATTTCAGGGTGTAGGGGACTTCTATAATTGTAGAAATATGTAATGGAAATGGAATTGACCAGACTTACTTGATGAGGTGATCTGATTGAGCAGGCTCAGATGCAGTTTACGTTTCATGTGGCCACGGGTTAGTTCTTTGTTGTGCTGCACAAAACTTTCCAGAGGTGAATGAGGAGATATAAGAAGCTTATTCCTTGTAATAAACAGCCAGATTCCTTAAACAGAAATGGCACTTATTTTATTATAGGGACAAAGTCGATAAAGCAAAAGCACAGCGCTGGGTGCATGACTCAAGCCAGAGGCACACCAGCTAATACTTCACCCACGTCTTATATACATTCAATATTGCATACGTATTCACTATTTTAGGCAGAGTAATGATTTATGATGATTGATTATCATTAGTCCCTTTTTCTTCTATTTGTGTGTTTTCTTTCTGGCAATTGTTTCTGAGGATCGATGATCTTCAGTTCCCTTTTCCCATGCACCAGTTTCCTTCTGGTAGGATCAGCTCCCTTCTCCTATGCATCTGTTTCCTTCTGTTAATCATTTGTGGGGTCTCTTGGAGAAGTTCTCTTTTGTTTCTCTCGGATGTTCTTCTTCATAGCTGCTGTTAGTTGTTATCTTTAAGGTTTCTCATGTTTCCTAATTTACTAAAGGTTAATTATCCTTATCATTCAAGTATTTATAGCCTTGTTGTTATTGCGAAAGGCAACAATACCTTCACTATTTTTCACATTCCTAATATCATGTAATTTAGACTATCGCTTCGACTGGCCTGTATTGACAGGCCAAGCCCTATCTGATGGGGCTCATCTTCCATGCCCTGACACCAGCGGGATGTCTAAACCCTGAGGCCATCCGCCCCACTCCTTCTGTTGAAGGGGCAGTAAATGGAGGAGAGAAGGGCAGGGGAGGAAGGTAACTTGAAGCAAATACCTGTAACATCTTCTTTATTGGCCAGGTTGCAAAGAATAATCTGAGCCTGTAAGAGACTCCATTTTCTTTCTAGAAATATTCCAAATGTCCCTCTACAGTTGAATATAGCACCATTTGGAGTCTGAACATGGAGGCTTGATGCATGTATCTCTAATTAAAGAGTACACTGCATGTAAGATTGAAATAGAACTGCATTGCTTCTGTTGTATTTTACACAAGCTTTTTAATTGGAGAAAGCTTGTGTGTTATACTGGGGGTGTGGTGTGTGTGGAGGGTTTTAATTCTCGCATGTACACACACATGCACATGTATGTTTATATTATCGGCAAAAATGAGGCAGTTCTCATGTGTTAGGTAACAAGAGTATAATTTTTATGTAATTACTGTTGGAATTGTTGTTTTCCATTGGTGCATGAAGAGACTTCTAGAATAGATGCTTCTCAGGGAATGGATGTTTTACTGCTATAAGGTTCTGAATAAACGGGTAAGTTTCTACTAAACTAAGTATCCATTTCAGTGGTGACATTCATTCAAGGTATCAAAAATAATGTAAGTATTGACTGCTAAGATTCTGAAGTCCCAGGCTTTAGAGGTTTTTGAACTTGTTTGTTTCATCTTTCCCATTCAAAACCCAGTCTTGATGACCATTTTTTAAGAAATTATAAAATTTTTAATTTAATTGTTAAAATTATTTAATTGTCAAACAAAAATCATCCTAAATCTACCTTCACCTCAAACAGAACCTAGCTTAGATATGCTAAAACCCAAACAAACCTCTCCCAGAAGGCTGGAGTAAGAGTGGAAAAAAACTACTTCCATAGTGTTTGTTTTGTTTCTTAGTTTATCATTGTAAGGCAAACAGATCCTGTGGTGAATAGTGCTGATGCATGAACTTGAATTTCATAGAATATGGTGTATTTTAAATTGTTTAGGTAGCACTAAAAAAAAAAAAAAAAATCTTAAAACAAATGTTCAAGTAGCTGGGTGTTTCGGTGTTTAAATTTAATTGTGTGGTGCCAGTGTGTGGACCTGTGGCTGAAGAACATGGAAAGTTTGGTTTAAGCTGAAGAAAATCAGGCTGAACTGTTTTTGAAAACTTTGAGTACTTTTGTTTGCTGAAACTTTCAGTCTCAACAGAAGATTTATTAGCTTCATTTCATGCTTTCTAACTATTCGTTGTGATCATTAAATAACAATCAAGGCTATTTCTGTGTGACGAGACATCACTTGTTATACTTCAATTTTCACTGGGAAGAATACGTATTAGCATTTAAATTGAAATTGCTAATTTCTCCTTGCGTATGTCCTTAGGGCTCAATCCTGCCAGATGCTGAGAACTCTGGTTGTAATCCAGGAAAGATCTGGGGTTAAGTTAGGGTTTATTCAGACTTCTAAATGTTGCTTGCTGAAGGGGGGCCACGATGTTCATCATCTCTGAAGATGGAGGCCTTTCCAGTGAAGGTCTCACTGGGTGGTGGTGTGCTCTGGGATACTGCGGGTGACTTGAGGGCAGTGGCTGTAGTCAGCATCTTGTGAGTAGGCAAATAAAGCCGTGTTCCAGATTTCATAAAATAAAACAAGTTACTTGTTTAAAGTATTTCTTTTTTCTGCATGCAGTTATTTTAGGAGAAGCATAATATATGGGTATAAAGGAATAATGCAGGCCAAAGCAGTATTTCCCATCAGAGTAATAAGCAGACAGGCCCATTATTTTGCATTTTCTATTTTTATTGTCTTCATGGACAAAGGAACATAGGCGGGTTTTTTTCTCTTTCAGAATTCAAATTAAAATTTCTAAGCTGTGAGAGCATGTCTTTAATACGATGGTTGAGTTTTCATGACTTTTCTGTTTCATAACAGTTTCATAACACTAGCCCTGATGGCTCTTCATTGAAGCTGTTGTGCTCAGGTATGAGAACGCAGGACTTGTCCTTCAAGCCTCCTGTGTCTGTGTGAGTCAGCCCTTTTTGGGTGTCTGTCCAACATACTGCCTGGCTACAAGATGGCTGTCTTGGTACTCTCCATAGAAATAGGGGCTGACAGTTCAAATGCCTTTAGTCCTGGGGTTAACACGGGATCTCTTTCCTCTTCAGCTTTCTCCCACAGCCTCCTGCAGTCACTGCAGTGCAGTCTTATGCTTTGGGGGTGTGGTTCTTCACAGTGGCATTGGCAGGAACCTCTCATAATTCAAGGGCAAACAACAAACCTTGGAAATCTTCCTATGCTGATTACTCTTTACTGCACACAGCACAAGGGAGACATAGAACAATATCCTTTTTTAATTGCCTGCATCTGTCTTTGGTCCCCTTTTGTACAAATTAACATTGTGGCTTTTTTTCCTTGGCATTCAAGGGTTCTTTCTTCTTCTGATTTCATGAGTAGAGTTGGTTCTTCTAGGTGGTGGACTCTTTCTTCCCATGCTTCCTGTTCATCGAAATCCCAGCTGATGAGGCTAATCGCTGCCTCTTTGTTTGGGGTGTTTGTTTTGTGGTTTTGTTTGTTTTGTTTTATACTGCTTTTCTGGAGGCTAAAAGGATTTCACTGTGTATCAGGGCTATTGTCAGTCTCTTGTGGATGTACTGTGTGGAGACTCTTTCAGGGCTGTAGGAGTTTTCTCTGAAACTAGATTGAATTTGTTGTTTGTACATGGCTCTTCATCAGATTGTCATGAAATTTCACAGTTTAATTTATAATTAGCTTTATATTAAGACTTATGCTAAACCTCTAGTAATTTTGGAGGCAATTTTAAAAAGCATGACCTCATTGGGAGCTAAGAAGTCATCTATGCCTTCAAAAATGCATCAGTTGTGGTCTGTCTTTATCATGACTCCTTTCATAAATGAAAGAGAAGCTCTGACAACAAAGATTCAGCCTTCCACGTCTCACAAGCCTGTTTGTTTCCAGGATGCTTTAGAGATTTTTTGAAATTACATTTTCCTTTGTGATTTTTACCTAATTTAGTAGCACTTAATCATATGTTTTATAATTTTCCCCTGTAGTGCAGTGGGACTTCTCGTATGCTTACAAGAACTATATGATAAAGTGCTCTACTTGGTTGCTGGCATTGAACAGTTTCTAATTTTAACATAATAGTTAATCTGTTGTCCGTCTTGCACCAAGACACAAAATTTTGAATTGGTTACCACATTGTTAATGGAAAATTTTCACGCATCTGGCAAGCTATAACATAAATTAAGCAAAAGTCTTGTGGTGCTTTGGAAATGCATTGATAAATCATACTCAATTATGTTGTAACACTTAGAAGAACCAGAATTAAAAAACAGTAGACCATAAAGTATGAATATATGTGTTCTATGCTATTGATGATCTTTCATAAATAGTTAGTTAGTACCAGAAACCTTTGTTTCCCATGATGCTTTTTCTACTCCTGTTCCACAAAGGTAGCTACATTTTTGTACAGAGTAAAATAATAGTTTTCAGTGATAATTTAGAGACCATGTAGCTGAGATTTGTTATAGATATGATATATAGACATTGGTGTCATTTTACTTTTCCTTGGAACTGCTCACAGGCCCAGAACTTGGACAAAAGAGGATTTATCCTCTGTTGTGATTCACATAGTCTAATAATTTCCCTTATAACAAAAATAGGCTGTGTCCTGATACTTTATTAGTCTGAATTTTTTTAAGATTAGGCTTCCCTCTTTATGGATAATAAGCTTATTTCTCTGCTGCTTTGTTCCAGACTCCACAGATCCTGCTGCTTTGGGTGATAAAACTTATTAGGTCATACGCGACTCATGTATTTTTCATTGTTGTATGTATTAGTTCTTTTAAGCAACTTGGGACATGACATGAGGCAGCAGAAATTCTGTGATTAGGTCAGCTAAGTTTGATCTTTGAGGGTTGATCACAAGAAGTAAGTTGCAGAGTTAGGGCCTAAATTAGTAGTGAGAAACACAAGCTATCTCAGTGGATGAGAACTGTTTTATAAAATAAAAACAAACAAACCAACCCCCTCACATTTGTCAAGTAGATAAAGAGAGCACAAAATACTTTCTCTCTCTTCTTGAGGTCATGGAAGAGAGTCTGAGTTAATTCTTTCCTCTTCTGATTTTCCCTTGCTTCTGTGCATTTATAGGTGCATTGCTGCATAAAGAGGACTGCGTCGATGAGCAAGCTGTTTTTAACTGTCTCCTTTTAGCACTTCTTTGGAAAATTGTTTTCATATCCCCAAGCTTATTCATTTGGAAATGGCAATTTATATAGCTGTGACTGAGAGAGTTAGGACAGCTTGGGTGTGAGGGAGGGATGCTCTAGGCTCCACAGATCATAGGGCAACTACGTCTGTGTTAAGTTTGGACAAAGTCTTTAGAAGCAGAAATAAAATGACATTGGAATTTAACTGACCCATAGATGTAATGGTCCACCTCCGCAAATCAGTTGAAACTTCCTTTATTAAAACCTCAGGTCAATTATAATTTATACAGTTATTTCAAGCAAGTTTCTACAAAGCTGCAGGCCTTGGAAGATATGAGTGATTGGCTCCATGCAAGCAGCAAACTGACAGCAAAGTTCATGTCACCAGGTCTCTCCCCCTGCACCTTCCTCAGTTCCCTGCAGTGCCTTTATTGTTTTCACAGACTTAACTTTGTTAGAAATGACAGGAGGACCCTGAGGCTATTCCCTGTGTTCCTTCTAGTTATTCCCTTTTTGCATTTCTACTTGATGCACCTTGTTTCTGGACAATATCCCACTAAAAATTAGGTGCCTCTCTTGCCTTTCACAGACCATTTTACTTGCTGACACATGGAAAAGGCAGACAGACCTGACAAGCCAGAAGACAGCAATACAGGGCTTGCCTAAGATTTATGAAGTACATGTTGTGATGAGCATATTATTTACAGCAAAGCAGCGGTGGAATTAATTAAAATCACTAGACAGTGCTGTTATCTTGAAATTTCAGAAAAATACCACTTTAGACAAAGCCTTTAGACTTTATTTCTGGTAGAGAGAAATGCTGTTCTCCATGCTACTGAAAGTAGAGAAAGGAGCCATGGAGCATAGGAAGCTGATATCTTTTGACCACTTTGAAGAAGTCTGTATTGCCTTGAAAAATTATATTAACCAGTATAGGAATTAATATATTCTGTGTTGTTTGTCAAAATGGGAATAAACGGATGCAAATATTTAGACCTGAGGAAAACCTACACAGTGCTAACAGATGGGTACATTTTTTTTCTTCGTATTGCCAGTTGTTTGAAGAATGAGTCTCACAATTGTTTAATTGTGAAGTTGTAGTAGATAGTGAAGTCTTGAGATGTTTATTAATCCTGAAGTTAAAAGGAAGCTAAAAGAACTGGGCATGCTTCTTTTTAAGAAGAATTCTTAAATTAGTCCAGTACACTCAGCTTACTTTACATTTAAGCCGTGGGATGATGTTGTTTGTCTGTATCAGGGTTTCCTGAACATCTGGAAGGTTGACCAGCACCTATTAGTCATCTCCCAAGTAACTTGTTTACTGCTCCAGCATGGGTTCCCTCTTCACAGGTTACAATCCTTCATGAACTTCTCCAATGTGGGTTCTTCCCACGGGCTGCAGTTCTTCAAGAACTCCTCCAGCACAGGCCCTTCCTATGGGGTGCAGTCTTTCAGGAGCAGACTGTGCCAGTGTGGGTCGCCATGGGCCACAGCTGCCAGAAAACCTGCTTCTCCATGGGCTGCAGCTTCTTTCAAGGCATATCCACCTGCTGCAGTGTGGATATCTCTTCTGGCAGGGTCCTCTATGGGCTGCAGGGGGAATCTCTGCTCCAGCGCCTGGAGCACCTCCTCCCTCCCTCTCCTCCTCCTCTGACCTGGGTGTCTGCAGGGCTGTTCCTCTCACACTTTCTCCCTCCTCTCTCAGTTGCTGCACATTTTTTGCCCTTTCTTAAATATGTTACTGCAGTGTCACTGATGGGCTCAGCTTTGACCAATGGTGGGTCTGTTGGAGCCAGCTGTAAGTGGCTGAGTCCAACACAGGGCAACCCTATGTCCTGTCTCAGAGAGGCCACCCCAGCAGCAGCACCTGCTACCAAAGCCTTGACACCTACACCCAGTACAGCTTGAAAGCTAGATACATGAAGTCTCCTTTTGGCCATGTTGAGACTCAAGTTTGTTAAAAGCACTGTTAACTTCAACTCACAAAATGAGCATCTGCTGTAATGATGGATGTCCGCTGTGTACCATGTATTATATATACAGTGCTGTCAGGCTAATTTGAAATGCAGCCATCTGGAGTTTAACCTCAGTTATTTAACTTTGCCCATACCAGAAAGCCCCTGAGGTCCATGGTGTGAATATATCAGTCATTCTGTTTCTGTCCCACACGTAATTTTGTCTGCAATATGTTTGTATCTTCATTTTTTTTATTTTTCCCCCAACAGAAATCATGTTTATGTGAAGAAAAGTTTAATCTCTCACTGCAAAACAGCCTAAATTTGCAAGTGGCTGTCTTCATATTAATTGTTATCATAATTGGGCACAGTGTAAAAATGAATACAGCTTCTCTGACTCAAAACTGTGCAACTTACCTTTTCACATTTTACATGTGGTTTTTTGGAAACACTTTTAAATCAAGAATATTGGATTTTCTGTTTTACATTGTTACCTGTCCTGGAAAATATTTGCCCCTGTAGAAGTTAGACATGAAAGATTATCTAAATATTTGTGATTTGGGCCCTCAAAAGAATTACTCCTGGATGTGAGTAATGATGCTATTTTCTCAAGCCATATCTGTTGGAAGAAATATATACTACTCTAAAAAATTTAAATATCTCACTTCTGCAGTAATTCATAAAGTTATCATGAGAGTTTTAGCTGTAATTAAAGAGAAAGTCTGTTCCATTAGAAGTAGCATGATCTTTCAGCTCCTCAAGGATGACGTAAATGCAGAATGTAATTTGTTAGTGTACGCTAAGAGCAGCTATCATTTTTGGTATAGTTGACTTGTGAATTTTAGTAATTTCTATTGCGTTTTGCTTTATAGTCCCAGCTACAAGTCAGGTAAGCATTTTTAAAGTGTACCTAGATTTCACTTGGCATTGCAGCAGTGATGCTGTTAATATTTATCTAAACAAAAACCTCTATAACATTAAAACCAAAATTTTGTGCTAATTAAGATAACACTTTCTACTTTAAAGAATGCATTTACTCCTCCATATAGAGCAAATATAAAAAAAATGGAGGATATTAAATATTGCATTTAATGGGTAAGGAAAATGTCATACTGTGCGACAACTTACCAGAAATTTTATTTCCTGGCATTTTTCCTGCCCCAATAAGTCTCTAACATTTTCCAAAGGCTTCAGAGGTAATACTTTAGCAAATAATTTTCGGATTTTGGCATCACAGCCAGAATAATAATTTAGAAGTTCACAGGTATGCTTCTAAAATGTCCCTCTACTCCCTCTTTTCTCCATGGGAGATCCCTAGGAAGTGCGTAGTTTCCCGTCTATTACTGTGATTTTTCCATGTCCATTCCAGTCTTTAGGATTAGCAGGAGAGGGATCTTGAAATGGCTCTATAGAGCCATTCACAATGTGTGTATGCTGTGATGCAGAAAGCATAAAGGGAACCACCTGTGGCTTTTTCTGGTGCAAGAAGAGAGACGCATTGTGGGAGACAGACACCGGTGTATTTGCAGTGAGGTGGGACCAGTTAATATGTAGTTACCAGTGTGCCAAAACCCATCCTGACCTGAGAAGCAAGTTGCCCTCTGAACAGGGTACCATCAAGGCTGCTGAAAGAGAATTCTTTTCCAGGTCCAGCTCCCAGGGCTCAGGGTGGTACTACTGCTTGTGATTTTCTTTTGTGCCAGTGTATCTAGTGCCTCTTTCTGCAGAGAGGCATACTTTTACTAGGAGGTCACTCCTCTTTTTTTCCCTGTTAATAGTATTCTATGCATCACGTATTCAGTCTGGTAAACTTGCTTCAAAGATACTAAAAATGTTAAGTCTAGAAGGATTTGTATGGGGTAGGTTTTTTGTCTCCCCTTGGTGTAGGTATTTTAGCCTTGCTGCAGGCCAGGTGCACAAACCAATCAATCTGAATACTTGCTACAAGACGACTGGAGTCAGTTTTTAATCAGACTTAGGTGACCTAAGTCTGATTAAAAAGACCACCTCGTGCCCAAGATTGTCCTTCTGAGAATGTCATGGGCATGTAAAAGACATTATTTGGCATGAGACTGCTGTATCAGATTCATGCCAGCATGCTGCATGATCTACAAAGATATATTTGTGAAAGGCTTCTGAAAAATATCTTCTCTGTTTGAGCCTGTCTCTCTTGTTGCTGTGATGTTCTTACTGTGTTTTCTGATTGCTGGCCTGACAAATGTTTGTCCTGGTTTCCTGTACTTGATAGCTAAAGCAAGGAAGTGTCATCAGGCCATGCTGTTTAAATCAGAATTTGCCATGAGTCTGTTCAGACAAGTTTGCTTAAACAGAAGCACTGAAATTATATAGTTCAACAATTCTGCTTGATCTTATTTCTTCTATCTTAGTTGTCACTGGCTTTTGGGTTTAACAGAGAAATTAAACTGCTGGAGAACGAGAAATGCCTGAGAGTAATTTATCAATGTTTAGTTTAAGCCTACCATCAAAGTTAATGGATTTATTTCTTTTTTTATACTTTACAGTTTGGAGACCTGAGGTGTAAAAACTGATTTGGTGTCACAGAATCACAGAAACTCTCAGGCTGGAAGGTACCTCTGGAGATAGTCTAGTCCTACACACCTGCTCAAAGCAGGGTCAGCTGAAGCAGATTGCCCAGGACCATGTCCACTCAGGTTTTGAAAAGCTCCAAGGATGGACACTATAATCTCTCTGGGCAGCCTGACCTCATGTTTGATCATCCTTACAGTTAAACAAAAAAAGTAGAAACGATTTAGCGACTACAAAGTAAGGAGAACCAGTAGTTTTTTCAGTGTCTGAAAACAAGTATTTCTGTTAGGAAGCATCACTTCTCAATTGTTGCTCCAGGAAGCATGTTGAACTGTATCAGAATGGGTGGGGAAAGGCAGATAAATACTCTCAGACTTCTCACTCTGATGTGCTGAATGGAGGTGTACCATGGAAGAACTTGGGATAAAGGTTAGGTTTCTTAGTGCTAGGAGACAGGTCTAGAACAGTCCCTGAGCATACTTTGCTGTTGGCCCTCTTGGGCATGTCAGAAGAGCTGGCCTTGAGTAGACAATAGCATCCCTCCCCTCTATATACTGGTGAAATGTAGTTGGTGCTTCCTCTCCTAATAAGGTAGCTATGTCTGTACTTTCCGTTTCTATTACAGGGTGAGATTATATAAAATACTGAAGAGCTCTTTCTGTCTTTTGTTGCTGCTTTGCCTGAAAGTTTCAAATGACAGCTCTTCTTTGTGTAGAGATGGTCATTTTTCTCATATTAACATGCCTGGAATCTATTTTCTGTACTTTTGCCTTAATTCACGTTCCTCCTCCCTTCATCTTCTTTCCATTTCCTCCTCTGTTATATTTGGTGGTTTTTTTCAAGTTAGATTTTTAGTATACTGCTTTTATATATTGTCAAATAGGCTTGTCAAAGTCAGGTTCAGTTCTCTGCTTTGGAACTACAAAGCCTTAGAAGCCTTTGCTTACTCTTCTGTCAACAACTCTAAATAGTGTTTTTTAAAGTTGTTTTGTTTGTTTGTGGGGGTTTTTTGTCATTTTTTTTTTGTCCAGGGTAACTCTAGTCTGGTCCAGTCCTGTGGAGTCAGCACCTACTAGCTGTTGGAGTGCCTTTAAGTAAGGGTCTGGAGTACATCTTTTTGTGGATTTTCTGAAAGACATCCATGCAGTGTGCTCCAGTACATGCTCCAGTATATGCACAAAACTGCAGTAAGTCAGGATAATGAAGATTACTTTGAAAGCCCTCTCCAGATCTAGGAGAAAACACTTACAAAAATACACCAGAGTTCAGAAGTATCAGAGGCACCTTTGTCAGCCCCTCTTGTTACAGCCCTCTGGTTAAACTCTTCCAGGTCATTGAGCTAATCCAGACTTTTACAGTAGTTTTATGGATTGGCTTTGCCTTTGGCAGAAGTAAGGAGAGGTGTTTCTATGTGTGGCCAAAGGTACTTTTCTTACAGGATTAGCTTTTTTTCAATCACATTCCTTTTCATTCTGTTAATGCCTGATTTATTGTCCTTAATTCTTTTGATCTTGCCATGCTATTTTTAATGCTGTTCTATGTTATTGAAGCAATCAAAGCTTTTTTAACAAATTGAGGAGCGTCATCAGTATGAATTTGCTGGCATTTGTGTGTTGCATAAACACAGGTGTATGCTGCAGGTTGCAGTATTGCTATTGCTTTATTCTTCCACTCTTTGCAGGTGTTCGCTAATTATGTAGGCAGGTGCTATGAATCTTGCTATTTTTAGAGGGGTGAAGGCTTGGAAGAATGTCACCAGATCCTGAATATGTTCACCTTGTTATGTTGTCATTGCCAAATGAGTGTGTGCTTGCATGTATCATAGCAGTTAGATCAATATGGTTTAAAAGTCCTGCTTCTCAGATACACTCTTGTGAGAGAAAGGCTGCCTTGAGCTCAGTCTTACTATTGGTGAAGGCAGATAGCAGAACTTTACCTGTAACAACGCACTTACCAGTAGCCGGTGTTTTATGAGCACAGTGCAGGGTGTCCAAGTGTTTGGAATAGATTTAGATGCAAAGACTATTTTTAATATTTAATTTTGTTTGTATATATGCTAATGGTATTCAGGAAAGTTTGCTACACACTGAAGAAACATTTGTATACCTTAATTCACCTGGAGGATTCTTAATGTCTCTCTCAATATTAAAATAATTCCCATCTATAACCCTTCTTTCTCTTCTCCTGGACCAGCTCTGTTGCTGTCCTGTTTTGTTTCTTTTCTCTGCCTGTCATACTTGTCTCCAGAATGGCTTCTTTCTATGTTCCTGGGTGCCTATGTACTTTGAGAAAGTTATGTCTGAAACAGGTTCTTTTTTTTTTTTTTTTTCTTTCGTCCTCCAGTGTTCTCCAGAGGGCTGAAGTACACTTCTCCCTGCTTGACAAACAAGGAGAGGTTAGAGAGGTTTGGGGTGAAACTGCTTGACCAAATCAAGTCTGCATCATGTGGAAGTTGAAAGAAGTGCTGGTCCTAGCTTGTCTGACTTGAAGACTTGGCACTCCATGCAATGCAGAAAGAGTCCAGATTTTCATAATTCAGTACTCACAGTTGCTTATTGTTTCTATTGAGTGCTGAGTGCTTTATTTAGATAGACTGATAACTATTATTATTATTATTATTATTATTATTATTATTATTATTATTCTGCCCCACCATTACACAATGCATGTGTAAACCATTTCAGGAAGGAAGGCTGCCTGTGATAATGGCACCAGGTAGAGCAATTGATTACGTGGCTGCAGAGGTGTCTTTTACTTGGGGTTTGTGCTACTTGCCCTTACTGAAAAAGCAAAATGACATGAGATGAACAACAGATTAATGAAGTAGTGTGCAGACTTGTTTTCTGCATTCTGAAAAAGGTGACAGAGTAATGTAAAAAGAGGTCTAGAGATATTATAGGCAGGTAGTATTGTCTTCCTCGAGAGCCATAATAATCTGACATTTATTGAAATAGGTGTACGTTTGCAGTGGAGCGTGGCAGCACACTGCAGGGCAGCAGACCAGAATTCATTCCAGTGCTGGTTTGAGCTGAAAAGCAAGACTTTTTTTTTTTTTTTTTTTGTGATAAAGAAACGTGATAGCCCTTTTCTGTCGTTGCAGTTCAACAAAGCACATTAGACATGAGAATATCAAGGTCAATAGAGCTGCTCACATGAATGCTTAACGTTAAGCATACTTCAGTGTGTTCTAACTATACTATTTTTGGGACTCGGAATAGGCATTTTTTAATCTACAGCTGCTCAATAGTGGAAAAACATAAATAAAATTTGAAAAGTTCAGATGAAAAGGAAAAGAGCTGAATTAAGCTTGAAAGGCTGAAGATAACAGGTGCAAGTAAACACAGAGTGAATTGATTTTTTTTTTTAATTCATTTGTTTAAAGTCAATTTATTACTACTTTGGTGGCCTAAAGGACCATCAAATCTGACCTTCAGGATTCTTTTATGCTGCCAGAGCAGAGTAAAATGAGCCTTTGTAAGTTTCAGGATCAGAACTATGAAAACCAGGAAAACAAAAGACAATTCTTAAAATTGAAGCAGAGGAGGCTGAACCCCATGGAACTTTCTGTATCATCAGATCTAAGCCTGTACTGTTAAAGATGATCATGACATATAATTTGATTAATAAATTGACTGTGCTCTAGCATGCAAGTGTTAAGACAAAACATCTGCTGAAAGCCCAGTTCAGAAATCATTCTGTGCTACCTATGAACCTAATAGTTTCCAGCCTAAAGGTCTTCACAGCCATTTTACAGTTATTAGTTCCAGTGTCAGCAATGACACTTAGCGTACAGAGATTTTCAGTCCTCTGTCTCTTTCCACCGATTTAGAGGGAGGCTTAAATGTGGCTGTGAAGTAAAGACAGATAAATGGCCTTGAGTCAAAGTAGTGGAGCATACAAAATGCCTCAACTTGTGATCTGAGCTTGAATTTTCAGCAAAATTTGTAAAAGCATATTATGAACGGTGCTTGGGGTTTTTTTTGTTTTGTTTGTTGGGGTTTTTTGGTGTTTTTTTTTTTTTTAAAGTATGTGCAACTAATGGCCACAGAGTTAATGGCATAGTGCTATCACAGCAAGTTGAGCAGTTAATGATGAAAGTCCAGTAAGGAAAAAGAAGGTGAAAGGGGCTCTTCAGTATAAATATGCAAATGATGTGAGGACTAGTAGAGAATTGTGATATGTGAAATGCTTCCTGGCAGGCTGCATTGTTGGCAGAAAAATTGTTATAGTAACGACCCCTGGAGCAGAATCCCCATACCTTGTCTGACCTGGTTCAGTTCCTCCCATGGTGCCCTCCTTTGAGGACGACACATGGGGACAGACAACATGGATGTTGATTGTACTGGATTATTTGTCTCTCCTTTGCCATATCACAGTTTTGTGGGGTTTGGTTGGGTTCATAATGAAGTTTTCATAGAATCATAGGGTTGGAAGGGACCTCTGAAGATCATCTAGTCCAACCCCCCTGCCAGAGCAGGGTCACCTAGAGTGGGTTGCACAGGAACGCATCCAGGCGGGTTTCGAATGTCTCCAGAGACGGGGACTCCACCACCTCTCTGGGCAGCCTGTTCCAGTGCTCTGCCACCCTCAGGGTAAAGAAGTTCCTTCTCATGTTTAGGTGGAACTTCCTATGCTCAGGTTTGTGCCCATTACCTTTTGTCCTGTCCCCGGGCACCACTGAAAAGAGCCTGGTCCCATCCTCCTGACACCCATACTTTAAGTAATTTATAAGCGTTGATAAGATCCCCCGTCAGCCATCTTTTTTCCAGACTGAAGAGACCCAAATCCCTCAGCCTTTCTTCATAAGAGAGGTGTTACAATCCCCTAATTATCTTTATAGCCCTTAGGTTTTTTACCTTGATGTTGTAATTCAGTCTGTAATTCAGTGTAATGGCAGCGTTGATGCTGCTGTGGCTAATATAGTGATCGGCCCTGCCAGACCACTGCATGAACTGAAAGTATTCCCACAGAATTAAAGGTATTAGGAATCAATAATTCAAGCCACAGAGTAGGCTGCCCCCCTACTTTCAGCCCACTGGTTTGCCTTTCAAGGATAACCTGATTTTTCTTCCTTTCAGGTTAATGTTCCTACAATACCTGTACAATGCCCATCTGAACTAATAATTCCCCGTTTATCTGCATGGATAACGTATCCATGTTTTCCTTTTAACCATCAGTAATTGGATGAAAGATTTGTTTGGGGTAATTTATCTTTCTGACACTATCACGTATAGTGTGTGTCATCTTTCCTTGAGAAATTGTTTTTGACCTGTACTTACTGTTGAGGTCGTGCGCGAGGATATGAAGTTGCTCGAATCAATCTCCCCTTAAAGGGAGGCACTAAACTAGCAGTGCCACCCAGCTTGATATATTTATAACAAATTTCTACCAGGGCTTAAATAAAAATGGTGTGCTGGTTCCTTCAGTGTTCTTGGATGATGCATAGGTAGGAGCACATTTAACTCTGTTTTCCTCTTGTGATGTTATGCAGTTTCCATTTCTACGTACTTATTGCTATTTTTCTTTTGTCTCCATGCTCTATATTGGTGTCCCATTTAAAAACTGAGGCAAAACTGGTGTGAAGAAAACCAGTGCTGCCAAGTGGAGAAGAAGGATGTTCTGCCTTCAGCTAGTGTTCAAGGCAAGAATGAGTAAAACATTAAAAACACATTATTGCTTCATGAAGGAGCTTGTCTTTTCTATCCATAAATTGCAGCTTGTTGTCTGTAGCAGTGAAATGTCTGTAGTACTTCACATATGAAGCATCTTTCAAGAGCAAAATTAAGATGGCGAAGTACTAACCTAGAGTTGGTGAATGAACTAAGGGAGGCTGAAAAACTGACTGGTGGTTGATGACTTCCTTGTTGGCAGAAAAGCAAAGTGTTATATTCCAGAGAGAACAGCATTATTTTTCAGGTGTTGGGGAAAGACAAGCATGGAATTTTACTCTGCAAAGAGTATAAGCAATGATTTGAGGCTTTTTGGAGGAAGTATGGAAGGGGAGTAGGTAAGGATGTCAATACGTAGGGACCATTTAAAATAATTTACAAACAAAAAAAATACTTAGAAGATATCTTCAGGAGGCTGTTATTCATAGATACCATTCTTTTTTGTCAGGTATCTATTCTTTGAATAGAAGCTATATACAGTCCAGTACTGCACTGCATTGAGATAAGAGGACTGATGCTATAGCATTTTCTAGCATTTATTTTAAAATGTTGTCATCAGAACATATTTTGAAATAGTTGCTTGTTCTGTAGGGTGAAGATTTTTGAATGGCATGTTTCTTTTCTATAGTCCTATATGGACTATATATTTTGAAATGAAACCTTTTGTGTTTTCTGCTGTTTCAGTAGCATTTTCAGCACATAACTTCATTGGATTATTTATTGGCCACAGAGCATCACGTGCTCTGCAAATTTGGGTTGGCTTGCCTTTTTAAGAATACAGTGTTGTTCGTGTCTGCTTGAACTCTGTTTTGTGTAATGGCAAGAATATGTTGGCATATTCACAATTTGGTTTATTCTTTCAATTTGGGCAGGGAAGTAGCTTTATCCTTACACAAGCAGCAGACTCACAGAGTTGCGGCATTACTGGCAACTTTCATCTGACTGCCATCTTCTAACAAAATCATCATCTCTTGCTATGGTTATGTCATCTGGCTTGGCTTATGTCAGACACAGAAGTGCCTGATGAGGCTGCCAGGTGTTCTAGGGAATAAGCCTTGTATGACTGTAGGTAGAGGAGCTTGTCAGTATGACTGTTGTGAAGACAGCAGGAAAAAACCTATGATGCATATTGGTACTTTTGAATACTTCTCGAATCCTCACATCTACCACTGTCAGCCCTAAAGCAGGTGCTTCCCATGACAAATGATTGATTCTGTGCAGAAATCCCCCAGGTTTCTGTACGTGGTCTGCTTTTGCTTGTGGGAAGGTAATGTGGGAGGGGGCAGAAGTGACAAAAAACAAACATGGGATGGCATCAAATCCAGGGAAAATGGGCTATCCATTTCTGAAAAGCTTTTAAATAGATTTGTGGAGAGCTGGACTCAGTAAAATGTGGACTTTGTTTCGAGCTCTGCTCCTACCGGCAGCGGAGAAGGAAGGCAGAGCCTTCAGAACCTCCCCTGTGAATACCTGAGAACTGACTGTATTTGAATCTATTTTTTTTTTAAAATAAATTCTAGCCTTCACTAATAATTTTATAAAAGCCATTTTTTGATGGTCATATTACACTTTCTACTTTATTATAGTAGTAGTAATAATAATTACTACTCTAATATACTCTGCTTAGAAGATTAAGCACCATCACTCCTGTAGCTAAATGCTACTTTCTTTTGCAGTCAGTGACGTGCCCAAATCATAAACAGGTCAGTGTGTGCTCTGTTCCTCCCTGAACTCCTGCTGACTTCACTGGAATGGTCAGGTCTCTAGTACTCCGTCCCAAGAGTGAAGCAGGCTGTAGGCTGCTTTGACATCTTGATTTACATCCACGGTTAAACAGCCCAGTCAACAGCAGTCTTGCTTCAATATGTGGTCAGTCTGAATTAACCTTCTTTGGGAAGGACTTCCTTCTGTGGCCAGGTTATCGCAGGAATGAATGCAGGGAGCCAAAATTTCAGCTATCCTTTGCCTGCAGGGTAAATCTTGCCTGTTAAAGGTAAGTCTGTGCTGAAATTGAACAGATAATCTGTTGCTGAGAGACTGCTGCCAGTTTGCAGCACCATCCAAAAACTTCGGTGTCCATTCTGCAGTTGTAGGGAAACTTAGTTTTTTGTTCCTGTTATGCGTTCTAAAAATGTGGGGCAAAGCAGACCTGAGTGAAGAGATAGTATATCATGGAGAAAATAACATTTCATGTGTGGCGTTGCTGGTTAGTCTCTTATCGTCCATTGCCCTGGAAGTGAAAGATTTATTTTCTCTGGCAGAACACAGAAAATAACCTTTCCTTTGCAGGGAGATATGCAGATTCCACTTAATTTTTGACAAAAATCATATCAAAAAATCTTTTGAGAACAACTTTTCTGGTTTCCAGTAGGTAAGCAATCTTTTTTTTTCTTGTATGTAAAAAAGAAAAAAACAAACAAAACCTCAAGAAACTTGATGATAAAGCTAGGGGGATGGAAAGAGCAAAGTAAGACATTAAAAATCAGCAGCATATTCATATATTTAATCTGATACTTGTCTAAGAATGGAGAGAATAACATTTCTGTGTTTGTGTTGCAGCTCATGCTGGTCTTCCCTGCAAATCTAAAAGATGAGTATTTTAAGTTATTCCTTTTCAAATGATGCGGTATCCTCAGGGAGCTAGATGAGAACTCTCATCACTTCTCATTCTAGAAATTGTTGGTCTAGTTACACAGTAAATATTACCTTTCATGGATCTTTTTATTTCTTGAAGTCATGTTGAGCTACAGAGGGAAACATCTTCCTGATCACTGGCAGGGAAAATGTAGCTTCATCTCAAGAATCCGCCCACTTTTGTCTGTCTGCACTACTGCAAGATGGTAGATGCGTGTTTTCCTCCTGGAGAACTAGCAAATCAGAGGGAAAATAATTTGACTTATGTGCATTGTGCCTCTTGCCATATGTGGCTGTGCCTTCCTGTGCAGGATATTCTCCCTTTGCTAAGGTTAGGAGCAGCATCTTGGAGAAGGTGAGAAAAGTGGGAAGGAAATGGAAGGAATGTGGCTGTTCGCTGAGACACTGCTGCTTAGCTGCTGGCCAGGAATCCCTCCCTAAATGCACTATACTTCCAAGTATGGTTCAGGTTGTCAGAGGACATGGCTGACTCTTAGAGGAAAATTTTCTCATGAAGCACCATCTGTATGCTCAAGAATTAGGAGGGCTTTCATATCTAAGCATAGCATTCTGTTTGGGCCAAAATGGTAAATATAAAAACTGTCTTGATGAAAACCAGATGTAGATGGATGTCTTGCACTGTGACTCCTAGATAGCCCACAGCCAGGAGTCAAGACTGCCGGTACGACTGTTGAACGGAAAAAGGGAAAACAGAAACTTATAGTACTTCCCTCCTTTGAATATTTCCTTGTCTGTTCCTTTTCAGCTTTGTGTCCTTCATCCAAATCCAGAACCATTTTGATTGTAGTAAAGGATGTTACACCAGACATACATGCCAGAACTGGTTTAATGGCACAGTATGATCCAGTGAGAGCTGTCCTTTCTCTGGGAGTTTATTCTTCCTCCCTGCAGTTTTCGTTGTCCAGCTCTCTGAAGACAGACCCAGTTCTCTTGTAACTTGTCTTGGCTCTGCTGAAGTATGCTCAGAGAGTGGTAAAAAGGAGAGTCAGTGTCAGGAAGCAAGATCTCTCAGTAACAGATCTCACCATCTCCTGCATCAGTAACTGGACTCTAACAGAAATGGATAAGCAGGAACCCTAAGTTGATGGTGGGGAAGGTACAGTATTATTTCTCCTTGATGGTATGTGCTCTCTGGGAGGAGCTGTAATACTGAGTTAGCTCATGCTGAGCTAATACACCTAGGACACAGTAGAGAAACCCTGTGTTAACTCTTGCGTGGTCCTCTTTTATTTTATGTCAAATGGATTTTTAAAATACCACTTTTTTTGGCATTAAAAATGAAGTGTACCTCAAAATAACTTCGAAATAAAGCCATTGGGTTTAGGAGCTGCTGGTAATCCTATTAGCTAAGAAGAGGATCATTTAAATGTATTTTTGTGGGGATATTTAAGATCCTTAATGGTTGTGATGAATGAGGAACGTAGGAATACTTTTTGGCCAATTATATTTTTTTAATTATTTGAGGTAAGCAGAGTCTTTAAATCTAGTGAGAATTACTGGAAGTAACTGAGAATGGAAAGCAGTATTTTTTCCTACTTCATGCAGAACATAATTAAACTACCTTTCACTGCAGGTCTGCACAGAAACCTGCAGAGCTGTCGTGCTGAGAGTACATGCAGTTTATGTATTTCCTTTCTGGCCCACAATGAAGAGGCAACATCTGGTTTGGAAGATGCTTTATTCATGGATATACCTGTGACAGTGAAGCCCTGGCATTTAGTATTACAGTGCAATGGAAGTAAAGTGCGCATGGTGTATCAACAGTGTCAAGGTGGACATAATTAGTGACTGGTTTCCATAGAGTCATCTTGCCTAGGGTATCTCTTGAACAGACAGCCGTGTATTCCATCAGGTGAAGCTTTCGGTGCACAAATGCAAAATTGAAGAATGAATGCCCTCCTTTGGAGGTGAAACATAATGACAGTAGTGGGATGAACTAAAGCTTTTGTCTTTAATGAGTTAGTATCTCTTTCCTTTTATCAGCCTTCTTTTTTCCTGTGGTGCTATACTGTTTCCACTCTTTGTAATGAACCATATTGTCATTTAGGGCAGCGAGGATTTTTTTGTTGTTGTTTTTTGGGTTTTTTTGGTGTTTTTTTTTTTTTTTAAGAAATCATATGTGTAATCCCATAACCCATCAGGTATTTAACTAGCAAAGCATTTGAAGCAATGAGGTTGATCTAAGAGACTGAAAATGTTTACAAGACTTAAGCTGTATGTAGTATTTAATTACTCTTTCATTGTTGGTATGAATGAATACCAACACTCACAGCTGGACCGCCTGCATTTTGGCATTAGGTATTATTATTGCTGTATTTCCATCTTGTGATATGTTATTCCAACAGGAGTAGCAAAAAGTGACTGAATGTAAATAAATGTATTTCCCCCTAGCTGATGCTTTAATAGGTATTTTTTAGTGAGAACAAGAGTTTGCAGATTCACATTCCGAACATTGTTCTGTAAATCCAAATTTCTTTCCTTCCTCTTACAAAACACTCTTAGTCACACATAGGGCACAGAGCAGCTCTTTGCTCGAGTATCCAGAGACACACCACTGCTCAGATCAGGCAAACATTGATCAGAGTTACTGTGACTGATCGCTGCTAGTGCAAATGTGTGTTCAGAAAAGGCGTTAAAGATAATTTTTAAAAAGTAGACAAAACAAAGGGAACTGTCACTTTGAAGTATATATTCCCTATATCATAAGATCTGATGGGAAAGGATAAGGGAGGGGAAGGACGTATCGAAGTCAAACACAGTTCTTCTTTCCTCTGGGGTACCATCACCAGTCTTTTGTATCAATCCACATTATCCTGTTGCCAGTCATGCTGCTGTCTTCTCTCTCCCCAAATTGTACCAGGCTTTTCCTTATTTTCCAACTGTCTTTTGGCTCAAACTGGCGAATAAAAACCCACGGGAAGGGAAAATTTGTCCGCAGCAGTGAGGCAAAATTATTTGAATTATATGGCTTTAAAATAAGTGGAACAGTGGTAGGGTTATTTTCTTACCTTCTTTTTGTTGTGGGGAAATGCATAGTTTTCAAAATATTTAAACTGAACTGTTGACAGGTTAGTTTTCTGTTTGGCATGACAAAATTGTTCATTATAACAAAATATTATCTCTGTTTTGACATTCTTCTGGTAAGGATTTACTTGCTGTACTTTGCTTAACTGTTGCATAAAAATAAGTTGACTCTCTTTTTCCCTTTAATGTTATCTCTGCTCTTGGTAATAAAGATAATGTTGTGGCATTGTTCTCCTTAACTTCTAAAATACAGCTAGGTGGTTTCATTGCTGTGTGCTTGAGAGGTTTGCCCTGTGTTTCCTCCAGTTACGCAGGATTTCCTTCCTTCTGCTCGCTGCTCTGTGGCCCAGCAGGCCTAGAAAATGTTTTGTGTTTTTTGTCTGGGAGGTAGAGAAGTGATTTAACTGGATTTGAGTTCTTCCAGGGTATGTGCTGCAGGGCAAGCATGGCAACACACATGCATTTTTACGAGGTGGCAGCCTCTGTTTCCCCAAGAACGTAGATTAAGTTTAGATACATGGGGCAGCTTCAGATGTACAGGGGAAAGATTGTGCTGCTCAGTAAAAAACTTTTAGTCAGTAAAAAAATAATTCGGCACACACGTAGGTTTTACGTTTCATTCATTTTCTAGTGAACATTAAAAAAAACCACTTCTTTCTACTAACAATTTGTACAGATTTAAAATCCATCATGTTTGCTATATCTAAGAGAGTATAGATTTTTATTTTTTTTTTGGTTGAAATAAATGCTTCTGTTCTGAATCCAGCTATAGATTTTCAGACACAGTGTTCCCAGCTTGCTGGCATGTTTTATCTACAATGGGAAAATCGGAAAGATCACAAAATTTAATCTGCTCATCTTCACTCCAGAGTTCTTTTCAGAGAAAGATCAGATGATGGAGCGTAATTTTGGAGCTTGCTTTTATACAATATGGCTTTCCTGGGGGTTATATTTTTTTCTTGATAGTTTTCTTCCATGCTTTGTGTCAATTATAAACAGGTGTTTCTGTATGGATCTTGGGGATCAAATGATTTCCTTGTTTGAGGAGATTGTTTGGAAGGACAGGGGAGGGAGATGGCTTTTGAAAGCAATGCGCTAATTTGAAAGCAGCTTATTTCTCCTGCTCAGTTCTGGATATACTACTTGTCTGTCTATCCACATCTACTGTACTCAAGTCTTTGACAAAGAGAGTTTCTTAGTTTTTTGTCTTCCTTTGGAAAGATTTCCTAGAAATCCTGGAGAGAAAATACATATGCAGACATATTACAGAAATGAGAAAGAAGTAGTTACTGGAAAAATGGAATACCACCTTTTATTAGTTATTAATATGGAGCATGGCTTGAGTAGTGGGAATTACAGTGGAGTTTTGTTTTTGCTGATAGCTGGAATTAGTACAAGAAATGTAAGGAAGAGGGAGAGCCATGGGAATGTTGCCTTTGTGTTAGGCATGAACGGGAGGGTCATGAGGAAGGCTCAACAGCTCTGGAAAAAAAATTGAATTTCCGTTTCCCATGTATGTTTCACAAGAGATCTCGTGAGTATTGAACTTTGGTGAAAAGATGAGCCTCAACCCCTTCAGTTTTTCCCTCTCACCAGTGTGTTTTGAATTGCAGAAGGTTTGGATTTTCTTCCCAGTCTCTTAAAATTCTGCAGTTCTTTTTCCTGTTCCAATCTCAGTCTGAAGACATGGCAGATGAGAGTGGTGATGTGTCTTCAAGAAAAGTACAGCATTCTGAAATAGCACAGTTGTATTGAAAATAATATGGTTTTCACACTACAAATAAAAAATAGATGTGTGCCTGGTGTTTATACGAGTAGCATGCACTAATGTGAAGAAATTGAAACTACTTGCACAGGTCCACTAAAAAGAATGAGTTTTAGAAGATTTGTCAGATACGTTATTTTAGAAGAAATTATTTTGTAGGGTATCATAGCATTCTTGAAGGTAAGGTGATTACATAGTTTACCACATGATGGGTGGTTTTAGGGGTTTTTTTGTTGCTTTGTTGGGCTGTTGGTTTTGGGGTGTTTCTTTTATTTATTATTATGGTCTTGCAGTACGATGTGTTGTCTTTCCTGCACATTCAGGAAGATTCCTTTCTTTGCTGTGATTGACTTAGCTTCATCTTTGTGTCTTATGATTTAAGAGTTCAGAAATTTGAAACCCTCTGATAAAGGGACTTTTTCATCTTCCTCCCACTGGATGGTGAAGGAAATCTGATAGCATTTTTTAACAAATAGGTCAGCACCACTGAAAAGAGTTCCTCTGAGAAACAGAAGTATGTTATTTGCCAAATGTAAATTTAAAGGTGATGTAGTTGCATCGGAGACCCATTTTGATATATCACCTAATCCTTCTTAATGACCAAACCCCATAATATTCATGCAATTTATACTTAGATACAAAGATGACATTTAATAACCACTGTATCTTAGGATATGATTATGTAATATATGTGCTTTGAATTGATATCTTAATAGACAAGAACTTTGTCCGTCACTTAAGACCCTAGCAGAGGTTTTGCCAATCTGCGCTATGTAAAGCTGCAGATTGCCCAACAGGCTGCTTCCTGCCAGACCATAGAAGAGATCCAGCTTTCTGTTTCTAGAAGACTAAATCAGAAATGCTCTGGATTCGAGTTCTCTCCACCTAACTGAAAGTTATTCCAGGTAGGATGCCGCTAGCTTAGCAGTTTGGTAGAGTTGTGGCCAAGACCAAATGATGCTTGCTTATTTCTTTAATTCCCACCCCTCTTAAAACATGTCCATAAAAGCACTCACTATCAGCTGAGCCATTTTTGGTTTTTAAATTTCTATTACACATGGCTAACTTGAATCTGCATGCACAGTTCTTGACACATCATCAATAAAAGAGGCAGAGTCGAGGTACCAAACCTTTCCTCCTTGGTAGCATTCCCCCTTGTCAGCAACTTGTTCTTGAAGACATTATGTCCTGAGTTGCTTTTCTGTCACTCTTGTATATAATAGAAAAACACCAAAGCAACTCTGTCTGTGACAAGAGCTTAAAATTAGGGTCTTGCTGTGTTCCTGGTCAAGCCTATTAGCTTATAAAATGAGCTCATTTAGTTGTGAGAAACAGCTGAGTGGAGAAGTGCAAGAAATTAACCCTAAACAAGTGGGAAGTAAGGGAGTATAATAATAAAATCTGAAAATATTATTTTTGTTCCTCTTCCTTCTCATGTGTTTCTTGTACTTCTTGGTTATAAATGCCTTTTCCCAAAGGATATTATCTCAACATACCTCTCTTTTTTTGTTGTTGTTGAAATTTTTCTTTTGCTGTGTTGAGTGGTTATTCCCATAGCGTTGTGCTTTTTGGATGGTAAGAATACCTTGCTCTGATTTAACTTCATATTTTAGTCTCACTTGTTGCTTTTCTTATACGCAAAGTTAAATGGGGAAGAAGGAATTTATGAGTATTTTAATGGTGTGATTGGACCCTTCCAAAAGCAGCCACATTGAAAATAAAATTTGAGTTTGCTAGGAAAACAGTGTTTAAAAAAAAAAAAACCAACAAAACAACAAACAATAAAAGAAAACAAAACCAAAAAACCCAAACACACGCCCTGAAAAGCCCCTAGTACTCTGTCATAAGCACTAAAAGCCTCCTGCTCTGATTATAACTTGAGTATTTGTTTAAATACTTAAATACTACTCCAGGGGTTGCAGTGAATTAAAAAGGATGGCATGTGTGGATATGTGCTCATTGGTAGCTCGTAGATCTGTGAAGTCCTGGAGAGTCAGAGAAAAGGAATATTTTAATTTATTTCTGTGGTGTTTATTTCTTTGCTAAACTCTGTTTGGATTCAGGTCCATAGATTGCTTTCTTTGTAGCAATGCCAACTCAAATTCAGTGTCTCCATTTCCCCTCCCTCCTCCTGCACCATTTTCCCCAGGCTCTTCACTCTCAGGGACCTATTTGGGTGTCCAGAGGCTGAGCCTGATGAAGTAAGGAATCTGATGAAAAAAACAAGTTCTCAGCTCCCCCCCGCCAAGCTGCATCAGGACTCTGATGCTGTTTTCCCAGCAGCTCCATGCATTCCTGTGCTATCAGAGTACCTGTTTGGAAAGGCACCAGAAGCACTTAAATGAGGAAAAAGGAGAGATTCTGACACCCACTGTCTCTACTGCTGTGCCAGAGAGCCCATGCCCACTGTGTTACTGGATAATTGTGAATAATTAGCTGAAAAAAAATCTGCCGTGCTATTCACAAATACGTGGTCAGCCTTAGCGTGGGACATGTATTTTCAAAAGTGGCAGTTCTGGTTTTCAGGGTAGGCAGCCAGTAACAAACGGTGGCCTGCACATGGTCAAAGTTAAATGTAGAACTGCCATGTTTTCTAATGGAGCAAGATTTCATCCCTGACTTCCAGCGCTCCTGGGCCTGCAGCTGCCAAGAAAGAAGCAGGAGGTCCTGAAGAGATTGCCACCTTGAAGGTTAATGAGTCGGGCTTAGCGGGACTGAGCACTGGCACAGGTTGCCCAGGGAGGCTGTGGAGCCTAGGTGGCCCTGCTTGAGTAGAAGGGTTGTATGAGAGGACCCCCAGAGGTCACTTCAACCTCAGCCATTCTGTGATTATGTTATATTCATAAGTCTTCTCTCCCCAGCCTGTGGTCATGGTTGCACATTAATCAGGCCCATGGCCTTTTCTCACATATCTAAGAAGTAGGATACCATTGTGTAGTGTAAAATTTTTCACTGTTTATCATGGCTCTGGAGATTTAAATTTGTAACTGTGATTCCATATGATCTGCGACTTGTTCATCCTCTTTAGTTTTTCAGTTTGGTAGAAAATATTTTCATCCATCTTTTCCCTGTTATTTTCTGCTGTTATGTTGGATAACAATGGCTTGATTTAATCTGTGTGACACTAATTTTTAGGGAATTGTTCTCACTGTGGAAAACTGACACGATAGTATGATAATGCAAAAACTGCTTTGTCCAGGTTGATATTTTGGCTCTGGCTGTTTCTGTATTAGCTGACATGTAGGGGAAGAGAGAGAGAGGGGAGAGCAATTCACCTTGTTTTGTAGTGTAGATGCATTGAAAAAGCACTGTTGATTTATGCCATGCCTTCAGATAGGTTTTTCAGCTTCCAGTAGTCAGATGAAATGTCAGCATTTTGGGGAGGGAGTAAAATAGGGTTATTTGTCTGTAAAGTACACTGTAGGGCTGATTTATAATGTTAGGTTTTTTCTAGAATTTGGGATTTTTTCTTTTGCCTTGAACACATGCGTATATGATGGTCATGTTTCACAGGCTCACCTAATAGGCTTAAAATTTCAAGGTTGCTAGTGAATTAAAGCTAGAAGTGGATTGACTGATTATCCCTTGTATCTTTTTAATAACAGAATTGATTTATGCTGCACCTAGATTCTCAGCGTGACCCAGTGTAACACCACATAATTATGGGAATATGGAACCCTGAAGATGGGAAGCAGGAAGAACAGGTTGATGGTAGAGGAGTGCTCATGGAGTCTGGCTGCAAGAGGCTGGTTGTGCTTTTCTGGCTGCAGCTTTTATCATTAAGCCGGAAAGCACAAATGAAAGAAATACATTAGGAGCCCATAAAGATTTCAGCCTGTCACTGTTGGTGCGTGCCTGTCTTTCATGCTCCCAAATACAATGTTCCTGCGGGTCCACTCTTCTCTCAGTTACTTTCATCTGCTACGGCCGAATTTAAAGTGGCTGCTGATCAGCATGTTGTCTCGGTGCAAGGCAGGTCTCCTGTCTTCCTCTGAGATCTCAATTGAGCTTCCAGCTACTGATCTGCTTAACCACCACTGATGTCTGATAGCTAATAAGCATTTGCTGCTAATCAGCTGCTGCAGCTAGGGCCAGGTACAGCAGTGGCTGCGTAGCACATGGAGCCATGTCCACTGTAGTTCGCAGCAGCTGATCAATGGTCTTGGAGATATCTGGTTTTCTCCTGGGATGGGACAGAGGTAGGGCTAGTTAGCTGCCTGGTGGCAGTTGTGTTTTGAAAAACTGATTATCTGTGGTTACCTCCTAGTTCCAGCATAAATGGAACAGCAGTGGCGCGATTTGGAGCTGGCAGCAAGTAGAGAACCTGATGGTTTAAAGGATGCTGAGTGAGCTGTAAGTAATGAGCTTGATCAGATGCAGTGAACACCAGACACTGAGCAGTTTCTTCTTACCTACCAGCTTTTGTCTGACAGGATAGGAACAGGGACACTGCTTTGGTGTAGCTCTCTCTGCTCCCCAGTTCACACCCTTTCTGTCCTCAGCTTCAGAAATTCCCAGGCTGACTGTCTCTGGGATACCCAGCATGCTGAGGTGAGCAAGTCCAGTGCTCTCCTTGTGGGCTGCCAGGCCAAGAAGTGGCAGCCTTTCTGGGCTGTCTCTCTGGGCTCTCCTGTACAGAGAAGGGAGGCGTCTGGCAAGTTCTCACCTAGCTAGTGTGGCCGGATGTGTCTGAGTGCTCTGGCCGTGTATTGTTTGGGCTTGCCATGGAACACAGAAGGGACAGGTTGAACTGAGATATGCTGGAAGGGCTGTATCATAGATTTCATAGAATCATAGAATCATAGAACCATAGGGTTGGAAGGGACCTCAGGAGATCATCTAGTCCAACCCCCCTGCCAGAGCAGGGTCACCTAGAGCAGGTTACACAGGAACACGTCCAGGCGGGTTTTGAATGTCTCCAGAGATGGAGACTCCACCACCTCTCTGGGCAGCCTGTTCCAGTGCTCTGCCACCCTCAGGGTAAAGAAGTTCCTCCTCATGTTTAGGTGGAACTTCTTGTGCTCAAGTTTGTGCCCATTGCCTCTTGTCCTGTCCCCGGGCACTACTGAAAAGAGCCTGGTCCCATCCTCCTGACACCCACCCTTTAAGTATTTATAAGTGTTGATAAGATCCCCCCTCAGCCGTCTTTTTTCCAGACTGAAGAGACCCAAATCCCTCAGCCTTTCCTCATAAGAGAGGTGTTCCAGTCCCCTAATCATCTTGGTAGCCCTCTGCTGCACCCTTTCCAGCAGTTCCCTGTCCTTCTGGAACCGGGGAGCCCAGAACTGGACACAGTACTCCAGGTGTGGCCTCACCAAGGCAGAGTAGAGGGGGAGGATGACCTCCCTTGACCTGCTGGCCACACTCTTTTTGATGCACCCCAGGATGCCATTGGCCTTCTTGGCCACAAGGGCACATTGCTGGCTCATAGTCATCCTGTTGTCCACCAGGACTCCCAGATCTCTTTCCACAGAGCTGCTCTCCAGCAGGTCAGCCCCCAACCTGTACTGGTGCATGGGGTTGTTCCTCCCCAGGTGCAGCACCCTACACTTGCCCTTGTTGAATTTCATAAGGTTTCTCTCTGCCCAGATCTCCAACCTGTCCAGGTCTCTCTGTATGGCAGCACAGCCCTCCGGTGTGTCAGCCGCCCCCCCCAGCTTTGTGTCATCAGCAAACTTGCTGAGGGTGCTCTCTATCCCCTCATCCAGGTCATTGATGAATATATTGAAGAGGACTGGACCCAGTACTGACCCCTGGGGAACACCACTCGTCACTGGTCTCCAACTAGATTCTGTGCCCCTAATCACAACCCTCTGAGCTCTATCTTTCAGCCAGTTTTCTATCCACCTTACTGTCCATTCATCTAACCCACACTTCCTAAGCTTCCCTATGAGGATGCTGTGGGAGACCGTGTCAAACGCTTTGCTTAAGTCAAGATAGACCACATCTACCGCCCTCCCCTCATCTATCCATCCAGTCATGCCATCGTAGAAGGCTATCAGATTAGTCAGACATGATTTCCCCTTGGTGAATCCATGCTGAGTACTTCTGATAGCTTTCTTTTCCTCCACGTGCCTTGAGATGACGCCCAGAACAAGCTGTTCCATCATCTTCCCAGGGATGGAGGTGAGGCTGACCGGCCTGTAGTTCCCTGGCTCCTCCTTCTTGCCTTTTTTGAAGACTGGGGTGACATTGGCTTTCCTCCAGTCCTCAGGCACCTCACCTGTTCTCCAGGACCTTTCAAAGATGATGGAGAGCGGCCCAGCAATGACTTCTGCCAGCTCCCTCAGCACTCTCGGGTGCATCCCATCGGGGCCCATGGACTTGTGAATATCTAAATGATCTAATTGATCCCTCACTCGCTCCTCCTCAACCCAAGGGAAGTCTTCTTCTTTCCCTGTTACTTTATTCAATGCCTGGGACTTCTGAGGGCTGGGCCGAGCAGAAAAGACCGAAGCAAAGAAGGCATTCAGTAACTCTGCCTTCTTCGCATCCTCCGTCACCATGACTCCTGTCTCATTCAACAGTGGGCCCACAACTTCTCTAGTCTTCCTTTTGCTTCCAATATACTTGTAGAAGCTCTTTTTGTTGTGCTTAACATCCCTAGCCAGGTCTAATTCCAAGGCGGCCTTGGCTTTCCTTGTTTCATCCCTGCACGCTCTGGTGGCATTCTTGTAATCCTCCCAAGGGGTCAGTCCCTTCTTCCACTTATTATAAACTTCCTTCTTCCACTTGAGCTTTTTCTGAAGCTCCCTGCTTAACCATGCAGGTCTCCTGCGTCCCTTGGCCGATTTCTTTCTCTTCGGGATGCACCGATCCTGAGCTTGGAGGAAGTGGTCTTTGAATATCAACCAGCTTTCTTGAGCCCCTTTGCCTTCCATAGCCCTAGCCCACGGGATCTCAGTAATTTCAGTATTTCAGTTTTGGTTTTCTGTGGCATGGTTTAACAACATTAACTTTCACTCCTCTGTCAGAAAAGCTTTGTGCCATCCGAAATATTTCTGCTGAAAATCCTCTGTATTGACACTGTGATTGGAAGGATGTTTTGCTCTCAAAGCTAGCAACTGTTAAGAGATTTGGAAGAGTAATTTGGGCTGTTACCTGCACTTTGTTCTGCAGATGCCCTTTTGCAAAACTATAAATCCTAACCTGCCCAAAGGGGCTCTTTAAGTGATGTTATTAGCTTGGTTCAAGTCAAACAATTTGACATTCTTTGAACAGAAGTATTATGTGAGGTTGATAGTCTGTATTCCTGTACTTCAGCTCAGAACTTGAAATTCATCTCTGCCATAAGCATGCATGATTTGTTTTCAAATGCTTTGCAAATGAATATTTTATTAGGTAGCTGTGGCCAAATGCTGCAGGATGGCCTTTGATATGCTTTGTAGCCAAGCGGCTTTAGCTGTGTTGGCAGAGCCCTCTGGTGGGAACGCAGCCTGCGCCAGCAGCAGCCGGTCCTGCAGGCAGTGCCACCCACTTCTCCCACATGCCACCAGCCAGCCCTCTCTCTGCTCGGTGGCATCCCACCAGCCATTGGCTCCAGTGGCTGAGGGGGTTCCCCTTCATCCCATTTCTAGCCAGGAGAGCGGAGCCCTGTGGAGCGCACTTGGCCTTTTTTTAGCAAACCTGATGGTGTGCTGTAAGCGCGTGTGTAATTTTAAGTTCTGCTTTGCAAAATGTGACTGGTCTTTGAGAGTAGTAAAGTTAGCTAATTACAAGATACTATTTTCCTAATCCATGTCGCAGTGTGGGAGAGCTGTGACAAATTTCAAGAATTGCTTGAATGGATTTCAATGGTATCTGTAAATATTTATTTTTTTTTATGAGTACCACTTAGTAGAAGTAACTGATTTACTTAAGCATACAGTGGGACATTACTAAATCAAGAGCCACAGCCTTCCAGTTCTGCTTTTCCTAATCAAGGTATTTGAGGAAAGGGCTTTTGTGTTTTAAGCTACCAACTTACTGAGCATGAAGGAAAAATGTTATTACACTCGTCTAACCTAATAGTATTCAAAAGCCTAGTTAGGACTGCTAGATGCGCTGCCAAACCAGAATGTGCAAGCAGGTCTTTTAATCTGATTAGGTCCCTAAAGTGTTGATACAATACAGGCCAATAACTCTCCTGCAGGAAATACAGCTGTTTGAGATTGTTGCACAAGTAGTGCAGTAGTAATAAAGTGTCTTTTTTTTCCTCCTCACATGCTGTCCGGAGCTTTCACTCACCATTGATTTGAAACACTCACAACTGTGCCTAGTATTTTATCTTCGTTAAAATAAAAAAAAGAGGAACAGGCACCATGACTTGAAAAGGCAATTGCCTGTGGTGGGCAGGAACCCCCTCTGATGAAGTTGGAGACTGGCGGCAAGACAAAGGCAATCATATTTTTGTGTCATTTTATTTGTTTCATGATCAAGCTTTCATTAAGACAGACCCATAAATTCTTCCAAAAACTAAATTAACCTTCATGGCCTATATTTGAAATGCCAATTGCAGTTCTTTCCCTTTGTGTTGAACTCATCTGCTCCATCGCTGGGGTTCAGCAACACAGAACTGCTCAGTTAAGAGACCTGTCATGCGAGAGGCAGTCGCGTGGTGGAACTCCTTGCTGCAGGCTGTTGTGAATTCCCAAAGCTGAATATGTTTCAGAAAGCAATTAAACACACTTGTGAAGGGAAAATTCACTAGTATTACGAGATGCAGATACTGCCTTTGAGAATTCCTCAGCTGCAGCCAGAGGGATGGGGTGGGAGGTGCATGGCTGTGTGTACTCACCCTCTTCCTCCTCACCCTTGGGTGAAGGCAGGATGCTGAACTAAACACAGCTCCTTTAGGCCCTGGAGAGGGCTGGTTTTGTTGTGGTTCTGGTCCCCCTCTGCTGATAACCAGAGGAGCTGTGGTGGCGGGAGTACCGAGCTGTTCCCAGTGGAAGAGGGCTCTCGCCCTTGTCCTGCATCCTAGAGAAATTCTTTGTTGATTGTAATTGTTTTCAGAGGAGCCTTCCAGTTTACCTGCAGTCCAGTCTGGCATTTCCCATGGCCTGATGGCTTTCGTCACCTGTAACAAGAGTTTCACTGGAGGCTTATTACAAATGCACATAGGAGGCAGCACAAAGGTCTTTGTTTTTTTTTTTTTCTTGCAGGACAGCTTCATCTTCCTGTTTTTCTTATAGTGTTGTGGTTAGAGACTTAAATTCTCTGGCAGGTGGTATACTGGATGTTTTTCAAGCCCCTGCATCTTTTGGCTCTTAGGATACCCTCTGCTCTGTGACTTTATGAAGCTGCTTAAAAGCTATTTTTCTAATTTCTTAATTGAAATTCCCTTCAAGTATATTGCACAATGTCGTAATGATTCAGATTTGTAGGATGTGGTTGTACTTCCACAGGTCATCTTGTTCCATGCTCTTTTTAAGATATTCACGTGCAATTTTAATTCTGTGATGCAGCAACCCTCCTAAGTTGTTTATTGTAACTCAGAATTTCAAATGTAAATGTTGCTTTAACGTTACTCGTGCTTATCTCTAATCTCAGTCTCGTAACAAAATCTCTTGGAGAGTTTGTGCTCTTTTGTCTGTGCTTGTTATTTCGTATGCCTGTTTTCTTGGGAAGTGGCTGATGATATAATATTTGGAATTTTTTAAATAATCACTGCTCTTCTGAAGAACTTGGTGAAGTCTAATATTACCATTCAAATAGGCAGGTGAGAGCTTTGGAGATCGGTAATTTGTACCTTTTAAAAAGCCGCACTGCCTTGCTTTTGTCTCAGAATTTATTATGCTTCCCAAGTATAATGTGACATACTGAATAGGGCAGGGGGTGGGGACATTGTCTTCAGCTGACATGCTGTTATCAGCGGGACTGTGTTTCTGGACACAAGATTTCACAGTCATTGGTCGTGCGAAGAAAGCCTTTCCATCTGAGGATTGGACAAGAAGATGCGTCAATTTGCTGCCCGTCTCCAAGGTACTGGTGATGCTGCCTCCACAAGCTGGCTAACGTCACAGCTCCATCACCCAGCGGGGTGTGGGCTTTTTTCTCCTCTTCTCTGTTTTAATTCTGTATTTGCTTCCTACTGCATTTCTTAATCTGTCTTCTGCCAAATGCTAACAGCATGATATTTTGCAATCATTTAGGTGAATACAAGAAGGACGAACTCCTGGAAGCTGCTAGGTGAGTGCTGCTTAGAATATAAAGCATATTTTGGGGGTGGAAGCAAGAGAGGAAAAGGGATTTTTAAAACAGTAATGTTTTGTCATTGCCTTACCGTGAAATGATGCAAACAAACCACTTCATTAGCATAGATCTCTTTGGACTTTACAGTCTGGTACAAATGGAAAAGCCTGTTTATGTAATTGAAATCCCCCACTGTGGTGGTTATAAGGTTAATATTGAGTTTTTGCTTTAAGCTGCTTAAATCTTCCCTATCATTTTGTGACTGTTCTTTTTAGGGGCAAATTAAATATTGGAATTTTTCTTTCCTTTTGGTTTTTACTGCTACCTTAGGATATATTTTGAAAATAGGCTTTATCATAACAGAGCATAAGGAAGCCTGTACAAAAGGTGTAAAGTTCAGTTGTATATTCCAAAGATGCTTTCAGCCTTCCTTCTAACAGCACAAGACCGTTTTATATAGACTGTTAACCCTTCTAAAAAATTTCTGGATATTGGTATGTAGTTGTTTCAAATGTTATGGGCCATATGCTATGAAAATGTATTGAATTTAGAACATTTGATTTGGCAATGGCTTTCACAGGATCCATAAAATTAGATAAAGGAAATATAGGATGAGGTTAAGGACAGAAATTAAGAGGTGTTTTTGTATCATTTTTTGTAATACACTTAACTGCAAATTTAATATTTCTTTTCTTCTGTATTTACCCTTGGTTTTGAAATGTTCAGAAGATCCTTTAGCCATCTGATATTTTCCCTGGCAGAGTACAAATTTCAATATACTATACTTTGATATCCAGCTCCTTAGCAAATGTTTTGCAGAGAGCTCTCTTTTTTTTTTTTTTTTTTTTCCCCCCACCTTTCCATAATCCTCTCCTCTGCATTTACAGGAGCGGTAATGAAGAAAAACTGATGGCTTTATTGACTCCTTTAAATGTGAACTGCCATGCAAGTGATGGGCGTAAGGTAAGTTAATGCCTGCTTTGTATTTCTGTTATTCAAGAAAGGCCAATTTGACCATGCAGGGAAGCATAGCTGTATAAACCAAGAGAGTGTATGGGGGGAAAATACCTGTGATGGCTTTTCACCATGAAATTAAATGCTGTGTACTTTATGCTGGCAGTTGTGATAGATCAACAGTCAGTGGACGTGGATTTTGTGTGTGTCTTTTCTTTTAAATGTTAGACCCTAATGTACAGGTAAAGTAAAACCTTAAGACCTTTTATAAAAAAAACCAAAATGTACTGTTGCAGATGAATAAACTAACTAAGGGAGGAAAGTTGTTATTTGTAATTGAACGTTGTCTGGGTGAGGTGGTTAGTATTCGGCTTGGCTCCTAATGCCCTGCCATGTAGACTGTATTGCTGTGCTTAACACCTTCTGCATTTTCTTAAATTTTACACTGTTGTTTTGACATTCTCTGGCAGGGATGTTTGAATGAGTTAAATTAAGGATTAGGCTGAAACTGGAGGAGGGAAGAAAATACGGAGTGAGAAGTAGATCCTATGATTTTTGATGTTTTAGACATCAAGATGATGGTCTGTCTAGACCGGATTTACAAATGTTCGTTATTTTATTAATTTTTTTCGTTACTGTGTACTAGAATGTTCTTAATCTGCATCTTTTAAAAACATCTCTCATGTGTAACAGTACATGTCACTCTTGGAGAGAAAAGCATGGGAGTGTTTTCCTTTATAGTTTTTTTTGGTGTTTAGGAGCATAGCGTAAAGATCTGCTCATTCTGGAGCTATTGTGGAACAGCCAGTTGACATTGCCTTTTACATTAAAAGATATGTTGTTACTGATTATAAAAATGTACCTCCATTGTGAAAATACTGCTATTTTTAATACACATTTTAAAATGTTTTCTCAGTTGTAATACCTATGATACCTAATATGTGAAAGAAAACCCAGTCAGTTTTTGCTTGTTTACACTTATCACTGATTGGAAGTTTTATGAGTCTTCCAGGTTTTTAAAACAATTAATTTTACGATCTGAGGATGGGTAAATGAACAAGGGCTTAATTTAGTTCAGCTGTGTCAGAACTGGTAAAATAGTTCCCATATTTTTAGATTAAACATTATTGCCCATAGTTCTTTGTTTCCCTTTTCTTTTTTTTTAAGACTTCACTATTCAAATGAGATGATATTTAGGTAATAATAGTGCACTGTGTTGTTATAATTAAGAAGGTGGTATACAGCAGTGCCTTACTGAGTAATTGAGTCCCCATCACTATTGATTCAAGGCCAAAGGGAGGGTTGTGATTCCGTCAATATAGAGAGGAATAAGCCCTTGCAGATATACAATATTTATCACTCTTAAAAAAAGAACCAAACACAAAACCAAACAAAAAACCCAACAAAAAACAAACCACACAAAAAAACCCCAAACCAAAACAACAACAAAAAAATAGTGGAAAAAGATAGTGGAAAATATTTATGAATTATTGCTGTCTCTGCATTACTGTGAAAATTTATGCCCAAAGCTCAGAAAGCATATTGCAATTAAAGCTAACAAATGTGGATGCTTTAATAATTTGTTTGTGTGTTTGGTTGTTGTTAAATGCACTGGTTATTAAAACTCCTTTTAAGATGGCTTGCCATTGATGTTAATTAGCTTTTCTTAAGTGATGTCTACCATATCTTTATTTTTTTCCCACTGTATGTGTACAGACTGTCAAAGGTGAAGTAATTCTCTCCAGCAAGTGTACTATATAACTATTATGTATTTAATTTTTAAGGCAAAGCTTTCAGGTCCTGTACTAGTGCAAGATTACTCGGGATTTAATCATTCTAAACTATGCTGCAATTAAGTGAACTTTTCAGCCTTCAGCACAGCATTCTTGTAAATGAAAGTCTTCGCTGGTGTAGCTGCCTCCAATTGGCCAACGCTGATTTACAGTAGCTGAAAATTTGTCCATTTTGGAAGTTGGTTTTTGCATTCCTTGGTGCTTTTCATAGTTATTTTTTGCAGATCCCTTGAGTTTTCAAGCCTCAAACTTATCACAGCATAAGGCCACAGACGTAATGCAGCTGTCAGGGCAAGGAAGTGCAGGCTCTGCAGAGTGGCCTGAGATTCTCAGCATCACGCTTACTCTGCAATATGGACATAGCCACAAATTCTTGTGTACATGCTTCTCCAGTTTGTGCATTTCCTCAGCTTTGCATGTTTCTGAGATGCCCAGCACTACTCTCATAAGGGAAACATTTAGCTTTGTAGGTAGAAAATTAAGTTGAGTCCCAGTACTGGATGGGTAATTATTTTTTCCATATAGCAGGGGATGGTAGGGTGTTGGGTTTTGTCATATTTTGGGTTGTGAGTTTCCAGAAGTTGTCATCTAACACCCATTGCATTAGATCTGAATAGCAGAATAATCAGGATATTGTTAATCACAGTATTGCTTATTTCATTGCTGCATACACTTCAATTTTTTTTTTTTTTTTTTTCCTGGGGATCTCTTCTGTCCCCCATGCATTGTAACTTTGGAGTTCCTGGATTTCCCGAACACCACATCTGCTGTGAGGGTGTGCTTCGCAGAACATATAAAAGGGGTGGAAAACTGTAACGGTAGCTCACTGGTTTGAAACTTGCTCGAGTTCGAAATAATAAAGACTTACTGCGTTCCGTGTGCTGCTTGCAGCCTTTTTGAAAAGTATTGATAGCCAGAGTCTGATTCCTACTGGACAGGAGTCCATGCTGGTAACACAGTTAAAGCTGGTGCTGATAACTATCACTCCATCTGTTTGTTTAGCATAGAGATCAAAAACTGAATAGGAGTGAACACTGAACTTGCGTCCTCCCCTCCAAGTCACAGTTTAGATAGATTACGTGAGCATTGTAGAAATGTTCACGTTACTGAAGCTCTTCAGCTGTTGCCTGAAGAGGGAATTCGTTCTGTTACTACTCTTGCAATTATTTTCTGGAGTGAAAAATGAAGGTATGTGTATGCAAACTAAAAAAAATTTATACATCAGGAAAAGCATTCCTGCATACCAAGGATCTACGTAATTGATGAGGTTTTGTTTTGATGACCAAGGAAAATCAACGATAATATCTCAGAGAAACAACTATTTCATTCAACTACGTAATGGTTGATTTTTGAGTAAGTATTGGCTTATGTGCCTGTTGAATGTATATCAGGGCACAAGTAATAGTGCACAAGTACAGAGCTGTGCAGTACGGTGTATGCAAATGAGTGTTATGCAAGGGTAAGATTTCACAAGAACTGTTTGTTTTGAAACTGTCCCGTTTGCTTGCTTTTTAAAGAGCAATGCCTGAGCTGAAATATAATAGTCATTTTTCATGCCTTTTAATCTTGCTTTGATTTTTTTTTTTAACCAGAGACTGAGAAATCACAGAATTGTTAGGAAGCGGTATTCTATGTAACATAAAATTTGCGTGTTATATCACTTCTGTTTAGATTGCTTCGCAAAGTATTTGCTCTGTCAAAACAGAACTTAGACAAAATGCTCATGGGCACCTGCGTATTTCCAATGGGTCTGAAATTTCACTGTGTCCAGACTCTGAGCTCTGCCAAGCTGTTCAGTCTCTATGTAATCTGTAGAAGTAATGACTTCTAGAAGACATGCTACAGTATGGAAATTAACAGATGGTACTGAACTTTCACACTGTTAAAAAGCCAAGCCACCTATTTACAAGTCTGTCTATATAAACATATGTAGGCTCCGGAGACTTGCTTTACAACCCCTGTTATTTTCCCTCAAATATTTTTTTTTTTCCTCTGGGGGTATCTTTTTCAAGACTCACTTGTGGGTGAATTTTCAAAAAATGTTTTTGACTCTTTTAAAACAACAGGTTCCTACCTGCTATGGGAAGCTAAAGCTGTATTATTTTGCTGGATTTCTGACTTGTAACAACAGTCACAGCTTAACTAATCCAGTAGTTAGTAGCAACAGACAGCCTTAACATAGAATGTATGATGATTGCATGTTGAGTTGAAGCCATCTCTTAGCCCTCTCATTTCCTTTAAAAAGCCATTGTTGACACTTGAAAGGTGTTTCAGGAAGAAATTGATGTTACCTCCATTTTTAAAATAAAGAAGTAGCTGAGCTAATAAGAAAGCACTGGTTTAACAATTCAGATGAGGACTCTTCTCTACAAGGCAGACTTCCCACATCACTTCTTCACAGCTTTCCAAGGTGAACTGCATCCAGCTGACATGGTAGCTATTAGCAATGGGAGGTTGGATTTTTGTTTTGAAGTTGGATTTTTGCTGGTATATAATATCCTGCTCCTGTACTACATTACACATGCTCAGATCATGCCGGCACTAAAATACTCAGGTGTCAGTTGAATAAAACTTTCTGTTCCTGCGAGGGAACCCAACTTCCCTGGTCAGGAGCTACTCAAAAACCAGTTTGTTTTGCTTCTTTTCTCAAGGTTCATCTCTTTTGAAGTAAAGCAAATATCTGAGATTTTGAGTGCTTTGGAGCCCAGGACAACTGTGTTTCTGTAAAATAAAATACATGCCTCATGTTTTGAAAGCATAGTTTCCATTGATCTGTAGCAGCTGTGTTTTGTATTTACATTTTGTATGAACTATGTGAAAAACAGCAAATACCATGGCATTACCTATGAACAGCTTGGTCTCAGGCATTTGTTCAGTGTGAGGCAGGAATTACTACCAGAAGGCAGCAGAGAATGCAATTCCTCCACAGCTACATTGTTTTTCTTCCTGCACCTTCCCTCCCTGCCTCCTTCCTTAGAAACTAGAAATGTAGAAATTTCTCAAACAAGTGAACCAGGGAGCCTGCACACAATGCACTTTCCCAGTGCGGGATCATCCAGCACTGTGGATAAAGCAGTGATCCCATAGGAAAAAAAATAATAGGCAATTATTTATTAAAAGGCAATTTCTAGCATGCATGTGATCCTACTTCATTTTATTTCACTGTAGTCTTCAAGCTTCTAATGCCCCTTTCTTTGTTTATTCCTAGTTTTCAGTCCTTAAGAGCTCCCAGTACCAGTCCTGAATACTTGGTGTTATGCCTCTCCCATGCCTTTGTTGTTATGCCTTTCCAAACCAGATGTAGACAACCCTGGATCCAGAGCACAAGTAGCAGGCCTTTGCAGTAAGCTTTGTGAGTCATAGGAGATGGACTTGCCTCTTGATTTTGAGGCTGTTTCTTCATCCCATTCCTTCCTGCCATACAGACATTAATTTTTCTTGTGCATGGCATCATCCGGTTTCATGGATGCAGGCTACAGATGTAAGAAATCCAACTCTGAGAAGGTCCACAATGCAGTGCCGAGTACCAGCATCCTTGGCCTGAAGCAACACCTGCACAAGATCTTGCGTGTGTGTGTTTTGTGGAGAGGACGGAGTGCCCCTCAGCTCCTGGTATGGGACATTTCTGATACCAAGTAATGTTCTCTTGGATGGGGATGCACATTCCTTCTCTTGCCTCCTCTGCTTCTTTCTCTCTATGTGCATCTAGCTTGATCAGCCTGTAAACAAAGGGCTGATAAATGGAAATTGAATTGTAACAAGATCAGTTGAGTTATGTCTCCTCTTACCAGGGAGTCTCCAATTTGCTGCTGGTAAGTGGATTTGCCAGCCCTTGTTCCAGAATTCTGGTTGTTCGCAACCATTTTAATGAAAAATCCTGCAGTTCAAAAGAAAATTGGTATGCCTTCCAATTTCTGAGTCTGTATGGAACAATTGATCCACGTTTTCACAAGCTTTTTCTTTATAGTTATTAAACCTACAGACTTCAGCAGAGGTTGAGATTCTCTTGTAATCGTCTTGGCTCTAGGAGCTGGGGGTTGAAGAAAAATGCTATGCGTTGCAAGACTTGTGAACAAATTGTGTGCTAGTGACACTATAAACCTTTACAATTGTGTGCGTTTTTCTTGTGCTACAGTAATAAAAATGAAAACTAATACCCGATAAACCTAACTAATACCACATTTATGGTGTACAGATTATACGCAGATGAGTATGGAACATCTTTTGAAAGCAATTATTTCGCATATAATAAAAAGTGTTGTTTAAGTGTTGTGAGAATACACACTTTTCTACAAACAAAAGTGCATATTTGAGCAAAAGACTGGTGAGCACATACTTGATGCAAGGCATTTTTGTCATACCCCAAGGGTATGTCTGAATCTTTGTGTATATTCTATGCATATGTATATTTTTTTGTCACATGTAATATTATTTAGTGTCACAATGTACATCTCATCTTCCCCAAGATTTTGTGGGCTTTTTCTGCTCGTATACATTGTTTGTTTGTGGTGTTTATAGATATATCAAAAGTCTCTAGTCTCAAGGCTTATCTGCAGCAAAAAATAACTTGTGTGGAGGAGAGGAGCAAAGGAATCATACATTGAAACCAGATTAGCAGTTGACTGTATATTCTTGGTTCAGAACACGGTTTCTTCTTTATTAGTCTAATAAAATAAAAAATTTTTAAAATGTATTAAAAAAATTTTAACTAGAAAATCTCATCTTATTTCAGAAAAAAAACCAGCTCCCCGTGGAGTAAATCCAAACCAGTTATTCCGGAATAACTGAGTAGACAAGCCCTTACTGAATCTGCTCACTTACTGCTTACTAGGATAAAGTGTCAGTCTGGCTTTGATGAAGTACTATAAAACCACTTTTGTGGGTTAGAAATGTGCAGATTTTGGGCTCTTTGTTTGTGGTCCTGCAAAGATTATCCAGAAGTTTCATGATGCATGATTACAGCTTTTTGGAACTGTAGTTATCAAAATAAGCGGTAACAATGTACCCTGTTAGCTAATGTTTGCTAGCGTAAAGTTGGCCATGACTGGTGACTTCTGAACACTGTAGTCTTTGTTGACACCGGTCTTGGCTGTGTTTTATGGGATGCATATGTTACAAAGGTGTATCTAGTGCTTTGGGTGTGTGTGCATATATAAATAAATTTAAAAATATATAGGTGTATATATACCTATATATACCCACATATATATTCCTATACACTGTCATATGTACCTAGCTATATGTACTTATATATGCGTATGTGCATATCTCAAAAGATATAGCCTAGGTAGTGTGCTTGCCTAGGGGAAGATATGAGCCAGCACTCCCCTATTTCTGCAAGCTAGTTTTCTGGGGACTGAGGGAGGATGGAGAGCACATCTATTTCTGTTTAAAACAAACATGTTATTCTGAAAGCTTATTGTTTCGAAAATCTGTGATTTAAGATCCATCTTTACTGTGGTCAGTGCCTGATAAGTTCTGCAAGTGCAATAATTGTTTGTGCTGCTTCTGCACCCTCACCAGTGACCCATATTGAGTACAGGCATGTATACAGTCATGAGAGAACATGTCATCAGATGCCAGCTGCTCTGTAACAACTGACCTATATATGCTCTTATCCCACCTCAGCTACGAAGTCATTCATGGTTCCTAAGTAAATGAAGTAAAAAGGGGCAGCTGGGCGTTGGACCATGAGTTGATCTCCAGAGTTCACTTCCAACCTCAGTTATTCTGTGATACCTTGGTGCCCCACAGTAAAATATTTGTATGGTCCGTACTCCCAGCTTTGATTTGGATGAAGGGCTTCACAACTTTAGAGCCTATTGCTGTGTATGCTATAATTAGGAGGACTGATGGAGGGAAGAAAAAAATCCTTCTAAGCAGCTCTTCCTTAGTGAAGATGTGCTTCAGTGGTGAAAATAAGTACTGTAGATCAGATGCAGACATTTTTGTACTCTTTTCAGCTATAGCTATACTTCTCTGTTATTGAGTTAAATATTTTAAATCAAAGTCTGCACTCAAAATTAAGGGTCCTTCCTGCATTTAGGTAATGGAGCACTGTGAAAAAGGTGACATTTCCAACATTACAACAAGGTTACAAAGCAAATGCCATAATGTTCATGGTGTGCCTGGGGCAGAAGTGCACAACGCAGTACACACATAAAAAGAACATTTAAAAATGTCCATAATGTTATTTTGCCTTTAAAATACCATTTTGTTTATTTAAAAAGATAGTTCACGGGATTCATGTCAGAAATAGTGACAAGTTATGCTCGCTCTTATGCTGTGATCCCATCTCACTTCATCAGCCAAGCATGGTCAAAGTGGATAACACAAGAATCCCTCCCCTGACTTTGTACAGTACAGCTAACTTGACTTAATTTCTATCCCTGCTCTCTATAGCCAAAGATTATACCTTTTGAATAAAATGTGAAACTGATCTACCTGCTCTAAGTTTCCTGTTACGAGATCTTAAATATTTTCCAAAAAAAGTTTCAGTGAGTATCCCTTCACCTGTTTTCATTTTCTTCAGAAATTATTTGAAGTGTAGTCTATCATGTCCACAATTAGAAATTGTGCACTTGAAGGACAGGAAAGAAATTGTTTGCTCTGTAATCGTTCTCTCTGTATTGTTATCTGAAAATCAGGAAATCTCATTAGTTAGGTCTTAATCAATGTGCTCCTCAGGAAACCTTCAAATTTATTAAAGGTGTGGGGGTTTTTTTATACCTGAACTGTTTCCCCTTGATGATTAGCTTCACACAGGGGACGGCTTTTTGCATTATGCTATTATCCATCTACTGTCAAGAGAACACAAGTCAAACTGGCAGATACGGGTAGAGCTGCCTTTTAATATTTTATGCACATTAACTAAATGCTGTGGTCTGGATTTGACTCTGTCAGCTCACAGAGCACCCAGAAGTCAAGTACTGATGTTGTTTCTTCTACTGTGATCTCAAGAGTGAAGTCCTTTCCTTCAGAGACCTTCCTGAGGTTATGCTTTAGTTGAAATGCGGCAGCTCAATCCGTGGACTATATGCATATGATTTCTATATATGGTTGGCTGTAGTGTATACTGTAGGTGCCATTTCTATCCTTGGTGTCACTTCCCTCTCAAAATCCCTGCATGTGAGCATGGGAAGTACTGAGAAGTAAACTGTTCTGCTTTCCTGTTGCTTTTCACTTTTGAATGTGGTATAAGAGTACTTTGTGGCCTCCCTCTGTTGTCAGACCTATCATTTAATTGTATGCTCTGCTTCCCATCTCTGCATGCTATCATGCAACGTCTCAGGACCCAACATAATCTTCCTTAAAAACCGTTGGTGAGGATTCAGTTAAAAACCTGTTGAGTATCCATGTAGACTGTATCAGTTGGATTACCCTTATGCGCGTGGTTGTTGTCTGATTCAGAAGAGTCTCAAAGGTAGAGCTTCCCTTAACACTATTTGACTCTTCCCAAGCAGATCATGTTTATCCGAGTGTCTGCTAATTATAGCTGTTATTATATTGTATTTTTCCTGGTACAGATATAAGATTACAGGGCTGTAGTCTCTGAAACATGTTTTAATGATTGATTTGTCACTTTCGGATCTTCATGTACCAAGGTAATCTTAAGTGAGGGTTACATACCACTAGTAATTCACCTGTTTCATTCTCTAGTGCTCTCTTGGGTGAATGCAGTCCCATCCTGGCAGTTTGTTGATGTTCATTTTTATTATGGGTATCATTACCTCTTTTATGCCTAATTTAGTTTCAGACCGATCCTTTGCCAAGCTTGACCACGCTCCCAAATATGCACATGCTCACTCACCAGGGTCCTGGGATGAGAATGACTTGTTTCTTCTAAGCTGTGTACCATGCAAAGAATTCCTTTAGTTCCTCTACAATGACTTCTCACCTGCAACAGCTCCATTTCTTGCCCTAGCATCACCTTGCCCTACTAGACTGTCTGGTGGATTTTGTACTCCTGGTGGGTTGGCAGAAGGATTTATGGCTGATTTGAATTCCTTTCACTAGTTACTGCTTAAACTGGTTTCGCCTGTCTGATTGTAATTTTACCTTTAATCTGCTGGAGTTTATGATCCTTGTGATTTTCTTCAGCTTGTAAATTCAGCTTTTTGAATGATGCCTTCTTAAGTCTAGTAATCTCTTTTAGTTCGCTGTTAGTCACACTGGCTTTTTCCACTTTATCAAGCCCTTCCTAATAGAAGGCATGTGTTAGCACAGCAGTTCCAGTATTGTCTCCATTAGAAGTCTTTATGCTGTCTTCAAGGACTTAATTTTCTTAGCTACCATTTTTAGCTTATTGTTAAAAAAACTTCCCAATTTTTTCATAGCTCCACTTTCTGAAGGCTAGCACAGTCACGTTGGATTATTTTAGCAAGCATTTCCTCCATAGGTAAGTTGAATCTAAGTATGTTGCAGTCACTGTTAAAGAGCAACTTCTACTGCAAGGTTTTGCACCAGGTGTCGCTTGTTACTTGGTACCAGCTCAGTAGTTGCATTTACTCCTGCAGCCTCCCTAGCCAACTTCTCTGTTAAACAGTCACTGATACTAACCAAACATTTCAGCTGTAAAATTACCCAAAGCCCTTCTGTTTTCTGCCCTTGCTGCCTCTCTGACTTCTCTGAGCACATCAGTTATCACTTGCTAATACAACCCCATCATTGACTTCATAGGTGGTATGGATAACTTAGAGTGATCAGTTTAGTTCTAAATGAAAAGAACTACAAATACTTATGTGCAAAGAGAGGTGTATTTTCATAACCATTTCTAAAACTGTTGTGTAAGTTGACTGAGCAGGCAGCAGATGAATAATAAAAGGGGAGGAAAAGGCCAAAATAGGGCATTGTAATTGATGATGGATGTGTCATTGATGAACAAGAAAATTGAGGTTATTTGATTAGTCTTTTTTAAGTAATATAATACACTTGTACTTATAAAAGAGACTTATTTCTTACAGATGAAATTATTTAGAATATTCATATTCTAATAACCATAACTTTTCAATTTTGAAACATACTAAAAAGAAGCGCAAGATAAATTCACTGCCTTTTCCCCCTGTATTTTGCAAGGCTCCTCTTCAAAGGAACAGGGAAGCCAACTTGACTGGATTATAAAGGCATTAAATTCTGAAATTTGCAAATTATCACGGTAATGCAAAAGGAGCATTTTGTACATTTAATTTTGTGAATTATTTCAGATCTCGTGTTCTAATTTCATTCCAAAATATAAGGCATAAATATTTATTCCATACTGAGCACTGGAGCTGAAATGCAATCAATTTGCAAGTGTTGTTTTTAACAGAGCTCATTCTGACCCTACATTCAATAAAATAGTGAAGTGCTGGTTTGATTGTCATGTTAGCAAAGGGAACAGTCAAATTAATGTATTTTGAGAAGCTTTTCTTAATAATGTGAAAATCTTATGAACTGAAGCCTGGAAAGTTTCTAGTCAGAAGGGGAAGGAGGAGAAGCAAGGTAAATATTTAAAGACAGAATTGGAGAAGTGGTAAAAATAATAAGAGATATAAAAAGAAAAGGAAATAAAAGATTGTTAGTTGACTGATAGGAAAAAGATTTTGATAGCAAGTGGAAAAAGAGGAGACTGAAACAGCAAAATATAGCAGAGTTTTGGTTCTCTGGTGTTGCAGTGTGCATCCTCTTCAGATTGTTTTAATGTTGTGTGTAGGCCTTCCCCAGGCATCTGGCATGGGTCTTTGGAGAGGAGCCTCTTGTTAGCACTTGTTTGTGCTGCCAGAGCAACACCAAAATATTTCGTTAAAAAGAAGGAACAGCAGCCTGAGCAAATAATTAAAGAACAGAATTCTGTAGCTTTGGACACTGGCTCACAGAACAGATAAAAATGTATACATTTGTCTTGGAAGAGGGGAGAAAGTTGTCTCATCCTGCTCTCCTGGAGTCATAAGCATTTGCAGCTTGCACTTTAACAAGATTGACAGCTTGAGATTTAGACTGCGGATGGTGCTGGCTGGCACTATGATGCTTTCAAAAACTCTGCAGAAACTTGGCTATCTGTGCCCCATTGCTCAGAGCAGCAGCAGTAGCATCTGTTCTTTCCCATGCACTAAACTTGGAATCACAGCTTCCAGCACGTGACTTAACAAATACAATTTCCAGCTGTTTACATAAGAGAATTTTGCATGCCCGTGTGCTCGGTCCACCAGCCCTGAAGCTTGTTCTCTTGCTGGCAGGTGCTGCCAGATGCTCCTTGGAATACTAGAGGTTTGAATAACTTTAGTTAATAAGATTGCGGGGGCAGTTTCTTCTTCCTGCCTGTGCCTCAGCAAGAGCCAGTCATGCTTCAGTGCCCAGCTCAGACTTGTCCATTTTTGACTTCCATTTCTGACAGATTCCAGGTGATGAAGCAACAAAAATGGCCATCCTGGACACAATTATACTGTAAGTAATTCCTATGTAGTGTTCTGCCGTATCTTTCAAGGCAGTATCTATCTCCTTTCAGTGTTAAATAACATTAGCAGCATTCCCTTAGGAGAAGAGAGTGGGTCTTTACTGTCATTTCATCTTTATGTAGCTTAGCAAGCCACTATTCCATCAGCTGCCATCATCTATCACCAAAGAAACAGTGTATATTTCTGTGCTTCTCTGATAATCCATCTCAAATTCTGTCTCCTCGTGTCTTTGAGTGCTGCTAGAGATCTTCTGCGCTTCTGAATGTGGGAAAACTGCAAATGCTGCTTCATGGTAGAAGCTCCAGAATTTCTTTTCATATTGCAGTTCCATCCTCAGCCAAACCTTCAAGATTTGCCTGTAGAAATGGAAGAGATTCTCGTAAGGAACAGTTTTCTGAGAATACTACAGGTTTGTGAGATGTGTTTCAGCTTTTCTGACACATCCTCTGTGGAACTGTTTTAGGTTAAGATACATACAAATGCATAAGCTTCAGGAGTAGAGGGTGTAAGGATGTGTTTGTTGCATTTTAATTCTTGTTTAGAAAGAGATTAAGGATTACTAGTGCCCCACTTATGGGACCTGCTTTTTGTGAAATCCTAAGATCAGAGGTCAGGGTAGTGTTTGCATTTAAATATTTAGGTGTCTCTCCCAGCCCTTTACCATTTCCCTCTTAGTTTTCTAGGTCAGTCTCTAAAAGTAATGGCAGCAACTTAATATGGAGTTGTTAGGGAACTAAGCTTTCTAATTAATATTTGGGAAGCTGAGATTCCTTTTGTCCCTTTGCCATACTTGCTTTTTCTTGTGGATCAGATTGATCTTTGCTTTTAAAGTTCATTCCAAACATGATTGCTGCCTTCTGTCTCACAGTATCTCTTTTTCTTCTGACCTTTCTCTTAGCCCTTTTTTCTGCCAAGTAACAATGCTCTTTCAGGTTTGACTTTGTTTCCTTTTCTCTGAAGTAATCAATTTGAGTTATTTTCTTTCTTATATAGCTATTGGTAAGAGAATAGCTTTCAGAGGTATCTACATGGATTAAGGATTTGCCTTCCTGGTGTCAAAGATAATAATCTCCATAATTTTGAAAGTCAGGTGTCATTTTCTGGAGAAACCTGTGGGGCAGGGAGACCGGGTTTTTCTTCTGGGATTTAATAAGGCTTTTACATGGTCATCTTCAAACATCCATCTTAAGCCTTCCTCTGCAGATGAAACTTTCTTTTGTTGTGTGCTCCTTCAGTACTTGCATGTTTTCTCTCCTGTCAGGAAAGATATCTTTGCCCTTTACCCTCTTCTGCTTTAGGGCATATCTTGTTTGCCTCCACTTAACCTACCTTCTCCGTGGTGGTGCTGTTTCTATGCTAGCAGAAGGAGTTCCTGAGCAGAAAAGTGAAATCACTCATCTCCTGTTCTTCCTTCTTTTAACCTCTAAGAGACAGAGAAACTCTGGTTATTTCTTTGTCTACCCGTGTGCAAGATGATGCTTGTCATCTTTTCTGCCCTTCTGTACCCCAGGCATCTCGGTGATTGAAAAAGCTCTTCTCTCGTAAGTCTCCTGCCCCTTATTTGTCAACAATTAGCCCAACTTGCAGTACAGCAGGGTCACCATATATGTGTAGAACTGATGTTTTGTCACACAATGTTGAAGTTCAGAGGTACAGTCAGAAACTTGTATTGTCTCTCAAAGGTCAGATCTACTAGAAAAACATTCAGTAGTCAGTAGTTTGGACATTACGGCCCTCTGAGAAAGAAGAGGTTTGAATACTCATCGGAGATTAGGAGTGAAAGAGTTCTGGTCTGTCACACAAGTAAATAATTTCCCAATGAGGGCTTATTCTGCCTGCGTATTTGCAGTATTTTTATTCTGCTCTTCCTGTGCTTTTTAACTCTCCAGCCATTTCATTGCTTCTTTCCATTTCACCTTTATTACACATTCTTATCTTTTCGTCCAGTTTATCAACATCTGCCTGGTCTGGAGGTGTCCAGCACTAATTTGCAAATAACATTCCAGCTGTGGTTTCTGCACAGTTGAATACAGAGAGGAATGTTTCTTGAATCTGTGATCACAAAACAATGCTTTGTAGCTGGTACACATTTCTAAGTACTTCTAGGGGAGGTATGCCATCCCTGATATCTGACCTGCTCTGAGCTTTGTACCACAACCCAGGTGGTACGATACCTGAATAAATTTCTGAAAGGTATCCAGTTGCAAGGAAGAATTCCTTTTTAATGCAGACTTCTTTGTTCTGCTTCTGCCAAGGGACAGAATAAAAAGGAATGCAAACGTTTCTCTCACTCTTCATGTAATCCTCATTTTCACCTGATAATGCTCTGCCCTAGCACTAGTCTATATGCAAAATCAAGCTGGTTTTGTCTTCACTGGTTTACCGCTCAGAACAGTGGATCTTCTCCCCGCCCCCCCAAGAGATCATCTGATACACTAGAGCTCTAAATTAAGATGCTGTGTGACTTGCAGGTTCTGAGTAGGTGAGCCATTCATTTCATTTTCCCTGTCGTTAGCTGTTAGAAAGCCCCATGTGAAATTTGTGATGTGATGTTTCTCTGAATTTTACTATAGTAAGTCTGTCCTGTTCAACAACCCAGTTAAGTACTACTGGCTGTGTTTTGAAAGTGAAGCAGTTAAAATTACCACTGGAAACACAGTGGAGTGAGAAATGCCTTCCTTACGCATTTTTTTAATCCCTATCCTTAGGAACTGTTTTTTGTGGTTTAGGTTTGTTTGTTTTTTTAACGAAAGAAAAGTAGTTTAAGTTCTTCATGCCTGTGCTTATTTATCTATCTATAGAGTTTTAACTAGTTGCAGCTAGCTCATCTACAGTCAGCAGTCTGACATAACTTGTTTTCCTGGAGCAGCATTTATGAGTTTGTCCCTAAAGTGCAATTGTTGACCATGAAATTAAATAACACAGTACTGCTATAAAATGATCAAGGAAGTTGCACAATTTGGGTGGCTGAAGTTGATAAGCCATGTGGCTGATGAACAGAAGCACAGCTCCTTTCCTGCTCTATTAAGAGCATCGTTCTCTAGCTGAGGTTTGGGACCTTTATTTCTGTAGTGCCTCATGTGCAAGAGCATTGTAGCATGAATATAAAATAATTATTTGGAGTTGTTTGAAATATGTGTTTCTGGAAGGCAATTTTTTTGTTTGTGATGACATGTCCAGTCTACCTGCCATACAAACAAATGTCAATGAGATATTTTCCCAAGAAAGCTTACATCTGAGTCTAAAAATGAAGGTGTAAATGGGCATGTTGCTTAAAATTAGAATGCAAATTGGTATCTGAGCAGTAAAGGAAAAGCTTGAACTTTCCGTAGTGGAAAAGTTCAGGAATGTCTCTTCAAGATTGTCATGTTGTTGCAACTTGTTTTCTTATGCCATTAATCAGAATGACAAAGTGGCAACAGGAGGTGTTCCACTCACATCCGGTATGCCTTCCCGGTGTACACTCATGATTGATGCCATTCATTTTGGAGAAGTCTTAAGAGAGCAGCATCAAGCAGACACAGACTATTGCAATTGGAGAGAAAGATTCTATCGTAAATTCTAATCCAGTGAAGAGAGAATTGTTTGCCTGCTCAGAGGTTTTTCCTTAGTATACCAGATTCAAATAGTCATCTTCCCAGGAGTCAGGACATCTTGCAAAACAGTTAGTTTTATGCAAAACTGTGAAACAAAGGTCTCTTCTGTGATTAGAAGCCTCTCTGCTCTTCCCTTAATTCAGAGAAGGTGAAACACTGTTTTGAAGGGACCTTGCGAGACAAACTACAAAAGCTTAAGGTATTATTTTTATTACTACTGCTCTCTACAGGCAGTATGGTCTGATTAGAATAAAGATTTTGTTTGACAAAAGTTAGTGCATACCTGCAATTTCCAAGTCTACCAAACCTGAAGATAATTATAGACAAGGTAAAAAAGTCACATATATTAAAATCTACATGAAACATTTAAAAAACCCTCCTTCCCCCTCCTTTTTTTTGACATCCTTTGTCAGCAGGATGTTGTAGAAGAGTTAACAATAAACATATGAGTGTCCTTAGATATCTTCTGCAAAGTCATACTTGCTTGTGTATCTGCATAGAGCCACCCTTAGTGGTGCTTATCCATATGGGGACCTTTTGAACATGAGAGTAGCCGTAATATGTCAAGGCCAGGGCTGCCTCTCAAAGTCAGGGTGCTGCCTCTTTATTGCAAGAATGCTCTTCCCTTAAATGATGATAATTCTAAATTACTGTATAGTGTAAATTAGATGTATGATGAGATATCATGCATGTGATAAGAGGATTGTCATTTGTTGATTTTAATAGCCTTTGGGATGACAACTTGAATGAGAGAAACACGTTGATTAAGGTTGTTATCAGATAGCACTATGTAGAGACTTTAGTAGTAGAAAGCAAGAACAGGCAATATTAGTTCTTAAAACAATTCCTGCAACTGTTATTGATCATGCAGATAATGCATGATATAAGATCCTTACGTAAGATCTCTCAGTTTAAAGTTGCCCATAAAATAGGCGAGTCATAACTTGAATATGAAAACGCAGCTTTCTTCTGAGGCTGTGGCAGCATTGCCATCGAAGAGCTGCTGAAGACTCTTTAGCAAGGTCAGAAGGGAAATGGATGGTGCTTGGAGCCAGCACTCACATGTTGCCTGTGGACAATTTGTTGAAATCAATTTTCTGATTTAAGCGGCAGCAGCTCAGCAACCTGCAGCTCTGGCGATTCCTCAGTGCCCCTTTTATTTGATGCAGGTGAACAGGGGACAGCAAGTCCAAGGTGGCTGACCTTGAACAGGGATCATCAAATCAGCTGCTGGTAACAAAGCAGTGTGAAAATACCTAAGGCTCAATGAAAATAGTATCAAACTGCTGTCTGTACATTTTTTTGGATCTAAAAAATGCATTTCTCATATTCCCAGGTAACACATTTTCAAAAGACTGCAGGCAAAAATACCTCCTTTAGTATAAATTGTAGGTGTACAGGTTGACAGTGATCACCATCTTGTGTACAGCGATGTTCCTTGAAATGCACAGTACTTGCTTTGACTCAATTACAACTGCCATAAAACTTTAAAATAATGTGAGCATCTCACATGAGGGTCTACTTAATAAAAGTGGAGTTACACTCTTTTTAATTAAACTAGCAAGTAAGACAGTGTGATTGGCTTGGTTACTGTGAATGTGAGTCTTGGAAGGTAAGTGCCCTCCAGGGATTCTTGTTAGTCAGTCCCTTGCCATCTCTTTCCTTAATATTAAGTGATTACTTTAATATACCTTGCAGGTGCAGTATACAATACTGTTGGTTTTGATAGCTGCTTTCTACTTTTCTAGTGCTATATAAACAGCACATTAATTTTAAACATCAGTCTCTCTACTTCCATCGTTCACTTTTTTTTTTTTTTTTTTTTTTAGGGCTGATAATCCTGTATAATGAGTGGTTTGTGTAGCGTAACGTTATCTTTTAGGTACTTAGTTTCTGTAATTAGCATACAAGCTTGTAATGCAGATTAGTAATTTTAACTATTAAATCTGTAGCATTTGATTAATGCTCTTTCTCACAAGAAAGGAAAATAAGTCCTTAAAAAGTCATTGAAGTAGGGCCTTCCTGCTTCCTGCTTCCTGAAGCATATGTAAGTGCAGTATTTATAGGAGCCTTTTAGCCAACCTAAAGAGCAAGTGGCAACGCTGGCTGGTGGGTTCTGAAACACCAGACCTGAATACAGGGGGAGCAGCCCTCCAGAATCGCTGCCTCTGCACACCCTCTGTGTGTGCTCAGTTGTCCTCGCCCCTCACTCAGGTGGCCTCTCTGGCCCTCTGACTGCCTGTGTCTCCAGCACTGCGTGGTCCTCCAGGTTATACGGTTTGCAGTTGCAGAGTCAAAGCATGCAGAGTGGCAGAGATCTCAGCCCCGTCTCCAGGGATGGGTGCAGGGAGCATCCTTGGAGAGGCAGCCACAGCACGGCACGCGGCTTCCCTGAAGCTGCTGTGGATCAGAAGGCAAGCACACCAAACATCAGGCGCCTGGCTGCAGCTGAGTAACTTACTCCTGGTGTGTTGGGGAAGACATGGTATTCTGTGTTCCTTCTTGGCACTGTAATGTCTGCATGGCCTTGCTGGGGGAGAATGAGTAGCTCACCTTCATGAAAGGCAGGGATATCAGTTGTCTGAAGATTTGGGATGACACAGTTTTGTTTCACTGACATCATTTGTCTTGCAACTATAAGCTTGAAATGTTCTGGGTTTCTTCTCTAGTGAAGTTATTTGGCAAATGCAGGTCTAAAAACCTTAGAAATACAAAATGCACAGACCCAGCTTGAATCATAATAGTTTTAATTTTAAGCAGTGAACAAGACTCCAGGGTTGGTGTATCTTTATTGAGAACATCCCTATTAATAATGCTTAATATAAGTAAAGCATCATCTTGGAAGTGTGCCATCGTTGTTTTAGAAGTAGCATGCACACAAGAATGGATGTAATTTAATTGTAGTGAGGTTAAAGCATCCTGCAGTGGTCCAAAGATTTAGTGCTTGCTCCAATTCTGGAGTTTAAACCTTTCAGTAGACTGACTTTTCCTCAGTCAATTTCAAATTCCTTTCAGGTTTCCTGGTTATTACTTCAGAATACTGAAGTATTCTGCTAATGTCAATAGTGGCATAATCTTTATCCACATTTTCATTATTGTTTATGATATCCAGAAGCCAGCTATTTTATAATAGGGACAGATATGAAAAGAATATAATATCTTTTGGTTCAGTCTGAATTGTTAATTCAGTAGTAGAAGACTTTCTGAAACAGAATAATAGATCCTAATAATTCAAATGGCCAAATACTTGAAAGATTTGACCTGTTTTGGTGGTGGTGGCATTTTGTATTTTGGAGACACTTTAGCGATCTTCAGGTTAGGAATGTTAGAAGTCCTTATTTCGAGTACAGATAATTCCAAAGATGGGTCTTAAGGAAACTTGCATAATTGCTTCCCTAAATAAATGGAATTACTCAGATGTTTTTCTTAGAGATGTCCTGTGCTGTCATGTCTGACAGTACAAGCTGTGTCCTCACTGTGGTACGCAGGACGCTTGGTAGATGTCAAATTAGTTACTCTTTCTGGAGCAAAGTAGCAAAGTGTTGAGACTGTAGTAAAATATAATACAGACTACTCCAAGTTATGATCATACTAAATATGTATTAATTCCTGGAAATCCATACCATTTATGGATATATAGCACCTGCTGCTGTTTGCCATGGATGAGACCATTTGTCTTGATTTTTGTTTTTTAAATCTCGATAATAGTGAGAATGTGATGTCTCACCTGTAATACTGTATAACGATCCTTTAATGCTGACAGTAAATCTGTACTTGGCTTAATACTGTGAGATATGTAAGTCTTCCCATTTGTTCAAGCTGGTTTATGTATGGGTTCTACTGTAATAAAATCATGGTATTTGGTTGCGCGCCGCAAACTAAATTACAACAAATATCCCTTTAAAATCCTCTACTTCTCAGCCTTGGGAAGGAGGAAACGTTACCCATTTGTGTAAGAAATCAGTTCCTTCAGACTGAGACAGCACACAAAACTTGTTTGATAATAAAAAGCTTTTAAAATAAACTTTGAGGGGAATTACTGTTGTCAACTTTTTGAATTAGTTTTGGTGAAAGGTGCTATTATTACTCTGTTATAATGCAGCAAGGTGCGTTATTGCTGAAGCTGTGTGTTTTGCAGAAAACTGCGAGCTGCATACAGTTAGCTGCATGTGTCTTAGCACAGTACAGCACACGTATGACTACTTGTCTGATGCAGAGCTGAAGACAAATATTCCTGCTATGGGATAAATGCATGGTTTCTTGTTCTGCAGTTTGCTGCTTCTGCGCTTGTTGCAACAAGCGTACATACAAACAGTGTTGTAACCTGTGACTGTGCAGCCTGAACTGCATAAATTTGCTTAGGAATTTAAAAAATAAATTCTAAAATTTTAAAAATTATTTCAATTCTAGTATTTGGGAAAAAAAATAACCCAAATCAAACAAAACCCCTGAAACCCAAACAAAACAAAGTTGGGCCATTATTTAAACTTTAAATGATGAACTTGTTATTGCCTGAGGAGATGCCTGGATTCTTCCCCACCTTATGGAACATTTATTTGGTTTGACAACAGGAAGGGCATGCATGTGCTGTGTACTTGTTAATTTGGCTAATCAGAGAAGAGAAGCCTAACTTATCTTGATGCAATGTGTAAGAGAAACGAGGAGTACTTAAATGGCAGGAAGTGCAGGACTTCAAATTTATGTGGCTCTCATTCTTCATCTTTTTTTGCTTTACTTTGCAGTCCACTCCTTTACACCTAGCAGCAGGCTACAACAGAGTTCGAATAGTCCAACTTCTGCTTCAGCATGGTGCAGATGTTCACGCAAAGGATAAAGGGTATGTACAATGGATTGACTTGTTCTCTATTTGCAGCAGTGGTTTTGTGTTCATCAAGATGAGGAATTTTGTCTCTGTTTCATGTTGCAGCATAATCTCAAATAGTTGGCTGAGAATGCAATGTTTGCTTCCAAAATCTGAGTGTGGTTCATCATAAACAAGCTTTTGTTAGAGCCTCAATAACAGATTACCTGTGATTGCACTTGTTTTAAGTCTTCTATTACACCTTTAATTTTTTTCCAAGGCTTATTATTTGCTTCCATGCACAGACTACACTGTTCAATCATGGTTTTCTAGCATTATTTTAGGGAAGGTGATGGGGAGAAGGTACATGGGCTTAGTGAAAAAAAAGGTGCATTGAAAAATTTCTGTATAGTCTCATTATCTTGTTGCATATATGTGGGTGTAATTCCAAGTAATATCAATAACACTCCTGTGCTCACTACTAGTGGTCCTTAGGGACCTATCTTGACTGATGTTGCCAGCAAAAATCAAGATGTAGTAGAAGCTAAACTATTGTATTTTTGCAGTAAGGATGGTAGTTATGTAAGACACCAACAAAAAGTGCACAGTAGTCAGAAATCTGGAACGATACGTGTTTTACATTGTTCTCAGCCGTACATTTCTGAACTCCAAGGTGATGATTCTCATGGTACTTTGCTAGGAACGCTTAGTCCTAACACTGTAGAAATTGGGCCCCTGTTTAAGGCATGCATTTTGTATTCAGAGTCCACAGAGATAAGATATTAATGAGCGTGTGTTCTATCTCCATCAGCAAACTTGAGGCGGCACTTCCTGTATCTTTGTTTTCTGCTGAGTCCAGCCTAGTGTTAAAAGAGATTTTAAATCAAGATCTTAGCTTTTTTCTTTTTTTTTCTTTTTCTTCCCAAAACCAGTCTGAAGCATACTTAAACTCTTGAAGATTGACTAATTGTATTTGTCTGTACATTCACCCTTAATGACTTTTTTTGATCAGAATTGTTGTGAAATGCATGATGACCGATTATGTAAGTGAAAAAAACCCCAGAGAAAAGCTGCATGTAATACCTATTCGGGTAGATCCAGCATTGTTAAGCAAGTTTTAGGCACTTCACACCTTTCCGAAATTTGAGCACTGCAGTGTAGATGCTTTAATGAGGTTTGAATGATCTGCTTGGAAAGTATGAAAAGTGTGAAAAGAAATTACATTGAACTTGGGGAGGGGGTGTCCAGGGAGAGGATGGAGAAAAACTAAAAAAGAAAAGAAAAATTGTATTAAACTTAAAAATGATTTAAACATACTTAGAAATATCGGATAGCCCAGTAAGCTCCCTCTGTTTTTTCTAGCAGCATCACGCATTTGCCGTCAGTGTGGTCTTTTGTTTTTTTCTTGCTGTTTCTTATTTATACATAATCGATAAATAAATAGGCTATAAATAAATGTAATTTATCATTTATGGAACTAAAGTTAGGATACATTGATTCTAGACCTGCTAGATTTTCTTCAATGGGGTCACTTCGGAGAGAGACCTGAGGAGCTGTGATGCATCTTCAAAATGATCATCACTTTTTGTTAGTTCTGGAGAGGACGACAGCCAAGGAAGCAGCTCTTTTTCCACTGCTCCTTTCTTTGCCTTACTGCTATTATGCACAAAGTCACAATGTGCTGGAAAAGAAAAGGGGAGGGTATACTGCAGAAGTGGTCAGGTGGCTGTCTTTGATGAGACCTTGAAGGCCTCGGTTCTCTTAGATGACCATCTTTTTGGAAGAGGGCAGTTTTTTGAGTGCTCTGTGGACTGGATGCTCTCTTTCTGTCTCACACATGTGTAACCCATATGTTACAATTAAGAAAAGTAGGGATAGAAAATAACAGTTCGAAAAATGTCGCCAAAACAAATTTCCCTCTCCTGTGACAAATGCAATGCTGCTTCTGAGAGCATCTACCTTAAAATTAAGTTTACCCTGTAATCTAGTACTTGCTGTCCCAATGCTCTTTGATTTTGCAATTCTGTGAAACATCCCCTGTATTTTTCATAAATGGTGAAGAGTTAATTATTGGTTTCTGTGTATTATGCATCCTGATTTGTTGAGTCATAACTAGCCTGTCTTGCTTGGCTTGAATTAAATTAATTTTATCCTCTGTAATAATTGTCCTCTTTGCATCTCCCTTTCAGTGCATGACTTTTTTATTAGGTTTTGTGCTTATGACTAGATTCCTGTTATTTACTTTGCTAGTGTCATTTTTAAGTACAGCCTCCAGTAATATAGCTGTACAAAAATTACAGGGGCTCTCTTAGAAGTATCTTGCACAGTTAAATAGGTTGTACCGTAAAAGATGGAGTAAGATCAGGTCATTCCACAGTTTGGATCAGCAATTTCAGTGTACTTTCTGTGGATATTTGTATATCTTCATAATATATCTAGGAGTTATGTTAGCGTTATCTGGGGAGTTTTGCCTTTCACATAGCATTTTAAATAAACAGGAGTTCATATTTGGGCAGAGACAGAACACTGTCTTCTCTTGAGCAAATTGAATGTGGAATGGGACTTTTCCCATCCTTAATAGGTTAAAGAAAGATCGCTCCAAAGCCAATTAATGCTAATCTTACCAGTAGATTAAACATCTGTGGCTTGTTACGACCAAATAAAAAAAACCAAAACAACCCCATTTTAATGCCACTCTTAAGTAATGCGTTGTTTGGGAAGGTTAAATTTTTCCATTAGTTTGTTAATCTTAATTTTTAAATATTTGAATATTTAAATATTTTAGATTTAATTTTATTTCTTCTCATCTCTCAGTAGAGAGAAAATTGTTCCACCATCTTTAAAAATGCTGCTTAAATAAATTTGTCATTTGCCTTCTTCCATACAGCGGTCTTGTGCCTCTTCATAATGCATGTTCATATGGACACTACGAGGTTACAGAGCTGCTGCTGAAGGTAAGCAGAAGGATGAAGAGTAATTAGTGTAGAGTTAGATGGGTTAGGTGAGATATGAACTGTTTATATCAGAGTTGAGAAGGAAGATGTTTTTGGGGTTTTTTTTTTTGTAGTAACAGGTTTCAAACATCCTGTATGTCATCTCAGAATCTTTCTGTGGTACAGTATATGGGGTTTTTTCCCCTCCTAATTTCTTTGGACGCTCAGTAGTGTTTCACTTATATGAATTTTTCTGTGAAGAAATCTGTTCTACTGAAAAACTAGCTCATACAGAAATTCCAATTTTTTTGAGGATTCAACAGTATTTTTGCATATATGGGTATTTTTATAGTTATTTTTTGCATTTGTGTTCACATATGAAAGAATGGAACCAGTTTTTATAATGAAATGAAAATCTGTAAGCTTTTAGTTGTTGAAGATGATTTCTTACTAAAATAAGGCTTTCTTTGCTGTGCTAGCACGGTGCCTGCGTGAATGCTATGGACCTCTGGCAATTTACCCCCTTGCATGAGGCTGCTTCCAAGAACCGTGTCGAGGTCTGCTCCCTCCTGCTGAGTCACGGTGCAGATCCCACATTAGTCAACTGCCACGGCAAGAGCGCGGTCGATATGGCTCCAACACCTGAGCTAAGGGAGAGACTGACCTGTAAGTGTTTTCAGACTGGAAGCAGTTGTCGGTAGGTGTAAAGAGGTCCTTTCCTTTCAGGCCAGGTTCCTCGTGCTTCACAAGCAGATGCAAAGCAGCAGAGTAACTGCAGCTGTGCCTCTCACTTTGAAATACACAGATACCTCTAATATACCGTTTGTGGTATTGTCTGGTTTTCTTAGATTTAGAATGTTTAAGGTACTGCTGAATCTGTGACCGTGGGAGTTTTTGATGCTTAAAGTCCAGTTAAGTCACATAGGAGGCTCTGTATGACACCTAAAGAGTAACTTCCAGAAGGTAGGTAGGTTTGGTGTGCGAACTTGAAGAGATGGAAATTCCAGCACCTTCTGTTGCAGTCTGTGCAGTCCTTACGCTGTTTACAAAACAATGTTTGAGCTCTAATTTGAATTTGTCTGCCTTTATTTGGCCTCTTCTAGGGATTTGTTTTCTCATTGTTATAAACTGTAAAAGATAATTAAATGAGACAAGTATAGAAACAAAGCATTATGAAGTTACAGAAAACTCCTTCTTGAGGAGTAGATTCTGAACTCAATCATAAATAAGCTTTTGGTTTTGTCTGTCACCTTTCCAATACAGCAGAAGCCCCCTGACACACTAAGACTGTGATCCTGCACCACTCACAGTCACAGCTAGTCAGGTTCTCATCTGTCACTATTCTTTGCCTGCGAAGGCGGTGAGGTCATGTGCAGCAGAAAACATGGCTCTAGGAGAAAAGAGGAGAGCATTCATATCTTTTAGCTACTTCTCTGTTCTGTATTCTGCGCTAAATTTGGAGATGCTTCTGACTTTGAGGTAGGTTAGTTTACCATTTGTTTAAATTAGCAACCAAGCAAAAAAAAAAAATCTACTTTTTTAAACTTTGGTTTGTTTATTTATTTATAGTTCCTGGAGAGAGAAGTGGGGAAAGTTTCATGTGCATTAATATCCACTGAAATGTGTACACAAATGTGAGCGTTATGCCAAATTTGACAGTATCTTGATGGGACATCCTGTATTTGCATACCCAAAGTAACATTGAGTTCTTTGGTTTTATACTTTAGGAATAACATTACACGCATTTGTTATTTCAAGATTTATTTGTACTTGTGCTTTGTGTAATGCTTTGTTTACAAAGAAATTCAAATTCTATTTGAAATGAAAACTTAGAAGTTACTGCATTTATTTTTATTTCTAAATCCACAAATGCAGCAGATGTTAAAACAAGGATGGGACAAGAAAACCCCTCTTAACAAGCTCAGCATTTCAATCTTGCTTATGAAGGAAAAATACTGTTGTTTTTACTGAGATTGTTGAGCTTTTTTTTTCTAGTTCCCAGGTTCAGACGTCATTCTTGCTAACCTACCTTTCATTTGTACATTTTAAGAGAAACACGTTTAGTCCTCTTCAAATTCCAAAGTATTTAAAACTAAAGTGAACTAGTTGCTGAACTGAACAAGATGTGACACTGAAAATAACAAAATTACCTCTCAGTATTTGCAAAGATATAGCTGCTATCAAAACCTGGTTCATCTTTGTAGCAGACTGGCTTCAAATGCTTCAATGGTTAGCTTTCTTGAAGACCAATAGTTCAATATTTTATGTTTAAATTTTATGTTGAGGCTTTACCTTGAATTATGTGTAGTTGTAAATACAGTGAGGTTTTTGAAAAGCAACAGTAACGGTTTTTTCTGAAGAGCATGTAATAGCATTGTACTCACTTGAACACATAAGTAAGTAATTTAGAGGTCACATATGCATTTAATATCAAGTGGGTGGAGGATAAGAGAGAGAAAGCTATAAGGAGTTTACTCAAGGAATCACTTCCCCTTTCCTTTAGAAATGTCCCTTTGGTTTCAGTAGGCCATATTCCATGTTCTGTGTGCCAGGTTAGCCACTATCTGAAGATGTACAGAAAAACTCTTACTTCCTTATAATTTGAGTATAGCTGCCTTTCTCCAATAACATTTATAAATGTGACATGTTGCTGAATATTAAATGTGTCTTTTTCCTCTAACAGATGAATTCAAAGGACACTCTTTACTGCAAGCAGCCAGAGAGGCAGACCTAGCCAAAGTGAAAAAGACACTTGCTTTGGAGATCATTAATTTTAAGCAGCCACAGTCGCATGAGACTGCACTGGTGAGATTATCCAGTCAATCCATTTGTTTTATGATAAATGTGGTAGTAGCGCTAGTTGAGGAGTTTTATTTCTACACTATGAAAACGTATTCATCATCTGAGATTGAGAATTTGCCATCAAACACTTTATAATGTTAAAATTAAATCACCATTATAGAAATAACACCATATAATTTTTTATTACTTTTTTTTCTTCCTGGTGAATTACAGAAGCCCCCCAACCGCTCCTCACCTGTTCATTTTTCACTTCTCTGCTGCTTTTTTCCCCATCACTCTCTTTTTTGTTTGTTTGTTTGGGGTTTTTTTGTTGGTCAGTTGCTGTCTTCTTTCTGGGGTTAAATTCTATTACAGGGGACCAGTGCTTCCTTCAGGTTTTATGTGGGCAAACTCGGACTACAAATTTTCTTCATAGGGTATGTAAAATTCTGGTGAAAAGAGACACTAGATGTATATCATAGGCTCTTACAGGATTAGAATAGTACTGACAATACCATATTAGCTATGGAAGCAGGGGCCTTTGAGTCTTTCCTGGCAGTATCCTGCTCTTACTTCATTGTTTGAAGAAGCAGTGGAGGCAAAGAATACAGCCAGTATCCCAGATGCAGTGGAGATCTTGAAGTTGAGAGAGACTAATGGTATTATTAAAAACCGTTATAGTTATGATACTTTATTCCAGTGGAATGTTTTCTTCACAGTGGTAGGTCTCAGCTGCAGGCATACAACTGCATATTTAGCGTTATAAACATCGTGATGGTGATCAGAACATTGTGTGTTGACTACCAAGCATCCATATGCTCTGTTCATTCCATGGAGGACTCGACATCCTAGCCTGAACTTAGAAGCAAAACAACAAAGAGATATTTAGAGGCTGAACGTGAAGGCAGTAGGAGATTTGGAATGATGTTATCCTTTCTTTCCTAAGTATATCAGCAGCTGATATGTGGCATTTCTTTAGCTGTGTAATGATCACTTTGTAGTCCTGTGGTGTTCTTTGCTCTTCTCTGCCTGCTTATTCTGCAGAGACAGCTAGGCAAAATGGGATGTTTTAGCTCTGTTGATCTCTTTGGTTCACTGTCCAGTAAGTGTTTGACTGTGATTTCTCAGTTTTGGATTCCTGTCCTTGAGATTTCCAAGTGGTCTCCCATCCAAGTGGCATGGCTTAACTTCCAGGGTCAGATAAGGTTATGTACAACCTAAGTGAGCGATTCCTGTCTTAAGTACGATATCTTTTGCCATGAGGCACTGGGATCTGTGCCGTATTACCTGACAAAGGCCAAAGCAAGCACCTGGTTTACGTTTCGGTGTTGCTCTGAGGTTTGGCAATATTTGAGCACTTCTGTTGCTTTTAGTGCTGCTTTAACCTATCTGTATTTCCTGCCAATATGATATCTGCAAAGCCTCAAAAATACTGTCACTTTTCAGAGCAAAAGTTGATCTTAATGTTTATTTACAAAGCTTACCTTTGTGAAACTTGGACATGCTCTGATGATAACAGCAGTGTGGAAGCTTGAGTGGCAGTTACTTCATAGTGAAGGCCGAGACTAGGCAAGAGATGGTTATTGCTACTTATTAGCATTCTGTTTGGGGTCTGTCTCATTGTAAAGGCTATTGTTCTGCTATTGGAAAGTATGAGAACTTTGTTCCAGCGGACTGTCTGCTTTTTACATGTTACTGGTTTAAAACATGGGTAAACATAAACACAAAAATATTCAAAAGTATCTCCTGTTTCTCATGTTCTGCTATCTTGATACATCCAAACTTAAGCATTTCTGGACTGATTTTAAAGCATGGTGTTCAGCTTATCTGGAACTGTACTTGTAATTTCAGGTCTCAGGAATGCATTGATAGGGCCACTGTTGAAAATGTCAGGACAGATGGAGTCTAGTCTCTGCAGAGATTCAAAGAAAAAAAGGGAGGAACAAAGCACTCACTTCTGTGTGCCAAATGCACGGATAAACCAACAAGCAGACCCCAGCCACATTCAGGAGAATAGTTACACCTAGCAAAGGGCTGTATGGGGTTCCCACAAGGGCAGGCTTGAGCATTGAGGAGCAGTGTGTGAACGATGTATCTTTCTCATAGCATGGAAAAGAAGATACTCTAAGAGAACATTATTACCTGTTTATTTATTACATAATTTGTAACTGGGTGCATGACGGAATTGCCAGTGGGTTAACAAGTTCAATACACTGAAATAGAAGAAGAAACAAAGCAGCATTCAAAAGACATGTTAATTGAAACAGCAGCAGAATCTTAACGAATCCCTTTGGAGTCCCTCTGTAGAAAGTTAGGCTGTTTTGAGCCTTTTGTCTTTACCTCCTTTGTGCATTATGTGCTGGTTTTGTCCTGATACCTTGTTAATGTAGTTGGGAACATACCACTTTTTTTCATTAGTGACAAATAGCTTTAAAATGAAAACTGTTTTTCTGAGTAGAATAATTTAGCATTGATCACTGGCTTGTATTTTGTTCTGTATGTTATATGTTTTTGCAAAAATATGATGGATTCTGTTTGTAAATTTTGTCGTCTGATGTTTAGCAGAATAAGAGATGAAGTCATGGATCTTAAAGCTCTGTCATCTGTGTAGTTGAAATATAATTTGTATTTACTTTTTTGCAGCACTGTGCTGTGGCCGCTGTGCATCCCAAGAGGAAGCAAGTTACAGAACTATTGCTCAGGAAAGGAGCAAATGTTAATGAGAAAAACAAAGAGTAGGTTTCTGAAATTTTTGAATTTTCCAAAGGACTCTGTCGTACTAGGAATGTAAAACTAATTTTTTTTTTTTTTTCCTCCTCTAGTTTCATGACACCTTTACATGTTGCAGCTGAAAAAGCTCATAATGATGTCATGGAAGTTCTGCATAAGCATGGAGCAAAGGTAAATTTACTTAAATATACTTTATCTAAGGCAAAAGGCAAGAAAAAGAGATATATTGGTTAAATATGGTGTTAGTTTTTATGATAGTTGCTGCCTTTTGTTTCTTGTGTTAACTTTGAAGTGCGTTTATCTTAGATCAGTACAGGATGCTCAGTAATCCCGTTTGAAAATTAGGTCTTCTCTCCAAGTAACTGAATACAGGCTTTAGGAGTCTAGCTTACTCATTTTTAATGACACTTGCTACTCATTTCAAATAAATGTGGTCATCTGGATGCCTCTTGTTGCTTTATTTTGTTGGCTTGACAATATCCAATGTCTGAGTTTGCTGATGCTGAGTTCAGCAGTCTAATGCTGTGCATCCCTTAGCCCTTGCTTACTGCTTCTTCTCTTGGCCAGATTGTTTTGCCGTGCCCTTCAGCCATTGATAGGTGCTGACCAAAGTAATTTGTAAGCCTGTGGTAAAGTTTGTGTAGAAACACGTGCTTCAGCAAGTTATTAAAGGCAGAGGAAAGTATAACTCTCCTTATTTCGGATGTCTTTTAAGCATCTTTCAGAAGTATTTCAGAATTATATTTCTCTGAGTTTTAGCAGCAAACTTGATGTTCGTGGTAATGATATACTCAGCTACTTAATTTTCTGAGAAACTTTTCTTGATGGGTATTTTCTTTGCATTGTTTAAAATAAAAATGATCTCCTTGTTTTTGCTTTAAGGGGTCTCACATTACTCTCAGCCTTCATCTTCATTCGGGTAGCTAGAAATGAAGAAATATACCTGTAATAACAATCTAGTGTGTCACTCTTGACGTGCTAGGAGGTGTGCGCAATGTAATGGTCTGCGTAGTCAATACTAAGTCTTTTTATTTTGAAACAATGAATTGTAATTTATAAGCCTGTATGAGAGCTCATTGCCAGATTTCAGTATCTAATTCACTTCCATAGTACTTTAAAGGCATTATAAAATAGCTTAACAACAATACCATGACGGAGTTTATCTCAATTGAGAATCCTGATGCAGTGCTGACATACCAAGACTTTCCCAGGGGGGAAAGCAGGGCCAGAGGTCTCAGTCAGAGTCATCAAAACCATTCATTATCGTTCTCTTACTATCATACCTTTGCACTAAAAGTTAAAAAAAAATCATTTTGCCATAGAAGTAGATACCTCATGGCTTTATGGATCTGACTTTGCACATGAATTCAGTACTGATGGTACTTGGGTAGGCACTGAGCTGGACGTGCTGGAGTTTCAAATGTATTGCTACCCAAGTGCTACTTGCTTTGAAATACAAGGAGCTTCTGCTTGCTTGAGGGTTTCTGGAAAGCCTGCTACTATACTCTAGGTATTTAAATTAGTGCTCCCTTGAAGATTTAGCTCCATGTAGCCAGGTTAGGAGCAAGCTCAAAGACGTCATCCTTACTAGAATGGCTCAATTTTATTGTTTGTGTCAGTAGCACGTTCTGACGATAGCTTGTAATTCTTTTATGTCCTGAAGCAAGGGTTCCTAAATCATGATCCATGAGTCATTTGTGGACTGAGTGGTGGTGGTGAGCGGCCTGCAGTTATCTACAGAACCATGCTGAGTGGTGTCTTCTGTTGTTTTTTCCATTGGCAGTGTGAAAATAGAGGTACGTTAGTGGTCATTGAAACTCATTCTTCATTCATATCCTGGTGTATGCTTGCTATGTTATTCTGAGGATAGCCATTCACATTTAAGATTTAGCAAAGCACTTAAGTGCATGGCAGGAGACCACTCATAGTTAAAATTAAGCCTGTATTTCTATACTGCAATGGATCAGGTCCATCTTTATTGGTGTCCAAAGTTCCTAAGCTGTAAAACGGTACCTAAGGTAATTGTGTTTTTTCATGAGAGGTAGGTCATTAAGGCTTACGAAGCACTTTGAAGTTCCCAGATGGGATATGCTCTAGAGTATTAATTAGTTAACTAGGCTTATTTAATGACTCTAAAATGTTTGTCTTGTATATTGTCATTTGACCTCTTGCTCAAGCTTTGACTGTAGGCAATCAGTTTATCAGACACTCTTAACAGTGATATTTCTTTATTTCTGACTGTTGGGACATGGCAGCTTTAATCCCTGAAGCATGATACAGGCTTTTTTATTAATTTGTTTTTCCATTTGTTGTGTTTCTGGGACCTTTTTTTTTCCTGTTCACTCTTTTTCTGCCTTGAATTTTTGTTACTTCAGAAGATGTAGTACTAAGTTCTTTGATCCTGTCTAGTTGTATTTTTTACAAGAGACAGTTTTCACGAGCTAGTGAATCCAGTCCACCTGCAATAGCAGCTTCACAGTGAATATCCATTTGTTCTTTGGACAGCACACTCCTGCAGTTTAAATACCTCTTTTCCATTTTGATGCTTCTTTTGCTGAGGTATTTGCAGTGAACTTCTTAGCCCTTGTTTTGGTAGGCTAAATGCCTCAAACGCATAGTCTTCCCTCATAAGGGAACATCGACATTTCCTAATGATCCTTATAACCCTTCTCTTTACTAGCACCAGAGGAAATCTTGGAGCTCAGGCAACGAGAATGGAATTCATTCCTTCACTGCCTTACATCATGGCACTTCCATATCTCTGATGTAAACGCTGGACTAATGCATATTGGGTCATATTTGCCTTTTTAATAGACATGACACAGTAGTACTCAGACCCTTCCTGTAGTCTTGTAGTACTAAGAGACTCTCAGTATTTTTTTTTTTCTTGCTAATTTTTCATATCCGTGCCCTTTGGCACAATTCTCCTGTGCCAACATCATTAATGAAAATATTAAAACAAAATTATCCCACAACCAATCACTGAGCAGCCCTCCCCCTTTCAATACATTCAGTTCTTCAGCCAATCTTTATTTTTCCATATAAAATAAATAAAAATGTCCCGTGTGATCCCATATCACATGCTTACTGAAGTTTGGATGGATGAGACCTACCATATTTTCTTTGCTTTGCAACCATTTCTTCTATCAAAGGAAAGGTACTGTATAAGTCAGCTTTAATCTACCTTCTGGAAACCACTACTGATTATAGAGAGTGTAACAATTTGAAAAAGGTGAGTAACTGGGGCTTCAAAGAGAGTGGAACTTTCTTCTGAAATACAGTGCCAAAAGGCAGACAGCTGACCCACAGAAGAACATCCAGTAATGGATTTAGGAGACAAAGTCATGTAAAGTTTTGTAGATTGAAAATAATTTGTGTTTATTTTAGCAATAGAGAGGAAAGTACTGTTTTCATGAGGAGCAGCTGTGATCTGTGTCAGACAGCAGAAGTGAGATAATATGAAGTATGCCTGTTTGAGTAGGCTTTTCTTGTTTTGCGAAATGGACTGACGCATGGTAAAGACTGCTTTAGGGAATTTGCTTGGGATGAGCAAGAGATGGTTCGTGGTCTTGGAGCTGGATTTAATTATCCTTAATTTTATCACTCTGTGAATTTGCTCTTTGAAGTATGTCAGACAACAGTAAAAAATGAAGGACTGCTTGAATAACATGTGCTTGATCTTGACACATTTTACGGAATTATTTCTAAGAACATTAGTATTGGCAAGAGTCAACCTATACCCACAAATTACTTACTTTGGTGTGTCTTGCTGGCCCTTACTGACAACACAGGCTATAGATTAGTAATTTGAACTGTGAAGTCATCCTTGGCGTACATCACTTGCATATTATCTAACCAATACCAATTCCATGGTCAGTGAAGATACTTTCATTAGCTTGTTACTTCAGTTTGCAGAAGTTGACTGTCAACTGTACATCTAAAGCAGAGGTGAGAAACCTTGGGGTTTCTTAGAATTTTCTTCAAGAATGTTGGTCATAAGTGTCTGTGTTTTAAATGCCATACCCAGTTTTTACTTGTTTGCATCAACTGCAGTGTGAAACAGCATTTCACACCACTGCTTATTTGATGTTGAATATCCTTGAATTACCTTACGAAAAACAAAATCAGAGCATCTACAAAGAATCCTCAAACATAAACTTTTTTTTTAATCAGACCCATGAGCAAATCTTGAAGTGCATCAGCTGTATCTTTGAAGATGGTTGAAATCCTTTGTTTAAAAAGAAAGTCATTTGAAGGGGTGAACTAATGAAAAAGTGGCTTTCATCCTGTTTTGTTGTATTGCTAGGTAGTTGGATACCTCTTATAACTAGCTCCTTGTATGAATTTACAGATACATGGGAAATTTAATATGTTCAGAAAGACATTTGGCTTTCTAGCAGTGCAGAAGAAAAGGATTAAAGTCTTCTGAACTGGAATGATTGTTGGAAAGAAAGACCTGCAGGCATGCAAGTTTAGTGGTATCTTGGGCAAGTGTAGAGATGTCATGAATGCTGTTTGTTTAACTTTGTTATATTTCTAAAGGATACTGTTGAAACTATTCTTCTGCAAGAGAAAATGAGCCTTTCTAAGGTAATGTTAGACAGAGTGTCCCTATTCATGGTGGTAGCAGAAATGGCTTCCTTCTGCTCTGCTAGAAGGATCTTGCTGTAGGGATCTTTGCGTGATACAATTATTTCTGTGCATTGGAGTAGCATATTGCCAGCCTCTCATGATGATGGGTTTGAAAACTGTCATCATCTATCTAGACCCACAAGACAGGCTTAAATGGTTTTGAATAACCTTGTTGTGTAATACGTTTGCTTCCAACGTTTTAGGTAGAGGTATGATTTTCTCAGGAAAGACTAAGCATTGAAAAAATTGAATTTCCTTTCAGAAATGTCGCAGGTTCTGGACTGCGATGGTTAACAACATGAAGAACTCTGTGATCTGTTGTGATTGTGTGGTTCAACTTTTCTCACTGCTTAGACATCCAAACTTAGTGACATTAATCTGAAGCTTTTATGCAAAGGGACATATGGCTGGATCACATAGGAGCTGCCAGAGTGAAACTATAGACCTCTTTTCTCTTTTTTTTTCCATTTTTTTTTTTTCTTCTGACGGAGTTTGAAATTGCCACCAGCGCGTCTTCACTCCTATCCTGTTTATGCACAAAGACACAAGACATCCTGCAAGTTGTCTTCAAAATAAATGCAGCAGGAGAGCAGTTAGAACACATGCACTGCAGGGAAGGATACCGTGACACTGGAACTGCTGGCAGAGCACAAGTTCCACGTGTGATTTTTGGAATGTACATCTTCTAGAAAGATCTCACAGAGAAAATTGCAGTGCTTGGAAGCTGTTATCTTTTGTGTTGCCATAGTGTCAAAGAGTGGGAGGATATTTAGGGCATCTGATACAGACAGAAAGCTGATATACTTCTGAAGTCTTGAAAAAAGTTTCCTGAACGGGTCTTAGCTGTTGAGCTGCCACAAGTGCCTGATAGCCAAGGGACTACTGCTGTAGCTGTGTACACTGTTCCAAGACAGCAGCGGTGCAAGGAGGAAAAATCTCTTCGGCATCTGATGATACATGACCATTTCGATTTCTCTACTGCATCTATCCAGGATGGGGAAAAGGAAATTAAAGGGATAAAAGGGAAAAACAGAAGGAATTCTGCACTGGGGAAATACACTGTATAGGATGGTATCTTTCCATGAAAAGCCTTACTTAAAAACACTTTTCGTTTGATAACTGCATTCCACTTTTATGTTGTGATTTGAGCAGTGGAGTGATTGCTTTCATACTAAGAGGTGAAGAAGCCAGAGCCAGTGTGCTGTGGAATAAAAGCTGTCAAATCTGTCATTTTTAACTCCTTGCAGGAAGTTTTTCTGCAAAGTAATTCAGAGCTGCAGCCTTCTAATTTCAGACTGCTTATAAAGGGGACGAGTTGAATATTTGTCATTTTTTTTGACTAGTGCAGCCGGAACAATATGCCTTCTCAGCACACAAATAATGCAGTACACCTTGGATATTTTACATTTTGTCAAATGGAGTTTAAACTTTAGCTTTGAATTTGAAAGGGCATGTTTTTAGACCTAGTATTGAGCAGTGGTTAACCCAGGCATATGTTTTACCAGGTTTGATTTTTTATGAGACCTTAATCTCAGTTTGTATTTCGATTGTAATGCTTAACTTGATTTTCATCTGGAAATAAATCCTGTTGCTTTCAGCCTTAGTGTGGTACGTTCTTGGGTTGGTTTTAGACAAGTGCTGCGTGATTGGTGAGATCAGATCTGCCTCAAAGTGAACGTATTGCCCATGAAATTACCCTTCAAATCCTAATTCTGCTCCTGAGGGAAAGAACAGCTTCATTTGGTGCATGCATCCTTCTGTCAGCTGCAGCCCTCTTTATCCCAGAAGTAAGCAGGCATTTCTTCAAATGGCTGGTGGTGTTCTGCCACAAGAATCGATTGTTGGCAAAGATAATTATTTGGAGGTGAAAGGAGACCTGCATAAGACACGTGAGATGATGGATCTGATGACTCTGCTAGTGTTCTTTTCAAATGAATATTAACATTTTTTCCAGGCGCACAGTCAGTATCGAATTGTGCAGTGTGAATGCCTTGCTGCTATTCTTCAACAATTTCTTCAGTACGGGCATGTTTAACATTGGAATTCAGTGTTACAGAAGATGTTAGTTATGATTCTTTCTTGGGCGAACAGAGTGTTACCAGAATCCATAAGTCTCATTTTCTTTCTGCCTTCACTGTCACTAAACCTGTACAGTCCCAGACTTCTGCCTTTCTCCATGCCCTTATCAGTGGTGAAAGGTATCTGGTGTCCTGAAACAGATGAGGATCATCATCTGAACAAAATGATGGATTTGGGACATTCAGCATCTAGTTAATATTTATGATAGCAGTAAGTTTTTATTTAAAACAAAACTTTTAGGGAAATCCCATTAGAGCGGCGTGAGCTGAACACGGTTAGAAGAAAGCAGGACTGTTCTGTGCATCTTCCCGCAAGAGAGGTTTGTCATCTGAGAAATTCATGCTTTATCAGTCTGTAGAATTGTTAGGGATATAGAAGAATTGCAGACAGTATCGAACCATATTCCACTTTATTTATGTGGTAGTTCTTTGTTCTTTCCTGTAGCTTGGTATTGTTGTATTGCAGGTATTTTACTTAATTTTTTTTACTGTATCTGGTAGTAGATATTTTCTACATAGTTACCCCCCTAATTAAGTTCCATTTAGTTACAGAATACACATCTTACCCAAAATGTTTTTTCATTAGTTTTCATGTAAAGCTAGTAGGATTTGCAGGCTGCGTTTTAGGTGAGACATAACAAGCAAAACCTTTGTTCACTGCCACCACAAAGATTTTGAGAAGATAAAAAGGTGGGGTTTTTACAGTAACAGAGTCTGTTATGCGTGCGGTTCACAGCCTGTGATCCTTAGGCTTGGAAACAGATAACAGGTTCTGAGTTGCTTGCAGAGAATATAGAGTAGTGTATTTCATAAAGTGGTAAAAAAGCTGTTGGACATTTGCATTTAAATTTGTCATGAATCACTGCTAGGTACAAAGTGTCGTCTTGAAAGGTTATTCTCATGAGGATTTTTTTCTGCTTTTCAAAGCTTTCTGTTATTCGCTTCCTTTCTCTGATAGTGAACCCGTGGAGATGCTTCTAGTTATTTAGATACTCCGCTAGATCGTGACAGACAGATAGGTGTCCATTATATCATACTCTTTGAAAGCGATACTCCATTTTGCCTGTTTATACAGTCTTGTATCGAGTAGAATTATATCCAGTTATACTTAACATTTCTGTAAAAGTACAAAAAGTGAGGAGGAAATGGACTGTTTGTATCCAGCCTCTTTTTTTTTTTCCCTACTCCTTTTAGAATTCCGACTCTGACATTTTTGCTCTGCTTTAATTCTTGGTAGTGAGTAATGTTAATTCCCCTTCTGAGGATGACAGATGGTAATTTCCTTAAAGCAGGAAGATCATTGAATTGTTTGGTTAATTATTTACCTCCTTCTCTGCTGTGAGAATTTTGCTTTTCTTGCACAAGGCTGATCTTCATTGAATTTGCAAAAGCTTGATCACTATTTTAAGTATGATTTTTGGAATCCTGTGTTATCTGTTAGCCATGCAAACAAATAACCTGCATTGTTAAAAGACGGGAGAGCGTCTGCAGTAAATCATCTTTACATTGGAGTGTTTGCTTGTTTTGTCATTTGGTTTTGTTTAGTTGCAATGCAGAGGGATTGATAGAGAAATTTGTATGCTGGAAAATTCTTGTTATTGCCCTTCTTATTAAGGGCAGGGATAGGTGCAGGCTTTTAATTGTAAAAATATTTTATATTGCTGCTGATTTTTCAGATGAACGCACTGGACACACTTGGTCAAACTGCGTTGCACAGGGCTGCATTAGCAGGTCACTTGCAAACCTGCCGGCTCTTGCTGAATTACGGCTCTGATCCCTCCATCATCTCTTTACAAGGCTTCACAGCAGCACAGATGGGAAATGAAGCAGTGCAACAGATTCTAAGTGGTGGGTAAAAATAAAGGCTTGTGTATTTGAACTTCAGCTTCTCCCTTTACAGCTGTGGATCTTATTTTTTTTTCAATGTAAGAGACTTGCAGTTGTTTTCTCATCCCTTCCCTCCGCTGTCGTGTGCAGATATCTGCAGTATGTACTGTGTGATATTTTTTGTTTTGTTGTGTGTTTTTTTCTGAAAAAAAAGCCCTGCTCGATGCAGTGATTTTGTGCAAATTGGGAAGAAAATAAAGATCCTGTGGATTTAGAGCATGCTGCTGTACAGGGAGATTCTAGGAAGGCAGATGTGGGGAGTTCTGGGCTTTTTTTGGTAAAAAATCCCAAGGCAACTGGAATATTGCTAAACATGTGAGAAACTTTTTTCTTCTCATCAGCCACCCTGGTAGGTACTCCATACTTTAGCAGTCACAAGCAGAGTGTTACTGGCAGAAAAATACTGACAGTTGCTAAACCATTTAAACTTTTACTTCAGATCTCTTCCTTTTCCAGCAGAGAAAGATTTTATTGTGAAAGTGCTCTGCATACTCTTTAGATAACAATTTGTTCATATCTTACATTAAAAAGGTGAATAGATATTTGAAGAGGGTGCTACTATTTTCATGTAAGTGCTTGAGAGTTTGCATCCTCTTACCCTACGGCACATTTGAATTTCTGCAAGTAGAGAGAATAATAATTGCATCAGTAGCTACTACAGAGGAAGTAACTCACCTTACAGTGGTATATGCATGTAGTCAAAGAAATGCAGATATCCAGATAGATGAGAAGACCCATAGTAGATAGAAGCTCCGTTTCCTTCAGTTTTCAACAATATTTCCTTAAAACAGGCAAAAAAAAAAGGGGGGGGGGGGAGCATTTTACAGCAGTGCAAAGAAGGACTGTTTTTGAAGTGCACCCACTCCTAAGATGTAGCTGGTTACATGGGTAGTATTACCTGTTTAAAATATGCATGTGACTGTATGTATGTATATTGAGAGAGAATATTAACTATGAATCAGAAGAAAGTAAACATATCCCCTGCCGTTAAAGATAATAGGAGTTTGATTTAAAAAAAAAACAGTAAGCTTAGAAGTATTCTGAAAGCATTCATTTGATTGTGAATTTAAGATCCGTTTTCACTGATTCACCTTTTCTAGGAAAACTAGTACTGAATTGGTTTTCATTGGAGAGGCAGCAGCCTTTCTCTTACATCCCCAAAGGTGTGCAAGACTGAAAGATTCAAAAGCTGAAAAAATGCATGTAGTGTAGGGTTGTTGACACTTTGTTCTCTGTATTTCAAAGCTAGTAAATGAATGCTGAAATTATTTATCAACTATTACAGTGTGTTCATTTTTGTAAGATTGGATTAACGAATTCTTTTTTAAATGTTGGAGTTGTTTTGATAGAGATTGTTACTTGACTCTTGAGTTCACAGCTTAAAATGTTTTCCATATAGTATTGGATTGGTTTTTTTCTCACACTTGATTGCTGAGCTACTTCCCGACTGAGATAACAACCATGAAAACAGCTTTTTGATGACATAGTGGCCAGTGGATACCACTTTCCTCTAGCTGCTTGTGATTTTGGTTGCAACTGATAGAGTAAGGCCATGTAATGTAAGAAAGCTCATGAAGTGAGCTTGTTAGTTTTTTCAAATGGTTATTAGAAAATGCTGCTAGTTTTGCTTTTCTTGAAGGGTAAGATTTATTTTGTTTCTTTGCTCAGTGTACAGCCTTTTGGCACTTAAGTTCTATCTAGTGAAATTGAAATGTCTCCTTCCTGTAGTAATTAGATTGTGTTTCTGATTGATTTATTTTTTTACCCTCACCAAAGTCAGGGTGTTGGCTATCTTGTGAAGACAAGGACGGGAGTCCAGAGAAGAGATAAATGATTGCTAAGGAGCAATTACTTTGGATCTAGTACAGGATTTAGCCTCACCTATTCTCTCCCTACCTCAGGATGCTGAGGTGATGGTGCTGTTGGGGGGAGCAAGGGAAGGCAAGTAACTTCAGGTGAAGAAAGTGTGAGCTGAAATCTTATCCCACTCCAACAGCAGCAGTTTGATGCATTCTGTGCTCTGCCCACAGTCCCTAACATTTGTGTCAAACCCCTGCTGCCATCCTGCTTTTGCAGCATGTGTTTGAATCACTTAGAATCATAGAATCATTTAGGTTGGAAAAGATCTTTAAGATCATAGAGTCCAACTGCTTTCTAGTGGAACTGCTCCAGAGGATCAAGGTAGACTCGAGGAAAGGAGCTGGCATCTTTGGCTGTATTAAAGGTGCCACTGTCCCTCTTCCCTGAGCTTTCTCAGCCTTTCCTTCAACTGAGAGCATTTCTTCAGCTAACAGTTGAGTTTGTAGGAGATGCTTCTCACTTCCTCTTCCTCCTCCTTCTGCCTACAGTGAGTATGGAGGCAAGGAGGCAGCAAAAGGCCACAAAACACTGATCAAGAAGAGAAAATAGGGCTGCAATAGGAAATACTACCTCAAAGTGAATAGATAAGTTGATGTCCTTCTGTAAGGATAGCTAGTTAAGAAAATAAATATCCCTTTACCCATTTTCCACTCCTGTGATATACTCACAGATTACATTGCAAAGTCAGGAATTGACTGGATTCTGCAGAGACTGTGTTAACGTGTAAGTACCTTCTCAGAACATCTCTGGAGTTTCCTCCCAGGACATAGTACCAGTTCTTTACATTTAAAGAAGTCTTCTAAGTATTTTGGATGGAGTTGCATGCCCATCTAGAATGCGTTTAGCCTGTTACAACACCCTGACTTTCTTACAGAATTCTTACAGAGGATTGCAACCCCGAGTTCACCTTACCCTGTTTGTTTTGCCCTAGGCAGTCATTTCTGTCACTTATCAGGCAACATGCTTCTATTCCATAAATCCTTGAGCTTGAGAGGAGTGGCTTCTACAATAGAAAGCAGTTTCTATTACAAATGAAGTGATCAAGATTGCCTTTTCAGCTCCTTTTTGAGCAACACTGAAGAGCTCTAGGGGCAGCTCCTTTCCAGCCATTTCTTCTTCCCTCAATGCATGCTTGCTTTCCCACGGACATATTTCTAACGAGAACTGGAGTAAAAAAGAGTTTTGAGGCCAAAACCTGTCATTGTCTTACAGTCATTTAAAGAGCAAAAAAAGTATCTCTCTAAAGATCTCCTTTCAATCACTATGTCATCCTTCTGATTCTGTTTTTAACCACCCCATGTTTATAACAAGGGACAGATCTCGTTGTTGCTATGAAGTGCAGTATAGAACTGGAGCATCATAAGGCAGGCAGTCACCATGTGGCCAGGGCTGTCTTAGAAATCCCATCCCATTGTCACTGCTTTGTAGTAGGAGACATATCACAAGTGTAGAGTGCAAAGGCTGTAATTCAGCTGCTGAATTGCGCATATTTAACCCTGGCTATACTCTGGTGCCTCATGAAGTTTGCTGAAATTGTTGAGAAAGGTGCTTTTATCTTCAGCACAACTTTGAATCTGTCTCAGTGAGCATGTAGATTTCTTAAATGCAGAAGTGGTAATTTTTACCATATGTAGGATTAGCAAAGCATTGAAATTCTGTTTGTCAGAATAATATCGGATCTAGGGTCTAAATCTAACTGGTTTACACTGAAACTAAGGCTCCTTATTCAGCCATTTAGGCAATATGAACTTGAACGTCACAACTCCCACTGCATTTTTACAAATGGCAACAGACCTTTTTTTTTCTCCTCAGTTTGGAAAATATGTTGAGCATAAGTTAATATAATTTAATGATCCTAAGTAGTCCTAAAACATCTTTTTCCCTTTGTAGAAAGTACACCTGTGCGCACATCTGATGTGGATTATCGATTGTTAGAAGCATCCAAAGCTGGAGACTTGGAAACTGTGAAGGTAGGTTTGAGCAATTGATCTTAATTTTCCACTTTGTATTGCTGTGAAAGGCTTGTGGGAAGCCTCTGCTACAAGAATTGTGTAAGTAGTGCCCAGTGGATGGTAAATCATAAAAAATGGGAAGGCAAATCTCTTCATTATTTTTTTCTAGAAAGTAGCGCATTAAGATGTGCTGAGGTGTTTCTCGTGAATTTTTGGTTGTTCATTCTCCTAGTCCTTCACACAGTCATGTCTTCAATGCACTCAGATGCAATGTTGCAGATGCAGCTGTAATTCTTTGAAGCGGACCCTGTGATCCTCACAATGACAGTTTAGTAGAAACAAGCCTCAGGTGCATGATTCAGTCAGAAGGCAAGCAAACAAAAGTGTTAACAGGTAGCAGACTTCACGTTTTAAGCCATCCTTAATCCAAAGGAGAAGGGTCAGGCTGTGGAATACCAGCATCACAGGAAGGTTTGATCTTGTCTTTCTCACTTGATCTGTGGGCAAAATAGCCTACAGATAGACCGTTCTGCATGCATTCTCGCCTTGAACTTCAACATGATACATATTAATATTCAAAGAGCAGCAGTTTTGTGCACCAGCAGCTCCTTTGACTGCCAAGCTCAGTATTTCTAGATTTCTGAGTAGAACATAAGATCGACATGGTAACATATCTGGAGAAAGTTACATGGCCTTTGAACCTGGTGCTTGATGATTTAGAGGCTCACCCTTTCTAATACATTAGGAATGTCTTCATGCTGCTTCCATCATTTAAGTCTTGTTTGTTATAGAAGTACTTTCAGCCATAAATTTAGAGGAGCTATTTTTTTAATGTTGCTTAAGTAGAAAGAAATTTCTTGAAACCTAACTTCTAAAAATTTGTATATAATAATAAATGGATCAAATTTTGTGTTGGGGTGTTTGGGGCAGTAGTTTGGGTTTTTTCTTTTGGGGTGTTTTTGTTTGTTTAGCTGGTTTTTGTTTGGGTGGTGGTGGGGGATCATTTGTTTGGTTTAGTTCTGTACTAGATTTTGGTTTCTTCTTTTGTCTCTGCAGCAACTTTGCAGCCCTCAGAATGTGAATTGTAGAGATTTGGAAGGCCGTCATTCAACACCACTGCACTTTGCTGCAGGATATAACCGCGTATCAGTGGTGGAGTATCTATTGCACCATGGGGCAGATGTTCATGCCAAAGATAAAGGGTACATTTCATTCCATGATACGCTCTCCTGTTTTCTATTAGTGTGAAACTTATACCTCCCCTCTGTTCATTTTGCTTCAGATTTCAGTAACCATCATGTTTTTCTCTTGAAAATTTTTCTCTTTCCTTTTTGTTCTGCATTGTTCCTGACATCACTGTAGGGAGATTTATAGACCATTAAGGTACACACAGCTTTCTGGCAAAGCTGTTGTCAAGTACGTATTTGGCACTGTAATACATGATCCTCTCTTCCCCCTTTTGCCCATTTTGGAGACTGTTCTGCTTAAAAGCATCCTTTTAAGTTATTTCAGGTGATAAAAAATTAGTTTTGAATTGCATGGGGTAAAACACCAGGGTTATCTCTGGTCATTTTTTTAAATTCTGTTAGTTAACTTTTATTAAGTTATTTATTCAGTTAATACTCAGTTAAATGATACAATCCACTTACAGGTTTTTGCATTATTTGCAAATCAGTCATGTAGAATAGCCTGGTTATGTTTGATCTTTCACTCCAATATATTGGTTCAGGGTAGGGGATAATTCATTTCCAACGCTAAAACATTTCCAATACTGAATTTTCAGGCTCTTCCTGAAAGAAATGTTTGGGTATTCTTCTGTATCTATGAGGTGTGCAGTGCTTACTAATAACTGTACTTCAAACCCATTGTACAGTGTTAACACCTTTTCTGAAATTTACAGTCAAATGTCCAAAGCCAGGACATCAGCAATTCTTGCGATTTAGGTTTTGGCTGTTGCTAACAGCATTGAAGTTACTTGCTGTGGAAGTTGTAACATTGGTGCTTGCTGCGTATTTAAAAGTCTCATGGATGAGAACTGAAGGAGGATAATAAAGTTTTAACTGTTGTTTTAATAGCAGGGAAATGAAGCTATGAAAATTGGAAAGACTGAAGGATGCCACTAATGTCTGGTGGAAGTGGGAGATTTATTTACTGGAACTTTGTATGATTGAATATTGGACTTTATTTTCTGTAGCTATTAATACTTTGTCTTTGATTAGTGGCTTAGTACCCCTGCACAATGCCTGTTCTTATGGACACTACGAAGTGGCTGAACTCTTAGTGAGGCACGGTGCTTCTGTCAACGTAGCAGACCTGTGGAAATTCACTCCTCTACACGAAGCAGCAGCAAAAGGAAAATATGAAATCTGCAAGCTGCTTTTAAAAGTATGTGCTGGAGTTCTCACATGTGTCTTTAAATGTTTTGATGTTTATTTTTGCTGAAGATTAATTAATGCAAAGTCAGTGGCATTCAATGAGTTCTTTATGGTGTCTTTGAATATGTTTTCATCTTACAATTGTCACATGGTTTCTTGTGTAATGTCAATTCACTTACAAAGAATCATCAGTACAGTTACTTTTTCCAGTACATGCATCAATACTATTAGCCAAGTAGGACAAGACTCTCAAACTGGGAAAAGCAGCTGAATTTGTGTAAAAGTACAAGAAAAAAACACCTTATCCTTTCTGGGTCAGTTACTGCAATTAAGTAAACCTTTGCAAATTCTTGGCAAGAGTGTGTTACAGAGCAGTAAGTGATGGTGGGTCCTAAATGGTGTCTGGCATGTGAGAAATTTAAAACTCTTAGTTAATGTATAATTTATCAAGCTCCTGGAGGAAATGCATACTAATATACTGGGGAATAAATACGCAATTAGTAGAAGAACCTGTAAAAAGCATGAGGTAATGCCAACACGTTTCTAGTGAGAAACGTGAGTTTGAGAGACTTCTTAACATAAGGTCATATCCTGCTGTGGGAGGGCAAAAGAGGGTGCTAGAGTAGAATTTCTTGCCACTCCTATTTCCTGTTTTAGCCTTGTCTGCTTCATGTCCCTCTGAAGCACGGCATTTAAAATAAGCGTAAGTCAGAATGTGGATAGTCCTAAAATTAGGTTCTTCCCCATCTTCCCAACTTTTCATTTGCTGTTACAAAGCCCCACTATTTCCCTCCTATCTCATTAATTATTTCACTTAATTACCAAAAAAGCATTCAGTTTGAAATATATCTGCAGTAGAAACCAGAAGATATTCAGAGATGTCTGTGGAGCAGGCATGATGGTGGCCCTGTTAGTAACACCTGAATTCAGATGTTAGCTCCAGCTATAGGAGCGCTCATAATCTCTCAAGCACAGTGTTACTCTATAGACACTGGAGGTCTCTGGAATTTTCTGATCATTCCACTGTAGCCATTTTTTGTGTTCAAAGGATCCTGAATGGATGTATGACAGGAAATAAAGGAGTGATGAAATCCTTCTTTTTGAAATCACTGTTGCACAAGAGCTAAGTATGCTGTTAAGGTGACAGTTTTGTAAAGGCTCTGGGTGTCCATGGATATGTGCTCACGCTGCAGTTTGCTCAGGGCTTCTTCTGCCATGTCTCTTACGCCAGCTGGCAGTGCTGTCAGTTCTGCTGAGCCGTGGATGTTGAGCTTGACTCCTCCTGACTTGCGCTCTTTCTGTCCTGTCCTGCTTGAAGAAGGAAACAAAAATATACAGGCATTTTAGAGAGACTTTCTTTTTTTCATCACCTTTCTTTAAAATTACCACCTTCATTTGTTTCTATGCCTTTGAAGGCACAGTGTCTCAGAAGAGACTGCCTCTTCATTTAGATATTTATTCTGGAGAGTATTTGAATAGTTCCAGTTTTGATGAGTTTTAAATTAAGGGATCAAAGATTGTATCTTGGAGAAGTCATTGCAGTTTAAAAGGTTTTGTGCAAAGAATGCTGTCTTCCCAAAAGTACCACAGATGTGGAGCTGGTGTTCTGTATAAGTGATACTCTGTCATTTTTTGTCACTTGCTGTTTACCCTTTATACCCTGAGCATTGCTGTACTGCTTTCAAATACAAGGCAGTTAATTTCTTCCGCTCTTCCCATCCCCAGCTCATTCCCTGTAGCTCACACTAACACAGCTTTGCCAGCATCCCCAGTGAGAAATGGCAGGGTAGACTTGCTGGCAGGGGTGGACCACTGTGGATATTCTGAAGGGGTCAGCCAGAGAACTGTAGTGCCAGCAGCTGCCTCTGCCTTTATCTGTCTTTTTTTTTTTCCCCCGTTGCTGCTGAGAGTGAACAGGGAAAGAGTTGTCCTCCCACAAAATTGTATGTGGACATGACTCACACCGTATGCTGTATGTAGATGTATGCTTCCCCCTCGTCCTGTGCCCCAGTACTGTGTTCTTATCGCTGGCTGATCTGCATGTTTTACCTGCACAGATGTACTCGAGCAGTCATCCAAAACCACTTTCCCACCACAGTGTTTTCTTCACTGCTTTCCAGGACCTGTAAACTGCTTAAGATGGTGCTGTTGGGAAGTGTAGAAATTAGTGCTTTTCTAGTTTCCTTTTGAAACAAGTGCCTTTCAATAGCAGGGTGGCATTTAGTGAAACTTGGGGCCTGGCTTCACTAGCTCAGAAAGGTGTGCCAAGGAGACACCTCTTACAGCCAGTTTGCAGGAGAAGGGAGGGATTGGCCAGCAAGGAATTTGCAGTTGGCTTTTCTTTAGCACCTGCCGTGACAGTAGGGTATAGCTAAATGCAGGATATGCTCCTGAACCTGCTTCATTTGCAAGTAGGGCAGTGGCAACGCTTGCAGAGGGCTGCCATTCTTGCCTGTGGAGTTGAGATTCACACAGCTGCGTTGCAGACTGTTGCTTTAGGGATAACCTCCTGGATTTATTCTCACGTGCCTACTAAACTAATGAAGTTGTTATTTCATGATGGGCTGGTCTGCAAAATCTCCCGCCTCCTATCTTGTGCCACAAAATAGTGACACAAGTTACATGCACTGCTCTGCGCATGGTTGTGACAGCGTCATTCCACTTTGGTCTTTGCAGCATGGAGCTGATCCAACAAAAAAGAATCGAGATGGGAACACTCCTCTAGATTTGGTGAAAGAAGGAGACACAGATATCCAGGACTTACTGCGAGGAGACGCTGCCTTGCTAGATGCTGCCAAGAAGGGGTGCCTGGCACGAGTGCAGAAACTATGTACTCAAGAAAATATCAATTGCAGAGACACCCAGGGAAGAAATTCAACACCACTACATCTTGCAGGTGGGTGACTCACCAGGTTTTGAAGGCTTGTATATTTATGATAGGGCTACAAAAGTTAATCACCAAAACTACGATTGGTATAGTAAGTTTCACAGAGGATTGTCCTGTACAGAGAGTTAATAACTATGGCAGCAGGAGGTAATACAGTTACTAGAAAAGAGGAGCTTTTGCAGTCAAAAAATTGCTTTAGCTTTTCTGTCTAATATTTTTTCTTTAGTTTAGCTTTCCTAATACCTGTTTTCTTTTCCTGTGCCTTTTCTACAGCTGGTTACAACAATTTGGAAGTAGCTGAGTACCTTCTTGAGCATGGTGCTGATGTTAATGCCCAGGACAAAGGAGGATTAATTCCCCTACACAATGCAGCATCCTATGGGGTAGGTGCAGGCATTCTTGCCATGAGTAGACCAACAAGGAACTCCTTAAAGTCATATCCAAAGCCCTTTATTTTGCAGCTGTCTTGCTGTGAACATACTCCAGGTTTTCATGCCATGAAATACTTGTTGGGCTAAGTTGCTGTTGTGAGTCCTGTTTGCAGTCCTACAAATTTAAATAAAACACAGATTCAGGTGTGCTGTAGCAGTTAAAGTCTGTGATTTGGAAAGATCACTAGAACATAGCTTTTATGCAGGCAAGCAGATGCATGGCATTGAACAGTGTTAAATTTGGAGTGGCTGTTGAAACAGAAAAGACCTCAAGTTGTCACTGAAAGACTTGAATGGAAGGAAGAGAACAATACCAGGGGATTGTGTCTAGGTGATGACAGGGAAGTGGAGGTCTGTCACAGCTGGTCTCCAGTGGGGAGGTATTGCTAAAGCTAAAGTGTTGAAGGACCACTGAGTTTGTAGTATGGGTGTCCTCCTGGGCAAGCTGTCTACTGCTGTGGGGGTGCAGTGGCTGATTCAAACCATTTTGAATGAGAGGCCCTCCTTCCTCCATATAGGAAGAGGCATCTATGTGTATACCAGTTGAACAGATGTGTGATAGATTGCTTATAAGCAACTGTTAATTGGGATGAGGTGAGAAAGAAACCTCTTGCAAATAATTGTACAGAGACAGTGCTTGAGAAGCTCCCAGCAGTGTGCTTACGGTCAGACAGAGGACATGAAAGTCAAGAAGCAGTGTTTTCGATGGTCTCATGATATGCTTTGTCTGGTACTCCCTGGCAAGAGCAGCAAAATCTGTGAGAGATGATTGTAATAGAACCACAATTGCTTTCATTTGAGAGCCAAATGAAACAAAAAGTACAGTGTTCACCTTGTTTCTAAGGAGAGCATATCAGTGAAACTCAGCCTGCATTATTTGCATTGGTTCTTTACATCAGTCTGGGATTCCAGTGTCCTAAAGAGCAAAAAGCTCCAAATCCTGCTGAAGGTTTAGAAATGCAACACAAAATTCTTCTATGGTTCTGAATCCTAATACCAAGCATTATTGTTCATCAACATCTGCCATAGGCATTAAATTCCCTGAACATTGCTTAGATGTAGAGGTATATTCTGTTGCAAAGGTTGTTTTCAAGCATGGGAAACCAAAACACACATTTTATGTGAAGTCAAAACATTCCTTACTGGCACAGGGAAATGTTAGAGATTGGTTCAAGCTGATTACCACTTCTAAAAATCATAGTGCCAATCTAATCTGGTTTCCTTACTTCTGCTAAGAAAAGTTAACAAGGCAGTGACTGATGCTTTTCCATCAGCTTATTTAGTTAAGAGCTGCTGTATACTTTTCCTGTGGCAGCCCACACTTCTCTCTGAGCTGTCATCAGCCCGTTCAGATCTCTCTGATGGGAGGTAGAGAGGAGATGAGTGCTGGTTTCACAAGTTCATAGCTGGCAGGTTTCACAGCCTCAACCTTTTCCTCACAAAGTATCTTCAGTTCTCCCACCCAGCACTTCCTGCTGTGTGTCCCTCAGTAGGGTGGCAGAAAAGTCACAGGAACAGCAATCGCTTTAAAAGTTTGGCAGAGAGGAAAAATAAGGTCAACAGTCATTTCAAAGCATGCTTACTCAGAGAGCAGGCCCTTTTACGAGAGCTGCTGAGAGTCACTTAATTGCCATTGAGAGGAAAAATGAAATCCATTGGCAAGTCTTTGTGCTTCTGCTTACAATTTCAGTTTCACACTCCTGCCTACTCATCTTGACTACCTACTTTTTTATTTCTTAGCTGTATTGCACAAGTAATTTTACTGGTCAGAGGCAGACAAAAATTTTTATTTGCTGGTTTTCTGTTCTCTTACTTTAACTTGGGAGACTTCAAGGATGGGATATTGATGGAAGTGTGGGATTATAAGATCATTACTTTTATAGCCCATGTAAAATAGTTGTCCCTTGTGACACTCATAATGCACTTTTTCAGTTACAGTTCTCTCATAAAATATGATTGGAGAAAGAACAAATTTGTGCTGCCACGGGTGGGTTCAAAGTCTTGCAAGAAAGAAATAAAGTATGACAAAGACTTCTGTGTACAGACATTTAGGTGGTGACTCAGCAGTACAACACATTGTAATTTGTGTTTCCCGTTCAAATTTGTCTACAAATACTTTGACAATATTAACTTTTATGCTGGATCAAGTATCATATCTGCTCCTGCAGCTGACACAAACTTCATGTACTTGGGGTGATTTGGCAGAAATATAATTCTGTGCCTGATCCCAGTTATGCATGTGCTGGAGGACGATCAGGTAGTGCACAGTTATGTACACAGATGACCATGGACCTGCAGTATGAAGTGAAGAGGTGCACTGCTACGTAGACACAGGAGGCAGAGAAGTGAGTTAAAGGAAAGAGAAATTACAGGGGTCTCTAAGCACCGTTACCTTCAACATGACACTGGTAAAAATTTCCTTTTTCATGTTGATGAAGATGTTCTTGTGTTTTCCAGCATGTGGATATAGCAGCGCTGTTGATCAAATACAATACATGCGTAAATGCAACAGATAAATGGGCGTTCACACCATTGCACGAAGCTGCACAGAAAGGAAGGACACAGCTCTGTGCTCTGCTCTTAGCTCACGGAGCAGATCCAACCATGAAGAATCAAGAGGGTCAGACACCATTAGACTTGGCAACAGTAAGTTCACGTTAGCATGCCAGCCACAGGCTGCTCTGGAGGATTTGCTCTGCATATTAAATGCTCCCTGGCATCAGCGGTCCTTACCTTTTGCTGTTCTGAGGTAAAGGGAGATGAGCATCTCCAGGGTGCCTGTTTGTGACCTTTTACCCATGGGTCCAGGCTTTTTCCTTTGTCTGAGATCTTTTTTGTCTAACTCCAAAACAACATCCTAAGATTTGCAGGAGGCTATCAAACTTTTTCTGAAACTGGCATCTGGAAAATTTCTTGTTAGTGGTGGCAGTGGCAGCTGGCTAAAAAGTCTAATATGGTTACATGAATGTTTATGTCCCAGGTTAACCAGTCTTGATGGGACAGGTAATGCAACCAGATTGAATGCTGTGTCTGGTTATAGCATGATTATCTTTCAAGGCCATTGATTATTTTATGGAGAGTGTAAGAAATATCCTCCAGAATAATCTGAGCTCTAGAAAACTCGCTTTGTCATGAGGGATATGAAAACTGAGGGAAAATGAGGATATCTTAATCATGTTCTACAAGAACACGCAAGGAGAAAATTCTTGAAGGTGAGGGTCCTGCTTAATTTAGTCAACAAAGGCTAAATCCAATTGTTAGCTAAGTTCATACTTCTGTATCTCCTGTCTTTTTTTTTTCTATTATAAAACTAAAAGATGTGATTATAGCAAAAGCAGTGGTAGTCTTTCCATTGAAACCTTGATCCAGTGCAAAATGCTTCACCAGAAGTTGAGGCTGACAGAGAAATTATGAGGTGGCATTGTCTGGCCTGGGTTGTGAAGGATTTCGGATAAAGTTGCTGCATTGCTCTTCCTGGCTTTAACACCTATAAAGTCATTCTGCCAGAAAGGAAATTAGATGTACCTTCTTATGTACCTTTAGAAACGGGGAGAAGCCGATTCACCTACGTCTGAGCAGTGAATCAGAATGTTCTTGCAACCATGAATTCCTGTGTTAAAAAAGTTGGCAGTTTTAATGGGGGAACGGAGCAATCAATTAAAACAAATTCAAAGAATTCTTTCCAGAGATCGGTGACTTGTGATAATAGCATCTCACGTTGAATGTTCTTTCTGTTTTTCAGGCTGATGATATCCGAGCTTTGCTGATAGATGCGATGCCTCCAGAAGCTTTGCCTACATGCTTTAAGCCTCAAGCCACTGTTGTTAGTGCCTCCCTGATCTCACCAGCGTCTACGCCGTCCTGCCTCTCCGCTGCCAGCAGTATAGATAACCTCACTGGGCCACTGGCAGAACTAGCCGTAGGAGGAGCATCAAATGCTGGTGATGGAGCAGCAGGAACTGAAAGGAAGGAAGGAGAAGGTGCATTTGCTTCTGGACAAATTTACATTGCTAGGAGTACAGTAGTATCACAATAGGCCTTGCTTTATCTGAAAAGTATTTCTGACTAGCCAGAAAATACTGTACAGCTTGAACTGTTATCTTCATTTTAAAGTGTCTGATGCTTGCTCTGTTCTCATGTGTTCTCCTAGGAGCATACTTGGCTGTTCGGCTGTTTGCTCTCAGTGATCAGGCCTGACTACAAAGGCAGATCTGATTAGGTGCCCAGATGTTCGTTGTTGATTTTATACAGAAAATCCAATGAGAATTATTTTGATGAAGGAATTATTATTGTGATGGCTGAATGATTTTGCTAAGGCTTATTTAACCCTTTGATTAATATCTGGAATGCAAGCTTTATGTCAGCATCTAGGTGATTACATAGCAAAAATACACCCACCCTTCCTTTCCTTCTCTTTCTAATATGAGCCTGTATTTGCCATAGATTGTTTGTGCTTTTTAATAGTTGATTCTGTAGGAACAGTGGTGATCTTTGCACTGAGCTTTCACACAGTGGAAGTGGATTGTTTATTATAGACATAGACAAATTGATTGTAAAAAGAACCAGAGTTTGGAATTTTGAGAATCAGTGGTATTGCTTGGTATTCTTATTAAGGGTTTGTTGTTGTTTTGTGGGTTTTGTTTTGTTTTTGTTTTTGTTTTTGTTTTTAATTCAGGTGCATAGGATATAATGACTTGTTTCTTCTCTTACAGTTTCTGGTCTTGACATGAACATTACCCAGTTCCTAAAAAGCCTGGGTCTTGAACATCTTCGGGACATCTTTGAGACAGAACAGGTAAGTGGCAAGTCTCATCTCTGTTAGTATGTTTAAAAAATAGACTAATCTAATAAATTTGATTGACATTTTCATTCTCTAATTGAAAAAAAGGAAACAAAAAAACCCAACTTCACATCTACGAAAAACCAAGTATGTCCAAGAAAACTGCAAATGAGTCACCAGATACTTTATGGTGAAGTTGAAAAACCTGTGAAAAATCTCATTTGTTATTTGATCCAGATATCCAGTGTCTTTCACGGTCTTATACATACATGATGACTGTCAATTTGGCTTGTATTCTGAGAGTTACAGTAGACCTTGTGAACTTTGAACATGATGGCTGTAACAAAATTAGGCTGGAACGTCACCGGCAGTCTTCAGGAATATCCTTCAGCAGTCTATCCAAACAAGCCTTTCACCACCTGTAGTGCTGCACATGACACTTTGGTTAGATCTAGGAAACCCTGTAGTTTGACTATAAGCTGAAATAAAAATCTAGTTCACCAGGGTGTAGTCACACTAGAGAACGCAGAAACTACGCTTCCTAAGAGGTTAGGACTATAGCATTAACAGGGTTTTGCAGGGCTAGCAAGTTTCAAATGGAATTGAGAGATGGGGGGGGAAAAAACCTGTGAATTTATCAATAATTCACAATATATGAAAAGAATACAACTAATGTTACAGTTTCTCAAGCTTATGTTACTTTTTAGAGCAGAAGTACCTCTAATGTATTTGTAGACTCTTTTTATGTACCATTTCTTCAATGTAAGTGTTACAGTTAAATAGATAATTTGTTCACATAAGCAAGATAAACACAACAGTGGAAGTGAAAGGTACAAGTGCAAGAGACTGGATTTGATGGTTAATTTTTCCCAGGCCTCTGCTGCTGATCTTTTACAAGGGGTCAGTAAACAAACATTTGAAATGTAATGTGTTGCTTACAGAAAAAGTTCCAACTGTTTCCATGAAATGTTACAGGAAGTATCTCCCCAAAGTTAAAACACTATATAATCTTTTTTCCCTTCTTATATATGAAGTATAAGCTCTTTTCTTTAATTTGGAACCGCTTCTATTAAGAAGCGAACCAACCTCAAACCATCGTATATTCTATTCACATTTCTTTTTTCTTTTTGGCTTTGTTTTACTTTTGCTTCCTTAACTCCTAACCTGTTTTTAAGATCGTCCCCTGTTAATAAGATTTAATAATGCAAATCGGATTCACTGTATTCGTTCCTCATTTTGAAAGTGTTTAGCTCCTCTTGTAAGTTTCTGTCTAGTGAAAACAAGCTCATCTTCCTTAAGCTTATTGTTTTAAGCTGCTTCTTCTAAGCACTGCAGTAACTTCATGTGCACTTTTTCACCTTGACTCTAGCCACCTCCTAATGCTTTCTAATATCTGGGTTTCTTCACTTTTTTTTTTTAATATTCTGCTGCACGTGAGGAGTTTCTTCAGTGGCTTTTCCACAGCAATCCCTGTAGCGTTGTTTTCTGCTTAATTGGGCAGATGTTCAGCGTAGCTATTATTTTTTTGCTTGAATTGCTTTCTTTTGAATTGATGATATTCAGTTTGTAGTGAAATACTCATTTCTGTTTGTGCAGTGAAAATAACTACTTACACAACAATGTGAAACTTTGAATGCTTCGAAAATATTGACAGATTTCTCCCAGCATTTGCATGCGTCCTTCTTCTACATAAGTAAAAATACTTTTGAGAGCCTCCTGTGAGAATCAGCTCTTGTTAATTGCTGTAAGAGAAGTAAAAGCTTTGCACAGCTTCAGGCTGTAGCAGCTGGGTATGGTCCTGTGATAGGGAGAGGCTTGCCAGAAGGTGGCAGCAATTAGTAGTGCATCAAAGCACAAAATATATATACGCTCTTGGTTGCACCATGAATACATTCCATTTTCTGAACTGATGGGTCTTCAGCCTTGGGAATTGGAACAGGTTTGGCAAGTGATTTTTTTGTGTGGTCTTTCACCTTTGCAGATAACCCTGGATGTGTTGGCAGACATGGGGCATGAAGAGCTTAAAGAAATTGGGATCAATGCATATGGACACCGCCACAAATTAATAAAAGGTGTGGAGAGACTTCTAGGAGGGCAGCAAGGTAAATATGACACTTTTACTGGTTAGTCTAAGTGTAGCTCCCAGAAGTCACCTTCTGTAAATGTAGGCATTGTCACCAGGACTTGAAAGAATCCAGATGTCAGGAGAATGTACTTGCTGGCAGACCTCGTGACTGGGTGGGTTGTGACAGGTAAAGAACATATTGAGGAAATAGAGGACCGAGTGATCACTCGCCTTTCCAGAGAATGGACACCCCTGAGGCAGCTGCAAAGGCTGTGCCCATTTCCAGGGACTCTGTTTCACCCAGGCGGGAACTTTTGGATTGACTTGCCCTATGTACCTACCCTCAGGCCAGTTATCTCCTGAAGGGTGGACCTGATGGAGTTTTTTGCTCTCCCACACTTCTCAGATGCTTCTCTTGAAAGCGGAAACAATAAAATGCAATTATGTCCCACATGGCATTTTCCTTCTCTCTTGAAAAGCCTCTGCTGCTAATGGAGGCATTTTATCTTTCCAAGGTTGTGCTTCTGCCTTGTGTTTATTTTGTATTTCCTGCTATACTGGGGTTATTTAAGAAGAATAATGATGATGCTGGATACAAATAGAGCTGGTGCTGTTTTTTTACTCCTTTAATTCCTTCTCTTTGCAGGCACCAATCCTTATTTGACTTTCCACTGTGTGAGTCAGGGGACCATTCTCCTTGACCTTGCTCCTGATGATAAGGAGTATCAGTCCGTAGAAGAGGAGGTATTGCAAGTACCTTTTTTAATGCTCCAGTGGCAGTGTATTTCTCTTTTCACGTGTAACCCATCAGAGCTAAAATGTGCAATGCATATTGAAAATTATAAAATGGTACTTTGGTGTGTGAATCTCATAAATCTGACATGAAGTTTAGGGCTCTTCATTTGTCTTTATGTATAGAGTAATGGTGGAAATTACTTTGCTGTGTCCTGCCAATTTTTTTTTTTTAATAAGTGGTCTGTCTGTTTGCTTAGTGTTATCCCAGTTTTGCTTTGTTGTTGTTGTCATGTTTTGGATGTCATCTCATAGCAGGGATTTCCAGAGCTTTCTGTAGATAAGTTGACCTGCAAAAATGAAAGGCTGTGAATGAAGACCAAGGGATCAAGGCCTTGCAAGTCTGTAGGCATTCTCTGTGCTCAGGCTGTTTCTGCATGTGAACCAGCTTGTTTTCTCTTGTCTCAGTGGCTTAGTTAATCTGTAACCCAGATAAACAGCTCTTGGATAATTGAGAATTGACTGTAATTTTGCCTCCCACACACACATGCTCTTTTATTTAAGTAAACTACAAGCAGATACCATGAAAAGAAACTTTCTGAAGAGCTGTGTTTGGAAGAAACTCCATTTTATTGTGTATTTGCTATTTGTGTAGTGTTCCTGCGCTGTAGCACAGAAGCATTTGGAGTCTGTTTAAAAGTCTAGATATTCAGGATTGCTGCCAGCTTCAGCTGGAATATTTTTGATTAGTAACTCTGTAAACTGGAGGTTTTGTAGATCTTTTTTATAAACTTTTTATGACAGAAAGGGTCACTTGTCTGCCATAGTAAATTGCGATATTTATTTGAGCTGATACTAAATGTTGTTGCTGTAGCTATAAGTACCTCTGGAAGAGACATGATGAAACCGTTGAAATTCTGAGGGGCTGCTAATGACATAGGAAAATTTACAGTTCAAGCATTTTCCTATCACTAAGAAATACAAACTGTACTCATTAGAAACACATTTGTTATTACCTCAAAATGATCTTTTTTGTATATTAATTTTTAAAGATTGGGTTGTTTTCTAATCTAAAGCAGATTTTCTAGTTGTGTATGATTTTGATAGTGCCACTGTTCTCGTTTTTCCTCTGTAAATTTTTATTACAAGATTGGATAATTGCATCATCCAACTTCTCTGTTGTGGAACAGCATAGCACATTGGATGCCTGAGTAATAAGGGTGTACCTCAGTTTAAAATTGGGAATATTTTTTTTTTGACACCTTTTAATTAATTTTCAATCAAGATTGTCTGTTGTTACCAGTGATATACGGAGATATTGCATGAATACTTTGCCTTGCTAGCAAGCTTTGTGTGCTGAACATTGTTGTGTTCATTTACATAGATGCAAAGTACAATCCGGGAGCATCGGGATGGTGGAAATGCTGGTGGGATCTTCAACAGGTACAATGTCATCAGGGTAAGTTTCAAAACCTCTTAATTCTATGTGGTAAAATAAGTTGTTACTTACACAACCAGGCAGAATTGATTTGATGGATCACCCTTTTATATTTAAAGTTCTTTGTTGAAACAATATTCAGGAGCAGAGTTAAAGCAAGTGCTAAATGCTAAAATTAGACTGATCGTGTGCTCTGCAGATGGAATGAGGGAGAAGTGTCCACTTGTGCTCTTAAGGGAGTCTGAAGAACTGATATTGAAGACAGAGGTGGTAAAGAGCCTGACTTAACGTTTCACAACCTGATTTAATTTCAGAGGTCTATAACTTCTGTATTCAACTTTGCAGCACAGGTTTTGTTTTTTTTTCTTAGAGTAGTCTTTTCTTGCCTTTTTCAAGGAGATTTTTTAGGGGGGGAAAGGATGAGTATGACTTTTTATTAAAAGTTTCTATCTCCCTATGCTACTTTGGATCTTGACATCTCCTTCCTTGCCCCTGCCAACTAGAAAAATACTTTTACAAGCCCTGGCATATCAGGAAATGGAGTGTTGTCTTTCTGAGAGAAAGTACACTTCCTAGTTCCTTTTTTTGGGGAAGGAGGAAATAGAGGAAATCGGAACAGAACTTGGTTCCTAAGCTCCAGCAAACCCCTGCTACATATCTGTTCAGAGCCTTAGCAGCTTGGCCCAGTAGATCATATGTCCTGAAGTAAACTCTGCTTCCATCCTACTCCCAACCGAAGGTGAAGTCCTTTACAGAAACCACAGTGGTATTAGAGCATGTGGCTAGAACAATATCTCAAGATAGATTAAACAGCACGTCTTCTAATTTCTTTCCTCAGAAGTTGTTTCGTTTCATAAAAAAATTCAACCTAAACCAGACAGCAAGCCTCAAAAACCTAGCTCAGATTGTTCAACAGAGCTCAAAGCAGAGATGGAAGGAGTTTCAGACAGTTTGTAGTTCTTGGTGGTATTACAGGCTCTGAGGGGAGAAGCCTGAAAGTCTTCCTTAAACCTGAGAACTTAGGCTGCAATTTCATAGTAGTTCTAATCGTCTGTTAAGTGTGTGCTACCAACTTGTTTGAAAGACTTCAGCCTTGCATGCAGAACAGCCATGGCGTTTCTTCATACTACTCATGTGCCTTACTTTCAGTTTCTCTGTCAAATTTATGCACTCTGTGAATCTGTATTCCATTTCAATTCCAATTCAAGTATGGTTGGACCTCTTGTACCACTGCAGATTCAAAAGGTCGTGAACAAGAAGTTGCGTGAGAGATTCTGTCACAGGCAGAAGGAGGTCTCAGAGGAGAATCATAACCATCACAATGAACGCATGTTGTTTCATGGTAAGGAAGTGATCTCTATTTGTATGTACTGGTATTTAACAAAGAAAAAAAAAAGCTTAGAAGGACCCACAGGCAATGTTAATGTTGCTCTGTCACCATCCTGTACAGTAATTGTATTTCTACTCTAGAAATGCAGGGGTGTGAGGGGGGTGGAGTTAGTCTGTGTGGTTACTGCAATCTGAAAAGCTACACTAGGTAAAAAAATACATTAAAAAAAAAAAAGCGGGGGGAGGCGAAAAGGGGGTTTTGCTAAGCCATATCTTAGTCATTTCCAGTAAGGCTGCTGTGAGAAAGACAAGCTGTCTTCTAAAGAAGGGGAGTGGTACGCAATAAAAGCGTTTTACTCTGGCAGTTCAGGGAAAGGATCAGGGAAAGGAATCAAAACTGTCCATGAGTTTCAGCAAGATGTTCTTTAGAAGCATCCAGAAGTGCCTACAAATGACAGTTGCCTGAGGGTCCTTCTGCCCTAGATCCTTCTATGATTCTGTGTAGGAAATTGGTTTTGGGTATGATTGTCATGACATCTTGCCCCATCTTAACCAATACTGACTGCTGGAGAAGGTGTGCACTGACAAGATAAATTGCACTGAAATGTGAGTGGGGGGAAAGCCATTTAATGAGATCTGTGAAATGAGTAAGAAATATGAGTCACACGTGGGATCTTGGTATATAACGATAAATCCCACACATCACTGCATCCTGCTGGGTATCGCCCCCTTCCAGCTGACTGAGCACTCTTTCTGGTATTTAATGGTCTATTTGAGGCAGACAAGCTCCTCTTGACATAGTCCTGTATTACTATAGAGCTTAACAAGTATGTATGGTAACACATCGTTTTGTGTCATTCTGTTCTAGGGTCTCCTTTTATTAATGCTATCATTCACAAAGGATTTGATGAAAGGCATGCATACATTGGAGGAATGTTTGGAGCTGGAATTTACTTCGCTGAGAACTCCTCAAAAAGCAACCAATATGTGTATGGGATAGGGGGAGGAACAGGCTGTCCCACACACAAAGACAGGTCCTGTTATATCTGCCACAGGTACGAGTCCAGCAGAGTTCCCTGTATGTAATTCTGGCTGTCCTGGTTTTTACGATCCTGGCACAGGAAGAATTGCAGGGAAAGAATAGCCACCTGAGCTTGGTCATGGCAGGAAGAATGCAGTTTTCCATTTGTCAAGGCTGAACAAAAAAGGATACAAATGCAGCGAGTCCCACAGAAAGGTCAAAAATTACATCTAAGCATGCAGTGAATATAAATCAAAGTGAATTGTGGCTCAGGAAAGAGGCTTGAAACAGCAAGTTTGAAAATGAAGAGTCAGGGGAAAATAGCAATTAAACTCCAGGCACTCTCAGAACAGAACTGCAGTGCAAAGTGTTGGTCAGCAGTACGGTGTTGTACTATGGTTCAGATAATTTTGGAGGTGGTGAACAGGACTTAATCAGTTTTGTTTTGTACTGGGGTAGATCAATGCTTTTCGCACTTTGACACCTGTCCATACCCTGCTGGTAGGAACACAAAGTTTCAGCTTCTTTCAACAGCTTTATATAAAATGAACTAGAACAGGCCTTCACGTGAGGGCTGAACAAAGTGTGTGTTTTCCCTTCTGCGTGTCAAAAAAGAGGGTTTTTTGGGGTTTTTTTGTGACAGGCTTTATATATACAGCCTTAGAACTGGTTTCTAAAAGTGTTTCTCCAAAAAGCCTTGAGAAATTAATTGTAACAAAATAAACTCAAAAGTCTGAAATCATTCTGGAAGCATACAACTCCCAGTAAGATATTTTAAAGTGATGTTTTCTTTTTTTCTTTTAGACAAATGCTCTTCTGTAGAGTGACCCTTGGAAAATCCTTTCTTCAGTTCAGCACAATGAAAATGGCTCATGCCCCTCCAGGGCACCATTCTGTTATTGGCAGGCCAAGCGTGAATGGACTTGCATATGCTGAATATGTTATCTATAGAGGAGAACAGGTATGTAGATTAGCAAGGATCGGGTTTACGGAAGGGCAGAGCTTGGAGCTGGAAAAGGGATGTGACTGATTTCCATACCAAATGTGCTGTGATAACCTGGTTGATTAGATTTTTATTATTTTTTCGTTTAAATGTGGAAATAAACAGTGAACTGTATCAAGCCAGCCAATGCTACTCCTGTTCACTGAGCTTCTCTGATTTACAACACGCAGAATTGCCTAGTTCCCCCTGTGCAGCACTGCTAGAGTCTATTAAGAGTTGTAGTTTCTCTCAGTAGCCACTGTTTCTCCCATTACATTTTACTGGCATTACTGCATTAACAAGAACACATGCATTTCTGGGGCTCTTCTACATATTGAGGATTTGGGGCTTTTTACTTGTAGATTCCCAGCCACGACAGTGTCACTGTCTGCCAGAGACTACCCTTAAATGGTAGCTGAAGTAGCACAGCAATCTTCAGGAGCTGATTTTTAATCTGAATAACTCAGCTAGACTCTTACTCTAGAAGTGGTTTGCTTACTACTCTGATGACTCCAAGTTATATCTTAAGTTCAGGTTGGAAGGGACCTTGGGGAGATCACCTAGGCCAGCCTCTTGTTCATGCTGAATACAGACCAGATTGCTGAGGGCTTTCTTTGACCAGATAGGTCTTGAAGGCCTCAGAGAATGGCATTTCACAGCCTCTTCCAGCAGCTTGTTCCTGTGTTTAATTATCCTCAGAGTAAAAAATATGTTCTTTGTATGCAATAGGAACCTCCCCTGTTTTAATCTCATTCTCCTGCACAACTCAGAAGAGAGCTGTTTTCTCAGTAGCCTTCCATATGTGGTGGAAGATTGCTATGAAGTTGCACAAGACCTTCCCTTTTCTGAAGTGAACAAGCCCATATCCCTCACCCTTGCCTTGTTTATCCTGTGTGCTCTCCCCATGACTACTTTCTTGGTCCTTTGCTGAACTTGGCTCCAGCTTGTTGGCATAGTTCTTGTATTGGAGGGCCCAAAAGTTGTATACGGTTGTCTAGGTTCCTCTGAATAGGACCATGCCCTCCAGCAACTTTAGCCTTGTTCTGGGACTGAACCTGCTGCCAGCTGTTTTCAGAAAACACTGGACAGATTATGTGCTTTGGGTGTGCCAAGTATTTTACTGCCAGTAAAGACACTTGCAGGTCACATGGAGAGTCAGTGAGCATTTTGGGGTCAGACTATATCGGTCATCTGAGATTTTTTAATAACTTACAGGCACTGACTGATCTGTAGGATTAGCTAACAAGGAGAGTAACTCTGGTTGTGAATTCCTGTTGCACGCAGAATTTCTGGCAGTGTCTGCATGGAAGAACCATCTTTCTTGCACTCTGTGAACAGAGAGCTGATTCTTGCACTGTCCTTCCTAGTCACTGTTTAGTGAAATCCAAAATGTGAACTTGCTGAGCGTACCATACCCTTGCATAAAGTAAAAAGTTGTTTGTTTTTTTTTCCCTTGATTTACTTTCAGGCATACCCGGAATATCTCATTACATACCAGATTGTGAAACCAGAAGCTCCCTCACAGACAGCAACAGCAGCAGAGCAAAAGACCTAGTAGCTACAGAGCAGTGAAGAAGGATGTGACTTCAATCTTGGACTGGTTGGATACGTGTTTCAGAAAATCAGTATCATATAAAATTCTTAACAACCTGGAAATAAGCTGTAGGTCTTTTATAAAGCATTGCTGTCTTGGATACGATAAGAGTAACTCTTGCATACTCAACTGCTACTGTTCCTTTTGAGGAAAGTTTACAAGGGACTGCCTTTTAATAACATATCTCAGGCTCCTAGTCTCTGCAGTTACCACATGTAAAATAATGTTGTTTTGATCTAGACTTTGGGAACATTATTGTGCAAACAGAAATCTTTATCAGTGCCATCTCGCATGTTAAAATTTCCGACACTACTATCCTAGTTATTTTATTTGCAGATAAATTGCATTAAGCCCATAATTTTCTTTTCAGCATACGCCATTCATTTTATGTTTTCAAGAGATCCTAGTCAACTATTTATTTTCCTTTTGTATTCTGAAGTTGAGCCGGAACCTTCTTAAAGATATTTTGCACAAAGTCGAGTCGACTAAAATCATTAACAATGCAATATGAATTTCATCTGAGAAGGGGCTAGGTCCAGCTCTTCAATATAGGGTTTTTTTGCACACCTCTGAGCAAACGATAATATGAGTGAGTGTGACTTTAGAGTGGAAACAAATCACGTTAGTTCGCTGCTGTGTCTGTGTGAGTTTCCTGGGGGAAGCCCTAGGAAGTGTTCGCAAGGGTAAATCCAGTGCTTGTGCTTGGAAGAACTTCCCTGAAAGCAGGTCAATGCCCTCTGCTGGCATCTCTAAAAGAACGTTTTAAGTACATGCAGTTTGTGAAATGTTCTCCAGTTACAGTGCTGTATGGTTTTGCTGGGAGATAGCAGATGAAAAGTCAGAAGATTGCATACACAAGGGCGTATCTGGTTCATGTCCCTCTATAATATGAGACCCAGTAAATGGGTTCCAGACTGGTAAGGGAGAGTGTATTATAGCAGTTTCATGTCACATCTTTTTGTGTGACATAACATTGAAGAGCTTAAGGGATTTACAAAAATAATAATTTTTTTAAATATCAATTTTACATTTTGATGAGAACAAACTTTTAAAACATCAGTTGGCAAGTGGATTTGTTTGCAGGTATACCAGAGAACAAAGCTAGGATTTATTCAGCCTAATCCCCATCCCCGCAAGTTCCCAGGTTTATTTCACTGGGTAGGAGAAAGTTATTTTTAAGCATTGCATAGCACAGCATCAAACAATTTCATAAGTCCCCCCTAATGGAGGATATGTATTTAATAAAAGTAGAAACTGATTCCTTTTTTGTGTTCATTTTACAGCTTTAGAGAAGGCTGAAAATGGAGGCATGTTAATTTTTTTTTTTAACAACCAATACCAGGAGACGTGCTTCAGTGTTTGAGCATGTAATGACTGGAGGAAAAAAAATGTTCCTTTGAACACAACACACTGTACATTTCCCTGTCAACCAGCACTATTTAGCATCTGATGATCCAGTTCGTGCATTCAGGTTTTATCCCCCTTAAATCAAGGAAAAGACAGAATAGTGTGCTTTTAGTTTGTAGAAGTGTGTGCTCCCTACAAGTGGGATTTTGCTGACATGTTTGGGTAAAACAAACTTAAACCTGAACAGCTTTTCACTTTCAGCATTGACAAAAAATTTTCATTTTTAACATAAAGACGTTAACGTTGAAGCAAGTTACCCTCACGGAGGAATTTCACCCACTGTAAAATCAGTCATTTGATGCAATCTGGCTACCTGCACATCATCTGTTTGTAATATCTCTGAAGAAAACCTTAGAAATAGCAATACTCCAACAGATCTTGAACTTTGGGTTTTATTTTTCTTGAGCTGGCAGTGGATATACAGTTCCCGCTTCATTTTGTGACCTGATTAAATATGTAGCTTTGAAGTCCAAGCCAGGCTCTAGCCTAGTTGTCCTTTTAATCAAATTTCATTGATAAAATTGGGTGCTTGTATTTTGGCTACTTGTTTAATAGTGTTAGGATTGCAAAGATCACCACTAGGCTTTGAAGCTTTGTATTCATCATTTAAGTTTGGGGTTTGTTTTTAACTTAGTTAATAATGGAGTGGGGGGATGTGACTATCTACACTAGGGTTTCAGATAGCGGTGAGAGTGAGTGTTGCTCACCATCCCCTCTTAGACATAGTTTTAAATGGTAAAACAGTTGTGCTGCTTAGGTGAGCAAAAAGTGGTTAACGTGGGTGTGGAAGTTAAAAGCTTTACATCTTTCAAAAACAAGAACAAACTTGAAAACGAAAACCCCACCAAGCCCACACCAGATTCTGTTCTTGCTTGTTGTTTCCTGTGTGCTGATTGAACTAATGGCTAGTCTGGATTTCTTCTGCAGCCTTGAACTTCTAGAGGCTAAAAATACTGTCCAGTATCTTCGAACTGCCAGTGTTAACGTACCTGATGTTCTGTGCAGAGTAAAGGTGCTGTGTGAGGAAATCATTTTGCAGTGGTTTTTGTCTCATAACGACGTGATCTCATATCCGTTTGTGGCCAGACACAGAGGAGTACCCAGGCTTGATGATGCATCTGTGTGTTGTAGAAACCCATGCAGAAGTAGCCTCTGCCTCTCCTGGCGTATGTTGTTGTAGCTCCTCTTACAGTTTAAAACAAAGTGAGGATCTGACCATCGATAGCAAAGTTACCCATGAAAAAGCTGGTTGGTCGTGGTAGAGCTGCTAGAGCTGCAGTTGGCAGGTTGTTAACGGTACAGATGCTGCTGCTTTAGCTAAGGGAGTTAACTTGATGCCTCCTAATTGTAGAGAATGGGACGTTAAAAATAGCACGCCCCCATAACCAGGCAGCTGCTGCCTTCTGAGAAAGGAAGTAGTTTTGCAATTTTCTGAGAAGGGCGGTCCCCTGGTAACGGGATGCTCATCTGCAGCACTGGAAGGCACGGCAAGAACTGAGGATGCAAGAACATGCTGGGCTAAGCCATCTCATAGGCTTGGGAGCCTGGGCACCTCTCACTGGCTCCAGAAAGAGCTATTCCTGCCGGGACAGAAGGTGGTGTCTGCTGGGGAAAGGGGCAGTTGTGTCTCAGGCCTGTTGATTTTTGTCCGTGTCCCTTTGAGGCAGCATTTTGAAATGTCTGTGCAGTTCGTGACAGGACCTTAGTAGGCAACACAGAGAGAAGCTTCACCACATAGCAAAGAAGGGAGGGTTCTGCTCTCCGTTGCTGAAATTGTTTCTGTGAGACAGATGAATTAGGTACCTGGTGCAGAGTGACATTGCAGTCTGAATGCTGTCAACAAAACTTCTGTTAGGATTAAACGCAGAGGGTACAGTACCTTAATAAGGTGTATCTTATTTTCTCATCCTTATTTTTATCTGCCAGTTTATTTTGATCCCAGCTCCACGGAGACTGTTACAAACCTCTTGTACTAATTCCACCATTCTGCAGTCACTGTTGGTCTTTGTGTGGTATCGATGTTTTCTAATCTCTGTTTTCAATATTTGCACGTGATGCGATTGAATCCCACTGCATTACGCAGCAGGAATTTATTTTGCCTGCAAACTGTTATACTTTGCTTATTGATAACGGAATACCCCAAAACACAATTCTACACTGAAGCAAAAAGAAAGCCCCGCAACATGTTGTGGAGTGCTGGCTTTGATGGGCATCAGGCACAGAAAAGACATGTGGTACATGGGACGGAGTAGCTTCTGGAGAAGGACACTTCCTTGGCTCTGGAAACCAGCTGATCCTACTGTTTGTTGTAGGTTGGAGGAGATGTCTGCTCCCCCATGAATGCATGAAGTGCTGAGGGATGCTAACACGTCGTGCCACTGCGTGTCCTGTGGCAACTACTTAAGACAGTGGCAAATCTTCTTGAAAATGACTCCATCCCTGCAGTGAAGTCAGAGCTCCTGCACGGTGCGTGCTTACCTAGAATTTCCACATGGGACTGTTAACAGAAATTACCCAAAACAGTTTTTTCCAAAAGATGGGTAAAAGGAAGGGTCCAACCACAAAACCAAATTAGCTTGAACGTTGCTAATCATTCTCAGAAGCTGAGGAAGTGTGTGAATTTATTTTTAATGGGATTTTTTCCTTTCCATGCTGCTTCGCCACAGAAAAATTAGCTCAAAAATCTAAAAGGAGATGTAGCTGATGCATGCTTCAGTCATTTTAATCCAGAGCGCGCTCCAGGTCTTTCAGAGAGCGTCAGGACACGCGCAGAGCTGGAGTGGCAGTGTTCCCACCTCTCTGAACGCATCGCGGATGTGAAACCTAGAGGGTCAGGGGACAGCATGTGTGTGTTAAAACTTCTGAAGCAAGGTGAGTGAGCCCATGAATCAGTAGGGAACACAAGAAGAGGATGCATTTCCCATTATGCTAACACATATGCCTGTCAGGTCGTATTATCCAACTGGTTTTGATTTATCTATTTCTGTCTTACTGAAGCTGTTGGTGGCAAGTTTTAGTGTTGGTTCCATTAATTATTAATGTAGTTTGATTAGAGTCTCTGTATTACAAGGTAATTTTGACACTTTCTTCTTAACATCTGCAGAACTTGCTTCAGCTTTGGAAATTGAAATGAGATTTTTTCTGTGCCACAGTCCTGTACGCTTGTGCATCTTCATTCCTAATTGCTTTCTCTGCCACACCAAATGGCAATTGGTACCTGGGGGTTGAGTTTTTAGGCCCTTTTTTATATAACTTGTTTTCATAACTAGCCCTGTGTGTTTCCTCTCTTGGTTGCCAATTACCTGGAGCTGGGTTATCATTTATTTATTTCCTCCTTTACCCTCTCTCAAAGAAGATGGGCAGGTTCTCAGCCTACCTACAGGTGGACTTTAGGTAACATCTTTGTAACAACTGAGTTTGATCTATAAATGTGCTTGGCTAAATGTCTGATCTGCAATACTTGTAATAGTTTAAAATTCAATAAATGCATTTTTAACAGTTGCTCTGTGAAAGCTGAGTGTTTGCGCAAACTGCTGTTCTCTCTTGGTCTTAGGACAAACCCATGCCAGCCACAAATGTTGAAAACAGTTTTATTTTTATTTTCTCCAAACAATTTGTTTTCTCCCTCCCTCAAGCAATAAATAAAAAGTTAATTTCTAAAAAAAAAAAAGGGGGGAGGGGGGAACAAAACCATACATATGTACATCAGCCACACAGGCATCTTGTGTTGGATTGGACTGTGGGGGGAAGGAGAGAGGTAGGGTGGGAAATAAGGCTCCAGGGGGGTTGAAGGTGAGGCATGTTCTAGGCTTGGACCAAAAGCTGCAGCAGCATTGCACAGGTGAACAAGACCCAGCTCAGGGGGAGAAGGGCAAGTTGTACAGAGTCCAGCCTGTGGCACACACCAGTCATGAGGTGGAGGAAGTTTGGAAATGCTGAATGGATGGGTGACATCCCTGGGCCAGCCACCTGCTGCTCTCCATTACAGCCCAACCATGTCCCATGCTGCTGGATGAAGAGCAGCAGTGGGATGGATAGAGAGGAAACCAAACAGAGTAATGAAAAGCCCAGACTACTGCCCACACATCTTCTGTCTCCTCTTGAAGCCACAGGAGATTGGACATAAGTTTTGCAGGAACCAGAGTTCCAGAGAGGCAAGAAAAGACACGTTTAGGACTAAACCTCCTCCAACAAGCCATCTCCCAGCCAGAGGTTGCTTTCCCCCACAGGAATGGGCTCAGCTGGTGACTCGGCAGGTGCCTGCCAGCTCCTGCATCGCTTCCCCAGGTGCGGCCAGGGGTGAGTATGACTGCCCGCAGCCCTGTGCCACCACTCCTGCTTGCCCCAAGGCCCTGCCTGCCGCTCTGCTCCTCGCCCAGCGCAACTGGCTCAGGTAAGCAGCACCCACCCATGTCTCTTTGTGCGAGGGGGAAGGACTGCTGCACGATAAAAAGAGGGTATGCTCCCTTTTCAACCCAGATGAGCTAGAGACAGAAATAAAGAGAGAAGGGGAAGTGTATTTTTTTTTTTAAAAACAGGACAATAAAATAGGGATGGAAATAGATGAAGACCAGGCACTTGAGGAAACCCAGTATACTATTTTTTTTTTTTTCCTCCCCCAAAGAGCCTGGACAATGTCAGGGTTTGTGGCTTTCACAAGTTTCATGCTTTCAAAACATAAAATTAAAAAGCAAAACAACCAAGATGAGGTAAGAAATTTCTCTACGAAAAAGACGTTGAGTCCAGGGTGAACGGCAGTGTCCGGCACTATTGCTTAACAATACGGGGCTCCATGCCCACCTGCCCCCTCCACACCTGGCACTATCTGCCTGGCTGGCCTCAGCCCCTGAGCTAACAGCTGGGCGATGTGGTGATGGGGCTGTGCAGGTATGGGAGGCTGCTGGGGGTGGCATGGACACCGACAGAGACTGGGAAGCTGAAGACAAACTGGGAGGTGGGGGTGGAGGTGGCCTTGCCCCTCTCCCGCAGTGTCCCCGAGGGGCTGACAGCTTCCACTGCACATGAGGTGGCCAACACCTGCGACTCAAACTGCAGCAGCTGCCCCATGAAGCTGAAGTTAGGGGAGATGATGCTCCGGCGCTGCTTGACAAACTCAAAGGCCTCCTCCAGCTTGACACGCTTCTTCATCATCAGGTAAGCCAAGCAGATGGTGGCAGAGCGGGAGATACCAGCCTGGCAGTGGACTAGGACCCGGCCACAACACTCCTTCACCGAGTCTGGAGGACAACAGGGGATGAGAGGTGAGACCAATGCCCTTCCAACAAAGCCCAGCCCCTCGCCAAACCTGCAGGTGGTGGCTGACCTCCCTCCCACCAGTGCAACAAATGGCCTGGACTCTGCTGGACCCCGGTTTCCTCTGAGCCAAAGGCTCCAGGTCTTTGAGGCAGGAAGCTCCCCCCGCTGGTGAAGGAGACACACGGACACAGCTCCTCTGTGCAGGTACTCACCGATGTATTCAATTGCCTCCATGAACCAGGAGCTGATGTCAGCTTTGTGGTTATCCTCCACGGGGATACACTTGTACTGGTAGTGCCCCTCGAAGTGGTTGGGGCAGTCTGAGGAGACGTTGAGCAGGGCTGTGATGCCCAGTGCATCAAGCATGTCCCGCCGGGCAGCGTGGTAGGCGCTGCCAAGGTAGAGGAAGGGAAGGATTTCCACAGGGCCACCCTGTTACAGAGAAAAACAGATATGGGGGTGACCAGGGGACAGCAGTGGGCAGGACACACATCCAGATGGCTTGGAGGCCCTGAGGAGTGCAGGAACCTGGCACCTGATCCAGGGACCCCAAAAGAGGGAGCCGAGGCTGCCTTTCTGAGCTGTTAAACCCATTTCAACCCTCCCTCCCCCACCCTATTCATCCCCTTCAGGAACGGGCAGGAGTGGTTAACAGGGTTTGGACTTGTCCACTCCGCAGGGAGCACAAATGCCCTGTGATCAGGAGAACCACCATGCTCTCCCACGAGAGGAAAGGGAGCAGGGCTTTGGCTCTGCAGGCCTCAGCTGAGGGAGAGCAGAGAGACTCCAGCAGGACCAGGCCTCAGCGCTGGAAGAAGCGGTCAAACTAGCTGAGCACCGGGCTTCTAGACATACCTGGTCATGAAGGGGGGTCCCACAGGAACTGCAGCCCAAATCCAGGGGCTCGGCGCTGGTGGGGGGTGACACATTGCTCAGGGACTTGGTTTTTGCACAGAATTCAGGGTACTCCGAGGAGAAACGCTCATAGCCCCCTGCAAGAAGAGAGGCAGGAAGCGTTACCCCAGGCTGCACGCACAGCACTGCAGAACAGCATAGCTGCAGCTGACGCGCTTCACCGTGCCCCTTGCCACTAGATGATGCTACAGCGATGGGGAGTGGTCTCCTGCCCCAGGATGAGCAACCAGGCTCCTGGCAGCAAGAGGGGGAATCCTTGAGGACCCACCACTCCCTTGGAGCAAGAGCTCCAAGAGCTCTGCAATGCTCTTGGCTTCCCGAAGTCTCTGGTCCAAGGTTTAGTCCCCTACACGTTGCCAGCCAAAACCCCAGACAGAGGCCAAGGTCGCTCTCTAAGATGAAGGAGAGAAGACTTGTTGCCAGCATCCTCTGACTTTAATGGGAAAAGCTGCTCCCAGGCCAAAGGCTGTTCAGTTCTCAGCTTCCCTCGACACATCATCCTGACACAAAGCACGGGGAGGTCTCACCCTTTCCCAGCCTGATCCTCCAGCCCAGAGCTCCCAAAACAACAGGCCAGGGAAGCCCTGGCACTGGCCAGGTAAAGTGAAGCTAACCCCACAGCAAAGCTGCTCTCCAGAGACAGGTGTCCGCTGCCTCTCAAGCACTCGGGTGTGAGCTGAACATGGAGGTGAGTGCCCTGTGACAGAGCAGCTTGCTCCTTTGACCTGCTGCCAGGGGATAAGCAAAGGTGACTTCGGATCTTCCTAACGGCAGGGAAAACACGAGCAAACCCCATCGACTTCCCAGGACGGGGAAACTGCAGCGCTGGCTGCAGATAAACCCCTCTCCCATTCAAATCAAATCAACAACCCTGACACCCTTACAGAGTTTGAACGGGAGCCTTAAAACTAACAGAAATCAGGTATTTTACTATCACCACAGGAATCTAGCTAGACCAAGCCCTGGCTCCCAGGAAAGCTCCTGAAGACTCCCCCCAGCTGCAGGACCTTTGCCTGCAGATTTGAGCTTGCCAGAGCACGCACAGCAGGGCACATATTCCTCTATCCAGCCTTAGCTGAGGCTGCCCTGAACAAGGCTGGGTGTTCAAAAGACCCGTGGATGCAAACATCTCCAGCAAAGCAGCCCAGGAATCGCTAGGCAGCTAGGGACCAGTAGTGCCAGCACCCCATTGTCCTTTATGGTTTCCTCCCCCTTCGCAAGGACGGGCTCCAGTACCTTACAGCAGAGATGTGCATATGCATCACTGGTTTTGCATTGTCCCTCCCACATGAGCAGGACAGTTTGCAGAGGCTGCGTTTCCAGGGCCTGACATCCCTTCGAAGTCCTACTGGTTTGATGTGGAGGAGCACCCAAAACCGAGTGCCCCTGTTAGATGTTCTTCAGGAAGTCTGATCTGAAAATCCCAGGATCTACCTCATCCCACTCCGGTGACCATCACACCACCCTGAGCTGCCCACGGTGATATGCAGAAACGAGCTCCCTCCTTGGAAATGTAAAGTGTCCCTTTCAAACAGTCAAAGGTGTTTCTCTTCAATGTATCTCATCAGATCTAATGCCGGTTCAGTCGGGCACCACATCCAGCAGCTCCATGCAGTGGTGTGCAGATCCCGGCTGTGCATGCAGGCCCTGCCCGGCACAGGAACCACGCTCTGTGGGTGCCCATCGCCAAGCAACATCCAGCCAGGCTGTTTCACAGGGAACCTGGCAGCAGTCAGACCTGCACAAAACAGATCCGGGTCTTCATCCTGACCCGCACCCAACAGATCTGCATTTGGACTGGCACAGTGCTGGCTTAGCACGGCTCTTGTGAAGTAAGAGCCAGCTCAATGATTTTAATAGCTCTGTGCCAAGCGAGGAAGAGGTTTCCAGTGCCAAGACCAGGTCTCTAGGAGCCCGTTCCTTAAAAAGAAAAGATTGGAAACCCCAAACAACCTCCTGTGAGAACCACAGGGGCACTAGAAGCCCTCAGCTGACAAAGGCCACCCTTGAAGCACAGCTGCGTGTCCTGCCACATGCGTGGCCCCCAGCACCATGACGGGTCCTGGCAGAAGACCCGAAAGCACATTCCCGAGCGAGCCCTCGCTGTGCATGCACTCCCGCAGCAGCGCGTCGTATCGCATCCTTGGAACAGCTCCTGCTGTTTTTACTGTATCTAGTACAATAGGAGCGCTACCTCCTCCATCTATCAAACCTCTTAATGGATTTGCTACTCTGCATACGCATCCTCACCCCTGCTGTAAGTAAACCAAGGAATAAATTAGCTCTCAGGCTGTAAACAAAAAAGAAAAAAAACCCCACAGAGCTCATGCAGGAACCCCAGCTGAGCATCCCCCTCCCCTAAATCATCTCACGGCAGCCCTGAGGACCAGCAGCTCCAACAGCATCTCATTGAACGCATGGCGGGGGGGAGCCCCCATCGATGCTGTAGCCGCAAAAGGAGCCCAGAGGCACCCCCCGGGTGGGGGGTTCTGCCCACTGCAAAGCCACATCGGCGTGACACCGGGTATTTGGTCCCGCACAGATACCTTCTCCGCGCCGCGGGGCTGGGGACGCACTCAAACAAAGAGGGGGGGGATCCCCCGGCTTCCCTCGGGAGCGGCTTGTGCCATTGGGTTTGCCCCTCCACCCCCCCGCACCACGGGCTCTGCCGGCCGGTGCCCGGCGGGGGCACGGCGCCTGCCCCGCCGCCGGCCCAGCCCGAGGTGGCGCAGCCCGCGATCCCCTCGGGCTACCCACGCGTGGGCTGGGTGGACCGCCCCAGGACCCCACAGCCTGGCTGGCTGCGCCCCCCTCCCCGCAAAGCGCAGCACCCACCCCCCACCCCACCCCCTTCCCCCGCTCCGGCTCCCAACTCCAGGAGGCGGGAAGCGGCCGGACCCCAGCCCCAGCTCCTACCAGCCACCCCCGCTCGTCCCCGTCCCCCCGCCCCCGCCGGTACCTGCCAGGAGGCGGATGTCGGCGCGCGCCGTGTCGCGGCGGAGCGCGCGCACCACCAGCGCCACGGTGCTGTCCTCGCGCAGGGCCTCGGCGCGCGGGCTGCGCTCGTCGTACACCACCACGGCGGCGTAGAGGCCGGCCCGCAGCCGCGCCCGCACCTCGCCCTCCGCCGGCAGGATCTGCTCCAGGCTCACCGCCCCCTTGGCCCGCCGCCGCACGATCGTGTTGCAGCGGACGTTGAGCGCCCCGCGGATGTGCCCGGCGCTGTGGGCCAGGAAAGGGCGGCAGTCCAGCACCAGGCACCGGCCCGGGCCGCCGGGGCTACCGGCGCCGGCCTCGTCGCGGCACACCAGGCGCCGCAGCGCGCTGCCCTCCATCTCCCGCAGCCCCTCGGTGGCCACCATGGCGAGCGGGGGGCGGGGGAGAGGCGGCGGGGCACTGCGCCCGATGCCGGTGCCGCTCGCGCACCCCCGCGCGCGCGGCGGAGCCTTTACTACCCGGTGGCGGCCGGCGCGCGCCCCAGCCCCGCCCCGCGCCGCCCATTCATCCCGCGCCGCGGCCGCATGAATGGACGGAAGGCGGGCGCCGGCGACGTCACCGCCTCCATTCACAAAAAAAAAAAGAACCACCGCCTACCCGGCCTCTCCGCCAGCCGGCCATGTTCTCCTCGGGGTTTTTTTTTTTTTGTGAATGGGGGAGAGCTGCGGGCGGCGCCGCGCCTTTGTCACGGCGGGGCAGCCCTCGGGCGACAGGCCGTGTCACCCCCGCCGGGACCCCCTGCGGGTCACGGGCTCTGCAGGGCAACCCCTGCGCGCACACGTGTACACGTGCGTGTTCACGCACCGCTGGGCACACACACGCGCGCACACTCATGTGCACACACATGTACACACACACACACACTGTAGAACGCGCGCGCGCACACACACACACACACCCACCCACCCACACACACACACACACACACACATACACACACCCACACACCCACACACACACCCCGCCGGGCACACACAAATGCACGCGCTGCACACACTCCTCCTTTGTCCCCGTTCAGGCTGGCCTGGCTGCCACGACAGGGGGCATTAAGACAGACCCGCTGAAAGCTCTGCAGGGTCCCTCTGATCACGTTTCTGCCACTGCCACGTTTTCCCTGTCAGAAAGTGACAGCTCATTAGCTGCAGAGCCTTAAAAACACTGCGGCATCCTGCCAGGGAAGCAGCCCTGTGGAAGGCTCCTCGATTCGATTCCTCACGTGGAAGAACACTATTTTCAGCTAAAAGCCAAAGGAGCAAATTTGCAGCCCTGAAGTGACCCCAAAAGGATCTCCCCATAACCACCACCTAAACACGAAGCAGTCATTTCACCCAGAACCTCCCTTTGGGGCTGCTTTCAAACTAAAGCAATGCCACAAACATCAATGCCAGCAGCTGTGCTTAGCCCATTCCCTGCAACCAGACACTGGCCAGTCCCAGGTGAATCTGCTTCACAGACCTGAAGGCACTCAGCTGCCCTGATGCAGACCTGGACATGGTGTAAGGTTAAGGGGCCAATGGATATCCAAGCCCATCTGCCCCAGTTGCTGCCTTCCACAGAGGGCAGCATTTGGACAGGCAGCTTGACGTCCCCTCCCCTGCAGGCCCGGTAGCTGTTTATCTGGGCAAGGCAGGGTAACACCTTGCTGTGTGTGCCTACCTGGGAGGAATCCAGCCTACCATGCACGTTCAAGGCCTACAGCTGGTGACACTCCTGTGTCCCATTGCTGCCTCTCCCTTACGCTCTGCTCTGACTGCTGCCAGATTCTCCCCTCCATCTGCATCAGCCTGATCTTTGTACCCTTGTTTTTTGTGTGCTGTGCCAACCCCGTGTCAGCCAAGCCAAATCAGATTAGCCAGGGGAGAAACATAGCTGCTATTTGTGTAGTACACCCCACTCCAGGAATGTGTTTATTTGAGCCTGTTGCCTAATACAATAGGGGTGGAAGGTTAATTTTCTCCCATTCCAGCCTGCATCAGACACAAGGAAAGAAGAAACCTATTTCTACTAAACTAAAGCAGACTCTGACTGGCCAGCGACATGCCAGGGACATGCTTTCCTCCTGTAGAAAATGCTGTCAGAGACCAAAAAATTCAAACTGAGAATCTGATTTCAAACTAATTAAAAATTACGCTCTCATAGCAACATGACTTGAACTCAAGTTGCACCATCAAATTGTCTTAGGAAGTTTTACTCGAGAGCTGATGCCAAAATACGCTGTTTTCTTTGCTCCTCTTGGGCAGGAGATGTTGGCCACCACCACGTGATGAGTTAGCCTGCTGTCTTCAATGCCTTGTGCACTATTCACTCCAGCTTTTACACTAAAATTGGATGACCAAGGGCACAGAACATGTGTCCTTGGGGGCAGGGCCCAGCATCCTAATTTTTCCCTTTCTGGTGCAGCGTGTGATGGGGACAAACAGGTCTGAGGTGGGAGAGGAAGACAACATTGGCATGAGGGGGGGATTTGGGCTGCTGTCCCTGGGTGTTTGCATGACCACTGATGGAGGACATTATTTCAGGATGGAGCATGGGTGGGTGTGTCTGCATGTGCATCTGATGGAGATTTCCAAGAGTTTCCATGTGCCTGAAACCTCCTCCCCACATTGTGCATCCCTTCCTGCTGTCTGTGTGGAGGTGGCAGGTTCTTGGCTCGCTCTTCCTGGAAAATAAACTGCACCCAGTCAGGTTGCTAGAAATGCCGTTCTCACAGCTGTGCTCCTGGCTGGTCACATCTGGAGCTGATGCTGTGGTGGGGATGGTGGTGCCTTGCAAGGCAGAATCCACAAGGCAAAAGAAGCAGCACAATTACCTGGGGTGGAGGGAAAGGGGGGTGGAAAGACCTGGGACAAGGGGGAGGAATGAGGGTGGGAGGAGGCCATAAGGCTTCATGTCCTGACTCTGCAAACCTGGAGATGCGTGAAAGCGAATATTCCTGTCAAACAGCATCTGTATGGAGCAAACTGAAATACATCCTGCTGGAAAACAAACAACCAAAAGAAAAGAAAGAGAGCAAGAGGCATTCATTTCCTTTGCAATGGATAAAAGAATTATCTTTTATAGGCCCTGGCCAGAAGAGGCAATTGTGGCAAGAGGCTGAAGGGAAATGGATTGTCAAAGGAGTTGCACATTTGGATGATTAAATGTCAATATGGTCCTTGAATTAAGGAAAAGGAATTTACACCTCATCTCACTGTGACAGCGAAAACCAAGTTAGAGCCAGGTTGTAAATTTGCCAGCCAATAGGTACCAATTTGTTTGGCTATCTAAATGCTTTTCCTGCCCAGAGAAATGCTGAAGCATGAGTCCCCCTGGGTGGCCAGTGGCTGCTGGGGGCAGCTGGCAGGCTGCTGAGCTCAGCGAGCCCTCTGGGCTCCTCCAGGCTTTCCTGGCTCTGCTCCCCCCGGCTCCTGGCCCCAGCGCACACACGTGGGGTCCTTGGCGTGCTGTGTCACGCCGCACATCTCAGCTACCTGGCAGATGTGCCTGCATCTGCACCACCTGGGCTGGAACACAGGCCAGGATCTTGTTATGCTGGAGTTTTTCCAAGAGCCCGATTCCCTCCGTCCTCCTGGTCAGACAGTCAGGCAGCTGTACGGCTGTGGGTGGACGAAGAACAGAGCTGTATCCCCACTACTCTCGGCACGTGGCAGAGGTTGCAGCGTGAGGATGCTGCCGTTTTCCCCCAGCAGCTCCCAGCGGTTAGCCAAAGGGTTGAGTGATTTGCCCTGGCACGCATGGGAAGCCTTTGGCAGAAATGAAAGGCAAGAATCAAGGTCTTCACAGTTTGCAAGACTGCGCTTACCCACAGAACCCAGCCTTCCCGGAATGCCGCAGGGTCACTGCTCCTGTCTGTCCTCATGCAGCACCTCACGGTGGTCCTTCCATGGCGGCTCTCTTGCTCACAGCTTTCCAGGCTGGGGAAGGCGTCCTCCCGTCTGCAAAGGGCAGTTCAGCAGTGAAAGAGTTAACAGATTCATGTTAATAAATTCAGGCTCTCTTTTCCTCTAGGGCATATTTGCATATTAATGGAGGGGAATTGTAACGAACCTGTCTAGGGAGGCTAAAGGGAAAATTATGCAAGGTTGGCTGAGAAGGTGGAGGAGGGGAAAATGCTCATTTCCAGTGCTTTCCAGCCCCTCAGCTGCAAAAGCATGTGAGCAACCTGAGCTCCAGGGCAGCGCCTTGCCAAGTGGGACACCCTGGGAGTGAAGGGAGTACCTGAGCGCAGGTAGCTATTCGGACCCACTTGCATCCCTCCTGGCTTCTCATGGGCCTGCTAAGCTTCACGTTGCCCCTGACATGCTTTTATTTTAAACCCAGGGCCAGAACAGCAGATTTCAGCAAACGTGTCCCAGATCATTGCCCTGTCCTCCCAGGTATCCGGATGAAATGCAGCTCTTGATGCGCTGTCAACAGAGCAGCTCATCCACAACTTGCTTTCATCACAGGATCTCTCGGCTTTTCAGCAGCACCGTGCTGCTGAAAAAGGGGAGAACGGAGCCAGGGAAGGGGATTTGACCCAGCCTGGGCTGAAGCGCCCGCCTTTCCCATCCCTGCTCCTTCACACCAGGCTGCAAGTTGCTGCAGCGTATGCTTGAACCCTGCCACGATTTTTTTTGCCTCAAACTCTAAATTCCCGCATGCCAGCCCAAAAGCTTCTGACAGCACATGAAAAATGCCAGGAGCTTTGCTAGGTCTGCTTTTCCCGCTGAGGCATCAGTTTATAATTCCCACTCCAGTGGACTGCCCTACAGATTTTATCTCAAGAAGGATAAATAATCTCTTGCTTTTGCTGTGCAATAGCAGATAGAGTGAGGGTTTATAGTCACGGGGAAATCAGCTATAAATCACCAGATAGGAGACTAATCACTGGGGCCCTGATCTGGTCTAGAGTAGGAGATGGAAAAAGCAGCCTTTATTCCAGAAAGCAAAGCAGCCCTTCTTCAGAACAGCGATGGAGCGCTCCATCTACCCCAATAGCTGCAGCTGGTTTGTGCCCGTGCGAATGTGATCAGGGCAGGACCCACTCAAATTAGCAGGATGCAAAGTGTCCCAAGCCATGTTCTGCTGCAGGTTTGGTTACCTCTCTCTCTCTCTCTCTCTCTCAGGCAGACTTGCCCCTCACTATCACCAGGACCCAGAGACCAGCCCTGTTATGGTCCCAGCAGCTGCAGAGCCAGTCTGGCTGTCCCCTGGGCAGAGCATCGCCCAGCATGTCGTTCAATGTGAGTGGTGGCTGGTTGGATGCAGGGTCATTGCTGAACATTTCTACAGCCTTGACGTACAAGGGCGAGCCACATCAGTCAGCTGCTTCCTGACATAAGAATCTGCATGAGCTCTCCTTGACATTTTGTCATTTTTGATACAACTGTGATGCTGTGCTGGCTGTCAGACCACATCAGTACCCTGCGCCCATCCCCTTTGGTCTCCTGCCTTCTCCAAAAGCCCGGAAGCTTTCCCTATTCCAGGTGTCAGGACACACATGGTCTGCGATCATGTTATTACAACCACAGATTATAAAGCAGATGTATAAATGAGGTGGATAAAACAAGCACGTGAATCCCTTAATCCCAAAATTTCAAGTGCCGTGGGGATTAGACTAATATCCTTGGCTGCAGGATTTGTGGATGCAGCAGAGACAGAGAACGGAATCTGTGGAAGCAAGTTGATCCTCTCCTCTCAATTTACTGTGAGACAGCCTCAGTGTAAGGGATCAGCTTTGGAAAGAAGAATGAAGCCAGTAAGGGTTGCGTCATTTTAACCTTTAACATAACCTGTGACATTTTGCCTTAACACACGTAGTTGGCTTCCTGAAAGCTCTCTAGCCCCAGTGCAGTATTTAATCACAGGCATGCAGATCCTAGCAGCTGCCTTCTTTGGGGACATCGCTGTTCACAAGTTGAAAGAGAAAAGCCTCACTTAAATTTCCCAGTGTTTGGTTAAGTATCCGGCCTCGGTGATAGGATTGAAGCTGAGCTTTGAATGACGTTTTTTGCTCAGAAGAAAGGGCTGGGGAAGAGACATTTCTCCCTTGGGCTTAAGATCATAAATAAGGCAGTGTTATGTAAGTGTGACTATAACCTATTTATACACAGTGTCAGACTCATACAATCAGGTTATGAATGACAAATCTCCTACTCATTTCTATGAATATAACAGTGGTCCCTATTTGAGTTTTGCAGCAGCAATGGAAATGGATGTTTTTCTGTGTCAGCAGTAACTGGGACTCCCCTCCAAATTAAACCGAGGGAGGGGCGACTTGTGTCTGGCACTTCTTCTTATACAGGCACAGTGGGTACGGCTGGCTTCAGGCAGCTCCCTTGCACCCATTCCTGATCCCAAGGCCCAAATGCCAGGCACCAGGGGAATGGAAACTGCTGCTTTTCCTGGGCTCTTGTCCCTCAAGCAGTGGGCCAGGTGGGAGCTGGGCTCCTCAGAGGCTCTTTCAACAGGACTGCTATGAGGCGTGGAGATGGAGATGCTGAGTGTTCACCCAGGTGTCAGGGGACAGGAACAGAAAGTGTCAGCTGGCAAGGTCAAACCCACATAAGGAGCACCGGCTCCCACGCAGTGTTAACCAGGGGAACGCCTCACTGCAGGACCCAGTGCGTGCTCACAGTTTACAGGCATTCAAAACCTAAAGGATAAATTCCTGGAAGCAAAGCTCATCTGGGGTTATTAAATACAGGGAGATTGCTGATCCAGAAATGTTCAAGGCTCGAAGCCTGGCTGGAGTTCTTATGGCATATACCATCCCCTGTTCTGTATATTTGTCCCTAATATTGGTGCTGCTCAGCGTAAAGCTGCCGAGCAGAGCGGTTTGAACAAAAAGGGATAGGCTTAGGCTTAGGCTTAGGCTAACGCAGCCTTAGCTGTGAGGGTCTAACTTGGCTGGCACGGCCTGATGCCTGCCTGGGATCAAGTTAATGGCAACTGTAGACAAAAAATCAAAGGAAAATTCAAACCCAGAAATTACTCCTAAGGCACAGAGAAGGAGTCATTGTAATTGCGACCAGATAAAACCCCAGATCAGGATCAAGTTTAAAGCCAGGCTTTTTCCTTCTCCATCACCTCCCAGTCTGGGCTCTGCCTTAAGCACTGTCTCAGCATGGCAAAGAACTGCACATCACTGCTTCTCCCAGGGTCCCTCCCATGGCCTCTGTGCCAGCAGCCATGGACCCCCGAGACCTGAGCATCACAGCCGTCCACGGGAGGCCATGGCGAGAGGAGAAAATCAGAAATCCCTGTGGGGCTCCTTTGTGCCTCCGGCTAATCTTCCTTCCCTACTTCACAGATGAGCTCAACTCCCGCTGCGGCCTGATCGCACAAATCCAGCGGGGACACGTGGCCGTGACTTGTCATGCCCTGCTGTCCCCTGCCGGAGATGAAGCAGCCATAGGATCAAGTGCGGACGGCCCAGGGGGTCAGAAGTGACTGCAGCTGCCGTGATGTTTTCCTAGACACCCCCAGCAGAGCCCTGTGGCTGATTCACCTCCTGTCTTGGTGCATCAGGCATTGACTCACACCCAAAATGCGTCAGATGATTGTATCCATGAAGGGCTTCATGGACTTTGCCCCAAGCGTCCCCACTGAACTTTGAAGCTGGGCCTTCTTTCGGAGGGGGAGGCGGATGGGAGACCTTTGCTGGCGGTGGCCTGGGCCTCCACAGGAATGTGAAATTGGGCTGGACAACTCTCCCAGCCTCCTGACAGTTGCTTCTCAGTGATTTCCTGTGCCAGCGTGAGGTCTATCTCGCAAAAAAAGACCTGATCTGAGAAAGGCCTGATCCTGCTGCCCTTGCAGTCATGACAAAGCCCTTGGTAGCTCCAGCAGGGACAGAGGGAAGCAGCAGAGACCTCAGGCTTTCAGGCTGCTGCCAAACAGATGCTCTCGCGGCTGAGATCAACTTCTGCAGCAGTTGGCATGCAGACGGACGGGCACATGCCGCAGCCTGGCTGGCAAGGCTTTATGCCCTTGAAAATCTCTCCCAGGAGCTTGCTCCTTCTGCACTCTGCTTTGTCAATGAGTTCATTAAAGGGAAAAGAATCTCTCTAACAGAATAGGAAACACTCTGACAGACCCTTTGGTGTCCAGGCCAGCCAGAGCCCATCACCGACCTGGTGACTCTGTCTGAGCAGCTGCCCCCAAACCGGATGGCTTAACCCCAGGAACGGTGTTGAGCACCAGCAGTGCTGGCTTAGCAGAAATCAGGAAAAAAAAAACCCAGTCAAAATAGTAAGTCGTAGAACAGCAGAAACAGCAGAAAGAGTAAAACTTCGTGCTAAATAGATGCATTTGGTAGATGTCCTGGCCAGTCCAACAACACTGGGAGCACTAAAAGGATGTTTGTACTCCAGCCATGATACAGAGATGTAAAAAGTCCATCTGGATCAATGACCCAGCTGCAAGTGCAGCTAACCTGCTTCAGGCACCTCGGAAACAGCGTGAATCCAGGCGAGCAAGCCAGCGCTTCCCAGGTGACTCTTCCCATCTCGTGCAATGTGCCTGGGGGACTTCCTGAGCCAGCACTAGGATCTGTGCCCCTAATAACCCCTCATAGGTTTTTCCTCCATGAATAGGCCCGGACGCTTTTTGAACTCATGCAAATGTTCAGCATCCTGCAGCGAGGAGTTCCACCGCTTCATTATGCCAGAGCCACTTCCTTGGTCTTGCTTTGAACCTGCCGCCTCCTTGTTTCGCTTCTCCTCCCCATTTCTGTCCTGGAAGAGACAGTCATTTCAAACCCATCTCCATCCAGCAATGGGAGCAGAAGAAATGGCTTCTTGCTGCTTTATTTGGGGAACTAACAGTGTTGCCCTGCATTAGCTGATAACAGCAAAGTGTAATTCTGCCCAACAAATTCAGGAAAATACTGTCCTTTTTGCAGCTTGTTTGCTTTATCACATGAAAGATGCATAGACAGGTTTCTCCTCAACATTTGTAGATGGCTCTTCACCATCAAGACTCACTAAATAATATTGTCAGGGCATCATCTTCTGAGAGTGACACCATATAGCATCATGCTCTTCTCAGGGGATGGAAACGATTTATGAAAGTCTTTCTACGAGGCTCCCCGGCTTGCTGGTCATTCAAGCCCTATTGTTCTGAGCTCTGAGCTCCAGCTCAGTGAGCTCATGGGGTGTAACATGATTAGCAGAGAGGGAAGTTGTGTTTTTGTGGAGTTTGGCATGAGGTGGGAGCCTGCGCACACTTGTGCTGTTCCGTGCTGCCTGCATGTGCTCGCCGAGGTCTGATTATAAAGGGAGAAGTGGTCAAACAGTCACCTCTGAAGGCAGAGAGGAATGAATAGATAGTCTCTAGCAAGCTTTGCATAGGAGGCAAAGCGTAGGGGTGGGACAAGTCATGTACTCAGACAAATATGTATGCCAGGTCTGGGGGTTGTTCTCGTCTGTTTCCAGCATCGCTGCTGTAAGTCCCCAGCACACAGCGCCACTGACAAGGCCATCTGTTTTGCCATGACAGCTGGCAGCTAGCAGAGGCCAGCATGAATAGTCTGCCTCCTTTGGAGCCAGCATACTGCCGAACTTGCTAAGAAAAGCAATTTCAGCCATGCCAGATGAAAGTCACCTGCTGCCCATGTCAGAGGCATGGGAAGTGTGGGCACCTTGGCACCAGGCTCTCCCAACCTTACACCAAATCCTTCCTGTGCTGCAAGGCAGCAAGGTCCTGGGGCAGGGGTTGTCTCCAGCGACATCTCTTTTCACCCCTGTGTTTCAGCAGGGAGAAGCTATGGCAGGGTACAGCTTGTTCACCCTGGGTATACTTTTCCTAGAGTCTTTTTTTTTTTCCATCTTCTTTTGAAAAATGAAGGATTTTCCTCTCTCTCTTTCTTTCAGTACCATCAGTGTGACCATTACTCAGTGACTGAGGGACAGCGTGGTGAGTAACGGTGCTGGGCATGAGGAAAGACTGACATAGGAAAATGTAGCGAGGAGGAGGAAGGGGCGCAGACAGTGTGTCCCCACAGGCTCTCCGAAGGGCAGAGCAATGGTGACAAAGTGCACAAAAGAGGAAACAAAAGAAAAAAATGGGGAAGTATCAGCCCTCCATTGGGCATCCCCAGACGGGGAAGGTGTGCGAGACCAAGTCCCCAGAGCGTGTCACCCAGCAATGCGTGGCCAGCTGATGACTGAGGGCCTCACAGCTGCCTGCTTCAGCCCTGCTGTGCCACCTCTGGGAGCCTTTTTGGGAGGCACTGTCCTTGCTAGTATCATGAACCTGAACCCCATCTGCCTGGTGCTGATCCCACACACCTTGCTGCAAGGAGAGAGGGGCTGTCTGTGATCACAGGCATCCCCTGGGGATGGCCACCTCCTTCCCAATACTTGCTAGGCTTCCTCGTGCAGAAAAGGGACCCAACACCCCTTCTGGGAAAGCCAGACCCAGTCACTGCCTTTGGAGCATCCTACAACTTCTCAGCATCCTTGGGGCTCACCTGAATGAAGAAACACCTAGTGGTGGACCTGACCCAGGTCTGAATGCACTGCTCAGAGAATTTAATCTGAACTATAATTTCAAATGTTGCCTTAAAAAGACAGCCAGACACTTTTAAACAGATGTAGCCTTGAGACTATCCCAATAGAAATATGGGCACACAGGAATCTGGGGGAGGGGAGGGATGGGCCTATCTGCCAGCATCACTGATGCCACCAGGAGGCTTTGTTTGAAGAAGGGAAACTGAGACAGTTTACCCAGAAGCAAGGACCTCAACAGGTTACAAACACGTTAAGGGAACCACGTTAATCGGGATTAGCACCTGGGATCTCCCACCCAGGTCAAAGCCAGAGGTGCAGTTGCAACCCATGGCAACCCTGCACCTCCTTGCACCATGAGCTGGTTTCAGTTCCACCTAAAACTCCTGCTGGGCTTAAGTACGTGGGATAAGAGAGAGGAGGAAAGGAAAATTTCCAACAAAAGGGTTTTGAGGTCTGTCCATTGCGTTTGTTTGGCCTTGTAAAAGCTCACTTCATTTGCAAGGAAAATTTCTTTAACTGTGGCCACAAAACTGCTTTACAGAAAAATTTTGAGGGTCACAATCGTATCTCTCCTGCAGACCTCCTGGGCCAAGAGAAGACCTGCCTGACTTCTCCTCCCTGTACTTGGAGAGCAAAGTGGCAGGGATGTGCTTTTGCTTCCTTACATGAGGGCTGTCCTCCCTCTTTCTGTGCAACACATCCTGCATCACTGAGATGTCCCATCTCATCCTATCCTTCCCTGTCCACCAGGAAAGGGCAACAGGGAAAGACCTATTGCTTATACCATGCTTTCTTTTTTTTCTGAACTTCCTTGATTGAGCCTGTTGGAAAAAAAATAGCTACGCCAAAGCACTAGGGAGTGTAAAGAGCCTGGAAACACCAAAACCATCAGGGCAGAGCATCCTTCCTCCCCAGAAAAGTGCAACCAGGGCATACAGCAAGCACCAATGTGAATGTGCCCACGGTGTCAGGGTCTCATGGGGAAAAGGAGTGGGATGAACCAGTGGTTTTAATTGTGCACATGATTTTTTGCCACAGTCTTACCGATTCAGTGCTGAGTGTTTGGGGACACACACAGATGTGTGTCCCACCTCATCCTATCCTTCCCTGTGCCTGTTGCATGGGGAGCAAAGGCACGCATGGATTGGGTTTATATTAGCCCATTTCCTTTTCTCTGACACAAGCAAAAGTTGTCTTGCATTAGTGTTGTTTCCTACCCGCTTGGAAAGGAAGAAGTGGGTGGTGGCCACATCCCCTTCTCTGAAGGCCATCCCTGGTGAAGGGGGCCCTGGGGCCGGAGGGGAGGGAGCGGAGGGGGCCTGCTTCACCACAGCATCCGCTCGAAGCATGTCAGACTCAGCTTTTAACCTGCCGTCACACAGCCAAGGGTCAGCCCTGTCTGCAACACACCCTCTTCATCCTCATCTAACCGCCACAGCAGCACAGACGGCTCCTTGCTGCCCAGCATTGCTGGCTGCAGACCTGCCTTGCACAGCATCCTTTCCTTAGTTTGAAATTCCTGGCAGGCAAAGTGTCCTCTTTGTCCCTTTTTTTTCCCCCCAGAAGCTATGCCATCCTGCATCATCCCTCGCTCGGTGGGAAATTTCCTGGTGTGACTGCAGGTGCCAGCAGGGAGGTTGGATGGCTGCTGGGGCCACTGGCCGTGAGACACAAAGTCCCAGCAGGGAAGGCTGGCCTGGCTCATGAATGACCGCTAGTTGCTCAATGTAATGAGCAAATATTGTTAACAAGCAGCTGTAATGTCCTGGCTTTGCGCCCTCCCCCTTTCCACACATGGAGGCAATGTCGGGGTGTCAGGTCAGGTGTCTCCCTCTTTGACTCCCTGTGTGCTTGCAACCTGGGGCCAGCAGAGATGCTCTCCAGAGCTGCACCAGCACCTGTGGCCCTTTCCCCCTTCCCTTAGCCCTGCAGCCTCCAGGAGTGGCTACTGCATGGCTTCTCAAATCCCCCCCAGCATGTGATGGTGTAGGGATGCCTGTGCTTAAGCCCAGACACCCACCAACCCAGACCGATTTAATGCCCATCTCACGTAGATGTGGGGTGGGGGGCCCAGACCCTTCAATCCAAAGAGATATTCAGCCTTGCTGTCATATTTGAGCCCTTAGTTGTTCCCGCTGACAGCCAGTGCTCTTCTGCGTTAAGGGCTGACTCTCTAGCTTTGTCGTTTTGTTGGTGGAAGAGATGTTAGGATTAAGGGCAGAGGAAAGAAAGGCTTGGAAACGCGCTCCATTTCCTAGAGGCAGCTGCATTTTCCTCCTTCCAAATTGCCCAGTCAACCACAAGATGAGTCACTGGTCTCCCGCATTTCCACCTGACCCACTTTTGGCTTGTTGGGGCTGACTGCGGAGCTTTTGTTTCTAGGCTGCACATACGCCCATCCGCAGAGCTGCGATGCTTTGGGCTTCTCCTGTGTGAAATAACCTGGAAACAGGGAAGCTTTTCAGCCCCGGGCTTCCCTTGAAGGCATAAAATGATGACCGTCCCAGGCCACCATCATCCAGGCTCCAGTGGAAAAATCCTGGGGGCCTTGCCTGAGCTGTCTGCAGCTTCTGCAGGGAGGTTTGACCCCCAGCAGCTCCAAGCTGAGCCTGGGGGTCCAGGGCTGCAAAGCCGTTATCCCGTGGTTAGGTTTCCCCCTGGGGAAGCCGAAAGGAATAAACAGCAGATGGGGCAGCTCGCTCTGCTGCCTGCTAATGGTTTTCAGCGGGCTGCTCCTAATTTGCATCGCTCCTGTCTGTGGCAAGGTACCGTCAGGAGTCAGGGCGTTCACACAGCCCGAAGGAAAAGCATCTCTCAGAGGTGCTCCGATGGCTGTGCCCACCAGGTGCCTGTTCACCTCCTCAGTGCTGCGTCTGGCATGGATCTCTCCTTTTCCAAAACCGGGAGCAGCACTGTTTTGAACCACAGTTGAAATGGTTAGCTGGGAAACACAGATTAGCAGCAGAAAGCAGAAATGGCATCCCAGGCACAGGAACCGCCCTGGGCGGCAGTATAAATAGACGCGTGCTTGCTCCGCTTTGTGCATGGTGGTGTCACGATTTTTTTGCCACCGCCCAAGGGAAATTCACAGGGGTGAAATGTCCATCCCAATCGTATTTTCCATGTCCAACTCATTGTACTTCCTATTTGCTCAGCCATCACATCTTGAAGGATGTTGCAGCGGACTTGCCTTGCAACCAGATCATGCCTTGCTTTCACCTCCCTTGCTGGCCAGTAAGGAAGGGCTTGTTCCTCCGTCCCCAGCTAAAATTGTGTGCCCGTCTCTCTCTTGGGCTCCCGGTGCAATATTTCCGAAGCTGCCTGGAAGAGTCCCTGCCATGGCCGCCAGGGCATGGTGGAACTCTCAGGAGAAACTCACTGAAGAGGGGCAGCCAAGAGGAAGGTTGTACTTATTTGGCTGCTAAAAGTACACGGACTATTTAGGGCTGTGAAAGCCCAGTTCTGCTCAGTACTTGTCCAACACACAGGGCAACGTCCTGGTTATCCCAGACCCGACTCCAGCTCCACACATGCTAAATGGAGGACATTTAGTGTTAGCCTTAAAAACCTCCCCTAGCCAGGTGCCCACAGCTGTTCAAGGTCTGTGTCCATGCACTGCCTGTTGTGCACACCAAAGACGCTCACAGCCCCCTACAGCAGGGTAGCCGTAAAGTGGCACCTCCTGTGGGCTCTCCGCAGCGCCTGGCAAACCCTGCGAGCAAACAAATAACGTGGTTCCTGCCCATAGGCTGTGAAACGTGGGAGAAGGAGGCCACGCATCTTCTTCCCAGGCATCTGACCACAGCGAGGGCTGCGGGCCGGGTGCTGATGAAACGGCCTGTTTATGTTTTCAGTGCACATGGCCCTAATTACTGGTGTCCGTGCACTAATCCATGCTCTGCGGGCAAGCCAGGAGGCGAGGTTGGGCACACCTGCCCAGCGTGTGGGACCCAGCCTGGAGCACTGGCAGGGTCCGGTAGAATGGTGAGATGCCCGTGCCCCACGTGTGCGAGGCATCCAGCCTCTGCCCATGCCCTGTTGTGTCCACCACCACACACACCGGGGCTGTGCTGCCCAGCAAGAACCTCCCCAGAGCTAGCCTGAGGGTCACACCAGGCCCCATCTCCTGGATTTTGGGCAGGTTTGGGGTGCAAGGGGTTTGCCCAGGCTGGAAATGTGCTGATCAAGGGGGGGCTGTGGCTAAGCCCTCCCAGCCCCAGCCGTGCTGGAGCCGGCCGCACCCGGGCTCCCATCCGACAAGGTGGCTCCCTTGGCCGAGGTCCACTCCTCCACAAATGCTTACAATATTTGGCACTTGCTAGGTCCCTGGCTCTCTGCGCCAAGATTTTGGGCGGTGTGACAGCTATTCATTACACCCTGGAAAAGTGGGAGACTGCATTTGTTTGGAAATCGGGGGTTGTTTATTTGACTTTTTCCATGATCTCCTCCAACAAATGAAAAGCTGCTTCATGTGGCTTTTCTTCCTTTTTTAATGGGAACTACAACTCCTGACATGACTTTTCTCATAGGAGCCCATAACCATAGTATCTACGATGAACTGCAGCTACTGGTAGCCTCATAAAGCAAAAAGTGCCAGGTCCTTTTCATGCCCTTTCCTTTGCCCCTGAGAGCAGCCTGTGGCAGACTCTGGTCACATCCATGCTCTTAAGCTCCTATTCACTCCAGAGCAGGGCACCTGAACTGCTCACCAGGTTTCTTTCCCCACCATAATCTAACACTGTGTCCCATGGCTGAGGTCCCCACCTGGGAAACAAGCCTGCAGCGTACTCCCTCCCAGGCGACTCACAAAGATAAACCCCACTCCTTATTTCAGACCCTGAAAGTACAGAGCAAAGTATTCGTAGGAGGGTGCGGACGTGCCTAGATTGACTGACATGCAAGCCACTGCACTCAGACAAATCTGGGAGCATTAATGAAACTGACCTGTATTTACACCAGCACAACAGAATGAAATTCAGGCTTTGATTAAAAAAGAAAGATCTCAAGGAAATCCCATGTAAGTGTAATAGGTGTCAAAGGAAGATGGTGTTTTTTCACTGGTGAGGAGTAAACATTTGTACGGAAAGTCAATTAACTGAGCAAGTAGTACTCTTTTCCCTGGTCTTCAGTTTGGGAATCACATCAATTCCCTCAATCTCCCTTTGGAGATGACTTTTAGCTCCGCTGGTAAATATCACTGCTGGAATTGCAATGAGAGGAAATCAGTGGTATTCAGTGATATATGGACCTGCCAGGAGAGAATGGGGTTCATCTGAAAATGTGGTCATAATTCTTCTCTTTGCATTATTTCCCCACTTCCTGCACTTCTCTGCCTCTCCCTTTGTACATTAGTAGTCCAGGCTGAAACTCTCAGCTCAGCGTGTCCTTGATTGCAGCAGGAGTGGGGTGCCTCCACAGAGACAAGCCAAAGGGACACCCAAGAGGGACCAAGCAAAAACCAGCATGAAGTCACCATCTCCTGGAGCTTTCCTCAGTCCATAGGGCACAGTTCTTGAAAAACACCCAGCACTTACTAGGCACAGCCTCCGGCCCCTGCCTGCCACTCACTCCGCTCACCCCATCCTTGGGACAATGGCCACGACACCAAGCAATTACTCATTTTTGGCAAGCAATTTAGCAGCCCCGAATTGCTCGTAGTGCAGCGAACATCCTGTGAGCGCCAGGGGTGAGGGGGGACACACCACAGGATGCGAAGTGCAAAGCTTATCAGAAATGCCCCCACAGGACACGCAGAGATGAATATAGAAACCTGATCAAACCGCAGCCGGAAACAGGCTGCTGAAGGCTCCGAGAGATGTTGGGCTCTCTTGTGACCTGCCAAATTGCTATCTGCTTCCTTCCAGCAAAACTAAAAGGGGGGCCATGTTATCTGAGGAGGCAAGTTGAATGCACGTGGGGAGACGGTGTCCAGCCAAGCAGAGGCGTGTGCGTGTTTACCTGCTTTTGCAGGAGCCTGCTACATTTCAGCCCTCTCTCACACACACGACAGATCCACCTGTGCTTCTTCATCAGGTGCTGGGTCAGATCCCCAAAGCGGAGGTTGTCAGCGCCATCCAGCACCTCCACAGCTGGCCTCGGCCTCAAGGCACTGCACCCCACTCCCACCCGCCGCCCACAGCCCATGCAGCCGCCCGGGCTCCTCCACGTGCCTGGGGCAGGACCCACTCACGTTTTGGCAGGGGTGCTTCAGAGACAATTCCGCCCCGTGGTGGGTGTCAGCTGGTGACACTGGGAAACCTGCTGAGGCCACCGCCGCCTCGACAGCCTCCTACATGTGCATTGCTCAAGGGTGAAATGCAGAGAGTGGGACTGCCTGCAGAAATAACAGCCTCAGCAAGAAAGCACCTGGCTCGCAGGCTGGAGGGCCCCTTGCTGTGCCCGTGCTTGCTGAGTCTCTGCCTGGCTCCCCCAGTGGGCTCTCCATCACAGCACCTTCAGTCCCAGTGGTGGACAATGAATAAACCCACCTCGTTGACCCTGGGAGCCCAGGACTAGAAAGCAAAGGGGGAAGAGACACACTGGCAGTCTAGGCTCACAGGTGTCCATAATACATCATTTAAAATGTTCCCCCTCCCTGCGGATAGTCTGTTGGTGTTGAAATTCATTTGCATTAGCTATTTTAAGTGCTGGCCTCTTTCTCCAAAAAGCCCTGGAGCTGGAAAGCTTCTTGGGTTACCTCATGCACTGCTCTGCTCCGGCTCATGCCAGTTCCTAATACTTTCTGCCTCTCCAGTAAAACAAACAGGTTTTGCCTGCAGATCCCAACTTATCTATTGCATGCCACAACCAGGTTGGCGTTTGTCTTGGATGCGGCATCGTCTCTGCTTCAGCCATGGAGAAGCATGTAGTGAGCTCCCACACTTATTCACTCAGGCCTAGTAATTAATCAACTAGCAAGGGCAATGGTTAAATGGCACTCAGTACCATACATAGGCACATAATGGCACAATTAAATCTCCTGAATGGATGTCAAATGACTTCCTTAAGGTAGCTGCTAAGTTCGGACAGTTCAGGGAGATTTTAATGCCAGATGCTAATGGGCAATGCTCAAATATAAGCCTGGGCTAATTAAATCATTCTGCATTAATCAAGCATGAACGCAGCCTAGTTGGCATTTCTAGTTTATCATTAATATGCGACCCCCACTAGGCCCAGAATTAATCAGTACACCCAATTATTCTGCCCCTACCAATAGCACCGGTGCTCACTGGTCCCGCTCATGGGTGGGCACAGACCTTAACATGGGCTGCTTGGCCGGTGGCTGCTGCTTTTCTGGCTGAGAAAAGCAGACTGGGTGGTGGTGGTGGGGGGTGACTGAGGCCCCACGGGGCTCGCCCTTGGCTCAGCCAAGACCACGTAAGAAGGACGCAGAGCACTCTCCAGAGATGGGCACTTTTGCAGTAGGAAGGTGCTGGAGTGCTCCATCTTACTGGGAGGAGCAAGAGGGGAAGAGGACAACCCAGGGGACAGCGCAAAGATGCACAAACTCTGTGTTCTGCCAGAGGCTTTGAAGCCACGTGTCAGTAGGCCCTTCTACATGTTTGTTTCCCCATCTGTAATAAAAGAAGTAAAATAGCACTTAGTTGCCTCATAGGGTGTGTGAGCTGTACTTAATTGACATGTGCAACCGATTTAAAGGTCTGGGAAGAGGGGAGGATTGAGAGGAGCTAAATAGTGGTCATGCTACTGCACCCTTCAAAGGCTGAAGTGTCCCATGTCAAGACTTCTCTTTAACAGTAAACCCCATTTTGAAGTCAGAGACACCCTGCCCTGTTTTGTCTCGACACACAAGATGTCTTTGGCATCTTGACCATCAACACACAAGGGTCTGTTCTGACCCAAGGATACAGATGCGCTTTTTGCATGCCGAAAATCCCTGTGACTTAAATCACCCTTCAAAACAATCCACCTCAAGGCACTGGAGCAGAGAGATGGAGGTGAACCAAAGGAAAGTTGGAGGGAACCTGGGTTTACAGAGCGCTGCGGCTCTCTGCTCTGCACTGCTGTCACAAGATGGTACAAACATATCACCAGTCCTTGGATGTGGCCTCCAGTTACCTTTGCACTAACGTTTTGGTAATGTTATTCACGAGTCACTTAAAATATGAAATTAACACTCTTTTCCAGGTGCTATAGTATTTAGCCTGTTTTCTATCACTGCTCTGGACTGTAGGCCGAAGCACGTTATGACACCCTCTTTTTCCATGTGCTCCATCTCCCTGCTCCTCTGCGTGATACCAAATTTTAATTTTCCTTTGACTTTGCCTCATCCTGGCCTTCAACAAGCACCAAGAACTTGCAGCACAAGTTCTCTAAGCCACCAGAGCTGTTGACTGCAGGCATGGCTTCACAACTTTCTTGAACGTGCCAGCGCCAGCCCATGTGCAGCAGATTCGGCTCTGGTGTGCCTATATGACTAGGTAAGACGTGCACAGAAATGTGTGCACAGGGAGGAAACTGAGCTTTCAGAGGTCTTCGCTGCTGCAGCTGTTCCTGCTCAAGGGAAAATAATTGAAGAGTAATGACAGACATCGCTGCTATGCCAGTTGCTGGAATATTGTCTCATCGAGATGATGGGAGTGCTTCTCTGTAGGCTAGATGACATGAGGACCATAAAAGAAACCTGTAATGAGATAATGGGACAAACGAATCAGGATTGCATCTGCCAGTTCCTTATGCAGCATGGAGCCACAGAGCACAGAGGAACAGTGAAGCTAAGAAGAAAGATGGCAGAAGAGAAAAGAAAGGAGATGACGAAGAAAAATAAAATCAGCTGATTCGGCCTAGGGCCGTGCACGGGCAGAGTCAGTCCCTGCCACGGCATTGACTCAAAGCTGAATGAGTGAAGGGACAGGGCTCCTACCGATGCTCCCTTGCATCCAGCCACTCATCAAACTCAGGCAGGACACTCTTTTTACACATATGCAGGTAATTAATTCAGACATCAAGAAGAAGATACTGGAGACTTATTGCTCACTTAATTAAAGAAAATAAAATTGGAAGAACCATCACAACCCGGCAGGATCTCAGCTCCGTGCTTCCCAGGCAGGCAATGGCTCAGCCTCCATATTAAATGTCAACTGTTGCTAGACAATATCCAACACTGGCACATAACCAGTACTTTAGGAATGATGTCCTCTATTCAGAGCACTCCTGTTCCCCCAGTGAAGCAGAGAAGTCCTTGGCATGTGATGGTGGGACTGCTAGCCATGTCTAGAGATGTGCAGGCTCTCGTAAAGGCTCTGCAAGATTGAGAGTCCACTCAGTCCTATGAGCTGTTGGTCCAGGGGTCAATTCATCTCTGATTTTATCCTTTCTTCCCTTCAAACCCTGGGGTATGCTATCCCTCTGTACCCTAGGAAGCAAAACCCACCATGGGCAGAGATCTCCTCAAGGTATTACCCAGAAATAAGTCATGGCTGCTGCTATCTCCCAGGGCAGCAAAGTAAAGGTAGTTCAGCCTGTGTTCCAGGAGACCAGCAAAGGTCCATCTGTAGACATGGGGCTCATTGAAGGCCCAGGCTGCAACTGCCATCTCACATGTCATAGGCAAGGGAGAGACCCAGCCACTGACAGCTAGTGATTCATCCTCCCTAAGACAGTTTAGATGAACCGTCTGATGCAGATATCTGCTCCTTTGCATCAGCCACAACAGAATTTCAGCTGTCCTGCTTTGAGATGTTGGTTGTTTGGTATTAACCATCTCATGTGAGAACTTTAGCAAGACCAAGTCTAGATTTACCAAGCATCAGAGGAGCTACTGGGACTTGACCTTCCACACAGGCCTTCACACCAGTGTAAGGGTGTTGAGCCCTGGGCTGGGACAGTAGGTTTGTGATGTTAAAACAGCTTAGCTGGAGGCTAGCCTTTAGCGTATCACAGTTAAGCACCACCACACTTCAGTCAAAGAGGCTTGCATTGTGGATGGGACCCAGGCTGGAGGTGTTACTCAAGTTACAAGCCACACTGACCTGCCAGGGAAGACAAGCCAGGACGAGATGGCTAATTTAGCATTCTTCAGACCAGTAGAAAACTCACCCAATTAACCAACACTTTGCTTTCCATGCAAGTCTTCTTTGAAGTTTTATTATTAATGCAATTAAACTGGCTTCTCTGGCTACAGCTGGGTTATCTCTACCAGTGGCCTGTGTTGCTTTGGGTCAAACACCAACATAACCAGAGCTGACTGAAATTAGAAGTCTTGGCTTGGTTGAGGACAGCAGTCTGGCTTGTTGGGTGATTTCAAGTAAGTCAGACCCTGACTCTTTACCTGATTTCCCCATCTGTTCCAGTAAGGGTAACTGCTCTAACTTCAGAAATGCACAGAGGCTGAGAGTTGTTCTCACGTGAGGATTGTCCTTTGCCCTGTCCTTAGTGAGGACCATTTGCAAAACCCTGTTTTTAAACTTGTGTAGGAGTTAGGCAGGAGCTCAGGATGAGGAGGGCACAGTAGCCTGGCCAGGGGACAGGAAGAGAAATCCCAAAACTGAACATCTCCTGTTCTCCCTGGTATAGCTCATCCCACCTGTGACACAGCTTATCAGCACAGCTTTTGCAAACCTATTGGAAAAAAAACTGAATCATTAAAAACAGAACCTAAACCCCAAGTCCAAAAAATGCAGTTATTCTTGCACAGCTCGCTCAGACTCTGGTAAAGGTCCTTGGGTGCATTAGATTTAACAGGCAGGTCAGGTCAACCATGCAGGATGAGGAGAAAATGCAGAGCAGCTGCCACATACATAATGAAGCCAGTTAGAAAACATCATAGAAGTTTCTTGCCACTTCAAGACATTAATCTCGGGAGCTACTATAGACACATTCATCAGTAACAGTCCATTCTTCCCTCTACGACTAAGAGAAATAAAAAAATGCAGGTCAACAGGGCATGATCCTTGGAGGTGTCCTCAGAAAGCCCCAAAAGTTCTTTTGATGGATGAATCACCTTCAGTAACATGGTAAAGCCTCCTGAATTGTGCAAATGGATTAGGACTTACAACAAGTAAGTTTCTGCAAAACCATGCAACAGCTTATAAGATAACAAAAGGACAGAGAAACTGTGGAGAGGAAGCCAGAGACATGGAGGACATCAATGTATTTAATGAAGGCTACCTGTAAAACAGAAAAAAAACACCTTCATCCAGGCTGATCGTTTTAATTACACTAGAAAATCACCTTTCCAAAGAGGATGGATATTTAGGCTTGTTGACAAGCCTTCTTCTGAGGTAGGTCTTTCTCTTTGCCTGATCCTACTCCTAACCTGATGAGGACAAGACAGAGTATTGCAGCGGCTCATCTTTGCACTTGGCACATTACGACCACGCAGTGCATTGCAGCTAGTGTCCAGGTGTTGCTTGTAGCTGATGGCACCAATAAGGTGTGTGGTTTAGTCTGCAAACAGAGGATTAAGCCATAATCATTATCCTTATCAATGATTTCAAATCACCTACCATGTACCTTTTCAATCTGTCATCAGCAAACCATGGATGGGAGGATTCTGACTGATGTTATGGCTAGGTTATGGAGGTTGTAAGTGCAGTGACCTACCAAGTCTCTCTCTGTGGTCCCAGACACATGTTCCAGGTGTTGGGCTTCCTTCAGAAGAGATTGTTCTTAATAACATGTTTCATTGCTATTCAATTTCCTTCATGGCTCAAAGATTGTCTCCTCTAGTATCTATAAATTTTCTGGTGATCCTATCCTGGACACGCTCATTCCACAAGCTGATTGCTCTTGCAGAAGCTGGCTTAGACAGTAGGACCACAGAAGGGAAATATTTAGACTCAGAGCTACGCACATTCTTAGCACTTGCCTAAGAGCGCATCACACCCACAGTGATGCCCAGCTCCAAGCTGGCAAAACTGACCAATCGTCTTAAAAATATGTTGACTTTCCCTGCCATATAAAATTAAGCTTGAATCCAGCAGAGTGTCTTTTGTGTGTGCTTGTGGCTAATTTCTTAGGCAGGAGGAGAGTCACTGAGGGAAGCGCACCGGACCTGTGCTGCTTGGCTCACCTATTGATGAGCCAGGATGGTCCAGGGACTGGCAGAAACAAATGACACTAGATGACAGTTTCCAACAAAGGGACATCTTTACACAGTGCATAGTTAAAGCATGGACACGCTGAACCACAGGATGTTGCGCATGCTAAAACTCACACAAGTTCAAAGAGCAATTAGGATAATTCATGACAGAAAAATCCATCGAGGGCTATTAATTGCAAAGACAGAGTCCCTGCTTCAGGATTTCCCTCAGTTCCACACACCTGGAGGCCAGGACAGTACCCTGGTATGGTATCAGCACATGCTAGCCCCATGCTTTTACTTCTTGCTAGGCATTTTTTTCCTGGCCCTTAGCAGAGAGAGGATGGATGGGCTGAGTAGTGCTGGTCTCACATCAACGTGTGGCCATGGGATGTTGACCTGGGAGTACCACTTCCTGCCTATGAACAAAATTCCCTCCAGTTCCAAGTAGGAAAGTCATAAGACTACAAACAAAACTTCCCAGAAAAAAATAAAATAAAAAAACAACCCACCTTTTCTTTTTATCTTGGAGCGTATCTGTGAGCCCTATGGAAAAGTCCCCAGGAGCAAGATCTATTGCTAATGTGAGGAGGCAGAGAAGAAAGTTACACCATTTTGCCTGAACTGCCCCCCTGATTTGAAGGCACCGTCCCTGCCTCCTGTTTATTTTTTTCTTCCCAGAGGCTAAAATGCACATGAATCATTAACAAGCTTGTAGAGCCCGTGCGTGCTATCATGGCTTGCGTAATTAATCCTGAGCCAATGTGATTCGGGGAATTAATAAAGTTGCTGTTGCTGGGGTGGAAATTCCTGTTAACTGCAGCAGGGCTGGATTTGCTGTTCATCTGCATCTGCATATTTGCAGACGCCTCTGATCACAGCAGCAGGAGCTATACACCGGGTATATAGATAAGGGGTAAATATGCATACAGCAGAGCAGAATGAGAAGAAATGCATCACGATCCAAAGTTGTAACGGCTCTTCTTTCCGAGAAAGAAGGCTCATCATGACTCCTGTGCAAGAGACCAGGTTTGCCATGATGAGCTTCAGTGTCCATGCATCACTTCTGGAATGTGGAAAGACATCTCCAACACTTCGGTGTTTTTGGACTTTCTACCCATTCAAGCCGTTTCTTTACTCAGCATCTTCCTTTAATCACCTTTATCTGAGAGATGTCTGTTGAGAGAAGCAGAGGAAACTAGCCTGGTTAAAGACAAGCAACCCTGCAGACCCAGGCAGGAGAGAAGTCCGCGTTCTCTTGTCCCCCTCCATTGTCTATCTGCACTCCGACACACAGAAGGAAGTAAATGAGATGCTTAGGTTTTACCTCAGCTTGGTTTGATTTCAGAATATTCAGCTGTGGGAGTTGTACACGCCCCGGACACTAAGTTTTATGCAAGCCCCTCTTCAACATTTGGCCTGTGATTCCTTCGATACCATTGTCCAGGTGAGCTGTCTGAGTTTGGCCTTCATTGAATTTAAGACTCTCTTGCTGTTGAATGCAAAAATCTGTCGTTATCTGAGGACATTGAGACCCCGTTGACCATCTCTTCCTGGAGAGTAGTTTTGTTAATTCCCACTTGGTAGCTGCTATGGCAGAGTCTTGGTCCTGCCAGTGATCTAGAGAGTGACCAAAGTGACCAAAGGTCTCAGAGATCAAAGCTCTCAGAGAAGGATCTGGGCTGGAAATGTTCTATTTGATGGTACTCTTCTCTCCCCATGTGTCTCATGCACTAGGTTAGATGTCTGTCACTTCTATCAATCTTTTGTTTGTTCTTTCTTGAGAGTCAACAGGCACTTGTCCCACCCAGCCAACAAGCGTGTCTGACATTGGCCTAGCTGACATCCACCCCTCCCTGGGCGCAGAGCCCATGCGTACGACGAGAGCAACGCACACCCATTTCTGACGGCAAGGCAGCTTTTCTGCATCAAGAGGATGCTGTGTTTTCAACGAGTGAGCAAGAAAGGAGTCATATAAAAATAGTCACCCAACTTCCGTTCCCAACACGAGTTTCACAGACTCCTTGGTCACCATGTGCCAGATATGGTCTGTCCAGTCAAGCAGGGAGGTCTGAGTGTACACAACTGTGTGTGGTTTGAAGTGCTCTTCTGCTTTTTTTTTTTTTTTAATACAATTTGGTTTCTTTTATAGTCAAAAGTAAAACCTGGGCTTGAAATGTTGAAAAAAACAGTGCAGTAGTGGAGAGCTTATACAAAACTGGAGTGGCAGATTTTCTATCAGTGCTTTCTGTCACTGTTAAGTGATAGAAAAACTCCTGCTCACCATCAAGGGAGGGAAAAATGTTATTTGTCCTAAGCACAGATGTGGTAAAAATAGAAATTGAATGCTAGGCCATATTTAGCATTTCAATTAAATGACCTCATTTTTAACAAGCGTACCTAGGTGAGTCATGTATTAGAAAAATCAGGCTATATACAGAGCTGTCCAGATGGGAAAATATAGCATGCCCAGATACAAGTGGAAGGTTCAGTGCATCTTGGGTTCAGATCTTCGCGCTATTGACCAGATTTCAGTGGCAGTGTCTCTGACATTCCTTGCTTCTCCTTTTCCCAACAAATGTGGACTGCAATCTACCTTGCGCTAGGACAACCCCATAGTTCATCTCCCCAAAGTCAAGAGAAAGGAGTGAAAGACAGCCCCAGACAGAGTTGTTTGATCTAGAAGAGAGGGGAGCAGCCTATGCTTGAGAGGTCAGCTGAGATCAGGGCAGAGACATGAAGCAAGGCAAACACTGATGGGGTTGGAGGAAATAAATCTGCCCCAGGAGAGCAGGGCAGCCCTGGATCAGGGCCCAGAGGTATGGTGGCATCTCCATCCTTGGGAGCCATCCACTGTCAGACCTGACTTGGCTGTGAGGGTGTGGGGGAGAGGAGGGGCACAGAGACCCCCAGACCTCCCTTCCCTCCTAAACCCTTCCGTAATTTTACAAACCTGTGAGCTGCCTACATCTACCCCAAAGGATGGGGTTGAATGTGCGCGAAAATGACATGTAAGCAGCAAAACTTCAGCCCTAAAATTGTCATGGAAATGAGCTGTGGAAACAAAGTGATTGTATTAGTAGACTGGCTTGAGCATCGGTATAAACCTATCATTCTGTCAGAAAGGACAAATACTTCCTGCAGAGTTAATAGAGCTCTACTGGGTTGCTCTTAATAGTTGTTTATTTTATTTTCCACTGTTCGTAATAAACCTCTGTGCATCTGAAAATAGCTCTCTTTAATGAGTACTGTATGAGTACCTGTGCATTATCGGTGTGCATGGGTGTGTTTGTGTGTGCTGATGACACCTCAGGTCTATGTAGAGAGCTGCTCAGCTTCTTTAAAAAATGTATATTCACTGAGAAATCTGAAATGTTTTTGGTTCACAAGAGTTTCACCAAATCTAAAACTGGGTTAGCACATGATTGCAATCCTTGGCAGTCACTGCCAGATCTCTGCCTTTGGGGGAGACGTGCATAGAAGAAAATCTGCAAGGATGACAAGGGAAAACCAGAAAATTAAAAAAAAAAATTAAAATGCTTTGCTCTGATTCATACCAAAATTAACTGTCAGAAGAATGATGTTTCCCCTGAACATGAAGCCTTGCTATTTTTTTCAGTAAGACTCTAGTGACATGCTCTGTCACCCTTCTCTTCAGAGTTTTGTCACAAATTGCTCTCCTGATAAGATTCAAGATCCTGACATGCAAAATGAGACAAAGAAGATGGATATAGTGGACTGGCGATTTCCAGCAGTAAATCTTGGTTACATGAAACTCTTAACTAAAATATGGCATGTTTTCTTAATGAACAAGTTGTTTTTCATTTTGGGTAAGACATTTCAGTTCATCAAGGCACCTGGACAACAGCTGGGTTGTCTTACAAACAACAGGTGCTCAAAACCAGGGTTCAACTCAAAAGCAGTCAGGGGGTGGGAGGAGCTGAGAAACAAAGGACAAAATAGACTCAAAATTTTGCATGGAATTTGGTCAACACAGACCAAATCAGTGCTGGAGCAGGGAGATGGGTCAATCAATGCTCAGCAGTGTGCAACAACCAGGGAGAATGGGTTTTTAACTATTTTTAAAGGGCTCCACGCTCAGTTCTGCATCTTTATTTGTGCTTGGTTGAGTGCAGCTGAGAAACTCGTCATGGGAAGATTTGCACCTGGTGAATCCCTAGGAGGCGAATCCCCTGCAGCGACTGCCCTCATTCGGGTACAAGCAAATTAAAAGAAGTCAGGGCGAATTTACTTGAAGATCTTTTCCAAGTCCATCAGTGGATTTTATTTCTAGGTCTTGCTCACCTTTGAGCTAGACTAGCCCCCACGTAGGGGGAGTATCCACCACACAGCATTAGAAGTGCTTCTTTCTTTCTTTCTACTGCCTTTTTTCAGGTGACTAATCTCTGGGGTGGCTGTCTACGCTGGGATGTACAGCCACCTCTTTATTTTATCCAGGGACGTCAGTTGCAGCATGCTCTCACCTGGCTGAGTTCTCCAAAATGAAGTCCATGACTGGAAATAATGATGCCTGCTGAGAAATGTGGTACCAGCTGATTGCATTGTTCAACATGGTCTTTGTTGGGCTTTTTTTCTGTGGTTTTTTGTTTGGTTTTTGTTTTTTTGGTTTTTTTTTAGTCAAAATTGATGTCTTTTCCACGGGATAATTCTATCTAACTCTGAAATGGTCTTTTTTCTGTCCGAAATATTTCTGGTGTTTCAGCTGAAGCATCAACATTTCCTTTCCACTGAAAATGTTTGGGGTTTTCTTGGAATTGCATGCATGGGATTGTGCGTGGGGTCATATGTGTTGTCATTTGGTGATGGAGGCAGGTCTGAAAATGCCAAGGACATTGATTCCTGTATAACAAATTTCTGTGTGTGCACTAGTCCGTCTGTGAAAGAAAAGACAGAAACATGATCCTAACTATGGTGATGCTGGACACCTTCCATCTCTGTAGCAGGCTGCAATGGGGGTCACAGGCTGCTTTATAAAAGCTGTCTCTTGCACTGTCTTTTCTCTGGCTGATGCTCTTTAAGCACCACCAATGCCAGATCGTGTTCCCTGGTCTGTACCAGGTCTGTACAGCCAGCTTGCTCTGCCAGCACAGCATTCAGGACAGGTAACAGCATCCTTATTGCAGCTAGATTCCAGCAACTGAAAGCCATCCATGTCCCTTGGATCTGCAGGCAAGCACTGCTCAGTGCCACCGTGCTGCTGCCAGGGCAGCAGGCAGCACAGGGCCAGTAATTCAGCTTCAAAACATTGTCTAGTAAATCAGCAAAAGTGCAAAGTTCCCAGATAATGGCCCTGCAAGGACAGGGTACCTGAGAAGAAAGGACCTTCCAAAACAAAACCAGGAGATGACTGCTTAATGTGAGCTAACAGGAAGGCTTCTAGATTTTGAGTGATGCAAATCAACAGAGAGAAAATCATAGAACAGTTTGGGTTGGAAAGGACCTTTGAAGGTCATCTAGTCCAGCCACCCTGCAATGAGCAGGGACGTCTTCAAGTAGATCAGGTTGCTCAGAGCCCCGTCCAACCTGACCTTGACTGTTTCCAGGGATGGGGCATCTACCACCTCTACGCAACCCTCTGAGCAGCACTGCATTCCAGTGTTTCACCACCCTCATTGTAAAAAATTTCTTCCTTCTATCTAGTCCGAACTACTGTCCTTTAGTTTAAAACCATTACCCCTTGTCCTATCGCTACATGCCCTACTAAAATGTCTGTCCCCATCTTTCTTATAACCCCCCTCTAAGCACTGGAAGGCTGCAATAAGATCTACCCAGAGCCTTCTCTCCTCCAACTGAACAACCCCAACTCTCTCAGCCAGTCCTCATAGGAGAGGTGATCACTCCTTCACCTGATGGTGAACCACAGAAGTGGTTCTTTGTGCCCAGCAAGAAGGCTAAACCCCAGACTGGTGTGTTGTTTCACTTCCTTCTCATCAAACAGGAGAGGACAAGCTGGTGGCAGAGACTGCAGTGTGTGTGTGTGTTTCGGGGTCCCTGCACAGCCTGGAAAGGGCTGGCAGAGGAAATTCAGGTTCAGTTTCTTGCTCTGTCTCTACCTCCCAGTGCTGGAAAACGTAATCTTTTCAGGATGTAGAGGAGGTGTTTGAAGGAAAAGGAAGGAAAGACTGCAACAGAAGCACCAAAACCAGTGAGAACTAGTGAGAACTAGCTGCTGACTAGTTTTTTCACATCCGCATGGTCCACATTGTCTGCATGGCATGTGGACAAACAACCATTGAGACCTGACTGATGAGTTTGTTAGGCATCATGGAAACCCTCTGAGAAGGTGCTTACCAGGTTGGTCTCCTGATGTCCAGCTCTCTGAAAGCACCCCCAAGCACTGCCCCTCTTCCCGTGGTGACCTGCTGCCATCTGCCAGAGCACACGGCAGAGCAGCGGCCATGCCCCAGCCCCAGGAATAAGGTGTTGGGGAGGCAAAGCAGAGAAGAAATTTCCTCTGAACTCTTCATGCACACTGGAGGATTTAACAGTCTCCCAGGACAGTGGGAAGGTCCAAACCTTTGAGAGCAGTTCCCCAAAATCCCAACTTCTCAAATTTCATCCGCTGGGGTCCACCATTAGCTGCTCCCAACACTGCATCCTCTGCCACACACGGATGCACAAATCATGCACACAAGTGACATGGCGTGGCTCACAGCCGGTATGGCACCTCGCTGTGGCCCGTACTTCGTTACAGAAGGTTATCAGGTCGGTTAAGCACAATTTCCCCTTCGTAAGTCTGTGCTGACTACTCCTGATCACCTTCTTGTCCTTCATGGGTCTGGAAATGATTTCCAGGATTAGTTGAGGTGAAGCTGGCTGGCCTGTAGTTCCCCATATTTTCCTTTTTGATCTGCCTGAAGACAGGAGTGGCACTTGCTTTCTTCCAGTTTTGAGGGACTGCTCCCAGTTGCCATGATAGCAGACACGCCAAAGATGGGGGAAGCACTGGACAGGCAAAGGCCCTGGGCATCATGTCCAACAGTTCCTCACCTCTTAACTGGTATTTCCTCAAAGTAAGCCAAAAAATGTGTCTGCTGAGATCTTGCACATTCTCATACTCTGATGCTGACAATTTTCTTGCCTATGTGTTGCTTTCTCTGGAAAGCAGAGAGCAGTGTGACATGCCACTCCAAGCTCCACTGGGCCACGGTACACAGCTCATTAGGGCATGGACTTGTCTTTAATTGACCCAGATGCTTAAATTTAAACTCATAGTTAATGACATTGCTGGATCTGGATCTAAATTTCTGAGGGAGAGATTGCTGCTCTGAGTGATCCCACTGCTTCTCCTGGCCATTTCTATGGTCTCTGCTCCTGCCAACACTTCTGACTGCCTCTGTACACATGTGACCCCCTCTGCAGAAAGAAGACTGGCACTTTAAACCTTTAAGTAATTATTAATTTAGCTTCAAAAGCACATACACCCTGCCTAAAAGAAGATTTTCGAGCTCACGCCCAAAGTAAGAGAAGCCACATGGGGATCTCTGGAAGAGCAACTGTCTCTGAATGGAGCTTAAGGAAGATCTCTTTAAAAGCCTCAGATTTTGAGAAGATGAATAAACATTGGAAGCCAGCTGCTTGGGATTCACTCTGCGCTCTCCCTGTGTCTTATAAGTGCCTACCAGCCTCTGAGGCTGGAGCAAAGGCTGACACGTCTGGAGGGGATGCTGAAATAACAATGATTTTACTTCTGCAGAGACTCACAATGCTGTGGCCATGAGGAAAACAAGCATTGGAAGTCTGGAGAATGGAAAAAAAAATAATTACAGAATTGGACCAGAAAGCCCCCTTCTATTTCGTATTTTCCATGAACGACAAACCTACATATTATTGATACTTTTTTTTTTAATATATCCTCTCAATCTCATTATGGGGATCTGCAGATTTCTGGTTGATCTTACAATTCCCACTTCTCCTGTCAAACTAAATCAAAGTCCAAATCCCAGTACTTCCCCCAGAATACCTAGATTGGACAGATGTTTTGGATCTGAAGCCAGATTCACAGCCCATGGAGCCTGGCAGGCATTGGCGGGTCTCCTCAGCACGCAGGGCAACACGTGAGGAGTGATGGGGCCCTGCCAGGGCTGGGTGAGAGGGAAGGCGTGTGGCAGAAAGACACAGTCTCCGTGACCCATGTGGGTGGATTTGGCTCCTTTCTTTGGAAATGCTACCGATGGTGACAGACACTCCCTCTGGATGCTGCGAGCCAGGCTCCCAAACCACCCTCACATGTGCAATGTGGCTCTCACCTTCTGCCAGCCAGAGGTTCCCATGGGGCAATTTGCCAAGTATGGGAGGCAGGGGGAAGCAGAGGTGGCATTAAGGTCTTCAATATGTACATTGACTCTAGTCTATGGGGCCGCAACCTCCAAAAATATAGAGAAAGAAAGCTTTGGAGCTACTTTTTGCTCCGTTCCCCACCGGCAGATGATCTTGAAGGGATTTTGCACCTTTGTACCAAAGAACTGGGAAGTCTCCAGGAAATACCCCTGCGCTACACAAGCGTTGTCCAGATGTACAATATTCAGAGCAGTATCCACCAGGATTAAGGTCCCTAAGGCTCCTCTGATCCCCCAGCTAGGTGTGTCCTCACCTTGGTGATACAGCTGGCAACACATGTGCTGAAAAGCCCCAGCAATTCCATCCGTGGGAGAGACGGCAGCGATCACCTGGGACAGGTGAGCGCATCCTTGTGTATTTGCTTTCTTTCTGAAACTAGTCATTAGAGAGGGTGTCACTTGCTTTCAGCTGACAGCAAGCAAGGCGTTGTTACAGGAGTCTTCTTTGCATGTCAGAACTTTCTCACGGTCAGAAGTGCTCCTGGGCATGGGAAGGGTAGAGAAAGGAGTGGTGTCGCCCTCTGAATGTATGTCTCATGCATTGAGGAAACACTCACACAAGCCAGGAGGAACAGGAACTGTGCTGAGGTGATTGCATCAGGTCCTTTGCATCAGTATCTCACCACCCCAGCCATTTCAGTATGTCTTTCTCTACCCTGACCCGCTTCTCTGAAAATGAGGAGGGTTTTCCTGTGAATTTCTCTGGCCCTGCTCCCTGCTTGTGGGGCACCTTGTGCTCTGACTTCAACAAGCCTGCCAGGCCCTATGGTACCATGGGAGCTCATCTGCCTCTAGGTATCTCTGACAATTTCAGAGCAGTGGTAGCACCTCACAGCTGAACTGGAGAGGACAACTCCAAGAGGCAAGTTACTGTACTGTTTGGTGCCTCCACAACAGGCAGCTATCCCACTTAGCGTTACCCACAGGCTCAATCCTCCTCAAGTATCTTCTTGTTGCTCTGCTGTGAATCCTGTGAAGTTTTCCCTCTGTGGAGACAACTCTTCTTTCCAAATCCTGTTGCATTGCTCCCAGGCCCTCCTCCCACCTTTCTTCAGCGCAGCATGCCTTTCTGGCGAGAATCCATCCAGTATCATCATTAGAAGGTTTGTTGATCCCCAGAATAACACCTGCACGTTCTTTAGCAAGCGCGGAATTTAGTTCATGGCTGTTTTGCCCTATGTGTGCTTTCATTGAGTCACACAGTGCTTGCTGACTCACAGAAAGCATTCAGGTGAAAAGTGGCAAGAATGGTAGGATGCAGGCTGGATAGCCTCTCTCCCACTGGGAGGTGGATGAGGCTCATCTGTCAAGCTTAGAAAGAGACCTCATGCCTCTACATGCACCCATATGGAAGGAAGGTTTCTGACGGCTGAGGTTTCTATTTTATAGGGAAACACAAACCTGAATCTAGAGGTTGCACATGAATACCAGACACATGCAGGCTGAAAGCAAAGCCAAATGTTTTCTAAACAAGGTAGCGGAGTACTTGGGGAGTATGGAGAGGCCTCCATCATTTAACATCTCAAGCAAATACTTGTCATGGAAGGGAGAAAGGCACACTATATATGAAATCTCCTCAGAAGCAGCCCTACCATGTGCTTCTAATGAAATCTTCATCCTTCCTTGTGTTCTGGTCAAACAGTACTGTATTATTCTGATGGTACCAGAGACATGGTACCAGAGACATGGTACCTTTGCTCTGGACCACTCCCAGAAGGGATGACACACTTGCAAGAGCCAGGGGACACTAACCCTACAGCCCCCCGCGCCATGCAGGCATCACACCTCTACCAGGAGTGAAGAAGCACACCTCTATCCATTCACACATACAGAATACACTGGCAGACTTCCTGTGGGCTATGTTCAGGGCACTCTAGGAGCCAGCGAAGGCCAGTCCAGTGCTTCTAATCTCCCCACAGCTAGATCTGGGACTCTTAACACTGTGATGTCTCTTGCAAGTTCCTTTCTGACAGGCTTTTGGCAAGACAGGACAGCCTCTACCAGAATGAAGGCTGGTAGAAGAACAGATAAAGCAGGTGGAGTGATTTATTGTGCTGGAATAACTATTTCATATTTCCCAGCTCAGCCTTTTTGCATGGCTTGCAGATATTCACCCTGGGTGCGTGTTTGAACGTCCCCTGTGCCTGCAGAACACCTATGCAGCTTTAGGCAGGCCCTTAATCAAAGCATCAGAAGCAAAGCAGATGCAATTTCTCTAGCTAACTGTGCTGGATCCTGAGGCCTCTGGAAAACTGTAGCAAGGTCCCCACAGCTTCTGGGATGAATGAGGGCCATGTTGGTGGCACTGAAGAGATGACAGCCAGCTGTGAGTTTTACTGGCTGCACGTGTGTTTACCTCATTCATTCACAACTCACATGTAGGGAGCTGTGGATTCAATTAGAAAATAATACCCGTTTGCAGCTGATTGCCTGAGACATCAGCTTTAATAGCAGCTGGAGAGAGTTAGACGCCTGAATTGGTTGTGAGCTGCACTTCCTAGTTATTATGCTTCTAATTATGGCAAACCTGCTATTTGTCAACAATGTTTTATCAAAGGTGGGGAGACATGTCACTCATCTTTAGGGAGGTGGCTGAGACTTTCTATTAGGTATTACACAAGATGGAGTCTGCCATATACCTGTTTGCCTTTCAAAGAAGCATCTGGGCTTTTTCTATGGCAATGAGGATGCATAGACAGCCTGGGAACAGTCAGTCTGGCAACTTGGTGGCATACCTGTTTCTGTTCTGATACACAGGGGGCTTACACATGCTCCTGCCTATTTTTTACACCATCTGGACCAAATCTGTAAGATCTGTTCTAGAAGACATTAAAATTTTCATTCCAATCAGCGCAGCAGACAGCTGGGAAATGGTCTATAGCCTAGGACAAAACTTTGCTACAGGTTATGTGCTTCTAAAGACAGAGTGAACAGTACTTCTTGTTCCTGTTGCAACAATTCAGCCGGAGTTGGTCAGTGGATCTTGGGAGCTTGGTCTTGAGGACCCCCTGAGACACAACTTTTCCTGATGGAACTTGGTTCAGAAGAGCAGCACTTGTCCGTTATACAACAGTGTGATATGCTCTGCTTGGCTTGAGGTAGAACATAGAGCAGAAGCTCTCAGGCTGTCTAGTCCAGCCTCCTGCAGCCAGAAGCAACCATTGAGGAGTCATTCAGTCCTGATAGGGACACAGGGTTGCGCTCCATGAGCTACAGCGCAACTCTAATACTCTTAAGCAAGCTTAAGATTCTCTACCAAAAAATCTTACCCCAAAAGCAAAAACAAATTCCTACTCTAGGAAGACAGCAAGAGAGCTGAAGGTTATTGCCAATGTCCTCGATGCTTGCAAGGGAGAGGAATTCGATAAGTGAAATTCCCATTTGTGCCTAGTAAATAGATCACATCCCTGGAACAGAAGGCAAAACAACAACTAACCCAACCCTGCTTTTGGTAGCCAGTTTGACTTTAAATTCCTTCCTGACTCCAGACTTGATGGTCTGTTTAACTCTGAGCAAGATACACCAGCCAGGCACTTGGAAAGCCTGCTAGCATTCATAGATGCAGCATCATCCTCCATGCTTAGCTATGGTCAATCATCACCAGTGTTCAAGCAAGGTGTGTTTCACATCTTTCTTTCAAGCACTAGCTCTGCATGCCTCTGTCATGTGGCAGTCCTAATTGTGGCCACTGCCTCAGGCACTGACAAAGTCTATCTCAGGACATGCAAAAACAATTCCTTTTGGAGCGTCCTTGGTAGCATACCCGTTATTGGCTTCATGATGAACCAACAGCTTGCTCATGCAGAGGGATACAGACAGGCCCATTGGTGATATTGGCCTCTTTCGGGACAATAAGAGAGAAAAGATCCCAGAGAAATGGAGCTTTAAAACAGCAGCACTGACTCTTCGCGGAGAGCTCTTCCACAGAGAAAAGAAAACAGCCCGTCCGGTGGAAATGACAGGAACCAGTTCTGGGCAGGGCAGAGGCGTAGTAAACAACTTTCACCTTCCTGTGACCCTACTGCACATCCCTGTAGCCCATGTGCAATATATTAGGGATATATAGTAAGCCCACAAAGAACAGGTGACTATAAAACTACAAAACACCAAAAGGCATGTAGTTAAACCATAAGCTTAAGTGTTAACATGTAATGAGGTTTCATGGTATTTCCTGCAACCTCTGAAACCCTGAGGCCCCAGGATCCTATGGCTCTGAGCAAATCTCAGCATTTTATGTAAAATATCTCCAGAAGGTAGAAATTTCTTTCCCATTTTGTAGAAAAACTTGAGTTTGTTCTAAAGGCATTTATTGCCTCTTTCAGACCTCGTGACTTTTTAGGGGCTGGCAATACATAAACCGTCTTCTTCATCAGCTGGATACGTAAGACTGAGCATACTCTCTCCAATTTCAAGAATGACACCAAACTGGGGGGAGCAGCGGATATGCTGGCAGGCAAGGCGGGCTGTCATTCAGAGGGACTGCAATGGGCTGGAGTACTGTGCCAGCAGGAATCTTGTGAAGCTTAACCGAGGCAAGGGCAGACTCCTGCACCCAGCATGAAGCGACCCCAGGCACCAGGACAGGCTGGGGGCTGGCTGGCTGGGAAACGGCTCTGCAGAAAAGGGCCTGAGGGTGGACAAGAAGTTGAACACGAGTCAGCAGTGTGCCTTCACAGAGGTGAAGCCCAATTCCATCTCGGTTAACATTAGCAAAAGCACAGCCAGCAGAGTGAGAGAAATTATTATTCTTCTCTGCTTCACACTGATGAGGCTGTATCTGAAGGGCTATGTCCAGTTTTGAGTTCCTTCAGTGCAGGAGAGGTATCAATAAACTGGAGCAAGTCTGTCAGACACCACCAAGATGGTCAGGACGTGGAGCACATGGCATATGAGGAGAAAAGCTGAAGGAGTTGTCCTTGTTAAGCATGGAGAAGAGTCTGACTCTATCTTCCCTGCAGTCCCCTATTCGGCAGAGGCAGAGAGCAGCTAGATTCCCCTGTACACACACACATCTTTCTCTTCTCCAGGCTGAGCATACCAGCTCCCTCGGCATCTCCTTGTACATCATGTGCTTCTCCTCACATCCCAGCTGACTGCATCTGCCCTGCTTGTGAGAGCCGCCAGCACTGCAGTTTGTGAATGTCACCACAGAGCAAAGAACTGAGGGCTAGGGGACAAGGGGAAGAGGAACAAATGAAATCATCAATGAAGTACTGATGGCAGTTTGCACCAGGATCCCGTCGCTTTGCAGAAGCTGCGGACTATGACTAGAAGTAGCAGAGATCCCACACCGCTTCCCCCATCACTGATGTGCACCCATACAAGTTGCCTCTCAGAAGAGGGCGAGGTTTTTTTCATTTCAGGCACACCATGAGCTATGAGCAATCATTTGGACTGGATGGCTCTTCTGCAATCCACTGCCTACTCTGGGGGATTAGCGTATCTAATGAGTCTCCTGCCTCTTCTAATTGTTGCCCCTATACAATTACTGAAAAACCTGCCTCAACATGACCCAATATTCTCTCCCCACACTTGCTGATTGCCACAGGTCCTTACTCTTGTGCACGTGGCTATAGCTACTGGGAAATGTTCTCTTGCTCAGGTAAAAATTGTAACACAGGCATTTAAACTGGGTGGCTTTGTTTATTCATTCAGCTAGAAAAAAACAGCTGGGGAAAGAGCCAGCTGAGCTCACAGCATGAGATGAGGTGAGACAATAATGTTTAGTTTAGGCCTGTGCCATGTGGTAGGATCCAGAAAACACGTTCCCAGTGAGGCACCCCAAAAGGAAGCACTCCTAAACTACCTATGGTCCAAGAAATAGTCCATTTTGGGATACTGAGCATGGACTGGCTCCAGAGAAAGCAACAAAATGGTAGGTGTTAAGCTCCTTTAAATGAACCTAAGAGATGGCTGAGTGAGTCTGTCTGTGGCTAACAGCACTGACGTGACTGAGAGAAGCTGGAACAAGTCCTTGAGGTCCAACACAGGTACTCCAGTCATTGATATCTCTATTAGGAAATGTTGGCCACAGCTCATTTGCATTCTTTTTTGTCCACTGATCCCCCTCCCCATATTCCTTGTCTCCCATGACACAGCTCTGTCCAATTGCTCTTCAAGGTTGAGAAGTGAGAAACCACCCAACAGTCTTCCATTTTCGGATATCCTTTTCCAGCATTCTGAGATGTTTCTGCATCCTTAGTGCATTTAATTTTACCAAAGACAGTGATGAGAAAGGACAAGGACTGTAAACTCCTCCCCTACCAACAGGTTTGCTGTTGGGATGAGGCAAGTCCCTGAATAGAGGGAAGAATTTACAGGCATCACTTCCTACAGTGCCCCCTTCTCACCATTAGTTATGGTTATGGCACCAAGCAGCAACCTCAGACTGCAGACCCCTGAAGCTAGGTAGAATGACCCCCTCTCCTACATCTGCATTGTGCAGTTCATGTGAAACTGAAGCCACCTCTTTTCTTTCTCTCTCTTTTTTTCTTTCATTTTCATTCAGGTTTTCAAAGGAAAAACAAACAGTGGACTCGGGTGTACCACCAGGTACTAGATGTATTTGTAGTGCACCGTCCCAGAATCTTACTCAGATTCATCCGAAAATTTCCTTCTGTTCCCCTAACAATTTGGATACCAATCAGACTCGGTAGTACAAGTATGTGCAGATGCACACGTGTTTCAGATACAAAAAGGAAACAGCCAAAAGGTGCCTGTAAGAGGAATCACCACGTCCCCATTGCACATGTATCTTAATCTGCCTTCTTTCTACTTCAAAGGATTGGCACCTTTTACACAAGAGATCACGAGCTCACAAATTGCTGCACCTTGAAAGGTAGGGTAAAGAATACCCATTTATGAACTGTATGAACCATACAGAAAACTTCAGTGCATGCTGGCCACCCATGCATCTCAGCAACGACTGTTCAAATTACACCTTGAAGAGAAAGTAGAGCCACAGAGTATGACTCCTACATTGAACAGTCTTCATCTAAACATAGTAATTAAGGCATTGTGCAACCACTCTGCTACTTAAGTATCTGTAATAATTATGCCCCAGGAAAGTAAGCCCAACACATGCTCACAGCCTTCCCCTAACATATGGGTTGTTTACACATTCAAGTTCCCATCCCATCTTCTTGGCAGCTTAGGAAAAGCATCTAAAAATATGAGGCCACATTGCTGAAATGGCCCTCTGACAATTCCATTCAGTTCAAAGGCTTTTGAAAATCATCCTTGAAAGGAAACTGGGTGGTAGATTCAAGGTTCAGACATGAGCTTCTGTACTCGTACATTCAAATAACAGCCACCATTCCATGCACATCGGTGTCACCAGCTCTTGCTGGTGTTTTAGCCCAAGTCTTATTCTCCTGTTCCCCCAGTGACTGTCACACTTGCACTCTTAAGTGAAGGAATCTGTCTTGCAGACTTCAGGATCCCACCATGAGTCAAGTCTGGAAAAGATGGAGAAGTTCTGCCTTCCCATGAGGAGGCTCAGGCATTGGGAAAGGGCAGCTAAGAGGATACAGAGAACTGGGATTGTACTTGAGCCCTGCTGTGTGCTAGCAGTACAGCCACAACTAGCTCAAATCATTGTGACTGTCTGAGAGAGCTGGTCAGGGTTTGGCTGAACCCGTGTGACTCTGATAGCCTGGAAGCTGACAGCTGGTGCAAACAAGCTCAATTTCTTTCTTGTTTCAAGCCTAAGGTCCTCCCACTATCACCTCTTTTTCCTGTTTGTGATTTCGAGGTCCAAGAGTGACAATTGTAACATGGGAACACATCCAAAAAACTCACAGATAAAAGACTGCAACATACAGCACCCAAATTACAGAAGGCCCCAAACAACAATTACTCCTGAAGTCCTTAAACATCCTTCTTTCCTTCACACGCAGGCTATTTCATTTCCATTTCTTATGAATCTTTTCCCTTCCTTTTTTAAGACTGTTTGACCTAGCTGGATTTACACAGTGGTGTAAGCAGGGCAGAAGGCAAACACACGTAACGTAGACTGCACCGTTCAAGTAATCAGGGAGACGAGGAATAAGGCTTATTGAATTCTTTCTGGCATACTTTCACCAATTTATTGCTTGTGAATTACCTAGAAACCTATTTTTTTTCTCCAACCCAATATTTGACACGTGTATCAGCCAGCGGACCCTCAACTTCATCTGAGCGCCAGTGCATTTGTTATTTAGGCTGTATGACTGGTCACTGAAGTCACCCATCATTTCTTCCAGCTCACTGCATAATAATAAACCACAAATAAGACCAGTTCCTGCTGAAACAACCTGAGCTTGCCCACAGACCTGAGGTTCTTCAAATAAGACAGCCTCTCCCCAGGGGATACTTGGCAAGTTATGATCAAACCTCTGCAAGCTGAACACCGAGTATTTTGAATTTCCACAGCAGTAATACCATGAGCCTGAGCCACAAGAATATATAGAGGCAGGAGGAAACTATTCCTGGAGAAGTGGACTTTAAACAGATGGTAAGGAGATGAACCCATCTCGTGCCAAAAAATACCCCAGTTTTTTGGAAGGACATGGCTTTTCCTGGGCTAATATTTTGTATAGGTTTGGGCTTAACAGTGAATTCTGGAGATCAAAGGGTGTTCATACTTAGCTATCCCTTCAGTCTCTTGCTTAATAGGAAGCAAGGAGAATATTTCTGTCAAGTCTGCATTTTCATATTCTTGTCACCGTTGTTATTGTATGTAAAAGAGGAAAGGAAGAATCGCATCCTGGTTCTCTCTGTGCATTCCTGCTCTTTATTACATCGAGGGCAAGCCAGAGGAAAGACGTTGCAGTATTGCATTGATTTGGTGAATACAGAAACAATTCAAGGTTCCTGGGACTCCACGATGGCTGCCACCAGTCTCTTTGCTTGATGCATTCTCCATGCCATGTGCTGCCTTGAAAGCAAGATGGACAGGCCATACAGAGAGGATGCAAAATGTACCAGACAAATCCAGATAAACTGACAAATTTGGGAATGCCTCATGGAGCCCAGCCCACATTCCAGGCCTTGTTGAGGTGCACTCCTCTTGACTCATAGCACAAAGTTGACAAACTACCCACAAAGGCCTCTGAATTCTCTCTGTAATTAATTAGCCACAGGAAAACCTCAGAGAAGAGAGAAGGGAGCAATTTAACGCAGCTCTCAGAATGACACAGGATGCTGAAATGCTGAAGAGTTAAACCTGTCCCTTCTTCTCACCAACCTGCCCCTTAACAAGACATCCCAGAGGCCATCCTGCTGAAGGGGAAGGTCCCAGTTCCTGAACAGATGGTGATTTTGGTGTTAGTTTTCTGAGTCATGAGTCTGGCGTCCTTCCACCTTGCTGGTTTTATTCAATAAACAACAAAAACAAGCAGTGTTACTCAATGGAAAGCTTCCCATCAACTTCCACTGCAATTGAAAGAGGTCTCATTCTGTTGCTGATCTTCCTGAGCTGCCACTCCTGAGACATGGTCTGTCCCCCTGCTGCCCCAAACACCTTCTGATGTCTTAAGATCCACAATTAGACAATAGCATGTCTCATGTGTAAGACTCCCTCCTTATTCCCCCTGCCCCCATCCCATGGCTTTATTCATGATACTAGTTTGGGACATTACAGAAGAGCTTTTCTTACACAGCTCTGCACCAACAGTCATCTTGGTCACATCATCCTATTTCATTGGTATTTCCCTCAAATACATCTGCTTAAAGGGTTGGAGAATAATTTAAGTCTGCTGAGTGAAGAAGAACTTTCACTATGAGGGGAATTCCTCCTCTCCCCTCCAGCCTACGTCTCTAGTAAGTGAGTCCACTTCATTCTGGGCTCGCATTTGTAACGATCTGTGACATTTAAGAAAAAGCTGAATGAATTCATCATCACAACATGGTGTGCAGCAAAGAGCTCATAATTTCCCAGCCATTTACTTAAATTACTACAGAATAAGTGAATTGAACTAAATTACAATGGGGAGAAGGGAGAAAATGGCCTTGTTGTCTTCAATTTCAATACTCCACCTAAGTGCCAAATTTACTACCTCATTACATCTTCTGATGTGTTCAAGAAACAGGAAGAAGAGGTACATGTGTATGCTTTAAACCACTTATCTAATCAAACCTTCTGCTAATTTTGGAGCGGGAAGTTTGGGAAATAAAAGATATATTTTTCTCTCCCAAACACATACTGCTAAAATGGCATCTGGTGTAGGTACATTTTTCCTCCTGCCCTAGTCCATCCTACTGTCACCTCAGCGTAAGCTGCTTCTTCATGGGTGCATAAGTCATGATTCAGCATATTGTCCTGCCATGGTGTCCAGTTCAGCCAGGTATCGGTCTGTCAATTCACAGATTGCTGCTCTCTGAAATCAGCCTCTAGCAGAAATGGCATCAGAACAGTCAAAGCCCAGCAGTGGCCTTGCTGTCTGGGCTGTGAACATAAAATTTCCAAGCCATGGCTCAGGTGTGGAAATGGAGATCTGCAGCCAACCTGCTCCAGGACAAACAGCATCAGGGCTAAGAAGACAGGGTCTCCACTCTGGATGGTTTCTTCTAGGTTTCCTGCTCAAGGACCCTGCTTGCAGGCACTAACACCTGTTTGACTCCTCTGTCTGACTCAAGCCACTCCGGTTCTTCTGCTGTCCTGACAAACAATGGCTCTGTGGACACATAGCTGGTTTTACATTGGTGGACTATTCCAGACCCTTGCCAACATACTGCTCCTAGCCAACCTAGTCTCAGCTGCCTTTCTACAGGCTTTTGCAATCATGTAGCTTAGTTCAAAGGTCCAAACTGGAGGAAACGCTTGTAGAGGGCTGCTGGGCTGCTCTCCCAGAGCCCTCTTGTGGCAATGAGGGAGAGCCAAGTAAAGGCCCTTGCTTCCCTGAAAGGCAAGAGGATTTTGGGAGGTGCCCTGGATGGGTTTTGCCATCCCATGATGGCACAACGATGACTGAACTCAGAGCTGACCTCAGCAGACACATCTCCGCTTGGCTGGAGCAGAAATGTTTACACCACAGATTGGCTGATGCAACACCCAAAACAGTTTTCTGTTCTCAATATTTGTTGCTGTCCTTCTCTCGGTTTGCCAGGGAAGAAGTTCTAGCTGATGCTGCCAATGTCTGATCGTGGCTTCACATTAGAAAAGGGGAAGCAATGCAGTAATTTTGAATGGGCTGGGAGCTTAAAGAGAGGCTCATAAATTTTAACAGAAATGCCTCATCCGCTAAATCTGGATTGAGTGCATTTCCAGGCTGACCTACGTCTGACAACAGCCAACCAGGACTCAAAGTTTACTTCAGCCAGAGATTAACGTAAACGTCACCCCAGACTTTTCACCCAGAGCCTACTTAAGATGTGGTAGACCATATCTCAAGTAAAACACAGATCCAAGACACTCACATCATATGCCTCCTGGAGCTGGTATCAGAGTAATATCAAACAGTGGGACAGGTGATGTCACTGATAACATCCTACTGCTCCTGCACCATGCCTAAGAGCCTCTCAGGTCTGATTCTGAAGGAAAGTGCCAATTCATAATTCTCCCCCCACTCCAAAACACAGGTATGCATCTTGCTCTTCTGCAGCTTATACAAAGGAGGTTGTGGGTTTTTTAAGGTTTATTACTGTCATCAAAAGAGGCAAATTCTTCATGGACAGGCAAATCAGCCAGAAGGCAGTGGGCTTGCAATGCACCTTTTGCCCAAAATGCAAAATTGCCACAGTGTTACGGCAATTCCTGCACACAGCACAAGCTGTTATCCTCACTACAGGTACTGAAGAGAGAAGGGAACATTTTTGTTCAGTTAGCATCAAGTTTTGCATAGGACAGAAATTCCTATAGGAAGACCAGAATCTTCAGCTGAGGCACTTCCTTCGGTAAGGACTGTTTGGTTTTGACTCAAGAAGTCCACAGGACAGTGTCCTTCAAATGGCATCGGTGTGCTGTTCCTGTGACTAATTAAATATTTGTGCTGTTAAATATGCAGGTTTGCATTTGTTTGTGTTGTGCAAATGATTTGTTTCATAGGACTTAATGTAATTTTATTTCACAGGATTGGAGAGATGTGATGACATCCTTAGTTTACTTAGTCCAAACTCTGTTAGCCTAAAAAAATTCTGGCAGCATCTGATCTTGGGAGGAGGGAAATTTTGTATTTAATGGAGACAAGAGGACAAATTTTCCAGGCTTACTCCTGAATCACAGTTTCTTTTTCTTTTCCCTTTTCAGGAACACTAGCTAGAGGACAGATAAAAATGCTGTTAGTGCATCTTTGAGCCCTGTCTTGATTTTTACAGCAAGATCACACTGACAGCTCACATTTGGTCCGTGTTCCTCTACAACCCCCAGATGCTTTTCTGAAGTACTGCTCAGGCAGTTATTTTCCATTCATAAAAAAAATCACAGATCACATGCTCACAAGGTCTTTAATTCTATGCAGCTAGCTTGGCATTGGGAATTTTACTTCACCTTCTGAGGTGCAAAGTGCTACACCTGTCTTTTATCAAATTTTATCTCATGGATTTTAGATCTTCTCTCCAGTTTGACAGGTTGTGCTGAACTTCTAATCCTTGCTGTCAAGGTTCTTGTGATCTGGCCCCACAAATTAAATAGCATCCCCCCCAGTCCTTTGTTGAAATTATTAACAGAAATTTGAAATGGCAACTAGACTGTGATGCATCCCTTGAAGGTGGATCTGTAAAGCCCTTCCAGTTTGACACTTACCAGCAAACTGCTGGTAACTGCTCTGCTTATTCTTTTTTAATAAGGATGCATATGGAAGGGATGTCCTAAGACAAGCGGCTGAGGACTTTAGGCTTGTCTAGTTTGGAGAAAAGGAGGCTGAGGGCCGATCTCATTGCTCTCTGCAGCTTCCTGAGGAGGGGACGTGAAGTGTGAGGTGCTGATCTCTTCTCCCTGGTATCCAGTAACAAGATGCATGGGAATGGCTCAAAGTTGCATCAGGGGAGATTTAGACTGGACATTAGGAAGCTTTTCTTTACCAAGAAGGTGGTCAAACACTGGAACAGGCTTCCTAGAGAGCTGGTCGATGCCCCAAGCCTGACAGTGTTTAAGAGGCATTTGGACAATGCCCTTAATAACATACTTTAACTTGGTAAGAGCTGAATTGGTCAAGTAGTTGAACGAGATGATTGTTGTAGGTTCCTTTCAGATGAAATGTTCTGTTCTGTTCTGTTCTGTTCTATCCATTCCATTCCATTCCATTCCATTCCATTCCATTCCATTCCATATTTTTAGCAAGAGTCTAACCTGTGCTATAATTCCTGACTTGATCCTGAGACTGTCACCTGGGGCAACGAAAAACATCTTCTGTCAAGGCATATCACATGAACTGCCCTGATTTCAAGACCAGCCGACCTACCATAGGAGAAAATTATGTTAACTTGATATAAGCTCCTCTTGACAAATCCAAACCAGCCATAAACCTATTGGCAGCACTGAAGTGTTTCCACCGAATTTTGGTTTCACGCAACATTTGCTGTTGATGGCTCTTGTTGCTTTTCAGTAAATGTTTTGGAGGACGCACAGGTTTTGATTTTTACCATGTACAGATTACAGGTGCGTTAAATGGTAGGACAGAGCCAGAGAAAAACAGATCTATGCATTTTGGTCACCCACATGATGTCCACTTCTCCTTGCTCCCCATCCAGAGGCCACCAACAAGGATGTCCCTAAAGCAAAGTGTGCGGCTCTCCTTTACAACATCTGTGGCCAGCAATGGGCACAGTGCTTCCCATCACAACATTCTTTAACTTCACATCAAAAACCACAAAAAAAAAAAAAATCTGAAAAAAAATTTTGTCTTCGGTATTTTCTTATGCTGCACCATTTAAAGACAAAAAGCCTTTTTTTTCCCATTGCAAATGGAAATAATTCCTATGTTTCCATCTGTTAGTGAGTGATACCACCCTGATAATGCACAAAACCACTCCAAGACAGAGGCATCAATTGCACTGAGAAGCAATTCTCAGAAAATAAAATAAAAAAGTGCTTTCCAATTTTACTATTTTAATTAAAGCATGGGGTAGAAGATACTTCTAGTCCTGTTTGGTGAACTAGCCTTTTCCTTTTCCTGCTAAATTCAGGGAGCTTTGTGAAGTTGTTGGCATGCAGATAACTAAAAAGAAAGTCATTGCAGCTTGATTGAATCTGATGTCCAATCCTCAAAGAGAAGGAAGAAGCTGTGATACACAGGGAGCTACCAGAACACTACCCTTGTCTTCTGCTACTTAGAACTTCCCCAGATGTTGGGTTGCCATTTTCCCTGCCAGGTACCCACCTGTTTTGAAATCTTCATGACAACTGGCTTAGCTGTTTGCAAGAACAAAGCCAAGGACAAATCAAGCCACTGGCCTGTGTTATAAGATTCTAGACTCTCTTCTGAAAATTTCAGCTACCCACAAGGTTATACTTTCATCCACCACATAATCTGCATCTGCCACAGCTCATGGTGTTGCTGAAGGTAGCGGGAGGTTTAGAGATTAGGAGAAGAAAGGTCTTTCTGAGCACTTGAGCACTGAGGTCTCCCAGCAGTTTATACATCCACTGAATTTTGGATGTTTTTTTCACCACCTTCCAGAAAAACTGCAGATTGCAGCCCAAATCTTGGAGCTTTTTGTTTTTTAGCAGGGACAAAAGACAGATTTTTCCCCAGCTTCACTTTCAGAAATGGACAAGCTTGTTTGACTGAAAAAATTCAGCCCAAGGCAGAGGGTGACACTGAGGATTTCACTTCTGACATTCTGACTGTTAGATGTGAGCAAAATAGGTTCTTATGAGAAGCATCAGGCAATCATAATAAGAGGCACTGCAACCAGTGCAGCCTATAATACAGCTGTAATACAATCAGTTCCCATACGGTTTTCTCTTCCAGAGTGATTGCTGGGCCATTATCTTGTCAGCTCACTGGTAAATCAGAATAAAAGCCCACATCTAGCCAGAGAAACTTTTAGCATCTAAACAAAAGAAATCAGCATAGGGTTGTGCCGCACCATCTGACCTGGAGAGAAACCACAATACACAAAATACAGACAGGAAGGATTTACGGTGCCCCGAAAGCTGTCTTGGTCCTATTTCTCCGTGGGGATGTGGTAGTTCTTCTCCGACCACCATTGCACTGTGAAAGAAGGAGGTCTGTTCCACCTCTGTGGCCTTCATGAGCAGATTAGAGTGGGTTTTACACAGACGTCCAGTCACAGAGACAGGAACTGATCGCACCCTGGCTAGAGGGGGCTGCATGGCCAGGAGGAGGACCTGTGCTCATAGGGAACTCCGGATTCAGAGTGAGCCCTGTGAGGTGGGAGATGCTGAAAGGGTCTCTGGCGCTGCTCCCTAAAAAGCCCTTTATCCTGATGTCAGGCTTCCTATAGCAATGGGAAGACTGAGTCACCACAATTGTAGAGGAGTGAGGTTGGCATTGGACACTTCCCCACATAAGTCACTGCTAATATGAAGTATCCCAGCTCATACCTATGTCTTCCGCACCCTCGTCATGTACTTAAGGTGATCAGAAGGGTTTCAGCTCTTGCCACCAACTTCTAGGGTTATTTTGTCATTCATATTTCTTTTGGGGTTTTTTTCTTTTTTCTTTGAAATGGTATAAAGTATTTTTCCCACTTTTTCCAAAATGGCAATTTAGTGAGAAAGAATTTAAAAGGCAGTCCAACTCTCAGTGACCGAGCTTGGCTGCACGAGCTTCATGCTGCATTTGGAGTTCATGGCAGCCACCACTCTTCTCATAGGACCACAGGACATGTAGGCACCATGGGGACATTCCCTGTTGACTCTGTGCACAATGTGGGCAAGATCTGATCAACTTTACTTGGAAACAGTTGCTGAAAGTGCATCTTCTGTCTCTGCCAGCAGGTGCCCAATGTCCCATCTGCTCATGGACCTCAGTCTGTCTTCAGATGCACTACTTTTTCATCACCTGCTCTTTCATAATTGCCATTTCCATCAGCAATTTCCAGCCTTCCTGGGGGAGCTGTTGGGTCTGCTTGCCATCTGTCCTTCTCCTTCCCCTGAGAACACTTGGACAACATTTCATTTAGTGTTGTTGTTTTTTTAAGCACGTTCAACATCTTTTGATAATAAATTGCTCTTGATATCCCCTGGAGGGATTTTCATCTCCTTTGGTGACATCTTGCTCTTTCTGTGCATTACCATGGCTTAGTGTTCGCCTGCCCTTCTGACATTTCATCGGTTCACATTTGATGACAGAACAACCCCTGAGTCATGATCCTATTACTTTTCTGGAGAGTGCTTACTACTACCCAAGATTACTTTTCCGCTTAGTATCTTAGCATTACTCTTTTCTCATTTACATTCTTTTGTGTGTGTGTTCTCCATTCCCTTCCTTGATTTTCACTCCCCATCTTTACTTCTGTCACTCCCCTTTCTTTTGCTCTTGAAAAACAAAGATAATAAAACCTACAGCTTTTTAGATAAGATTTTTTTTTTCTAATTAACTTTTATTGGTTTTCTTTGAGAGAATAAAAAGAATTTGTGTATACCAAACACAGAAAAAGGCAGATACAGATAAAACCAAAGATTCACCTAGGTTAAATAATTGGAAGAGGTGGACAAGATTATATTTAAGGTGATGCACAGAGAAGGAGAGAAGAACTGCAAATGAAAGAAAAATCTGGGAGTGCTTTCACTTAGCCAACTTCTACAAACAAAAATAAAGTAAAATCATGGTGTTCTAATCTGACAAAAATACAGAATTGGGCAAATATACCACTGGATTTTGCCTCTCTGTCTTTTCCATGTTGGGACTGACAGAATTTTTCAAATTTCCTTTAAAATAGTATTTAAAAAAAAAAAAGAGAGAGAGCTGAGATTTCCTCCACCAGATGACTGTGAAAGCTGAAGCTTGAAGAAAGACTTCAAGTACGGGGCTGAGACGGATACTGCAAGAGATGGAAATGCTGGAATTAGCTTTAGAGTGGTGTCACTTTATCTCCTAAACAAAGATTTTTCCTCTGAAACTTCCTGACTGCATTACTGGCTACTAGAAAAGAAAATACAAAGTGCTGAGGGAAATACCAAAAGGAAGCTTATGTAGGAACTCAACTGTCTGCTCGTCTTCCATGGTTTCTTCGGGTAACGCCAGAGAGAGGTATCTCCTCCTTGCACGTCCTATCTCTTTTTATTCTTTCTTCTTTTTTCACCAGTCCTTCTCAGACCAGTGAGGGACTCTCCGCAGACAGGTATTGCCAGAGCATGGAGCTTTATCCACCATGGTCCTCTGCTATCATTCCTTCTCTCCCAGGTAATTTGTTCTCAGTACCAGGACATAGTTTGTGGTCTGCTTAATGTTTAAGTGCTTTGAAGCAAGAGGTCACAACAAACTCCTCAAAACATTTAGATTGCTGGATGTAAAAAACATCCCTTGGATGCTGTTGCTTTATTTGCAGAGGGGCTGTTGGGCTCCCATTGCCCAAGTGTGACAATTTAATGTGTCAGGGAAGTCACACCAGTGACACTGCAGGAGACAGCTTTCTCTGATGAGCCAGGGGGCTCTGAAGTGGTGTTTGATGGCCTGTGGGCCTTTTGTGCTTCATATACTCAAGATGTAAGTTGTGGTCTAGCCATGGTATGTGCTATGGCTTTTGCTGAAGTGTGGGTGCCATACTTAGTGTGCAGGTTATTTTTACAGTCCTGTCCTTTCTAGTAGGCAGTCTGAGAGAGAAATGCATTGTCAGTAGGGGGTGTCCTGAAACTGGGGTGGTCTCCACTCTGCTCTGCTGCTTCTTGCAGAGAAGCCCTGACTATGAAATGTGAAGGACACATCTCCTTTTACCCTCCCAGCACTGTTATCACCCAGACAGCAGTATACAAACACGAACTAGTCTCCTGAGATTCCAAAACTAGTCCTGGCTCCCAGGGTGAACCTCTTCTTCTTCCATTTTCTTTTTTTCAGAGGCCTGCTCCTGGCTTTTTTGTGCAGCTGGTGAGAGCTATGTGACTTGAGTCTCCGCGGGGCTCTGATGACCGTGTTCCCTGCCCCACTGCCTCCATTGAGAGCTGACACTTCCCCAGCTAGCAAGCAAGACTTATGCAGCCTGTCCTTCCAAGGAGCACAGCCAGCTCTCCCATCCTACCACATCGACGGAGCCAAAACTGTTCCCCAGCTATCACATTCCAGTAGGGAATCACAACCGTGCCTTGCATTTTTTGTTTGGGGTTGTAAGGTGTTTTTTTTTTACAGGGAGAGGGAATACATCCTCTAATTTTGTATTAGCATTCAAGCCCCGAGCCGGTGAGCTCCGTCTAGCTCAGGTGAGTGACAGAGAGGAATTCTGACTCATTTGCAACAAGGAAAGAAGCGGAGTATACTGTGTGCTCAGAATTAGGGGCAGCAGGCAAGATTATAGCTGGAAAGGCTGCCTGCTGAGAGCACAGTGTATTTAGAAGCATCTAAAATTATTTGTGTGACTCAATACTGTTTTCCTAACACTGAGAGCAGCATGTGGTAACTCTCCCCCTTAGGATGTTCTTTTTATCCTCCTTGATTTTTTTAGTTGTGGATGAGAAAGGGAGAGAAAAATGAAGAAGAGGGAGAGTTTCTCTGCTGTTTAATGGAAAACAAACAACACTTTGCACTTCTGCAGCAATTCAAGGTGGTTTGCAGATGAACTTGGAGGTGTTGGACTTGGACCTGAGTTGGTATCACATGATATCTGCTGTTGTCCACAAGAGCAAAGTTGTGTGGTTATCTCTGAGTGGTTCTGATTGAGCTGAAGGGTTTGTTTGTCCTGCAATAATGCCTTTTCTTTCTGTCAAAGACAATTTTACATGGTCAAAGCCATGGTAACATGTGGGCACCACTGTGAAGCCTGGAATGTCTAATACAGCAATCTGGGGAGCCAGGAGGACCCAACAGCAGCAGCACTAGGAAATGCTAAGATCAGATGGTAAGGACTCTGCTACAACTTATTCACCTTCATATTACAGAGGTCCTTGGTGATCCAGAACTACCAAATAGTATTTAATTTGCCTCCCATTTTTGTCAGCTGCTCAAAACCCATCCTCCCCTCACCCATAACAGTATGCCCCTTCAGACAAATCTCATCTGATGGGATCATGTAGAAAGTGATACCTGCTCTCAATGCACAGACTTTGGAGAATCTACTGAATGAACTGTCCCACGATTTAATTTTCTTCCCAGGTAATAAAACTAGTCACCTCCTGGCTTTTCTTAACCTGCTTCACATCTGGTTCCAGCCATTACATTTGCCTCTGTCTACTGGATCAAGCAGTGTTTGGCTGTCAGGAATGCTCTGAAGGTTCCCAGTGGTTGGAGATCGTGACTGAGCTACCTCTTTGACAGTTCATTTGAGCCCAGATCTTGCTGGGAAGCTTAAAGGAAAGACAGTTTCATGTCACAGTGTGTCTCTGGGGGTCCAAGTGGACCTCATGCCAGGCGGGTGAGTGGGCACAGACACTGCTGTGCAGTCGTGATGATAACATGGCAGTGCCTGAGCTAGCTATTATCTTCAATGATTCATTATTTCCCCTCTTATCTCCTTCCCTAACCAGCTTTGCTGACAAAATTAGTAGCTACCTGCTGTATGCTTAGTGCTACCATTCACAGCACAGAAGAAAATATTAATTCATCATAAATGGAAGCAAATGGACCCACATTAAGCAGGAAGCAGCTTATACTTGTATTATTGCATCAAAGTGAATGGTATGCTTTGACTCATCTAATAGAGGCCATCACAGAGAAGAGCCTGCTGGGCAGAAGAGAGGAAGTCCAGATCTGGATGGGAAAGCATTTAGTGACACCAGGAGCCATCTCTGAAGCTGTGTGAGTATCAACAACAGCGTGCTTCTTTCTTCAAATCCCGTTGCACATCATGAAGCTATCTGGACTGGAGCTCCTCCTGGTCCACCTAAACCACAGAAAAGGGCAAAGGGCCAATAGTCTTCCCCCTCTCCACAACCACCTCCAGTGCCCAGAGCTTGCACTCTGAAAACTAAAACTGCAGAGAACAGGAAAACCCAACTGAGAAGGAGCATGGATTAATGTGCAAATCGTACAACTGGCTACCCTACCTGACTTCTTTTGGATCCACTGCTTTTGTCTGGGTACTTGTCATCTACCCAGGGTCTACTGGGGGAAAGAATGTACTTTCTATTCATGGAAAGGACTCACCCAAGCCCTAAAGGAAGGGCACCAAAATGAGGGCTATCTGCCAGTGGAGAAATGGAGGTTGTCCATGTGTGCAGCTGACTGCTACCTGCTCACAGACAGAACATCTGCACAGAGATCATCGCACCAGTGAGTGAGGCCCTAGCCTGGTCCTTTTCCAGATGCCTTTCAGCCATACTGGAGAGGATACAAGGAGTCACAGGAATGCTCTTCTTTAGGGGCAGTCAATACATTGATGAAACAATTGTTCCAGCTCCAAAACATTGCTCCCACCTTGCCTTCTTCCCCTAAATTGCCTTCCCCATCATTAGCATCCCAACAGAAGTCCATTTGAGCTCGCAAAGAGACAAGGTCCAGACACAATGGCTTTTCCGTCTTGTTCATTCAAGGTCAGCTCCAGTCCTACGGCACCCGCTTATTTTTTCCAACAAAGCATTACAAAACCATGGTAATGGGATCGACCTCTGCCTGCAAGCTGCTAATGACTTCCTGGGTGAGCACCCAGGGAATGGATCCACTCTGGTCTGCATGCCGCTGGGGGAATTCATTCGCTGGAAGAGCATTACTTAGCTGACTTTCAGCGCTTTCACAGAAAGAAAGGGGCTCAGCAATGGCTGGGTGAAACCCACAGCTTGCCAGGGGGGCTGGCTGCTGTCAGATGTTGTTAAATCTCACGACGCTGCGCAGCCACTTCATGTCCCTAGCAGACAGGGTGTTTTCATTCAACAGTTATTTGGGAGCAAAGTGCACCAAGTACCTTAGGCAAGCATTATTATTAACTCTGATTATTCACCACTGTTTTTGCTATTACTCTACACCTAAGAGAGGGCACAGTGACTCAGATCCCAGGAGGCCAGTGAAGGAATGCACAGACCACGGCACGAGTAGGCATGAGGTTCATGTCCCAGGCAGGCATGAGCTCATGTCCCAGGCAGGCACAGCGAGGCAGGTATGGTCCAAAGAGCTTGCATGCTGTCTACAGTCCAGAGCTGACTGTAGAGCCCTCCTAGGGCATATGGCAGGCATGTGAGAGGAGGCTGCATCCCTTATTTCATGTGATGCAGATCAGGAAAAGAAAAGGAAGGGAAGAGGTTTTCCTGAGAACAACATCCATCACAAATGAAACCAAGCCACACTTGTGTGTTAAGCTGCATTATGAATAAGGTCTAGCAATTGAATTGGGTCTTCAAAAAAATAAATAAAACAAAAGCATGCTGAAACTAGGCCTGTTCCTGTTGGCTTTTTGGACCCGGATATTTTCTGAGTCTTTCACTGACTTGCAGAGCCATTCCATAAGTTCAGAGGATGGAAAAGATGAGATTCTCGACTTCATATTGTCCTGAACAACCTGATTAGCAGATAGGGTGGCCTTGCTTGGTGCAGGATTTGGAGAAAAAGCTCCAGAGGTCCTTTCCCACCTAAATATCTTTATAATGCTATGATATTTCCTGCCGTAAGCTGTATGAAGGGAAAAGCAAAATACTTTTAATTTTTGCAGGTCTTCTCCTTTGACACAGGTCTTTTTAGCCTTTAGCAGCCAGTATAGGCCTCTCAGGAAGTGTACTCTCCTCTCCAAAGAAATATGCATATGCACCAACCCTTCCAGTATTGCTCATTAGCACCTTTTCAGTGTCCTGTATTTTCTGCCATTACCAATAAGCAAAAAGTCAATAACCATTTCTGTTGTCTTTCCACTGAACTCACAGAAGGACTGGTTTACCATGGAATGACTCAACTGGCTTTGCAGCCATCCAGCTGCACAGGGATCCACAGGGACCTACGAAGAACGTCCAACTTGAGTATTGCAAGTCAATAAATATGGGAATTCAGTGCACTTGATTTTCAAGTTGCCTGGTTTATTAACTCGACAGTATGGTCCGGTTGCCCAAGAAGAGGGCTGTGAGCCAAGTCTCCTGACTTGTCAGAGCCCTGAGTGCACATAAACATACTCATGCCCAATGGCTCCATTTAAGCCCAGCCCTGGGCCTTCAATTCCTGTTTGAGCTGTGCTGTGGTTTTGCTCAGCCACAGCTATGCCTGTGCCTGGCCATGGACCCTATTGGTCTGGGCTCTCATCTGCAAGCTGGCTTCCTGAGTTGACCTAGGACATATCTTGGCACCGTGAGCTTGCCTGATGATCTTCCGTCTTGGCTCAATCTGGCTGTCATCTATGTCTGCCTTGCCTGGGTACTGTGAGTTGAGGTCCTGGTTTGCAAAGCCCCTGCCTTGCTGGCTGTGTTACTGTGCTTGGCTCCTGTCCTTTAGGGAGGACCTAAGGCTGGCCCTCACTGCCTCTGGAGGAGCTGCTATTAACTAGCTAATAGCAGCTAACTCTGCTATTGAGGTCCTCAATCACCTTGCGGAAACTGGTCCCATAAATGCTTATTTTAGCTCTGGGGCTTTTGAACCCAGCAATTAATGATGGATGGGGACTGCAGCCCAAGCCAAGTCTGAGTCATCAGAGAAGCCAGCCATGTGGTTGTCCTCCCTTGTGTGACTGTCTTCAGTTTAGCATTCAATTTGATTCTTGTTCAAGATTTGTCCTACACTTAGTGGTAGTTCACATAGTGCAGAAAATGGGCTTGTCACATCTTATCCCATCAGTAAAGGGGAGAATCAGGAGCATCAATGCCAGGCTGGGGATTGTGAGCTGAGATCTTAACACCAGGAGCCTGGTAGTAGCTGAGAGGTCTTTTGTGGAGACACACAAGGTGGGCACAGGCCAAAGTGAGACTTGGATTTCACTGTCTCTCTTTATCTGTGGTTTAAAGATACACAAGCAATCATTTTAGTTTTGTAAATGTGCACCAAATGTGTGGGTTTCTAATCAGAAAAATGATAGACTTAAATCAAAAAATCAATATCACAAACCTGGTTCTAATACTGCTTCAGCTTTCAGGTCACCAGGGAATCCCTTTTCTCAGTGAAGAGGTGGTGGGTTTTTTTCAGGTGAAGTCTCCCAGTGCTGGCAGAGTTCTGCCAGGGTTGAGAGCTCCATTCACTTTTCCCCCATCAGTGAAATCCACATTTACAGCTGGTGGAGTCTTCAAAAACAGAAAGCAAACAGGACAACCAAAGCCTGGACTGCTATGCCAGTGTGACAACTGTAAATCTGTAACACTAGATTTGCTTATGAACCCTTTCCCTTGTGTCTGATGGATCATCTGACATGCATGCATCCAAACTGAGTGAGCTGGTGTAGCTATTTCCAAATGGGCTTCATATCATCCCAGGGTGGGTGTTTAAGCTGATCAGATGATTCATTCTCTGCAGGTATTAGTCTTTTCAGTCTTTGCAGTCCTACCATAGTCTTCAGAAATGGTGCTTTGTTGTTTATCAGCACTTGCTTAAAAGAAGCAAGTATGAAAACAGAAGTGTCTCATTGCAACAAATCTCATCAAATTTGGACCTGGATATCTAGCAGAGAGATGTAGGTGTGCCACACTGCCTTCCTTCTGCCACTCAAAAAACGGATGAACAAATTAAATGTTAATGCTACTGTCAATGGGAAAAAAATCCCCACTGGCAGGAAAGTGTTAAGTTCCAGTGGAGTCACCCAAAAAGGAAGACCAAGGTAGCTTTTCAAACCCTTTTCTTTTTTTTTTTTTTCATCTTCTTTCCCCAAACCTTTCTCTGAGAGCAGTCTCTTCATTCCCACAGAGAGCAACGATCTTTCTGCTTCATCAAGGAAATAATAGGCACTTACAAAAGCAAAGAACTACCTTAAATTGCTTGAGCAGCAGGAGTGGTTGGTTCAATTAATTGCCTTAACTTTGCAGAAACATCTGGTATGCTGTTTACATCCTGTGAGAAGCAGACTTCCATTAGGAACTGAGTAAAGGAGAAGAATGAAAATCTGCAGAGACTGACCCACAGATTTGAGAAGCAAAAGATCTTTAGCCTATTCCTACACACTGCAAAATGCACCTGCTCACACAGTCAGAATTTCAGGGTAACACAGCTTTCAGGTGCTTACAGAAGTTTTGATCCTAAGAATGGCAGCAAATGGGGATGATGAAAAGAGTCCAATTGTTTTTATTATTGCAGGTAGAGTTAGACTGTCTGACTCAAGAAACTGGACTTCATTCAGATGTGTTCCAGCAAGGAACCAGGACAACATGGCATAAACTGAACCACAGGCTGGAGGCTTCATCCAAAACCCATATCCATGTGAGCTCATTGAAAAACACGACCAGCATGGCACAGAGGGCTTCACAGGGCATCACACACAGGTGTGTGTGAAGGAGGCAGGAGAAACTGCATAAGCAGCCAGAAAAGACAGCGAGGAACCAGAGAGAGAGCCGTGAACGTCTTGACCCCTGAAAAAAGACACTGAGTTTCTTGAATGGAGTAGTGGTAAAAAGAGATTTCAACTGTTTCCAGGATTTTCCTTCAGGAGACAGGATGCTGTGTCCTCCTCAGAAACAACACTGCTCCTTATCAAAATGAAAGGGATGATTTCTAAACCACAGTGTTGCTTCATAAAGTCAGAGCAGATTTTCTGGCCTTGCCTGTGCTGTGGTATGCACTTGGTGCTCCAAAATGTAAGGTGACTGGCATGTGAAGACCTTGGTCTTTCTGACTGATGGGAAGCTCCAGAGACGGTGGGTGGCTGGCTGGCTCAGGGACTCTTTCCTGACCCTAGGTACATAAGCTGGCTCTCCTTTCTTTGAACCAGCTGTGAAACACACATCTTCCCAAAGGTTTGAAATGGTGAAAACTGGGGTTGGAATAACGGAAGTGAATCCAAAAGTGGTAAAGACCTAGTGGGAACCATTCCCAAACCTCCTGATGGGTTAAACTCTTCACGCTCAATACTTCCAAGTGGGAAAGACCTGGGTGGACTAGGAAATCTTTCCCATGTTTACCAAACACAAAGTGGCAGGGAGGGAGCAGATCTAAAAAAAGCTATCTTGTAAATAATTTATTTACCAGTGGAGGGACCAGTTCCTTCTGTCTTTCTCCCTGCATCTGGCTTTGTTATTATCTTGAGCAGCCCACCAGCACGGAGCAAGCAGAGATGTGCCGAGTGGGTGGGTTGGTATGGCTCATCTCACACATCATCTGCAGCTAACTGCTGGGACTGTATGGGGCTTGCAGGCTGCAGGAGATTTAATTAAGAAGAGATGTATGTTGTACTGGGGACAGGGGCCTTTCCTTGGCGTGCTGTGTTTCTATTGCACACTTTTGACACTGAGCATAAATGCTTTTCCTTCTTCCTAACGTCATTTCTTGTTCCAGTAAAACCATTGCCTGACTGGTCCTGTGAAAGCACAAGTCCCTGTGTACTCCCTTAATGTGGTGGGGAAGTCATTTTGAGACCCTCTGCCCCTCTCGTCCCTTTTTTCTTGACAGGAAAGATGTTTTTAGCCCACACCGTTCCTGGAGCCCACTTCAGGATAAAGCAGCAGGGGCATGGCGAAGCCCGCTGAGGTGTGGAGCCCCAGTGGGAAGCCCAGGAACACCCCCAGCTTGCTGGGACACAGCCACCACCGGAACGCTGCCCTTTCGGCAAGCATCTACTTCCCCACCTTTCAGTGCGCTGCCACGCAGGAACATTCATCACGTGCAGGCAGCAATGCTGAGCTGCAAGTAGAAAGAGTCATTTCTGACAGACTCGTAAATTAAGGGTGTCTTTTGTAAGACCTTTCCCTGTGAGGGTTAGGAGGTGTTTTGGCTTCGATTTAGCTGTGGCATATCAGTCATCTCACCTTGTGCCTTCACTGACGTTTTCCAGCATTGCCTTCTCTATCTGTCTTTCACACCCTTCAGCCACCTTCTTTCATTATTATTAAAGCCTAATTACCAACAATTTCAGTCCTCTTTCTTGAGAGGGCAGCTCATATACATAGCTACCTCATCTGGCTTGTGTAAATGAAAATGCAGAGAGAACATGGCTGTTCTGGAGTGAATATGGGGTAGCAACACACTTGGAGGACTCTCCTGACACCAAACACCGAGGCCATGGCATATGCTGTTGGAGAGCATTAGCAGAGACCATTCAGAGGTTTGCCTCTCTCAGGGTTACTTTCTGTTCTTCTTTTTATTGATGGTATATTACTTTCCAAGCTTCCCTCTGAACTGAGGAGAGAACACTTCATTTTAAGATGATGGATCACTTCAATGCCTCTCACTTTTGAACTCCCAAAGAAGCAGAGTGGAAGCCACAATGACCACCACTTTGAAGGCTGCGTTGTCCACTGCATCCAGGTATATCCTCATCAGGAGCTATGTCTCATTCCCTGAGCGGGTAGAGATCTTCCACTGCCTGGAGTTTATTCTCAATGCCTTTTTTAACGCAGTCTGTACTCAGCCAGAATATGACAGCCATCAGCATGAGTTCAAACACTGTAACAGCTCATATCACCAGGCCTTATATCACCACAATTAGAGATCTCTCAACAACCTTGGTCCTGGCATGCTTCTTGCAACCCGTGGCCATCATCTTCCTCACTTGCTGTAGCTTTATCTTCTCAGCTCCCACAAAGCAACTACCTAGAAAGCAGCCAGTACCACCAGCTTCTCTGCATCCAATAGCACCCAAGAGGAAAACCTGAGGCAAGCCTTGAGACCTCTGAAAGTTCCTCCTGACTGTTTGGCCCTGTGTTGCCTCAGTGCCACAGACCCTAGAGAGTCTGTTACCTGCTCCCCAAAAGGCTGGATCCCAGAAACCTGTCCTCCTCTTGTCTAGGACCTTTGGTGCAGATTAACTGGAGTGTTGCGTCTCACAGCTACCACCTCATAAGCCGGGGTAGCTGGGGGTCTTCTCACCTGATTTCAGCCTTCTCCTTCAGCCTCTGTATTATGAAGTCCCTGCACAGAGCCAGGCACCTCCAGGTGATGAATCCCCCCCTGCCTGATATCCAGAAAGAAATTGTTGAACCCATCTAGGAGATGAGGTATTTGGACTAAAAACTGTTTCTGCGCACTCCTGCTCTAAAGTGCAGATTTCATCCCCTCTGAGAGTGACCTAACAGTAATCAGTCCCCCTTTCTAGAATCATCTTTTGGCAAGAGAGTAATGGATGAACTTTTCTTGGGTTCCCTCAGGCTTTCTCCAGGCTAAGGCTAGGTTCTGGAACTGTCGGGTGCCTGCTCTTCACAGACAGGGCACCAGAGGACCTGAAAAAGCTCCACCACTGGTGGCAGTCTCAACCCCACCCCAACTCTTTGGGCTCAGTGAACCCAGGCAGTGATGGACTTTTGTGTCAACCTGCTTCCCAGCAGTGAATATAAAAGTTGCACCACGTATAGCCCAACTGGACTAATCTAGTTATGGAAAACATCTCAGTGTGTACCCTTGGTACCAGCTATGACCTCTTTAAGACATTCTCATCAACCCACTCTTCCTAAAGCACAGGCCAGAAATAGCCGGTGGCAGTGACTCAGAAAGGGAGAGGAGAAGAGTCATTCTGACTCAAATACCGAGGTGGGCCTCCAGAGGATGGCACATGGGACTCTTTGCACCAGCACTCACAGCTCTCCATGTCTCAGCTGCCAAAGTTCCCTCCCCAAAACCTGCAGCATTCTGGAAATGTTGCTTCTTCTCACTCAGTAGAGGAGGTGATGCTGTGCTCACACCACAGTGTGACTCAAAAGCATCACTTCTCCAATAGGTCTCAGCCGTGGGCTGAAGTCCCAGTAGCTTTATCTCAGCTGGTAAATAACATGGGCCAATCCTCACTGTCTGGCCTAGAGGGCAAGCAGCACAGCAGAACTCACATCTATACAACTAAACTCTCTTCTCTATCTATACATCCCTGGAGCACTCCCTGTCCTGTTGTTTCCTCTGAACCATGGCCAGGTGCTGCTGCAAGCTGCATCAGTCAGAGTCACAACAGAGATGTGGATGGTCTCACAACCAAGCTCACAACCCAGATCTAATTAGGAAAGCCAAGATAAAGAACTCTCATGTTTAACTGCTTTCCTAAGCTGGCCCCACTCTTGTTAGTACCAGTTGCCCAGCTAACAAGCATCTCGTCCGCAGACAACGTCATTCCACGGCGCCACTTGCTGAAGGCACAGCTGAATGGGAAGCTTTTCCATGGGAAAGAGGAGATAATTTGCAAAAAGGTAAACAGACACATTTCCCTAGAAGGAGAGAGCAGAACTTCGTTACCAGAACCTAAGTGATTTCCCTTTTCTCTCCCTTCCTGTTTTTCTCATGTTCTGTGCATACTCCCCTTTGTCTGGCAATACAGCTCAGACAAAATATTACATGGACTCTCTGGGTCTAGAAGAATATATTAGATGACTGGATAAAATAGGGCAAAGTATGGCAAAACAGAGAAGGACAATCCTAGAGAATGGTCCTATCCCACATCCCCTCCACATCACCAGGAGCAGTGGCACCCCTTCCCAGACTGCTCAACAACTCAGCAGGGACTCAGTCCACCAGCCTAGGGCAGGCTGCCCTGCAGCAGGGAAAGCTGGTCCACAGAGAATGCAACCATGTCCTCACCTCTTACAGCAACACATTCAGCTTCCCATGCTTTCCTCAGCCTCCTACACAGGCGTGTAAGTTCCTCTGGCTGGTGGTGAAAGATCAGCAGAGATCAGTCCAAGGATGGCACTGAAGGAGCTGAGCAGTCCTCTGGCTCCTGGGTACTCGTCTTATCTATTTAAATGTCCTTCTTTTTGCAACTTGGGGACCATGCCTGAGGAAGTATCTGCCCCAGCTACCACTTCCTATCAGGAGAAGTCAGGAGGAAATCATTCCTTTGAACTGGTTAGAACAGTTCTGAGACCAGTTTTGCATCTGTGACCACCTACAGCCCTTCCACTACTGAGTTGCTCTGCCCAAAACATTCAAAATCAAGATGCCTTTGTGTCCCTCAAAACACAAGGAGGTCTGTGACCTCAGCTAAGCAGAGGAGTTACCTGCTTTCTGACTCTACCCCAGTGCTTGATTTTTTACAGTAGGAGGTTTTGACTCAAAAAAAATTATAGCTTTGATCAATGCAAACTCTAGCTAGACCGAGGAAAGCCTGACCCCAAGCTGGCTTACTTCTACCGAATATTACATTCTGATTCAAAGCAGGAAGGGTCAGAAGATGTCAGATTTTTTTCTAATGCATCATTTTGCCTTTCCTCCTTCTGGGAAACAGACAGCTCACCTGAGCTGCAGTTTTCCAAAAAGGTCAAGCCTGGGTCAGGCAGGCACCAAGGACATCGTTGCTTGAGTGAATAATGTTTTGCCTAGAGATCAACCTCATGAAAGCATCAAGGAAATCTCTATGCACCTTTCTGCACCTGGACCAGGACAGGTCTTTCAGGGAAGGATGCCAAACTGCTGCCCAGATCATTAGCCTTGTGTAGAACCACAGCAAAAGGCTTTCCCAGATGACAGTCCACATCCGTGCAGGCAATGCGCAGCTGCTGCAATGGCTCTCTCATGCTTGCTTTTCCTGGCTTTTCAGAGGCAAGTAGCATCTAACGTATTCCAAGGGCCAGGTCCTCTGATTTAAAAAAAAAACTACCAGTACCACTATTCTTTAATTTAAAAAGCCACTTAGTGGCTTTTTATAGACCCAACAACTGGGTCTATATTGTTAAGGTCCAACTGAGTAACAGCAAAAAAACTCCACTTGAAACAGAGACACATCACTTTTCTCAGGAAATCAGAGAGGTCCTTGAACTTTATTTAAACCAGCAATTTTGGAGCCTTCTGGCAGTATTCTGGGTCATACAGGTGGTAGGTATGTGTGTGCACAGGTGTATTCCTCTGATCTGTTTCTGACCTTAGGTTAATCCAATGAGTCCATTGCTGGCCAGGAGGTGCTTCAAACTTATGCTGAGATGACAAGTTTCCTTTGAGAACCTTACCCTCAGTACGCAGCACAGAGCAAAACCAAGCACATCAACTTTCTGCAGTGTTCATCCGTCACCCCCTCTAGTGACACCCCGGTTTTCAGCATGAGCAGAGTCCTCATCATGGATGTGTAATTGACTCTGCAGTTTGCTGAGATGAACATATAATTGCTTTTGTTATTCACAGAATCATAGAATTGTTAGGGTTGGAAGGGACCTTAAAAATCACCTAGTTCCAACCCCCCTGCCATGGGCAGGGACATCTCCCACTAGATCAGGTTGCTCGGGCTAATCGCAGCTGACCCTTAACATTTCTCCATGTGCACAAAGGAACTTCAGCTTCTCTGGTTTGAAACTGTGTCACAAAGGTTTGTTGCTAAGTGGAGACTAAGCCAGTCAACAAGCTTTCGGTGCCGGAGAGAGCAGGTCGCTCCTTCTCCTTGCTCTCCCACTGGGGTGGCTTATAATTAGCACAACCCAACCAATAAAGCAGTGTCAGGTTGCAATCATGCCTCCGGAAGGTATTTAGGGACAGGAGCAAACATGTTTCATGTAAACTTGTGTCGTGGTCTGGCAGGTTACCCCCGGGAATTTCTTGGTCGGAGCTGCAGTTCCAGCTGGCGCTCTGCTCCAAGCAGCACAGCGTTCAGCAGCCCTGCGGCAGCGCACTGAGAAGGTGCTTGGCCCCTGTCTCATCCCTGGGGGAGTGTGAATTCCGTTTCCTTTGGGATGGATAAATTGTGGCCTTCAATAAGTACTTTTTCCCTTCTCAGTGCAGACCTGCAGCCTTCCTACCTTCCTACTATTTCCCCCACATTTTGGCCAGGCAAGAGAGCAAAGAACAGAGAGGACCAGCCAACTAGCTGCTCTTCCTTCACTCAGTCTGATGTTAAATCCCACTTATCCCATGCCATTTTGCATTTCAGCAGACCAACACAAAAGACATGCATTTGGCACCTTAGCAGGATGCTAGAAAGAGAGAGGGAGGTGGAAAGAAATGAAGATTTTTTTGCTAGGTGTCCAGAAGACAACAGCAAGGACTGTCACCCAAGAGAGCATGGGAGGGAGGGTTGAAGACCCTCCATAGTTGCCTCTCACATTCTGGTATAGGACTTCAGGATGGTCATCTTACCCAGGAAAGCACATCTTCCCTAGTCATCCTTGGAACTCACCATTGCTCAAGCCTGACCCAGAAGGTAAGGGAACAGATTCCAGGTCAAGATATTGGCTAGGGGAGGAACTGGCCCCTTGGCTAGTTTAGGTCTCTCCCAAGGTTTAGACAGGAGTTGAGCAGGATGGTCGAAGTTCTGCCTGATGGCATTTTTTGGTGCCCTGGGAGTTCGTATTCCCTGTATCCTAACTTCCCTCTTTACGATCTTGCCATGTGGGAGACACTATAAGGAGAGGCATGGGAAGGACACTGAAGTACTCAGCTCCCACAATAACAGGGAACATGCCCATAACTCAGGAAAGCAACCTCCCAGCCTCTCATGTCTAAGGAACATCTCTGACACCTATTTATTTGCTCCTCACACCATCTCTTTCTGGATGAGGCTCTTGCAGCTTGAGCCATCACCTGGAAAAGCCATCCCAGGGTAGGAGAGAGGCCGTGGCACTGGGAGGCACCAGGGGAGTGCAAGGTTGCCAGCTGGCACTGCTCTTGAAAATTGTCCTGGATGAGACCCTGACATTTCGTCCCTCTTCCTGACATGGGACTTGATATGCGTGCAATGTTGAACCATCGTGGACAACCAGCCCAACCTGATACATGCAGAAAGATGCGTGTCCCTGCTCATCCCAGACACCTGACAGAAAATTGTACCCGAAAGGACCAAAAGGTCTTACTTGCTTTGGAAAAGCTGGGTGATCCAGTTTGTCTGATGCGAAATCATGTTTCCGACTCCTTACCAAAGGAAAGGCCGAAAATGAAATATCTAAAACAAATAGAAGGCTGAAACCTCTTGTATCTCAGGTACCCATAATGCAAGCTGGAAGGTGTATTTCATGGGTTTTGAATGTATCAGCAAAGGACAAGCCATAGGGCTGGTATCATTAAAGGCAGCAAATCCATTCTAGTACAGACGACAGATTTTATCTGGTTCTAACATTTTGGATTAGCTTTCTCCTTACAAACACTTTGATTGTTTGACTCTTGCTCTTTTACTTACTGATTTTGGAATGCAATTAGTACTTATTTCAACATTGCCATCGAGAGTATCTTTTCATTTGCTTTTACAAACAGAGAGATGAGTTCTGCTCTAATCAAAAGACGCACTCCAGACACGTGAAATACAGTACCACAATGTGCATTACAACAATCAGTTGATAAATTACATCAGCTTGTCATTCCCAGGAAGGATTTATTACTGAGGTAAAAGGAACAAATGGCTACAGCAAGAGACAGTTTGTGTTTTTCTTGCTGATTTATGCAAAATCTCTATTCCGGCACTCACTTAAATGAAAATGTTAAGGGAAGACTACACTATCATATGACTTCATATAGAGAAAAGCTGTGCAGCATATAAAAGAAGCGATACTCACGATGCCGCCTTCACCCTTTGGTCTAGTTATTTTTTTCCACCAGAGACAAAAGTTGAGTTGTTAAATGTGGAGGGAAATGGAAGGAATAAAATCTTATGAAGAAAAACGCCATGAAGAAAAAAAAAGTATAAAATATGTTTTAAAAGCAAAGAAAAAAAAAAAGAATGGATTCAAAGTTACTGTAACGAACTTCTATCACATTAAGACAGTTTTCACTTTGTTGTGTCAGGAGATCCTTCAAGACCTTTTTATTTTCATTTTGATCGAGTTGCAAGAAAATACCAAAACCTGGAGACTCTTGGTCTAATTTCCTCCCCTTGCTATTGCTGTTCTTAGCAAGGCTTGAACAAGAGCACTGATGCAATTTGTTAAGATCTCTACAGCCTTTAATCCGACCATGGACCCCCAGACGAAATCCAGTCTCTCCTTCAGCTGCCTTGCAAATGCAGGCAGTACTTTACGGTAGTATTGGTCATTAGATGTGTCTGCATGGACTACAACATACAGAGAGGTTAGCTAACACATCGTGACCTCAAATGCAGCAAGAAATTAACATCTTGAAGAGATCACACCTACCCATAACTTTGGCTGGGGAGCATAAAAAATCCATTTTTATTAAGCTCAATAGGAGAACTGTCACATGTGGTAGGGAAAACTAGCATATAACTCCTGCTCCATGTCTCTTTGAGTCTCTCTGTGCCATTTTGAGCCAGCCTGGCTGTATTTTTGCAGTGTGGCTTATAATTTTCTAAATACTGGGCTGGACGTTCACCTAGGAAGCCATTCCTGGCTCCCTGCCATCATTTTGCAGTAATGAGCTCTTGCATAGGAAATTGCCTCAGCCTCAGGCTGGGGTCTCTCCTGGAGTAAATTCTCCTTGTCTCTTAGATGGCATCAATCATTCATAGCCTTTTCCTGTTTAGAGCATCTGCTTCCCATTCTCTTCCTTAGTTTCCTCCTGATTAATTGATGAAATTTTTGAGTGGGGTTGCCTGGGAAACTGCCATTTCCTTAAGCATTTTTGGCCCCTCTTTATGGGAGAAAGCAGGAAATCTTCACAGGAACCCTGAAGGGACAGCAAGGTCAAACAGGACCCACCTTTCACCAGGACAACAGAAGCTAAGACACCAAAATAAAGCCAGGCTGTTCCCAGGCTGCCACAGCGTCTGAGGGCAGAGGTGAGAGCGCAAGGAGAGGAAGGACCGTGTGCTTTTCCTGTCATACTCAGCATCCCAGTGGCAAATAAGCCACTCTCCAGGCAGTTTTCCCTCAGGCAATGTCTACACCGGCTCAAACTCCTACCCATGACATCATGAACCTTGGTGCAAGGCAGAAATGGGCAACCTCGCACTATCACAGGCTGCCCTCTTCTACCCCTGCTCTTCATCACCTAAACTCCCTGTTTGCATGATTGTGATGCTCCTGGGCAGCTGGCATGTGACCGGCACCTCAAAACCAGGGAAAGTCACCACTAGGAGAGACACAGCTGATGTGAGCACAAAAACGTGGCAACTGCTCTGGGAGCCTATGGCAATGCTTCCTCATCCAAACAAGCCCCAGGGCCAGCACAGTAACAGTTTGCAAAGAGGAGATGGGGGCAGAGACAACAGTGATATTAAAGGCCACCTTTGCTGCAAAGCTGGGAAAGAGGCCCTGGAGAGCCTAAGCCTCGGGCCTGTGGTGTTTTTCTCCCTCTCCAATGCCTGTGCATCATGCTTACTGCGAGGCCCAGGCTGCACTCTGCAGTGTGAGTCAAATCCTGCCTCACAGGGCTGCCAGGGGACAAGCATCCATTTTTTACAAAGGAACCAGGCATGCCTACCCCATGCTGAAGAATGAAATGAACATGGAGCTTACTCATATGATGAGATAACGGACAAGACTGAGACTCTATCATAAGGTCTGATTTATGGGCGAGACTCATTACGAGACAACAACTGAGACATAAAATGGTGAAGACAAATTCTCTTGGCATAATTTCATAACTCGTGAGAAGCCTGGTGGACCAGGGTATCTTCTCTGGATGCACTCTGGCTTCACCCCTGCATGAGGCAGGAACCAGCGTTGGGAAGACCTTAGAGAGGGTGCAAGTTGGGGGCTCTCCCTCCTTTACTACAAAAGGGAGGAGCTCTGATTTCAGTCTGTTTGTCTCACTGTCACTATTCAAAGCTATTAGCACCACTGCTTTTCTGCCATCATTCTTTCTTTTTCAGAAGTGTTTGCTGATCACGGAAAGGGCTCATGCTATGCTCCTTTCTTAGGCTGACTCTCTCTCCTTTTATTTGGCTGAAGAAGAGAGCAAACAACGTTTCTGGCAGCCCAGAGATGCTTATGGTCCCACTAGCTTTCACTCACAGCAGCAGAATAATCCTTTAAAATGGGACTTGAATTCTACTTGATGTTAAAAAGCAAGTACTACAGCCACTGGAGGCTGATGAAAGATGAAACAAGACAGCAAAATCCCTAAATTTTGGTATTAGTCAGCAGAGATGTTGCAAATGTCCCTCAGTAACTGTTCTTTCTCAAGCAGGCACACAACACGCTGTATGCACTGGTCCAACCACGGGAGACCACTGGATGGGTCCCAGCAGGCACCAACACTGATAAGTGACATGCTTTCTGACCTGCCATGGCTGTGATGGGGAGGTGGCTCATACTTTGGGCAAATTCAACTGTTACAGCTCTCATAGCTTGTAGTACCCCATGCTCTAGGCTGAATTACAGAGCAGCTAAAATCGTTGGGAGGGGTGCCTTAGCCCCCTTTCAAGGGAAGGTACATTAAACAGTCTGGTCTATGCAGACTGAGTCTGGGTTTGGGAACCAGGAGTTCAAATTTCTAGCTTTGTCACTCACCTTGGTAGTCTTGGTCTCTTCTCCCAGTCTCTTCTCTGGCCACACAACCTCTGGGCAGGGAAATATCTACAAGCACTCTGAACACTGAGCCACTAAAACTTACTGTAGACTGAAAACAAATAGGAAAACCCGAGTTTTTTCTTTGTCTCTCCAGAGTTTTTGGATTAAATTTACCATTTCCCTGAAGAGAACAAGCCTTCAGGGCTAGTTATATCAATAAAAGAAGAAAGAAGGGACCAGCCCATCACTCAGTCCCAGAGACTGTGTATCCGGTGTCACCTCTGCTTTCCCATTTACAGCCCAGCTTCCCCCACTACAGAAGCAGGGGTTTGCAAGCAGAGTACTGCACTGATACTCCAAAAGGGAAGAAAAGGAGAGGAAAACAAGCAGGGCTGGTGCATATGGGCTGGAGCTCCCCTAATGCCCAGTGAGGCAGCGGGTGCCCAGCCTAAGGGACAGAGGCTTGCTGTAGGAGAAGAAACTGCTTGGTTTACAAGACAGAAATCTATGAGAATTTTTTACTGAGGATTTCAGTGGTTGCAAATTGTTTCCTGGGCAATGGCTAATGACAAGTAATAGGGACCCCAGAAACACCACGGCAGCACTTTCTTATTTTCTGTTGCCTGTGATCGCAGTGTCCAGCTGCTATTTTCATCCTCCTAAGTAGTATAATGGACAATTGCCTTCACATTTCTACTCCCTTATTTTGCCAGAGATGTCACCATTTCTATTTTCTCTATAAACATAGAAATGCAAGATTTCTTCCCCCTCCCATTGCTTTAGTTCTCAACTAATGTAAAGAAGCAGAAGCCAGTAAAAAGTTTATTACCAGACCTCTCCAGAGGATCAATTTAGCACAGTTATGCATAATACAGCTTTACTTCTTTTATTTTTCCTTAAATAAAAAAAAGATAGAAAGGGGAGTTATTTTAAATTTATGAGCTGATGAGACAGTGAGTAATGGTGAATCACTGTTTAATATTTTAGTCAACCATCTGCAAGGTGAGCTGTACTCCCATTTCATATTGCTAGAGCTAAGAAGTCACCTCGAGTTTCATGAATGGAATCAGTCTTGCATCGACCCCAAAAGGCTGTATTCAGCACCAAACCCAATCATCTTCCACCTGGGGATCTCAAACACACAGCCTTTGAACACAGGAGAAAATTGGGGGGTGGGGGGTGTGTGAATAACACACTGAATAAAAAAAAAAAGCTGCAAGGATGAAGCAGGCTTTTCTGCTATCTCTCAGTGATTCTGCAGGCAGACTTACAGGGAAGAGCAGCTTTCTGGCGTGCATGGAGGACAGTGCTTATGGCTGGCTACGTGCTGGCTTGTGATTGCCTCGTCTTCCTGTGCTTCCCAACACCATTACTCCAGAGGCACTAAACTTTGGGCCAGAGTGGGATTTTTCAGCCAGTTTCCCAGAGGAAGCAGACGCAACCTTCTCTCTCCTGTTTCTTCTTCCCCCAGCCCAGCGATGCTTGCAGAACGTCTCCTGTGTCCTGGTGTCACAGCTACCCCAGGAGAAAGCACCACAGTGCTTGCAAGGGAGGAGGACGCAGCATCGTCCTGTGCAAAGGAGGTCTGCCAGCAGTCTGGCACCTGCAGATCCATGCTTCCAGGGGACACACACGCCATGCAGACCGGTTACCTGCCTCACCTGCAGGGACAGTGTCAGAGCAGAGAAGGTGCAGAGCCAGCTGTCTCCCTTCCAGGCCTTCACATGGTACCTCCCCCACCAGGGACAGCCCGAGGACTCTGAAATTCCAGGTGGCTCAGGAAAGCCTCCCTTAGACCTGCTGTTTCCAAATTTCCCTTCCTCCTGTTTCTAATGCTGAAATCCTCATCAGCCTCTCGCACTTAGCTGCTGTCACGGTAGCATCCTCTCTCCAGGCTGGCTACTTAACTGTCTCTTGCCCACCGCTCATACCCAGCTCCTCTGCTGCCATTGACAAGAGCTGTTTCTCTAGCTTGTGCCACCAGCAAAAAGCAGGCTCTAGGCCCAGCCTCTCAGTCTGTCTTTCTCCAAGGGCATCTTCAAGTTCCTTTCCTTGATTAATGCATGCTAAGGCTGACTAATTTCATACCTTCCATCTCTGTAGCTGCTTTACAGCGGGGAAAAATGCAATTTCCTCTTGCTTGTCAAGTGTCACAAGTGCTTTGTGAACCATGACAATGTGCATTCCTTACGGCCGCGCACACCCCACATCCCCCCAAAATCTAATGGGATACGAATAACAGTTTTGCAATAAATGTGACATTAAATTACTGTGGAGAGCCAGTGCTACAGAGAAGCGTACTGTGAGCCTCTGTGACCCAGCAGAAATACGGCTCTCCGTACAGCACGGTGTCCTGGTTTGAGGTAAAACAGAACCAATTTTCTGATTTGTAATTTTACTTTTTAGCTGGGCCTCTTCTAACTGACTAAACTCTGAAATTAACAGCATATTGTTCAGAAACTGATCACTCGCAGAGTGATAAGACCTGATTATACCAAGGAATGGTATGCACAGAGGCTCTTGCTTATACTTATTGCTGTAACAACCAAGGTCAGCTAACTTTGCTGTTTGCCCCGTTAGAGGGTCAGAAGCGGAGAAGCGTAGAGGGGTCACACCTGCAGGGAAGAGCGTACGGGACAGGTGACCCAAACTGCCCAACAGCGTATTCCATCCCATATGCATCACGCTCAGTATAAAAGCTAAGGGATCAAAGGGGCAAGGCTGCTCTGGCTCGCTTTTTCTTCAATGGTTGACGTCTGAGGAGGACCCTATCTGTTCGTCTGCCTTTGATCCCGATCTGAGCATTCCTGACTCTAGTTCCGGAATTCAGCTCCTGTCCATCGCTGAACTCGTCTGGGACTTTCCCTGTGTCTGCTGGTGACGCAATTGTCATCCTGGGAGCTGGATACGGTTTTGTATATATTGCATACTTTTTTTTTTATTTTATTCTATTATTATTTACTATTTTCTTATTTATTATTATTTTCATTAGTTTAGTTCTTTTTCTAAACTCGTAAATCTCCTTATCTCTTCCTCACCTCTCTGAGGAGAGAGGGGGGGGAGGGCCATCTGTCATTCTAATTGGCCACTACGGCCAAAACCATGACACATGGGCAGAGCACAACTGCTCCAAAGGAAACTGCATGAGTTGTCCTGCGGCTCATTTCAATGGAGAGGGGAAAATCTTCATGCCTTTTTATGCATCCTTTACACCTGGAGGAAGACCGCTCATGCCCGTTGTCTTTACATTGCTGCAAATGACAGAAAAACTCCTGGTGCAGCCAGTTCCTTCACAAGGTTTTATTTATGTACATATGAATGAGCAGTTTAGTCTCCACGTTGGTTTGCAGAGCTTCCTTCCACAGCAAGTGCTTCAACCACGATGCAGTGGAATCTGATGTCAGCACAAAGTCGATGGTCGTTCCTTCTCTCCCTACAAATAGCCTGCTTCAGTCTATGTAACAGAAATTTTAGGAAGCTTAGGTGAGCTTCCCAAATATCTCCTTCTCTTCTCATGCCAGTGGTTCACCACACACTCTGTTAAACAGTACGCAAACTTTATTTGCCATAGCTATCTCTTAATGTCCATTTTTTTTTATTGGACCTGACCCTACCAACTGAAGGAGATTTCTGGCATGTGGTGTCTTATTTCTGACAACACATGGAGACATCATGTTCAAGACACCTCCTGGACTTCTCACTTAATTGGGCAGATTTGGCACTGTTTTAGTGCTAAAGAAGTTCCTGACATTATCCAGAGATAATATCTGGAATATCTTGCCTCAGAGATATTATCTGGCACTCAGAAAAGTGTAGGTTTGTTTTCTGAATGCTCTGTTTCCTCCATAAAAATTCAAAATCTTGCTCACAAGCTTGAAGGACATATTTTGAAGGACAGTAACAGAACAAAACTAAACATTCAAAGCAGTACTTTCTTTTGTCTTTTCCAGGTCTTCCAAGTGAAGCAAAATAAGAACAAGAGAGCTTTCCACCCTCTCAGTTTTTCAGACATAAGAAAAGATCTCCAAGCGAATACATTTCCCTGCTTTCTGAGGCGAGAGAAGCAAAGGAAAGGGTTGGTAGAGAAGAAGACAGAATCTTCCCTATCCCTTTAACATTTAAGAAAGGAAAAAATATGGGTTTTTAAAACTTAACATGAAGCTTTGTTATTTTGATCCCTTCCCCAAGCTGTATGTGCCTTGATGTCCCCAGGAACTCCTTCTCAAAGTCCTCTCTTGAGCCACCCTGGACTCTCCATGCATTCACCCGCCCTGTGGTTCAGTGAGCATGGCCTGGGTGGCAGTGACCACCCGGCAAGACAGGGCCCCATCTTCATACCACACTAACCCCGGTGTCTCACTAAATCCACCACAAGACAGGATAAAAAAGAGGGTGAAAGCACTATTGTAATGCTTCAGTTCTGCCAAGAGAGTCCAGCGTGAGAGTGGAAAAAGACACCCTCCTACCAGCACGTACGGTCATTTTGCTTTCCTGGATTTGTCTGAATCTCTTATTGTTCCCCTCTCTCCACTCACTCATCGTACCACACAGAGCTGCGATCTGAGAGCCCTGTGTGTATTAATCAGTGCTTCAGAGCAGATGATTCACCTACCCCTCTTTATAATTTTATCTCCCATCAGCTGAGAAGTCGAAGTCTGCATAATGCACCATTGTTGTTTGCAGGAGCGGGCTTGTCATTGCGATATGAATGATACCAGGAAAAAGGTATGATTTGAATTGAAACAGAGGGTCGGCAGGTAGCATCCTAACACCGTGGAGCTAGCAGATTAAAAATAACAACAATGAAATCGTGTCTTCTGACAACCGGGAGGAAAATAATAATAAAAAATACAATAGCCCTGACTGTGGCACTGCGTGGGAAGGTGAAGGTTAGAGGGTGTATTGTCCACTCTGGGCAGAAAGTAAACAGTGCTGCTTGTTTTACATCCTTTACAACCAATTGTGTCTACGTCCAAGCTCTGCCTCCTGCCTGGCTCCCACCCTGCATCTGGGAGGGCTGTACTGGTCTCCAAGAGAGGAACCCCCGGGGCGGAGGGGGCATCTGCCCCATGGGCCAGCAGCCGCCCAGCTGCGGCAGCCACCCTTGCTTGGCATAGAAATACTGAGGAGGACAGGGACAGAGGGTGCATCTGTGTCAGATCCATGGGTTGTTAATCCCTGAAGGGCATCAGGCAGCCTGGCCCAGGACTACTGCTTTCTGCATACCGTGCAGCTCTTTGTCAGGATGCCCCTCTGCTACCCTAGCCAACAGGCTGCGAAACACCCCGACACCATGAGGGACCTCTTCTGATTCAGCTGGCTTAACGTGAAGCTGATGACAGTGCCAGTTGTGACATCTGGAAAATGATGGACTGACAGAAACCAGTGGCTAGAGTGCCCTGACCAGCATTCAACCCTCCCAGAGTGTTCAGGTGATGAAATGCGTGTTTGTTTCCTTGGTTGTTGGTGTTGTCACCCTCCATCCTGCTACCTGAATGGCGGGGACAGAGTTTTGAACACAGCGGTAACTTCCCTGCTCCGCTCTGCTCACAGATCAACTTATCTATCATAAAGGACATGCCTTGTTTTTCTAAATTGTCACTGGATTTTGCATGAAAGTAGGCCAGATGGAAGCAAACAGCCTCTCCAGTATTGCTGGATGCCTGCTACCGGGGCTAGATTCCCACACACAGGAGCCATAGGAAGGACACTGAAGGCGTGCCTCCCTGGGGACCATCTTGCAGAACATGGAGTGGGGAATGCCCTCATCTCCTCTGAATTTTGATTGAGGTTGTTTCTTAGTTAAGACAGAGCTTATTCATTCTTGCAGAAGAAGCATTCACCCATTGTGCTCATGCTATTGATGGTAGGTAGGTTGTAAAGCTGCATAAGACATGCAAGAACCTCACTGGGCTCACAGACAGCTTTTAATGTGATGCCACATGCTGGTGTAGAGCAATTGCTACACTTGGATAAGCACTGGGTTGAGGATCCTGCAAGTATGCCCCTCTTTTTCACTATGAGCCTTCCTCATTTTCAGGGCAATGGTTGAGGCAGTGTCTTCCCCTCCATCCATCCCAACCTCTCTCATCTTGTACCATTTTGAGATTGAAGGCCTGGCCAAACTTGTGGGTTCTTTTGACAATGGTGGCCACTGCCCTGAGGCATCTAGCCCAGCGTTTTCTTTGCATTAACCCTGAAGTTTGTGGGATCAGGCAGGGAGCAGGATCAGGGAAGTGATATTGCTGAGAGAAAGGAAAGAGGAAAAAAAAGGTTTGTTTTAAGGGGAATCAGCTCCCCAGACAATGACTTCATTCAGGGAGATGGAGAGAAGCAGGAGGACATACTCAGGGAAAAGGGAAATCTATGACACTTCAGGTGGCAAGGCTTGTCAAACTATTCCTTAAGTTAGAAAGTGGCCCCTCAGCTCCACCTGTAGTTAGAGGAGGAGAAAAGGATGTATAACAGCTCCCAAGCTGGGCTCTGGCTCCCAACCACCCTCCGTGGAGGCAACATATGATAAGCATCTTAAAAGACAGAGGTGGTGAGAATATCCTCCTACATTGGCAAGAAATCTTTCACTGCTCTAAGCTGTGGTTCCACACAGGCTGGATTGATCCTTCAGTTGTATTACCACCAGCACAGCTATTAATCACCTCTAGTATGTAACTAGCCTTCAGTGACTACAAATCCTCAGCAGTTCCTCTGGGCAGCTGCATCACATACCCCTCACTGCTGCATGGCATGAAAAAGACAGTAACCTGAAAAGCCGTGACTCGCATAACCACCTGGTGTTCTCGGAAAAAGCAAGCTCTGAAACAGAAATTGGCTGAGAAACAAACATCCCACAAGGACATCCAAGAATTGGCATGCTCCTACATGAGGCGCTCAGGATAATATAACAATGTGTTACCCTTCTGAGCACAGCCCAAAATTCATCCCTAGAGCTACTCAAATAAAACAAGCTCTGAAAGTAGTGTTGCTGATATAACTACAGCTGCAACATAATCTTCAAAACAGCCTTCTTCTGCCTCCTGCATCCGTCAGGATCACATATTACCTACTCACTGAACAACCGAGCAGTCAGGTATGTGTCATGTAGACCTGGCCAAGAGAAATCAAAAATTACAGATCTCAGTGTCTCCTGGGAAATACCTAACAGGGCTGTCCACATGGACAGCACAATCCGGACTCAAAGGACAATCAGGAGGAAGAAAGATGTTCTGCCCCAAGGTCTATGTAGGCTGGTAATATGCTACTGAAAACTGAATTTTTCCCGATGTGTGAATTAATGTGCCAACTAGGTTAATAGTTTCCATTGAACACAACTTTCATCTACAGATCCATCAGAGACCTCTCTGAAGCCTCTGAGTGCACAAGGAGAAATGAAAGGAGCAACTTACTTTGTCCTCACATAGCCATAGCTGAAGACACGGGAAGATCAGGCCTGGGCACATGACAGGGTCTCTACAGGTGAGTATGCTCCCTGGATACTCAGTGAGGAAGAAGAGGAGGTAAGAGACAGCTCCTCAAGAGGCAGGTCTCTGAAACAGGCCGAGTGTAGGTCCATCCACTGGAGAGTGACTGTTGCTTGTTCTCCACAAAGATGGCACACCCAAGAAGTCACATCTGCACTTATTTCCTAATGACAGCCGTGCTGCAAGGCAAACCAGAGCACAACACAGTATTTACTATATTCCTTCTATTTATCACCTTCTTCCTTAAAAGAATTGCTCCCCTTGCCTTAAAATCAGCAGCAGGTTTCATCTTACTCTTTGATTGGTAAAGCCAGTATTTATCAGTCAGAACATACCATGGCTAAAAGCCACCCTCCACTTCATCACCAGGTCAAAGAATCTCACACCACTGCCACTCCAACGGAGAGCCCAGCACAGCCCTCCACACTTTCTAAGGTCCCCCTGTCTTCTGGGAGAAGTCTCTGTGGCATGGGAATCCTCTGGTGTGGACAGATCTGATTCTGTTCTTGTGGCTGATGGATGTGGTGCTGAGCACCAGCTGCAAGGTTTCACCTGCAGCAACTGTCTCCAAAGACTACTATTTTTGGAAACACAATCCGCTTGGAGAAAGTAAACGGGTTAATTTTTCTTGAGAAGAGCTCATCAGAAGCTAAGAACCTGCCTCGGTTTACTGTCTACTACTTCACTGCAAATCCACAGGAAGCTCAGCTGTCAGCCAACAGAGGCCAGCATGAATATGGAGTTCAGGCGGCGTTTCCAAACCATGCCACAGAGCCCAGTGATGAATACAGAGCTGGTCTGAAAACACAAGGATTTTACAGTTACTGAGTGAGCAGGTCAAAGCGCACTCCATCTGTGCTCCATTTTCTGCAGAGAATCATGCATACTTCCAAAACACTGCCACTAGGTCTAAAACCTTCTCCATCTGCTGCCTGCAATGGTTGCCTGGACCGTAACAAACGAGTTGCCACTTCCAACACCCAGCCGTGATTGATGCTGTGTTAAGAGGACACCAGTGGTTCCGGTCTATTTACATTTCCAAGGAGCTTGGCTGGGTTTTGTGTTGTCATTTTCTTTTGGTATACCAGCTGTGGGAGACCAAAGGGTACAAAAATTACTGCGATGCTCAAGCGAGGAAATGCTACTGTTGAGAAAACATCCTATTTATGCCACATTTTAAAAGGAGCCCCTCTTTAAGAGTTTTAAAGAGCTGCCACTAGCAACAAATGAGTCTGCTAATTTGGCCTGGCAAGCAGGGTTTGCTAAACACCATTTCAGGTTTTAATTCATCACATGTAGATTTGGAATTGGAATTCGACTAGCAAAACCATCATCAGTGTGTTTTTGCAATCCCAGCTCCCTTTCTTTTCACATCAAGCCGGTCTCCCCCTCTCCCTCTGTCTCCCACAGCTGTCAGCTGTCATCAGCCAGGAAGGCAGATGAGCCAGCCCCAGCCTTGCAGATCTCACCCGATCTCCTGTGAAACAGATGCCCAGGCCCCAGCTCCTCTTTGCTGCCCAGCCCCTTGTTTGTCTGCAGAAACTGCATGTGCAACTTGCCCCCTGCAAAGAGAGGGAGAATGACTGACTTCCTGGGAAGCAGGCAAGGGATGAAATGCTTTGCGCAATCCCTCACAGTGAGAACTGAGGTCCAAGAGCCTGCTTGTGCCACTACAGATTGGACGAGGAACAACCGCTCTGTCCCCCCCTTCTATCCAAATTGTCACCCAGCAGCTCCCACAGGGACCTCTCCTGTTTCCCCTCAGTTTCACCGCCACCACGAGGTTGCTCAGAGAAGGATGTTACTGATGCTAGCTTGACTCCAACCATGCCAAAGTGATGGCAATTTGTGGGGAAAACCTTGGTGACTTAGGTCCTCTCTCCAGCACAGATCTCTGCTTCAGGGCAGAGTGAGCCCTGCCAAGAGCTGTGTGAATAAAATTCCGCTTTTTCCCACCCCGGTGTTTCCCCACCATGACCACAGCTGGGAGGAAGGTTGCAATGGTGCCAGCACTATAAGTTCTCTGTGAAAAGAGTTCTGGTACCAAAGCGAGCTCTTGGAAGAATTGTGGCCCTGTTCGGGCTGTCCTCTCACACAGCCCTCTCGCTAGTCTGATGCCCCGGTAGCTTTCCCTGATCTGTGCCCAAGCAAAAAACTCCTTAGCGCCCACAAGACAGACACAGTGATGTCCTCTGGCTAGGGACTGGGTAAAGGATTCCTAATTCACGTGCACAAGAAGGGCCATCCAGCGTGCTGCGCTGCCAGCACCCTGCCGTCCACAGCAGCCAGGAGTGCCTCTGGGCATACAGAGCCTGCAATGGGACAAGCACAGAGCTGCCTCTTCCCTGGCATGTCTTGCGAGATACCTTAGGCCCATCCTGGGACAGAATTTGTATATTTAAAGCAAGGAGTTGTATTTACATTGCACCATGCTCCAGGCTTCATATATTGGAAACCAAATGCTTAATGGGAAAGAACTGAACCAGCAATCTCTTCTGTTTCATGTTTCTGGTATTTTCGTATCTATTTATTTACTATTTCACATGGCACGCTACCATAGAGCACAGGAGATGAACATCATTGGAGCGACTTCCAAAAATCAGACCCCAGGTTTTTTTTGCAATCAGGCTGTTTGAGAATTCAATGTAGACTAAGGAGTCTTGCCTGTGCCAAGAGACTCGAGCTGGTGTCCAGGCAAGAGCAGTGCAGCAGGAGGAGGGCCGGTTTCCCACCCCGCCTTCACTGGCTGCCATTCCCAGGGAAAGAATCTGTCTGGATCCAAGCGAAGGAGTCATGTTTTGAAAACTGCTTTCTGAATGAGTCAGCAGAGCCATCTCCCAAGGCACGGGAGCCTGCCAGAGGGAAGAGCAGATAGTTTTGCTGGGTTTTTTTTTTCCCCTTCCGCTGTTGGGGTCGATTATTCACCATCTTGAAGTACGTCACCAGCCTTGGGAAGCTGTTTTTTGAGTAGAATACTTCTTGACTTTTCTATTTATGAGAAAGTTTTCCAGCCTGCCTTGCTGCTGTTTTGTCAAAGCCGGTCAGTGACAGCAAGGTCTGGAGGAGAAGACAGAGAAGGCCAACACAGTACCCCTGCAGATCTGGCCTACAGATGCTTTCCCCTTGCAGGCTGTAGCCACCAAAGCCCTCTTCATGAGAAGGACACACTGAAATCTCTCTCCCTGCAGACACACTGCCTTCCACTTCTTTCATCCCCTATTTCACAGGGATCAAATACCTTTTCTTTCAGAGGTCATCTCACTGGTGCACACCTGATTAGGTATTGAGCAGCTTGGATTTACCTGAAGGTCTGCGACTGCTATTTCAGACCTGAGGAAGGACCAAAAACATGTCCTTTATTCAGCAACAGCTGTTGCTCTAAGAAGGGTGTGCTCTCTCTTGCCTAGAGTTTTTCCTGTCAAGGTGATTGACGCAGTAAAAAGACTTTCAGGGGACACAGTAAATGCTCCAGCTCTTCTAGTTAAGACTCATTCAAGTTAAGAACATTTCAGGAAGAGATGCTTGAGACAGAACAGGCTCTTCTCTGTGCTGTTCATTCATCCTGGCCATGCAGATGTGACAACCCCAAAGGGCTGGCATCTCTCATCTCCACCATGGCACAGGGCTACAGGGGCCAAGCTCCCAGCCTTGGTCATATTCTGGCCTGACTGCCATTCTCTGGACACTTTTGAACCGATGGCTGTGCCAGGCACAAAGCCATGGGTGAAAGGCAATTTGTGAATAGCTGGAGCAGGAGGTATCATGTTTGCACAGGCCAGGGGTATGCGCAACAGTTTGCCTATGAGATGGTCCAAACCTGACATTCCCCTGGCTGTCATGATGACAAATGTGAAAAATTGAGCTCTGTTTTACACACTCATGTGAAAAAAAAAAACCCAAGCCATAGCCTGGCTGGTCCCAGACAATGAGCTAGAGTTTTCTCTCTTGGTCTGGGGACAGGAAGGGGGTCTCCTGCAATACAAATATGTAGAAACAAGCAACATCAGTACTCCATGCATCTGCCAGCATCAGCTTGGGGTAGGCAGCAGCCAGAGGAAACAGCATCTCCACAGATTATCCTACCACATGGCAAAGTGTAAGCTCTTGAGCCCAAAATCTAAAAATCTTAACTGCATCCAAGGCGTCTAAAGCCACAGACACAATCAGAGATTTTTATTTCAATCTTCCCCACCACCTCTTCCTCTCCCAGCCCAAACTAAGCTAATTACTAGTCTCTCTTTTCCCAGAAAGGCTAGCTACTTCTTCATCCCTGCAAGTCAGCCACCCTTATCCCTCTAATTGCTTGATTGATTAGCATAATTGAGTTGAACCCAGAGTAATTGCTCCCAACCTGTCTCCGCTTGGAAGAAGTGGCTTCCATGCCTGACCTGGGAATGGACTTATGTGCTGGCAAGCATGTCTGCCCCCTCCTTGATGTATCAGTCAGCCTGGTAAAAGATACGAGCTCTTCCTACAGACCACGCTGCACTGGCTTCCTAAGGCAGAATACTAGGCTGCTTTTAGTAGGCCCTTTGCCGGGAATAAATGTACGTCACTAAGAAACAGCTTGATAGTAAAATGGTCAGAACAGAAATATATGAAAATCAGTGTCTGGCTGCACTTGTTGAGGATTAGCTCCATCAGATGAAGCACAATTAATGCTAATTTGTTGCTGCTGCAGCCAGCTTTCCTACCTCCAATATCCCATGGGAGCAGGGATTACCATTGAGCTAACAGGATCGTCTAAAAACAGTTGTGGTCTACTGCTGGAAACAAGACTTACGCCCAAATCTTTATAGTCCAGTGCCTCCTTGTGTGACTTTTTTTAAAGCCAAGCAGAATTACTGCGATCCCTTATTCTGATTTGCATAGCACAAGGCCAGATAATTTTGTCCATCAATTTCTGCACTGGCTTCATTCTTTTATGAATGCTTTGGAAAGCTATCCAGTACCACGATATTCCCTGCAAATGACTATTTTTTCACACAGATCAGTTACTGGGGTGTCAAATACTCTGTGCCATCACACTCGGTGGCTCTGACTTTAATCTGTGCTCAGAACACCTCGCTTTACTGTGGAAAAACAGCTGAAGTTGTACGTTATCCACAACTCCTGGTTCCCTGGGCTCAAGGCGCTTGCAGCAATCCGAAGCAACAGAAACAATAGATATGAAAAATATCCAAAATCCTGTCTCCTTTTTACAAGTTAGCACGCAGTGAAAGTTGAGAGACAATGTCTTTAAAACCCCCAGCTAATGCGTCCTGCTGGCCGCAGAAGAGGGTTCAGGGTACACTGGTATATCTCAGAGGCTTTTTGTGGTGGGGTTTGGTTTTTTTTTTTCAGTTTCTCCTTCCTGTGATAACCTTTCACCCCAGGCTTTGTGCTCTTTGTGTGTTTATCAGCAAAGCACATCCAGATGCCCTTCAAGAGAGAAATGACTCATACCTGACTCACAATCGCTCAAGTAAAGCTGCAACCTTTAGTTCATTTCCTGGGAGAAGCATCTGTTAGATTCAGCTTGGAAGATTAAGCATTTCTCACTGTCATTTTACAGATGGAGGCATTTGTGACTGGCTGAGGAAGGGTCAACTGATTCTCTGCAATGGGTGGAAAACAAACTTCTTTGGGCAGTTGAAGCCACTCGCTGAGGACTGTGAAGACGCCCTTTAGCAAGTGCTGTCAGCCTCCTCCCTTGCCTTGCAGAAGGACCTCTCGTTTCACCGTGTGCCTTCAAAAATAAAAAATAAAAAAAAAAAACAAACCAAACCAAAAAACCCACTCTTCCCATGACAAGTGTGCAACTGTGCGAAGCAGGCAGCCGGCACGCTCCGTGCCCACATTATCCCTGCGCTCTCCCTGTCTCTCTGGCTGGCTGATTAACTGCCACTCAGGAAACGCAAGTTGGCCTCCAACCCCACACTCCCCTGACTGCAGTCACAGCCGCTAAGTCACCTATCTGGCAATAAATGACAGACGCACTGGGAGGACACTGCAGAAACCACCTTGTTTCACAGAGCTGGCAACTTTTCACCCCCTAAAATTTCCCAGCTGTTTCGGCACAGCCAAGGGCCCCTTCCTAATGTGTCCTTTCATTCCCAGAGGACAAAAAGGAGCAGATCCACTAGGCACATCAAAGAAGGGCAGTGCTAGAAATCTTTTTTTCTTTCTTTTTTTTTTTTTTTTTTTTTTTTTTTTTTTTTAATCTTCCCTTGAAGAAGCCTTAGTTCCTCTTTAGGCTAAGTCCCCACATACAGGATTTGCTTCACAGAACTTTAGAACTCTAAAAGATACCTGTATCTGCCATGTATCCCCCTTGTGTTTTAGAAACAGAGAGATACCTAGCGAGGTTACTGCCCCATCCTTTGGATTGCACAAGCCTTAGGATTAGAGGAAGATCACCCGTTCCTCCCCATGAGGACTTGATCTCGTGGATGTTTGTACACAGACATCCCAATAGGCCCAACCCTGACACAGTAGATGGCTTCGGTTTCCTCCTTATGCTTCCGAATAGTATGGAAATGCTAATAATGATGTGTAGCCCTTGGTGTGCACATTCCTCTTCTCACCACTGTCTCCCTTCTTGGCTGAATAATCACAGATAATTCACTTGTCTGGATATGACTCACAGATACTTTATTTTGCACAAAGCAATTTCTAATTGCATGTTGTATGTCTGTGTTATGAAACCCAGCGCTAACTGTTATTACAAAATTAGTGCAGAAAACTCAAGAGGAAGGAAAACCACAGTGAGAAACCAAGTAAGAACCCACAAAGGGGCAGGCCAAAACTGTGTCAGGTTCCCCCATCTCTACTACAGGAAGCTTTTCCACACAGAGCCAAGCGTTTCCTCGTTGTTCACACAGTGATTTAGAGGCAGTGAGACAACTGGGGTCCTTTTTCCTTTACCCTCAGATAGGCTGAAACTATTTTGGCAACAGAATACAATGGGGATTTGGTCTGGCTCTGCTTGTTCTTGCATTTGTGCTCAGTAAGCTTTACGGCAACGCCGATGCAGAGTCACGCATGGCAGCTGTGAGCTACCAGGGGGGCAGGTGCTGTCCTCTGCCAGGTGTCCCACTTCTCATGGCACTTTCACAAGTGTTTTATGTGCCTCTGAAAGGGCAGGCAGTCAAACAGAGCGTATCATGGCCGGAGAAAACTGAGCTGACGTTATAGACCTGGCAATTTTTCACATTTCTGGGTAAAGCCAAGTCAGGAACATGTGAACTTCCAATTTTGCTTGGACGCTAGCTCCATCTGCTCCAGTGGCCTCCTTCAGAGCATTGCCATTGCCAGACACTTTGGACTAAGTTGGACGAAACCTGGTAGCAGACATACAAGGGATAATCCATCCCATGGGCTAAATTGTATCCTGTATGCATCTGTGACCCTATATGTTCCTCTGACACTGTACCAGCGGGCTTGTACTTCCTCACGGTCCTACATACCACGTGCTCTCAATTTTGTGCTATGAAAACATTGTTCTTCGATGCTGAAACACATCCTTGTCATTACTTTGAATACTTTGAACTACAAAAACACCCTTACAAAATGAATACAGGCATGTCTTGCTGTCCACCGAGGATGTATTTCTTCTTTAAATGTGATGAGAAATGAATCATGAAATTTCATGAAGCAAAAAAATTTTTCCATATGAGAATGGTGAGCTCAGGGCAAATCATCAACCACCCATCTGCATCCATGGGGACTAAAAAGGATCCCAGCCCTGTGTGAAGAAGGGAGCTGCTAGATGCTGTGAGAAAGCAGCCAGAGGCGATCAGGACCATGAAAGGGAGAAGTAATGTCAAACAAGACTCACCATGCATGCTGGGGAGGCAGATTCTTAGCAGCGAGGGGTGCTTAAACACCTGGACAGATTGCCACAGGGCACAGTGTTCTCCATCACTATCAATATTTATACCAAGATGAGACACTTTCTGACAAGGAAATCACAGCTCAGCCAGAAGCTTTCAGGCACGAAGCAGAAGGCGTTGGGTGGGAGTCACTGATCTGTATGATGCAGGTGGCCAGCCTAGAAGAGTTAATGGTCCTTTCTGGCTTCAGAGCCAGAGGAAATATTGTGATTTAATCAAGCACAGAAAATCCACATGGGCAAAGGCTCAGCTCTGGAAGACTGCCAAGTCTCTGCAATTGGGCTGCAAATGAAGTGCCTGATCCTTCATTTGTGCCACTGGCAATCAGAGGAGCTGGTCCCAGGACCCCAGAGTAACAAGAATAGCACAGGTGCTCAGGATAATTAGGATTTGAACTGTAAGCAACCAAAGAAAGCAAATAGGATAGATATGAGGCAGACTTCATGTACCCAAGGAAAGCAAAACATAGAGACAGGACTGAGTGATCATTCAGGCCCACAAGGGGACAGGCATGGTGGGGAAATGGGCATCATCTTTCCTCAAGTACCTCTTTGCCTAGACCTGTGATCCCCTCTGGCTTCATTCATGTAAAACACAAGATTATGAATGAGAAATGCAGTGAAGGGGAGAGCAGGAGGGGGAAAGGAGGAGAAAGGATTTCATGCTACCAGGGCAACCATCACCATGGCAACTATTTAATTAATGAGCTGCTGCTGAACCCTACCAATATGGTTCCAGTGAAGTCATGCTGTAGTGATTACCAGAGTTTCATTCATCCTGTCCTGGCGGGGGCTGCGCAGGCAGCCTGGAGAAGCCTGTGAGCTCTGACAGGCGGGAGAGAACAGCTTGCTGAATCAATGGAAGGCGAGCGCGTGGCTGGGAGCGTGCTCCATTACTCCTGCGAGCCAGCTCCCCGGGCACTCAAGCACAGAGACCGCATGCCGACCAATCCATCTTACAGTCCCATGCTGCCAAAGGGCAACCCAGCTGGCCTCGTGCCACCGACACAGGCAGCATTCACAAGCAGTCTGCAGAGCTAGCCCTCCTCCTCCCTGCTCTGCCTTCCACCTCCAGAAGATGATACAGAAAATAAGCAAACGAGCAGGTGATTTGCCTTCTCTGGCTGGAGGATTTCTCTTCTCACACCAGCAGACACCAGCATAACAGCTGCATGGGCATCCCAAATGGAAAAAGAGCTCCTGACAAGCACAGTGAGGTCTCAAGAGGTACATACATACCAGGCACTCTAAGGAGATGAGGGTTATTCCATAGGGAAGGAGGATAAATAAAACACCATAGATGAGATATATAAAGCAAAAAATACTAGTAAGGGTGAGCATCAGGTCAGCTAATTTAGCTTTTCCCATGAGAAGGGAAGATGCTCCATGATACTGCAAGTGCTGAAAACACATCACACCGCTAGCCTGCGGTGTTACCTGCTCCACAAAGCTCCTTGGACGTGGGGGACATGGACATGATTTACACCAATCATTAGGATAGGACACCTTACATTCATATTCAATTGAAAAATGTGGAAGTGTACAAACTCATGTGCTGCAGGACATACCCTTTTTTAGCACGTGCTGCCGACAAGCCCACTTCGCCCACTTCAGAAGACAGAAATCAGTCTGCCAAATATTTTCACAGCAACTGAGAGAAATCACAAGGATATGTGATTCCCCTAAACCTCAGCCCACAGGATTAGCTTTGCACCCTGGAACTGCCACCAGGGTAAGAGAGAATTCACTGTACTAACCATCCTGGACATCAGAGATCAGAAGGGGTGGGATTCAGGGCCAGAAGTGATGGGATTTATTTTCCTAGCCTTTAAACAAGCACACCTACATCTGAACTCATCATCCAGGCTCCCTTTATAATCAACGGAGAGAAATAAGTCCCTCTAGTAGTTTCAGATATCTATCTAAGGATAATTTCCTCCAAGAAGCAGCCAAGTCTCCTCCCTAAGGACACAGCATCTGTCAAATTAGTGAGTTTGGATGGAAACACGATGGACCCCTGTACCTGAAGGGACTTGTTCTGATACAGCATCCTCATTCCTCCTCTCCATATGAGCACTAAGTTGGCTTGAGCCAATGGTTAAATATAGGAGCATCGTTAAGTATGCCTGGCAGGAAACAGTTCATGCGATCACATGCAGTACCAAGGCATCATCTAGGCTGAGTTGTCTCTCAGATCATATTGGCTAATCTTCAATTGTCTGATACTTCAGGAGCACAACAACAGAGAAGAGGTGTAGTCTGGATCATGACTGCCTTCTGAGGTATTACACTGAACCCAGAAGGGTTTTTTCAGTGTATACTGAAAAAGAACACATTTACATCACAGCCTAAGATCCAGATCACAGGGGAAAAGTCATCTTCCAGCACCTCTCCTTTCCCAAAGAACTAGGCACAAAGCACAAATACTGGCTGGATAGACAGAGACAGATTATTTTCTATACTACAGAGAGTTCCCATTCAGGGAACATGCAGCATCCCTGATCTCAGCAGCACATGGCTGCCTTCCTCTGCTGGCTAGTGGGATGTGGTGTCTTCTGGTTTGGGCTGCAGATGAAACAGTGAGAAGAGTTAGCCTCACCAAGGCACCTGTGAAGTCAGTTAAGAAGAAAATAAGAACTATTCTCTGAGCAATTGCTTTTAATTTCCTTGGATGGGCCAACTGGGGACAGCAGCAGTGCCATTGATCCCACAAGAACACGACACTTGCTGTAACCCTCAGCTTCTAGGGTCACTTTTAGATGGGCACATTTAAAAATGAACAGAATTTTGAAATACAGGTTATATACAATTTATGAGTAGACAGCAATTACCTGTTGGCTAATACACAAAATGGTTGGGACTAACATGCACCGCAGCTAAGGAGATCCAGTGCTGACTGCCTGGGCAGTAGACTTGGTCAGATGGAAAAGGGTTAGTTTTTACTGCTTCTTGGAGTGGGCTAGGCCTTCATCTTGCTGAGTTGCCATCTTCCAACTCTCTGCTGCTTTTCCTCATGTTTTTTCCTCCTTTTCACGTTCACTTGGACCGGGAAAAGCCAACATAATCATTTGGCCAAAGGGCAAAACTTGGCTGTTTCCCTGCACTTTGTCAGCCATAGAAATCAGTACTAGTTAGCTCCCAGTTTGCATTATTATAGGGAATATTCATTTTATAAGCCACTTGTAAACACCAGTGCTCACAAGGAAGTTCGTGCTGTCTTCCCACCATAAGGACCTCTGCCTCCATTACCGTAACATCTTTAGTAACTCACGGCTCCCCTGTGAGCCAGGCACTGGCTATGAGATGGGATTCATCTCACCTGACTTTGGGTGCCCATCTTAGAATGAGACGTAGTGCTCATGTCTCTGCAGTCTGTAGGAGGGAATTCAGACCGCTAGCACAGGGACAGAGCATGGTACTCAATCTGGACAGACGAATCGTAACAAAGACACTAACAGTTACACTGAGCAACGGATTTAGGCAGGTACTGCAATGCTTAGGTGGAAATGAAGTGCCTCAGTCCACACTTAGCACCCAAGATCTCTAGCCAGTATCCTTCTCACCCCACCGACATTTGACTCACCTGCGAACACTCAGCCTGACTGGCTCACTACTGCCAAACCTGAGCATCGGCTGTTCTAGACCAGATGCACACCTGAAAACAAGGTGCTCTTCTAGATGATGTCCTGAAAGATGTGGGCAGAGGAGAGTGCTAAAAGTGTCTCTGACCGGGTGCCTCTCTGCTGTTCATACTGCACGCTGACGGTCCTTATACAAGAGTCTGGTTGCCACACTGCTTGAATCCCATAAAATCTAAATTCAGCCTCCTTTAAACTTCATTTTGGGGCTCCAAATGCAAACAATTCAGTCACCTTAATCTGGATGTGGCACCACTGAATCAGTCTTTATTTCTGTGGTGAAAAAAAAAAAAAAAAAAAAAAATCAGGAAAAACCTTTTGCCTAGCTTCCAGGCTCATTCTTTACAGCTTTTAAAAACGAGGCAAGACAGCAGCCCTAAAATTTTCTCTTAGAAAAAGTAAATTTTTTTTAGAAAAAGAAAACTTTCTCATCCGTACCAGTACTAAAACACCCATGGCAAAGCACTGCTTTGAAGCAAGAGCCACCAGGACCCCTCATAACCCAGCACATACAGGGTCTGCAACAGAAGTCTGCCATTTTTTCCCTAAAAGCCCTTCTATTTATACTCATCTTGGCAGGCTTGAAAGTACCTGCCAGATGGACAGATAACTGACATCCGGAAAAGACACTCCACCAGCTGCTGTTAGCAGGGGTTGGGAAGCGTGGGGGCTGGTTAATAAGAAACCACTTACTTCCTTGCGGCTGCTAGCTGCCCGCTCCCTTCCTCAGGCTTAATGGAATTTGGAGAGAGTATTTCAAGTCAGACCATCTGTCAGCACACATATATATCAGAGGAGCCCTAGCACCTCGCTTGCTCGTCAAGCGCACTCTTTGTTTCCTCACAGGAAGCTTTGTTGGTGTGTTCTCCTTCATCTCTCTGCCTTCTGCAGTGATTCCCACAGGGCAGGGGTTTGGCCATGGGTGGTTCTTACTGCTGATAAGCTGGCGAGCTGAGACCCACGCCAACGGGCAGAGGGCTCCTTGGAGAGCTGTTGACTGCAAGTCAGAGGCAGCCATGCCCAGCAGAGGGGTAAGAGGAGAGAACGCGCTTTCACACCACTCGGAAGCTGTGAGCCCTCAGCCCTGGGTGGAAAGGCCCTGGGATTGATGCTGGACATCAAAGCTGAGGTAGCTGGCAGAGCACTTTTCCTGAAAATAGAGCTAAACCGTGTCCTGGTCTACACTAGATGAGTGGCCAGCAGAGCAAGAGGAGCTGTTAAAAAAATCATGCCAGCTCTTACACAAGAGCTGTGTAAATGACGCAAGAGCTTGTAAATCACAAGATTTTAAAAAGCACCCATATTTGTGAATTCTCTAACAATATTCCTGATTTTATGTTCTTTGTCACTTATTTCCTAGTTTTGCTAAGAATTTCTCACCAGGCAACATACAAACTGTGTTTATTAACATCCTGAACGAAGATTTCTTACACCTTTCTGTGTGTAGTTTTGCCTCTGCAGTTTCCAAAACCAAATGCGCCCTTTCCCTTTCGTCGCAAGCAGGGAGCCTGGCATAACCACGGGACTCCAGGAACTGGGTCCTTAAGACCAATTGCAACTTGCGTGAGCCTCCTGAACAGTTCACAGGCATTTTCCCCATGTTTCTCTCAAACACAGTGGTTTATTCTCCTTTTTAACCTAAAGCAGTGCCTGGGCTGCCGTAACAGGTAACAGCTGAGCCCATGTGGGCAGGCTGAACAACTGGGCAAAAAGCTACCGGCATTTTTGCAGTCTGTTGATCGAGAGGACCTCTGGAATAAAACCACAGGTTCCTTTACACTGCACGGGTATCTGCAGTTGGCTAAACCCTCTCACTTCTCCCTCTGCCTCCACGCCCCCATTTGTAAAGCAGCACCATGATGCCATCCTCCTTCATGAGCTCCTGAGAAGCATGATTTAAAAAAGCAAGGGACTGTCATCCTTCTGCTTAAAGGCAAAGGCCCCCGCCTGCACGCAGAACCTAGTTAAAGTGAGTTCGACTGATGTATTAGTTTGCAGCTATTTTTATTCTCCGAAAACCCAGACATAAGAGCAAGTACTCTGTTCTCATGCATTAACAAGGCACTTACCTGTAGTTCATTCACTGCATTTATTTCTATCTTATTAATACATTGGCCTACAGAAGCAGAATAAATGGGAACAAACAATCGTTCGGATATTTCTTCTTCTGGGCAACGTTATTTCAGAGATCTGCCTCATACCAATAAGATACATAAGTGACAAACATTACAGATCCTCTGTGTCTATGATCTCATTTAAAACTAGAATAATCCTCAGTAATTCTGCTGAAATCAAAGGAGCTACTTATAATTTAAGGGCTGGTGCTGAGATCAGCATCCACCTAATGCAATACCAGTTACAGATTCCACCACTCCTCCACGGTTTTGCAGACACTTGCAATTTCACCCAAGAGTGCCATTTTGCTTAAAGCACCAGATCTTGGAGCCTTAATTTGTCCTTTTGTTTTCCTTTTTTTTTTTTTTTTAGCCCATTTCAATCCCATTGAGTTAGAAAGCAGCCTGAGACATTCCAACAGTAAGAGATAATTAACAGCAAATTATTTTAGATAGTTGCACATTTTCCCAGGTGATTTCACATCTCTGACGGTGCACTTGAGGTTGGAATTTAGCAATGCCAGACTAATTCTCTGAGTTGCTGCAAGCCGGTAAATCAGCACTGATGACCTCTTGAGAGCAATAGTTTTAGAAGCAGTGGCACCGATATCAGATACACTGCACAGCCCACTAAGTTAACAAGGCTGATGATCATGCTTCAAAATTCTTTTTCAATACACTGGGTCCAAAAAAAGCCTAAAGCCACTCTTTGTCTTTCCTCATATCCTGCCTTGTAAATTTTTATTTCCTTCTATCTGAGAGAGGCCAGGGCTCCATTAAAAATCAGGCACTGGCACTGATTTGAAGCATTAGTTTTGGTAACCTTACTACACTGACAATGACAACCTTCCACTGTAGTGTCAGTCTGGGAATGATGAAGCAAGGGCAGGCAGTAGGTAGTCACTAGGAGTAGGACATAACTATTAAAAGTTGCCAGATCATATAAGTGCTCCATTGTCACTCATTTCAGTTTGAAATTTGCTGTAAGGGCATAATCTCAAGTGTTCTGTAACAATAATCTACAGCATTGCAATTCTTGAAGACCTCTTAATGAAGAGAAACACTTAAAATTAATACTTGGCTACTAGAGGAACTGGCCAGTTCATAAGGACTTTATTACTGTTAGCATATTATCTTTCCCACATAAAATTTAATTCATGCAATGAGAGAGGAGAAAGTGTCACAAGCAGCAGTAAGCCCAGAAACATCAGAAGGGGCAGCCAGCCCCACCAGCCACCCCAGACTTGTCCTGGATAGGAACAGCTGGTAGAAGGCAATGCCGTAATAGAGTCAAATAGCTGAAGATAAATTTAACCTATTTTTAAAATAGTTGAAAACTCATAAGCAATGTCCCTTACTTCAAGAGTTAACACTTCAAAACAGCCCAGTAGAAACTAGGCCACAGTGAAGATATTGAGAGATTAGATGTCAGTTCTGGAAGATTTGTTCCTTTTTAGTAGATGTATAGCAGATCATATGATGAAGTGAAAAAAATTTGAAAATCTCCGAGTTCAGGATGTGGGCATGCTGGTGAACTCCAGTCTTCTTCTGAGGATGTGCATCTCCCATTTCATCAGCATATATAGGTGATCAAAAACGACCACTGCTTAAAACTGCCATTCAGCTTGATTTGGTTATTGCCTTTGCATGAAGAGTGTGAAAAGGTGCCTTTTATATTTGCATAGACTTAGAAGAGAGAAATAAGGACCAAGCTAAAACCATGTAAGCACAGAGCTATTCAAGAACAGTGTGTTAAAATGGAACTGCTCTGGACAGTCATGTTTGCTTCCTTCCTTATGGGAGGCTTATTGGGCAGAGAGCAGCCTGTACTGAGCAACACCACCTGGTGAGAGCTGAGAGTAGACCTGGTGCCTAGATCCTACAGAGGCTTCTGCCCATGGTGGATCAAGTTCTCAAGTTCTCCCAAGAGAAGTCAATGCACTAACCCACTAGGAAACGAGTAGAGCTGAGTCTCCTTTATCATCCCCTGAACAGGATTTACACAAAAAGTAATTCTTTCTGGTGCCAAATTCATAATTTGGTTCAGTTACTTGCTGTATTAAATTGCTGAATCCAGTGATTTATTGATTCAGTCTTAATTGTGACCTTATTTTCATCCTTGTCTTGTTCCTCTTTAATTAGTTTCATGAAACTGTAGTAAATTAGCCTAATAACGTGCTTGATAAGCACATACTTGCTCACATTTTTCTATTAGTAAAATCCATAAAGAGAACATGGGGCTGGCCTACCCTTTCAAGTCATATAAATGTTTGATTTTGCATAATATCTAAAACCCAAATTCTCAAAGGCATGTAGGAGCCTAAAACCTATGTTAATAGAACCTGTTCTCTTTTACGTATTTGATTATTTATCTAAATGAATTGAAACCTTTTGCAGCTTTCACTGCAAAAGTGGGAAGTCTTCCCTTGCTGTAGGTTCAGCGAGCCCAGCATGAAAAAATTAGTGCTGCTTCATTCTGCACAGGACTCCTGCTTGTAGGTTAGTTGTGTTGGCATTTGGCTGGTTCCAAGGCATCATACAGTCATCACACACAAAGCAACGCCAAGAGCTACTGCGTGCTCTCCACAATCACATGCTGCCCTAGGAAAGGTGCAAGTTCTGTGGGGAAACAGTCCAAGCACTCACGCCAGAGCAAGTCTGAGCTTTATAGATGGGCTCATTATCAGAGCAAAGCAAAATGCTCAGTCGTAAAGGTCCCTAATCCTCAATCTGTAAGAGCCCATTCTTTTGTCTTCACCGCACTTTATGCACCAAATGAGAATGGCTTCTGGTAAGCAAGTCTGGCTTGTTTTCTTTCCACTCCACCACCCATCACCCAAAAGGTTGGCTCTACTACGTCTTTCCAGATACCTTACTTACTGCATTGCACAAGTACTACATATCAAGCCCCTGCACCCCAAAGACTGAGACCATTGTGTACTCGGAGAATGGACTGGGACCTCCAAAGAGAGCCTGGAACAGCAAAGCCCTGAAAACATCCTGTGCCTCCTACCACTTCCACCTGAGAAACCCTCTTCCTGCTCTGCAGGAAGGGGAGAACGCAAACAGAAGTCTGTGCAGACACGCAGCCTAACTTCAGGTGCACAGCATCAGAAAGAAAAGTTCAGTGAAGAGTAGTGTCCATAAGCATCCTTTATTCTTTGTGAGTGTAAGCCTCTGACACAGATTGTTTTATGTGTCCAGAACAGGCAACCTAAATCCATTTTTTTAAAAAAAAGGTGGTGATAATAATGTTCTTAAGGAGCTTCTTTAATGAAAGAGAAATCTATCAATTGCTGCCAGAAGAGCTGTGTTATCATAGCTATGTGTATCTGACCATGTAGTTTAAGTCATATTTCAAGAAGGGAGGGTGTTCATTAGCTTTTGTCCAAATTTGTAGTTAAGTAGTCCTTGGAGGAACCTTATGTCAGACACCCATGCCAGAAATAAAAATAGAGGGCCACTGTTCCCTCCTTTTTCTATTAGTGTAACTCTGCTGGCATGTGCTCCCCAGGGTAAATCCCAGTAAGATCTGCCTCTTCCCCCACCCCAAATGAGTCCTTAGCCTCACACAATTCTCTGTCTGACTGCCAAGTTTAAGCACAATTATTAGCAGAATGATCATCAAACGAGCACTGAACAGGAAACAGAGCTAATTAACTAAGGCATAAAGCTCTCCAAACCACAGCCTGGGTTTTCTGCTCACTTAGAGCTCTGCCTGGCACCACTGGGAGCAGCCCCAACACATTCACACCACCCTGGTGCAGAAAGAGTCTCTGCTCAGCAGAGGGGAGAGAAGGGGGTCAGACAGTGGGAAGCTGATCCCTAATGCAGGCACAAAATGAGATACCCATTTATAACAGTCTGGAAATCCACAAGAGGATCCACGTTCCCTGGGAACCATCACTTGGAGTTTTTAAATACAAATTGAGCTAGCACACGCCTCTTAGGAAAATGCCAGATAGGGAAGTCTCATGGTCCAGACCATCGCAGTCATCTCAGACCTTCCGATCTCTTCCTATACAGCCCTCACAAAGTACTGTGGCTGTTTTTCCTCTTTTGAAAACTGTGTTTCTCATCTACATCATATTACCTTGTGATGAGAGAACTCCCGAGGTCCCTGGGCAGTGACCGCAACCAGCCCTGGGAACTGGACGCAAAGCCTCAGCCACAGTCAGGAGTTTTGCCTTCCAGGCAGACAGTCAAGGACAAGCGAGCCCTTTATTACTGTAAGCAAATGGCCGTCTCCAGCAACAGAATGATCACGCCAAACAGCATTTCCAATTTGTGAGCCTTCCTAACAAACAAATCAATTGCCATTCCTAGCTGGGATCATTACACAGCCTTGTTCCCTTCTGCATTGTTTGCTCAGTAATATTGCTCTGTGTCTTCATTAACTAGCAGTGATTCGGAAAGAAACAGCCATAATTCATATTCCAAAAGTCATCCTCCCATGTACCCATTCACTCACCATTCCTAATTAAGTTCATGAAAGATTAATTCCTTAATGATTATGATTTGTAATGTTAATTAATTAGCTGTTTTTCCATTAAGCATTCAGAGGTTTCTACCATTACATCGATTCCTTAATTAGCCTGTGGCAAGTGTAAAAAAAAGAAAAAAAAAAAAAAAAGTGAGTAACCCGCTTCATTCTCTTTGTCCCTTAGGCAAATTATCTGCTGCTTGGTCTTCCAGTCCATCTCCTTTCCCACTCCATGCAGAATCCCTTTCCTCCACTGCTGCAAATGTACCTGCTTTGCTCACTCATCTATCTAAGAGGGTAAAATAACCAAGGAACAGGCACAGTTGACTCACATCACTCTTTCCCTGAGGAAAAAGTACTTGGATGTGGACCCTGCCTCTCTTCATGCTCCCCAAGGTGGGCAGACCTGCAACTGAAAATCTGCCTAACATCCTGCTACACCAGGACGGTCCTTTCTAACATTCAGCTTGGGATGAGAATCCCCAGGATTGCTGAGCTCTGACTGATGCCAGCACCAGGGATGGTATCTACATTGCAATTCCAGTTAGCCTGCCAGGAGCTCCCTGCAACTTCAGCTTCATCAAGGTTTCCAGGGTAACTTCTTTGGCTCCTGGTGTTGATAGGCTTTGGAGGATGCCCACGGGGGGTTTGCAAACTCAGCCTGTCCTCTCTGCCCTGATGGCAGCAACTAGAAGCTCCACTAGCCAAAAGGCTGAGGCTGTACTTTAGAGTGAAAATTTTTAATTTCTCCAAAACTGGGCAAAGCTCTAATTCTCAGCGATGCTCTGGGTTGGGTGCATGCTCCAGATTTGGCACCGTATGAGCACAGAGCATAAGCATTCCACTTCTAGCCTTTGCTGCATTTTGGGATACTCAAACCAATGCCCAACCTTCTCTGAACAGTGGTCTCAGGCCCAAATTCCCACTGCATACCCTGCTACATGTCTGGTCCCCAGTTGCCCATGGAAGAGGCTTGCTGATATCTCCTAGGAACTGCAGGGGTGTCCATGTGACCATGTCAGGTATTGGAGCAACCAAAGAAAGTCAGAGTTGAGCTGTTAGGATATATCCCTGATGCCTTTCCATTGCCACTTTTAGAGGAACTCCTAAGCCATATTTCTCTAATGCCATCATTTCCAAAATAGAGAGGATCCACCGCCCCAAACCCCTCTAACACAGAGCTCGGGGGGGATATCAGTAATCTTGAAGACCCCAAACATGGCAGGCCTGACCCAAGGTTGGAGGCATTTTTAAAAGGACAGAGAATTATAGCTGTGGAATAGTGTCATCTAGGGGCCTTGGCTTCAACTCCACATTTCTCCACTCACCTACACACCAAAAGAAGGCTTCCAACATCCTAGGTGCACCCAAGTGCTCCACAGGCCGGGTCACTCCTTGCCTCTCCTGCAGGCAGTATAGCCACAGTCCTCAGGGGCAACCTCAGCATTAGCCACCAGTTTGCTTCCAGAGTCTGGCAGATAAACCTCGTAATGTGCAAGGAACTATTGGGAAATACAGTAAAACAGGGAGCATCTCCTGCTGGACCAATGCAACAGGGTGAGGAGCTTACGTGGTGCCCCTTACCAGCAGGAAAAGCTCCATGCTAAAGTAATAGCAAATACATGAGTAAGAAGGCATGACTTCTTTGTCCTTTGCACATGGAGACGCTGCCATCAGCAACTGTAGTTCATTCCCAAGCTCTGTACTGGTATTATTCTATTGTTAGTTACTACACTTGGTTCTTACAACAAATTCATCTCATAGCTCCAAGCCCTCCACTTGAAGCCCAAAGCCACCTGTACTAAGTAGATCTGCTGCAAAGGGTTCCCTCTGTGCTATAAACTGAAAAAGGAAACCCACCTCAGTTCTCCAAATAATTTAAATGCATGTTTAAGAAAAATGCTGCGAGATAACTTCCTACCTACTTTCCCCCCTCTCTTCTCTGCAGATTTTTATACTATGGTCGTTATCATGGGGTTAGTTCATGCAAGCAATAGGGTCTCTAAATGCAGGGAAACTGGGATTTGCAGGATCCCCCAGTAATGGTGCCCACAAGGTACCAGTCCTCAGTGGGGGACATACATCAGAAGCATAACAAACATGGCCTTCCTCATTTAGGCCACCTAGCCAGCATTTATTGCAGAGCAAAAACACCAGCAGTAGTCTTGCATTTGGGAAACCGCAGCCTAAGAATTATATCCTAACTAGTTGCTATCCCGTATAGGTATCTCTGATCAGAAACAGCAATAAAAGCCAGAATTAAGGGGGGAAAACAATATTGCAAACCACACACATCCTTTCTGCTGGGGCTCAGTGAAGTGTAAACCAGTTGCAGCACACTGTAATCACCACACAGATGCTTTTATTACAACAGTAAGTGCTTCTCTGTTTAAATATGAGGTGTTTGGATGATTTCTAGTAAAGCCAGCTTGCACTGAAGCAAAGGTGCCTTAGGACAGCCACATCAGCCTGACAAGATTCTTGGCGGCTAGAGAAGCTGACAAGTAGAAAGTTCTCCTGTCAACATCATATGCATCTGCCAGGAAGTCTCCGCATCAGCTGGTGACAGGGACACACAGGGATTCCAGACAGAGACCACAGCTGAGCCTTGTCCCCAGATCACCTCCGGTGACCTTTCAGTTTAGATGCTTTCTGCCATTCCAAGTAAACCTTACCCCTGTGTCTGGCTCCCATTAGGAAAAGCTGAACAACTCTTGAAACATTTCTCTTCTTCTCCTCTTCCTACTGTCATTACTGCTCGGTGACTCACTCCCCAGTATGCCCACAACCTGCTAAGCCATCGCTGCTGAAAACACAACACTACAGCTCAATCAAAATAAATACCACCTGTCTCCTTCCTCCTCTCAAGCACCAGCACAGGCAAAACTGTCAGCAGAAGAGACCCCAGCCCTCCAAAATGGGGCTCAGAGTGAGACACAGTGAGGAGCAGACAAATCCTTCGTGAATTAGCAGGGAAAGGGGGAAGGGACTCAGCTAGGAATGGCCCTTGCTACCTGCTACCAGTCTTTGCTCACAGTTCCTGGAAGCCTCTGGGATTGCCAGGCAGGGAACTGAAAGGCTGGGTGAGGTCTCCCATGCCTCAAATATCCTAACGTCCTCATTCCTGCACAGCCCTTTCACTCGTGTAGCCCTGACAATCTTTGTTGGAACACCCAGCCCAACAGAATGGGCTGTTTCACACTGAATTATAGATGTCTCCAGCACGGCAAGGAAAGGGAGCAGTTGTGCATTGCTGATGCTGTGGGGCTGAACACTCTACATTACAGTACGATATTACCCAGTTGACAGCATATATGGTCCATTGAGCTCTTCATCCTTAAAAAAACGCTGCAAACAAAACCAGACAGGCGACACAGAGCACGTTCTGTGAGCAAGGCTGCCACCACATGGTACAAGGACAAGCCTGCAGACTCCTTGAGCCAGAGCAGGAGCGGGGAAAACCATCCTCACACCTCCAACCAGCCCTGGCCTCATTAACCATCTATGGCCAAATCCTGATGTCTCAGCTGGATCAATTAACTTGGTCAGGAGCCGGTGCTCTTGCACCCTCCCCTCCAAGTCATTACAATCTCTTGCAAATAAACCACCAGAATCTTGCAAAATAGGGATTCCTAAGACACAGATGAGATCTGGCTATTCTTACTAGGGAAGATTTGAATCAAGTGAACCAGTTCAAGAACGCCCCACTGATCAGAAAAGTCTGGGGTCAGTGAAGCCTGAGAGCACTAACAAACAAAAATATACCAAGCTCGTGCAGTTCCTAAACTTGCATTGCTTACAGGCATGGAACTAATACGGGCACAATACTTCCAATAATGGCTGGGGAGCCTTGGCCTCTCATGTCAAACTACAGAGAAGTTTGGGTAACTGTGGTTCTGCTCTGCAATAACAGAACCATCTGGAAAAGACAGAAAACATTTTTTCTTCCTCCCTTTCAGCCCCCTCAAAATATTCCCCAAAAATGCGGGAGAGAGAGGAGTTGAAAATCTAGGGGGAAACTGGGATTTTCCCATTACACATGAAAATTACCTTTATTGTTGGAAAAAAAGATCATGCAGGTAAAAAAAAAAAAAATTCAAACACTATTTTAAAAAAAGCTTTCTCTAGAATGCAGGCCTACCAATACACACCCCGGGTGCCAGATGCTGCCCCAAAAGTAGAAGCAAGAAGAGCAAGGGAAACCGCAGCTTTGTGACAGAGGAGTATGGGCCAGGTCAGGCCGTAAAAGGGTGAGGGGGAAACAAAGCTGAGATTTACTTTCCTCCATCATCCTTGAGCCCGGGCAGTGTTTTGGGGACTCCTGCCTTTTATAGGTCTTCCATGCAGCAGCGCCACTCAGAAATGGTGCCTCCAACAAGCCTCAAGCTTTGTCTCCTCCTCCTCCTTCTTTTGCTGTTCTCCCCCCTTGAATGATGGCAGGTTTCTAATGAAACTACAGACCCCGCAGCTGTGTCTGGCAGTGGGGCAGGCAGTGAGACGCGCACACACACACCTGTTGGGAAGTGGTACCTCTGGCACTGGCCTTCACAGGGAAGGCACAGCCTTCAGCGGCATTCAGCCTTCATAGGGATGGTGCCTGCCACCTTTGCGGCAAACTCATCTCCATCTCCAAGCCATCACTTAACTTCCCTGGTGAATAAAGGTCTTTTTATCCACCATTTTACCAGACAACCCATCAGGCAGGCATCAAAGCCTGACTGACCCTGACTGCGATATACAAGCCAACTCTGGAATTCTTATCTGCAGTTCGTCCTGACTCCTGGAGACCGTAAAGTACATTGGGTGGGTTTTCCCAAGTTAAGAATACCTTTGTTTATGGGGTCAGAGAGAGCTGCAACACACTTTGCCATGAAGCATGCTCAGGGCACAGCACTGCATAAACAGGGCACAGGAGAAATGTAGGTGCTGACCCTGTTGCCTGTCCTCCCTTCCACCTGCCCTCCCCCTGCCATGGTGGTAGCTACCAGCAGCCCTTTCCCCCTGGCACTGATCAGACACAGCGTCCTTGTCCCACAAACCCAGCTGAAGGGCACTAGAATCTGGACAGAAGCTCTGCTGGGAATGGAGAACATCTGGGATGGGGAACAGAGGCTGTGTTTGGATGAGGCATTTCTCAGGTGACCACTCCATTCACAGAGCTTTTTCCTGCAGGGTGAAGAGACAGAAGAGGGTGTGAGCCTGTCTCTGAAAGCAGCTTCGGATGGATGCTCCCCTGGCTGAAACCACCTGCTTTGTGAGAAATAGGTGGCCGCTAAAGAAGATGCCTTTGACTTTTCAAAGTGTCTTCCCATACGGAAATAAAACAAGCATTGCTGGATCAACTAACTTTCAAGCACTGTGCTGATGCAGCAGCAGCTTTGCTCATCTCCCCATGGACAACCTCTGCCCTTTCACAGCTGAAAACAGTTCCTTCTGACCCACCAGCCTGGCTGTTGCTCTATAGCCGCAGGACATCTATGAGGTTTAGCACCCAGAAAAAAAGTGAGCAGCCTTCCAGGCAGGTTCCCGTAACCCTGTCTCCTTTAACAGCTTCAGCAGTTCAAAGAAGTTTTTACAGCCTGTCTTCAAAGTTTCTGCTCTTTGAGAAAACTTTTGACAAAGAAATGCCACTGGGACCAGCCACCTCCATCCAAAGTGGTTATGATCCCAGGGCAAATCACTAAGACGAAGTGCATTTCCCATCTAGCAGGATGGGTGGCCCTGGTCTGCCATGCATCATTTGAACTAGTATCCAGACCGACAGCAGAAGTCAAAGCCAGCACCTGTAAATCTGTCCATGACAGACCAAGTAGATAGATGCGCTTAGTCAAGCTGAAAACATCAGCAGAAAAAAAACTTCTGGAGGAGAGAGAAAAGGAAAACTATGTTGATTCCTGCCCATCAGGACAACCCTTCAGGAGCTTTCTGGAGGCTCCTGGGACTACTGAAGCCCTTGTTCAACACTGAGTATCACAGCAATCCACACGTTTCTCTGCCAGGCAGAAGGCTGCTGCTGCTTTGTGCTGTGATGGTGTCTCAGGGGATCAGCAGATCCTCCAGGAGCCCCTGGGTAACTCTCAGCAGCCCTTTCCCCACCGTCCCACAGCATGTGCGGCAGTGCCATCCAGCAGCATTGCCCACAGGTCAGCAACGCTCCTCAGGGCCATAGTGTGAGGCAGCACATGCAGCCGCCATGAGATGCTCAGCCCCCCCTCCAGGGAGCACCCCCACGTTACACACAGATGGGAGGGAGCCAGGGATGCAAGGTGGGCAGCTGGCCAGCCAGTAAATTAATTTCAAAGGCAGGCAGGTGATAGATTCAGTTCATGAGGGAAACAGGAGAGGACAAATTGCCCATCTGTGACTGTTACACCAGAGAACAGTGCAGGATGGAGCAAAATAAATGGGCACGGAGGGATCAAGGAAGGAGAGACTGTGCAGTGTGTATATAATTGAATCCCTGAGGCCTGGATCCTGTCTTTTGGGCTACGTGGGATTGCAAATGTAGGAGCACAGCTGAGGTGAATGATTCATGGGCTGTGTGTGACAGATAGGACCCCCAGAGCAATCTCTTATTGGTGTGGGGGTGGGAATGCCACTGACAGGATGGTGAGGGAATGTGATGAGACGAGGAGCTTCCTCCACATCCTTCTGTGAACCTTTGAACCCAGCCTTCATGAAAACAGCCTGGAGGAGTCTACCAAAATTAGAGGTGATGCCACTGCTCAGTGCTCTGGACCTGGCCAGGGAGGCAGCTTATCAACTGGAACCAATCTCCCCTGCACAGCAAACCCCAGCTTCCACCAAAAGCTTATTAATCTGCTCTGTGATTATGACTTCTTCCCTACAGGAATCATTGTCAGGGAGGCAGAAATGCTCAGGAAAATCAGCTTTTTCCCTTCTCTGCCCTGCTGCTATGCCAGGTTCCAGTTGGCAGAAACGAACAATTAGCAAGTGCCAAACCATTTCTAGGGCATTCCCAGTCTCACCAGAAGCAGGGGCCCTCCGGTGCCTTAGGAAAGAGGCTTTCAGCAGAGCCAGCCCAGGCTGATGTGCTGAAAAGCAGCTCAGAAGCATTTCTGATTGTCCTGTGCTATGTTCCTTGGAGGGCATTGCTTGCTTTTACCCCAGTAATTACTCAGGTGGAAAGACACGCTCCCGTGCTTACATGAGACTCACACGCGTGGCAGAAGTACAGCTGGGACGTGCCCAAGCGCTGTGCCCTGCCAGACTGCCTGGAGCAGCGCAGGCAGCCAGCTGCACCCTCCTGCTGCTTCGGTGGATGTAAACATCCTCCTCCATACGACGGGGGGCTGCAGCAGAGCGTTAACTGCAGGTTATGTGTGACTGTGGCATCCTTCTCACCAGCCTCCTCTCTCTGAGAGAGGCCAGCAATGATGGCTAAGAGAAGAGAAAACTGGAGCAAACGCATAGCCAGACTTCCTGTGCCACCTTCCTGCCTGCAGGAGCCCGCACGAACCTGTTCAAGTGGGAATTTTCGTGCTGTTAAAGCCACCTATAGTTTCTTGCTCTGCGGCTCTATTTTTTTTCTTACATTTTTAAACTTTTAGCATCCCCCACAACCTGTGACAAAGAGGATACTCCATGCCACACTACTGAATCCTCCAGTTTAAGGTGGCAGGCAATCCAGTGCCTTAGTCCCAATTCTCCTGGCACCCGGCCCTCTCCCTATATCTGTTTGTCATGGGTTAACCCCAGCCAGCAACTAGGACCATGCAGCCATTCACTCACTCCCCCCCGACCCCCAGAGTAGGGTAGGGAGAAGAGGGAGAAAAAGGAGAAAAAAAAACCCTCATGGGTTGAGATTAAGACAGTTTAATAGAAGAGTAATGGAAGAGAAAAATAATAATAATAACAACAACGGTAAAAGAGTATAAAATAGAAAGTGATACAACACAAATTGCTCTCACCACCCGATGATTGGTTACCCAGCCTGTCCCAAACCGCGATCACAGATTCCCACCTCGCTGGCCAACCCCCATTTATATATTGAGCGTGATATCCATGGTATGGCATATTCCTTTGGCCAGCTTGTACTGTCCATGCTCCCTCTCAGCTTCTTTGGGAAGCTCAAGAAGTCCTTGACTTGCTATAAACATTACTTAGCAACAACTAAAGCAATAGGTGTTATCAACATTCCCCTCATAAGAAATCCAAACCAGCAGCTACTAGGAGGAAAATGAACTCTATCCCAGCTGAAACCAGGACACTGTTTTAAGCAGATGAGGTGATAAATCAGCTTTCTTTTGAGATTGTGAACTAATTTTATACAGATAACTGGTATCTCCAAGCTTGTTCCCAACTTGCCCTGCCGCTTAAGTCCATGCTAATCTTTTGCTTGAGCAAAGCTATAAGCAGCCTGACTCCCTGTACACAAAGAGACTTCATTTCACTAAATGGTGCAAAACAGCTCTCCACTCGTTCCATCTTCATGAAATAATGTGGTTTTTTTATTAGGCTCAATGGCCTTACTCTCTGAGGCACTGGGAGAGGCCTGAAGTAGATGTTAATCCATTAATTCAAATGCTTTCCGTAAATCAGAGAATAACATAGAATGCTGCTAAGGTTTATAACCCAGACCCTCACCTGATTTTTTTCAGGTGGTAGAAGAGTAAGAAACATATTGAAGACCCTTCTACTGCAATGCAGGCACTTCTGCACTCGCAGAAATTGCCTGTGTCTCACTGATCTGTTCCTGAGGACCTGACAAAAAACAACCTGTTGTCCCTTCAGCTTTGGCACACCCATCCTGGCACAGGTATGCCAGCCAATCCCTCCTTCCCAACAAAGGTGATACCATTTCAAATCACAGGACTAAATGGCACCACCAAATACGTTTTTGACACCTGTGTTAAGCTGCATATCAAGAGTTTTGTTGAAACGTTGCAAAATGATAGTGGTAAAAGTTCCTACCATAGGCATGAGTTTTGGGCCATCTCTTACTGGAAGTTTCCATTCTCCCAGCACCTGATGCCCATTGATTTCAGGAGGATAGGCGGCATAAGCAAACGCAGTATGAATCAGCAGATGGAAACTCTGAATGGATTTCAGGGAAAGGGATATAAAGTCATGGCAGTGATAGCTGTAAAGGACCTCTGGATCCCTTCCCAGCAATGTCAGCAAAATTGTAACCTTGTCTAGATGAGTCTTGGAAATCCCGAAGGATGAAGGTGTCAGAGTCCACAGGCCTTCTTTCCGAGGAACACCAAGAGCGGGGCAAGTTCAGTTTTTCACAGACGACTCAATTATTTAAAAAGGAACATCAGATAATGGCATTTATCATTCTTTGTCTAAAAGCTTTCCTTGATGTTGAATCCATTCCACATTCAACCAAATTCTTTTTGCTGTAGTTTGTTGATATCTGCCTTAATCACTGGCTATTTCATTTAAGACCTACCCATTACTGACTGTATATACAAACTGTTCCTGTTTTGCTTAGCCTGGTTTGGGGAGATAGGGAACAAACTTTCTCGTCCTGGAGTAAGCTGGGGCCACCTACGCCATGACCTTGTGCCAGAGGTTGCTGCTTCACTCCCACATGGCTGGGGCACTTGGGGATTTTTAGCAGTAGGTCTCTGCTCACCTGGCTGATTTGCACAGATTTAAGAGAGGAAACACTCCCACGGGCAGACCCAAGCAGTCGAGCATCTCCAGCAAGCAGGGTAGTCATGAGCGGCTGAGGATAAACTATATAGGTGAAGCCATAAAAGGACCTCACCTTCCTGGCGCCATCACTAGGGTGGTCATGATCAATGGCCAGTCTTTGCAGCAGGTACACCTCAGAAGCACCTGGCAAGACCAAAAGGTTTCAACCCCAAAGGTTTTGCTCAGCAGCTTGTTTTATTTTGTTCCTCCCAAGGCACAGCCAGACTACAGGCCAGCCCTGCTGGAAGCAGCGATAAGTACTCAGTCACTCCTTCCTGTACAATCACTTTCTTCTGAGGTGAACCTGAGGCTCTGAACTGTGCCCTGTGTCCTCCAGGCCAAACACAGACTCTCACATGTAACACTTCTTTACTCCAAGAGAAGGACACAGACACACGCTTCTGGTGTGAAACCTGCCTTTAGTCAATCTTTCAGTCACAAAATCCCTATGTGTTGGGTCACAACCTTGCTAGTACCTAACTGCTGGGCATCAGAAGAATATGAAGTACATATAAACTCACCAAAGGAACTGTTTTCTTTCAAGGAGTCATATACATTTACTTAGAAAAGTGACCAAAGTTCAAATAAATTCTAGCTTCCAAGACCAGAGGATCATTCCATAAGCATAAGGCAGAAACAGACCTTCTCTGTAGGGATGTAACTTATAATTATGTATTCCTGCCTGCAGCCTATATGCTAGAATCATAATTATCTTCCGTGTTTATTAATCAGTTACCTGATGTTAACAAGAAGATAACTTCTAGGAGACATGCAAGTAATTCTGCAGTTTTCTTTTCCAGTGACTCAGCATTCATATCAGAAATGCGTTAACAGGATACAAAGGCTATTGAGAAGCCCCCTGAGTAACTATCATCTTCCTTGCCTCCAGTTCTTAATAATTTATGGAAGAAAATGGGCGTTTTCTAATAGATACTCTATCTTGCCAGAAGAAAATATGTGTAAGTTATCTTTTCCTTTTTTCAAAATCTCGTTTCTTTCATTTTCCCTTCTCTAAAGACCTATATCTGAAATGTTATTCAAATAAGGCAAAGTTAAATACTCTCAGTGGAAAGAAGACTTTGAAGAAGTGAGAGGAAATGCTTTCAGCACTGAGGCCGGACTGCCACCAATTTAAAATATGAGTGTTGGGTTGAGAGTTAATAAAGCACCTGCAGATTACTTTTCCGTATTTTCTCTGCAACATCAAGGGGAAGCATCCTGGATTGAACACACGGCTTCGACTGAGTTCATACATAGCCTTGAGAGAGGCAACTGAAGCGATGTTAAACCAAAATGGTCCCATTCACCCCATTTATCTGCGATCAAGTGCAACAAATTGACAAGCATGTAAATAACGCATTGGAAAATGCATTAGTGTGGAGAATGATTTTTAGGGGGCAGCTATTCTCCTAAGTGACGTGGTGACAGTACACATCCATCTTGTGCTTGCTCTGCTGGAGTTGTCCAGGAGAAAGCTTGTCTGGCCTACCAACAGCTGGGGCACTGAGCTCTTACTTGGTTTGTTGTGTTTGGGTTTTTTCCTGTGCAAACACAGCTTTGTGCAAGTAACTGTTTAGTGACATGAACTTAAGAAATTAATAACTTCAGAGATAACTTCTACCCTTGGTTTTACTTTCTTCACCTTCAGCTGGCACCTTTTCCTTTGAAAAATCACACCTTCAAGAAGCAAGGAAACCCATCCCAGTCTAACTTTCCAGTATTTAACACCCTGAAGCTTCTTCTCCCAAGGAAATCTCTCTGGCACCTAAAGGTCCCCCAAGGATGGCAAATCCAGCAACCACCCCATCAATAACAAGATAGCAGAAAGATGCACTCTTCTCAAATGCCTCAGCAGGCAAAGCTGGGGGAAAAACTTGGGCAAAGCTAGAGAAGGAGATCCAGCAGAGAGAAATACCCCTCTACATGCTCCACCAACCATAAAACATTCTGATGAGGCATCTTGCTTAAAATATCCAAGCCAGAGGCTTTTGTATGAAAAATCCCTTGTGATGGGTATTCATTTCAAAGGTGTGCTCTGAGTGGGAATCATTTTGCAGAGGTTACCTGGAGGAATAAGAACATATTCAGCAGATAATAAATTAACCTCACTATGATGCCATGTGGGAAGGGCACACTTTCAGAAACACATGGGAGAAGAAAAGCCATGCTTGGGAGGACCTGGAGGCTGAAACAGGCAAGAAGGATGGGTGTGACGCCTGCATATGGACCTATCAAAACACTTGACTGGTCTAAACCCCAGCTCATATACACAAGCACAGGCCATTTCACAAGAAGCCCATAGCCTAGATTTTAGGAAACTGCATAAAAACAATTCCAGAGCCAGACTCTGTGTAAATCTTACCCCCGGGCTTTGCAAAGCTAACCGCTCTTATCAGCAGCTAACAGATGAGGTGCTCTTTGGAGAGCCACACTGCCGAGACACCCAGTCATGCTGGCAGGACAGTGTGCCAAGCCTTTCCAGCTCCCACTGGCCTGGATTCCCATGACTTCGGATGCAGGCGGGTTGGCTTTATTGCTGGGGCTGTGTTAATGTTCTCTTCCTCTTGGCAGGAATGCATTGATAGCTCAGCACAACCCATCTCATGTCACTGTATGATGAGACGGAGGCTACGACCTTAACAGCCACATGGCACTGCACGCGTATTTCCAACTTCCCCGTGTTGCCCAAGACACTCTGCAATCAAAGCACAACGCTAACGAGGTAAAGTCAAGCAGGGAATCCCAGGGAATGCTGAAATTACAGCCAGGGGCCCACCATTAACCCTGCTGCCTCCCTGCACAGCCCTGACATTAAAGCTTTCCATCCCGTGAGTGTGGTCCCGGTAAGGCTTCCGCCCTGCTCTGTGTGTCACAGAAGTAGAGCTTGATTAGTTGCTGACTACTGGATATTTTGGGGGTTCCCCATGGAAATGGCAGTGATAAGCAACCCCATGGGGACGTACCAGTAGGGCGTGCACAGGCTTCCTTGCCAAGGACAGCATTTGGGCACCTTAACCCCACATCCCCCCAGCACCCTCAGGGAGGGTCCCTATCCCTTCCTTCTCCACCCCCGGAGGTGCCTCTGGAGGTGCATCCTTACTCCCTGCCTCTCCAGTACATTCCGAGGCCTTCCCACTCCCGTGGGTGCCCCACGGGTCCTCAACCCCCAGGTCCCCCCCCGTGGCATCCAGGTCCCCCCGCCCCCTCCCAGCCCCAGCGCCCGCCCGCGCCGCCCCCGCGCTCCGCCGCGGCCGTCTCGCCCCGGCTCCCCGCGCCTCCGCCCCCGCCCGCCGCCGTTTCTCCATTCGCCGACATGGCGGTGCCGGTGGCGGTGTTGCTGCCCGTCCTCCTCGCCGGTACCGGGCGCACAGCGCCGGGGCAGCAGCGGTCGGGGCGGGGGGGAGAACTGGTCACCGGGAAGCGGGAACCGGGCCGGTACGGCGCCCCGGACGGTCCCTTCCCAGGGAAGGGGAAATGTGAACCGGTACCGGGCACCGGCCGGCCGGTGGCGGGCATCAACCATCCCGGGGCAGGGGGGACAACCGGCACAGGACGGTGCCGAACACGGGCTGGTCGGGATCGGGCCCGGTAACGGACACCGGCTGGTCGGGGGATGCCGGGACCGGACACCGGCCGGTTTGGGGAAGCGGGCGGAAGCTAAGCCGGTAGCGGCCATCAACCAGCCGGGAGCAGCGGGGAGAACCGGCATAGGACGGTGCCGAGCATCGGCTGTTCGGGGGTTGCCGCGACTGGACACCGGGTGGTCGAGGACGAGCCCGGTAACGGGCACCAGCTGGTCCGGGGGAGGTCGGGGGGGAAATCCATGCCGTTGCCGGGACAGAACGAATCCAGGCGGGACCAGAAGCCGTTAACACCGGTTGCTCTCCACAGGGCTCCTCTTGTGTCCCGAAGCCGCTGCCAGCATCCCGGTGAGTGCAGCCTGCCCCATCGTCCCCAGGAAGGACGATCCCACCTGCCCTCCATGTCACCAACCAGGCGTCCCAGTGCAGGGTGGCCCCTTCCCCAGAGCCTTGGGCTTGGGTCCACGGCCCCGGGGCTGAGCAGGGGTACCAGAGTTGCACCAGAGCCAGGCCACTCCTCCGGTACCCCTCCTCAGCCCCAGGAGATGATGCCCCAGGAGGTAAAATGCCCCAGGTGGTCTCTCCCCACAGCTGAGGGCTGAAGCCATGCCAGGCAGTAGAAGCCAAGCCTCAAAGCGATACATTCTTGTAACAGCATGAAAGATAATGTGGCACTTTATAACGTTGTGCCAGCTCCTGTTGAGCGCTCCTTTCTGTGCACGAGTGTGCCAGCATTCTTCAGAAGCTGATCAGAGACCCGTTACCTGTTACTTCTTGTGTTCCTGTTCTTCCCTAGCCTGCTTGCTACAAGTATGGTGTGCCTGGATGTCCAAGGGACTACCATCCAGTTTGTGGGACTGATGGAGAGACCTACTCAAACGAGTGTGTCCTCTGCCTTTCAAACAGGTACTCACTTAATTGACAACCTAACCTTCCCTTCCCTATATACGAGCGAAATATTCACCCTCGCACCCCCATTAACTGGTAGACTATTGGCTTTAGATCGTTCACACTCTGTTAAACTGCAGTTTTGGCAGTGTCTTCTCAACTGTCAACCCCTTGCAACAGCTTTTATCGTGATACCTATAAACGGCTTAGATTGGATTCAGTAGCTGGGAGTACTGAATTACCTTTGTAATTCTTAGGGAATTTTGTAGTTAATCTCAGAGGGGGATTGCCTGTCACGTTCATACAGTGACACATTACCATTAAATATAATGCTGGACTCTTCCTCACTCCCCATGAGAAAACATGAAAGATCCCACACAAAAATGCAACTTTTACTACAAAATGTTTACATTCAAGACACAATCTCATGTACTTCCTTTCACAGAGAAGAGTAAGAATGCCAAATGTTAGGAGAAAATACTATTTTGCCATTCATATTGTCTAAAAATTGAGAAAAAGATCACCTGATATTCGAAAGAGGGCATTTTTTTCTTTCATAATTTAATAATTTTTTAAAACAAATTGAAAACATTGAAAATCAGTACTTAATGAGCATTGTTATCCCCCATTACAATTGACTGGAAACCTCTGTAGACTGTCCTCTCAGTACAAACTTAGAGGAAATGCTTGTGAATTTAATTTGATGGGGGAAAGCAATTTATGTTAATGAAATAACAGAATTTCTGTTTCCAGCAGAGGGAAGAAGTGAGAGTAGCAGAACAGCAGTGATGGGCATTTATAAAATTAGAAATAGATAGACCTCAAGAAAGGGAAGCCTGAAATATGTTTCTGACTTTGGGGCCAGGGAAAGATTAATTGTGAGCATATAATTTACAAAATTCAAATGACCAAGGCAGAGGGAAGATAGACTGGAATAGGAAAAGTGTCAAAGGTATCAAAGGACATTTAAGGAAATAATATTTTAAAGGAAGTGTGAAAGTGTGTCAAAGTATGTTTAAAGGTATGCAAATCTGCAACATTTTGTAACATTTTCACCAGAGTACAACGCAAACTACCCAAGCAAATGAGAAATCGCAAAGAGAATTGGTAAACCTATAGTTTGGAAAGCAAAAAAAAAAAATTACCAGGGAATCAAAGGGCCCACACAATACAATCTGTGAAAAGGGGAGAAAAGAGGTGCTGGCATGTTATATATTTGGAGCCTACCCATCTTTGCTGCCTAGAACGGTTGGTGCAAGTTATTACGCGATTGACTTGTAGACAGCCAGAGGTAAAAAAGAGAGTAAGCAAAGCTGATACAGATTTGTCAGAAATAATCCGATCAAATCCATGAGATTTATTTTTTTGGCAAGATAACTTGCCTAGCAGAGTAGGAGGAAACAGAATTGTTGCTCCATGGCATTAATAAGGCATTTTAGACAGCTCCACTTGACATTCACATAAGCAGAGAAATAGTTATTCAGCTGAAATTGTTAAAGGATGAAGCCACAGCAGTTTAAAATGCTGTGGTATAAAAGCAGTAATCAGCATTTTACAGTCAAACTGGAAAGAGCTATTAAATGGGATTTCCTTTAGGTAGAGTATATAATTCATTATTTTTGTAATGGATTAGATATCAGAAACCAGACAATAAAAATTTGCAAAATGGCATGAGATACAATGATCTGTGCAGGACAGTATCAACATTTCCAGGGATGTGGAGAAATGGACTGAAATCGGTACAATAAAAGTCAAAGAGAAGTGCTAAGTATCGCACATAGAGAGTGCAAATCCATATCGTGGAGATATAGAAAAGAGACATCTAAACAGTGTATTTGATCCTTCCTCAAAGCAGAACGATGGGCTTTGAGATCCAGCCTTACATTTCTAGGGTGTTTCATTTTTTAGGCATGATCCCTCAGTTCCAGACGGGTGCGTGGTAGATTCCTGCATACAGCGTTGCACATAGCGCAAAGGGTTCTCTAGGCAAATGCGCTGTTTATTTCCACTCAATTCCTTAATTAACACATGATGGGATTTACGTCTTATTTGTATGGAATGGAATGTACATGTTTTGTGCATTACACGGGATTTAATCCAGCTGCACACACAAGATAGATTTTTTTTTCTTAACCATCTTTCTTTGCTGGCATCTTACACGCTCGGAAAAATGCATTTTGGTCTGAAAGGGCGCAAGGTGATCAGCTACTATCCTGATTTTTTTTCTTTAATAATTCAGTAGTTGGCATACTCAGTGGCTTTCTAGTTCAGCCTGGATTTGTTCTAAAGTGTTTGACTTGGCATGAATGCAAGAAGAATAAAACACTTTGTCTTATTGGAAGAATTTCAGCTTCGAAAAATGGTTCATAGTCATAAGCAATGGTCGTTTCACTTCAAGGAGCCTGTGGTACAGTTCATCCCACTCCTTAGGAGGGGAGGACAAAGAGATCTTTCTGCCCTTCTTAACAAGCTGCATGACCAGTAGTTGCTGAGATAAATGGTGCAATGTAGTGACGTAGAAACAGATACATGGGCATATCCCATAGTGAATGACAAAACAGTCAGTTCTAAATTAACTGAGGTGATTCTCAACAGCCAACTTGCAGGTCACTTCCAGCCCGCGTTTAAGCCCATTAAAAGGACTTTTTGAAGGGAGCTACACTTCCCTGATGGCCAAGGCAGTGCTGTCCCTGGGCTCTTGTAGCCATGCAAGACCGTGTGGGCACCTGGAGAGCCCCATGCGCATCAGGAGTACTGCAGGAGAGGTTGCTGTGGCTGATCCAGGATAACATGAGACACCTGGAGCAAAGGTGCAGCACAAGCCCTGCCCATCCTGGTTCTGCAGTGCAGCCCATTAACTGTAAGACCAAAGCTGATCTCCTTCCCTGCCTTCTTTTTTTCTTCTTTTTTTAAATCTTAAATCTAATCCATTCTTAAGTGGGTGCTCAAGTGCAAATCCCAGGTCTCTTTCACACTTGGTGTCCAGTAGCAGTGACAACAGCTGATCTTAATTTAAACCTGGTCTGGTAGCCCCCCACAAGCTCTTTGGAAACAGACACAGCAGCTTGAGCTGCCTCTGCAGGGTTCAGCGTAAGGGCTGTCCTTCAGCCAGATCTTTTCCTTACATCTTTACATGTGTTTTACATCCCCTACACTTGATTTTTCCTTTCATATTCCTAATCTACTTCACTACCTTCTGGCTAAAAGATCCCTGATACAACTGTTAATACAGATCATCCCTGCTTTTGGGTGATTGTAAGCCTCTTGAATTTCACGAGGAGTAAACTAGCTTGATTTGATTAAGATAGGGAAGCAAACTGAAGATCTAGGGCAGTTTGCATTCCAGCACTTCCTTTTTGTATCTGCACTTGCTTGGTAAACTGAGATTTTTAAATGGAGCACCCCAAAATATCATGTATAGGACTTCAAAAAAAAAAAAAAAAAAAAAAAATCTAATGTTCCTAAACTCAGGGACACTTGGCTAAAATTTCCAACCTTCAGAGAAGCACACATTCAAATTTTAGTGAAGCCTGGGATGCAGAGACATGTCAGGATGCACACCCTTCCCACTGAACTCTCACATGAAAGGGGGAAATTTTGTAATCAATGGAACTGTTTCCCACTTCAGGGACTGCGCAGTTTGACTTGCATTAGTGCTTTGTAATGGGCACTTTACTCCTCATTGCGAGATTTGTCGTGTGGTTTGATACTTGTCAGATTTGCAGATGCCTTGTCAGATTTTTGTAGGTAACAATGCCTGAAGCGAGGCTGTCTGTGGTAAGTTATTCGCTCTGTGTGTGTGATTCATAAATCTTTGCATCATATTTACTTTGTGATAGTTTGTCGTGATGCAATTAAATGCATCGCTGCATTTAATTGAACACATAGAAAGACACGGGAGAGCCTGCTTTATAAAATGTCTCTGTTAAATTCAAGTGTAGTGCTTCTCTTCTAAAATATTTTTCTTCTGCTTGCAGTGAAAATAAAAAGGATGTCCAAATTTTCAAGATGGGAATATGCTGATATGGCAGATGGCCAATTTTCAAGAAAATGAGAGGGGCCAAATGGAGACAGTCCAAATGAAAACAATGCCTTCAATGTACCTTCTATGTAGCCTATCTTAATAAATAAGTTTGCCTGTTTAAACAAAGTACTGTTACTGTATTAAAACTAGTGTTTATCAACAGAGCCATAGCACGCATAATATAAGCCCTGATTTATTTTCTCCTGCAAGACAGATCATAGGGTAAGAAAGAGATGTCCTGACTGTACCAGTAGGTCAGTTGGTTGCAGAAGGAAATGAACGGGTACCCAGTGCCATTTCCACAGCACTACCTTGGAGCAAGGAGGCCCCAGCACCTCTGCCATGGGCAGCACTGGCAGCAGCGGATCCTTGTTGTTTCTGGGAAGATCTGAGCCTGCAGGTGCCAAATGACACCTGGGGAGCCACCAGAGGGGTTTCCTGTGGCGGCTACCAAACCGGTGACAGTGGTTTGGCATGGCATGCCCGGTGGAGGGCAGTGACCTGGGCACCTTCTGCTCCTGCGCAAGTAAGGGTTGTTTTGGAGCTCTGGAGGTGTGCTGCCCCACAAGCCCCCAGCCCTTTGGGCTCTGCTCCATGGGGTGCCCATGTCACCGCCCTGGGCTGGCACACAAGAGCCACTTCCCATGGCAAGCATGAAAGCAAAATTGGAAAACTCAAGACTCATGTAAAAGGATGCACTCTGAAGTGGGTCTGGAAGACCTTCCCACAGGGAGGGTGAGCAAGCACTGGAGTTGGGTCCTTTCCTTCACCCACTTGTCAGGCACATGGGCACATAGTCTTTGTCACGTTTGTTGCCTTCTGTTCTGCTAAGCACCTCTGTTTTCTGCATGTTGCTTGAAATGAATTGTATTTGGGTTGTCTTACGGTGTGCTGGTAATACACGGATGGGCTTCCACCTTTTGACCCAAGCCAGGTGGCACCTGCTCTAGCCCTGGCCCCAGACAATGGCTCCGTCAGGCTTTGCTGGGCAGCAGCAGCACAGGCAGAGGTGTATGGCATGCTTTGTGCCTGATGAACACTCACAGGTCAGTGACTTTGGTTTTAAAAACAAAGAATGCTTTTGTCTTATAGTTCCTTTAAAGGGTTGAAGCTACCTTTATCCTCCAGCACGTGCCTGCTTTCATTTCCTTTGTGCAAAAACTAATCATTGACAGAGGGACACCATGTGTGGCACAGCTGGAGGGCTGGGAGCTTAGGACAAAGTGATCAAGTGGAGACAGGAATACGTGGATGAAAAAGAAAGATGACCAGTGCTTCACAATGAGGTATCAGCTGTGGGTGGAAAATCCACAAAAATCCACAATTTCTCTATTGGTGGCAAATCCTTTTAAGAAAGATCCTGTGTGCTCCCAGCTGTTGTTTCAACATCCAGATCTGGAAATTTTAACTTTTTCAAGTTGTGCAAAATGCCAAGGAGTTGTGTGCTCTGCTATGAATTAACAACTGGATGGAAACAATAAGCTGTTTCTTTTTGTATTTCTATTTTGATAACTAATTGTATTTACAAGGGAACTTTAACAACTCCAGTCTTTTTGTTGTAATGTTCCTTCAGTATTTGACGGAAGTGTGCATAGCATTGCAATTATTTTGCAAAACTCATAAAAAAAATCTGTTTTCTTAAACAACACTAAATAAAACAAATCCAAATAAAAAATAGCATGTAGGCTGATAATTATAATTACATGGAGCAGTGCTCCAAGCCTATGAATGCTTAAGATATAACCTTAGAGCCAACTTTAAATCTTCCTATTTTTCTGCGTATTTGAAAAATGGTGAGCTCGGCGCTGCATGTGATTACTCACCAAATCTGCCCCTGCCATTTGTACTTCATTTTCTGTACATTAAAAAGCTCTGGCAATTCCCTGGCAGGATTTGTGAAGAAGTGCAGATGTATGTCATGGATCCTACTTCTTTCTAGTCTTACCCAAGACGATCAGTAGAGATCTACCAAGAATGTGTGTGGAATGGTTCCTGTGCTTGGGAATGTCTAAACACGCTAGAGTCTGTGGAGGTGAACACCGTTTCACAGTAACTTCTATACTACTCCCTATGAAGACTAATGAAGAAGGATTACTATGTTGGAGCAGAAGTCTGAAATAATCTTGATCGGCATTTGATACATTTTTAAGTAATGTTTCAACATTTCTTACAGTATATTTTATTATGAAGTTATATTCTTGCTTTATGTAGTGCCATCTTCTCTATGTGCTTTGCAAGGATGAAAAGTAAAATGTAGAAAAAGAAATGACTCAGTGCTGTCAGCTGGATTCTTCTAGAGCTGAATGTAAAACATCACTTGTGTGCTTTCCCAAACTCAAAAAAAACCAAACAAACAAAAAAAAACCACCAACCCCCCACCCCCTCCCCTCCGTGCTGTATTGCAGTTTGGCATTCATGAACTTGTATAGATCAAAAAGCTGATGTCTAAGAATTTTGGTATGGTGGACTTAATTTTTGTTTAAAATCAGAATTTTGTGGTGCACGTAGGACAATGCTAGAAAGGCTTAATTATATTATATCTTAATCCTCCCTCCAAAAAAATCCTTTCTCAAACTCAGAAAAAAAACAGTAATGTACTCCAGTTGAAGCTTTATATCTCAAAAAGGTGGTGAATTTTGGTATGATGAGCTTAATTTTTGTTTTAAGTTAAAATTGTACATTACGTTTAGGACAATGCTGGTCTTATTACATATGAAGAGTAGGACTCGCTTCTAGAGTAGGACTTTAAAGCTTCCTATGAAGCCTTAGGACAAGGCTTACTTGTATGTAGAGTCCTCACTGTTACGATTAAATCCAATTGCCTTCAGTGGTGCCATTAGAGGTCCATTTTACATACAGGTGAGGCAGAAAGTCGTGTAGATGACAGCGTGCTAGAGCAGCAGAATTGAGTGGCAAAGAGGGAAAGACAGCCTGTGGGTCTTGCACCAGTGGCTACAATGGGTTGACATTGATGACTTCCACATGCTCTGATTGCCCAAAATTTGGACAACAATCTAGCATGATGAAGTACCCTGGGGCTGAGGCCATAGACACATGGCACTGGGTCTAGCAACCCTCTCAGTCTTGGTACCCAGAGCTCCTTGGAGCAGGTGGCATTAACTTTTCCACTAAAGCAAGGCAGAAGTATTTCCTTTCTCTTGAGAGTATTTTTCTTTTAAACCTTTTACGTTGGTCTTCTTATTGTAATAAATAAACAGAATCATTGAAAACAGGACTTGCCCAGAATCTCCTTATTTTTGTAAACTTCTTTTAATTTGACTTTGATTTTCATGTATCTTACTGTTATTCACCCTCCAGGCAAACTGTTTTTTGGATGGAACTCTTCTGAAAGTTTGTTGCAACTGCTGTAGCTGTGTCACCCAACTTTCCTTTTGCTCTGGCTTGTTGCATTTTAAATTGTGCTTTATGCTTCTTGCTGTTCTTCAAACTGTTTAAACATAGTACTTCCAGCTGGAGCAAAGAGGTGCATTCCTCTTTAACAGAGAGACTGGTGTATAGCATTGAGTCACGCCATGCCTGGCTCTGACAGGAATTGGTTAAATCCCAGCCTCCTTGAAATTAAAAATTGACTAGTAAAGGACTACTCACCAGTGTTTGGTGACCACAATATTTCATTCATCAAATGCATTAAAATCCATATGTCACTTTGATTGCTCCAAGTGTTGACTGCCATTTATTGACAGCATTTATGAACTAGCTAAAATCAGTAACAGAGAAGGATGTTACTGTAACCTTCAGACATCAACAAACCTTATGTCAAGCGTTCTCATTAGCTTATTACCTCTGCATGAAGCTAACAAGGGATTATACTAGCTGAATGGCATGATTGTGAAACAAGACATGAAAGGGTCTCTATTCTGAGTCAGTCTGAGCTCAGATGGTTGGATAATATTTAGTTTGATTAGGATTTATGGTATTTTCTAGCTTCCCAGGATCAGCACAGTCTTGATCTGTCTGTGAGGTGAATGTGCAACCATCCATCTATGTCAAATAGGTCAGAAGATATCTTACTGTCTTTTGCTAATGAAGGGTAGATACGAATGGGTTTGTTCCTGGTTGAGCTACAAGAAGAGCTTTTTTAGTTGATTACATTTCTGAATCCCTCCCATGGAAATGTTTTTTAGAAAAATTTGTCCAGGAAACGTACTTAAACAAGGTGCTCCCTGGAGTCCATGCGGTGTTGCCCAGCAGACATGGCAGGTGTGTTTTCTGGTACAGCTGGGCTCCAGCTCCCATCTTAGCTGCGGGTAGTTTGGAAGTGCTCAGCCGCTTTGCTTCAGGCACTCTTTTGCGGGTTGGCAGGTTTTCTCAACCAGAGGCAGTAACATACTTTGGTTTGAACCAAGAGGAAAGTATGTCCCCTTGAATTGCTGGCAGAGTCTTTCAGGACTGGGGATGCTGAAGTTCTCTTGGGGGTAATAGAAACATATCAAACCCAGCATGCTTCCACTGAAATGTTTAAGGCTCAAAAGATGTTGCTAGCTGTCAAAAACCCTTGTCTGCTGGAGAACATCTTTCCAAAGGCACAGGCCATTAACGGTCACCCAGGAGAGACTTTTCCTCTTAGGTACCAGTGTGGTGTTAGCCTGTACTTGTATATAGCCACTCCGTTTGTCCTGGGTGGCTCAGAGACACGAGCAAGAGCAGAAGGGAAAGCTCTAATTGGGGGAGCCATGGTCTCAGTCCTGTGGGAGACAAGTCAGAATGAAGGGCTTGAACTTGTGGATTTATTTCCATCTTGCTCCCTAGGCGGCAGCATTTGTTCTCTTTTAAATCTCATTTTATTTTCTGTTCTCAGTAGGGGTGCAGGAAAGACTTTTTGTTAATAATTATCATTTGTATGCATAAGCGTTCTGTTAGGGGCTGTTTCTTTTCATCGGTATTATTAGTGTCGTTGATACACAATAAATTTCATTTACTTGGCAAAGTTAATTTGCTTTTTTGCTGATCATTTAATTCAAGTGTGTTTGCTGAAAGAGACTCTACAGTACCTCATTTTGTAAAAATTTTATTCTGTGGGCAGACGCCTCATAGATGAGAACCTGTGGCATTCATTGCTGTGTGTAGATTGCATTGGGTTCTCTCTTAGCTTTACGATATTCTAGCTGGTCATGTAGCAGTTGCTTCATTTTCTAAACCCTAAACATTTATAGAAGCAGCACAGGTTTCTGGACAGAGAATTCTTAGCCAGATAACCCAAGAAAAAAAGTAATTTTCCTCTGTGACTGAGACTCATCTTTACATTGAAGAAAAATTAACCCATTTTAAGTGCTTTTTTGTCAACTGGTGAGAAATTATATAAGATTCTGGTACACTTGTTTTATTTAGCATGAGAAGGACATGGACCTGTTGGAGTGGGTCCAGAGGAGGGCCATGAAGATGATCAGAGGGCTGGAGCACCTCTCCTATGAGGACAGGCTGAGAGAGTTGAGGTTGTTCAACCTGGAGAAAAGAAGGCTCCGGGGAGACCTTATAGTGGCCTACCCATACCTGAAGGTGGCCTACAAGAAAGCTGGGGAGGGGCTGTTTGCAAGGACATGTAGCAATAGGCCGAGGGGCAATGGCTTTAAACTAGAGCAGGGTAGGTTTAGATTAGACATTAGGAAGAAGTTCTTTACAATGAGGGTGGTGAGACACTGGAACAGGTTGCCCAGAGAGGTGGTGGAGACACCATCCCTGGGGACATTCAAGGCCAGGCTTGATGAGGCTCTGAGCAACCTGATCGAGTTGAAGATGTCCCTGCTTACTGCAGGGGGGTTGGACTAGATGACCTTTAAAGGTCCCTTCCAACCCAACACATTCTATGATTCTATGATACTATTATTCTATGATTTTACCTTTTAAGCAGATCTGAATTCTTCTTCCTCACATTAGATGCAAAAGTGTTTAGAATTGACCTAAAACTGTTCCTACTTAAGCTGGTCTGTTCCAGCTTCCCAAGTGACAGAGGCAAAGGAGTTGAATAATCCTGCCACGGGACTCTCTCGAGCAGAGAATAGGGCTGGGACTGAGATGTTAAACTTGCCTAGTAATAGTCTGGTGTCATTGTAGGTTCTGTGGGATATTGCAGCAAGCCTCAAACTGCTGCTCCGGAAGGTCCTGGGTTTTCTGGAAGTACTTTTTCTTATCTGCCAGTCCCCTTCAAATATTTGGGATACTCAGCAAGCTGCAGATGTCTGTAAATGGACACCTAAATTGAGTCCTCTCTCTTCATCTCTGTTTGAAGAATATCTGTCAAAGTGAGGAGTGGGTCTTTTAGGAAGCTTTGGAGCTGCTGGTTTGGGTCTAACCTAGACAAATATTTCCCTGCTTTTTTGTTTTCCCATGAGAGTTAATGCCAAGAGGTGACACTGCTGCCAGACTGGGCAGTGTCTGGGTGCACCCAGGAAAGTGTCAGTGCATTGTCAGGACTGTGGGTGATGAGCTCCCAGCGGACAAGTGGGAGCTTGCAGAGCAGAGAGAGCAGGTCCCTGTGCTCTGCTGTGTCAATTTATGGCCTGGTTATAAAGCACAACAGTGATCCCAGCTGTGAAGGGTTCTTCTGTGTCCTTGTTGTCTCTCCAGGGGCATAAGGGCTGGATCAGTGAGAAGGCAGCTTCCTTTTGGCTTTCAAACGGGAGGGATGATGACAGCAATCTCCCCCTGCCAAATGAAGAGTTCAGCTCCAATGTCCAGAGTTGTTCAGCAGGGAATATGGGGATGCACATCTTCAGCAAGTTCAGCCAGGCCTCCAGCAGACTGGGAGGGACAGAGCACAAAGCTTTGGGCTTCATTCTGTGGCCTGGGAGCTCCTGCAGTCATCCCTGAAAATGGGGAGCTACACATATCAGGGCTGCATATCAGGAAAAGATCAGCAATGCTCAATTGGACAAGTTCCCTTGGGAGGACCCTGGTCATCCCAGGGTATAATGATGTGGCACAACTCTTCCTAAGGCATGCAGGGTTGCTCTCTATCTGTGAAATTCATTTCTGAGTCTGAAGAGGGTCCAGCAGTATGTCACTGCACCAGGGTGAGAGGTATGAGCTCTGCACCAGGGTGAGATGTATGAGCTGCAGGGACCTCCTTTCCTGGCACCAAGGGAGGGTGCATAGAGTGAAAAGTAAAGAACAAGCAGAGTGCACTGATACTGGGACGTGTCAGCCCCTTATAGCCACCTGCTCCTTCTCTTCCAGACTTCATGGTCCTTCCAGCCTGGTAGCTGAGGCTCAGCAAAATGGCATTTTCAGTTGGAGAAAATTCGTTTGTCCCTGCTTTTCCCTAAACCAGAGGAGGTCCAAAGCAGCTGAAAGCACTTTACAGCACTGCCATGAACTGTTTCTTTTGAAGCTCTGCAGAGATCTAGCACAGGGGTGATGCTGCAGCACAGCAGTAAGATGCCCTGGCCAAATCCTGCCACTCTGGCTGGTGCAAGTTTGTCCCCTCTTCACTTTTGGCAGAGGTTTCCCAGTGCCACAACCCAACAATGGTTGGGGGAGGGAAGAAATCAAGTTGGGAGAAATCAAGTCAGGAGAACTCAAGACTACCTTTCCCTGACTTAAAGCCAGCTCAGCCCCACAAGTCATCAAAGCCATGTCTATGTGCAAAAGAGCTGAATGGGCAGTGGAGACTAGAATTACTACCTTGCTAAAGAAAAAAAAAATCTGCTAAGGGAAGTGTATTTCAGGGGAAGTGGGCTCTGGAAAGCCCTGACAGCATGGTCAAGTGTTCCTTTGCCATGCAGACAGGCCAGTGCTGGACAGCAGGAGCAGCACGGTGATGGGGACACAGCTCTCCAGTGGGCTCTGTCAGCTCAGCCCTGCTGTGCCCACCCCACTGTGCAGGGTTCCCTGTGGCCAGGCCATAGACTTAAGAAACAGGAGACATGACCCTGCCCCAACCCCTCTCTAGAGAAGATCTTATTAGCCAGGACTAGGCCTGAGCCAAGAAACACCCTTTGAAGAAGGGAGAAAAACTCACCCGGGGAAGCCAGACACGCTGGCTGTATGAGAGATGAGCACATAGACACCTGGAACAACATGAAGGCAATCCCACGCCAGTGCCAGAAGCCCTCCTGCTGCTTCAAACAACCTCAGCTTGGCAGTGAGCCCCCAGGACCTGCCGATGGGAACTGGCACCCCCAGCCTCTCGTGTCCCCCAAACCTCTCCCCTCCAGCAGAACAAGGAGCAAAACCACCTGCTGCAGGCAAGAGTGGGACTTCCTTAAGCAGTGACGCAGGTACAGCTTCATTAGCTCAGGTCTGTTAGGATGTTTGTGCTTGTTTGAGCCTGCTGGGCTCTTCCCTGGGTTGAGCACTCTCCAGCTGCTTGCCGGTGCAGCACAGCACCCTGCTCCCACTGCTCCTCCCTGGAAAGCATCCCCATCCGCCAGCCCAGTCCCTGCATCCTGAGAGAGATGGCAAGGAGCATCCTCCTCCAGCCTGGAGCCTCTCTGACAGACACACTGGACACAACCGACCCTCTGACAGCAGAGTGCACCAGCACAGGGAGCTCCCAGGAGCAGGGAATGTCCTGCTCCCTGGGGTGGTGAGGCTGTCAGAGCAATGAGGGAGCCCCTGCTGTGCTCACCCAGCTGTCCCCATGGCCAGCCGTGTAGAGAAGACCGTTGGCAGCTAGCACCCAGGTAGCTGTGACACCTTTGTCAGTGCTGGTTTGCCAAGAGCAGCAAAAAACAGGTTGAAAAAGGAAAAAGCATTTTTTAAATTTTTTAAATTTTTAAATTTTTAAAATTTTAAGTTCAGGGTCTCTGAAGTCAATCCCCGACAGCCGGCAGCTGGAGCAGAGGGCTCCATTATGTCTATTCCCTGTTCACTGCCACTCTGCAAGTCATCTTGGTCACCTGCCAGTGCCATGGTGGCCCATGGGTGCCCAGGGGGCTGTGGCGTGTGTCACATGGAGACGCCCCAACCTGCTCACAGCCCTGGTGCCTGCGGTGATGCCCCAGCAGCTGGTGGCACCAGTGTCACCCCTCAGCAGGCACCCACCACGACTCCATGCCACCTGCCCAAACTGGTCTGACAGAAACCACAGGGACTGCTGCTGGCCTGGGACAGCACAAGGGAAAACATTATCGCTGTCCCTCATGGTGAAAGTTGAGGAAAGAAGCTGGGCTCACTGGCACGGCTACAGGCTGGTCTGTGTCCATGCTCACCTCGCTCTCCTTTGGGACAGTGTGCTTGCAACCAGGAGGGACACCTTGCTCGCGTGCTAGTGGTCTGGCAGAGCTCATCCCTGCTCCAGGAAGGGATGACGTCCTTTCATTGACCTGTATACAAGTATTTGAGTCAGGACTTCCAAAACTAGGCAGCTTCAGCCTAGAGGTTCAGACCAGGACAGATTTCAGCAGGCATTCTCCAGCCTCCTGCCTCCCAGTCCTGCCCCCACACCCAACCGTCCAAATCTCTGGAAGAGCGCTGACTCCTCTTCACATCCCTCTGGTGCTCCAGGAGTGGAGAGCAGATTTACGTGTCTCCTCTAGCCTCTTCCCTGCCTCTCACCAGTGCCGGAGACCATCTTTTCCTGGGCTCACATGTGTGATGCCCTGCCAGCTCTCTCCACGTGCTCGGGCACGCTCTGCCTACAAGCAATGGCAGCGCTGCTGAAAAGCCTCCTGGCAAGGAACTGCACGTATTGGCGCCTGGTTTAGTCACTTCAAAACAATCTGGTTAGTAAGAGGGAGAGGAGGGAGGAAGGCTGTACCCCAGGCAGAGATTGCACATGGAAATACCAATGAGGTGACACTGTTCTCTGAGAAGTATTGGAACAACAGAAGAAGCAATAAAACACCGCAGTTTCCATCCACACGTCTCTATCCCACGGACAAAGAAAAGGCAGAGGATCTTATTGGAAGTCGCGTCTGATTCGTATCTGTCTGGTCTGAATCAGTTCTGATGCTGAGGAGGGACAGGCGGAGCCCTGCCCATTAAAACAAAAAGAAAACGCACAAAAGAGTGTGCAGCCGAGGCAGCTGCTGAGCCAGGGTGGGCAGCGGGCAGCCCTGCTCCAGCAACAAGGGCAGCAAGGAGCCGCCTGTGCCCTGGGACAGGTCTCCCTGCCCGGGACATGATCTGAGTGAGCGCTGTGTGCTGCCGGCTCCCGGGCTGCAGCTGGTGTTGCTGCCCTCCCAGGGAAGAACTGATCAAAAGATCACTGATTCAGTCAGGTTCCTGTGTTTTGGGGTATCCGACAAAGGCAGCTGTTAGCTGCACCCTGCAGAGCACCTCTTAGACGCTATTCAGGGGCAAGTGGGTTTTGCAGGTAGAAATCTCACCTCGTTAGCTGCAAGAATTACCCTGCGAGTCAGTACTGGCTGGTTAGGAAACTCTTCTCTAACTGAATGGAAGCCAAAAAATTCTGTAAAGCCTTGTTTCCAGCCACATTTTTTGGGTTAGTAGCCAGAAAACCCCAGCACATCAGGAAAAAAAACCCACTGGAAAACAAAACAGAAGATGGTTTTTGCGGTTTTCCCTTGCGTTGATCTGTTCAATGGGAGAAGGGAAGGTTTTGCTCTCTCTCTGACGATTGGGTTGGGGGGAGAAGTCTCTGGCAAGCACACATTTCTTAACTCACATACTTAGAAAAAGAAAAAAATCTCTGCTTAATGCCCAGACAAGAGGTGCTGGTACTAAGCCTCATTTTCAGGAAGGAAAACATAGCAAAATTCAGGAAAGAAGGCGGTATGAATGAATCAGAAAAGCTGAATTATATCCCATTCTTTCCTGGTGGCTTCACAAGTTGCTTCCCCCCTCTCCTCTTCATCTTTTTTCCATCCTGTCTCCACACAGCATTAGAGGGACAACATTTGGGCCAGGATGGCCATAAACTGTGTGTCCGATGCCCCCCACAACACGTTGCCATAGTGCAAGCACCGGGTGATGTTCCAGCCTCTGCAAGAGGGGTCCAGAGGAGCAGGATGCTGAACACAGGCTGCAGCTGCCAGCTCCTGGCTGCAATCGCACAGCGTCATGCAAAATTGTCAAATGCACATCACAACAGCTGTATTTCTTCCCCAGCAGGGAGGAAAACTATGATGGGCCTGGATGCACTCTGCATTTTGTTTCTGTTTAATCTAACTGTCCTGACAAAGAGACATCCTCTGGGGGCAGGATCTCCTCATACCAGGTGAGGCATAAACTCCAGCAGTACTCTGACCCTCTCCCAGGAAGAGAAATGGGGCCTAAAAGATTTCAGGATCAGAAAAGCATTAACATTTGCCAGTCAGACATGGACAAATTCATGGTGCGACTTCAGACTGTCACTGCAGGACTCCCAGCAGCTCTGAAGCCATTTCAGTGGCATGTCTCAGCCTGAAAAATGTCACTGCCAGCATTCCCAGTGCAAGTGTGGGCTGGGTTCACAAGCTAAGGGAAAAGGGTTTTTTCCACATTAAAGACTTTCTCTCTGTTGACAGTAATAAACAAGGGAAGAGAGGAGCCGATCCTGTTCCCGCAGGCCAGGTTACTCACATTTTGCAATGCCTGGGGCACCTGCACAGAAGAAAATAAAAGACAGTGTACAAACATAAGAAAATCTTTCTGGGCCAGAATATCTTCCTCTCTGTCCCATCTTCAAGGGTGGCCAAGAGCAGGTGTCAGAGCAGAGCAGAGCAGAGGCACGTGGCAGGTAAGTAGCAATACCCACCAGAGCTCCCCAGGCACGTGGCAGTATGCAATTCAGGGTCTCTGCCTGGGCCTCCCATGCTGGGTTCAAAACCCAGGGCTGTGTCTGCTCCAGTCCCCTTGAACGCACCCCGATCCCCCCAGCCCACGGCTGCTGGAGCCATTCCATTGGACACATTTTCCAGCCTCCGTGCCACCACCCATCGCTACCCATGCTCCCGTCGCTTAGCACCAGTGATAAACAGGACATATCCCCTTGGCCGGGTGCCTGCCCAAGGCATGCAGGATCAAGTCTTCTCCCCAAAACCTCCTCTGGCAGCCACTGAACAGCTCCACTTGGCTTATCAGGCAGTGAGGCTACCCCTGTAGCAAAAGCACTCTTGCTTGATCAACGTCATCCTGCTAGGAAAATTGGCACCAGTCTGCCTGCCCTTTGGTGCAGATCTCTTCACAATCCCCTTTCCTTGACCCGTGTCTCTCCCCACATTACAAAACCACTCAATCTTCAGGACAGTTTTGGCTCATTGCTAAACATATGGCAGGTTTCTTGCCTGGGTTTGTCCAACCACTTCTCCCCAGGGGCAGGGCTCTTTGCCCCTGGCTCCAGGTAGCTCCACAGCTTTTTGCACCCAGTGCCAGTTTTCCTTTAGCTTTGGCAGATAATCTCAGACATTGCAACCCATACTCAGTTTCACACGAGCCCTTTCTCCAGCCCCTCTGACTTTCCAGCATCCCCTTCCAGCTGTCTGTAAGCTGAGAGAAAATCAGCTCCTCCCCACTGCACCCTGCCCCACAGGATGCCTCTTTTTAAGCTGCTGCCTCGCGCTTCCAGCCCACCCCACTGTGAACCGCAGGCTCCCGGCACTTCAGTCAAGGAGGGTGTAGGTCTTTGGCAGAAGAGGATGCCCTGCTCTCCTCCCCATCCCTATCCAGGCTCCTGCCCTGCGCTTCTGAGGGCACTTGGGCTGCAGCAGCAGGTCAAATCCAGGACCCCAGTCCTGCCCCCATACCCAGCCTGGCCGGGTCACAGGGATGACTAAAGCAACAGCAGAGTCAGGAACCTTAAACCTGGACAAATCATTTGCAGGGGACTAAAGTGAGTCGAGAAGCCAGCCCTGTGCAGCAGCAACTGCCGCCGTGCTCCATCAGCAAAGCCAGGAGCGGGGCTGCCCACAGCAGGGGAGACGGTCGCAGCCTGGCTGAGGGGACAGTGGGGGGTGCCCCGGGGTTCCCAGAGGGGCAGGCAGGCTGGGCTGGAGCGCAGATGAATGGCTGAGCACAGTTTCCACCGCACCCTGCCTTCACCCTTCCTGTCCCCCCGCAGGAAACAGCCCCAGCAGCCCTCGCCCGGGGCCCGCAGGATGGCGTCCACCAGCTCAGAGCCAAAGCCTGGTGGGACGAGCCCCGACGGCTCCCCGTGCCACCCGTCCGGAGAGCCCCGCAGCCCGTACAACCATGCGTTGAGCCCTGCCAAGGAGAGTGGATGCCAAACCTGAATTACCAGCCCAGAGAGTGGCTGTGGATCCCAGGAGCTCCTGTGATTTGCGGCAGGTTTTTCAGGTCCCCGCCTGTCACACACACACACGCAGATACTTAAGCAGTCACCCAAGGACCTGCAGGGTTCTTCTTTTATACACTTCTGGTCCCCACCGGCTCCAGGTAAGCACAAGCTTTGAGCTGGGGGTGCTGGGGTGGATTTGCAGTTGGGGATGGGGGGGGGATGGACAGAGGAGATGACCTGCACCTACCGATGCTGGGGAGGCTGGAGCAGCACCCAGCAGGGCTGTGGTGGGAAAGCTTCATGCCTGGGGCAGGGAGGGGGGCACAGAGGCAGGCAGACACCCCACGCTGGGGGTACCACGGGGGCCTGCCTCTGCTTCAGCAGCTGCTGTGCTCTTGTTTGCTTTGTTCCTCTCCGATATTATCTTCTAAAAGGCTGAACGGGTAGTTTACAGGATGCATGACAGGTGGTTTTTCCTTATTTATGGCAGGGTCTGGTTTATTTTTAAAGCCTCCGTCCCACCTTATCCTGTGCACCATGCCGGCTGATGTTATCCACAGCCACCCCACAGCAGGAGGCCGAGCAAAGCTGGGGACAGGACGTGGCTCTGCAGCAGAGCAAGGGAGGGCAGGAGGGCTCGTTTGCATTGAGAACTGCTATTTCGATCTCTGCAGTGGCAGGAAATAGCTGCAAGCTAAAACCAGATGCAGATGCCTCTAGTCACATCCCAGCCGTGACAGTGGGGACAGCACTGGGGAAGGGGTTAAGAACCCCAGCAGAGGCTATGGGACCCCATCAGCTGGGCAGGAGCTACTGCTCAGAGAGTTTTCCAGGGGCTTCCAGGGGTACAGTAAATCGTTGGAAAGGTGCACAGCCAGCCAGCTATTGTGTCTGCTGTTCAAAAAAGTAAAGCCGAGCAAACAGAGATCATGTATTTTCTGGAAAAGTGTCTGCTTTCTGCCAGGATAGTAAATGCTGACTGCGTTAGCAGTGCTGGGAAGGCATGCTGGGACACAGAGGGATGTCCTCTCCCAGCTCAGGCCAGAGCTGGGAGCTCTGCTAGTAACCCCAGGGTGTCTCTGGGGAGCTGGGTGCAACCACAGGACCCAGGCAGTGTAATTGCAGAGGGAGGTCTCTCTCCGCCCCACTGCTCCTACCTCACATCTAGGTCAGGTCACTCAGGACCTTGTCCAGCTGATTTTTAGAGATCACCAAGGATGGAGATGCCCTCATCTCCCTGGTCCCTGTCCCCGTGTTGGACCTACACACACTGTGAAGACTTTTTTTTCCCAATATCTAATAAGACTTTCTCTTGCTGCAACTTGGGTCCATCAGCCATTGCCTTTTGTCTGCTCACTCCAAAATAGCCCTGGAGGTGCATTTAAATGCCCCATCAGCCACACAAAGAGCACCAGGTGCTGCCTGCGCAGCCTCCATGTACACAGCAATGCTGGCAGGCAACTGATGAGCCCCTTGCAAGCTTCAGCTGGTGGCTGCTCTCACATTGCTCCACCTAAAACCAAGACAGTTAGTCAGAGCCAAGTGTGAACTCCCCAGGGCTCTTTAGCCTGACACATCGGACAGAGCAGGTGTCACCGGTGCTGTGGTTTCACTGTGACAGTGCATCTGGCATTGTCATTTCTGGCTGGGTGGGTAGCCCCTCCTGCCACTGAACTCTCATCTCTGTGCTGCCCAGGGGAGACGGCAGTGGGCATGGGGCTGCTCACAGAGCTGAATGACGACCAAAGCCCCCAGGCCCTTCTGAAGGCCAAATAGATGGTTTACATCCTTTGCGCTAAGCCATTTTTTTCCAATGCCTGCAAAAATTTAGTCAGAAAAAAGCAATGAGCAGTGATGCTTTTCAGCGTCTGAGCAAAACAGCTGTGATTCTCCATATTTCTGCCAGGTTTAAAGGAATGTAAGCAAAAAAATCATCTCTCCTGTACAGAGGAGACGTCCTGTGCAGCCTGAAGTCTGGGCTCTAGGTCTGGGCTTAAACGGTGCTCCATTTAAATTGTAGGTGGGCTAGTGGTGATCCAGGTACTCTCAATGAGGACATTTAGGGACTCCTGGTGCCCTCAAATCCTGTTGTATACCCCCAGTTTTTAGCACCCAAGAGGTGCCGAGTCTGGGTGCCACACAGTGCACAGGGCCACATGGCTCCTCAAAACCTCCAGGACCCAGTGAAGCAATGTGGGGAGACCTGAAGAACCCTTCAGGACCCCCAGGGTTTTGACATTTTCCTGAAAGCCATCTCACAGCCTTGAGAGGTAGGAACTCTTCTACCTCCAGGGTAGAGGGAAGACAAAGAAAAACCATCAGGATTCACGTCCTGCATGCTGTGACACCCTGAGCCGCCAGCAGGTAGAAGATATTGTGTCCTACGGGGAAACGCCTCAGGAAACTGGAGATTATCAGAAATAGAAATAGCTGTGAAGATGAAACATGAAAGTTGAAGCATGTGTTCCCTATGCAAATCAATGCACACACATCAATGTACATTAATGCAGCAGGCTGCAAATGATGATTTATAAACCGCCAGGACCTGTTGCTGCTGGTGGCCCAGGCTAGGTGCATGATCCAGAGGCGATGAGGAGCCCTGCGGTGACTGGGCTTTCTATAAGAAGGGTGGGTGGCTTGGAGTTGACGTGGGGTGCTGATCAAGGAGGGGAGGAAGGACTGGCAGCCTGAGCCTGGCCTCATCTGCACTTTGACCTCATGGAGAGCCCAGCAGCCCTGTGCTGGCGGGCAGCACCTCAAGTTCAGGGGATCTCCTTCTCCCCCTGCATCATTTCCAGATGTCTCCAAATGCCCAAGGTAGGTAAGCAGCACTCACCTGGCCCCCACCGGCTCACAGGCATGAGGGACTGAACTTTGTCTGCCCCCTTCCTATATGGACACCTCTGAACTGAGCTGATGCCAGGAAAGCCTGGGCAGCTGCCGCCATACACCTGTGGCCACAACACTCTGCAGACAAGGCCAGCTCAGCTTGCAGCACATGGGGTTAAGGATGGTCTTTCCCCAGTCCATCCAGGATGGTGGATGATGCCATCTACCAGCACACTCCATCAAACTCGGACGTGCTCCAGCCTTACACAACCACTGTGTTACAATCAGTATTTACCAAGTGACTCAAGCAGAGTGGGCTGTTTCACAACCAGCCCTGGTCTATTTATAAGCCCCTACTCAAATGCCAAAGGATCTTTTTATCAGTCAAAGCGACCTCCTGCAGACAAGGCTCAGTGGAGCCTTTGCTTTTTGAGGTAAAGGTCAAAGAAGAGGATCTCTCCAGCCTCCGTGAACAGGAGAGCTGGTTCTTTGCAAGTTGCAAGGCAGTTTTGGAGCTGAGCCCCATCCCAGCAGTGCTGTCAGCCAGTGAGAGCCTGGGGTACCACGTGGGTTAAGGTGAGTTATCTGTCAACCAGGAAAGCAGTTGGGTTTGAAGCTACGCAGTAGGGGTGCAGCATGATGGAGGTGCCTGGGCTACATCCCAAAGCCAAGGAGAAGGAGAAGCTGGACTGCAAGGTGGAGGCAGGGCAGGTCTGCAGCAAACAGCCCAGGGGAGTCCCAAGGCGGGCCAAGGGCTCCTGGCAGTACTGGAGACCCAGCAACACCAACCAGCCCGCCTGGCAGAGATGGGCCAGGCAACTCGGACAGCAGGAGAGCAGATCAAGAAAGGCCACATTTTTGCATCAAGCTCCTCCCCCGCCAACACCCCACAACTTGGTTTCGGAAACACCGAAATGATTCAGCATCAAGGGACTTCTGCATGCTTTGTGGGGGCAACACCTTGTGTTTTAGTTGACTGAATTGGCAGCCTCGACCCTCTGCTATGCGGGAGCAACTTGGAGCCCTGCAGAAGAGAGCTGTGGGACTTACCCAGGGTGTACTTATTTGTTTTGCTTGTGCTTTTGTGCCAAGTCTACCAGAGATTCGTGCAAAGCACAAGTGGGACAAACGTTACGCTGGAGGAGAATGTGGGCTCGTTGCTTCTGCCATTACTGGGAGCACCTAGCATTGATCACAGCCAAAGTCAGTGAGGGCTTGGGCAATGGACATGCACAGGGTACGGTCCTCCAAGGACTGACCCTTCACTTATACACCAAAACACAAACAAACACACAGTTCAGCAATGCTCAGGAACAACACAACTAACTGTTTATGCCCATGCATATAGCATTAAATATTAGTGAAAACAAAGCAGTTCACGTGCTTATCACCAGCTTTGGGTGATGTCTGGCCATGCTGCTAGGAGGACCAGGACACTGATCAGGAGGGAAAATGAGGTGATAACTGGGTCCAAGCCCACGTTCCCAAAAGATGCTGCATCCTCTGGTTTGTGATTCCCCTGCACAAACTTGCCTGGTCGCTGGGGGGAAAGAAAACAAAAATAAAACCAAAAAACCCAATAGGCTGGGTACCAGATACTGTCCCCTCACCCAGAGGATAAATAATGTTTTTTAATTAATGTCTTTAAATTAAGCCCCTCAACATGCCCGCTGCTGTGACATCACTCCCAAGTGACACCCAGGCCTAAATACGGTTGTAAACAGGAATCGTCCCCACGGGAGTCACACTGGCTATAAATACAGCAACAGGGGAGTGCTGAGCAGAGGACAGGCTGCAGTTTCCTGCCAGCTGAGGATGGTGAGACAGCTCAGCTGGGCGCTGCTGGCGTGCGGTCGCCACAGTGGGGAAACCAAGGCAGGAGTTGCTGGGGGGGCTGTGGCTCCCGGCGGAGGTCCCCAGTATGCCTTTGGGAAGGGAGTTGTGCCCTGCCGCAGCCAGAGGCCGCTGGGGAGGAGGGAGCTGGTGGGGACATGGATGGCAAATCTGGGGCTCAGCAAGTGTGGCCCCACTAGCCGGTCCCAGCTTGGGCAATGACACCAGCCCCTCTCCACAGTGCCTGGCCCCATAGCCCTGCCCCAGGAGAAGATGGCCACGGAGAAGCCAGTGACTCCCACCGAGGAGCAGCTAGAGATCCTGGAGTACAACTTCTGCAAGGTGAACAAGCATCCTGACCCCCACCACGCTGTGCCTCATCGCGGCCGAGACCGGGCTCTCCGAGGAGCAGACCCTGGTGAGTGTGTACCCCTCATCCCCACCTTGGCACCGGCCCCACTCCCCCTACGTGCCCTGTGCCCCACACACTCCCCCCACATCTCCTGCCTGTTCTGTCCCTGGCTCTCTCTCATACCCCCTGCACCATTCTGTCCCCTCACATGCTTCCTACTGCACTCCCTGCACCTCTCTATGCCCCATACACTCCCTACTTACACTCTCTGCACCACTCTGCACCCACAGGTCTCCTCTGCACCTCTGCAACCCCCCAGTGCAGTCCCAACCCCACACTGTACCCGCAGAGCTCTGCTGCACCACCCTGTACCCCACATCCTCCCTACACCCTATGTGTTCCTGCCCCTGCATCCCCAAAGCCCCTTCCCCTGTAATCACAGCCGCTTCATCCCACAGCTCTGGCCTCCCACACAGCAGCCCTGTGCCCCACTGGGATCCTTGCACCCCCCCATGCCTGGGAGCCCCATCCCCAGCCTGGGTTTGGAGACCAGGCTAGTGCTTCCCGCAGGCAGAGCAAGGGCACACGCCGAGGGTCACAGGCTGGCTGTGGAGCCCTGAATATACAACCCTTGTGCACTGTCCTTTCAGCCCATTTCTGATAGTCTCGGGTGTCCAAACCACGGCTGGCTTTATGGTCTGAAGAAACTACTGTCATTTTAAAACAGATACAGGGTAGATGCAACTCCTGCAGAGGTGCTGTGGGACATGCTCAAGCTGTGCACTCTCCCCCTCACTGTAATTAGCTACTTTAGCATCCCCAAGCCCAGATGTCAGGCAAGTCTGTTAGCCTCTCCAGGAGACACAGAGGCCTCCAAATGTCCCTCCACAGGGACAGGATACCACTGCCTGGGACTTCCACTGAGCCTTGTGCTCCATCTGTCTGCCTGCAGGCTATCCTGGGCTTCAGAAGCAAGCGGCTCCTTCCCAGTTCCTTCAGGTTGTGGTGTAGCCGATTTTGATGCAGGCGTTTTATAAACTACTAGACCCATATCAGCACTGATGGGTACAGAAAAGAAATCCAACCCACCAAAAAGTTAGCAGCATTTTGCAGAGAGCTGCCAAGCCTGGATCTCCCTGGGCAAAATCAAAAGGGATATGAGAGCCAAGCAGGTAATGCCGGCACTTAGCCTGTCCCAGGGAAGGATGCTGGTGTAACGCCCACTGCACTGATAGTCCTTCGCTGGAGTAGAAAAGGAGACCCCTCCTCCACTGTGCTTTGGTGACAGGGGGGTACCACATTGCACTGCTTGTTTGAGGCAGCAAGGAGGCAGTACCCCCGAAATATCTTTTCCTCCTTAGAAATTGCACTGCTCCATGGGTTATTCTCCTAAAGTTAAGTTATAAACACGGCCCATATATGCCCAGGACAACTCTGGAGATGTCTTAAAACCTTCCCTGTTAGCCATCTTTTTCCAGAAATACAGGGTGCTCCTAGAGATCTGGAGATGAAGGTCATGTTAAGGACAGGATTGAGACTGGGATGATGTGCTGCAAAGTGGCTGCATTGCGTATGACACAGAGAATCATCACTCTTGACATCTGGAGTGCTTTATCGGCTAGATATAGCAACCATTTTAATAAAAAATTTAGCAAAAATGAGATGCAAAGAGGTACTGAGTCAACAGGAGATGATGGTTTAGGGTAGGAAGTGAAAGTTTTGGGAGGAGGCTAGGCAAGTAATCAACTGATTGGATGTGGTCCAAGGCAGCACTAGTGCGAGAGCCACTTGTAGAGAGCACTGTGGTTGTATCATTACGGACCACAATAGCTTCAAAAATAGCTATGAACTAATATAGCAACAAAATGAGCAGCAGCAAAGCAAATCACAGGCACATTCCCAAACAAAAGGCTGTGCTGTCCTTCCGGCACACGAGTTATCTCTCTCTTATTACGGAGGTCGTGTGGCTTTATCCAGCTGCATTTTATCTGACATTTTAAATTGCAGCTGTGTTGAAGTGGCATCAGCAGCTCTGGGAGTTGGCTTAGGGATGTTAAATTAACTACAGAATAACACAGCCATGCACATTGCTTGAAGACTAAGATAATTTTTAACCCATTTTTAAAATCTATTTGTCTGTATATCTGATGAGAGTTACTGTGCTGTCCCTCTCATCCCTTCCAAAGCAGGTCAGCTTTTGGTTCCTCTCATTTTTGGACCTGCAGTGATTCTTTCACTGCTCCAGCCATTTAAAAAGACAGCATCTAGCAGCTTCTTAGCCAATCTCTTACTCTGTTTGCAAGAACTCACAGCAATAAAATGAGGATTCACCCATGCTGTCAAGGTCTGAAGCGAGCAAGAGAAATGAGTTGAAGAGGTGCACACATAGGTAGCAAGACCGCTCGGTCAGGAGTGGCTGTCCTGCTGCCCGTACTGCCCGGGAACAGTGCAGCGCCGTGAGTTTCCCTCGCCTGGTCCCCCATGCTGGCCACAACTGCACCTTTAGCAACGGGTTCACTCAGCCCAGTGCACTCAATCTCTCTTTTATTTTGTTTATTTTTTTTTTCCTCCAGAAATGGTTCAAGCAGCGCCTGGCGGAGTGGAGGAAGTCAGAAGGGCTGCCCTCAGAAAGCGGGTCTGTCAGGGACTAGAAGATGCTGCTCCAATCCCCATACCTGCTGTAAATGATGGTGAAGCTCTTCAGAGTGGGTTTCCTTGGGGTTCCTCTGTTGCAATAGGTTTTGAGAGACAAAGTAATACCCTGCTATTTAACATATTTTATTTAAAGTGTACATAACCAGGAAAAGCATATTTTAAATATATATATGTGTATACAGCTTCTGATGGCTGTATAACCTGTTGATTCCCATCCATTAACAGCAGTTGCACAGGGCAAGGCAATTTCATACCCTTGTCCCAGGCTTGCAGAAAAGCTGCCGTGAAAGGTTCAAATACAGAATGGGGGAAAAAAGATTTCTTTTCCTTATGATACCCAGAAGCAAAGTATGTGTGGTAGCTTTAATATACAGATCATCCAGAGAGGGGGGGCACCTGGAAAACCAGATGTGTTGTTCAGGTGATCTTGGTTAGCTCAAGAAGCCCGAGTCAGATCGGGATATTGGCAAATAATCAGACCAAGCCAAGCCCCCTTTCCATGCATTTCTCACATTTCTGTTAAAGGTCACCAAAGGGAAAAAAAACTGGTCTTTTTTTTTTTTTTTTTTCAATGCATTAATGAAAAAACAAAGTTTCTTCATGAGAGGAGCTGTGTTATGTCCCTGCTTGTGCTCCCTGCCCTGGTGGCAGGAGGCAGACTCCTCTGGAAAGGGAACGCATCTCCAAGGCAGCCTCAGTGGGCACCACGGGTTCTTCCTCTTGCCACACGGATAGCCCACAGACATGGGCAACCTCCTCTTCTAGGGCACCCATGGGTCCATTCCTGGCAGCCCACACAGCTCCACACACAGCCCAAGCTCTGAGGTGGCAGAGGCTGGTGCCAGCCCCCAGGGTGGGGGAGGACAGACCTCAGTGTCCTTCTGGCCATTCTCAAGCCTGAGGGATGCAGCTGCACTGGGGCTCTCGCACAAAGCTGAAACTCCCATCCATCCTGGTACAGGACAATGCATGGGCTAAAAAATATCCAGCACCATTACCCAGTGACCTTACCTTGTTCAAAACGGTTCAAAAATCCTCTGCTTAATGGATTATTGAATCAATTAGTGGATCTTCTGATTAATCCTCTTCTGGTTTGTGGTCACACGCTTCTACTGCTTTGGAAGGAGAATCAGCTTAACATAGGGAAGATTAAGATGCACAGGCACTAAAACTGCCACGTGCTTGAAAGAATCCTTATTTTTTGTTGTTCTTCTCTTTTAATGGTACTTTCATCTATGGCTTTTGTCCCTTGCTGGGGAGCATCTCTCTTGCCTCAGTATCTCTAGCGTATCACCAGTGGTTAGGTTGCCAGTGCAAAGCACACCAAACTCGTAGGAAACAGATAAAAGCAGTCTCTGCCATGTCCCACACAGGCTGTGTTGTTCCCCCACAATCCATCTGCCAAACTGACACACCCTCAGACCCAACTGGAGCTCAAGTTTTGTTCTGCACAGTCTGGCACCAACATCTGTTTTGTTCTTAATCTTTGCAACGTGCCTTCTCCCATACACTGAGGAGAACTCTGCTTTTTTGAGTTAGGCTCCAAAAATCCCAGTGCAGAGCTCCATTATTATGCCCAGGGTCACACAACTGAACATCTGAACCGCACAGATTTAACTCACTCGTGTAACTTGTTTCAAAGACGCATGTAAAGCAAAAGGCGAGATCTGCGGGTTTCTCCAGCCATTTGAGAAAACAGGCCCCAAATCCAAGCCAACTCAACACACATGCCACCCCAGCTTTTCCAAAGTCTGTACTAAAGCTTTGCACCTTATCAAATCCATCCCTGGATATGGAATTTTGCAGCCTTTTGTGTTTCTATTTCTGTCACAAGCACAAAACTTTGAGCATCACTAAGAATGTATCTCTGAACTTTAGCAAAAATTTTGAAACCCAAGGGCAGGAGTTGTGTTGCATCAACCTACTGTGTGCCATGGGCTTTGGTTTGCCACACTTCTTTATGTGAAAGAACAGTTCCTGTACTGGCTTACCCCAGCCGCTGTGTCATTACTCAACTGTTACAGCAAAAAAATATGAAGAAGAATAAACTCCAGACATAATCCATCCTAGGGAGAGTGGCTTCCCGCATTAAGTCAAGTTCTGCTCTTTTCCCTTGGTGACTCTTTTGTTCTTAAGGAATGATCACTTTATTTAACTCCCCAGACAAGCCCAGTGAAATGGGCTGCTCGTAAGAAAGTGTTCCTGCTGGGTGCTGCCTCTGCGCCACGTTCAAGCAGGTTTTCCAGCCACAGCACAGCCCAAAGAGGGTGATGTTCCAGGGGCGATGGAGGCAGCTGGCACAAGCAGTGGGTTGTGTTTCTGAGAGAGCTCAGCGCTTAATCGGATGAGCCAGTTCTTCGATCCGAGCAGAACAAGTTGCTTTCTTAGCAGCCTCCTTCACCGTGAAAGCATCTGGGTTGAACTGAACTAAGCCCATAGAAGGCCTAGGGGAGCAAGGACAGAACCAGTCAATTCCGTATGGAGCAGGGCCAGCTCTCAAAGCTGCCTGCCAGCTGACACACCTCCACTTGAGCCCTGCCCTTCCCTGTCAAGGGAGCACAAAAGCAGTCACACCTCTGCTGCTGTCACCAGGACGCTAGTGAGAGAGGGTGCCTCATCTCTCACGGAAGCTGTCACAGCCACTACAGTCAGGCATTCCCTCACCCTCTGTGAAACATCCTACCCACCATTTCCTGCAGCCTGGGCTGAAGCCAGCTGCATCACGCTGGGCAACATGGATGTGCTACACTGTGACATGGGTCAGCTGATTGCTTTTTGTAATTGTAATTAATAATTAAGAAGTCCCAACCAGTAATTCCTACTGGAATTAGAAAGTTCCTATTTATTCTCTTTGATTCTCCTTCCACCTCAAAAATGCTTTTTAAATCACAATCCATGTAGCATTAGCACATCCAGCCATGTAAAATCCATGCATTTTGGAAGTGGAAGAGCAGCAGCTTAATCGCACTGGCCAAACCCAGATCAACAAGATGCCACGGCCCGCACAGAATGGGCTGATAGCTGATCATTTCCCCGTGGCAGGGAAGAAGCACCTACCTTTTGCAAGGCTGGGCCAGTTCCACAAGCCTTGGTGTGGCCACTGCATGCTTTGCAGCCTTTGTCACTGGCCACTCAGCATCCCGCAGGGGCACATAGTCAGGATGCAATCTTTTTGCCCTAGCCAGCTCCAGGGTCCGAGGGCTCGCAATTGCCTCCTGAGCAAACTTGGAAACCTGTGGAAGAATGGGAAGGAAGGTCCTTACAGGTGCTCCTGGCATTCAAGGGTGACCAGCCTGCAAGTGGGTGTACCCAGACTAACAGCCACTGACTACACACAGATGGTACGTGATCCTGTCCACAGCTGTGTCTGGCACCAGACAAGCTGAGGGAAGAAAAATCACTGCCTGGCCAGTCCCATAACCTGCCCTCCAGCCTCTTCTTACTCATGGCCCTTTGTCCAATCCATCCCCAGCACTAGAGATCCCAATTATACACTTGTCCATCTCTCCCCATCCCCACAACTGCTAGGCACAGGCCTGCCCTTCTCTGGGGACATCTGCTGGGGGCCAGTTCATGCTCTGGATGGAGGATGAGTCCTGCTCTCCATCCCACGAAGCAGCTATGTCAGTCTGACAGACAGCAGCATATCCAGGGCTGCCATGAAGAGAGCCACCAGCGACTGGGCACCCAGTGCCCTCCCCTCTGCCCGGCACCCCTGCCATGCGTGGTCCCGGGCGATGCTGCCTTACCGGACGGATGACAGATTCAGGAAAGCCATGCTCATAGCAGCAGGTCACCTTCCTGACCCGGGGCTCTGCGAGACACTGTAACCGTGAGGATGCTCTGGCCAAGATCGCAACAGTTGTAACCTGTGTTGGCACCTACATGGGTTCAGAATAGAGGAGGTATGTGCATACACGGAGTTCGTCCACAGCAGCCCACAGGGACACACTCCCTCTCCAAATGGATGAGCATCCAGCACACTTCCTCTACAGACATGGTTACAAGAAGGAGCATTCTTACTTTCCCAGCACCCGTTATTTTTCTTTCACCTAACTACAAGGTAATTTTGGCACTACTGGGATGTGTACATCTTAGCCAATATTACTTGTCGCCCACTCATAGCCAGGAGAGGAATGCCTGTAACGAGAGCCTGTGTAGCCAGGTAAAAGTGCAGGGAACTTTCTCCCAGAGTAGAAATATGTTTTTCTTATTCATCTTCCTGTCTGAATCCAATAAATTCCTTGCTAAGGAGAGACGCTTAGATTTCAGGGTAAAAGTGCTGGTGCAGTTAACTGCATTCCTACAGCAAAAGTGATTACTTCTCCAGCACGGGACTTCTTCCCCCATTTTTCACAGGGTTACTGATGCCAAGGCCTGCTCCAGCACGGCCTCCCTTATTTCCCATCCCAGAGACTGCAGCCAGAAAATTTAGCCTTTGCCATGGAAATGAGTGTAATCTGAGATTGCCCCAAGCCCTTTCACCCCTGCCAAAGCAAAGACTCGCCTAAAAGGAGCAAGTTCAGAAATACATCTCTAAATTAGGCTTCTGGTAAAACACTGTTAAAATATATATAGTGCTTACAGGCTCATCCCCCCTTATATACACAGATAGGAGCACAGCTGCCCAACTACAAACATGACTGTACTCCCTAGGAGCTAAACAGGCCATTCCCATCAGGGTTCTCCATGTTCCCAGGCTGCTTTATCAGGGGATACAACCCAGATTCCTCCCTTGTCTCTCCTGCTATTCTAGGCTGCTCCAGCTTGGCTGTTTTCTGTCTCTCAGCAGGGAGATTTTCAAGGACAGCATCTCACTCCAAAAAGGCAGCTTCTCTCATTATCACAAACTCCAGCAGAACCAGACAGATTCTTGCCTCCATAAGCACACACTGGCCACACCCCACAGCAGGGTACAGGGTGTAAAAACTCAGGACAGTTAGCAGCATCGCTGTCCCCTCCAAATCTCACTCAACCACCTCCTCACCTCTCTAGCCATCAGGAACTCTGGGTGCAGCACCTTTGGCCGGGCAAGCTCCAGGATCCGCGGGGAGGCTTTATAGCGCAGTGCAGCTGGTGACACGGGCCACTCAGGGGACTGGCGAGGTCTGGAAGCAGAGAGTCATGGCACTGCCACTCACAGATATTCCCCCACACTGGTTCAACCAAGCTGCAGCTGGGATGCTTAAGTCTCATGTTTGCTGCAGCAGAAGGCAGCTTTTTCTTGTGGCCATTTCCAGCGTAGAACCCACTTAACTCATGAGAGAGATTCCAGAGGTCTAATCCCAGCATAGTCCTTGCTCTGCATTTTGCCCTCTGTTGTACCCATCCACTGTTCCTGTATTTATTACTTTGAAGCTGCACTGATGCTACAAGATCCAATGGCCTACCTATAGCACCCTACAGACTTTCTGGCCTCTCACCTTTGCTGCAGGTAAGCAGGCTGGCATTTTTTAGGTTCAGACAACTTCAGCAGCTGATCAGAAGGGAAGGCAAAATCCACTAGCAGGGGACGCTCCCACATCATTGTTTCCCATCCAGAGCTGTACAAGAAGAGCAATGATGAGGAACAGCACGGAGAGTTAGTAAAAGCCAACTGACAGAGAGTGTGATCCTGCAAGACGGTATCCTAAGTCTGGTTAAACATCCATGCCTGCTGCATGTACAAAAGTTGTCGCCCGTGCACATGGAAGAGCCATGAACAAATGGGCATTTACACTTGAGATTTCCTGACTTTAAAGGTTAGCACTGTTTGCATTTAAAAGTCTTCTTTTAAGCACCCTTAGTGCATTGCTTTCAAAGTCTAGACCTTTCCTTGGGCCATTTTGGGAAGCCGCTCTACAACACAAACTTGGCATCTCTGTTGTCAGCTCCACAAGCTGCCAATTTAGAAACCTCTTTGTTGCAATGGCTCATGCTCTAGCAGCTCCTTTCATCTTGGGATCTCCCCAGGCTTGCCTAGTGCATGCTCATCCAGCTTTCCATCAGCCACAGCTGCTGGCAGATGCCTGTCATCACCAGGGAAGAGGTGAGCAGGAAGGCAGGAAGGGCTGTCAGATGGACACCGTTAGTCAGAAGCAGAAGCTCTCAGGAGGATGAGAGCCCCTGAACTGATGACAGTGGCAGAGGAGAGAAAACTATAGACACACGTGTCTTGACATCTCTCCAGGTAGAGGAACGCCAGGAGCATAACACAGTTTCCATTCTCATTGCTAGTACTTCTTATAGACTAGCAACCACTATCCTGTCTCCAAAAGAGCTTCATCCCCTCCAACAGAGCTACAGATTAGTTGCTTCAAGTAATGCAGCATCACCCTGCCCCACTGAAGTTTACATTTTCTACATCATTTTTCACTCCTATTCACAAACACGGACTGCTTTGACTGGTTGTTCACCATGCAGTGACAGCAGGGGTTTAACTCAAGGCAAGAGACCTGGATTTCCTCCAGCTATCAGTACGCTGCAAGATTTCTCTGTTCATAGCACTTCCTAACCTTTAAGATTTAGACCAGGCTCCAAAAGGATGCAGGGGATCACTAACTGTGTCTAGGGGCCTGGCTGGGCCCCAATACAGACAGTGAACACTCTAGGGACAGACAGTCCCTCTGTATGCACAGGTATGACATACACGTTTCCATCAAGGTATGCGTGCATGCACATGATTGTCTCTGCTTCCAAGCTGAAGCAGAGCTGTTGTTTTGGTCTGGGGTTTTTTTATTTTTGTTTCTGCAGAAGAACTTGCTCCCATGTCCTTGGAGGCTGAGATCAAGGCTGACTCCTATGGCAGTTGATCCAAACCCAGAGCTCTAATCAGACTAGCAACCACCACGTGTTGCAGAAGCCCTTCCCACAGCCAGGAAGCAGGTATGAGGAAATAAAAGGGCACCAGAACTTAGCAACCCTCAGTTCCTCCTCAAGCACTCAGGGTCACTATAGCACTTTCTTCACTGCTTACAGATGGCTCCTGTTCCAAGCATTGGTAGCCTGGTGGGTCTCAGTGGCATGGAGCTCCCTGTGGGGCAGTGGTGGCGGGAAGGGGAGATGCCATCTCCCCTTCCCCTGGGAGCCAGCACATCCCCCTGATTAGAGAGCACCATCTGAGCTGGCTCCTTCCCCAGGATGTGCTACCACACCACTGACCTGCACTGGTACTTGCTAAAATCCTTCTTGGGCTTGGCCAGTGCCACTATTCTTGGGGATGGTTGAGCTGTCAAAGCACCACGCGAGAGGGTCCAGATCGTCTCTTGGTTTCCCCACACGAGTCTAGCAAGAACAGCAAGGGTGTGAAATTTTAGAAACATGCACAAGTGCTTGCTGGGGCTATCCATCCCTGCCTAGGATGGGACACACACACAGTCCCTATGGCTCCCCACAGCTGTAAAGTGACACTGCCATCCCCTGAGCACTCACCTTCTCTGGCACTGAATTTCCTAACACTGTCCTGGTGGTTGTTGGCAACTCAAAAAGAAAAGAGCGTTCAAGTGATGAGTCTGGTTTTACAATTCCCAGTGGATGTGCAGAAAGGGTCGTTTCATTATATCTCTGAAACCCCTGGGGGAGTTTCATGATTGCATTTTTCTTGCCTCACCATTACCACCTAACTATACCACAGGTATGACAGTAAAAATAATAATAATGTTATGGTCAGGGTGTGCCATGGAAAGTGGGTGAGGTTTTGCAGCACATTAGTGGTTACTCTCCCGTGCCCAGGGCAAATTTGAAGTTGCTCATCCCCCATTGAGAGAGAGGCCATGGTGGGAGAGGGTACCAGAGCAGCCAGGACAGGGATCAGCAGGTTTGTGGAGCCTTTTTCAAGCACAATGACACCCATGCAGAGAGTGGAGAACAGACGTTACCAAGAGACTGTTGCCCTGGCTTGTCAAGCTATAGATTGACCCCATAATGCAGACAGGAACTCTGTTCCTAAAGCTTGACTGTGTCCTCCAGGGTACAGCAGCCTGCGGCCCCAACAAGGTCCGGTCCTCTTGCACCACAGCACCATCCTACCCCCCAGCATCTCAGTGGGGCAGGTCAGATGGGGCAGCAAAGGCAAGACTCGGGTCAAGCCCAGTTTTTGGACCGAAAACAAGAAAGAGCAAATTGAAAAGAGCCCCTCAAACACTGAACATCTCAATCTGTTTTTTTGGAACCACTTCTGCTCTTGAGAGGAAAGCAGTAGCAAGACAAAGGCAAAGGGTCTGCACCTGCTGAGGCCCCATCGGTCTCCAGCCCTAAAGCAAGCTCTGTCTGGACACCTCCTTACCTGAGATCATTAGCACAAGCTGCTTTCTTGGGTTCTGCAAGTTCTTGTATCCTGTCAAAATTGCAGAAAAGGACAAACGTGCTATTAAACGTACAGTTAAACGAACAAAGCATAAAGAAGCTACTACTGTACGCAAAGCTGTAACACGCTCTTGAATCCCCATGCCTTTGCGAGGCATACCTTGTGAGACTGCATTTAAGGGATCCCTCTCTCCAAGTAATTTTCCATTGATTTAATCTGGTGAACTCACCAGCCCATGGATTTTTGTGCTATCTCTTGGATTGCAGAGATATGAATTTGCAATTCTGCCCTCACTACAGGGTCCTTTTGGGACACAGCAGGGAGAGGGGGAGGTACTTTTCTGGCTAATAACATGCCATGCAACGCCAGCCTACAGGAGCCCAAACAACAGAAACACCTGTTATCAACACTCTTGTGGTTTACTAAAAGGCACCATGGAGACAGCACTGTTCCCACATAGCTTTAGGAGCACAGGAGAAGACAATTTATTTTTACTTACCATTTTATTTCAGTCTGTTTAGCACAGAGGTCTTAGATGCTACAAAGACACAAGAACATATATGGTCTGTGCCCTAGGAGCAGCACTGAAGATGTTTTTACTGAATATTCATCAGACCAAAACCTTTCAGGAAGGTCAGATGTCGCTGTCTGGTCCTGCTGGCTTAGGTGTTCCAGGCCTGAAATCCCAGTGGCTGCGAAACACTTGTGCTTTGTGAGCCTTGGTACAAAGAGAAGGGCAAGACAACACCAGTGCCACAAGTGCATTGCAGAACTCCCTGGTGTCACGCACCAAGTCCATACGTACTCGCTAGGGCTACAGGTGCCTGCCCCCAGCCAGCTAAGGAACAACCACACGATGTAGGCAGCTGTAGAAGTGCCCCACCATAGAAAAAGCACAGAAGGTGAAAGCCTGGGGCATTGCTTCCCTGCTTAGTATCACCCAGCAATAAGGCAGCATAGCCCTAGAGAGGAGCAGGGACACCAATAGAGAGATGTTTGCTGACAGAAAACAGTCTGTGCCTGCGGGACACACCGGTGGTTGCTCTGACGGGGCCGATAGCTCCAGTAAGATGCCAAGCCCCAGCAAAGGCTTGACAGAGAGCTCAGCACCCTTGCAATGGCAGGCTGCTGTTAGAGCATCCTCGCCGCATGCTCCCTGCGAGACGCCTGCTGATTTATTTCCTAACCGCTGGTCACAACACTGCAAACATGGCTCCCACTGAGATCCCACAGAGGGAACTAACTGCCTGCGGGACTTTGGCCCCCTGCCACCAGTTCAAGACAGGACACGCTCAGGAAGGCAGCCATCACTTCAGGAGCCAAAAAACAGTTTCAGCTGTTCATTCCCAAGCAGCTCCCCAGAGGCTTTTCCTTGCAAAGGTGCAAGGGGGTGAAGGATTTCCACGCAGAGGTGTCTCCCTCCTCCAGCCTAGCTACATCGCAGAGCTGGCACCCTCTCACTGCAGGCAAGCTCATCACTTTTCCTCCACTGCTGGCAAAGATCCACCACGTAGCCACAGCCAAACCGAGCACAGAGTGCATGTGGCCCTAGTGCCCCACACCACTGGCTTGGACACTGCTGTGCAAAGCTTCCTTCATGACCCAGCCAAGGGACGAGTCCAAATTAGGTCTCACAACACACTTGACAATCGCTTTGGTTTCTTCCAATTACAAAAGAACATGACTTTTTACTCTTTTACCATGGCAAAAGCTACGGACAGACAGGCATTCCCACACAGGGTGTATCTGCAGCAGCTCTGCAACTTGAAGGAGTTAAGTCACCTCACTGACAAGCAGACAGCCCTGGGGGAAGCCTTTGCCATTTGGTCCTGCTTCCCAACAGGGAAAATGATGCCTGACTGCAGCCAGACACAGAACCATCACCCTTCCCCTGCCTGAGCTCACACAGACTCATCGCTTAAGGGGGATCAACTCCCTTTGAGACCAACTCCATGCGAAGCAAAGGGTCACAGCTTCCGTTTTGAAGGGGCAGGACAGTCAGATGCTGTTTGTCACGAGAAGCAGGGGAAGGGCAAAACCAGGCATCATTTCCTCTGTGTGTTTATCACAGTGTCATCAGATACATTGACTCACTGCTCAGCCTAAATCCCCGACCGAGCCCTCCCCAAGAGACGTGGGGCACGGCCTGGACCCCCAGCCAGGAGGCCGGCGCTGGAGGGTTTCTTACCTGTCGCGTGAGCATGCAGACAAGTAACAAGAAACTGCAAAGACAAGAAGAGGTGAAGTGAAAAGCTCAGTAGCACCTGCAGCCTGTGCTGCCCGCTCTTCGGTGTGAAACAGTCACCGGGCAGATGATACTTAAGCATCCCTTTAGGATGCAATTCCACAGCAGTTATTGTTTTTCCCGGGTCCTTTCCTGGTGCAGCCGCAAAGGGATGCACTCGCCGGTCAAACGCTCCTCTCCGGGGGCTGCTCCTCACCCGGGGCTGCCAGCAGCCTCCCCAGCACCACGTCCCCCACCACCATCCTCCTGCTGGGACGAGCACCAGCGGCCACTGCTGGCCTGCAGGCTCTCACCTGCCTCAGTGTGGCTACCCCTTATTATCGCCTTTGATAACCTCAAGCGGACACTTTGAGAGCCCCAGGGGAGCCGTGGCTGTATTAAACTGGGACTCCGCAGCAGTGCAAAACAAGCCGCCATACTTTAAAAGAGGGGGAAGGGGGAAACAGGGAAACCAGAGAGGCGGTGACACCGGCACTGCGGGGAACCAGTTGCCATTTCGGGGAGCCCCCATGGTGGCAACGGCCCTCTGACGGGTTGGCATGGCTCTGCCCCCCGGGCGCCCTCAGCTCGGCTGCCAACTGCCGGCCATGCCCGGGAGCCCTCCCGCCGGCCGAGACCCCGGAGCCGCTGCCGGAGCGGGTGGGGCCGCCCCCGCCAAGGGCCGCCGGCCCCGCAGGCCTCCGCCGCCGCCGCCTCCTCCCTACCCACCGCCGCGCCGGCCGGTCGCCGCCATGGCGCGGGCGCCCGTCGCCACGGCAACGGCGGCCCGGCCCCGCCGCTGAGGGAACCCACCGCTCCCGCGGCCTCCGCTGCTGCCGGGGAGCGGGAACCCGGCCGGGTGCGGGGGAAGGCTGAGCCCCGGCGGGAAGGAGAGGGGGGCGGCCAGGCACCCGGTCCCCGCAGAGGGGTGGGAAGACCAAGAGAGGCCCGGAGGGTCGGCTGCAAGCGCTCTTTGTTCAGGTAAATGAAGTCCAGACCCGCTGGTTAGGGTGAAGTTGTCTGCTTTATGCACCTGTTCCAAAGGACACAACTATAAAAAAAAACCTCAATACAATAAACGCAGTTGCAAAACAGGTCCTTTACGGAACAGTGTGATGAGGAGGACACCGGGAGGGTGACAGGCGTCAGCAGCTCGCCCTCCTCACCTGCTGGCTGGCAGGAACCGCTTTCAGAAGAGAACCGGTGTTTCACGTGTGAGAGTGCTTGCTCCACGACAACCTGGACTAAACCGAAATAAGCCGCTCAGCCCAATGCAGGAGTCTCCCACTTCTGGTGCCAATTTAACTTAAACGCTTCCGGTCACTACCTTAAATTACACTGCTTTGGTTTTCCCCTGTAGGCAAAGAAACACTTAATGTCTTACTGCCTTCATTTTCTTGTTCTTACCCACAAAAGAAGCAGTAACCAACCCAACTTCCAGAGATTACTAATTTGCCACTTCCTTAAAAGCCGACTCCAATACAGCACAATAAAAATCACTGTCAAAAACACTAGTCGCAGCACTTTAAATTTCTGACGCTGTCAAGAGGTGAGGTCTCATTTTTAACAGAACAACACTGTTAACAAGGTTCTGTAAACCCTGTGAAGTAAATATATTTCAATTTAAACCTGAGACATCAAGCCAGGTTAAATTCACTGGATACAACCTTGTTCCACTGAAATCAATGCTTGATTCCCACCTAGCAAGAAGCCATCTCAACCCATCTAAGCTATACATCCCCTTAACTCTGCTGTCTGAGAGACTATTTTTCTCCTACAAATACGCTAAAAAATAGACTACTTTTCAAATGTATTTTCAAACCGCTATAAATTAGATTTTCTTACCAACTAGAGATCATAGAGGAAACCCACACCCACAAGGAAAAGGTATCTGTACATTTCAATCACCACGTGGCAAACTGACCATACACTAACACCTCATCCCCCTCAGCTGCAAATATCATGTTGTAGGAAAAGAGCTGTCACTGTGCTTCCAGAACCAGCTGCGCTATCAGCTCCTTGGCATCCTTCATGCTGGAGGAGATCTCAGAGCCGTCCTCTGCCACGTGGGTACCAATCAAGAACATCTTCCTCTCGTCCCCAAGATCGGACAGTGCCAGAGCATCGTGGATATCGGTGATGCAATATGCACCTTCGAGGTCCTGATACACAAAAACAAAACGGGCCTGTTAGTTGCAAAAGGTGATTGCACCATTCCTGCATCGCAAGAGCCAGTGGCACCGTTTACGCTTGGAGCCGCTGCCTTTGTCCAGGGAGGGGATGGGTCTCAAAGGTTCTGGGGGCACCATTCTTCCATACCTTCTATGAGATCAAGTTCCCATTCCCCAAAATGCTTTGGGGATAAAAAAAAAAATGTTTATCCTTAACCTAATTTCTTCCCAGAAAAATAAGGGTAAATCTCTGTTTCTAGTAATTCCAGTGTTTCCGATAATAATGTAAGACTACCTGTACAAAACAGACAAAAGTCTTGCTGGCCCAAGACCCTAGGAGCCCAGCACAGAGTTACAAGAACAGGGCAAACACACAACAGTCGTTCCCTGGGTACCTTCTCAGACATTGGTGTTTCTGACTCCGGGACCTAGAGAATCAGTAGTAGCATTTGTGTTTGATTAAGCCAAAGCAGGCACTTCCATTCAAAAGTAACACACAGAACTACTAGTAACATGCCTTAGTTACTTGAAATCTAGGGGATAACAACGTAGAGCAAATCGAGCGTACAGCCCTCATAAAAGAAAATCTGGGCTTAAAACCCCTGGGTGTTCTGTTCTCTGTACCAAGGCACAGTTCTATTCCAGGTACAGCACCAGTCATTGACACTTCCACAAAGATCTTAGGAGAAAGCACTGCCTTGTGAAGAAAGCTTCTCTTTTCTCATTCTTCAGCAGCAGCCTTAGGAGCAACCAACCAGACAATCTGAAGGAAAAAACAGTGCTTCACTTTGGGGTTGCTGCTAGTTAAAGTGGTACTTCTAGACAAACATTCAGAACAGAAACCTAACTTCAGATCTAACTGTGGTCTCCCTCGCAGCTCTCAAACCTTGCAACTCTACAGCATTCTCACCATTATTTCCACCCACAGCTCTGACTGTACCGTCTGTGAGCTCAGGACCTGCACCTTGCAGATCCAAAACTCAACCCCAGATTATTTTCTTTTGCGGCCAGCAGATGTCCCAAAAAGACCTACAGCTCCCAGTGTGGCCTCTTTAAAGGCATGAAGCCTCCTTTGAAAGGCTTTGTTGCTGTTTTCAGAACTGCCGCCAGCCCAAGCTCAGCTAGCAGCAGGGACCTCTTACCTGCTTGTTGGCCAGAACCACCACCGGCAGGGTGGAGTTGTTCTGGATCAGTTGATGAAGCAGCTGTTTCGCCACAGGCAGTCGGGCACGATCGGCCGAGTCCACGACATAGATTAGCGACAGGACTTTGGGCAGGTACATCTTCCAGTATGAACGCAGAGATTCACTGCCCCCGACTGGAAGAGAAGACAGCAGCACAGGATTCACCAAGTAATCCAAGCAGCACTGCCCCCAGAGGTGCAGACAGCAGGCCCTGGGCTGAAAACCCAAGGTACTTGCGTTACCAAAACCTCAAAGTATCTGGACTACTGTATATGAGACTGCAAATAGCTTTATTTTCCCCTATCATGTCCCATGCAGACGTATGTGTATGCTCTGGAGGGGGGTGGGGGGGTGGGGAAAGGCCATTTTAAGCTCTTTAAGCTCATCTTTCTTTAAGAAATTTAGCTCTGAGGTGGGGAAGGCTCTCATCAGATTTGTATGATGCTAGGGACTAGTTCAAAACTCCCACAGCTTTCAACACTGTCAAAAAACACAGGTGCTTAGGAAGAGAGAAAAACCAAGTCCCAGCAGACTCTTCAGGCAGCCCTTAGGTAATGGGCAAAATCTTTGCACAGGATACATTTCTACCTGACATTTCGGATACAGAGGAAAGCTGTCCACCCTCAAAACCAGGTATTATAACAATTCTGTGGTGAAACCATATGCAGCAAGTTGCCTGAGACTGTTGTTCCCATCTGGGGACAGAAAGAGTTTGGTAGTTTGCGGAGTTTGAGAGGAGTAGCAACAGTATATTAATTATTTCCAGATGTGTTTTCAGTTCTCCAGGTCTTCTCCTAGGCACACTGCAGAACCACTCGCTCAAGAGTACTGAGGTGCTCAAAAGGCATGGGCAAGTCCCCCAAATGTAGCAAGTTTTCAAAGCAATACATTTGGGGGTTCCCTATAATTGCCTCCTGCCTTACACACGAGCTCTTTTCAAAACTGACTTGCTAGTGAGCCATCTTTTACTGTCCTCAGTGACTTTGCTCTGTTTCAAAGCAATTTTACTTTCGCTTAAGTCAAAATGATTCAGTAGTTTCCAGAACATAGAATGGAAAGCAGCATTTCCCAGTAGGGCTCTTCTTCGAGCCCCAGCGTACCTGCAGGCAGAACTGCAACTCTGCCACTGTGACTGACACATCGCACTTGGGACAGATGCCTCTGATTCTGTACCGTTCCCTTTGTTAAGTGCATTCATGCATAGCATAACCCAGGGGTGTGCAACCTCACAGAGGACATTTTTCTTTCCCAAACCCGTAGGAACTCAGCAGAAGCCAGGAGCTCCTATCCCTTGCGAAGGCAAGATACCACCCACTTCTCCATATGATGGTATAAAGCAAAACTTCTCTATCTGTCTCAGCCAGCCAAATAAAAACCCTGCTGTCTGCTGATCATCTTGTGCCACGTGATCACAGCATAGGCTGCTAACCCCTGGGCTAGGCGATGGTACAGACTGGATAAGTAACCAGATTAGAGAGCCATGCATGGATTTACCTGGCTGAAACTGGCCTGAGACATTTCATTTCCCATGGGTCAGATCGCAGCCATCACACCTCAGGCACTACCAACCTGGACCAGAGAGGGAAGGACGACTCAGAAAAACAGGTTCTGTCGTGGGGTGCGCAGCACCGGGCCCAGGCCGTCCCCGGGCAGCAGCAGAGATACTGTGGGTTTCTCTGGGCTTAGCGAGGGAAAGCACCTCCCAGTAGGAGACACAGGTGTCTCACACCTACTAGGAGAGGGGCACAGACCACAAGCATCTCTGGAGAGATGACTTCCCTAAGACACCACAGAGACTCCTATGGTAGTAGGACTGGGAATGAAACTCTGCTTTAACAGCCTCATCCTCACATCCCAAAGACTTACCTGGGAACAGCACAACTCCTTTAGGTCTGCTGATAAAGGTACAGAGGTGTCCTTGGACTGGCTGCCAACTAAGCCAGTCAAGCACTGGTAGAAACAGCAGGAAGCAAAGGGCAGCTTCTGCCTTCACAGAAGGCAGGCAGTGACGAGGCCAGGATGTCAGCCTCTCTGTGCCAGGGACTGCCCTGACTCTAGGGTCTCCACCTTCCCCATCAGCTACCTGCACCTAGAACAGCTGTGACACCCCAAAAGCATCACAGGAGGTGCTCTCTGCAGGCACAGACAATACCCAAAGATCAATGTTAAGGACAACACAGAAAGTTTAGTGAAAACCTACAGGCATTCAAAAGTCACTGAAGACTAGAAAATACCACCTATGAGGCTTTTGCACAAAAAGTGTACTTCCTCCTTCTTCCTCCTCTCTTTTTTCACCTTCTTATTTATTCCTTTTCTGCTCTTGCCTTTTACCAGGCACGAGCACCAAGAAGAAGCCATACAACACACAATGGCTACGGACCTCAACACAGGGCTTACTGGGGACATATCTGCTTTGGGTGGTTTCACACAATCAGACTTGTTACCCTCCTCTCTGTGGGAGCAGATCTCCCCGGAGGACAGGCCTGAACTAACGCAGACCTCCTCTAACACCAGTATATCATCTCCTTCAAGAAGTGGGGTGGGATAGCAGAATCCCCAAGGAGAAAATAATCCCAACTTCACGTTACCAGAGCAGGCATGAGGGAATGTGGAGGTTTTAACATATGGGCCTGATCCCTAGGACACAGAATAGGAATTTATTTTATGTTCTATATTAAACCAGGTTCACTCACTCTCCAGGAACTCCATCTGGGACTCTTCGGTGTTGACGCAGACGGCATTGAAGCCCTCGGTGGGAGCCACGCTGCGCTTGACGTGGTTCGTTGCCAGGGCGTGGAGAACGCTGGTCTTCCCGGCCCCATCCAGGCCCAACACCAGTACCTGCTTGCTGCGTCCTTTACCCTGCAAAGCGAGGGGCAGCCGGCTCAGACGGGGCAGCCGCAAGGCTTAGCGGGGCTGGGGGAAACAAGGAGGCGAGACGAGGGGTCTGAAGGAGACAGCAAAAGCCGCTTCACGGTGGAAAGGGAGGAGGTGCCTGCCGGGGTCCTGCCGCACAAGGACAGGCCCGCAGCGCCGGCGAGGCGGAGGGCAGCCAGGGACACCCGCCGGCCCCAGCGCGGCCACACGCAGCTGGCGAGGAAGGAGGAGAGCGCGGCCTCGGCCTCCCCGCCCGGACCCGGGCCCCGCCGCGCTGGAGGGCCCGCTACCTCCGAGGCGGCCTGGGCGGCCCCCTCGGCGCTCCCCGACCCAGCGGCCTCGCCCGCTGCCCACACCCGGCCTCGGTACCTGATCGGCGGCTGCGGCATGGCGGGCAGCGGGCGGCGCGACCCGGCTCCGCAGGCGGGTCCAGGCCCAGGCCGCCAGGGCCGCGCCGCCCGCCAGGGCCAGCGCCGCCCCGCAGAGCGCGGCGGGCCGCAGGCGGGAGCCCATGGCGGCCCCGCTCCGCTGGGCGCCCGACGGCGCGCAGGGACACCCGGACACAGACGGGGAGCTCCCCCTGCAGTCCGGCGCGCAAAGGCGGCTCCCCCGCAGCCCTGAACGCGCGGATCCCGCCCCATCTGCTGGGGCTCAGCGTCGGGCTGAGCCTTCCCCGTGTCAGTGAAGAGTGAGCCCTTCCACCGGTGGGTTTTTGCTCTCCCCACAGCTGCTGCTGCCCTCTCCCACGCACACAACGGGGGAGAGCTGTGGGCCCTGAGAGTCAGGGCTGTCGAGGCAGCCTGGTCAGGGCTCCAGCAGTGCCACAAACTCAGTGTTTCAGCCAGGTTTGACCAGAGAAGATGCCTGGAGAACACACCTTCTCCTCCAGCATCTCCGCTCTCCACATCACCCTCCAGACGCTGCATGGCTGCAGGATAGTGCTCTCTCCTGCAGTCACCAGCTGCTGGATAAGGAGGCACATCACCCAGGCACGTCAGCCATTTACAACAATCCTTTCTATTCAGCACTCACCTGGCAGCAGGTGACCCCGCTGTTTTCTCAATGCTCTCTTCTTCTTTCTCATTCAGAGCACAACAGATGCTTCCGGTGGACAGTCAAGGTAACAAAGACTGGATTCTACTTAGCATTTACTCCATGGCCACTCAGGGAGGTGGTGGGGGTGGGGTGGTGTTAAGACACAGTAACATTTCCCTTGCTCCCCACCTCTTCAGACCTTGCTTTAAATTCTTCCAGAGACAGAAGCCCTTGCCTTTTCAGCTGACATCTGACAATACTCCCTTGAAGTGCTATTTCTACCCATTGAAAGTCCATGTATGGAAAAATGTTCTTACTACATTCAAACCAAGCCAGAATGTTTGAAGAGATGCTTGGGGGCTACCTGTGGGGTGCAAGGAGAGCAGACACTTCTCCACCTCACTGCTAGCTTACACCTGAGAAGCGCAATGCCTCTTCGATACAGCCCACCGCCACAGGCAGACACTTTGTTTTAGCTCACTCCTGTCTTGCCAAGCCCACTAGAATAAGGCAGCTGGCTTGCAGAAAAGGGGACACAGAGTCAGCCGCCACATGCATCGCCATGCTTTCTCCTAACAGCCTTGTTCTCCCCTTCAGATTACCTGCTCCTGACAATCTATCCCATATGTTGTTTTCCAAGATCCTTTGTGCCTGTGCTGTTTGGTGGTCAATGACTGACTGGGATGAGACATACAAGACAATGCTTGCATCACACATAGACATTGCCAGACAAATCTGTTGAAGGCCTTAACTAACATATGCAGGAGAAGCATAAATCTACACTTCAAGAAGTTCTTGATTATTCCACATCTTTTAAACGTTTGGCAACATGGACAGATGTCTTCTTAGGGGCTGCATTTGAGTTTGATGCCAACACCCTAAGTCACAGTGGGGGCAAGTGCGAGGAAGGCAGCTTGGTGAGCAGACACATCTGGAGCCCATCTCCCCCCAGACCACTGACAGGCAGGACAGAGATCCAGATACCAACAGTCTGTTGCCAGCACTTGCTTTTGACCTTTATTCTGCAACCAGCATCACCTACTGAGGGAGGGAGATTACACATCCTGCTTTTTACCACCCTCCTTTAGCCCCTTTCTTCTTTTTCTGCTGCTGTTTCTTCTTGGTGGCCGGGGCACCAGCGGGTTTTTGGTGCCTGGGAGGGATGACGTTACTTGTGGCCGATACAGCTGCAGCGCTGCCGGGCCGAGGGGAGGTAGGTGGGCTGCTGGCAGTCTTGCTGGCATCCCTGCAGGGAAGATGAGAGAAACAGATACCACATGGGTTCACAACCACCTGCAAGAAGCTGACAGGGAAAAACAGCAGCTGCTCTAGAAGGCGGCATTATGTATGGGAGGGCACTCATGCAAGAAGATCTTAAATAAGCTTCAACATATATAGAAGGCCTGATGGATGATGGGAACATGTCTCAAAGGCCAGACAATCACCTTCTAACTGATGTTCACTAGACAGTGTAAGTCCCCAACAACAAACGCAAGGCTCACTTTTGAACAGACACGTGACAGCTCACACAACACGAGAAGCCTTTCAGTCCCCCACGCTTAGGCAGTGCAAACCCAACATCCTTTCTCTCTTCTTAACCAAAGGCATCTTAGTGCCAGCTCTCCTTGCAAACACTGCTCAAGCCAACAGTGCCACAAAGGTCTTTTCATGCTTCTGTTTTGAGACAGCTGTGTAAAGAGAAACTATCAGAGAGCACTGAGAATTCCCTACGTTGCTATCGCTTTAGAAGTACTTTCTTCTCTCAGACACTAGTACGTCACCACCTTGCTGTCAGGCCTCATACACGATGGTGAGCCCTGACTCCAGCTCAGATAATCAGTGTCAATTTAGAAGGAAGTATAGGGTATTCCCAAGTCGTGGCTAATGGTTCTCCAGCTGCCAAAAGACTTTCAAACAAATAGCTTGAGAGAAGGCATGCAAAATTAATCTCATCAAAGCTAAGAAAAACACATTAAAAGACTGGTAATTTCATTTGCACCTTGGCACCTTCAAGTATGCCTAGCATATCATTTTGGTTTTCAGTGACCTATAGGGATCTTCGGGAAGAGTAGCTTGTAGAAGGTTCAAATGGCACAGTACAGTTTTGCTTGTGCTACCCACAGTTGGTGTGGTGACAGCACCACAGAAAGGCAGCACAAATCCAGCCCTCCCAGCCATCCAGTGATTCCCCCACCCCAAGCCCTGCAAAATGGGTACTTACAGTTCAGAGGAGCCAGCTGTTGTTGAACCCTGAGTCCCCTTGCCAACCTGATCCTTCTTCTTGCCCTTCTTCCGTCCACGATAGTAGGAACGCTCTCGCATTGGAAGCCACCGCTCAGGGTCGGGAGTCACCTTGGGGTCGTAGTTCTTAGGCAGCTTTCCTGCAGAACATCCAGTGCCAGGAAATGAGACTGGGGTCAAAACACTAGAGGCATCACCAAGATATAGGCATGGGATGTCAGTACCCAGGAAGCACAAGAGCCCAGCAACACACATCATCCTATCAGGGTGTTGCTCTTGCTTCTGTGGAAAAATGCCCCATCCAAACAATCTATCATGAAGATCTGGGTTCACAGGGACCCACTTCCTGCAAAGGGCTCCAGCTCCTGGGGAGCTCGAGGCTATTTGAAGAAACAATCTGGCAAACTCTACAGAGCTGTGCCATGTCAACATCTAGAAAATGCAGCTTACCCTTCTTTTTTTTCTTCTTCTTCTTCACATCCCCTTGTCTGAAAAGCAAGAAGGGAAACAGCCACTGTGACGCAACACAGATACAGCAGACAAGTCAACTAAAAACTAGCTCTGGAAGACGCTAAATCATTCCCATATCTCTCAAAATTTGGTCTGCTGCTACCTGAAGCTCCTCACGGTTAAACAGCAGGCTCCCTTTGCACCAGCTGCCTTTTATGGCAATGCCCCCACCACACCAGGTGCGGTTCTTGTGCCACCCCAAAGAATGACTGCACTGGAACTACAGCAGCCCGCTTTACCCTTGCTCTTTCTGCTGGCTGTCTCCAGTGAGCTTCCCAGCTTTCTTCCGAACATAGGTTGCTCCATGGGAGTTCTCCAGTGCATCAACATCTACTTTAAGTGACATGGTGTCCGAGGAAGGCAAGTGTTTGCTAAGACTGCAAGGAAAGAGTTCAGGGATGCAAACCAGCAAGCAAAAAGATAAAACACCCAGGTTTGTCCAGAGAGCAATGGGCAACTTCAGCTTGAACAAATTCGGCCTGTTAGCAATGCAGACACCAGATAGGCCTATGAAGCTAGTTTCATCTCTCTCACCAGCTGTCTACACAAGCTGGGATGAGCTGCTTAATCACCATCTGCCTCATTTTTTCTTTCTTTGATATGGGGATAGAAGCAGCAACTTCCTCTGAAAACTGCTCAGGGTGGCAAAAGCAGTACGTAAACCTGATATTTCAGGTCAGTGATAGCTTAGCCATGTTTTATCTGGCACAGTCCTGCACTACTACCACAGGTTTAAGATTCCACTAGAAAAGATGGAGGAGCTCCTATTTTCGGTTCCATCTAGTTTTAAGTGTCCCTGCCCATGGCAGAGGAGTTGGAACTAGATGATCTTTAAGTTCCCTTCCAACCCGAACTATTCTATGATTCTATGATAAGTTACCAATTCTCAGAGAGGAGGCGGCCAATACAGAAGCGTTCTAGGATCCTGCATTAATCAAACCAGTTAAAGAAATAATGTAGCTCCAGACAACTTGACCCGGATATGTAGCTGTTATGGAGATGTTACCTGCCTTTCTTCAGGCGAGAGTGGGTCTGAATTCCCCACACAGCTGAAATCCAAGGGAGCAATGCCTAAACACCTCTTTCTTTGTTCTGATACCACCATCAAAAGGATACACTTTAGCTTTTTCAGGGTCCACCAGGGAGTAGGCAGAGATGAGCTGCGCCAGAGTATGTACATCTTTTGGGTTTTGCCTTTGTAGTGGGGGGGGAGAAAAAAAAAAAAGAACCAAGTCGCCAAGGTACACACTCATCCCAAAGACTGCTCCCACCATGCAGTGCTTACTGCTGCAGCACAGCTGCTATCTGTGGGGACAGGCACGTCAGCCTGTGGTCTCCTCCAGAGCACGTCACCAAACATCACTGGTGTGGACAAAGGGAGGTGCAGGCATCTCCACAGTATCATAAAGTAAGCAACAGAAGACGAAAATCCCTCGGGTCCCAGTAGCTAAAGGTAAGTTAACAGCCCCCCTCAAAAAATCCCATCAAGTGCATAATAAAAACTAAAACCTAGACATCATGATTTCTGCAGCACTAGAAAAAAATGATGCATCCCAGACCCCAAAGCAACTTTCACTGCACACAAGAGGCTTCTGGGACAAGCCAACCAGGTTTTCAAGTGAACATCAGCAATAGATCAAATGAATAATCCCCCCTACTTCCAAAATATGGGCTTTGCATTGGAGCCCCTCTGCAAAAGCAGCTCCATAAAGGATGGCTACCAGTCAACCAACGTTGTCAGACACTGCCTGGCACCAGACAGCTTGCAGAGGTCTCTTGAGCGGAGACCTCCTGTTCAGCAACCACCCAACTCACTTCCAGAGCTCCTCCAAGTCACTGATTGCTTCCTTCTTCCTGCCATGCTTTAGTTTGAAGTTGGCAGCTTCCCTTATCAGTGACAAATGGACAGGAGACTTTGGCTGAAATATAATGCAGCTGTAATTAGTTCCTCATTATCACAGCATGGAGCCCAGCTCTAGCTAGCTTTAATTTCCCTGAGACATGGCCAAGCAGAACTGAGTTAGCACCCTGTCATGCAGAAAGCAGACCACCTTTGCACTCTAGGATGTGAGGCAGAACTGCATGGGACAAGGCAGCTTGCTGCTCCACAATGCCTTCTCATCAGGGAGAAGGGCCAGATTGCTGTATTTGGGCACCCATTGGCCTCACTCTCCTAACTGACAGGAGCTGCTGCTCCCTGTTTGCAACACATCTTAAATAATGAAACAGTGACAAAATGAACACTTGCAAGGTCTCCAAAACCCCAACTGGATGAGCTGCTGGGGCTGTGCATCAAGAGGAAAAGCTGAGTTGGACTATCTAGAAAAGACTGAGATAAATCCTTGCGCATTAGCTTCTCTGGTCTGACTTGCCTGGAATTGCTGATACCACTGGATAGCCTGTGTGAAGACCTCAATTGCACTGTCAATGTCCTCTTCATGACTGTACATTGTCACCAGCGCAGACACCTGAAAACATTCAAGAGCAGCTTATAGCAGATCCTCACACAACAGGCAGGATACCCAGGCGAGACCTTCCTACCCAGGTCCCTCCCAAAGAAACATCCCCACCAACATCCTATGGTACAAGCTTAAGACTGCATTCACATAAAGAACCTTCTTGTCTTGACACTTTCTTTGCTTGCCACTGGACACAGTTTCAATAGAAACCCTTTTTCTTTCCCCATTCTCTATCCCAAGAGCCATGAAAAATAAATCAACACTGAAGAGATGATAAAGACACCATCTGCTTGTCTACACCCCAGTCACAACCAGAGGTGACCCAGGGAAAGGAGCTGGTATTGCTGACTGCCCCCATAAATTGATTATTCACACTTGCAATTGGAACAGAGCTACAACTGTCAGCCTCTGCTCAAGATGCTTACGTTGTACACTTGAGTATTTTTAAGGTCATCAAGCTCTTCCAAATACTAGAGGTGGACATGCATGCAGACCATGCTGACGCTGTGGGGATGGAACATATAGCACTTTCTCCCTAATGCCTGTTGTCCTAAAGCTGCTTCAAAAACCTCCCAACGGTACATACCAGGGAAGCAGCTGCTCCAGTCATGTTATGCAAGTAAATCCAGGCAAACATGCAGGTCTGAGGGATTATAAGAGAGTGGTAGCATCTCTGCTGACAGGCAGAGTACTTCTGTGGCTAAGTTCACGCCATTTGATGCAAGTTGTAATCCCACCTTTGTCCAAGACAATGAAGATGGGCTTAAATTCCCTGCAGATACTCAAGTGAAAGCCACAGGGAAGAGGCAACAGCGAGCAGGCAGTACAAAGCTGTGCTATACAAGGGAAAAACCTCACACAGTTCAGACTTGAGTTTTGCTTACCATACCAGGCTTGTGCTGCAGTTCTTCTATGCTCCTCAGGATCATGCAGGCTTTTGTGATGCTGCCTATAAGAGAGACAAGGAGGAACACGCTCTGAGTGGCATGGTAACACTTCACCCTGCCAATCACCTTCCAGACAAAGGGAAACAATGGGACACAATGATCCTGCCCCAGAACAGATTCAGCTTTATTATTCACAAAGGCTGTGGGCATGTCTTCCAGGGATCTGTGGGGCCTGGACATTCAGACATTAAGCTATGAGCTCCATCCTGCCATAGCCACATATATAGAATACCCGACAGAAAGCATCTCTACTCTGCACTCCTGTCACAACACTGACTGCAGCAAAGATTGCCCCAAAGCCTGTTTTTCTCACCCCTTGTACCAATATCACATGCAGACACTTCCCAACAAAGGAGGACACTGGATACCTTGAGCAATTTTTAGCTGGGCCATCGTCAGCTTGATCTCAGCTGCATTGGCAGGGTGCTGGTCTGCAAAATCCTGAGAGTCAGAGGAAAGAACAATTCAACGTGTGTGTGGGCACCGGGCTGCTGCTCTAGTGAATCATATCTCATGCTCAGTCACAGCAAGCTGGCAAGAGCCAAAGGAAGCTTTCCAGCACTGTCAGGCTTCAGCACAGAGCTGGGGGGGCCCCAAACCATGCCAGTGGCCCATTGTCCTCTCAGATTCCCATTCCAGGCCACTCACTCCCTCCCAAAAGGAGGCTGTTACAAACTGCTTGCAAGCAGAACAGGAAAGACCACTGGTTACCCTAGAGCCATCTATTACAGCTTCCTAAGCATAAAAATCAGAGGTGCAAGAGAACTATTTCCCTTTCAAAGCGGCATCATTCAATAGGGTGTAAATGCTTTACAGTAGCATTACACTAAACCAAAATAAGCACAGATACCTCTGGAAATTTAAACCAGACAAAGCAAGCTAAGGCAAACAGCACATGAGAACATAAAGTGCAAGTTTAAATGGAGCTTGGCGAAAGGAGTACTTTCTCTTAATGTACCTGCAGAAGCGCTACAGCCTTTGCATGCTGCTTCTCACGACACAGTTGGGCTGCCTGGATAAGCACAGGGAGCAGATGTTCAGGGCTCTGCGACTGCAGACTTGCCGACAGCTTGCGACACTGATCTGCCTGAGGAATGGGAAGAGAGAATACAATTTTCTCAACCTCTGCAAGTACATAATGCAGGGCTAACATACCAGTTGTATCTAAGAAGAGATGCTACTGATGGCTTCCCAGAAATGGGTACACAAAACCAAGAACACTTAGTAACACTTTAGATGCATCTAAGAACTCCACACACCCCTTCTGTCTCCTGGTCATTTCCATGCCACCCTCCCTACAGCAACACTCAAGTCACTACACAACTGTCTGTCTTCTTTTGGGGATGATTTTTTTTTTCCCCCCTCACTTATGTGCCTAAACCAAGTGGTCTCATTTTCTGAAACAGAGCAGCTGCATATCCATTTTTGTCTAGTCAAATTCCTGCAGCGAGTGATAAATCTCTAGCTACTTACTGCAGATCAGTTTTCCCTACCTGGTTAGTGTACATTGCCAGCAAAGCTTTGTTGAATTCAATTGCCTGGAGCTGTTTCTTGGAGAGTTTATGCTCAACACCTTCTGCATTGGTCAGCTTCACCTTTTTCTTTGAGTCAAAGACATTTTGGTCCTGGGGAAATCACACATCATGAGAAGATTTCACTACATTCCTTGAAGAAGGAAAGGTTCCTGGGTCTGCAATTTAACTACTGTTTAGGAAGAAGTCTTTCCTGATTATCCCCCTTCTCTCCACAGAAGGGGAGAAACACGCTGTGTAACCACCAGGAAGGGCCTCATTGAAAGCAGCAAGGTAATTCTATACCTTGTTAATTGTGATGATGTTATTTGCAATGACAGCAAGCAGTCCTACATCTGTTGGCCTGCGGATAAGGGAAGCAAAAAGCACATTGTTACGAAACAGTAGTCTCTCTACAGATGGAAGACTGAGCATTTGTTTTAGAAAAGCCCTTACTTCAACTTAATTATTTGATTGTAGAGCTGCAGAGCGTCCTCTGTACGACCTTGCAGTTGCATGATATAAGCCATCTGACCATGAATAATGGCCAGTTCAGCCTCAATGTCTTCCTCTGTCACATCCTGAAGGAAAATCAAGGCAAAAAGAAAAAAGCTGCCATCTCACCTCCCTTCCCCTGGCTCCAGCAGCCTGCTGGCAAATGTCTATGAGCTCTCTTGGGCAGCACTAGCAGCAAACTACCACAGCCGCTACAGGTAAAGGTTGCAGCCACAGCACAAATACAAGCATATCCAGGTTAAACCATGAGAAAAGAAAGCTTCACCTACTCTTGCAAGAGTCTGAAGATACCCTTAACTTGTGTGCTGAATCTGCCCCTCTGCTTGAGACAACGACAGCAATTACAAATTTCCTATGTTTCCCACCATCCACTCAGCGTGTTCATCCATAGTAGGGGCAGGTCACAGGGAGGTTTCAGATAACCTGTACCCATCCTTCACCAGCATAGGCAACTGTGCAAGGAGCACAGCAGCAACAGCCTGCAGTGTTAGCTACGCTTCTGCGACAACCATGATTGCTGCTCCAGCCTAACAAGCTTGTACCAGGAGCAGTGGGAAGTCTTGCTAGGCAATACTCCACAGCAGCTTTGTCTATCCTTTGGTTATCTGCAGTACACTTCATGGCCGCACCCTTGTTCATGCTGATATAAAGCAAACACTTTCCAGAACAACACTGAGAACTTACAGAGTCTTCAGATAGCGATTGGCGGCACAGCCCTAGAAAGAAAAACAAATTGAAGAACACAATTTAGAAGGCTTTAGGGGAAAAACCCAGCCTAGAAGCATGTCAGAACATACGCTTTTTTCATGTATCTCTGAAACTTCTGCAGCATTACAGGGGCACATCAGACTACAAGTCTGATGATCGACAGGACTGAGCATGAGGGAGAAGACTAGATGATGCAGAAGAAATATCAAATGCACAGCAAATACTGTCCTCCCAAAGCTGCCTTCTGAGAGAAGAGTCACACACTCATTTTCTCTCCTTAACAAATTTCCTTAAACCTAGCTCCTGATCTTTTCCATAGGGATCATTCAGCTGCAACTCCTCACCATCTTGGGAGTTATTTTAAGTGATGCAAGCCTGCAATATTCACATTACACCAGCCTTTATGGGGCAGCAATTCCAGCAATTTTCAGTACAGATACCAGTCACTTAACTTTCTAATACACCTCACCAGAACATGACTTGTTTTGCTCTCCAAACGACTACTATCACAGCACATATGTTCAAATTATACATGCTCAATAAATCAGTTGTATGAGAGAGCTGCTATTCTACCATCAAAATCAGGACAGAACTGACCTATTTGTCTGCAAGAGCAATTAGATCAGAAAGAAACTAATTCTTCTTAATTCACCCCCCCAGTTTGTTTTTTTTTTTTTTTTTTTTTTAAAAACACACACAAAATCCCCTTCCACCCAATAGAAAAAAATCCTCTTCACAGAAAAAGCTCATTTATTGGTTTATACTAATTTCTCACCTAATTCAGACCATGAAGTTTTTTTTTTTTTTAGTTTTTATTTGTTAACATATATACATATATTAACAAAACCAGGAGTCAGAACAGATGAAACAGCTCATGCTTATATGAAGAGATTACACTCATGTCTACTTCCTGCTTCAAAAAACTACCTGAAGGCATCGCACAAAAAAATCGGGGGGCTGTAAGAGAGCCAGGAGATGGTACATGCCGCATGGCTCTGGGAAAGAGCTGCAGAAGAACACTTCTACAAAACCACCAGTTCTATTAGGAACCATCTGGAAACTTACACAACAAATCCTGCTGTTGTTTTTAAATGTTGTTTTTAAATTTTCAAAACCACTTTCTCTCTGATTAAGTGTGTCTATAGAGAGCAATTAATTACTTCTTTCACACAAAGCTTCCCCCTCACCTCACCATGTTTTTACCTTCTGCTTTCTGTAGTTTTTTCATTGCTTCATTCAACTTCCCTTGCCCAATCAACGCACATGCACTGTTATAACACAGCTCGTAGGTAGCTTCTCGAAGGCCCAAATCCTCCTAGCATGAAAAGCAAATGTACCACTGCGTAAACACCAACTGATCTATGCAGATTTGACAGGCAATGAATACAAACTATAGTTTTCATGTACATTCAAACTCTTCCTTGCAAAATAAGTTTAGGTGCAATTTTAAAAGGGCACACACCTGGCAAATAAGTCACAGTGAAAAGGATCTTGCCTCACGCTGCACAACAAAGTCAGAGTCAATTGACAAGGCAGCAATGAAACTCCAGCCTGTACTTGGGGACTACTGAAGCTGCTGAAAGAGGGCAGGTAAGACCTGCTACTCTAGAGAACTAGAAAGTGGATCCACAGCACTGAAAATAAAGCTGAGTGCTGTGCACACCTCCAAGGACAAAGATTTCTGAAAAAAATGAGAACATTACAACCTGCATTGCTCATTAACAAAAACATTCCCAAGCATGGCTGGGTGACCCAGGCAGTTAGCTTTACCTTGGGCAAGAGGGTAATGAGACAGAAGAAAGTGCTAGTCACCACACGTGTTCTGCCTAATGCAGGCTCAGAGAGATGTACTTCCTGCTCTATGTGACATCTACTAATACGAGTCTCCTAGAGATCAAAGATGAAGTATAACTCTTCATCTCTGAGAACAATAACAGCATTTATTCCTCCATACAGAGGAAACCACTAGGTGATCTTCAATACACTCAGAAGTCATTAAGAAACCAGAACACATTTCTATCCTGTTAAAGATCTATGATTTCATATCCTTTATTCCTTGGCTGTCACTCTTTCACACACACACACTTCCTTACCGGCATCACCTTCTCCCATGTACTTTGTGCTGCTACAACAGCAGAGAGGTTGGTTTTTCTCTCTTCCTCATACTCATCCTGGGAGTTGCGGATGAGATCCCTGTATGCAGCCAGACAATCATCGTAACGCTCCAACCTGTACAACTGAGAAGGGGAAGGGATTAGCCTTCAGAATAGTATTTCCCTGTGTATGCTAGCAACTACAGCCTCCTTCCTCCTCCCCCATGGACTGGCAGCAGCAGAGCACCATATTTTAAGCTGAACATTACTAACATTTGCATCTACCTTTAACAGCAAACTCTATAGATTACTTTTGCAGGGACTGAAGCAATGACACCAGCTACCTGCACACAAAAGGCACAGTTCTAACTTCTAAAAAAGCTTCTTTAAAAGCAGTTCACACAGTTTTGCCCTCAAACAGCCTTTCTCCAGATTACATCACCTCTCTATGAGAGAGATTAAATTAATGGCCTTTCATGCAGCTGAGAGAAGACAGACAATTCTTCACAAAACTGTACTCATGAACCAGGAAGAAACCAGAGAAAAAATGCCACTTCTTTTCTGCTTCATTTCTAATGTCTGAGATATGTCCAGGTTTGAGATAGAACAAAACCAATTTTCTGAAGTGTTCACTTAAGAAAACACACTTAAGTGAACAGTGTCTGTTTCTAGCAGCAGTAACTTCTGAAAAAGACACTGTTAATTTCAGAGTACAGTCAGTTAGAAGAGACTTAAGTGAAAAGTAAAATTACTGAAAAGAAAATTGGTTTTGTTCTATTTCAAACCAGGACAGATGTCAGGTCCTACAAACCATTCCTGGACAGGTATCTAATGCAAGCAGATGGCTCAACCACAAATAAACATCACCAGCTCTTTTCCATCCTCCATCCCCTTGGCCAGATAGCTATTATCAGGCCAGACCCAGGAAGGGAGAGGGAGTCACAAATGTATTGCTTTGGTTCAGCGGCAATAAGATGATGACTGCCTCCAGCAACAGGTGACTGAAGCTCCACAGAATTTTGAGCAGTTGGGAACTGTACCTCTCCTTACCTTCACGGCAGAGAAGGAAATTCTGTCCCCATACTTGCCCCACATTAGAGGGGGGACAAGGCATCCAACATATGAAACTGACACCAGGAAGAAAAACGGGTAATTACCACTTGTCCATAAAGCTCCTTCAGTTTGTCCGTCTGCTGACTGGCACTCTGAATGGTCTTGAGAGCATTTTCAATGCGATTCAACCTGTATTCACAGTAAGCCTTCTCAAAGGCAATAACGTCACTGCAAAAACAATACAAAGGCTGATAGCAGGCACTGTAGTCTTCATTCAACAGCATTCACCCACCTGAACGCACTTGTTAAAGCAGTCCTAATTAGTGACAGACTGCTACATTCCCAAAGAGCCAAACACCAGAGGTGAGCACCTGATCCCAGATTACTGAATTACGTACCTGTTAAGCACTGAAAATATCTTAAATGTACTTTTTGTTTAACAAAGAAGGAATATCAAAACTTCATCTAAAAGAAGATGTTCCTTTTTTTTTTGGTGTCTCCAGACACATGGCATTTCAAATCTCCCCTGGCCTCCTACAGATCATGTGAATCAAATGCTTAAAGGTAAAACAATACCAAAATTCATTATGTGACTCCTTTTTAAGAAGAAGGCATATCATTACAGCAAAAGATTGTTACTACAAACTTTCAAACACCAACAACAACCAACTCACACAGAGAACAGAAATGGTATAAAATACAGTCCTTCTTGTAGTCTGATACTAAGTCAATGGTATCATTAACCTATTTTGAAATATCAGTGCAGCAGAACTGCAGCAAAACTGTTTGCTGATGTTAACATAACTCCCCACAGGTGCGACCCTCTACACTCTTCCGCCTCCAGCCTGCCAATGTGGCACGGAACAGACTTAGGCGACCTTGGTTGTTCCAGGAGTAAGTATAAGCAAGAGCCTCTCTGCACACCATTCCTTGGTATTTAACTATAAACATCAGATTTTATCACTGCTAGAAGCAGACACTATTTGAAAAATATACCGCTAATTTCAGGGACTGCAGTTAGTTAGAAGAGACTTAACTGAAAAGTAAAATTACTGAAAAGAAAATTGGTTTTGTTTTATCTCAAACCAGGTCACAAGAACAGTATCTGAAATACAAAAATTTTGCTGCCAGGCAATTCTCGGGTAGCAATATTCATCCCAGTCGTTGCACAAACAGCACCTTTATTAGAAATAAAATTAGAGTCTGCTTAATGACACAAATGGGCAGCTTGACTTGTTCTCAAACACAAGTTGTCTCCAAGGTCCTGATTATGAAAACACGCACAAAGAGCCTGCACCACCCCAAAAGGTGAAGCAGTACCTTCAGGCTGGCAAAGAAAAGGACCCCAAGGAACAGTATGATGAGACAGCCAAGCAAAGCTAACAGCTTGCTGCCACTGGCAAGGCCTTCTCCTTCCTCTCTTCACTCCCCACGAGATCTGTCCTCTTCCATTGTACCACCTATAGTGCTTAACCACATCAATAAGCAGAATCAGCTCATGAAGGTGGCTGAAAACAAGATTAGGGACAATCCCTTCAACAATAACAGCAAGATGTTAAACTGCCTCAAACTCATCCAGACCACCTCTCACACCCAGAAAAAATCAGCATTTCACTAGGAAGCCCAATCCCAATGGCTCTGAGCACCTCCTGCTCTTTATTTTGCTGCCTATTAGTCCCCTCCAGTGAAGCTACATGCAGCTTCTCAAGGACTTGCTATTTCGTATTTTGTAGAGTACAGCAAGACACAACTCACCTAGTTAACACTTTAGTGTGGGTGTTGATTACGCTGAGAGCTTCCTTGAAGTTCCCATTCTGGATAAGACACACTACTTTACATTGAAGTGCCGTCACATCGTCTTTGCTGATCTGCAGTACTGGAAGGGAAACCAGTTTAAACACAAGGATCTAACTCATTATGAGACATTATCAGCCTTTGTAAGAGTCATATGTTGTTACAGTTGCAAAAACCTATCACAGAGGGCAGTAACGTCAATTTAAAAGGGTCCTGGCATGGCTTGCTTTGGCTCAGACCATGAAACAAATCCTGTCAGGATAAAAGAATCCAGTGTAAATAACGAACTTACCCTAAGTGACCACTGTGCTAACACGCCTGGAACAGAGCTGCACTGAAGGAGCTGCACACACCTGGACAAACCTTTCACTGACATTTCACTTCCAGGCAGAGAACACAGTGCCAAAACCCGTGCGCCACGTAAAGCGTATACAGGAAGAAAAGCAACTGATATAGAAAAACAGTATGGCTCTAGACAGGCAATCACTTTATATTCTAATACTTTCTGTCAATGGAAGGCAGTGAGGGAGAAGTACGAAAAAGAAACAGGTTTTGGTATTTTATTTTTTCACTTGATCTCAGATCTGCTAGGACAGGAGATGAGCCCCTACTCCCTACAAACGGCGAAACGAGAACTTTTAGCCATAATGTGCCTTATATATTGCAATCCCATTTTGGATACCCAACTATCAAAGCAACACATCCCAATGTGGCCTCTCACTCACAAGCCAGTTATCGCTCCCAACTCAGTTGATCTGTGCGCACAACACTGCCTCAATTCCCGGGGGAAAAGCAGTTTCCCTTCCTCACACGACCAAACCTGAAGGAGAACCCACCAGTAACCCCCGAGACTCGTCCCACAGCGAGGCCTACTCAAGGCAAATGAAGAAACCGATGGTCCTGGCGGAGGAGCGGGGCCCAGGCGGCCGCCCCGCTCGCTTCCCCCTCCGCTTTTGCCTCTCGCCTCTCCCTAGTACCCTGATGGAGCACGGAACCCCCCACCACAGCCGTACCCCGGCCGCGGGGCCCCTAGACGAGGCCAAGCCCTCCCGGGAGAGACGTGAGGCGAGGAGGCAACGGGACACGGACACCGGCAACGGCCCCGCGGCGCGGCAGGGCCCGGCGCCGACACGGCGGCGGCCCTCGCTCCCTCAACTCACTCTTGTTAACGGACTTGAGCGCGCGGGCGAAGTCGCCGTTCTGGCCGCAGCGGTTCACCTCGCTCCACAGCGCCGCCGCCGCCGCCGCCGCCGACCCCGCGCCGCCCGCCGCCGCCGCCATCTTGGAACCGGGAGGTGAAAACACGTCGGGAGGGGCGGGGCGGCTGCTGCCCCGGAAGCGGAAAGGGCCGCGCGCTCCGGCCGCCACGTCGAGAAGGGGCGGGCGAGGCCTGGCCCGGCCCCTCACACCGCCATCAGCCCCTGCCCCGCTCCGCCCCTCACACCGCCATCAGCCCCGACCCGCCCTCCGCGGTCTCCCTCAGAAGCGCCTGACGGTAGGCATAGAAGGGGTGTCCGCCCTTTGAGCTGATGGGCTGTCATTTTCTTCCTTGGGCTTGATATAATGAAAAAACAGCGTGCACCTGTAGCGCCTTGATTATTGCCAAATTAGCTACACTTCTCTTCCAGTGCTTTAACCGAACAGTGGGGTTTTTTGTTAATATTTTAACCAACTTTTTTCCCCTCTCAGAATAATAAAAAAATAACGAAATCAACAGCTAAGACCAAAGTGAGTGTATGTGGGCAGGGGGAAGGGGGCAATTGCTCCCCCTACCAAAAAAAAAAAAAAGATACTATCATCAGTCATCAGTTTTCAAATTTCAGCAGTGTCATGTGAATGCTTACAAGTATTACAAAGGCTGGGGTTTTTTAATAAAAATCATAAATACACCAGAGAGTGAAGGTGGCTATCACTTTGTGTAATAATACCAACATATCGTAATTTGGACTTCAAACAAAAACTGCAGAAAAACTGCAGATGTGAGATGTGACCAGCAAAGCCAGCTCAGTGCTGCCAATAGAGGGCTGGACAATCGAGGTTCTTTTTATGGAGTAGTCCGAGGTAAGTGACACAAATACTCACTCTAAAGGACTTTTGAGTTACCTGGTGACATCTTGTCAACGGGAATGACAACCACATTAAAGAAAAGAAAACAAAAAAACAATTAACACTTTAAACAAAACACTCTTTTATTAGAGTATTTTTGATTAAACATACAGAACTCAAGATTGCTATTTAAAATTTTTACCGTTCAAAGTTTTTTCCCTCTAGAAGGATGGTAATGCTATCTCAGTGCATATTATATGGAAGGATCATACCTCTCAAGTGTCTAGGTCACAATCAGAGCAATACTGCATGTACCCAGTGCGCAAGCAAAAGAAGGTAGCGCTGTAATGCAATTAACATACAAAAAATGCACCGCCAACACATACACGGTCAGCTCGATGGCCAGTGATCCAGAGTAGCATCACATTGAGAAGTAGGCTTAGCAGCACAGAAATGAAAAAGAAAACTGTTCCTGACCACAAAAAAACCAGAGTTGGTAACAGATTCAGGAGATTTGTGCAAGTCCTAAGCAAGGACTCCTTCACAAGGACTGCTGAGGACCGTAAATCTTGCCACTAGTTTGGGAGATTTTCTGAAGCATCCACCCTTCAGGGAGCAGGGATGCCTGAGTCTCACCGCAAAAGGTGGTGAAACGAGTGATTCTACAGCCCTCAGGCACCTCCGAATGCCACCATGGTGGGCAGTCTGGTGAAGCACTTACCTATGGCTGAAAGACCATCTGCTATAGACTGGCTGGCTTCTGCGCAAGGCTCTTGGCACCTATTTGTTCCTTCACCAGCGCGGATAAAATTGAGCTCTTATTTTACACACAGGATGACGCTAACAAAGCGGCACCTGTGGTAGCTACACCCCCGCTTCCCCTACCTGCTGGTATCAGTTCCTTGAGCATATGCTGTAACTACCATTACTATGAGACTTGAAGTACTCAAGCTTTACACTTGGTTTACATCTGCGCACAAATATTACAGCTAAGACCTGCAATTCTGTGCCTGCTCATACTGCTCCACTGTTAAGCAAGACCTAAGGGTCGTCAGCTTTTAATTATGCACAGTAAAGTTCCTAGACTCTTTTTTTTTAAAGAATTGAACAAAAATATAGTTTAGAAGTATGTTTGGTCAAGTTTATCACTGCATGTAATACAATCAAGCCTGGTTAAGCAGCACTCATCAACTATCTCATGATGGAATGTCTAATGGCAAATTACTTTAAATGAAAAATCCAGACAATTGAGAGGTATCCAGAAAACGTCTTAAATATTTGAAGCTACATGTGCAATCTTACAGAACACAAGCTACAGTTACAGACATACCATTAAATCTTATTAACCGATAGTGCATAAGAACTTAAAAACAGTCAGTGAAATCAGTTCAGCCAGTGACTTGCAAAAAAGTCATGCCTCAGCTGCATTGTCTGAAGGAGGGAAAAAAAATAAAAATCATTTTTAAGCAAGTTTAACACAAAGTTTTAATCTACATTTGAAAAGCTGGTTTATTTTTTATATATATACTATGTATAAAATAAATTAAAAAGGGGAAGGAGGAAATAGCTTTGTATATACTTCAAATTAACGCAGACCAGTAGTTCCATAAATGAACATTTTACCATCTTTGTGGTAAAAAGTTGACATAAAAGTTCAAAACCATACAATACTTATAAATAGAAAGAGTTCAAAAGATATTTTTTTAAAAAATGGAATTTAAACATCATTTTCCCTTCCCCTACAATACACTTTAGTTCTATATGTCATAGCATCAATACATTTACAGAGTATTTGAATGTCACATCCACGCAAGAATTGATAACAAAGCAGGTAAAAGTGCTAGCGGTGTTAAAATTTAGGACTTCTCCCAAATAACTCTACCCGCTCTTCAGCCTTCTCCTGAAATGAAGGCTGTCAACATTCATCACCCAGTTTGAGGTATGGGCAGAATAAAAATCTGCAACTGGTACTCCCCGCCCCGCCTTGCCTCTGCTAAAATATAGCAACAATCCGTTGATCTGGTAATTGACAATAGTGGTGCAAAAATCTCTCACCTCAGTTCAGCTTGTACATAATTTAATCACTATATAAAAAAAAAAAGTTATTTTGAAACATAGTATTAATGCTTAACTTAAAAAAAAAAAAAAAAAAAAAAAAACCAAACCCAAAAAAATCCCCAACTTTAAATCTTCTTTGAAACCATGTTTAAATGTTCTTGTTCCAGATCTAAAGCTTCACATAAACACCGGACAGAAGGATGACAATTTTAAACCAAGAGAGCACCTAAAAACATACCATAGGTAAAAATGAAACCAATAATCTCTCCACTTCATAAAAATGCAGAAACCTTGTCAGCAACAGTAGTACACTCAGAACGAACAAGGTGAAAGGGAGCATCTAAGAATACTCAAGAGGCTTGCTACGCTACTTCTCTTTATTGCCCATTCTCTCATTTGTATGGATGGCCACTGCATGACAAGATGCCTGGGATAGTTCTCTTATCTTCCTTTCACCACTGCTGCCAGCTGAAGTCATCATTGCTGCCAAAGACCAAGAAAAATCCTAGGATTGTGGCGAAGATGACCGTATTCCCCGTAAGAACAAGTGCACACGCACCCCAGTAAATCTGCGAACAAGGGGAATTTAGTTAGACACTTTTTGAACTGAATATTGACAAGACAAAAGGTGATGTCTTAATGTCACATTACAAAGCTCGGCAACAGGTCTGTGATGCAAGAAGGTGGTATCTCATTCTCTGTGGTTACGCCAAGAAGGCTGGGTTTACCCAAAATGACTCGACCAATCCACAGTTAGCCAAGCAGCACTGCAAGTTTCTTCTGGCTGTGTTCAAAGCACTGGCTAGTGGGCACAGCTCTTTTGCTGTAACATCCAAAAATAGTAAAGTAAGGCTAGGCAACAGCATCAAGCACATCTGCAGCCCAGCTATACTTGCTAACTGTGCTATAAGACTTTTTTAAGACAACGTTTAAAGATGCAGGTCTTCAAAAGGCCAGCAGATATCCCAGTAACAAAAAAGGTGAGTGTTTTCCAAGGAGAGCAAGTGGATTACTCAAAGGATGCAAGGCATTCAAACCAACCATCTGAGCTGTTCTTGCCTAAAGAGATTTTAGGAAAATGCACTCCATGTTTTTTGATGTATTAATGCTCTCTGAAATTCACACAAACAAGGTCAGATTTTAAAGGATTTTAATGAAAAGCTGTATACTGGGAAAGATGTAATGACAACTCGGAAATTTAAAGAATAACACCAATATCGTTTACAGTGAGTGCAAAAATGCATTGTTTATTCATGCTTCTTTAGCCCAACTATTCCACAAATTGCCTTCAAAGTATTCTATACACTTTTATATTTGGTTACTTGCCTGTTAAGTTTTCACACTATTTTTGTCTCGTTTTCTCTGCATTGCATATAGGCTGTCAGGGTTTTTATTCCATGACCACGCAAAGCAATTGGCAATCACAACATTCTGCTATGTTTCTGTTTCTAGCATTAGTTTTTCTTGCCAAGAAAATTCTTATTCCGTTTCCACTGCAAGCATCTTAAGAATGTATTTATAAAAGTCACTTAGCACATGACAGCTTTACTTCCAGTAAAAAAACCATAAAGAACAAAGTTTTCTAGAAAAAAAAAATCGATTAATAGACGGAAATATTACTAACCAGTTCTGCTCTCGCAAACACTATCGGCAGCCCAAATGCTGAGACAACAATGCCTGTTGTAAGAAATATTGCTAGCTCCTTGCAGGCATTACTTGTAGCATCTGTGTCATCTACCAATCTTCTTGCTATGCAGTATGGGATAGGAGAAAGGATGTAAAAAAACAGAACAAACAGTGGCCAGTACTGGCTGAAAAAGAAAGGAGAAGAAAAGTTAAAGTTAACTTGATTTACTTCCTGTTCTTCCTAAAATCAATGCAAGGTATTTCCCCCATCCAGCATCCCTATTCAGGAAAGACAGGCAGAAGCCCAGAGAAAGCAAATCCTCTGCTTTGGAATAAGCTGACATTAATCCAACAGACCATGTTTGTGAGCGGCTTCAGCTGACCTCAACGGCAGCTGCAGAGAGCTCACTAACAGGATATTCACAAAGCAAGATTCCACTAAGCCAAGCCTAAATCTAATGCCACCTCACAAGATAAACTTAACTCTTGAAGTTTAACGTGACAGTTTTATTTAAGAATTGCAGAGATACCTTTGTAAAGCCTTCACATCATTTTGCCCATAAGTTTTTCAGTGCACGTACATGGAACAGGGTATTGTTCTCAGCCAGTACTCAGGGCACTGAGAGTGGGTTTTTTTCCATAAATCTGAACACAACTAACCAAAACCTACAAAAATTACACCATCATACTCAGCAACATTTTCTTTTATTGCTTGCAGCTCCCCAGACTAGGTTTCTCAGACACATCAATGAAGCTGCACATTGTTTCAATAAAACTTGATTGCATCATTTGAAGGGTGACTGTATAATGACCTCCTTCCTAAAGGTTTGTGTCACCAGCTCTGATTTTATAACAGAAGAAAGCTGGCACAAGAAAGCTAGTCATATACGTAGAAAACTGCAATTTACAACCACTTACAGAACTACTAAGAATAGGATATTTGGTATTTATTTAACTATAAATAACTCAGTTTAAAAGATTTTCTGTAAAGTCAGCATTCACTTGCAAAGGGTCAAAGCGACAGGCCTGACTTCCTGAAGCATTGGTCTACTGCTGTGTATCTCCTGGAAACTAAGAGACAGGAATCAACAGCCCGACAGTACAGATAGCAGCTGCAATTACTCCAGAGACTACATTACCAAGTGCGTACACTCCAAACACTACATTACAAGACAAGGGCCCACCTCATAGTCACCGACAGCCCACTACCACTCAGTAGCCAGAGAAAACACAAATGCCTCCCTGATAACAGACACTTGCTATCTGCTTCAGGAGGTGCTATCTGCTGACCAGCCACGGAGGGACAACATTGGAGACATGTTAGAACAGTGCATTCTGTAACATTTTGCAGCCAGGCCTGGTAATTTAACTTCTGTTGCCTCACTTTTATGGTGAAAATTAACTCCTGGATGGTGTCCTGGTTTGAGCAACACAGGACGAATTTCTCTTCTAACACTTGGTAAAACTGCACTGTTAGAAGACTCTAGTGTCTGAATTTGTGAAAATATTTACTTTATAGACAACTATGGGATGTGGGTTTCAAGGTCTCAGTGTTTTCGATCTCGCCAGCTGCAGAGATGCAGAGGAGCGAGACCCGGGCACTTGACCCAAGCTGGCCAACAGATTATTTCATACCATGAACATCACATTCAATATAAATTAGCAAGTTTGCTGAGGAGTTTCTCCTCTTTTATGCTAGCTGTGATCCCGAGAACTTCTTCCCCAGGCACTGGACCCTTGAGCCCTTCCCTTCCTCCCGAAGCCGCAGCGCTCACAGTGTCTGACATTTGCTGTCCACAGCCGGGAGTGCACAGCTTCCTGCTGATAGAATGGGCTGAGTATAATCCTTGTGTATTTTATATTGGTATTGGTATCAAGATTGGTTCTTTAGTGTTATTAATGTTAATTATCTAGTCTTATTCTATTAAATGTGTTTATATTTAAACTCATGGGTTTCCTTGTTTTTCCCGGCTCCCCTTCCCGGGTGGGGAGGGATCATCAGGTGAGAGAATAATTGTCTGAATGACAATGTTGTGGGTTCCTCAAACCATAACAGATGGTCTTTTTTCCCCACCCCAATCTTTTGGGAAAAAAAAAAAAGGCAAAACAAAACAAAAACCCTCCTGCACGCAGAGGACTTGTTATGAAAGCCAAACATTCGGGAGTTAAAGACACGTCAAAAAAAAAAAAAAAAAAAAAAGAAATGGAGAAGGGGAGGAGAGTGCACGTTACTTGTATTGGGGAAGAGCGCATCCCAGCATCAGGAACATCAAGCCGACGGCTCCCCCGAAGGACAGGCTGATCAGGGCTGCAACAGAGCACACACCGGCATCGGGTGAGGGGCTGGGCACGATGGAACAACACAAGCGCTCGGAGGCGGTCGGGGGGGGAGGGCGGGGGGCAGCGCTGCCTCGGTGGGGGGGCGGGGGAGAGCGGCGCGGCCGTCCGGCCCCCGCACCGAGGCAGCGCCACCGCCCCCCTCATCGCCCCCGGGCAGCTGAGGGCAGCCCCGGCCCCTCTTCCTACACGCTCCCCACCGGCGGAGGCCCCCGGGCCTCCCCCACCGCCATGGGGCGCTGCGCGGCCTACCTCAGAGGAGGTGAGGGGAGGTGAGGTGAGGTGAGGTGAGGTGAGGTGCCCCACTACCATGGCAACCCCTCCGGCCCCCCCCATCCCCCCCTTCGTCGCCCACCCCCACACCGCACCTTTGATACCGGCCATGGCGCCGCACCGGCAGAGGGGCTGCGCGCCGGGAAGCGGAACTAGCGCCCACGCGGAAGTGGCTCCCGCCGGGCACCGCTTCCGGCCGGAGAGCGCGCAGGCGTCCGGGCACCGCCCTCTCGTCGCCTATTGGCCCTGCCGGCTGATGGGGCGGGGCTTGAGGGCGGTGCGCGCGCTGCTCCTCCTCAGGCCCCGCCCCTTCCGGCAGGATCCAGGGGTGACTCGCCTTAGGGCTGTGATGGCGCCCGCTGCGCTATTCTTGCTCCTCCTCTGCGCTGCCGCCGGTCCCGCTTGGGGCTGGGACCAGCCGGGTGAGAGCCGGGGGGGCTGGGTGCGCCTCCTCGAAGCCCTCCCGGCTGCCTCTTGCGCCTCTCCCGTCACCGCGGCGAGGCGGGGGTTCTCGGGCCTGAGCGCTGCGCAGCGCTGCCGGGTTAGCGGCGGCCTGGGCCTGGGCGGGGGAGAGGGCGGGCCGGGGCCTGCGCCAGGAGTGCTTTTGGGTTTGGGCTCCCTTTAAATCGGCTTGTGCCGCAGTGGTAATTCCATAGTGGCCGTTGTGTGCTCTGAGAGGACTAATCCCGAGCCCCGTCCGAAGGAAGTGGGAAGTACTGCCGCGTTCCTCTCTGGGCGTCTGAGGCTTCTCAAAGTTTCACACATGCGTCTTTTGTATTGTCAGCCTTTTCCTGAGAGGAGGCCCTTGTGGCGAAGAGGAACGCATCTTGGCAAACGTTGACCTTTGTGCTACCTGTTTCAGGGAGGGTCCTGCTGAGGGAGGTGCAGGCGCTCACTCTCCGCAGAGGTCAGTACACGACATCCCGGCGGACAGCTGCAGTTCCTCAGTTACAGTGCACGGGAGGCAGTGCTGGATGTTCCCATGTCCCTGAGGTTGTTCAGTGTTACAACAAAGGTTGGGATGGCTATGATGTACAGGTAACTGTTTAAAACTTGTTAAACATTTAATTAAATCATTCTCCACCAGACTTGGTAACTTCTGAAGGAGAAAAGAGTAATGGTCTAGGGTGCCAGTTCAGTTGACAGGCTGAGAGAGTTGAGGTTGTTCAGCCTGGAGAAAAGAAGGCTCCAGGGAGAACTTATAGCAGCCTTCCAGTACCTAAAGGGGGCCTACAAGAAAGATGGGGAGGGATCTTTATCTGTGTAATGGTAGGAGTATAATGATAGGATGAGGGGTAACAGTTTCAAACTGAAAGAGGGTAGATTCAGTTTGGATAGTGGGAAGAAATTCTTTTCTGTGAGGGTTGGTGAGGCAGTGGAACAGGTTGCCCAGAGAAGCTGTGGATGCCCCATCCCTGGAAGTGTTCAAGGCCAGACTGGATGGGGCTTTGAGCAGCCTGGTCTAGTGGGAGGTGTCCCTGCCCATGGCAGGGGGGTTGGAACTAGATGATCTTTAAAAGTCCCTTCCAACCCGAACCATTCTATGATTCAGTTCGCTTTTTGTTAGATAGCCTTTGACAACTAAAGCTTAACCTAAATACTTTTTGGGTTTGCATTTTCTATAACTACCGTGGTTATATCTTTGACATATTCCTGAAGGCTGTAATGTAAAAACACTGCATAATGCACCTTGGTTGGTTTTAATTAAAATGCTACTTAAATTTATAAAAATCAAACTCTTGTTAACCCTTGAGGATGGTCTTTGGTATTGCTGCATGGATTTCCAATTTTTAGAGTAGAAAGGGCTGTAAGTATTTGCATCACTTCAGCTCTGTCTTCTAAAAACTAAAAGTTCAGACTTCTGTGACTTCCTCTTGCATGTTAGTATTTCAGTCAGGTATTTCAATAGAGAGACGTGTATTTATGGTTTGTTAGCTATTACCTAGACTTCCGCCAGTTGACTAACCAGGAGTCAAAGCTGCAGATAATGGTTAAAACTAATACAGTATTATAAAAGTATAATCAAATTTGAATTGGCAGCTGATAATGCCATCCTGAGTGATCATTTTAGAAGCTACGTTTTTTTTCTTTCCAAAATACGTGTCACTTGCAGTCAGAGGCGATACCTAAGTTCAGATACCTCAAGAAAATGTGAGACTGAGCAATCTGCACATGTTCAACTGCAGAATCGCAATCTGATTGTTAAGTGTGGCATATGAATCCCTAATGAAGTCTGCCCCAATTTCTTTTGATTTTTATGTGGACACAAAGGCAGTCAGGTGCACTGGATTTCAGGCTTTCATATTATATTTTTGTAGCTGCCATCCATTTTACGTTGGACAGGAATTTAGCAAGTAACTGTCGCACAGGGTACAGGTTATTTTTAGAAGTATTCTTGTACTGTAAGAAGGGATACTTGAAAAACCTGTTCAGCATAGAAAAACAAAATCTGTCAGAGTTGTAACAGTTCTGTGTTCTGAAAGATCAGATTTTTTTAACTTTTTAGTATTTTAAAAAACATTGTTAGTTAATTTCAAATTCCTAGTCCTCTTCAAAACAAGAGCGCTCAGAAATTTCTTACCCTGTGGCCTTTCACATGATTTGTTAGCTTTATTTCAGAGTATATTTGGGGAAGCAGAGACATTTTCATCTCTGGAGCAACAGATTTTACTTTGTATTGTGTTTATTTTTTCAGTGGCAGTGCAAAGCAGACTTGGAAAATACCTACCGTTTTGGACAAATTGAAGTGAGCTGCGAAGGCTACGATTATCCAGATGATCCTTACATCTTAAGAGGCTCCTGTAGTTTGCTATTCAAGCTAGAGCTGACTAAGGAAGGTGAAAGGAAAGTAAAGAGCTCTGGAAGCTTTGGCTCTGGCTATTATCAGTCAAGGAAGGATTCTTCTGATTCTGGTGCTGGACCGATTGTTATAATTGTTCTTCTGGTTCTTGCTTTTGGAGTATACAAGCTCTTCCTCAGTAACCCGCAGCCTCAGGAGAGTTCTGGTGACAGTGATGGATTCACTAGGCCTTTCTGGCAGAGTCAGCAGGCACCTCCTCCTCCTGGTTTTAAGTCCAGCTTCACAGGTACGTCTCTGAGCCATTTATAGTACTCAAGAGAGCAAGCAGGATCGTACTATTTTGTCTTCAGTAAGTGCAGGTGGGATAGACTTAAAACCAGTGTATTGGCTGAATTGGCTGCAGAGCCCACAGTCAGCTTTGCTTTCTGTTCTTTGTTCAAAAGTGAAAATAAGAACTTGGTTTCCCACAGGCTTTCAGGGCAGGCTGTGCAGCAAGCTGCCCTTTGAACCTTTGAAAATCCATCTCCCCACGCTCTGCAAGCATTCTCTTCATACTCTGTGAAATATGAGGATTGTAACAGGGAAGAATAATTTTCGTAAGTAGTCTGGAAGAGAGAATAGTCTCACGCAGGCAGGAGCAAACTCATGCCAAAGAAGCACTTTGAAACTTTACAGAAGGGTCTTTCAGCTGTTGGGCTGCCAGACCCCTGATTTCATTGACAAAACAGTTGGAGTTGAGTATCATGTAGCAGTCCTCTGTTTAACAGGTGCTGCAGTGCAGTCCCACTGGTTGAAAGGTTTGGTTCCCAGAGCAGAGAACGATGTCTGTGAACTATCATTAGAGGTGCCTTTCATCTGAAGTTGAAAATTGTATAAGTAGTGACAAGGCTGCTGCTTGGAAAAGATGCACTCGCTCTTTTCCCATAAAACTGGTGACTTTTGTCACTTAGTAAATGGTCTGCCTTAGATGATCATAGTACCTAAGGGAAATAAACATTGATCTGGTGTCTGACCAGCTCATTTAATCTTGTGAACATGTGAGATGCTCACAGCACTGGAAATCAAATTATACTCTGAGAAGTTGTATCATCTCCATCTTTTCTGGTTTTTTTGTGAGATAGAGAAGGGGTTCTATCAAGTGAATAAATAGCAAGGATTAAGTTTACTTAGTCAAAAGCTTGTATTTTAGTAATGCTTGTTAATACTTTCTTCTGGGCTTGCTCAGTCCACTCGGCCAACAGAGGGTGCCAGTATAACTCTTCTGGATACCCTTGTGCAGGGCACGTGCAATAGAAAATTAAAGGGGTTCTGCTTCTGTATTACCAGTGGCTTTGCAAATTGGTTTCCATGTAGTTATTTTAGACTTCAGTCAGTCTGTCTATGCTGTGTGTGCATCCCTGACCTCTTGCTACTGGCATTATTGTGGTAGTTACTAAGAGCCCTGGTCATAAGACAGGGCCCTGTCATAGTAGGCACAGGCAAAAGAGAGTGATGAGTTACTGTCTCGTTTTCTGTCCTGTTCCTTGCAATTAATTTCACCAATGCACTTTTCATTGCAGGAGTCTAATATCTAGCAAGGGTGGGGCCTTGAAAATATGTTTTCTTGATGATTACTGAAAATCGATACACTTAAAATTCACATTGGGAGCTGTACATATAAGGCTTAACTTATGACATTTTTAATAACGAGTGTCAATGATTTCTCCTTGGATTTCAAGGAGAAATCTAACACCACCTCACAAGACAAGCTTAACTCTTAAGTTTAACCTGTCAGCTTTATTTAAGAATTGCAGAGATACCTTTGTAGAGCCCTCACGTCATTTTGCCTGTAAGCTTTTAGTGCACATACATGGAACAAAGTATTGTTCTCAGACAATACTCAGCAGCAGCCATGGGGCACTAAATTTTGGCAGCAGAGCAGAAGCACATCTCTGAGTGTGTATGTCCATGTGTTCCAGGAATATATTAGTCTTTGAAAATCTGGACGGTAATGAAAAGCAATGTTGTTCACTTATTGCTGTTAATATTTAATTTGCCTCATTTTAAATCCCCTTAACATGCAGAATGCATCCTGTGAAACTTGTTTAGCTAGCCTATCTTAATTAAATTCTACTTTTTTCTGTTAGTGTTTTGACATGATCCTTAATGTTTATTTTAGATATTTCAACAAAAAATTACTCAGTTTTCTGAGTCAGTGTTCAGCCATGGTGCTTTTGAATAAATAAGTTTGTTCATCTCCCTGGTTTACGTCATTTTTACAGTAAATTAAGTACTGCTTTTTGTTCCAAATCAGCATAGTTTAATGGGTATACTATCCCAATGAGAGTTTATCTTTCTTCCAATGCATTCAAAATGAAATTCATCATCAAATCCAATGTAGACTTAAACTGATTATCTGAACTGGTTTTTTATCTTCAATTACTTCAAACAATCCACACCAGTTTGAGGACAAACCAGGTCCTGTATAACTTTCACATAGAAAAATCTCTGGTCCACTTGTTTAGGTAGACATATTTCAGGGTGACTAATATTCTCTTTAGTTCTTGCCTTTTACACTTCCCTATGTATTAAACCTGAGATTGAGCTTATTCTTACATAGGTGTTTTCCTCTAGGCCAGAAAATTATTATACTTTGGTTTTGCATCTTCTCTTTTTATTTCTAAATGAAAGACATTTGGTTCCGAGTCAGAACCTCATGTTATGCAGGTCACATGTGAAAAATCTGTGACTCTCCTCCCCCCACAACCCGCTTGCAGTTTCATCAAGGTATTTGTCAAGCTTGGTGACTCATGCATAATAAAAACTTTGCAATGTGATTGGAGTTAGCATGTCTTTTGATAACAAATACCAGACTAGGATTACCAGAAACAATACAGAGTAATGTTAGCCGTTAGACTGAGCCACTGTTACTCAAATCGTGCAGCTGTTCTGAGTGAGATTAGAAGCAATGAGTCTTAGTGGTTAGTTCACTGTTTGGTTTTATGTACTCAATTTGTGTTCCTGCATTTGCTTCTGGCCTGCCGTGTGACCTCGAGCAGATTATTCTTCATTTCCTTTTCTATTTTTTAATCTAACTTGTCTGATTGCAAATCTGCAGGCAGGGACGGACTCTTTGCCATGTTTTGCAAACATTAGGGCTGTGAGATTGAGTGAAAGCTAATTTTTAATGTAAAACTCTTTACATTAGTGTTCGTTTCTATATTTTTTTTTCCTTTCCGAACTGTGAGACCTCTCAAGCTAAGCTTGGTCAAGAATCTACTGAAATCAGGAGGAGTTCATTATCTTAATTTTCCATTATTTTTAACAGGGGAGAGTCTTGTTGCAACAGCTGGCCTGAGAATTAGGTGCCACTAACTGATGTTTTCCATTTTCTTTTCGTTTAAGAGGGCAACAGCTTTGGGACTCACTCCAGTCATGGAACCAATTCAGGACCAGGATTTTGGACTGGATTAGGAGCAGGAGGATTGCTAGGCTACTTGGCTGGCAGTCACAGGTAAAGTATGCATGCTATCAGATTTTAAGTATTTAAGCTTTCAGGGGGTATGCCATTTACTATGTTTACATTGTTTCTGAGCTTTCAGGCCTGTATCATTCAAGCTGTAAAATCCTATGTCTAGAACAATTTTGAAGAGCAATCCATAGCTCCAGCAGCAGAGACATTTTAAACGTGTTTCTGGGCAAGAAGAATTGGGAGGCTTGAGGTGCTTCATTCTGCTTTAGTTGATTACTCTGACCTGGCATGATGGCCTGCAAATTTATAATGATCATTTAAACATCTATCTAGAGATTGCCTTAAAACACAGATAATAATTTTAAGCATAAAACTGTCTGTAGATAGGTCTCTGATATCAGTGTCATCTTTCCTAAAGCAGTCTGGATGGCAGCTGCTCTTCTGTGATACTCGGGGTGGTCAAATTAAACAGCCTTTAGTTTACGGTCCCGTATATGGGAAATCTAATGGCCCATGTATGGAAATCCAATAGGTGTCTTTTTCCAAAGGATTTGTTGTTCATATGTAAGTTGTATTTTGGAAAACAGCACAAACAGCATTCAAAAGCAATTTCAGTGCTGGAGTAAACATCTGCTGGTCATATTTGCTAAACACTTCTAAATACTGAAAATCCATCAATTTCAGATAAATAGTTTAAAGGGAGCAATTGCTGCCACTTTAGCCTTCACTAGAGAAAATACGTGGCTCCCGCAGGGAATCTTCAGAACCCAAGCAGTTTCCTCTATTTATCAGTAACTGTGTGTGTATCAAGTCTAATCCTGTAGGAATGCAGTAATATAACAGATTAAAAATAACCACATACATTTTTTTTTATATCGAAAGTTTGGAAGTAAGATCATGTGTACAGGAGTGTGTTTAAACATCTTCCTTCATTGTAAAGTTGGGGTTTTTTTGTAGTGACAGAAGCCTTCTCAGGATTGCTTGTTTATTAAGTAAGTAAAAACTTGGGACGTAAGAGAATTTCTAAAATGTCCAATGTGCATTCTTGATCACATAGAGTCAAGTAAGGTGAAACTGGGACGGTGATGCCATCGACAGTAGAAATTGTTTCTAAATTCACTTTGAGTAGAGCTTTAGAGGTTGAAAGGTCATACCTTGAATCCAGTGATCTTAAAGGTCTTTTCCAACCACAATGATTCTACAATTCTATGATCTTGTTTTATTATATTAACCCTGCTAAGAATTCTTAAAAGGTATAATGTGTTAAAGGCCTTATTGACTTGATATTTCTTAAGCCTTAAACACATGACTCTTGTGTTTAAGCATTATATTTATGTATTGTCTACATACAGGTTGGTTCCTTAATTTCCACACACATCCCCCATTTCAGTAGCCACCTCTTACTGTTCAAGATTAGAGGTCTAACTGAGTATTTAAGTCCAAGTACATGAACAAGCTTCCTAACTTGGGCTTGTCTTCTTTTAAAACAGTCTTTGGTTCACTTTTTTTTTTTTTCCAGTTTGAAGTGATGTGCCGGAAAATGCTGGTGCCAGAAAATGTGAGATAGCTATTTGTAAATTTCAACATCAGGAAATTCTGTATCCATAGAAGCAGGTTATTTAAATCAGTGAGTCAAAGGTCATGGTGATCTTACTGATAACCTTTTCAAAATAGTTAACAGAACAGAGGGATGGCTTTTTTTGTCTTACATGGCTGGGACATAGGTGTTGCCAAAATACATTTAAGCTTCAAATGTCAGATCTACTTTCTTGTTCAACAGAATTGAAGGTCAGAATTTCAGAGGGAAAAATTCCCTCATTTGCAATTGTTAGAATTGCTTATCCTCTGATTTACTTTTTAAAGTCTACAGAGGTTATTGTGACAACACTGGATATCCTTGCTCTGAACGTGTTAATTACATTAAATAGGGAGATTTCCAGCTTTGAAACAACTGCCTGCTTACAGTTTTCCCTCAGAGATGCAGTCCCCTTGTTTGGAATGGTAACTTCTTAATTTTTTAATAAGGTCACTAATGAAGCCTTCCTTCTACTCTGTTTTTCATCAGAGCACAGCCACGTTCCCCATATTACGGTATGTGGACAGATCCCACAGCGGCACCGCCAATGAATGGGCAGTCAAGCAATTCTACAGAAGGCAGCAGTTCAGGAACAAGAACTGCTTCTGGTAAGGCAAAAGACCTCTTCATCTCTTGAAGCTTGAGAGACTTTGACCTGTCACGGTTACACAGTTTTTAGTTGCAGTTCAGCAAGCATTCTTTGGTTTATTTTACCAGTTGGTACAGGTGGGCATATAACAATGTCCCTTATTTCTGTTTCCTATGGAAGCAGCGCAGCCTTGTGGTGTATGAAACTCCCCACAGGCCTACAATGGGCATGGTACCACCAGCATAGGGTTTGTCTTCACCTGCAAGGTGCATTAGTTTAAGGCTTTCCCCTTTTGTTGTGTCCTTCTCTAGCAAACATATACTAATGTGATTTCTTCATAGAAAGCAGGCTGTCTAATCTGCAAGAATAGAATCTTTTTCAGGCTAGTCAGCCCATAGTTGCTTGCTGTTCTACTATATAAGAATAAGTTTAACTCATCTCGCTTACCACCTTTAGCCTTATTAGAACTAGAGAGCCCAGTGGAAAGGCTGTGGTGGGGCTGACGCTTTTTTTTTTTCCTCCTTTGCAGGCTTTGGGGGCACAAAACGAAGATAAAATCCTTGACGTTATTACATCTGAGTGATTGAACTAAACCTTCCTGTGTGCTAGCACTTTTTTGTAGTAGTAGGCTTCAGAAGTGGATATGAGAAGAGGTGTGAGAGACTAGGCAAAGAATTCATCTCATAAGATGCAAAATAAACTCATCCAAGTTAAGAAGAATCACGTTACAGTGCCTATATATCTGTCTGTACTTGAGGGATTATGGCAATGGAAGCCTTACCAGCTTTTCAAAGCAAGTACCTTACTCATGTTCTGGGCTTAATTTCATTTAATCCAGAACTTTCTGAGTTTTTCTTTTTCTTGGTGGTCTAGTGTCTGAGAGGCCTAGTGTGTAATCCACCTGATATCTAAGGGGTGCTGCTCCTTGAAGCTACTATTGTTTGTCTTTGTAAAATTCATGTGAACATTACTGTGAGTGCAATCAGCTACTTGGATGGGTGTTGAGGTTTTTCCTGAATGGAAAAGAGCAAAACTAGAGAGAAAGAGAGAGAGAGACAGACTAACATTAATACAATGTTTTTATTTGTGCTACGTGACTGTTGGAGCCAAAATTGGCATATTCGAGAGCACTCCACGTTTTAGGGTCTATCCAGGTAGCTGTGCAAACCTGTGGAACTTTGTGTATAAATTATGTTTAAAAAAAAATAAAATAACCTCAAATGAGACGAGATGGTCCTTCTCTAATTTGGATGTTTTTCTGGAAGACTGGGGTCATTTGAATTCAGGTGGCTACAGGCACTTTGCCCACATTGAGGCTCCAGACTTTCCTTTTTATGGTGGATGTTAGCAATGCTATGAAAACTTCTGATGTGAACTGGCTTATATCTCAGCCCCTGTCTGTCCTGCTAAATGACCTGTCCAGAACACAGTAAACCAAAGGTGCTCATGCAAAAGGAAAGCGAGCATTCTTAATCCAAAGATGGTGGTATCTCTGGAACATAGTAGGCCTTGAGACTAAGCAAAGAAAGGAAATTGAATGTCTTGTAGGGTGTAAACTTTCCCAAATGTACTTTTTAAAAGCAAAGTGCTGTCAAAAAGTGGGAAGCAGAGAGGCCTTGCTTTGTTCTGTGATTGATATTTTGGGGCTCTGAAAAGTGTCTCATAGTTCTTGTGTGATTGACTGTGTCTTGGGAGAGGCATTGCTGAAAAAAACCAGAAATTTTATAGGATTGGGTGGGGGGAAGAGTGAAAAATAAGGTGCTTGACCACCAGGTCTTCTCCAGAGGCTGTTCTAATACAGTTTAGCAGTGTGTGTCCACAGCTCTTGTGTGCTGGCAGCAGTCTGAGAAGCAAAGCTTTCATCCTTGTGAAAATACTGTGTCTGGGAACTGATTAAAACTGTTACAGCAAAAGCAAAGCACTGTTTTGCTGATACCAGCTACATCTCCACAGGGAGATTTGGCAGGTATGGTTAGTCTAGGAAGGTGACTTCAGCATTACTGATCAAAAAGCAACTATGTCCATTTATGAGTGCAGAAATAATTGGCTCAAATGACAATGCCAGAGTTCAATGTCTGGCTTAAGCAACAAAAAAAAAAAACCATAGAAACATTTAAGATGTTGACAGAAGCTACAAAAAAAGTGCTAGAGCTTGCGCTGAAAATGTTAAAATCTTGATAAAATTGATAGCTCGAGGATAAAATAGTGGTTTGCTACTCAGAGCTGTTTGGGGACTGGGGGAAAATACCCTCATTAACAGCCTGCTCTGTCAACCTAGAAAGCAGGAAAACATCAGAGACCTTATTGTTGGCCTATTAGAAAGTTTTACCTTTTATGAGGAAAAGTACATGACAAATCTTTGTCTTTTTGACCAAATATAGCAAAACAATGTATTTTAAATGTGGAGTTCTTACTTATTTCTAAGTGTGTTCAGATTGAAACTTGTCACAGTCAATACTCTTTCTGCCAACTAATTGCATAACAATGAAACTGGATTTTTCCTAACTGGGTAGTTTGAAGCTGAAGGTTGGTCTCAAATTATGATGTGTCATTAAATGTTTTAGACAATGTGTTTATTTGTATTTATAATTTCTGCATGAAATGTGTTTTGACGCATAAACCTGATGAATTACCACCGTTTCTAAATCTGGTTGTAGGATATTTTTGCCCGTCCCTTTGATAAAGTAATGAATTAAGGGAATAAGGAGTATTTCTGTCTTTAAAGCACTGTCTTGGGGCCTGCAGGGATGGCTCTGTCTGTTTTTCAGGGTTGTTTGTGTCTCATCATCAACTTCACAGGTGGTGTAATAACATCCTTTACCTCCAGACACAGAGCTGGTGAACTGTATATTGTTTCAACAAAATAAAACAATACTGGGAATAGAGTTGTTTTATAGATTGGATTTTCAATAACAGAATTTTGAACCATGTGATGAAATGAAGGATTTCTCGTAAATTAAGGTTTCGCGGCTGAATCTGCAGAAAAGCTCCATTATGTTGGTGAGTTCCCAGTTTTACAAGGTGATTAGCTGAACCTTTTGAAAGAAATTACTGCTGCTGTTCCCAGTTGTGGATATAGCAGAATTCTACCCTGGGACAGCAGCTGATGGATCTGCTGCTTATACCGAGAATGGGTCACTGCTGAACAGAGGCACGGCCTACAGAGAGAGGCAGTTCAACTTCTTGGCAGCAGTAATGTAAGGTTAAACAGAGACCTGCAAATTCCGGTGTCAAAGTTTCCTTGATCAAAGATCAAGGATGTTGGTGAGGCTCATGAATGAAAAGAACTTGTGGAAGGCAGCTTAGAGCTCATACTTGTTGAGAGACCCTGAGCTTCCTTCCTGAACATCTGATCTGGAAAGTCCTAGTCTTCCTTCTGCTCCTGGACAGGGTTCTGGCAGCGTCTTCACAGCAACTTCATAGTTGCAAGGCATGCGCAAATGCTTAAACTGTTAAATCCTGTTGTAGGGTAATTGCAGTTCTACTTGGCACCTGGGCATAGTTCTGCTCCTACTCTGACATGGCTTACACCCTCACACAAAGCTAAAGCTCATTACAGGAACGAAACTCCTGGTTTTACAGCTGACTTCCCCTGAAGCATGTGATGAAAGGAAAAAAAAGATGCACTGAGATAAGCTTTCTCTGTGCCACTCTGTCTTGTGACTCAGCTCCCAGGTCAGATCTTGGCTAGTTCTGCAGACTGTCGTGCTGTGCAGCTTGCCCTTTTCTCTGAGTGCAAGGTGTGTGTTAGACTTATCAGCAAGGGGAAGTACTATGTTGTTTTTCTAAAAAATAAAAAATCTTCCGTGATCATCACTTTACATCATTAAGTTCGAAAAGGGAAATTAAGCCAGGTGGCACGATTTCAAGCACTAGGAGATAAATTGCTGGAATAAAGTAGCAAGCAATACTGGCCTGCCCAGCCGTCTAAAAGCTGAAAGTGCAGTATTTGTGCTTGGACTGTTCACTTAGCACCAATTACAAGTGTTGTGTTTTTCCCACCTTAGTAAAGCACATTAGTATTAGTTCTTAATATTTTCAGAGTACCTATCAGCCAGTGATTCTGGTACAGAAACAGTCCATCTGCCTCCAAACTAAAGTATATGAGCAAAACCACAAAAACAATTAAAAAAAAAAAACCCACCCTCTCATGGAGATACAGTCCGTACCAACAGACGATGCTGTTGTCTCATATTGTGTGTAATGAAATGTATTGTCAGGTCCCTTGTTCTCCTCCCATACCTACTGGGGCAGTTCAGGGTGAAGTGCCGCTTGGGAGAGGCTCCATATCCCTCAGCATATTTTGTTGAAACCTTCTGCAGCCGATTCTCTTGCTTTCCCAATATCGTGTCCAGCTATAGTAGTTTTTGCTTTCTGACCTCTCCTTTTCTATTGCAGCTGTGTTTTGCCAGTGCTAATGAAAATAATCGGCAGACTCCCTTTGTGGCCTGTATTTCTTAACTCCCGCTGTCTTCCATCTTATAGTTCCCTCTGTTCCTGCTGAGTGTCAATGTTTCTTCAGCGAGGAAGTGACAAACACTTGCAATAAGAATGTTGAGCTGGGAGTGGCTGGAGTAGATGGAGATGAAAAGGGAGCAAACTGTCAGGCTGTGAGTTGGCCTTTCTGGGCAGTAAGTCTGTGAAAAGAACTTTTTTTCAGCCTTCTGTCAGAAAAGGATTTTTGTCAAGGGTAGAGCATTGGAGCGGATTAAGAACCAGTGAACTGGCAGCATGGAGAAGACCTGAAAACATCCTCTCCATCCTACCTTAGGAATGATGAAGACTTGTACTAGTATAACCAGGAAGCTGGACTAGGATGTGCTAGCTCAGCCACTCCACGGATATGCCATTGCAAATCCTGTAGGTAGATGCATGTTTAAAGGTATCAGATGCTTCTGAAAACGCCACAGTGCTAGTGCCAAGCACAAGAAAGGGGACTTGGCTCTGCATCCACATTTCTTTCATACTTCAGTGTGTCTTGGAATGAACTGAGGCGGCCAGAAATGGAAAGGGTAGCAGGCAAGCATGATGAAGGGTAGCAAGTTTACACCTGCACTAGCCAAAGCCAGGCTTGCAGGTGGCGCCTTGGCCCTGGTATGTCCTGTCTGCTCGCTCTTCTCGCACAACAGCGGGAAATCCTAGGCAGCTCTAATAGCAGTTGTATCAGGATTATTTTGCTGGGCTTGAAAGTTTTCATCCTGCATACCTAAAGAAGTCCTAAGGGCAATATCAGTGCTGTCTCAGATATAGCCCAATTCAGTTGTCTTCTTTGGTGGAGACAAATCACCGTCTGCTTAAAGATCAGGTTCTCAGAGTCACCACATGGAGAATTCTTCCTCATTTACTGGATTTGCCTCGAATTTGCTGGCACTGAGACTCTCGTGCAGTCTTTGCTCTACAACTGTATTCTGGTGTCATTGTACAGGATCCTCTGAGATTTGGCTTTGAGATCGCAGTCCCTGCTGGCCAACTTCTATAGGCCTCCTGTGCCCTTGTAATCAGCATGTGGGAATGTATTTATTGAGGCAGCACTGGGATTATCAGCAATCCAAAAATACCTTTTGCTGCTGCTGAGTAATGGGAGTTATTCATCTCCCAGTCAACTCCTGCAGTCGTGTTCTTGTAATTTAGCAGCTGTCAATACATCACATCTGCTTTAATGGACAGAAAACAGTTACGGTTGAGGGGAAAAGAGAAAAAAAAAGTGTAATGAATGCAGATAAAATGTTGAAGTGGAACAGCTTTGCAGAGCTGACCTTCATGCTGGGAATACTTTATCAGCATTCTTTTTCCAGGAGGAAGAGGAGTACTTTATTATTGCTCTGGATTTGGATAATAAGCACCAGTGATTTCTGCACCACTCCAGCAGGAGTGGGAGACTCAGAACTGTAACAGGTTTGGTGTTCAGTAAAGTCAGACCTGTTTGGGGCTCATTGTGGTTTGATACACCACTTGCAAAGAATTGGTAGCAGTAACAAGTGACATTAGATCAGTGTAGAATTTCCATGTGGCTGCAGCATAGACAGAAACAAACTGATCTGTGCTGTTTCTGAAATTCAGGTCAAAATCAAGCTCTAAGTAGGCTGAAACAGCTCAGAAAGTTGTTCCCATCTTTGCTTTCAAGCCAAGGAGATCCTGTTTAGCACTGACTGTCATGTGCTGCTGACACCTACTGTCAGCAGTGAAGTGCTGTTTCCCTTAGGTAGGCAAATCCCATGTCCTCATCTCGACTATTAGCAAACCAGCCAGGCCCCCTGGGTCACAATGCAGTTTGATTTTCTCTTGGCAAGCTTGGCTGGTTAACCCTACGTGCTCTCCTTCGTAACAGGTGGTAGAATTTATTTCCTTTTTCACAAGGAGCCGGGGATTAGGCTGTAGCTAAGTCAATGGGTATAGAGCTGAAACAGTGCAAACATAAGTGATGAGAAGGAGATCACACTCAAAGCAAGTAATCCAGTTTTGCCCAAGATACTAATACATTCCCTTTAGCTCAGCTGATGCAGCCGCTAAAGAGAAATTAGGGTTTGGATATTTTGGGGGTTTTACATTGTAAAGCTGCTTTGGGCGTAACTGAGAAACAGAACTTTCTGCAGCAGCTGAGAGAGAAACGCAACGTGAACCATCTCCAACAGCGTTCAACCTCAGAAGAGCAGGGGGAGAGCGAGGAGTCCCAGACAGGAACCGGTGAGTGTTTCTAGCCTGAACCTGCTACCCAGGCATCTGTTCCTCTCCAGTCTTTGTTTGCTCAAGCACCTGAGAGGCCTTGTGGAGTGCTACCACTTAACCTCAGCTTGGAGGTCCGCCAAGAGACTGTGGGTGAGGGAAGGTTGTATTTGATGACCTTTGGACAACGTGTCAGGCGAGGCTCAGAAAGACAGCTGAGCTACGGGAACGTTTCATGCCCTGGAATGACAAATGAAGCAAGGGCAAGGAATGGCCAGCAAGAGAGATCTTTGAAAAACGATGTAGGATGCTCTGGTGAAGCCAGTCAACATACGGGAAGGCGTCCTTGTGCTCTGTACACTCTAAAGGAGCTGCATCCCCCAGTCTGCATGTGGCTTATAAGGACACCGTATACATTTGTCTGTTGGGTCAAGCCGGCCCTGACGTTCTCTTCCTCTCCTCCCAAATATATGGCCCAACCATACATTTTCACAATCTTGCCAGCTCAGAGATAGGTGCACCTCAAAATCCAGGCCCTCTGGTTTATGAAACTCCTCACCGCAGCACGCTAGAAAGGCCAAAACCAAAGATGAGATGGAAAGGATTAGGCCATTTCTCAGGAAGGTAAACGCAGAAGCCACTGAGCCCTTATGTGACTTCTGGCTCAAAAAACCCTAGATCTTGAATTCCAGAAGCGGAAGGTGTTAATGGCCTCCATCAGAGTTGGGGTACTGGGGTAGAGGGAGCTTTGCTCCAAGGCAGTATGACAGCTTTTACATCCTTATCTGTGAGGAGTCTCCTGGCACAGCCTCCTCATACAGCAAGGTAATGCTAGCTGAAAAGCACTTTTCCCAGTACAGTTTACTGGAATTCTGCAAACAGCACACCTGTAATTGCACTAGAGCTTTTGCTGGCGTCGGTGGAAGGAGAGAAGAGCACAGGTATTTTGCATTCCTGTCCCAATATGCGTTCTTGGGAGAAAATTTAAACATAGACCAAAACTTAATAATAAGGTTACAGTAGTTGGCACCCCCTTATTCAGCATTTCTGTCAGATTTGAGTAATAAGTTACCCTTACTGCATTCAGACACCTTCACGCTTTCCAGCCAAGGCTGCTAACCAAGTGTTAATTTTTCAAAGTGCCACACGAGGGCAGGTAACGTTATTTATTACCCATCTTCCAGGAAAGTTTGTGTGTGAAACATTAGTGTTAAGATTTTGATGATGAAGTAAAAGCCACATCCTTTCATCTCAGTAAGTGGTCTGATTTCCTGCTGAAATCAGGAGAAAAGGCATGGTCAGCATTTTGGGCAACTGTGCCATTTTTACTGAACACCTTAAATCAACAAAAAGCCAATTATTAAATCCTTCATTTGCATTTCAAGCGATGGAGCAGTAGCCTGTGCTATATTACAGCATGTGTGCTATATTACAGCGATCACATAACATCCAAATTTACAGAAGACAGATCTTAAGATCTCATAGATCATAACAAAAAAAATCTCGGTGCACAAATCTGCGTTTCCACTAGAGACAGGGCTGTTGCAGGAGCCTCTTCTAGCCATAGCAGCCTACTTTTACAAGCCAGGTGAGAACTGTGGGGAGAAGAAATATCTTTGATTGGCATGAAACAGAGCTTGAATTTTGCTTTGCTATTTTTCCTTTGCTATTTTTCTTCAATAAGCTATTTCAGCTTATTTTTCCTTAGCAACTTACCATGCTACTGAAGCCCACTGAGTTCAGATGACAACTGCATCTGTCCCAAAGGAGGTCACCGAGCAGGCTGGCTGGCAAAGGGAGAGTTAACAAGATTGGCGTGATTTTCCTATCCTGCAGTAGTGCCTGAGGGCCCCAGGCGAGACTGGGAGAGGAAACTGATAGTACTGGGCACTGCACCCCCCACCCTCAGTAAGACACAATCCCGCTGGGCCCCCAGACAAATGGCTGGGGCAGGGATCACCCTGCAGGGATGGGTGGGATGCGGTTTTTCCGGTTCCTTTCTTACCTTGTGGGCAGAGTTTTGTTAGTGCGAGATGAGCTGCAGAGATACTCGGAAGAAAAAGAGTGAAAAGAGACACATTCTCGTAACTGGGGGTTGAGGCTGAACTGCCCATCTTGGTCAATCGGTGAAGCGGCAGCTGTTACCCAGAGCTATTAGTGTGGGTAGTGTGAGGCTTGGGGGTTTTTTTCTGGCTTCCCGTTTAAAAAAAAAAAAAAAAAAAAAAAAACAAAAACACAATAGAAAAGGCATTTTCTCTGCACAGAGCATTGAATTTTCCATACTTAAAGAGAAATGTTAGGCCTCGCGTAAATCTGGGCATTAGCCAGTATTGTACTGGTGTGGCTGCATGAGTGAAACCTCTCTTGAAACTCTGCTGCAACCCCACAACTTACCCTGGGAACAGAAAGGCAAAAACCACCCTTGAGGGCTTTGTCCACCCAGTAACTGGGTGTCCTGCCCTGTGCGGCTTTCCCAGAGCTGGAAGCCATGGCATCACCAAGAGTTTAGCATTTGGAAAAGCCTGTAAAATTCCAGGGAAATGTGTGGAAAGCGTGCTTGGGAAAATGCTCATACACTTCACTGACTCCTAGGGATTATTTCAGGCTGGTGAAACAGTGTTTCTGTTGACTGAACAATTACTGGAGGCAAAGTGGAAAGGACACATAGTTTATATGTTTATTTAGGCTACATTTTCATTCCTTCCCCCCTGCCCCGTATAGTTGTGCTGGTACAAACAGCAAAGGCTGGAGAGCTGAGCTGGAGGGAAGTGACTTGCTACAATGAGATTGTATCCTCATGTATTCTGGAAAAAAAATAAAAAAAAAAAAAAGTGCACCGAAGCAAGTGGCAAAGATGCTTTTGCTAAATCTCTGCATCCAACACTGGATGTGTTTCAGTCTTACTGCATGATTTAGGGTACCCTCCCCTCACTACTGTCCAATCTCTCACCTCTTTTGTCCCTGGTACTGGAAAAGTACAGCTCTTCCAGGGTCTCAAACTCAGGGTCGAATAGTACCTGGTTGTCAGAGAGTGAGCTTGTGCTGCAGCAGTGGGGACAGCAGGCAGCGGCTCCTGTGCTGGGGAAGGTGCGGCGACGACTCGGTGACGGAGGGAACAGAGGAAGAAAGCCCTCAATTAAAGATGGGGTGAGCATCCTGAATGGCTTTGGCTGAGTAACACTTCCAAGCCAGCGGGCACAGGACGCCTGCTGAGAAGCAGGAGCGAGAGGATCGTGGGTCAAACCCAGAGGTGTTCAGGAAAGTTAGGCAGAATTTCTGAACCCGAGGTGAGTAAGCCAGTCTCTTCCCAGCAGGAGAGTTACTGAGAGCAGCCGCGCAGCGTGGAGTTGGACTTGCTGGGAATGAAGGGGAAACCAAGGGAGAGGACCCGTAGTCAGCTCAGCACTACTGCACAGCCACATGTTCTTTCTGAAGAGGGCCTTCCTCCTCCCTTATTCTTCCTCTTACCCAGTAATTGCCCATTACATCCTCTCCTCGCCACATAATCGCTGTCGCTGTCAATTAGCCAGTTGGGCTGTTGCTTCAGAAACAACTGCTCCCCCAGAGAACTGTTGTCAAACACCAGGCACCATTCCCTGCCCTGCCATCACCCAAGACAAAAGATGTACCGCTCCAAATCCGGTTACACCAGTGCAAATTCCTCTGCTCCTGTAGGAGAAAGGCTTTTAAAAACAGTTTTATGTGTTGCAGCTGCACCTCTGTTTTGGCTGTGGCACCGTAACTCCAAGGACAACATTGCCCTCCCCTCCAAACAGTTACTCGGGCAACTTTATGTGTCTGGTTTAGAAGCCAGGAATGGCTACAGAGGATTAGGTGCTGTGTGCCCAGCCCTGGCACCCAGCTGCAAACTCGAGAGCAGGTTTTCCACAGCACTCGGTACCTACTGGCTCTCCCTTCCCTGGCCTGAAATCATTTGGAAACCCAACCGCATAAATGGGAGCTGTGTAAAGTCCGACGGCACAAAATTAACCATTCAGAGCATCTCAAAATGAACGGGACATGACAGGAGCGCGTTCATGACAGGTTGGTGCTTTGAGTCAGACAGCTGTGGTGGGTTAGGGCTGGCAGCAGCAGACAGAACGCTGGATTTACTGCTTGGTAAAATCACAGCCACAGGAGTCGGTAACAGGCGTACGTTAGGAGCTAAAAGATGTTTTGAAAAGGCTATGTAAAAATAGGTAGAAGTCTTGAGCCTTACTTATTGCTTGTAGAGAAATGCGCTGTGAGTAGGAAAATGACTTCCAGTAAGTACTTATCTGAAGAGTCTTTGCCTTATTTGAGCATGATATTTTGCACTTTATGAAATTATGGCTTCGCTGAAGTTTGCCCTTTCCCAGTACCCACGGCTATCCAAGCAGGTAGCAAAACCATAACAAAAGCAATCTGTTCTGCGCACTTTTCTGAAAGGGCTAAGAACGAGTAGCTAAGGCTGGATAACCATCTGTAAACTGATATTCCCACAAACTGGCCCTGCATTACATTCATTTTTAGGCAGAAGAGCAAACGTGGTGTTTCCACTGACCCTTTGAGGTGGGATAAGCCGGCACTGCTGACCAAAGAGGAGCTTTTTGGAGAGGCTGCTTTAATAGGTGTTGTTTTCCTGATCCTGTTCACCACAGAGATGCAGGAACCTTCGTGTTGGAAGGAGGGAGGAGATGCCACAGTGGAATAGTTATGAGATGGAAAATTTTAGTATTTGAAAAAGGTAATGTATTCGGTTCCTGTCATCACGAGACCTGCATATCCTGAAAGCTTTTTCAAAATTATTACAGCCGGAACTTCTAAAATGCAAGTGATGCTGCACAGGGCTTAAAATTTTGTCCTGGTCTGACCTTCAAACATGAGATTTGTTACAAGGAGCAAATGATGCAAAACAAAACAAATGGAGACCCTTTTTAACCCAGGCAGCAATGTTTTTTCTCCTCTAGCACCAAAAGAGAGTCCTCTCCGAGCACAATACTGCAAAGGCATAGATCCTGTGATGCTCTGAATAGCTTTTTAGAAGTTCATTAGAGCCCACATTGTGTTTTTAAAGCAAGTGCTTGTAGGGTCTATTTTCCTGGCAGTGAAGCAATTAATATATAAGTTTTTTACAACACTGGAACCATAAACACATTTTTACAACATTAAGGTAGAGAGTTAGAGCAAATTGGCGTACTTGCAGAGTACAGAAGTTGAGAAATCTGGTCAGACTGGTTTCTGAAAGGCGAAAGAGATCTCTGTTGTAGTGATGGACATTAAAATAGTATTAAGATAACATTAATAGTGGTGCTTTCAGAGAAGCCTAAGCAATTTGGTCACTCAAAAAAAGAAACAACAAAACAAAACAGAGGAGGAAAACCAGACGGTGGAAAAAAAAACACTTCCAGGGAACGAACCTTAAAGGGCACTTATGTCAAATCCAATTGTGGAATTACACACCAAGGAAAGAACCTAAGTTCCCTTAGGAACCTCGAGTCATGTAAAATGCTTTAACAGTTATAAATGCAGCGCCTTTATTTTCATAACAGATGGATGTTAATATTGAAGTATGCTTTCTATTACAAACACAGTTTCAAGTCCCTGCTCCCCAGCTGATCCAGAATGGAAACAATCCATCTTAGCATTAACGTCAAGTTCCTTGTTTTGGCAGAAGTTTTTATTTACTATTGCATTTTTTTTGCAGGCATTACAGGCTTTGATGTGGATAATTTCTTTCAGGATACATATTCACTGCAGAATTATCTACAGTCAAGCTGCTCGAAAGCGTCCCGACCACAAAATAATTGCTGTAGCCACTTCCATGTGCCACCAAGATTTCTTGTAGGATTTTTTGTAAAGCACTGGAGAGCTAACAGCACTTGACAGCTGGCACGGCTAAGAAGGGGTGTAACTTGAGTTTTAACCTATAAATCTGATGGGGCAGCCACCAGAGTTAAGGGGGTTTGTGAATGGCTCAGGCTTGACTAAGGGGCAACGTTCAACCTCGAGCTCAAAGGAGCTTTTCACCAGGGAAGGCATCTTTTGTGTTGGGCTGGGATAAGGAGAGCATTGAGCGAAGAGCTGTCTGTGAATAAGGCGAGTTCTTCAGGAAGAGAGGTAGGCAACGGTGATGTCGAAACCACTTACGGAAGCCGGACTAGAAGTTTGGGTTAGATTTTTCAGAGCCAAGTGGTCTGTGCCAGTCGCATCCGTACCTTTTGGAAAGGCGAAGCTCTGATGTAGCCCAGCCTCCCGTGCGCTCAGGTTTCTCTGCCAGCTCAGAGCTGCAGCCTGTGCTAATACCAGAGCACGGCTGTGGTCCAGGCATCCCGCTCCTAACCGGGGGAAATTATCATCAGAGCAGGAGAAAAGATACATGGAGGTTGCAAGAGCGTGATGCTTTGGCAAGGAACCTAAGGTTAAGAATTTAGGGCAACCTCCTTCAAATAAATCCGTAACATAATATATATAAATCCATATATATATATAAAAATAGATATAAATTCATAACATAACAAACCTGTTTTACAGAAGTCCTCTTCTGGATGAAGAAAAAGGCAGGCAAGCAGATACGGGGGTTGGAGAAAGGAGCATGCACTTGGAAAACAGAAATACCTGAGTAAAAGTAAGGCCAGCTGGGAAGATTTCCAAGCACAGTTGGCATTTCTGTAATTGCTAATGAATGATTCTTTAAAAAAAAATTATACAATGAAGAAACCCTTCTAGAAATTTAAATTGTAAAAGGCATTAAAAATTTTTTCTAAAGAGGTTGGAAACATCAAAACTCCTTTAAAATTACTTAGAAAAATGAAGCTTTATTGAAAGAAAGTTAGCGTCTTAGGTTATTTACGTGCTTTGCTAAGTTTTACTCAGAAGCTTTCCGAAAGCTAGAAGCACAACGTCACAGTTAAAAAAGCACTGAAGTGGTACAAGAGTCCACTTTTACACTTTCCTGAAAAAAACCCACAACCTCCAGCATAAACGCCAAATCATCATGGATCTTCATCAGACACTGAAAAAAAGATCATAGAATCATAGAACGGTTCGGGTTGGAAGGGATTTTTAAAGATCATCTAGTTCCAACGCCCCTGCCATGGGCAGCGACACCCCCACTAGAGCAGGTTGCTCAAAGCCCCATCCAGCCTGGCCTTGAGCACTTCCAGGGATGGGGCAGCCACAGCTTCTCTGGGCAACCTGTTCCAGTGCCTCACCACCCTCACAGTAAAGAATTTCTTCCTAATATCTAATCTAAATCTCCCCTCTTTCAGTTTAAAACCATTACCCCTTGTCCTATAGCTACACCCCCTGATAAAGAGTCCCTCCCCACCATTCCTGTAGGCCCCCTTTAGGTGCTGGAAGGGGCTGTAAGGTCTCCCTGGAGCCTTCTCTTCTCCAGGCTGAACAACCCCAACCCAGCCAACTGAGTGAAGAAGAGCCGACTCCTGACCGGGCGGTGGTGGTGTGTTACACTGAAGAGTAACGACGCGTGGCTGTGGCGGGCACATTGGCAAGGAGGGTGACCAGATGGCCACCCCAACCAACCCTCTGCTGTGCTGGTTGGGAAGGGTGTTACTCACCATCACACCTCGGGGCAAGTCCTGAAATCTCGGTGTTTGTCTGAACGTCAATTTAAGTAAATCAATGTGGGCTTGGATTCTGACAAAGACAGATGCAAGCACCTCTGGAGGAGTCACCGGGCTGCAGTCCGCATCCCGCCATCCAGTACTCCAGCACCTGTGCTATTTGATTAAATTAAATACTGTACAGTCGCTTTGAAGCCAACACCCCTACCCTGCTTTAACGCCTTTAGGGAACTGGTTCGATCAGAGCCTCTACTGACAACCGTTAGAATAAAACCACAGCTTTCAAGTCCCGGGGAAGAAAAAGCTGTATAAAACCCTCAGCCATCTGGCGAAAAGCTTCAAAATGTTCCACGAGTTGAAATGCGTCCTGGGAGCATCGGCACCAGCTGGGCTCAGCGGAGGTGAAACTCTTGTTGCGATAGAGATGAAACAGGAACAGATCAGGGATGCTCAGTAGACATCCCATTTAGATATCCAACAGAATATATGACAAAGTATCTTTACAACAGTTCTTGAAGTAGTGTGAATTCCCCAGTTATTTCTCTACCTGGGCAAAACCCCATTTGCTTTTCCCAGTCGCGGAGAAGTTTTGGCTTTGCCAGCCGGGGTGGCTGCACCTGTCTCTGCGCCTGGTGGTGCGGCAAAGCTCGCTTTGACATTGGCCCGATGAAACAGGGAGAGGGGCTTTTTTGCAGCCTCCCAGTGATGTCGGCTAACTAAGGCAGTAAGTCAGCTTCCACTGAAAGGTTTGCGATTTACAAATCGTCTCAACCTGCAGAATTTCAGGCCCAGGGTGACTTTTCAGATATTGACGTCGAGCGATCAAGAGCAGAAAGAACCGCTGGGAAGAGTTTGGGTTCCTCACGTAGAATGGGAATTGATGGCCGACGCAGTCTGGATCGGCCGCTGCTCCTCCGCTCACAGTTGTAGCAACCTGCCGCAGCGAGGGAGCGGTGCCCAGCTCTGCAATGGGTATTTTTTTCCCTAGTTTTGGAGCAGCTGAGGGAGCTGGGGTTGTTCAGCCTGGAGGAAAGGTGGCTGAGGGGAGACCTTATCACTCTCTACAGCTACCTGAAAGGGGGGTGTAGCGAGGTGGGGGTTGGTCTCTTCTTCCAAGTAACACGCGATAGGATGAGAGGAAATGGCCTCACGTTGCGCCAGGGGAGGTTTAGACTGGATATCAGGAAAAATTCCTTCACCGACAGGGTTGTCAAGCATTGGAACAGGCTGCCCAGGGAAGTGGTGGAGTCGCCATCCCTGGAGGTATTTAAAAGACGGGCAGACGTGGTGCTGAGGGTCACGGTTCAGCGGTGGGTTGGCAGTGCTGGGTTAGCGGTTGGACTTGGTGATCTTAAAGGTCTCTTCCAACCCAAACGATTCCATGAGTCTGTCGGGGGGAATCGCTGCGGGGCTCTGGGGTCCTGGAGGCGCTGTACACTCCACGGCCACCGCGGGGACCACGCTCCGCCGCCCGCCCCGCGCCCCGGCGCCGCACGGTGAGGCCGGCGCCACGGGCAGCCCCACCGAGCTTCCCCCTGCCCCGAACGGCACAAAGGCGCTCACAAACCCCCAAAGCCCCGGGCTGCCGGTTCCGCTCCCCGGGGGGTGGAGGGGCGGGCGGGGCCCGGGCCGTGCGGGCGGGGCGGGGCGGCGCCGCCGCTGCGCGCTGTGTGCTGGAATGCGCGGCGCCTCCCGCCCCGCCGCCGCCGCCGCCGCCGCCAGCAGCGCCTCCCCGCCTCGCGCGCGCCCGGCCCCGCGCGCACCGCCCCGCGCACCGCCGCCGCCGCCGTCGCGCGGGCGGGCGGCTCCGCGCCGCCGGTGAGTGCGGCGGGGCCCGGCGGGGGACGGGGAAAGGAGGGGGGGGGGGGGGGGGGCGGGGGGAGTCGGGCCGGGCCGGGCCGGGCCGGGCGAGAGGCGCTGTCCAGGGCTGATCTGCGGCCGGGCGGGCGGGCGGGGGCGGCCGGGCCCGGACGGGCCGCGGCGCGGGGGGGGATCAGCACCACGGCTAAGGAGCCGCGGCCGCCGGCGGCGGCGGGGGCGCTCGCCGGGGCCTCGCCGCCGCCGGAAGGCGATGCCGCCGCCGGCCGGGCCGGGCGCAGCCCCAGGCCGCGGGCCCGGGCGGAGGCCCGCGGCGCCGCTCGCCCTCCAGCCGTCGGGCACCGGGTGGGCGCGGCCGCCCTGACCTTGCCGGTACCGAGCCGCTTCGCCCACCCCGCGCCCCCGCGCCGGGGCCGCTGCTCTGCCCTGCCCTGCCTTGCCCTGCCCGCCGCGGGGAGGAGGAGGAAGCCGAGCCCTCGCCTCGCCTCCCGTCCCCGCGGGCCGGCGGCAGGGGGAGCGGCGGGGCGGTCGTGCCCGGCCAGGCCCCCCGGCGGCGGCGGCGGCGGGCGGGCCGGGGGCGGCGCGGGGAGGGCCGCTTTGTGTGGGCAGGCAGAAAATGGCCGCATGCCTGGCAGGGAGGGAGGGAGGGCGGCGGCGGGGGCACGGCCCGGCTCCCCCGGCCGCCTCCCCCGGCGGATGTGCGCCGGGACGCGGAGGGGGGGCGGCGGCGGCCGAGCCGGGCCGCCCCCTTTTGTTGGCGGCCTTGAGCCCGGCGGGGTCCCTCGAGCAGCCGGGCGGGGGCCCTCGGCGGGGCCCGGCGGCCTCAGCACCCACCGGCGTGCGGGGGCGCCGCCCCCGGTGCCTGACATGGCGGGCCTCGGGAGCGGGTGGGTCCCGGCAGCCCCCGTGGGAGCGGGCAGTGCTGCGGCCCCGGGCCGGGACCGATGGGATCGGGGACGTGGGACCCCGCTGTCAGCCCCCCCCCGCCCGGCCTTCTGACGGTGGGATCCTGCACCGCACGTAGGGTGGAACCGACCAGCCCTTGGAGGAGGGGGAGGGGGACCCCCGGCCGCCCCCCGAGGCCGAGCGTGGTCTCTGGTAGCGGGGAGGCCTCTCACCCCAGGTTCTGCCACCTGAAGGGGTTTGATCCTGTGGTGTGATCTGGGGAGGCTGCTGGGACAGCACAGAGGAGGCTGTTCCGCAAGTTGGGTGCTTACAGGTGTTCCTTTTCTGTTCCAACAGAACTACTGCCATGGCAACCCAAGTGCTGGGACAGTCTGGTGGGAACAGCCTCTTTCCTGGCAGTGCGAATATCGGTATGGCGTTGTCCAATGACATGTATGACTTACACGACCTTTCTAAAGCTGAGCTGGCAGCTCCTCAGCTCATTATGTTGGCCAATGTGGCCTTGACGGGAGAAGTTAATGGCAACTGCTGTGATTACCTGGTTGGAGAAGAGAGGCAAATGGCAGAACTGACAACAGTGGGGGACAGCAACTTCTCTGACAGTGATGGAGAGGGTATGGAAGATACCCAGGCTGCGGAGAGCGACCGTGAGGCACCTGAAAATGTGGAATTAAGCTCTCTTGAAGTTCCTAGTGCGGAAACCCAAGGTGCAGCTGCTTGCCCCCCTCCTAAGACTCCCAGTGTGGACAAAGATGTCTCATTGGAAGCACCGGGTACTCCAGAAAGCACAGAGGACAAGTGTAAGAGCTTGAAGAGCAAGCCGTTTCGTTGTAAGCCTTGCCAGTACGAGGCAGAGTCTGAAGAGGAGTTTGTGCATCATATCAGGGTTCACAGTGCTAAGAAATTCTTTGTGGAAGAAAATGCAGAAAAGCAAGCCCAGGTGAAGGAGTCTGATTCTTGCACCGCAGAAGAGGTGGATTTCTCTAAGGGCCCAATCCGTTGTGATCGTTGTGGCTATAACACTAACAGATATGATCACTATCTGGCTCACTTGAAGCACCACAACAAAGCAGGGGAAAATGAGAGAGTCTACAAGTGTACCATATGCACTTATACTACCGTCAGTGAATATCACTGGAAGAAACACCTAAGAAATCATTTTCCCAGGAAAGTGTATACCTGCTCACAGTGCTCCTATTTTTCAGACAGGAAGAATAATTATATTCAACATATTCGAACTCACACAGGTAAGTCTTTAATCTTCTTTGATTTAAGTGTGGTAAGAATACTGGGAAATGAAGCAAGCCGAGAGTCTTCTATTTGCAAAGTTCATTCCACCCCTGTAAAGCTCTGCGCTCTCTCGTCTCTGTGCTACCAGGTTGTAGCCTCATGGAAGCGTGGATTTGGTTTGAGCTCTGGTCTGCAGTCCTAGAGGACTGAGAAAATATCTCAATATCCAGGGCCCAAAAGGAGATGAAGAGCATCCTATTTAGTAATTTTAAGCTAATTTTTCGAAGAGGGCATGACAAAATGTGCCTGTGATGATTGTCAGGGTCTACAACACGAAAGCCTGATGTACTGTAAAAACAAAACAAGCGTGTTGACAAAAGGTGCCTAAATCCCGTAGGTAGTTTTGAAAACGGTATGTTCAGACTGAGCTGAAACTTGACTAAGTGGTAATTACAGAGAAGAGGGAGCTGATACACACATGTGAAGGAGCCCTCCAGCATCTACCAAGTCAGAATAAGAGTTGAGTAGTGTTCCTAGCGAATTGATTCCTCTTAATATACAGGGGCCTTATTTTTTCTGAGGTCTGCATCACTGTAGTAGCCAGAAGTAGCCACATACTTCTGTTGGCCTATAGGAAGCCCTCGAGGGAGTCTTTGGCCTGATTTCCTGTATTCTCCTAACCTTGGTTTATAACCTCAAGGAAAAGCGTGAGGCCCCTTTCTACTGTGGTTTATACCAAGTGGAATCGGAGGACCTTCGGCATCGCTGCTGTCCTGCAAGCTGGGGCTGCAGGTGGTTTAGGAAATGCCTTGCTTTGTATCAGAGCCTCGCCAGCCTCTCCCGTGGGGATTCCTGAAGCGTACCCAAACTGGAGGCTCCTTTCCAACCGAAGGCCAAAACCGGCAAGGGGAGGTTGCAGCCACATCACCTCTTCGGGCAGTGAGGTACAGTTGCTTTGCCTCCTGATCCCTTTGGTGGAAGCAGGAGGGCAGTTCAGACCTTCCCTGCAGCTTCTCAGAAGCTTTTATTTCCCCCTTGCCAAGGCTTTCTGAGGAGGGGGCAGGCTGGCGAGCCATCTTCTACTCTGCTGACCTGACTCGGTTCCCCTTTATTGTAGGCTGTGCTGGCTGAGCAAAACACTGGGGAATTTCTCCTTTGAAGTCATGTTTTGTCACAGCAGTGACATGAATGGTTCGGAGGCTTCAGTTGAGTTGTCTGCAGCTGTCTGGAAGGGGAGGGCTGGACTCGGGCGGCCTCGGGGCTGGGCTTGAGCTCAAGTGTGCAGAAGTTTGTGTTCGTCAGCATGCTGCAGGATCTGCTTTGACGGGGTTGGGAGAGTCTGCTGGGATTTTTAGTACGTTAAGACATATTCTTCTCTTAACAATAGCCACGTGCTGCTGTTTAGAGAATACCATCAGTTTAAAAATCAGTCCTGCCTAAATACTTTTTTTCCTAAACAAGTAAACAAAGATTATTGTGAGAGGTGTTATGAAAATGGTGTGGTTTATCCTCCAGTTTGTTTTCTTTGTGTGTATCATGGGAGATAACAGGAAAGAGACCAGGTAAAAAGAAGACAAAATAATAGGAGAAAACTAAATAAATCATCCGGGGAACTCATGGCCAAATGTGAACCCATGCTGTGGTACTGGTCTGTTTTACATTTGTCTCGACTTTAAATTCATCCCTGCTTGTGTTTGTACATGACATTAGGTCCCCCCTCTGATCTCTGAAAGCTCTTGTTGAGTTTTACAGGAGCTAACCATGAAAGGATGTTTGCTGAGGAAGTGCTCTGTTGTTGCTGCGTTTGACCAATTTACCAGTGAATTGTATTAAAATAAAAAAAAAATCAAGGATGTTAAACTACGTAGGGTATTGTCCAGTTCCTCTTTTCTCCTTTAAAAATAGTGGTGCAGTCAAGGTTTCTGGTTCTTTGGCTTGCCATGTCTTTTCATTGTTTTAATTAAGCTGAAATGAGTGATTATGATTTCAGCATTTCTTAGTCCACCCTGGTAGTTGTTTCTTTGCTAGCTCTTACTTAAAAGTGAAGATCTTTTAGCCAGTTCTCACTTGATAAAAATCTTTCAAGTATGTCACTAGACTCATTTAGGAACGTGCCTTGTTTCCAGTAACATTGATTTTTGTGGGGGAGAGTGTTAAGTCTAAAGGCAGAGTATCAGAAGAATGAATAAGGTACTGGCAGGTATATTTCTACACCAGGCTGAACGTTTCTGCTGGTATTAATGTGTAATCAGTTGCCTTAAAAAAATACAAACAGAACCACAACACACAAAAAACCCACCCCCAAACAACCAACCAACCCAGCCCGCAAAAAACTAGAAAAAACACCCACAGATATTTTTTAGTCAAAAGTATTTGCAGGCTGTTAACATAACAGCACTTAATTCAGTAAAAACTCTCTGAATAATACTAAAATATCTGCAGATTATAGTTTTCATTTAAAGCTTAAGAAAAATATTTGTTGGAAAAAAGATGAGAGGGATACACATACATAACTGCATTTTCTTTCTATTTTATGGGTTCAGAATGTTAAGAAGGAAGTTGGAATTGTTTGTTTCTTTAGTTTCCTGGCTGCTAATAGGTTAAATAATTTTGGATAGATACTTTTTTCTCTCTCCTGTTTTTTGTACTTCACCTGCTTATTTTTTTTTCCTGTGTGGGAAATGCCTCCTTGCAGGTAATTGGATTCTTCTGTGTCTGAGCCATCATCCAGTTTTCTGAAACACTGACTCTGTACAGAGTGCAGTTTTCATAGGATCAAATGTGCTGCTGGAGAAGGGTAGTCTCAGTTTTCTCCCCCTGTCCTGGGACTGGTTGATTCAGCTTACTAAAATGGCAGTAAAATATTCCTTTCCTCTTCCCCAGGTTGGTTTTCTGCTGGTTAGTGAACTGAATCGACTTCCTAAGGACACATAAAAATGCCAGAGCGCACGCCCAGGAGGGCTGCCTTCTAGTACCTTGCATGGTGGGAGAAATACTGATCCTTGCCATGTTTGGGGACCGCGGGGAGGCCAGCAGAGGTTTATCTGCTTGCCTGTTGCTTGCCTGTTGCTTGCATCCATGTTGGAAAGCAGGTGTCCATGAACCTGCCCTGTACTGGTAGATAACCTTGAAGCTTATGACAGTGCTTGTGTGGCAGGCTGCTGACAAATGTGGGGGACCTATGGCGGAGGGGTGGTCTAAGGACCCTGCAGATGGTCATAAGCTTGGGGAGAGCTACATCTGGAGGAGCCTCTCTGCTGCCCAGGAGGGGGTGGATGGAGATGTTCAGGCCCATCCCTTCCTTTGCTGATGGGGCAGAAAGGAACCTTTGTGTCAGGGACAGATCTACCTGGGCTCGATTGCGTTCGTTAGACGTGTTAGACCAAGTTTTGACTTGATTTATCCCATCAACTATCCACACTGCTGATCCTGGAACCGTACTATGTGCAAGACAGCGCAGCATTGTTCTCAATTTCTTCCATTTAACTTGTTAGAAGCATTTTCTAGAAAACTTAATTGAAAATAATCTGCAAGGCTATATAAATAAGACATCTACTTCAGGCAGTCCCAGTGTTCAGTGCCTAGCTTTGGGCTGTCATTTTTATTTATTTATTTTGGTTGTCATAGGGGATCTTTCTTGCTTGCCACTGTGTTGGAAGTTTGATGGAAGCAGTTTCATTTCAAGCAGACAGAACTTTTAATAGAATTACAAGAAAAGCTTTATAAAGAGATGGTCTTAAACTTGTTCACTGATATCAGTCTGCCTGTTCATTTACATAGAGTTAAGTGCCTGCTTAAGGTTTTGCTAGGTTGGAGCTTATTCTTTTAAGTGTCTTGTGGAGAGAGATTTTTTTGGTGTCTTATTTGCATATAATGAGTCTGTAAAATTACAATAAAAATCCTTTGGGGAATAGCATTTTATAAAACAGCCCTTATAATGGTAGCCAGGCATTTAATTCCCAAGTGGCAATAGCACATTTTAAACTAGCTGCATTCATCATGCTTTGAATCTAGTAGTGTTTTGTTGCTGTACCTTATATAAAATACCTAGAAGGAAGCCTTTTTCACATTCCTAAAGTCGTAGGTAACTTCAAATGTATGAAATTTCAGGTAATGGGAAGAAGACATGACTGAATATTCCAGGACCTTTGGTCACATTTACAGATTGTAAGGAGTCATTTAAAAACAAAACCATTTCTTTATGGTTAACAAAAGGCCTACCCCTCCCTTGCACATGACTTAATCTTATTGTGTGTATTGCACCAATCTCCTACCTTGTTTTAACTGGAAAGGGGGGCGGTATGGTTGTTAGGGTGAATTTACCTTTAAATTGCTGATCTAATCAAGAATAGTCTAAATGTTTGATGGAAGGAAGAAATGTGGGATTAGTCTGCATTACAAAGACTGCTTCTACTGCTATTTTGGCAAAGGCCTGCAGCGGAGCCTCTCATCACATACTGGCAGATGAAGGTCTTTGCTGATGCAGGTGGAGCTGTGCCTCTGAAAGTGAACAAACAGCCTGTATGCAGGGCGTTTGCTGAGGTCCAGGTCTCAGTGACGACGAGAGCATGGTGATTGTGTGCTTCAACTGATGTAGCAAAATACTGTAGTGTCGTTCTGACTATGACTTGAATAAATACTACAACCAAGTAACTTACTTTTTTCTTCCCAGCTTCATTCCCCTCTTCTGTTGGGAGTATCCACCTGAGACTAAAAAGTGCTTTTACAACTTGCAGTGGAGACAAGGCAGGCTAGATCTCTCAGCTGTGCTAGCAGTTTGAGGCAAACATCCCTGGTACTTATCTGGACCTGCCTAACAGACGTTAATTCTAAAACTAACTGCCTTTATTTGGGGTTTGTCTTCACTTGAAAAGGATTTTCAAGTGTCATTGTACTGCTGGTTACACGAGCTAACTGTCCCTTGTGGAGACCTAATTTATGACAGGTTAGTTTCCATTAGTTCTCCAGAAACAATAACTCTGCAGGCAGAGGGATTTGGGTCTTCAAAATAAATGTTGCTGCTACGCTTGAGCTTTTGCTAGCAGCATAGTTTCACTGAGCAGAGCATCATGCTTTTTCATGCTCCAAGCTAGTTTCAGGTTGCCAATAAAACTTTGGAACTAGAGACCCTGTCTCTATCTGCACTTGTGTTCTGGCAAATGCAGGTTTGTGCTGAATGGATGGTTATTCCCCATCTTAATCCAAATTAAACATGGAGGTTTCAGGTAAGGTGTTAAGTGAAGCAAGAACATACCTGGTTTCTTACAGGGTCTGTATCTTTTGTGCATCCTCTGAGTGGTGGGACAAAATACTGTAGGAAAGTTGGCTCTGGTGGCTTAGGGCTTCCTAAAGGTGGCTGTCATCATCACCTTTTGCCTGAGGTTACTGTCTGACTCCAGACGGACACGAGGATATGCCTCTCTCATATTCTGCCCCTTCACTACCCTTGTTCGTAAGGCATGACACATTGCACTGGTCCAACGCAGGTATATGCTTCTCACTGTGTCCCTTTGCTGAGAGATAATGTGCCCTCAAGTACAACTCGGGGATCTGCGACAGCCTCGTGTGTATGGCTCGGTAACCAAGTTTGGGAATCAGCTGTGTTTCAGTAACTAATTTGCTGTTTGTTTTTGCAGGAGAGCGACCCTATCAATGTGCTATGTGTCCTTATTCCAGCTCTCAGAAGACCCATTTAACCAGGCACATGCGCACCCACTCAGGTTGGTAAGGGGTGGCAGCAGCATGACTCAGGAAAAGGGGGTGGTTCACAAAATCACGGCATGGCTGAGGTTGGAAGGGACCCCTGGAGGTCATCTGCTTCAGCCCCCCTGCTCAAGCAGGGCCACTTATTGCAGGCTGCCCAGTTCTGCATGAGGGGTCATCTCATCCAGGGTGGCCTGAACTCCTATTTAACAGATTATCTTTACCTGCTAAGGAAGTGCTAAGTGTCACTAATAAAATGTCATTAATAAAATATCTCTTTCTTTCCCTTTTACTCTCTGAGATGTATTCTGAGGTTCACAGGTCTGCTCTAGTAGTCCTAGTAATGTAGTAGCAAATACAACATTGGGATGATACAGGAGCAGATTCTTATCTTCTGTCTGCTGCCATAACTCAGTTCCAATCAACGAAGCTGGAAAAATGTTGAGCAGCTGAGAGTCTTCCCTGTGATGTCTGCGATCTCATCCAGGGGCTCTGAGGGAAACGTAGCTTTTGCTTAGTATTACAGAAAGATGCAAAATAGTGTCTGCTTATGGCAAGGAGACACAGAGGAGAAAAGAGCAAACAGAGGGGGTTCACAAGCAACTCAGTCTTGTGACACTAAAAGCCAAATTAGCAATTTTTGCTAGCCTTTATTTCCCATTACTGGTCATAAGCTGTGGCGTTACAAACATATCCTGCTCTCTTTCTCTTGCAGATCTCTTTTTGAATGGTTTAATAGCATTTTTGTGAGTTGTAACAGCATAGGCATGCTAACACAAGCACAGTTGTCGTTTGTGACCCTCCTAGGGGACCTCAGGTTGATCTCAACCTATGCTTTTGGTTTACTAATAATCTGAATTGACCAGACCTAGATGAATTCCTAATCCTAGAAAACAGTAGTGAAAGTCTCCTGAATGGTAATTCTTTCAGTTTCAATAGATGGGACTTTTAAGTGAAACCAGAAAGCTGGCACTTTTAACTGTAGTGGAGGAGGGGGTTGGACCCATTAAAAATAGCCAGCTTTAAAATGACATGCCAGTATTTTGGTTTGAGAATATTGTGAATGAAATATTCCACTTCCAGAAACAAAAATAATTTTTGGCTGAATCTCTGGGCTAAATGTGAATTTGCAAATTATTTGGTCAGTACTGAGCCTTGGAAATCATTTCATGAATATCTTAGATCTCCCCTTGTCTGTACAAGGAAGTCACCAGTCCAAAGGAGGTGAGGAGTAGGATCTGTCCTTGGCCCTTAGAGATCTGGGAGGGAGGGCGTGAGCTGTGCTGACAGAAGTGGGAGTGCACATGGGACTCTTGCTATCAGGGGTGTTTTATTAATAGCTCTCATAGCTTCTATTGCATGTCTTGCCACATTGCCCCGGCAGCTGAACCTTTTCTGTGGCAATTTCTGGACTCCTGCAGTTCACAGGCTGGCCTTTTAAGGCAAACTGGTGCTGGAGCTTTCTTCAAATGTCAGACAGTGAACGACAGTGGTTTAGAGCCTACTTCACAACTGCAGCTGTGTTGTTAGCCATCTTGATACGTGTCCTTTCCACTTGTGCAGCAAAACCCCTGGATTAAAAGGGTGTGATGAACACAAAGCTCTTAACATAAAACCTTTGAGTTACACCGTTGCAGCCAGCTCTGAGCACTCTGCTTGTTCAAGTGCATGTAAGAGAGAGGCTGTTCTTGTCTGTGTAACATGGAACTGTTCCTTGAAGTGTAGTCAATAAAAATCCATACTTGCGAGAGGGATGACCAGTGAAGCACATCAAGCTTAAACTTGTGCAAAATATCTCCAGGAAGTGAAGGGAAAAAGGAAAGAAGATAGTCTGAAGATGATAGGGAATTAAACTAACCCTTCTTTAAATAATGAAAAAATGCAGCAGGCAGACATGAAATCATCTAGAGACTTAAAGAAGTGTCCCCAACCTTTCTGCCAGGGAGGAAGCACAGCTTTTTATAAAGCTTGTGAGGGCGTTGCACATCAGCCATGCGGCTAACACACCGAAACAGACACCACAGTCACAGTGACTTCATCTTCAGTGCAGGCTGCTCCGGGCTCCTGAGTCATGCTGCAGAGGAACAGCGTGAATATGGGCAGGGATGGGAGAAGTACTATTGTACCGTGAGCAGAAGGGGCTGGAGTGGATTTTCAATGTATTTAAGGAAGTGGCATGCGTTAGTTTTGCAGGTCAGTTTTGAGATGCTGGTTCAGAGCTTGGGAGCATCCCAAGTTCCTTAGCTGAATTTGCACACGCACAGATGTTCTCAAAGTATTTCTGGACTTGAGTTGTTGCACTAGAAGTGTTTTTCCTATTTGTTTTGATGTGTAAATGGGAAGCCACTTCTGCTGCAGCAGCATGCACTAAGCAGAACGTTTCAGGAACACTTCTGCAAGAGTCATTGCTAAACTGTAAATGCAGATTGCAGTAGCAACATGATGGCTTTGGGCTGCAGCTGGTTGGCTTGGCAAGAGTAACCTGCAGCCAGTACGTCATGTGTTTGAGACACCGTAAGAGTGAAGTGAATTATGAGAGGTAAAGATCATCTGAGCAGTGTGTCCTTTTCACGTGCTTTGGGTTTTGCTAGCGTTTTTCCCCCCTTATTTCCTTTTCAATGCAAACATGAAGTATACTAAATCTGTGTAAAGTTGGACTTTTTTGAAATGTTTGTGTGAAACTGCTATTCATCACATGTTAACATTTCCATTTTTCTACAATGCATTCAATGGACCAGTTGGGTATGGATTCCATTTGCTAATATTACTGTAGAGAGATCTCTGCCGGTATGTATGCATAGCCAGAACCTGTGACGTTGTTACTGCTTGTTTGGTTTTGGATCCCCTTCCTCCCAACCCTTGCCCCTTCTCTCTCTTTTTTTTTTTTTTTTTTTGTATTTTGTTCTTGGTGTCTTGTGAATGTGTTTGTGACTCGTGGATTTCTTATGTTGATTTTACTTAATTTTAAAGGCGCATGGATAATTTTTTCTTTTTGAGTTTCATATTTCTGTATTTGTATTAGCGGGAAGCGATTCCCCCCCACCCCCGACCCCCCATGCTTAATAATCACCATCATTCCCTTCCGCCCTTCCTTCCTTAGGTGAGAAGCCGTTCAAATGTGATCAGTGCAGCTATGTGGCCTCAAACCAGCATGAAGTAACTCGTCACGCAAGGCAGGTTCACAATGGGCCGAAGCCTCTGACTTGCCCGCACTGTGACTACAAAACAGCTGACCGCAGCAATTTCAAAAAGCACGTTGAGCTCCACGTCAATCCGCGCCAGTTCCTCTGTCCTGTTTGTGATTACGCAGCGTCTAAAAAATGTAACCTGCAGTATCACATCAAATCCAGGCATCCCGATTGTTCTGACATCACCATGGATGTTTCAAAGGTGAAGCTACGGACAAAAAAGAGTGAAGCTGACTTTTCTGAAAGCGTTAATGACAAAGCGGAGAAGGAACAAACAAAAGGGGATCCAGCTGCAAAGAAAACTGAGAAAATTGTGAAAGTGGAGAAAAAAGATAATGTGGCAAAGGAAAAGAAGCCCGCGAGCAATGTTTCTGCAGGCCAGGTGACAACCAGAAGTCGGAAATCGGCTTCGGAAAACAAGGAGGTGGATATTAAAACTGAGAAAAATACTGAGAAAACATGTAAAACAAAGAAGATCAAAAGAAAGGCAGAGGCTGAACTAACTTCCTCAAAGCAAGAGCCTGCAAATGATACCTCAGCAGTAACGAAAAAGAAAAAGAAAGTGGAAACTAAACCCAGGGACTGCCAGGAAGCTCAGAAAAGTGATGTTGTACCGGAGGAGGAGCCTAAAAAGCAAAATTCTTGCCTCAAGAAAAACAGAAAAAAGAAAGCTCTGAAAAATAAGCACAGTAAGAAAAGCAGTAAACTCAATCAGGAGAAGATCGAGGATGAGGAGATGCCAGATGAGTGTCCTGTCCCAGGAGAGGATGGATGTGTGAAGCCTGATGCTGAGAGCAGCGACCAGAAGGAGCAAGATCCCACTGACACAGCAGCATTAAGCAATGATGGTGGCCATGCTCTCAAGGGGGAGAGCACCGAGCCCAAAGGAAGCTGCATACAAGACCCAGGGCAGCTTTGTCTGCTGGCTCAGGATGCAAACACAGAAGCTGAGGTAGAGGACCAAGAAATGCCTGCTGCAGCAGGAGACAGCGAAGACACTGTTGGTGAAAAGGAGGAGAGAAAGGTGGACAGAGGGGAAGACGCTTGCCCCGAGGAATCTTCCCATGCAATGTCTTATGAAAAAAACTTGGATGTGCCCATGGATGTGGTACCAGATCTGGCGCCTGAGAAGGAGCCAGAGGAAACCTGTGTGGCAGAAACTGTGAGTAACTCAGAGCCAATGGACCTGACCAAGACATGCCTGCCAGCGACAGGGCCAACAGGAGACGCCGTGCCAGCACCTGCGCCCCCAGAAGGATGCACGCAAAGCCCTAAAGTAGCTCTGGCCTTATCATCTCCGGATAACACAGCAGTGAATGAATCTCAGGAAATGGAGGAGGACGAGGGCATCCATAGCCACGAAGGCAGCGACATAAGTGACAACATATCAGAAGGAAGTGATGACTCGGGGTTAAACGGCACTCGCTCCGTACAAGAGGAAACAAGTCCAAAGACATCACAAGGGGCTGCAAACACTACAGTGGCCAGGGAGAACTATGTGTGCATTTTTTGTGACCGCTCGTTTAAAAAGGAAGGTGAATACAGCAAGCACCTCAATCGCCACTTAGTCAACGTGTATTATCTGGAGAAGGCGACAAAAGGGCAGGAGTAGAAATAGTTGTGATTTGGGGGAATCTTTTTTTTGTAAGATCTTATACAGCTTATGTACAGATATTGTAGATTTTTTTTTTTTTTTTTAAAGCACGGTTTGCTTTAGTGTCTGCATTGGTTTGTTAGGTTTTTGTTGTTGTTGTTGGTTGGTTTTTTTTAAGTTGAAAATATTTTTTGACTTTTTGTGTAATGGTGAACTCATTCACTATTGGATCTCTTCATTAGAGAAGGCAGGTAGGGTGTATGAGGCTGTCTCCTGTAAAGTCAGCGTAAGCTTCTAGTCTATTAGCTTATGTTATATATTTTTAGGAGCAAGACTGTAGCTACCAATACACAAGTTGGATGTTATTAGAGCCATTGGCATTAGTTGCTTTTTGTTCTAGCAGCCAACTCCTCCTCTCTCTCCCCTCTTCCTTCCCCCCCCTCCCCTTTTTTTTTGTTCTTCTCAATATGTCTTGATGTTCAAAGTGTTAAACTACTTGATGGTTTTTCTACCAGGAAGATAGCTTCTATTACATAAAAGAGCACTTTGTAAAACAAATCAAAGTTGGCTAGTGATGAACATAACTGTTTAAGATAATTATAATTGTGAACGTGCATTTCAGATCCCCTAAGCGTGAATGGTGAGCCAAAATTTAGGAGTAGTCCTTCCAACTTTTGATTGGAGAACCTCTGTCTTGATTAATATCTTAATGACTATGATACGTAATTGGCTTTGTTGTGGGGGAGCAAGTTTGTTATTTTTAATTTCGGGTTGTTTTTTTTGATTGTGCTTTAAGGGCTTAAAATATTGCACATTGTTTTTGATTTTTACCTATGCAGTTTAATCCTTTAGGAATAGCGCTTGTGCAGTACGTGTACACTTTATATATGCATGTTTGGTTTTGTTTGTGTAAGTTGTTTTTTTATTTGGAAACATTCAGATTTGTTGCTTACCATGGGACAGTTTCCTGTTACAGTTTCCTGTGATGCTCTTTACCCCAGACTTTTCTTGTTTTCCTGAGGTATTATTAGGTGTGCATGAAGTTGCTGAAATTATGAAGTGCTTGGCTATATATTTTTGACTGGCTTTAAAATTGTATTGTTCTTGAGCAAAAGGGTACCAATGCAATTTCAAAACAGTATTTTATAGGATTTTTTTGTGATGGAAATGCCACGCCACTTCTGCTATTTCGAATACACATACAAAGTAATAAATTCTAATTTATAATTTGGAATCACCAAACAGGAAAATACTCACTCTCAATGGAAATGGTCTGCAGATTCTGCAAGTCCAGATGATTTCTTTTTTTCCCTCCCCTTTTCATTTCAGTCCAACTTCATGATCTTAAAAAAAATAAAATGGTAGCACTGATATAAGTATGGTTCATCAAAGTCTAACATCTCCCACACCAAAAAAAAATCCCAAATAAAAATACTCCAACTGGTAAGCAACAAACCTGGCATTAAAAACTGTAGGAATTCCTGCTCCGTATTCATTCAAGTTGCATTTAATAAAACCATCCTGCTTCCATGCAGAGAGAAACACATAAGTGATCAGATTATCATCTCAGGTCTACATGCCATACCAGGAGTTTTTAATTCCGACGAGATTTAATTTCTGGCACAAACACCAGAGAGACTGCATACGCACTGCTTGTAGCCAACCAGCGGCAAAATCTAAACAAAGTCCAAGCCAGCGGGGACAAAGCAAAACCCTCCGGTCCCATCTCTGCACTCTTCTGACTGTCATTAGCTGCCTGTTCAGTGGTAGCAGTCGGGGGCAGCTTCTGTGGTCGTCACCTCCAAAGAAGCAAATGGGGAGGCAAGTGCTGTTTGGCGAGTGGAGTTGAGGAGCTTGGACAGTATTTGTCAGAGCACTTCATGGCAAAGACTCTCAATGTAAGCTCTGGAATAAACCCCGTTCTTCTCTGCGTGTCCCCGCATCATCTTGCCCTCCAAACAAACCCACTGCCTTGAATGAATAGAGAGCAACGATGCTACATTGCTTCTGCTTTTGGGAGAGATTGGTAATAGGAGGCCAAAGATTTGAGAGGGAAGGCATCCCTCGTGGCAGAAATAAATTGTATAATGTATAGTGAGTTTTTGTTTGCTTAGATAGTGTTCAATCCTTACCTTGGCTGCGACAATCATTGTCAACTGAAGATCAAGTTGCAACTATATTTATGTTAAACATTAAGAAAATAAACCTAGTTGAACTGTTTTCCTAAACAACCAGTTGTAATAGTCTTAGATGTATTTTTTTTTCTTCATAATAGTGTTTCCTTTATATATAAATGTTGCTACCGTTTGTGAGCAGTGTAAGCAGATGCTGAGAATTCCAGTACTGCGTAGAGGTTTTATAGCTCCCTTCGTATCCTTGCGAAGAGCCTTTGCCATCGTGTGAAAGACTTCAAGGACTTTAGCTATGTGGATAAATAAATTTATGGACTGGCCTGATAATTTTTCTGGTTTGTTTCTAAATGAAAGTAACGGTGTTGACTGACTTTTATCTCTCTATGAGATAAAAACAAAGATGTGGTTCTCTGCGATACTCTGCTGCACATTTCTGGGAAGTGGTCAAGGTTTCAATGCTCGATCTGACAAGAACTCTTTGAAGACGACAGTCGGCTCCTGTTCGGCACTGTTTCTTACCACCACATTAGAAACTGAAAATAAATTATTAACACATTAAGAAGAAGAAAAGTTGATTCTTTCTTTCTGAGACCCATCAGCAATGTCCCAAAATACCTAATGTGGGTGCAGAACTGTGTTGGAATTCTCTGCTTGGTTAAGACCAAGGTTTGGGAGTATGTTATGGTAAAGCAGCAAGGATGTAATGCATTACGTGTTCCTAAAATGTTAGACATTGCTAATATTGAGTGTTTGAGGAGGGGTGCAGGTCAGGTAACCCACCATATACGGTGGTCTTACATTGCTGTATGTCCCTTTAAACAATGCGTTGTGGTTTTCATTTGTTTTTTTTTTTTTTTTTTTGTCTTTTTCAATATTCTTAAATTATTTTGTGTTGGTTTTGCCAATGCTAGCATTGTTTGTGTTTCTTGGCAATAATACCTGTACGAGTGTTCAACCTCTGATAGGAGGTTGGAAGGATTAGCACAACGATACCCTTACGCTGCCAGCCCTTGGTTGAGCAACGTGATGTTTTGGGCTTTTGCTGTATGAATCTATACGCTCAAAGTAACTGCCCTGAGAAATGATCTCGAAGTGGGTAGCTAGGCATTAATAATCCATGGTGTTGGAATTGCTGTTTCTGGATTTTGATGATCTAGACTGGAACTTTAGTCGTTTAAAGAAAAAGAATGTTTAACAACTGACAGGCCAGTTAAGATACGGTAACGTCATTGATTTCAACAGATGTAATGGATTTCAACAGAGTAAATGTAGCTGAAAGGTATTAAATCAAATTCAAGGGTTTTCTTGAATGTCAGTTGTGTAGATATGTGGCGTGCATACAATATTAACAGAATCCAAATAACTAATGGAATTGTTTTATGTGTACATATGTTTTTCCCTCTCTAAAATTACACTAGCTAACAAACTTTTGTGAGCTGGCATGGAAACGTGTTTATGATGTTTAGTTGCACCATGTTTGATGCTTTTTACAGTGCAATACTTGTATTCTCTGAATTAAACCAAAGGTAATTTTTTTTTTCATGCTCTCTCTACTGTAGTGCATGACAGTCTTTTCTACATTTGTAATAGATGTAATACAAGCCAGATCATACATCCTGTTTTTACCTAAAACATGTATAAGAAGTCTTTTGTCCAAAATGTAGTATAAAGTTAAACTAAATTGCATTATATTAACCCTTACAAGTGTATTTTCCTAAGCATAGTTATGATTAAATAAACTTTATTAAGGAACTTGCAGCTTCTATCTCCCAGTTATTAATGGCTATGAAAGCCGTTCGTAACGCAAGGCAGGAGCAGTGCAAGCACCGTCGACAGAGCTCTTCACGACCTCAAGCCACCAGGGACAACGGCACCAGAAAATACGTTCTTTTTCCATTTCATCATATTCGTGTTCAGTTCCCTGCCCGCTTCAGTGAGGGCAGGGCACAAGGTGGGAGATGCACACATACGGAGGAGATTCACGCTTAACGCTGGACCTGCCTCTAACTTGGCAGGACAGGCCCGATGGGCCTGGAAGGCATATTCCCTGCCACGAGAGAAGAAATGCAACCTGATGGAAGCTGCGGATTTTAAATTTGAGTATCAGAGGTAATACAGGTGGCAATTCCTCCTGCATTCCATACAGGTCTCTGGTGCTGTCTCATGTGGGGAACTGACAGTCACCCATCATCCCTGTGGCTATGATGCTGACTATATGGTTACTGGAAATGTCTTGAGGGCTGTGGAGTCCGGCATGGCCTGCAAGGGTGACTTTTCATCTCTCTGCCAGCCTGGCCCTTATTGAAAACCTGGGCTGGATAAGCCCATGATGCTAACCTGCCTGCTAGGGCTTGGTCATTCTTACCTCCTACTAACGCAGAACAATTCCTTTTTGCCAAGAGATCAAGGCAAATGACATTTGATGAACTTGTGGGGATAATTGTATATGCAGCTGCTGCAGCTTTGAACAATTTGGGATGCTCCTCAAAGCACAAGAACCAAACTTTTGTCTTTTCCGATTAAATATTTTCTCATAAATGATGTCCTGCAAGAGTCATCTGAGTCTGTCGGTGGGAATTTGGGCTCCTGAGCCGAGCGGTTAGTAGTCCAGCAGCAAAGAGCAGGCTGCACCGCTACCATGGGACATAGCCTTGGAGAGCTGCGGGGCGGCAGGGGCTGGCATCCTCTGGGTAAGGGGCAGGTTTGGGCTTGCTGCCCTCAAAGTCTTGTAGCCAGTGTATACGCAGTTTGTGGTAACGCCGGTGTAAGGAGCAGGAACAGGAGTGGTACCCGAGCCTGCCCAGGGGCTGCAAGGGGGTGCTCTGGGAGCGTGGCATGGAGCCGGCAGGGTCTGGGCACCTGTGTGCCTCTGCCTGTGCTGTGTGAGTTAATGATTTCAAGGGGGATCGATAGAGGAGGCCCTGCCCTTTGCACCACCAGCTAGTGCTGCCCCCCAACCCTGGGAAGGTGTCCTGGGGACAAGGTAGATGAAATGACAGAACATGAGTGGGTTGGCAATGTGAGAAACCATTTTCCCCTAAACCTGCAGTCAGGTCATCCTTATCTTTGACTGGCTCCTTGCACCTTGGTGGAAAAACCTGCTAGTTTTTCCTGCTAGAAAAGCATGATAAAACCTGCTAGGCTGAGAAAATTCCTTAGAAGCTGCTTTATGCTAAGTTGTTTTTTTTACAGAACTGGGTAGCTGAGCATAAGTGCATGGCTCCGTGGTACCTTGCAGGCCAGCGTGAGCTCCTGCCCGCACACCGAGATGCCCAAAAGGTGAGTTAGCCCAAGTGGGGGATGACTTAGCTTCCTGCTGGCCATTTGTATGGGGACAGAGCAAGCTCATGTCTTAATTCAGTTGCCTTACTCGGGCTTTGCTGGTGCACTGAAGGAACCCAAACGCTCATTTCCTGATTTTGGTTTGGTGGTTGGGTTTTGTCTGTTTTTAAAGCTTACCTACGCTGACACAAGTGGCTTTACCTTGTTCATGTATAACCTATACATAGGAAAAGGTAATTCTAGAAGGACAAAACCCTTCCCTTGACCAGGTTGTATTTTTAAGCTTGGTAAATTCAGTTCCCTGCATCTCCCTCCTTTGCTGGAAGCACCAGACTTGCAGCAAGGCAATGTCCTGGCAGTGCTCTGGCACCCTTGGGCTCGAGCCAGGTGGCTGAAGCTGTCCCTTGCCCACGGGCTGGCGGACGGGGTCTCCTTTCGTTCTGTAGAGGTCAGAGCACTCAAAGTGCTGTCATCTGCAGCAGAGGCCGTGCTGGAGGTGAGGGGACAGATGAGGTTTGTGGCTGGGTTTCTTTCCATCAGAAACAGATCAAGGCAAGTTGGGGCAGAAAGTTGAGTGGGAAGATGGTGACCGGTCCCTTGGTGGGGATGCGGGGGACAGGGACATCGGCAGCACCCTGGCTGGTTGCAAAGCGGCAGGACCACCTCCCGAGGGCTGGCGCAGGCGCCTGCTGCCTTCAGCAGGGACTCAGGTGGGGGAAACTGCCAAGGGGCAGTCTTTTTTTAAGTGGAGGTTTCAGGAGGGCACGCTTGCAGCATGGCACCGAACAGGCAGCTGGGGCTGTGCAGGCACACAGCCTGTGCTCAGGCACGCTCCCCGGCCAGCACACGGGCAGCGCAGCAGATGCTCGCCTGCCCTCTCATCCGGCCTGGATGTTTGCACTCTTTTTTTTTTCTTCAGCATCTCTGAGCCCTGCAATCATGGGAAAAAAAAAACCACAAAGAAAGCTGAGCTCCTTTCCCGTCGCTGTGCTGGGTGTCCTGGTTTTAATAAAGGTCACACATGCTGCCCTACTCCTTCCAAAAGGCACTAAGCCGTGGGTCTGCTCAGAGTTGGCCAGAATAACCCTGATTGTTTGGGGGCTTTTTTTATCTTTTTCTTCTTCTCCTCTTTCTTGATTTGGTGCTGCCTGGTGAGGCTGGACTGGAGATCTGAGGCACAGAATAACTCAAAGATGCAGCCACAGCCACACTGTGGCACCCAATATGTGGCATGGGACATAACCACCAACTCGTCTTCAACAGCAGCTCGTCAAGAATTCGCCCCGGTGTTTCAGGACACCGCTAGCTGACCTGCACGGACACAAGTCTCCTCTGCCACCAGAGGAACCGCTGGGACAGGTCAGGTCAATGCACCACCAAGACACGGCCCCACCATCAAGTTTCTCCTCCAGCACCAGTCATGTTGGGCAACCCCCAGCACAGTTTAGCTACAAGACCAATGAAGACAGTTGCTGGTGAGGGGAGTTTATGGGCAATTACAAGCTGTGAATCACAGGAAACTCAGCAGGAAGCAGATGCTTGAAACTTCTGGTCCATTAGGCTCGCAGCCCAATGCACCTCTCACCTATTTTGGGAGTGTTAACAGTGGGCAAAATTTTAGAATTTACATGGGAGTTGTTCTGCTCTTGCCATGAAAAACAGACACCATTTCCCCAGGCTGGGAGTCCCCTGCCACGAGCATCTCCAAAAAGAGAATACCCACCGGGCAGGGAAAGGAAGCCGCTTTTTTTTTTTTTCTTTGGTTTTTTTTTTTTTTTTTTTTTTTTTGGGTAAACTGGTGCCACATGGGATGCGTGCCAAAGCTAACCAACCCACGGGCTCCCAGCTGCGGCGGCACGTCCTTGCTTGCAGCGCAGTGGGGAGGTGCAGCCCTCCCTTGCCTGGCCCGGTTCCGCACGCCGCGCTGCCCCGCTCCAGCCCAGCTCTGCGCTTGGCCAGGAAGCTGGGGAGCATCCCCCCCTCCGGCTACACAAACACCCCCGGGTGCTGCCACACAACCCCACACACACACCGGCTCAAAGGCATTGCCAGCCAGCTGTAGCTGTTAGACGTTCAAATCTGTCCTTCTGTAGGATTTTACCTGTATTTTAACGACCCCAGCCTAAGCCATGAGCTGGGTTTTTTGTGCAGTTCTCCAAAACATGGAGCAGTGCTGCCTCGTTACACTCTTCTGGAGCAGCTACAAGTGGTTGCACCCCGCTGGTGTGCACTGGGACACCCATGAAGAGCAGACCTTCCAAGGGGGCTGGACCTTCTCAGCCCTTTCCTTATGCCTCAGTTTTGTGCACAGACTCAAACCACCTTTGCTTTTGGCTCCTGTTCTAAAATGAAATTAGCCGTTGTCCACAGGCATGGCAAAAATTGTCTTACCTTTCAGGCTGTCTGGCATAAACCAGACATGAACCCTCCCTTTGAGAAGCATTTCCAAGCTGGTCTTCAGCTCTGCTGTAATTCAGCCCTGGGAGCTCATAAAAGGCACGTCTATGCTTTCAATGAGGCACTAATTGCTTCCACATTACAACCTCCTACATGCTGAGATTTAGCATCTGTCTGGAGCACCCATGTTTGTTCCCAGCTGGGGCTGCTGCTGGCTTGATGCTGCTCTCGTGGCATGGCGCAGCCTTTGCGAAAGCCCTCCAACACCTGCCCAACGCCGAGCTCCTGCGCTGCCCCAGCTCCCCGCTTGCACCTACGGCTTGGACACAAAAGGATGCTGGGCACAGGAATCATGCAAGCCTTTTCTCCTCGGTACATCTCCAGCACCCCCTGATCCCACCCATCCTCGTGAAAAGGCTTTTTTTTTTTCCTGAAAAAAACAGGGGACCTGCTACAACAATCTCTTGCCTTGTCTGCAATTTTTCACATCCAGCCCCTGGTCTGAGGACCACCACCGCTGTAACAGAGGCAGGTCTTCCAGTTACTCGTTCTGCGTGCAGAGCTGTTTGCCTTTCATGCCGTGTCTTTCCCAGATGTACAGCGGCGCGGGAATGTTATGGGGATGCCTGGTTTGGATTTGTCAAGCTAGTTTGAACAGACCGCAGCCAGACCCTTTTCCTGCCTCCCAGTTTAGCTGAGAGTGCCGTGCCTCTTCCCGTGCCTGCTTTCCTAGGGCTGCCCCGCACAACCCCAACAAATGAGGAGGTCCAAACTTCTGCTTTCCAGCGTTTTCTCCCATGCCTCCCACCCCCCTGTTCAATCAAGCATGTTACCGGCACAAGACAGGTTCTCCTCAAAGAACAAACATTGTGTATCTGTGTGACAAAGTAAAAACCGATGTCTGTGGTTAGCTCTGGCTGGAAATGTCATTTTTGGCAGCAAGATGGGGCTAGTGCCGGGATTCTGCAGGCTGAGACAGCAGTTGAGCTGTCTCAGCATGGCTGCAGTGCAGGACGGTGAAGAGGCATCTTTAAGCATCGTTCAGACTAAAGCAACTTCTCCAGCCCAGGCTCCACACCCACAGAGGAGCACACAGAGACAGTGGTGGGAGGGGAAGCCCAAATAATGCCCTGCCAGGCTACTCCCAGGCCCACCATCAGGGCCATCAGCCCAGCAAAGGCCCACCTGCACAAGCCTAGAGCTGCACAGGGGCACACTGGTAGACAGAACCCAACTGAAGGACACATGAGGAGTGAACACCTCACCTGGGGCCCTTTCAGGGCTGTGTTTGCAGAGCCATCAGCCCCTCTGTCCAGGGGTGAAACCCATCACCGTAAGTCTTTGTCTTGGGCAGATCTCATCAACGTACATAAGCACCTGAAGGGAGGGTGCAAAGAGGATGAAGACAGGGTCTTTTCAGTGGTGCCCAGTGACAGGGCCAGAGGCAATGAATGGGCACAAACTGAAACATAGGAGGTGCCATCAGAGCATCAGGAAACACTTTTTTACTTTGAGGGTGACCGAGTGCTGGCACAGGTTGCCCAGAGAGGTTGTGGAGTCTCCCATCCTTGGAGATAGTAAAAAAATATCTTGAAACAGTACTGGGCAGCTGGCTCTAGGTGGCCCTGCTTCAGCAGGGGTTTGGCCCAGAGGACCTCCAGAGGTCACTTCAACCTCAACCATGTTCTCTCTAAGCCTGTGTCATTACCTAAGTCCAGGTTACCTTTTGGGCTAAGTGGGATTGCTATCTAGGGGTGTGGGGCACATCATGGGATGCAGGGGACAAACATTTTGAGTTTGGGCAGGACTTTTTCAGGGGAGGAATCAAAAGTGGGAAAAGAGAGGGATTTAGGTAATTTGGGGAACAAGTGTGGGAAATAAGAGGGGTAAGGGGATAAAGAGGGCTTGTTGTGTGTAAATGTTGGCTAGTCAGTACCTTTGACTGGCCATGGCCCGCACAATCTGTCCTATGTCCTTACCAAATTCCTTTCTAGTTTTCCTGGGTGAGGGCTCTGTATTGTGTGTCCATGCGTGCACATGGGGATGCGAGAACAGCAACTGGAGTCAGACCGTGGGTTGTAGGAGCTGTGTGTCCATGGTGCAGCAAATGAAGTGGGAACGGGTGTGCTACTGTTCGTGAAGATCAAGCTGGACTAGCTGGAGAAGGGGTGAAATAGCCAGGGAGAAAAGGGATGGGGGAGTCTCCAAGGGGCAGCTCAGGGTGTCAGAGTACCTGGATGGCTATAGGAGAGCACAAGGCTATGGCACCAGGGGAGTCCTGGCCAGTTGTGTCTGTGTGTGAAGCTGGCTGTACCAGCAACCGGAGTGGGGCTGCAGCCTCAGGGGCTCACATCTCCAGGTATCAGAAAGGAGGAGAATGGCATTCAGGAGCCAGCAGTTTCTGGGCAGATTGAGTGTCTGAGCCCAGCAGCTGGAGGGATCCACCGCATGCGTGCGTGTACACCGGTTGTTGGTGCCATCTATGTTCCCAAGTGCTGTGTGTCTGTCTGTGATCTGCGTGACAGGCGTGTGTGTGTATGTGTGCTCTGCGCCTTCTGGGAACACATCTTCAGCCTCACTAGTGGCAGGAGGGAGCTGCAGCAGCCTCACCTCTCTTCAGCTGTCAGACCTGGTGTGATACATTTTCCTCTAACACTAAACTATCTGCTGGAGCTTGTGTGTAGTTAGCATGATGCTTATGCCCACACAAGAGCGTGCTGTCAGCAATTTGAAAAGGATACAAAGGAGTAAGTGCCTTTGAAAAAGCTTTATTCTACACCCTCGCTTTCAGAAACCAAATCAAAGCAGCAAGTTGCAAAAGTTTCCTCTCCAGGCATACAAACAGCCTGCTTTTCATTAATTCACCTTTCTTGTGTCCAAAAGCAAGGCGTTGCACTCCCTCATCTGCCCCAGATATTGAAGGACTGAAAGGACCTGATTTTTGGTCGATGTTGAATTACAGTCAGCCACTAGGAGGGTCATACCCACACTGGAGCATTCCCTGCTCCTTCCCACTCCCTTCAACAATGGAAACACCATAAAGCCTCCAGGAACGAGGTGACAGTTTCTGACGCATGGCAGCACGTCTGCAAGAGAAGACCTACTTTATGAGCAGCAAAGGCAGCCCAGGCAGGCTGTGCTGGACACACAAGAGTGTCCATCTTGTATTTCAAAAGGGAACACATAAAGGGATTGTTCATGGACACTGGCAGGTCCCAGGGAGAAGCTGTTTCACCTCTCACAGTAAGGTACCAGCCACCCAGCTCATTCAAAATGCCTGCAGGTCAGTAGCTGGATCAGGGCTTGTGGAACACTGAAGCAGGCACTTTACTTCCCCCCAGGCCTGCTTCCAAAAACGTGCCTGTCTGCTTTTAGAAAGGGAGTCCAAGCTCTCCCAAACATCAATAAGCAACAAGGTTCTCCAGAGGCTGTTCTGTCTTCTACCTTGCTCAGAGGATGAGAAGTGCTATCTCCTCCCCGTGGTTTTCAGGTTTTCCACCAGGGAAGGAAGCTTTTTGGTCCTATAGGCAGCAGTTCCTGGGATCCGGGACCCTCTAATGATACTGATGTATGGCAAAAGGGGAGGCTCCCGCACCACCAATGCGGTGCCCTTGGGAGTATAGGCTCGGAGCAGCAGTTTCTCTTCCGTGTGAGCCGTCACTGCCACCCAGCCTGCACAGCCAAAAAAAACACAGACAGTCAGCAAGATGAGCCACTAGTACCAGAATGAGGATTCTGATGCAAACTCAGTGCCTCCTGTACTGGCTAAGAACCTGAGCTATCCAGGTGTGATTTGTTTGAGAAACCAAGCTCAAAGGTAATATCCAGCCTTTTCCCAATAGAAGGCAGCACCTAAATCCACATCTTACTCTCCCCAGATACACCTCTTTCCTGGTGAACGTCAGCGAGGGGGTGTGAATGACCAAAACCACAATAATAAAGCTTTCCAATCCATGGCCCTTCTCCTCTCACCTGGGCAGCAGACAGTGTCACAGACATTCCTGATGCTGTGGAACTTGTATGGCAGCCAGAGCATAAAGTATTCCACTGTGGTCATCCTGTACAAGCATGGTTGTCAATCTCCATTCTTGGAGGTTGCCAAACCTCAGCCAGACAAAGTCATGGCTGTCCCCATTTTGTGTTGGTGACAGTCCTGCTCTGAGCAGGAAATACAGCTGCATCCCTTCAGAGGCCTCTTCCCATCAATGTTACTAGGATGCAGACCCTGCAAAGCAAACTAATGAAGAAATATTAAATTACCTGCAGAGGAAAGCTTGATATCTGCAACTGCCTCAGTGGTACCAACTCCTTTCAGTGTAATGTCCTGAGGGACAAGCGGGGGGAACTCTTTCATTCGCTCTTCCCCACCCATGGGAACCTAACATCAAAACACGGAGAAAAAAATTTAACCGTCAAGAGATGCTTCAGCACTCTTACCTTAAACTGGCAAGCACGCGTCCTGGTTTGAGCAACACAGGACTAAATTCTCTTCTAACACTTGGTAAAACTGCACTGTTAGAAGACTCTACTGTCTGAATTTGTGAAAATATTTATTTTATAGCCAGCTATGGGATGTGGGTTTCAAGGTCTCAGTGTTTTCGATCTCGCCAGGTGCAGGGATGAGAAGCGAGACCCGGGCACTTGACCCAAGCTGGCCAACAGGATTATTTCATACCATGAAGGTCACATTCAACATAAATCAGAAAGTTTGCTGAGAAGTTCTCTCTGTTTTATGATGACTGCAATCCTGAGAACTTCTTGCCCTGGTGCTGGACCCCTGAATCCTTCCCTTCCTCCTGAAGCCATAGCGCTCACAGTGTCCGACATTTGCTGTCCCCTGCTGGGAGTGCACAGGTTCCTGCTGATAGAATGGGCTGAGTATAATCCTTGTATATTTTATATTGGTATCAATATTGGTTCTTTAGTGTTATTAATGTTAATTATCTAGTCTTATTCTATTAAATGTGTTTGTATTTCAGTCCTCAGATTTCCTTGTTTTTCCCGATTCCCCTTCCTGGGTGGGAAGGAATCATCAGGTGATACAGTAATTGTCTAAACAACAATAAATTGTTGTAGGTTCCTCAAACCATAACAGCACAGCACAAGTGGCAATAAAGATATTAGACTGTTGTTAGCCAAATAAGAGCTGGCTTGAATACCCTACAGGAGTTACTTCCAGTTTGCCAAGAGCAGAATCAGGATTACATCACTGGGGGGTGAACAAAGATGGAGTGTCCACTACAGGACCCTGCTGGTGGCTCAAGCCAGCCACCTTGGTGTGAGTGACAGAACTTGTTCTTGACATGCACAGGAATTCAGCTGCCAGCACAAGGACACCTCACCTTGTCCCCCATCAATCTGCAAGCACTACACTGTGTGTGGCAATACCAGGGAAAAAGTCAGACCACCAAAATATGCAGGGATGTGCAGAGGATCCGGGGGGAAAGAATAAGAAAGGTGTATTTTTCAACTGCAATCTCTTCCGAAACCCCAGTCTGAAGTTTGCCATGGAAAATAACCCCACTGCTGCCTTCACTTTAAGGCTGTTCAAGAAAAGCCAAGCATCAGAGAGCACAGCACTGACAATCTTATCACTTGGAACAGAAGCTCTGATGAAACACATCATCTCAGGTGCTCTCTCCTAACAGAGCTGCAGCCATGCAGTCTGTGCAAAGCTGTTACACACCGCAGATCTCCATTCTCCCACTGCAGAAGTCCCAAACTCCTGACATGTGCTGGTTTTCCCTGTCAACTGTGGCCCAGCCAGAGCGCTTCACCAGGCAGGACAGCCTGCCTGTCTGCAACCAAGAGCCCATGACAACACCTCCTCTTACCTTTAGAAACTCTTGTCCACCATACTTCTCGTAGAGGGCATCTGCATTACTTAGGGTAGAAATGTGGACTGGCAACAGATTAGAAGCCACAACAGAAAACCAGGCAGGCTTTTCTCCCTGAAATAAGTAACAAGAGGAGGATGTTACTTATAATAACAGAAAAGCAGCCCTGAATTGCACTCTCCTGCTCAGTTTCTTTCCTGCATGTTGAAAACCCATTTGACTGATGTCCCTCCCTTGTCCAAGGAGGAGTCCTTGCCTCTGTCGCTGCAGAGCAGCCAGGGTTTTTATAAAGAGGGGGGCTGAGCTTCCAGGAGAGAAGCACCCATGGCTTCACCATCCTGCCTCAAAGCACCCCCAATACCGTACTCCCTGCTATCACACCTGCTCAGCTCAGGGAAATCATCCAAGAGATATCTTTGCTCAAGTTTAATTCACAAGAACAAACTCAGTGTGGTTATTTAACATGAGAGGTGATGGATGCCTCCTATTGGGTGCTTTCTCTCCTATCATTTTACACTTCTATCATGTATCTCTCATCAAACCGTACTTGGTTCCAAGCTGCTCTCAAGCTACGCAAAGACTGAACATGGAGCAATTTCAGCAGGCACTCTTGTCACTTTTGCAGTTAAAGCAAACAAGGTTACAGAGGGGAAAGACATCTACAAACTGCTAGCAGCTTAAAATAAGGAAACCCAAGTGCAGCAATTCCTCCAAGTTCCTCACAGATCTAATCTGAAGCAGGGGCTCCTCTGTCGCGGTCTGAGCACAACTGTGTTCCTTCAAGGTCTCTGAAGGATGAAGATAGGCATGGCGGATACAGCAATGGGCTGAGACAGATACTGAGAGTCTCTGGGGTCCTACATGTGCACAGCTGAGCTTGCTAGGAGCACCACTACCTGGAGAACAGGCTTTTAGCACGAAGCCTAACTGCCAGCCCTGCTGCACTGGACATGTCTCTGAGCCTGTTCTCATCAAGAGGTGGTGTGACACTATTTTACCCTGGCCTCAGGTTCCCCAGGCTGCCAACATCATCCGCATCCTCCACAACTCCCAAGAACAAAAATCATCCCTCATGACAAAACTACCCCTCTGGCAGCCCGGTGGCTGGACTGCCTGCCTTATCCTCTTCATCGCGTGAGAAGCCTCATCCATGCTCACAGCCTGGCCTGATCTTGCAGTGTTGCTGCACAGGGTGTTTACTGCCAGCAAGATGTCATCACCTGTATCGCTGTCCTACTTTGTCAGGGATGCAAATCCAGGTGCTTTCTTGAGTTCCTGATAGCACTTAAACAACATGCCTAGTTCTTTTCCAAGTGCTTTGCCCAAGGCCATATGGATAAAGACAGTTTGTTTTTTTTTCTGCTGGGTTGCTCTCCTCACAAACAGCATTTTTTCCTGAGTGAGGTACTACTTCTCTGTACTGACAAGCTCTTTTTTTGAGCTGGGGCTCTGGATTCTCGCCTTAACTATGATGGAACTCTCCTGCCACCTGGTACACTATTACTTACAGAATCCTGTTCCCCTCATCTATCTGGTTTTCTTTCAGCAGGTCAAGAGTGTCCTCAGCAAAGTAGCAATTCAACATTTCTATGGTGAAGCTGACTGAAACAAAGGAATAGCCATACACACACACCCTTCCCAAAATGCGGGGAACTACTGAAAAAGGAATTATCGTAAGTGCTAGACTCATATCTGGAAGGAACCACCCCTTCCAGAGGAAACATCATGGAAGGTCAGCTCCACACAACTCCATAAAGGTGTATGCCATGAGATTTCTAATAAATGGAAGAAATAGGCAGGGGACAATGACACACAGCACCCTTTAAAAATATTTTTACAGAAACTAAAATACATGTACATTTAATTGCTTCCTTGGGCAAATTCTTCAGAGAGGTCTGTGTCAGGAAAGAAAAATGCCCATGCTTTTCTCTCTTGTCAGACAGCTTTCATGAAACACTGAAAGGAGGAAACCACCTATTTTCTAAGTTAATTCTGGCACTGTCCTTCTTCCCTCCCTCCCTGCCTTGTGTCTTTGTATATTATGGGAAGCACATCAAGCTGAAGGTGTTTGTCAGCATTCATATACAATATAAAATATTGCACACTGGTAACAAGAGCTGCAACTCTCCATCCCAAGGCATTTTGCCTTTATGCAGTGCTTTATTAACAAATTAATGATCTCAAAAGCAGCAAAGAAAGGGTCTGGGAAAGCTACCCAGAAAGCCTTTTATTGTCTGGTACTATAACAGGAGATGAAGCAGCTGCTCACAAAATAATTTCTTCCCTTACCTGTAAGTAGTCTACACGTCCCAAGGCTGCTAAAAACAAGACCATTCCTGGTTTGAGAATGAAGGTGCGTGGAATGATGGCATGTGTTGGCAAAACCAGCTTTACTTCTTTCTCTGTCAGGAGATTTAAAACCTACAAAATAAATTGTACTGTCACAACTCAGTCCAGATGTTTCAATGGGGGCAATGAAATTAATATTGGTATTACATCACTAGAGGAAAAAGATCAAGTAGAGCAGTGTGAAGAACGTCTAACAGAACAGTTCCATTCTGGTCCACACAGTAAGTGAGGAGGCAGGGATGTCACCCATCTCCATAGCAAGGCAGGGTCCATAGCAAAGTAAAACAGCTGCCAGCAGCCTGTTGGACCACGGATTCAGGGATCCTGGGTCTGGCTGGAACAAGCTTACGCAAGATTTACAAGATTTACTATGCTTTAGCGTGACTGCAGCCACGTGCCATGAACTGGAGACCACCTTCAGCTATAACATTTGAGTTATTCCACTTGGGAAGTAACACAAACTGCCAAATCAATACTAACAGCAAAGCTAGTCTCAAATATCTCACTAAGAGAAAAGTGCTGGATCGGACCGTGAAACCACTCAATCTGCAGGATGACCAGCCTGTCCCACAGTGTTGATCTCTACCCTGGGCACAGTGAAACAAGCTCTCCCATCTGTGAGGGCTCCCAAATGCTCCTGCTGCTTGTATTCCTCTCCTCCCCTCTTCCCTTCCATCTCCTGGCTTAACTGGCTCATCTGTTTAGGTGCTAACTTGTTTCAGTAAAATGATCCACCCCAAAGACTACCGAAAAGCCAGCCACTTAACCAGCAGTGCTGCAGCCAAAGCAGTCTGATCGCTTCCTGAAGAAGCACTGTTCAAACCCAGCTATGGAACAATGTGCAGGCACCGAAGTTCAGGAAGCAGTGCCTTGAAGGAAAAAAAACTAGTCTCCAGACTGATGGTGTCTCTTTCCTAAACACAGGGAACTGACAGGGGAAATGCTTCCAACTGTGCCCCCCCCACGCATGCCACAGCCATGCAAATATCAGTTTGTAGCAGTCTGGCCATAAGGATCAACCTCAATTCAGCATTAAAAGACCAAACCAACAAGGGTTACGGTGCCGCCAGAGACACAAATGCTCTTCCTATGTTCCCAAGCAGACAATCTTTTTTTGAAAGTCAGGGCAGCCTTCAACACAATTCTAAAAGACGATGAGGCTTTGCCCTGCTAGCTGCAGGTTTGCTGATGTGTTTGGAAATGCGCAACCCAAAACCTCAGAGTTATCAGTAATCATTTTCTTTGCTTTCCAGAAGTTTGGCTTTGGAAGGAGTCCTGAGGATGCAGCTAAAAACAAACCTCCAAGGAGTAAGGACAAAAATGTAATTCCATCATATGCTAACAGCCACTTTCCCTCCCTCTTCTTCCAAACTAAAAACCAAAACACAAACCTGCTCGTAACTAGAAACCTCCCCTGCCAAAATCTGCCACATAGACGAACTGCTTGTCCTCGAGCCAGATTGAATACTGACTGCAGAAACAAAATTTGATCTGAAACTTGGCATGTAGCTCTCCAAAGGCACAGCAAGGATAATCAAAATCATAAACGGCGGCAGGTATTTCTGGATGCAGGAAAGCCCACTTATTTCCACATTTATTCAACTTCAGAAGAGAGGAAGAACATATCCAGTCTCCAGTTGCTACCAAACCAGGTCCCTAAGCTAATGACTGTCTTTACGCTGGACACTAACCAGTTATCAGATATGGCAAACCAGTAGTTTTCTAGTGTTTATGAAAGAAGCACCAACACTTGAGCTGTGCAGTCTCAGTATGGTTCTTGCACTTCCTTCTTTTCAGAACTTTCCTATCTCCTTGCACTTTTTAACTTTCCCAAAAAGACAGCCTCCAGCTCTGCATAGATATCAAAGCGATCAAAAATCAAAACGCTACTTTTTTTGGATGTGTGCACTACATCAACACCAACTTCAGAGCCACCGCTCTACTGAAAGACTGAGGTAGGCCTGACGTATTGGAGCTATTAACAGGAACACTGCAGATCCTTTTAGCTTCAGGAGAACACTTTCTCAAAGATTTGGTTCAGTCATGCAACACTGGTTATCCTCCTAAGCTCCACCTTTTTCAGTAGGCTGGTAGAGATAAAATAGTGCAACTTTCATTGGGTGATGCTGGTATAAACTTGCTTACAGCACTCCCTCTTACGTCCCTTCATTTAGATGTTAAGAAAATTTGATGGCACAGTCATACAATTCCTTCGCAAAGATCACAGTATGCACTAATCAGAAATGCAACAGCGCTAAAACAATGAATGCTTCACAAGTAAATACAAACCACATTTTAACACAATTGTCTAAACCAAAAGAATCCTAAACCCAGGACTGCAGCAGAAACACTCTCCCACATGCACAGCTAAGGCCAAACAGTCCTCCCAAACCCTGTCCATCCCAAAACACAGCACCACAGGGTACCCACGCAGTTTTCCTTTACAATCCCTGGAGTGTCAAAACACCAGCGAGCATCCTTCACTTCGTTGTATGTGAACTCTTCCCTTTCCTCATTCTTCTTAGGGGAATGTCTGGGATCTTCATCTATGCTGTAGGAGAGCATGTCAGGGTCAAAGTCAACCACATGGCTAGACTTCTGCTGTTGAAATGTTCTTCCAACTCTTCCTGGATTAAAATGAAAGGTTTGCTGGTAATTAATTTATTAACTTGCTTTTCCTTCAGTTGGACATCTGTCCCTTTTTTTTGCTTAAAAGAGATGCACATTGGTAACATAAAGGTGATAAAGATGCTACATGGGTAGAAATTTGTGCATTCATAAGCCAAGATGCTAAGAAATCCCTTCTATAATTCTTGCTTAGCACTCCTCTAACCCCAAAACCTTAGCAGGGACCAGATCACAGACAATCCATTATTTCCATTTTACAGTAAAGCCCTTTTTTCAGTGCCTTAGACTGTCAAACACAGAATTTCTGAAAATCAGAGCTATCTTCTGTCACTGTCCTCTTTTGGATACTTACTAAAATGATGTACAACCACTGTGGCCTGCAGCCAAAATGTGATTATTTAAAAACGAAACTTGTTTTCTTTCTTTGGGAATGAGAGATTACCTATTAATGCAACATCATTGTAAACTGCTGAGCCATCTGAACTAGGTTAGCAAATGCCGATGGGAGGTGCACTGCAATGCTACTACAACAGCTAAAAAATAAGTACTCAAAAGAAATACTGATGAAGTTACTTATGGAGGAGCTAGAGGTCTTGCACCCATTACTCAGGGAACAAAAACTGGTCAAAATAACTTGAATGCAAGTTTGGAATTTTTTACTGCTACTACAGATAGCATGTTCTTTCCATCATTAAATGGAAATGAGCTCTTTCAGAGTGGGAAGAAATTACTTGCCAAAACCAGCTGGATTGTACAGCAAATTAAGGACTTAACAGTCCTTTGTGCAATGCAGTATTTTCATCAGGGCAGAGGGGCGATACCTTTACTCAGGCAATACTCACCCACTAAGTAACCTTGCTTTTTAAGTTGATTAAGGTACTTTTTTTCTTCACTGCTTAGCTGATCTTCTGTTTTTGTTGCCTCCTCTTTCAGCCTCTCCTGCCTTCGGAATATCCTGTCACATGTAGGATTAATAATTGGAAATTTCAACAGGTTCAGTGTTGTTCCTGGAAAAAACAGAAGGTAGGTTTGGGCCTCTGACTGCCAGGCACACTTACGCTCTGCAGAACAAGAAAAAAAAAATTGCTTCTGAAACTTTTGGGCTGGAGTAACAAAGTTGGGGGCGGGAGGAACTACAGCTGCTTCCATAAAGTACTAGCCTCCCCAGACAGGGAGATGGAAACAAGGTATTCATCTGCTTGAGATCTGCTCTCACCCATGGTTTGATGAAACCGGTCTCAAAGCCAAGTGGTGGCAAGACTGACTTACTAGACCCCTGGCAAGTCCTGCCTTCAGGCATCTTGGCTTGGCCTACGATTGTTTTACAGGTGCTCACCAGTCCACCTCCGGGTCTCTCTTGAGGCTGGAGGGCACCCCTAATTGACAGGGAGATGGCAAGGCACGCAGATCGGGTACCGTCTCCACTGCCAGGGGAGCACGCAATGCTCTGGTTTACCAGCCCCCTTATTGTTGGGAGACGCACATCATCCTCTGTGCATGCCTCCCACCCTGAGGCAGGTGACGATTAGAAGCATGGCGCAGCACTGCAGCTCGCTGCCCGCAATGGCGATGCTTCGTGGTGGCGGCCACCCACTTGGTGATAGGTCTGACCACCCCAGGGGTGGCAGAGGGTAGCCCTGCAGGAGGCTTGGGGTTAGCTGGCCTCCGAGTGACCCGCCGCGATAAGCAGAGTGACATCCCCTGACCTGGCCAGGGGGAGACGGTGGCCCTGTCGACGACGTCAGGGGCGCGGGACTTGCAGTAGTCGGAGCGCAGCAGGCTGTTGAAGAGGGTGGACTTGCCGGAGTTGGTGGCGCCCAGCAGGTAGACGTCTCCGGCGCACTTCCAGGAGCGCTGCAGCCGGCTGATCAGCCCCTCCAGCCCGAAGCCCGTCTTGGCGCTCACCAGCCGGACATCCACCAGCGGGGCCCCCCGCAGGCCGGCCTGGGCGCAGGCCGCCTGCCAGCCGCTCCCGCAGCCGCCCCAGGTGCCCGGGGGCGTCGGCGGGCAGCAGGTCCACCTTGTTGCCCACCACCAGCAGCCCGGCGGCGGGGATGTCGGGGCCCAGCAGCCCCGGCAGCTGGGGCAGCACCGGGTCGGGCAGCTCCAGCAGGTCGAGGACGTAGAGGAGGAGCGGTCCGCGGCCGTGGCGCGGCGGGCGGCGCAGGGCGGCGCTCACCACCTCCCGGTGCTGCTCGGGCGGCAGCCGCAGCCGCAGGGCCCGGCCGTGATGGGCCAGCAGCCAGCAGCGCTGGCAGACGGCGCCCCGCAGCCCCGCCGGGCCGGCCGCGCCCTCCGACAGGCTCCGGTACTTCTCCGCCGGAACGAAGCCCGGCGCCGCGCCGTCTCGGCACTGCAGCTCGGCCCCGCAGCCCGAGCAGCTCACGCCGCTCGGCGGCACCGAGGGGTCGGGCCGCCCCGCCACCGCCACCGCCACCGGGGGCCGCTCCCTCCGCTCCCTGCCCGTCTTCCGGCGGGGCGCCGCTGCTGCGGCTGCTGCTGCTGCTGCCGCCGCTATCGACGCCTCGCTCAGCTCCGGCTCGTACTCGGGGAAGACAAACTGCTCCTCTTCGCCGCCGGCTGCGGCCCCGCGCCGCAGCACCGGGACCCACGGCCGGGCCAGCCGCGCCAGGAACGCGGGGGTCAACCGCAGCATGGCGGGGCCGGCGCCGCCGGGCGGGCGGGCGGGCGGGCGGCAGGGGGGCGGGGCCGGCGCGACGGCGCATGCGCGTCCGCCCCCTTCGCACGCGCTGCCTCCTGGGAGGCGGCGCGCGCAGCCGTTCTGTGGCGTCTTCCCTCGCTGCTGCTGCTGCTGCTGCCCGGGCAGCCCCGCCGCCGAGCCCCGCTCCCCTCCTGGCCGCTGAGCTCCGCCGCCCGCCGCGTTTCCCTCCTAGCCGCCGCCGTCCGCGGCTCTTCCCGCCGCCATCATGTACGACGCGGACGAAGGTGAGGGAACCGTGCCCCGGTTCGGCCGGGCGAGGCGGGCTGGGCCCGCGCAGGCCCCGCGGGGGCGGGGGGCGCTGCGGGAGCGGTGGGGTCTCGCCACAGGGTCCTGCGGGCGGGCAGGGGCGGGATGGGGTGGTGGAGGGTCTCTGAGGGTCTCTGAGACCGCCGTGTGGCCCCCCCGGCCCCCGCCTCCCCCCCCCCCAGCAGGACACCGAGGTGAGTGGGGCCTGTCTGAAATGTTGTGCTTCCCCGGCAGATATGCAATATGACGAAGATGATGACGAGATCACCCCCGACTTGTGGCAAGAAGCCTGCTGGATCGTTATTAGGTGACTTTTAAAAACTTGCTGTTCTTAACGCTTTGGCATACGTGCTCTTGGTCCCTTTGCTAGCAGCGTGTCAGAGCTGCAGGCTGGGGTGTGCTGAAGTGTGCGGTGGGGTACCCTGTGTTGAATGAAGTAAGAAGTGATTTTGATTCGTGTCAGGCACATGATTTTTCCCACTCCCCTCACAGCTGATGCTGGCAGTAGGAAATCAGTACTTGGCTATTTCACCGTGTTGGTGTTTTTCTAGCAAGACGTGAATGTCCAGGGCCTACAGCTTCTCGTGACTGTTAAGGAGTGGGATGTGTGGAACTGAGAAAAAAGCGTTTCTGTCGCTAGTTACGTCATTCATAAAATGTACGTGACTGGTGTCTTAGAGTTGTAGTTGCAAACAGAATGCTAGATCTGTAGGGATGGTCCATAGGCACCCTGGGTGTAGAGCAGAGATGAGAAACTTTGAAGGCAGAAGGATGTCCTTTCTTTTGCAGCCCAGTGATGAGTGCTACCTTTGTTTTCAGTCAGGTGAGAGATAACTGAGGCAAGTCCTTCAGCTAAGGCTGTACCTCACTCCGTATGAGGAAACACTTTTTTACTGTGAGGGTGACTGAACACTGGCAGGGGTTGCCCAGAAAGGATATGGAGTCTCTATCCTTGATGGTATTCAAAAGCCATCTGGATGTGGTCTTGGGCAGTCAGCTCTGGGTGACCATGCTTGAGCTGGGTGATAGGACAAGATGACCTCCAGAGGTCCCTTCAGCCTCGACTGTTCTGTGATACAGGTTGCCCTTTCCCTTCCCCTTGTGCAGTAGCAGGCTGTGCTGGCAAGACTCACTGTGGCAACAGCATGATAGCCAAGGGTGTGTCCCTTTTCTTGGGGAAGCCTGAGGTTATTAGTAAGGAGGTAGTTCTTACCAGTTTTGTCTGGAGATTTTGGCAGTGATGGAGCAGAAGCCGAGGTAGTGTGGGTTCCCTGGCTGGCTTCAGGAATGTGAAGTAGAGGAACTTGTGGCAGGAGCTCATACAGCAGACACATTTGGGTCATCCCATTAAAAATTAGGATGTTGGGCTTTGAATTTAACTCATGTAGCAGACGTGTTTAGGTCATCCCATTAAAAGTTAGGATGTGAGGCTTCAAATTTAGGCTTTGATTTTTACACTTAGTTTGTGCTGGGCTGAAGCTAGATAACACAAAGGCTAGGGGAAATCCAGAGGAGGAGCGAAGCTGGGAATCTCTGTTGCTGGAACAGAGAGGATCTAAGCTAAGAAAAGTTCTGAGAACTGTTACCTTGACATAGGAGCATGCACTCAGTTTACTGCAGCTTGCAAAATTAGTTAAAGCAAAGTGATTTACATACATTGTTGAAAACTTTAGCTGGAGCCACTTCTACTGAGGTTAAAGTCATGTTGCCATTCTAATTTAAGGTAAACTATGTGTACAGTCATGGCTTAGCCAGGAGGTGGCAGCAAGTCTGTCACTTTGTAGCATCTGTGCCTTCAAACACGGAGAGAGAATTCTTTAGCATTTTTTAACATCTATTTTCGAAACTGATGCCTCGAGAAAAGTGAATGTGTTTGATTCTGTACTGTATTTCATGGCTTTTGAAGCTTGTTGATGTATAAAGTACATGATTTAAATTAAGATCTTTTGTTCATTAATGCATTCTTTTTTTCCTTTTTTTTTTTTTTTAGTTCCTATTTTGATGAAAAGGGTTTAGTCAGGCAACAGTTGGATTCTTTTGATGAATTTATTCAGATGTCTGTGCAGAGAATTGTTGAAGATGCTCCACCAATTGATTTACAAGCTGAAGCCCAGCATGCCACAGGAGAAGTGGAAGAGCCAGTAAGTGGAGACCCCCAGCAGAGGCGATGTGTTTTAACAATGCAAATGGTTTTAAGTGTGTTTTATTCAACCCTCATCTCAAGAGATGGAAATACATCTGAGTTGTGACACTACTCATGCAGTCAGTAGGACAGAAGTATGAACTCTTTGGAGTGAGTCTGTGATGTACATGGCCAAGTTTCCAGATAGTTAAGTGTATGTCTGAGAAACACGTGCAAGAGCTTTGTTATCTGTGGAACTGAACTTCCCTCTCCTATCAAATTACTCTGTCCTGCTGGTTAAGTTGTTGGTTGAGTTGAGAAATGACCAAGAACGGTTGGCTGCTGCAGCTCATGTTGTCAGTTATTGTATGAAACCGCACTGACAACGACGTAGTAGAGCAAGTCAGGTAACCAAAAGCAAACTGTTCTGGTGGGATTTTGATTTTCCTTTACCATGGCAAGAGAAGTTTATGGCTCGAAAGTTCTTTGTTAGCTTTCTTCAGCTGGAGTTATGTCCAGATTTTCCAAGGGTGCCATTGCGCATCATCTTCCATTGGCACCATGTTCCAAAGGAGAACAAGTTATCTAAGGTCTGCACTTCTACAATGAGTGTGCACCTTCTACAGTGGCTGGGGTGCTTTCATCCGTGTTCCTCATGTGGTGTGTTCTCAGTTCCATAAGTGCAAACAGTAATGGTCTGTTCCCCTGCTGTCAGTCACTACTTTGACGCTTCCTTGTAAAGATTTAAAGGAATTTTAGGACACCTGAGCATTGAATTTGTTACATGTTTTGACTGTTCCTTTGCGGTTTTTTGCAGGCCAACAATTATGCTGTAGAGAGAGTAACTGGGATTTCTTTTAATTTCTTCGTTAGGCAAACAGCTCATAAACATTTATGTCACTGTAATTTTCCTTAATGTTTCTTCTGTTATTCTATGTGTATTATTGCTGAAATCTCTAGCTGTACAGTTCTGCATTGCTGTATATGCTGTATGTGGTTAAAGTTCAGATTGCAAGCATGGTATGTGCTGGGCTCCTTTTTGTCCAAAAGCTGGTATTTTACTTTCTCAAATCAGGTTAGTTTCTTATTCTTACTTATCAATTAAATTTTTTAGGAATAGGTCTAGATCTGAGAAAAAGGAAACTTGCTTTATCCTTCAGAGTCACTTGCAGGCAACCTCTTGCCTCATTTGAAGATACTGGATTAATTTAAGGAGACTGAGTGAGAATTTTTTTGACCTACAAGATGTTTGCCAACAAGGTTCTGCCACGTACTGCTGTAGGAAGCTTTTGTGCTTTTTAAAAATCATATTGTTTTCAGTTCTCTTCTGATAATTCAAGTCTTTCTTTAGTGATCCTATAGAATCGTCCTAGGAACTGGTTTTACCCAACTTGCTGTGTTTTCAGTTATTGATAATGGTTATCCTTCTCCAGTAGCAGTTTTGATTAGTAATAAGTAAGAAAGAATATCTTGAATACGGAAGGCTAGTTATTAGTATATCTTACGGATAAAGCAGCAATGAAACTGCTTGTCTGAAAGCTGTGGTTTTTTGATAAATTGATGCAATAATCTGTTTAATCTCTAGAGGAAACAAAACCACCTAGCAGAGATGTTAAAAAGGTGGTTTTCGTGACTCTATGTAAGACAAAATGTACGGGATGGATAATTTTCACCTTGGCCTTTAATAGTGAGTCCAGAGAAAGGACTGTATATGAAGACTTCGAAAAAATATTTTAGAAAGGCTAAAACCACTTGCGACATAAAACATAAACTGACTTTTTTTTGTCTGCATTGGAGCTTGCTCTTGCTTATGACTAAGATACGCTAAAATGCCTGCATAGAATTCAAGTTTTGTTTTAGTAATAGATATTCTCAGCTGGCTTCTAGGCAGATATGTTAGTTGGGGTGGCAGCACTGTAGTGCTTTATTTTTGTTAGCTTCTGTTCTGCTGAAAGACATGGTGGAAAATAGCTACTTGAAGAAAATGTTGTAAGGCAACAAGTCTGTCCACTTCTATATGTGCAGATCTGATGATTTACTTATGTTTCTCTACCTCCCTGGATTTTGGTCTATGAAGGAATGCTTTGTGAGTAGAGGCCCTCCCTCTACCAGATACACAAACACACTTTGATAAGAGTATCGTTTTAAAAATGAGAATTGTTCTGTTGCTGATCCTTTCATGCCTGTGGTTTCACTGTAACATGTGAAAGGATTTCTGTGGAACTAAAAGTTATTAAATTTAATGTTTTATGCATAGGAGCACGGGTTTACAAAAACTCACACCTTTTTTGATACGTCAGCTATCTCATTGGATGTGTTGAAGCAGATTCAGCTTTTTTGCATCGTAAACCTAACAGTTTTATCTAAAGTTACATAAACAATAAATACCTAAATAGGCATAGTAAGGCATATTCTATTTGTTAATATATTCACTGACTTGGCAGATTTGGAGTTTGTTAGCTATTTTATAGGAAGAAGACCTATTTGGGTGCTTTATTCTTCTTTTACCAATGGTTTTGACCCTTCAGTTTCCTCTGTTGGCTTATTTATTTATTAATGAGGTGTTTATAGAATATTGAAAGTTCTTGAGTGTTCTTTTGATATACTCATCTGAAGAGGGATTGTTTCCATACCTTGAGCTGAGGACATGCGGCAGCATTGGATATTAAGCTCTAGGGCCACTCTTGAACAACCAAAGTGGATGTTTCTGCCATTACAGGTAAATGTCCTCTTGTTTTCCAGCCCCGGTATCTGTTGAAGTTTGAACAAATCTATCTCTCCAAACCTACACATTGGGAAAGAGATGGAGCACCCTCACCTATGATGCCCAATGAAGCCAGACTGAGAAACCTTACGTAAGAACAAATGCTGTAGTGGATAAACACAAGGAAGGACTGGCTCTGCATTATTAATTGATAATCTTTTTCAATTTAGTAATGCCTTGAAAATCTAATAATTACTGCTCTATTTAAATTTCAAGATCTAGTTGTTAAATCCAGATGATGACTTGTTAATAATGCTTAATACTACCAGTGAGTGTTTGAATAACTACATTCATTATCCTTCTGTACAGTCTGGAGCAGTAACTGGCAGGTAACAAAATTGTGTTTTTATTCTCTAGGTATTCAGCCCCCTTGTATGTGGATATAACTAAAACAGTTATTAAAGAAGGGGAGGATCAGTTACAGACACAGCATCAGAAAACTTTTATAGGAAAAATTCCTATTATGTTGCGTTCAACATACTGTTTATTGAATGGCTTAACTGACCGTGATCTTTGTGAACTGAATGAATGCCCGCTTGATCCTGGTGGCTACTTTATCATTAATGGATCAGAAAAGGTAAGGGATTATATCTTCCACAGACATCTTTACAGACACTGAAAGTTCTATTACTTGTTTCTGTATGTTTTGCCAGAAACATGAGCACTTTTATTCCAGTGTATCACAGTTACTGTGGGCGCTCGTGAACTTGTAGAAAGATGGGGTTTTAGTCCTCTGTTAGGACTTTCTTGAGCCACCTTTTCTTCTTCTCTGAGGCACATTTCCCTTCTTCTGTTTCATAAACTGTTTTGCATTGAATGCCACTTAAGTACTCTACATGCTTTCCTTTCCCTTTTCAACGTCGCAGAGCAGTATGCACTCTAAAATGAGGTACTTCTTCACTTGAAGTGTCCTCCAGTTTGTTCACAGCTGTATAGATGCGTTTTATTATACTAATAGGTTTTTCTGTCCATTGCTGTGAATTCAGCTTTAGCAAATCATATTTTCTCCATGCTTGTGCCTCACCAATGAAACTGCCAGTTTTTTGTAACTGACACCTGGGCAAACGCAGCAAAAGAGCTAGAATTGTATTTTTTCTTCTTGGGGGGAAAAAAAAATAATCTGGATTTGACTGTTGGAGCTGGCATTTAAACTTAAATGCCGGTGTAATGCATTGGCCTTGGAAATTAGATCGAGAAATGCTTTCTTTATCGGTGGTGTGCCTAAAGCTAACAGAAATGTCTCGGCACAGCTAGCAAATGCTGTAAGTACATCATAGTCTTTTGTTTTGGTTGTTCTATCTTAACTAGGTCTATGCTTTGCTTAATGCTGTATTTTTAAAATACAGAGTACAATCCATCTGCATTTGGCAAATTGACTTCATGCTGTGCAGTGCTCTTAAGTTAAGGCACCTGAAGGAATCGTAGAAACACACTGTGCTTGTTGCTTTCAGCATGCCCTTTTGTCAGTTGTTTACTAGTGTTCTTGTTTCTAACACAGGTTCTTATTGCTCAAGAGAAAATGGCTACAAACACAGTGTATGTGTTTGCAAAGAAAGATTCAAAATATGCCTACACAGGAGAGTGTAGATCTTGTCTGGAAAATTCCTCTCGACCAACGAGTACTATATGGGTTAGCATGCTGGCCAGAGGTGGGCAGGTATGCCTGAGCAGTAATAACCCCTGCCCTGGGGCTTTTGTTAACATTACACTGTTTTAGTAGTTTTGTTACTGTCCTGTCTCTTCATGTCATTGACTTTTGGGATTTTGAGAAGAAATTGTTTCTGATGCGAAGTTATGAAGAAGGTAAAATTAAATTAAAATGTATTGTTTGTCATAGATCATGACTGTCTCTGGGACAAATAATGTGAGGATTGAAATGAAGACTCAGTTTGTGGCAGGTTGTAGGTCAAGGCTAAAAAAATCATTTTAGAATTACTGTAAATGAGTTTTTAGAAAATCCAAACAAACTGTTTCTTTTTTTTTTCTTTTTTTTTTTTTTTTTTTTTGACAAAGGATAAGAATAGGAGCAGGGAGCCTGTTTTTGCTAATGGCCAAGCTAGTGTTTGGATGTGTTTTGCAGACCACATATTAATTCATATTTAACATCTAATTGTGCCATCCGTGAGGGGAAATACGTGCTACTCCTAACTTCTAAAGCATAAGGTGTCAGTACTCATTTACTATTGCACCGATGTTTGGAAATTCCCAAACGTGTTCAAAGAGTAACTTTAATTAGAAGCCTTATGCCACTCTCACTCCTGATGGCTGGAGCACTCTTGAGTGGTGGTCCCTCTGCATCCTGCAATGTTTGTTTCTTTCTGGGAGGGGGGACCAGCTACTTGAATAATTGCGAGAATGGAGAGTCTCACACAGTGAAAAGTTGGACTTTAAGCTGACAGAAGGAAAGCTGAAGGTGGATAGAATTGCCCTTTGCAAATACACAAGGGAAGACAAAGGATGCATACAAGTGAATGAATAATATTTAAATTTCTTTGTATCAGCGAAAGCCTTCCAAGTTTTTGCAGACTTCTAAAGTTAGAAATGCTTTTAAAACAAAAAAAGTCACCGCTGGAGTAAGGTTTCAGACTAGCTCCTTAGTTGGCCTGCTGAGAAGTCATGGTTTCCCACAGTGCTTAAATAAATGTATTTATGTGCTGTATCATCCAAATCCAGAGAGATATTTTTACTGAAAGGCAAGATCATTTAAGACTAAAATATGTTTCCCCCTGTGTTTTTAGGGTGCGAAGAAGAGTGCTATTGGTCAGCGCATTGTAGCAACTTTGCCATATATCAAACAAGAAGTCCCCATCATAATTGTCTTTCGTGCACTAGGCTTTGTGTCCGACAGGGACATTTTAGAGCACATCATATATGATTTTGAAGATCCAGAAATGATGGAAATGGTAATATATGTTAAATAAGTTATTGCCTGGCGTGACATTTTGTGATGTGTACCTGTGGCTAATCATCATTCAAAATATTGTTCATTTTCCAATTGTAATTTATTACTTTATTATTTTTGTGGGTTGTCTATTAGAAATGTCAAAAGTTCTCTGCCTAAACCTATTCTAATGAGTATTTTAAGTGAAGAAACTACAACAGAGATTGTAAAGAGTTAATATGTATTTGGAAAGGTAGGGTCTTATCCTGCTGCAGTTGACTTTAATTGTAAAACCCCAGTTTATACTGGAAGCAGCAAGAGGCCTAGAATGTACTTGAATGATAACTATTTTCTGAAGCCTAAACTATTTTTGTGTACTTGCTGCATGCTTCATTACTGTTTTCTGCCACTCTTGAAAGAGCTACTATAGTAAAGCCAGAAAGAACTGGATCAGTAACTAGTAGTTCCTGAAAAGAGTCATCAGCAAACTACTGCGTAGTTTCCTTCAGCCAAAGGCACTGGATGCTACAGGGTTTTTCTGTATTTTGTGCATTAGGTCAAACCTTCTCTGGATGAAGCATTTGTCATACAGGAGCAAAATGTGGCTCTAAACTTCATTGGATCAAGAGGTGCAAAGCCAGGTGTCACCAAAGAAAAGAGAATCAAGTACGCTAAGGAAGTCTTGCAGAAAGAAATGCTCCCGCATGTTGGTGTCAGTGATTTCTGTGAAACAAAAAAGGCCTATTTTCTAGGGTATGTTGGTATTTTCTGTCACACATCTGCAAATGGACCTTGAATACAGATTTTATTCACATGTATCTATATAATTGGAAGAACGCACTGAATGGAAGTTTGTTTTTAACCTCAGTCTTCTGGATACTCAGTGATAAACTTTAGGGTGCTGGTATATTTTCATAACTGAGAAAACGCCAATGTTGATAAAATAGGAAAAAAAAAAAAAAAAAGGAAACAAAACAAGCCCTCCAGTACATTCTGAATCTTAAGTTAGAGGTGATGACAGTGATAAATGACTGTTTTTGACAATTTGTTACACGGACAACAGATAGAGATTGATAATTAATGTGTAGATAACTACTGATAAGCTGTTTGTAATGTAATCCCACTCTTTAAAACTAGTACATCCTCTTGATCACCGCTTATTAGTATGCAGATGAACTATAGCATCAGGAGACTTACCATTTTACACCTGATTCCACGTGCCCCGTATTACAATATAGGACAGACATGTAGCAGAAGATGCATTGCCATCATGATGTAAATATTAACTTCTCTCTAGTTGTCTGAACTTTCAGTGGGTCATTCATCTCTAAGGACATACATGCTGAAGAGGTCTGTTTTAGGATAGTAGTATCTTAAAGATCTAGAATGGAAAGCCTGTGGGAAACAGTTCACTGATTTATCTATGAAAGCATGTTGTCTTTGTTTTGAATGTCTGCTGTCAGTTTAAAATACAAACTGTCTTATTTGCTTAGGTATATGGTTCATAGATTGTTGCTGGCAGCACTGGGAAGAAGAGAGCTTGATGACAGAGATCATTATGGCAACAAAAGACTGGATCTTGCTGGGCCACTGTTGGCTTTCCTGTTCAGAGGGTAACTATAATCTGTACATTTTCTTTGGAGAGAATTAATGGTAGAGGCATTGTGAAATCAGTGCTTCTAGACCTACTCTGCTCTACCAAACTATTCTGTTGTGTCTGATAACCAGTCTTGGGCAACACAGCCTGTATCTGATTATGAGTTTTTCATGGAGTGGGTAAGTTTCCTCTAATAGTAGGTGGCTAGCATCAGCCTTTTTTGAAGCGTATTTTGTGCATGTTCACAAACAGGTTAATTTGTTTTGGGCGCCCCCCCTCTCCCCCAGTTACAAATTAATTACTTCTGTGACATTTTTTTCTAAATAGTGCTGGGTAGGCTGAATTGCTACAGTACCGTTTAATCATGTTTCTTGGCATTTTCTTCTACAGAATGTTTAAGAATTTGCTGAAGGAAGTGAGAATATATGCACAAAAGTTTATTGACAGAGGGAAAGATTTCAACTTGGAACTGGCAATTAAAACAAGAATTATTTCAGATGGTTTGAAGTATTCATTGGCAACTGGAAACTGGGGTGACCAGAAGAAAGCTCATCAGGCCAGAGCAGGAGTATCTCAGGTACCATAGCTGAATAAGGCATGGTAGCATTTGTCAGGTTTACATAAGAGTGAAATTATGTGGTGGAAGAGTTTAACGTTGCTTGGCAGCCTTGCATTTTGTATGTTGAATAGAACCATTTTTAAAAGGAAACGTCCATAGCTGAAACAGATGGAGATCCAAATAGTAGAGTCTGGTGTGGGGTTTGAGGTTTTTTTTGTTTTTGTTTCTTTTTTTGGTTTAGCTATTTTGTTCACTGCTAGACAGTTGGTGTAACTCTTATAAAGACTTTGTGTTAGAGCATACGCTCGTGTGTCTGGTCAAGTCCTAGTCCCAGGGAATCTTTAGGGCCAATGGATTTCTTTCCTTTAATTACTTCCAGTGTTTCACAGGTCGTTAAAGAAACTTGAGTGACACCTTGTAATATAACAGTTATGTATTCCACAGCTAATGGTGAGGAGCACTGACTTTATTAGCCCAGAGCAGTGCTTAGTTAAGCTTGTTTCTCATACAGGTGGAAACAGGAAAGAGGTGACAATTTTTAAATGCCAGCACATTTTCTTGTCTGCAGGCCTGCTGAGATCATAATTTGGGGAAAGCAAAGTTAGGAAAGGGATGAAGATGGTGACTGTCCCTGGATGGTGTGTTGTTGGTGTGTGTATGACGGCCTTGTTTGCTTTTTGAATAAACTCATGCTTCAGGCTGTAACGTTAAATTTTCTTAAATTTTTGAGAATCCTTGAAAAGACTCTGAGCAGAGTGTAAATGCTCATCTGCTCTTAATAACTAGGTCGTCTTAGTTTTTCAAACTAAGTTTGAAAAGATCTCTGTGTCATTGTACTGGCAAACCCTCCTGGTGAAAATGCAACCTTAAAAGTATTTTCACAAGCATCGCTTATTCTAGTTACTTGATCAGAGTAAGATATACTATAAAGAACAGATTTTAAGGGTAAACTTAGTCTGAGATTAATGGAGGTGAACTAAAAAGTGTAGCTAACAAATATCGGAGCTATTTTAGTTCTTTTGAAGTACATAATTTCTAGAGGGCATTGATCGTTTGCTCTAATGTATCATGATGTCTGTCAACAACACACTTAAGAAGCTTTGACTAACTGAATTCCTTACCGTGTGCAGGTGTTAAACCGTCTGACTTTTGCATCTACGCTTTCCCATCTGAGACGCCTGAATTCTCCAATTGGTAGAGATGGTAAACTAGCAAAGCCCAGGCAGCTGCACAATACACTGTGGGGAATGGTTTGCCCTGCTGAGACTCCAGAGGTAATGAAAGTAATATTTATGTCAGCTTTTACTTATGGCTGACTGCTTTTGTCTGCCATTTGTTTTCTATCCATGGCACTTGTGGTGATCACTTGCACTTTTTTTGAAATACTGACACGAATACTTAGTTTTATAGCTAACTCTGTAGTTGAATGGTAGAAATGAATAAAGTAAATATCGTGTTTGGTGTCCAGTTCCTTGAGGACTCAAAGTTTAAGCTCTCAGATCTTCTTGGGGGAATCTCTTGATTTGGAAATGCAACTTAACTTTGTGTTTCTACTAGGGTCATGCAGTAGGACTTGTGAAGAACTTGGCCCTCATGGCTTACATTTCTGTGGGGTCTCAGCCATCCCCCATTTTGGAATTCTTGGAAGAGTGGAGTATGGAAAACCTGGAAGAAATATCTCCAGCAGCAATAGCTGAGTATGTGCAAATGAAACTATTTAAACAGACTTAAGTTTTTTGTCCTGCACAACACTTGAAGGTTTTGGGGTTTTGGTGTTTGGGGTTTTTTTTAATTATTTTTTTGTTTTTCCCCTCTTTCTAGTGCTACCAAGATCTTTGTTAACGGCTGCTGGGTAGGAATACACAAAGATCCAGAGCAGCTCATGAATACCCTAAGGAAGCTCCGTCGTCAGATGGACATCATTGTGTCAGAGGTATAAATTTTACATCTAGAGTTTGGGTGTCTTGTTAGATGAGAGAGAATAATGTCTTGATGCTACTTTGCAAGCTCCAAATAGCATTATTTGCAAGTCTTGTGTACATAGTTCACATATTCACATTGCTTGAGGGTTGGGTTTTTTTTGTTTTGGGAGTTTTCTGGGGTTTGATGTTTTTTAGGTGTGTGTTTGATGTTGTGTGTGGTTTGTTGTTTGGTTGGGGGGTTTAAGTTTTGTTTTGTTTTGGGGGTTTTTTTGTGTGGGTTTTTTTTGTTTGTTTGTTTGTTTTTTGTTTGTTTTTTTTTTTTTAAAAAAGAGGATCCAGTTAAAACATTGAAAACAGTTTCTTGAAATGCTTCTGTTTGTAGGAGCGTTAATGTTTGTTCTGTGCTGCTTGATAGCATCTGTAAGGTCTTTGCTTTATGGAACTTTGTTATCCTATTTTGTGTTTCGTAATTCTGATTCCAGGCTGAGACTTTGTACTCATGGGGTGCTGCTTTCTTCTACAGGTCTCAATGATTAGAGATATTCGTGAGCGAGAAATCCGCATCTATACTGATGCAGGCAGAATTTGTCGACCCCTTTTAATTGTGGAAAAACAGAAGTTGCTGTTGAAGAAAAGGCATATTGACCAACTGAAGGAACGAGAGTATAACAATTACAGGTGAGATATGTTCCTGAAATCCAACTGAATGTCTCGCTTTCCACCCCCGAATTGGAGACAGAAATGTTTAAAGCTTTGTGCAACACAAAGATGCTTTCTCTGCCTGGTAGCTTAATTCATTTTTTTTATCATACTGACACAGTTGTAGTAATAATAAGCCAGGGGAAGTCCTTATTCTTGTTACTGTTGAAGAGACCCATTTTATTTGTTGGACGAGTATTTCACATATTGGTTATTCAGTTGGCAGGATCTCGTGGCCAGCGGTGTAGTAGAATACATTGATACACTGGAAGAAGAGACTGTGATGCTGGCAATGACTCCAGATGATTTGCAAGAGAAAGGTGTGGCATATTGCTCAACATACACACATTGTGAGATTCACCCATCTATGATCCTGGGAGTATGTGCATCCATTATCCCTTTCCCTGATCACAACCAGGTCAGTGCATCACTTAAGGCATCCTGCTTTTAAAATTGATAGAAAACCCACAGGTGTATGTGTAAAGAGCTTTATGTTCATACGTACCATTTTTTCCTTCTCTATCTAGTCTCCCAGGAACACATATCAGTCTGCTATGGGTAAACAGGCTATGGGAGTTTACATTACAAACTTTCATGTTCGTATGGATACGCTGGCACATGTGTTGTATTATCCTCAGAAGCCCCTTGTAACAACACGCTCCATGGAGTACTTGCGATTTAGAGAGTTACCAGCAGGTATGTTGTCCGTTAATGTCATTAAACAAAAATACTACTGTTTTGTTTAAACTGTGTCACAAATGTGTGTATAATACTTGAATATTTAGCAAATGCGTGTAATCTAAAATAATTATAGGTTAAATGTTAACTTGTAGCTTGACACCTAGACTGCAAAAACTACATTGCTAGTGTTGCAGATGAAACTACTTTACCTGTACAGTCTGGTAAAATCTAACTGGAAAAATGCATTTTCTGTATTGGTATTTGCTAGGTTCTTCACAAGGGGTCACTCTTGACTCTCTTTTCTACCTAAAGTTGCATTTGCTGATACCACGTGGTTTTTCTGTGGGGGACATGGAGATTTTATCTCAGAAAGGGTAGAACAGCTTCATTGTAGAGAATGGAGTTTATTTTGAATTATAAGTAATGCCTGTCTGGTACATGTGCATTCTTTCAAAGTGTTGCTCTATGTATTATAGGTATCAACTCGATTGTAGCCATTGCATCATACACAGGCTATAACCAGGAAGACTCTGTCATCATGAACCGTTCTGCTGTTGACAGAGGCTTTTTCAGGTGAGACTCTTTACATTTTTTAACTGTTTGGAAGGAAAAAAAAAAAGTATACTGAGTTGTCCAAAGGCTCAAAAAAAGGTCATCTTATGCTGGAAGACACCATTCTCCAAATCTTTTCAACCTGAGAAGCTTTTATTTTTTTTTTTTTAATGAGGGTGGAGGGAGCAGCACAGTGAAAATGGTGAATGTGTATCTTAGCAAAACACAGTGATTAATGGTTCATCCTTTGTGTAACCTGACTTCCCACTCTCTCTTCCCAACTTTTCCATTTTGATTTTATTTGCTACGTTTACTGTTCTTTGTATGGTAGTTAAGTGAAAAAATATTTGGATTTTTTGCTGTTATATTTTCATATAACTCTTGCCAATTATATGAACTCCTTAATGCCAATATATAGTGTTTGTAATAAAGTCTTGTCTTTAGTAGCATAACAGTTGCTACCAGTGAGGATTGGCTTGTTCCTCTCCTTAGTAGGAACTGCTATTGGGACAACTGGCAACTGATGTGACTTTGTGCATTGTAGTTTTTAGATGTCTGTGCGTAGCTGTATAGCTGGTCAATGCGTTTCTAGTTTTGTTCATTTTCTTTTGTCCAAGTTGAGGCCAAGAAGTCTGTGTGTGGTATCTTGGATCTACTGCCTTCCAATGTAGAATTAAATATGAATGAGACTACTAGACCTTCATGGCTTATGTGAAGCTTTTATAGAATGTCCTGTCTGCATGGGAGTAATTAAATGTGGATAATATTTATCTGAAAGGCTGTGGCTTTGGTGTGCTGGCAAATGAGGCAGCAAAAAAAAAAAAAAAAAAAAAAAAAAAAAATCCCTAAAGCTCTAGAAAGAAGCCTATATAAATTGAAAGTTTTCCCCTGCAGCTCAGTTGTGGCACTGCGTGCAGCACTGTAAGGTAGCAGTAGAAGCCTAAAAATGCTTGCAAAATTGCAGGTATAAGGGGAAAAATAATATGAGAATGATATGATGATGATGTGAATAATCTTTAGGAATAACAACTGCTTTTGAGATGTCAAGCAGATCTGAAGGTCTCTGCAGTTCGTCAAAAATTAGCATGTTATCTATAGGTACTTTGGCAATATCTGAAAAGTGACGATCAAAATGCCACCTGAAACTGTTTTGTGTTTGTTTGGTGAGGTCGTTCTTGGTTTTGTTTTCCCTTCCTCAGCGATGGACAGATTTACGAGACTTTAGAGGAAAGGTGGTGTGGCATATGAACGTTATTTGTTTTAGTTGTCATTAGTAATGGTAGCCGTAATATATGATAAAAGGATGACTATAGTGAAATTGAGATGTCCAGATGAGGAAAAATGATGCTGGTTTCACTGGAGAAGGCTTTATAACTTTGTTTCAGATCTGTGTTCTATCGCTCATACAAAGAGCAAGAGTCTAAAAAAGGGTATGACCAAGAGGAAGTTTTTGAAAAGCCTACACGCGAGACTTGCCAAGGTAAGGTATAGGAGTGTATGAAGACTGAGTTTTTAAATTAATTTTTTGTGGGCAAGGTTGTTAATGTTGTTGAACTGATTCTGTCTTCATTTTGGGATATACAAAATAGCAGAAATGGCTGTATTAATAGCGAAATACATCAGTTGAGATATTTGCATAAAATTATCTTTAGATGTTTCAGCAGTAGTCTGAAGTTGCAAGCAGACTTGTTGAATTTCTACAGAAAGTCAAAGTCAATGTGTTGAAAAATTTGGGAGTCTACTTTTTTTTTTTTCTTTTTCCCAAGGTATGAGACATGCAATCTATGACAAACTTGATGATGATGGTTTGATAGCACCTGGGGTTCGTGTGTCTGGGGATGATGTCATCATTGGCAAAACAGTGACGCTGCCAGAAAATGAAGACGAACTGGAAAGCACCAACAGACGTTTCACAAAGAGAGACTGTAGCACTTTTCTGCGAACTAGCGAGACTGGCATTGTAGATCAGGTCATGGTAACCCTTAACCAGGAAGGATATAAGTTCTGCAAGATTAGGGTGAGCACTGACATGTGTGCTTTCTACTTTAATCGTTTTTGTTCTGTATTTAAGTTACCAATTGAATGTTTTCCTATGGCTTACAGGTACGGTCTGTAAGAATCCCACAAATTGGAGATAAATTTGCCAGCAGACACGGTCAGAAAGGAACCTGTGGTATCCAGTACAGGCAGGAGGTACTGATTCCTCCCCCCGGCCTCCTTAACATTTTATCTCTGATCTTCTTAGCATTGGAACTGCGTGAGTGAGTTGTCTGTGGAATATCTACTAGGGTACAATATATTGACTTAAATTTAGCTAAAATATATTTAGAAAGGGACACAGCTGCTGCTTATATGGTACCTCAGTGCCTTTGAAATGGTTTAAAAGATTTAATTTGAATCTGCAGACCTGCTTTTCATAAAGCTGATACTGTGGGAAGTACTGACTGTCTGTTTCCCTGCTCTAGGATATGCCCTTCACCTGTGAAGGAATCACACCTGATATAATTATCAACCCCCATGCCATCCCTTCCCGTATGACCATTGGTCACTTGATTGAGTGTCTTCAAGGGAAGGTAAGAAGAATCTTTTATGCTGCATGTCTGAGCAATATGAATTAATTTTTTTTTTTTATTTTCCTTTTTTCCCTTTTTGGTAAAGGTACTACTTCCTGCTAGATGTTAATCCACTAAAACATCAGGATTGTTCTCCAGTTACTTGATAGCAAAAGCAGGTTTCTTGGGGAAGACCTATGGTCCTGTAAATGTTTTTCACTAAGTCAGACTACAGTGTACTCTCTCATCTGTTCTTATTCCAAACATTTCATGTGACCTAGAAAAAGGAGTACCAACATTGTTGATACTGTGTATTTTTTAAAATCTTAATGTACATTGTGTAGCTGATAAACAAAGCAAGATAGGGTACTTCACGTGCATGGAATCTCAAGTTCTGGCATGAAAACTGTTTGAAACAGCTTAATGTTGTCTGACCAGTCCTTCAGAAATCTTAAAAGCTTTTGCAAATCTCTTCTCTGTAGGTGTCTGCAAACAAGGGAGAAATTGGTGATGCTACACCTTTTAATGATGCTGTCAACGTGCAGAAGATTTCCAATCTTTTATCAGATTATGGCTATCATCTAAGAGGAAATGAGGTATAATAAAAATATGAATTCACTGTAATTTTTTTAATATACATTTGATGGATAGTAAAGCTTATGATTCAGTGATTTCATTGACTGTTTCAGGTCCTCTACAATGGCTTCACTGGTCGAAAAATCACATCACAGATCTTCATTGGTCCTACATATTATCAGCGGTTGAAGCACATGGTAGATGACAAAATCCATTCTCGTGCAAGAGGGCCAATCCAGATACTTAACAGACAGCCCATGGAAGGTAGATCTCGGTAAGGATGTTTATTATAGTTTTTATACAGTGTTTTCTTTTTCTTTGAAGTTTTTAGTCCTAAAAATTAGCTGCCTCAACTTTGCAGCTAGAACTTAGCTGCACTTAGCTCCATTTAGTGACACATTTTCATGTGTTTGGCTTAAGATGATGTATTGGGTGCAGGTGTCAAGGTTGTGGTAGCAGGAGGTGCTGCTGGGGTGGCCTCTGTGAGAAAGGACCAGGGGTTGCCCTGTGTTGGATGCAGCTGCTTACCACTGGCTCCAACAGACCCACTGCTGGCCAAAACTGAGCCCATCAGTGATGCTGGTGGTAACATATTTAAGAAAGGGTAAAAAATGCTGTGCAGCAGCTGAGAGAGGACTGAGAAAATGTGAGAGGAATAGCCCTGCAGACAACCCAGGTCAGAGGAGAAGGACAGGGAGGAGGCGGTCCAGGTGCTGGAGCAGAGATCTACCTGCAGCCCTTGAAGAGACCATGGTGAAGCAGGTTGTCTACCTGCAGCTCAGGGAGGACCATGGTAGAGCAGATATCCACACTGCAGCCTGTGGAAAGCCCACACTGGAGCAGGCTGCTCCTGGCAGGAGATGTGATCTGTGGGGGACCCATGCTGCAGCAATCTGTTCCTGAAGGGTTGTACCCCATGGGAAGGGCCCATGCTGGAGCAGTTTGTGAAGGACTCTCCCATGGGAGAGACCGCATGTTGGAGCAGGGAAAAAGTGTGAGGACGAAGGAGTGACAGAGAGTAACTGTTATGCACTGACTGCAACACCCATTCCCTCTGTGACCACAGGGAGGGGGGGAGAGTTGGGAATGAAAGAGTTAAGTTGAGCCTGGGACAAAGGTAGGGGAGAAGACTTTTTTAATTTTGTCTTTTTTCTCACCATCCTGCGCCATTTTTAATGGGCAATAAATTAAATTGATTTTCCCTATGCTGAGTCTTTTTTGCTAATGATGGTAATTGGTAAGTGATCTCCCTCTTTTTATCTTGACCCACGAGCTTTTCCATCTTATTTTCTCCTGCTGTCCTGTCAACATGGGGCAGTGAAGAGAGCTGCTTGGTGGGCATCTGGCAGCCAACCAAGGTTAAACCCACCACAGACAAGTAGAGAATGATTTATTTGTTTACCTCATTTTACTATATGGTTGTGCCATGGCTGTTAGCTGTCTGAGATCTGCTTTTGAAATGCTCAGCAGCAGTTACAAATTATTGTGTTTGCGTTCTCCGTAATAGTTGTATTCTGAGGTGTTAGAGGAGAATTAATGCACAGCTTTACTCCTGCCTTGTAATACTGCTGTTGTGTTTCTGCGAAGTTGCTTGTTCCACCAAGAAGAACTGATGTATTTTGCTAATGGACTCAAAAGTTGATGTGTTTTCCTTTTTTCTTTTCCTTTTTTCAGTGATGGTGGCCTTCGTTTTGGAGAAATGGAACGAGATTGCCAGATTGCTCATGGAGCAGCCCAGTTCTTGAGAGAAAGATTGTTTGAAGCTTCAGACCCATACCAAGTCCATGTCTGTAACCTCTGTGGCATCATGGCAATTGCAAACACAAGGACTCACACCTATGAATGCCGGGGATGCCGTAATAAAACTCAGGTACGTCTGGTTTTCATCAGCCAGTGTTTCTCTTTGTGGGTAAGAGGAAATGCAACTCGAGTGAACAGGAGAATAGGGAAGTAAATATTTAAAGAAGCACCAGAGCAATTGCTATTTTAGTTTCATAACTGTTATAAGTGTTTATAGTGCCCTAGTTAATTTGGATGTTTCCTTATTAATTTTACAGTGTTGGCTTGTCGCTTGGCAGGAAATGCTGTTCAAGTATTTTTGCAGTGCAGAGTTTTCATAGGCTTTAAAAGTAAACGCTTGAGAACTTATTTTTAGAAGTAAAACTCAGAATCACAGGAATTTAGAGCCATCGCCCTTGTGACTGTCCCTGTGAAGATATTTGTGCTTTCAGAGCTGAGTCCCCATGGGAGGTCTTTTGTGTTGCACTTTTTCTTTTTTTTTTTTTTTTTAAATAAAAAAGCTCTATAGTGTGTGCTTGGTTACAGAACTATGTCAAAGGAGAGTGGCAGCAGAGATAAAAATAGTTGCCTTAAACAGGCTTGTTCTTGTGCTAGGGACTGACTGCTGCAACTCTAACAATGGCATTGGGGTTACTGAAGAGCTGTGTGCTGGAAATCTTAACTGCATTTACTGCATATCAGGCACACTTTACTATGCACGTGTTCCCTTGTTAAATGGCTCTTGTTTAAGATCAAATCACTTGGCTGCAGGTTTTATCATTAATATTGTCTTTGAGATAGCTACTGTGTAGCCTCTACAGACAGTCTGGGTTTCCCTCTTGCTTTGTTACTGATTGTGAGCAATTCTTGTTAAATGCTTTCAGGAATAACTTCAGATTCGCTTTTGAGCAAAAAACTTGGCAAGTTATTTGCGTAGAGGGTGGTGAAAGCTCATGCTTTCAGAGTGCTTATCACAAGCCTTTTGTAATCTCTTTCCAGATATCTTTGGTTCGGATGCCCTATGCCTGCAAACTCCTCTTCCAAGAACTGATGTCTATGAGTATTGCACCTCGTATGATGAGTGTGTAGCCTTTTTTTTTTTTAAAAAAAAAAGATGAGACTGAAGTGCTCAAGTTTTGCTTCATTTTGTGTAGGTCGCATTTAAAATACAGTTTTACTCATCTGCTATGTGCTGTTCAAAAGTATGTTTATTTCCTGTAAATAGAATTAAAATTTGTAACCAAACTTGTGAATCTCTTTATTTGTATATCTGAAAGTGCACAAGCAAATCAGTAATCAAAGAGCAAGGGAGTTAACAGGGATCGATTAGTGAGCTAGAAAAAGCCAGAAGTTACAGCTTTCCAAAATACTTATTTAAAACTGTGCATAAGTGAAAGTCCTCACATCACAGCTCTGCACCATCATCTGTGGAAAAACAAAAACATGTTACACTCCGTACTGTTCCAAGGGGTAATATCACAACCTGGGCAGTAGCACAGTGCATGAGTTTTCTGAGTCTATGCTGAGAGCAAGACCTGACAACCCACTCCTGACCCTCCTTCCTTCTTCCCTTCCTTCCTTCCTTACTGCAGGACTACAGCAGCAGGGGGGTGGTAATAGATGGCATTTTTCTGTGCTGAGATCATCTGGACAAGGGACAACACTCCCTAACTGCGTAGCATTGTAGTTATGGAGGAGCCTGTTATATCTGACAGTTTGTTCCGTTAATGTTATCAATTTACTTTAAGTAATTGTGGACTGCCAGCTTATTGCTTAGCTACAGCATGCTTACTTGAGGGCTTTCCTACAGCTGAGAAGAAACAGCTGTAAGATGTGATGCGTGTCTAAGAAATAAACCATGAGGCAATACAGGCAGTACTACAACCTCGCAGTTAGAGTTACTGTGAGAGGGGGAGGGAACATCTCCTATTCTGGGGTATAAGTGTGCTGCTCATGGCACAACTCGGTAAAACTCAATTTCATTCACATCTATAAACAAGATGTTTGAAAAGCAGGGGCTTAGAGACTAGCCTAAAAAACCTTTAGCAAGGTTCCTGTGCATTAGTGATACTGGGATTCATTTTATGCTCTTATTTAAACGCCAGGTGCTGTTAATATTCTCCTAAAAGAAGTCTTTCAGCTCTTCAGGGAAGTCAAGACTATATAGTTTGGATAAAGCTACTGGGATTAAAACTAAGGATTATGTTGAAAAGTGGGTTTGGGCAGCACAGTATTCTCTAGTTGGATGATTTGTTCCCAGTGCCTCTGCTTCTAGCATGGCTATGGTTACTGTTCCAGCTCTCAGTATTTATTCCAAAGCACATGTGGCCATGGTAGTAAGCCATCCTCTTTGCAGCTGGAATGAGGGTGGTTGGCTTGCCATCAGCTTTGCATGCAGCCTGGCAAAGAGGACCTGGGTTTGAAAACTGGCTGAGGGCTGGAGGGTAAAGGCTTCAGGTCTTGCCTAAAGGCCTGCTGTGGCATATCTGTCCCCTCCCCAGTTTGACACTCCAGCATACAGAGAGAATGGCAGGGACTAGGATGTTTCCAGGATGGGGAATAATAACGAGGTGCAGGAACTTGGCAGGAATTTAAGTGGTTGAAGTTCCTCCTCTGTCTTGGTGCTGGTTGTGCCAATACTGCTCCTAGGAGAGATGGGCAGGTTTGGAAGCGTCCAGAGAACGCTGAAAGGATGGTACAAATTTAGGGCTGGAAAACCACTGGAAGTTGCTTTGTAAAAAACACCAAAAGGTGTTTTTCATTTGCTATCTTAATCTCCAGTACTTCACAGCACTTGGGGTGTTATTTAACAATCCCTTGAGAACTCCAGCAGCTGAGAGTTGCTGGGAATGTTTTGCCAAACCCAGTAAAAGCTGCATGTTAACTGGTATTTCTAGTGTGCCTCTTTTTTTTTTTTTTTTTTTTTTCCAGAAAGCATTAAACAGCGGTGGTCCTTCTGTATCAAATAACTGAGTAAACTGTTAGGGGAAAGAGTTGCTGAGTGTTCAGCCACACTACCTACCTTTGGTCAGGGCTATTTCATGCAGAGTTTCCACAACGTGGATTTTTGCAGAAGCTGTTGCCTCTCCTTTGGCATTTGATGCATGACACTCATACTCTCCAGCATCCTCTTTGCTCAGAGGAGATATCTAGAGGAAGAAACAGCAACCCCATCCCCTAGTAAGTATCCTGTGCATAAGGTACCTTATGTAACTTGTTAATTGCTTGAGACATAATGAGATTAACGGAGTGCATGAAGTAGTAGTTAATCCTTAGGGACCACACTGACTGCATGATTTCTTCTACCTGCTCTGAAGAGTCTGGTTCAGATTGCGATGGCTCTTTCCACTAAGGGAGACAAGCACCCGCTCCTGTAGGTCAGACTAAGTTTCTTCTCTGCTGGGCCAAATTAAGTGTGTTATAACATTCCCTCCTTGTCTTTTATTGTTTACTTAGTTTGGAGATGTGTCAGAGCACTACATGCTTGGTAAGGGGAGGGAGGCGGGAAGAAAAAGCCTTCCTACAACATGCTGCATCCAGTCAGTCAGTTCGGCAAAATCATCTGCTCAAACCTTTCCTTCTCCTTTTTTCCACCTCTACTTTTGCAAGTGGTGCAGGAACCAACACCCTGAGCTGTGCTCCCCTGCTGCCACCTTCTCTGCAGCTGGGAGCCATCATACTTGCAATTCCCTTACTGGGATGCGCAGCAGCTCCCTCTCACGTGTGGCGATCACCAATTAGCCTGCAGGTACTCCTGCAGCTCAGCAAGTCTGTTGCACGAGAGCTGATGGCTTCTGCACTGGGCTATTCTCAAGCAGGTGCTGTGCTTCACTGAGGAAAGGACAGTTCTGCCAGATCTGTAAGGGCTCCTCAGCTGTGGGATTTTCTTAGGGATGCCTTGCCTTGGCACTGATTCCTTCCTAGACACGGAGAGGGTCTCCTTCCCACTAATGGCAGAAGGAAAGTAATAACATAATGAGATCTTTTATTAAAGTCTCACCTTCTCTGATCATAGAATGCATGCTTCTACTGCATGCTAAACAGAGGTGAAAAACTGCAACGGGTAAGACTGGAGCCAGCAGCAACCCTTCCCCTTGGTGTCTAATTCACACAGGTTGTTTTCCTCCAAATGCCCTGTCTGTTGCCCTGTGTCTTCTGTACAGCTCTTCCTTCATGAGTTGTTTGAAAACTGCTCCGTACTGTTCATGCAGCTCTGTGCATACACGAAGTACTTACAAGCACCCAGCCAGTCACTTCGTGTTTCTCAGGGCCCCCTCGGGTCTGGATGGCCAAGTTTTCCCGATCCCCTGGCAGAAGCTCCATCCTCTGGACGCCATACTGTCCCCGAATTATCTAAACAGAAGAGTAGAAAGGTGTGAGAACACTGGGGCTTATTTATGCTGGAGCTGTTAGGACCATACCTGCACGCAGACAGCATCAATGCTATTTTTACATGAATGTGTTTTGTGCAGTAGCAGTACTTTTTCTAGTGCCAGGATTCTACCTCATCTTCCGTGTGTTGCAGCCCCACTACCCCATCGCCTCAGCGCCTGCAGGGGGGCTGCACTGCCCTTGCCTCGGCAGGAAAGGAGAGAGCAGCACAGCTGTCTGGTGTGGACGGTGCTGGGCAGTGGGGTGAGCAAACATGCCCTGTGCTGGCCTGGTCTCACAGGACCCGTGTGCCTGTTCCCAAAGGTGTGTTTAGCCCAATAAATGGTGCCTGTGCTGAACAAGGAGGAGGATTCGGCTGCCTGCAGCTGCTGGCAGCCATACATCAATCCAGGTCAGCAGGCTGGAGCAGCTGCCTTCTGGCTTGGGACTGCTGGGACAGCAGGAGCTGACTGTTGTCCTTGTTTGGACACGTTCCCCCACAACTTTCCTGATGATCAGGCTTTTTTGTGTGGCAGCAGCAGAGAAACGAGCGTCTGCACGTTGCTTCTGGAATGGGCTCTCCCTGCATCACCTGTCCTCTTCCCAACAGGCCACCAGCAGCCCTGTAAGTTTCAGCTGCAGCAAACCAGGCAGTCCCTCCTGGTGGGGACAGCATCGATAGGAGAGTAGCAGCGCAGCCCTTCCCCAGCGCTGCGTGTCCGGGCACGGAGGACAGCATGGGATAAGTGGTGTTCAGCCCGTGTTACCACCAGGTCAAGCTGTCTCTCGGCTGTGAGGAAGAGGCAGGAAAAGTAGAGCAGCACTGACGGTCAGTGTAAACATAGCATCTGCTTGTAAACAAGCAAAAAATGCTGCCTGAGTCAACATGCCTACATTGCATGCTCACCCAAGAGTTTGCTCTGGGAGCCTTATGAGCAGAGTTTGCTGCCTCAGAACAGAGCAATCTCTGGGCCAATCTGTTTTTTTTCTCTGTATTATCGTTACTCTAGTATTGTTTCAGCTTAATTTTAAGACCCAAGCGTCCACAAACCTGTGGCATCTGAAGAGGCTGCAGAGGCCATGCAGTGGCTTTCAGCCCCACGGCGAGGATCCTCTCTGCCCTTAGCCAGGCATTACCAGGACGCTGCCAAAATCAGCACGCTACCAAAGAGAACTGCCCCATGGGGTTTCCATGTGGGTGACCTGCGTCCAGCCACCTCAGAGTCACCACCGCCAGCAGCACGACAGCAGGTCAAGGGACTTTTCCCCTGCATGCTCTGAATACCAGCCGCTACCAAGAGAAACACAAGTTCCCGTTCTGCCTCAGGATCAACAAGAGCTTAGACAAAGATTAAGCACAGCCAGATGTTTGGGGCTGGACAGAACTGCACAGATGGGAGAACTCATCAAACGTGTGTTTCTAAGGAGGGATCTGCTATGGCCTTTATGCTTACCAGGCAGTTTCAGCTGCCTCAGGTTTGCTGTCTCCCAAGAGCTCCTAGCAGGGCCCTTACCTTGTTCCAGATGAGGACAGGGGTTGGGATGCCCATGACTTCACAGCTCAGGTAGATCTGTGCTCCTGTCACATTCCAGATGTCCTTAGGAGGGGTGACAATGGAGGGTCCTGCAAAAAGGGGAGAAATGCTTTTAAGCACCAAGTGACTGCAAGCCAGTCTCCGTGCTTGCCTTTTAAGTGGAGCCAGTCACTTCTGATGGGTTTGGAGGATAAGGTGAAGGGGGAGGGCCTGCTTGGAGCAAAGCTTACTGGACTGATCCCACATCATGGTACTTCCCTCTCCAAAGCTACACACGCATCCGACCTTAAACTTTTCAGGTTGATGGGCACTTGTCCCAAATGGAAACTCAAGTGTTGAGCAGTTCAGGTGATCAGTCCATCTACTTGCAAGACTGACGTTAGAGGCAGGACAGTGTTTGTATTCTGTTCTCGTAGGGATGGAGAAGGACATTACAAATTGCTGCCTTTGCTCACCATGCGCCTGGTTGACACTCAGCTGGCATGGAGGAAAGGACCCCCTAGGAGACAGGCTGCGTCCCACTCACTCTCCCACGCCACAGGGGAGCTTCTCCAGCTTTGCAGTGTCCTTTTTCCCACCACGATTTTATTCTGCAGCAGAGCCCGTGGCAGATGGCCACCTGTTTTACCTGTGTGCAATATCCAGCCAAAGGAGGCTGGTTGGAGGGTGGCAGAGCTCTCTCTCCTTGGCGGGGGTGGTCGAGGAAGGGACCAGGTGAATGCAGAGCTCCGTTTTCCCCAAAGAGCTCCAATCTCTGGTTAAACAGGGAGTTGTTTCCAAAGCCAGATGGGAACAGAGCTGTTTTGCAGATCTGGCAGATGTTTACCCCTCAGGCTGGGAAATGTTGGAGATGTAACCCATATCCCAGAAACAGAAGAATGACCTTTTCTGTTCAATCCCTCTTTAGTGGGGCTGTTTTGCAAAATGCAGCTATTAATTCCCCACAATAGGAAGTGCAGACCAAAGGAGCACGTAGTGTTTATTTCCACTTACTGATAGTTGAAGAACACAGCACATTTTCCCCTTCTGCTCTGAAGATGCAGGCAGTAACAGGAAACTGAAGCTCCCATTAGGCTCCGCCAGGAGAAGGCATTTCCTATGCAAACAAGTACTCCAGAGCCAGCCTGACTGAAGCCCCTGGGTATGCTGGCTCACAGACCATGGCTCATTCCCAGCCCCATAAAAGAGGGGCAGATTTGGGTCCTGATGCTCCTTCTGGAGTCCTGAACATGACTGACCTCACCCCTGCACGTGCATTCTGCCCTGCAGCCCTCTTGCACACAGCAGGTTTCGGGTGCATCCCACTGCACGAACACCTTCCAGCAGAAAGCTGGTGTCTTTTTTCCTCCTTGGGATCTGGGAGCAGATTCATACCGGTATCGCCAGCCGGAGGACATCAGCCATGCCTCTGTCTTAGCACAAGGAATGCCGAGGTGGCTCCCCACTCCCGAGCAGCTGGTGGGATCACAGAGATCTGTCCCAGGGATCTTCTTTTCTGAGACCTCCCTCTCCAGGAATGACTACACAACCTGCTGTTGGGAAGCCACTAAGAGACCGGGGGTGTCCAAATTCTCTGTTACAGAGTTATCCCAGTCCTGGTTTTAACAGAAGGCAGCTGTGTAGAAGCAGGGAGTTTTTATGCATAGCCGCAGGCGATGGTTAAAACCACACCTAATGATCAGTAGGGCTGGTTTCCTGGCATAGACATCACAACCCAGGTGCTCCTCATCTGCACAGGACTGAATCTCTCCGCTGAGAAAAGCATTTCAGCAGCATTTCATTACATCGCTTATCCTGTTCTTGGTTGTGTTGCTGCCTGGACTGATTCCTGCGCGCTGGCCAGGAGAGGGGTGTGTCGGAGTCACAGCACCCTTTCCCGTATGGAAGGGTGCTGGAGCTATCCTTGCTTCAGGTGGCCCAGAGCAGGTCTGTACCTTCAGGCACTGCACAACACCCTGCTGGAGGTTGTTCCCCTGAGTACCACCGTAGCATAGTACAGGGGGGTGACCCGTAGGGCTGGCACCCAAGCACTGCCTGGCCCTCTTTTTCTGGTGTCCCTTGAACAGTAGGGCACTTGGCAGCTCCAGTGGGATCCAAATGTCCCCAGGCTGCTCAGCTCACCCTACGCTCTGCACGGACCTCCAGCTGATGTGCGCCCAGCACAGCCTGCTGCTGCCACCACCTTCTGCTCCGGCCATGAGAAACCCGCCATGGGCAAGGTGCCCTTCCTCGGGCAGAGCTGTCCCCAAGAGGCAGCGCCACATTTGCCCCTGTTGACACCGTCCTCCTCCTCACCGGTTGCTGGGGTTCTCCATGAGGCAGGAGAAACGCAGCTGCCTCAAAATGACCACCACAGGAACGGAGAGATCCTAATTCTTACATTAAAAGCCAGGTGGATTTTAAGGCATTACGCTCTTCCAGGATCTGGCTCAATTCTTCCCTGGTTGGGAACCAGCAGCATTCAACACAGCACTAAATCCACTGCCCGTAGTGTCTCAGTTTGGGCTGCCACTGAGCTTCCCCCTGTACCAAGGGCCTGGACACACTCTGCCCTTGGACGTTTGCACGCCCCGCCAGGACCAGGTCACACTAGGATTTTTCTGCAGAAACTGCTGGCAGGGGAAAAGCGAGAGGGAATTTCTACCCTCCCCCTGGGCAAGGAGAAATTGTTTATCTTCCCTGGAAAGGGGAATTGCCTGCACAGCTTCACAGTGAAGCTCTGTCTGGCTTGGCACAGCACAGCAAGAGCCTGGCTGTAACGAGGCAACCCCCAGCTCGGGATGTACATCCTGATCCAACCAGGAGGAATGTGAGAGACTGACTTTGCCTGCAAAAAGGAACTGGGAGCATTCACAGGCCTCTGCCTCCATCCGGCACAGCCCCGAGGCCGGGAGGGAATGCACATCCCGAAAGATGCAACAGTGTCATGGGAAGAGTCAGCACGGTCTCTCGGGATATTTGACTTAAATCCAAACAGACAAAACTCTAGAGCTGGGCTTCTTCCTCCACTAAAAATAAATGAGAAAGGCCAAGAAGTCAGCAGATTTAAAGTCGAACCACAGCAGTAGCTAGACTCCCACCACAGCCAGCTGACACCCGGGTGCATGGCAGCCACCCTGCTCACTGCCTGCACTGGTCCCGCTCACGCCCTCTCTCATGGTTCCCCGAAGCAGCCAGAGATGGGCAGGGGACACAGCGACCCAGCACAACAGGAGAGGCAGGGGATGCCTGAGCCTTGCGGGGACTTCAGAGGATGTGAGGACCTTCTCTCCTGCAAGTCATCCCTCTTGCCTCAGGGGTCCTTGTGAAGGCAGCGAGGCCACCAGGACTGGAAACAAGCCCACCTTGTACTGAGCAGATGACTTGACTCCTGCCAGCAAGGACTCCCCTGTCCCTCATCCTACAGCCTGCATCTGACAGGGGTTGTTGCTCTACTTGCAGCACTGCCCACAACGGGGAACGCTTTCCTTCCACTTCCTTCAGGCTTGCAGGTTGCACCTGCTGATGGAAATGGTCACCAAGACCAGAGATCCTCCCCGCATCAACGTGTCTGAGTGGTCTCTGCTCCCCACCGGGGACTGAGCCAGGGGCACCGTGGATGTACAGGACGCTCCCTGCCGGTACTTGCCCTGGCTGCGCAGGAGCTCCTTGGCCAAGAGGACATTGCAGGCTGTTGATGGAGATCAGCTGCTCTCCGCAGGCACTTCAGGCATTTCCTCCCCACTCTGCCCATTGTTCCTCAGACAAACGGCTCTCCCTGGTTGGGGAAGGGGCTTATTTACAGAGCCAGTGAGCTCATTCACCCCGGGAGAGGAGCCTGAAAGCGCAGGGATTGGTTTTTTCTGCAGATCACAGGGAGCTGACAGCCTGCGTTATGTCAAAAGCAGCAGCTGGAGAGGAGTTCCCATTGCTGTTATTGCAGGCGCTTTTCTGCTGCAGCAGTGTGTGTCAGAGCCTGTGACTTCCTCGATGAGGCTATCTATCATGTGGCATTTGGTCCCGAGACCCCTCCCGCCCTGGGCACCTCTTCTCTGCCCAACCGCAGCAGGCAGAGACCTGGCATCTCCCAGCCCACCCACCTGCCCCTCACTGGTACCAGGGTGGTCTACCACAGCTCACGTCCTCCCTGATCTTCCTTTGGTGTCCACACGCACGCACAAATAAATTACACTCCAGCAAACAGAGCAGTAACTCTAGCTGAAATCAAGGGGGCTACAGGTTTTTCACTAAAGGCAGAAATAAGCGCGACATTAAGCACTGTGGGGTACTTTATGTGGGGGCCCTGGTGCTTGGGTGTGCATGGGAAGTCCCGACCACGAACACATGAAGCTGTGTACCCCACGCCGAAGCTCGTGTGGGTGCCAGCCTGGTTCCCAGCCAGCCCTCCTGTGCCCTGCATCACTGCGCCACAGCCCCAGCTGAAACACAGGCTGGGAACACTCCCCGTGAGACAGCAAATGAAAGCAAAAGCTAGACATTGTCCACCCTCACAAGTGCTTGCAAGTCTGAAAATAGACGCACTCCAGTCTCCTAAGTTGCTGGGAAAGTATTTTGTCTTCAAAATGACTTTATATGGAGAAGGGGAAGCCTTCCGTAAGCAGCATCTACTCATTCTAGCTGGCACGGCCTCAGCGGCTCCCTCCCAGGTCAGTGCTCCAAGAGAGGCAGCAGCAGACGGGAAGGGCAACCAGCTTCTGGTCTCCCCCTTTACCTCTTTTGGAAGCCATTTCTCCGCCTTCTTTAACCTGGCCTTGAAGAGACTAAGCAGCTACAGGAAGAGGCTCCAAGACATCCAGACCAAAGGAGATGATGGATGCTAAGCCTGTTCAGATGTCTTCCCTCAGACCTCAGCAGCCCAGTGACCCTGGAAAGGCTGCAAATGCAAACGCAGCTTTGCCCCAAGCCCTGAAGGCTTGAGATTGAGTCAGTAATAGCGTGAGGCAGGGCCTCTGGCCACCATCTATCAGCCATGGACCTCCTCCTGCTTCCCACCCCACCAGGCTCAGCACAGATCAGACTGGTGCAACTGGAAATCCCACCCTTGCTGCCTTTAGAGACATTGTACATGACCTTCATATGGATACTTAGCAGTCCTCTGTGGGGTTCACCTATGGGCTCGGAGGGAGGACGGGGCAGCACTGCAAAGAACAAAACCCCAAGCTCTTTCTATCTCTGCCACATCCAGCAGCGTCCACAACGCAATCCCAGACTCAAAGCTGGGCTGATGGGGAGGCCAACATGGCTGAGGCCACTCTAAGGCTCAGCTGCAAGCTTATAACCACGCTTGCTCCTAGAAACAGCCAAATGGGGAAAGGCCAAGCCCTCTGAGTGGAGATGACACTGTCCTTGCTATCAGACTGCTACCAGCCAACCTCTCTCCTGCCTTTTCCCCCCGTCATGCCTTTTTTTCCCACCTCCCCTTCCTTTTGCCAGTCTCTGAAGTATGCTGTCCCTGGGGCCAAACAGGCAGTAGCTTTCTGCAAACACATTTGCAGCTTCCCAGCCGTATCTGTGTGTGTATTTGGGTTTTTCTTGTCCCAGACAAGCTCTATCGAGAAACTTGATAGAGGCCACCACCTCCCCTCTTCTCTTCGTGTGACCTTGGCTCAGTTTTACTAAGAAAACTGTCATTATGGCACAAGGAGGACCGTGAGCTAAAGCCTGGAAAGAATGTGAAAAGCTTGCAGTGGGTGCCACGGAAACAAGGCATGGCAGCATTTATGCATGGCAAAGCAAGCAGGGCTTCCAAAAGTCCAACCTGATTAGACATGTTACGCGGTAATCTCCTATTTAGTGTGAACCTCAATCAACCTCAGCCCAACAAAGGATTAAATGCATTTTTTTAAACACAGCATGCCTTTCCAGCAACAGAAAAATCCAGAAAAAACAATCACGGGGAGGAATTTGCTGATCTGTAATCATTCCTTCCTAGTGAGTTTTAATATGCTAGAATGATTGAGAATGAAGACGCAGGTGAAATATGGGGATCCTCTTGGGTAGTGGAGGTGTGTGCATGTTCCCAGGCACACTGGTTCTCTACACGACTCTGAGCTACCAAGTAATGTATTAAACAGCTTCCCTACTAAGATTTTAGCACAGTTACCATAAAAACTCAAGCTCCAGTGAACCAAAACCTTCTCACATAACTAAATGCCTTTTAAAGAGGAATTTATGGCCTATCCTACAGCAGTGGAAAACCCCAAAGTTACAGATGGATTTTAACAATAGCAGCATAAAGCTTCAGTCCCAGAAACTCTGTCTCAAAATTCCAATGCACTGTGTGCTGGAAAAGCAAGCTTCACGCTGGATCACATCCCTGCACCACGCTCCACCTGAAAGGACCCCATGGGACAAAACAAAAGGCGGGACCCCAGCGTGCACCTCTGCAGCTCCGCTCTGCTCTGCCACCGACTCTCTGCAGGCAGCACAAAAACGCTGGCGACATCCACCTGCAAAAATGCATCCCTTTCCTCTGCAGTGGGAGAAAGCAGGTAGCAGGGCACTGCTGCAAGACCCCCACTTCCAGACAATGCAGAAACCCAAGCCAGCTTCCCAGGAGAATTAGGGAAATCAACTCATTTCCAAACGCATATGACTTAGCAAAAACTCATCTAAATCTCTCTTTCCCCTGCAAAAAGGAAAGCACGCATAGAATGAGGATATTCTTTTAAGCCCCTTAAAATCCAGGAAAGGAAGAACAGGAGGAAAGAACTAAAGCCACTTGTTAACTAAAATGCACAAATCCAGAAGTGTTTCTTGCAAAATGTGATCGGATATGAACTATGCTCTCTGGTGTCTAAAAAGAGTTGGGAGCCTTTGAATTTAAGGCAGCTGTATCAGGAGAAAATGAGCCAACGTCAGTGATAAGAGCAGTCTCCCATCTCCCAGAAAGTTTCCCCCCAAATCCCCTGTTTCTGATCTACTCTGGCAGTGGATTAAAAAAAACAACAACAAACCACCCTCAAACTAAAACATTTCTGGCAAAGCCTCAACAGCTGAATTTGGATGGAATGAGCCAACAGATGTGATTTATGTTTCTTCCTTTAAAATTGACCTGTGGGAACTCGGCGCCTCTTCATTTGGAGCGCAGATGCAGCTTTATGGGACACCGAGGCACCAGCAAAGCAAAACCACCGCTGGGGGAAAGTGGCAGGACTTTGGGGGGGTGTACTTGCCCCTGGGGCCGTCAGTCTCCACAAGAGCCTGGCAGCCACGATCCTATGTCCATCAGCCCATTTTTTAAGCCCTGTGGACAGCCAAGAAACTTTGCACCCACCTTTCCCTGAGCCCCAGAGCTGGTGGGTATCACGGTAGCAAAAAAATCCTCCTAGGAGGGATGCTGTCTGGGTTTCTGGCAAGCCAAAAAGATACCCCTCTAGGGGGACAGCTCAGCTCCAGTGACTGGGATGTCCCCAGACCAGGCATCCTTTAGTGCTGGTTACAGTCAGCTTTAAACGAGTTTCTCTCCTGGTCCTGCTGTTCATAAGCTCTGCAGCCTGCGGGATGGATTCTGCAAGGTGCTGAGCCCTCATCACCAAAGGACAAGCCCCTGCACGTTCCCAGCACTGGGAAAATACTTTCATGGAGCCACAGAGATTTAAGCCACATTCAGATCAATAGAAATAAAGCAGGCTGCTTGGCGAGCCAGCAAATCTACCCTTCACCGAGAGAAGGCCCAAGTTTCTACCTCTGTGAGGTCTTTGTAGGTAGGTACAAAGCAGCACCAGCTCCCTGAAGAGTGAAACGCTGTCCTCAGATGTCCGCCGAGAGATGCTTTGTGGTACCCTGTGTTTGGGCAAGAACAAGCATTCGGCTTTCACCAAGAGAGAAGTGAGCACAAAAGAAAGGCAAAGCCTTGACTGACAGCAGCAAAACAACCTGGAGACCCCAACTCCGCTGGGACAAGTACCAGGGACTTCAAACAATAACGCCTTTGGGCTGTAATGAGGCAACTTCAGCGGTATCTCCAGCAGTCACAACACATCCCTCGGAGCAGGTATTTGCTGGTAGCTAATGATAAGAGAGACTTGGGGGTATTTGTCCCTTCTTGCATAGGCTGGCAACAAGTCCGTGCCTGGTATTTTTCAGCTCAGAGAGCTCATCATGCCAAAAATCCCTCCAGCTTTTTGATGGGGGTTGGTGCTTTGAGGCTGTATTTCTGCCTGGCTTGAACTGAGCCACACAACCCTAATTCTTTATGCCAGCTGGCGTTGCATGGCAGTGGGTACCGTGGTCCTCCCGCCCCAGGTCCCAGCTGGCTGTAAACAGCCTCAGTGCATGTGCTGCAAAATGAATTTCAGCCTAAATTACTGAAGGTGCCAACTGTGTAAGAGGCTCTTCTGAACATCCATGCACAGCTGGGTGACGGCAGTGGCCGAGGGCAGCTCCCCGGCTGTTATGGTGGCCTCCCCTCCTGCCAAGGGGACCACCAGTGGTGGCACCTCTGGCCACCTGTACCAGACATCAGGCTCCTGCTTTGCGTCCGGGTCTGCCCTGCCTGCAAGAGCTGGCAGCAGACCTAAGTGTAGCTATGCATATTCATAGGGAGAGAGCAAAGGGCCAATCCATTTAAAGGCAATGTTGGAATGCAGATGGAAAACTTCACAGCATCCATCTCCTGCCTGGCCTCAGTACTGGTATTAGCTACAAAAGAGGCTGCCGGGCACGAGGGTAGAGACAGGATGTGGCTAGTGGCAAGGAGCCGGGCAAACCCCAAGCCAGCTGTGAGCGCAAGCATGAGGGCACAGCACGAGCCCAGCCGGGAGGGAACACCACGGCATTGCTGTCTGCTCACCCATGGCATTGCTGTTGTCCAGTTCTGGGCTCCCCGGTTCAAGAAGGACAGGGAACTGCTGGAGAGGGTACAGCAAAGGGCTACCAAGATGATTAGGGGACTGGAACACCTCTCTTATGAGGAAAGGCTGAGCGATTTGGGTCTTTTTAGTCTGGAAAAAAGACAGTTGAGGGGGGATCTCATCAACGCTTATAAATACTGAAAGGGTGGGTGTCAGGAGGATGGGGCCAGGCTCTTTTCAGTGGTGTCCGGCAACAGGACAAGGGGTAACGGGCACAAACTTGAATACAGGAAGTTCCATCTCAACGTGAGGAGGAACTTCTTTACTTTGAGGGTGGCAGAGCACTGGAACAGGCTGCCCAGAGAGGTGGTGGAGTCCCCGTCTCTGGAGACATTCAAAACCTGCCTGGACACGTTCCTGTGCAACCTGCTCTAGGTGACCCTACTCTGGCAGGGAGGTTGGATTAGACGATCTCCAGAGGTCCCTTCCAACCCTACCATTCTGTGACTCTGTGATTGCTGCCTGGTTCCAGCCGGGAGGGAGCACCATGGCATCGCTGTCTGCTCACCCCACGACATTGCTGCCTGGTCCCCCCAGAGCAAAGGCAGGCAGCTTTGCCGTGCCCCGCTGACACAGCACCGACAGCAGCCCTGCAGCCTCGAGGAGCTGGAAATCAAGGAGGGTGCCTTTTTCCAGCTGTTCCCAACGGTCCTGCCCACGTGCAACTCAATCCAGGAAGGACTGGCTGGATCCCTGCACCTGCCAAGTGCGGGTATAGCAAGAGTTGTCTCCATCCTCTCAAACTCTTCTCAACTGTGTCTTCTTTTGCCCTCCAGCAGGAAGTTTTGGCTGCAACGGAAATACCTTTTTCTGCATGGCTTCACTATTTTTGTACAAAGAACTCAGGCATGAGATTCAAGAGATCTGGGAAACAAACAGCAGAAAGAGAATCCCAAGGACAAGGTCAAGGCGAATTATGCAGGGCCAAGAACCGGCTCCTTCCTTTTGCTATTGAACAACAAAGAAACATCCAAGTTGTTCCCAGTTGGTGCGTAGTATCTCTTAGTAAGCAAAAACTGTCAAATATCTTTTTACTGAACTTTTATTCCCTTGGAAATGTATCTACGGTGGAAAAGGATGTGTGTCTCAAGGAGTATGTTGCATGTTAAGCCTTATGTAGCTGAGTGCTTTGTTTCCAGGTGGCTTTACTCAAGCCCACACGGTGTTGCCTATGACAAATCAGTAAGACTGTCCCTCCCAGCAGGTATACCCCCTCCAGACCCTTTGAATACCCGGTACATACGGGACAGAGAAGGAGCCAAGGTGAGGGAGAGGGTATGAAATGCAACCTTACTTAACCAAGGAATTTTAATTGCCCAAGTCTTTGAATTGGTTGTGGCCGATCCCTGTGTCTCAAGCATGTTATTTCAAGGCAGAAGAGGAGGTAGCCGCAGAAGACTCATTCCCACCTTGCCTGGGAGGGGAAGTTTGAGCAAACAGTGGCAGGAATCAAGAAAGGGATAAATGGGCAGCATTTGCCCCATTTGCATCTGCCCGTGTCCTGTCTCCTGCCCTGCCACCCCTAGCACGCCGTAGTGCTAGGGTGGGTGAGGAGGAGCACCTAACTAGAAGCCATTCCCAGACACGTTCCCTTCTTCTGCCGGATGCCCCAGCTGCCGCCCTTCCTGACAATGACAGCAAAGGCCAATGGCAGTCACAGCTCCACGCTTCCTCCTCCTGAGAACCAGCTTTCAAATAGGAGGTGCAAAACAAGCCCTCCCGCTCCAGCTCCACTTGAAAAAAACAAGCAACCAAACACAGTCAGGACCCGCTGCTGGACACGTTTTTCTGGATTTCTTCTCAGACTTGAAAGGCTGCTCGCTCTTGGACCCAAAGGACACGATCCTAATAGCCCAGCGAGCACACGCAGACACCTCTGAACCCATCTGCCATGAGCAGGAAGCCCAAGTGCCCTGTCCCACAGGGACTTCTTTCTGTGCAAAAGCTGTCACGCAAGTGACTGATGCAAGCAGGATCCTGCCTGTCTGTGGTCTCCCTGTGCAGGATCCCACCCTAGACAGCGCCTTAAGGAGATCACATCTCTTTGTGGTGGGAAATAGCAAAAGCCAGAACTTCCACTCTTCGACTCCCACAGCGTTTAGGTTCTTTTAGGAACCCAGAAAAGTGCTGTCTCCTATCTGGAAAGACACTGAAAGAGGCCCTACCCTGCGGGCCCAATGCGATGCATGTCTTCCTCCTGCCTTTCTTTCAAAATCCGTGTAGAGATTATACCTTCCCTCCCCACCCAACAGTCCTAACTGCCAGGAGGCCCTGAGGGCTACAGAAATACTTCCAGATGTCTGCCATGTGTGTGGGCCGAGTCGCGGCCTCAGCTGCAAGCCACAGAGCAATGCATATCACCAGAAGAAGGTCCACAGCACAAGGAAGGTTCATGCAGTCCAGGAATGTCTCAGAAGAGTCAGTTGCAACACTGCTGCTGAGCAGCCCATGTCCCTCCTGCTCCCTTCCCTGAGATGCTGGGTCAGAGCTCTCCCAGCAGCAGGAGCTAAAAGAAGAGCAGCTCCCCAGAGTGACAGAGGAGGGGACATTTTGCCAGTGCTTTGGCACCACGTGCTCCAGCGAAGTTCTTAAACAACAGGTAACAGCCTGCAAAGGTGTCTCGCTGCACATGTGCACGCTAGAAGGGACCTTCTCCAAGGAAAGGATGCAGTTTGTGCATGGAATGGTTGTCCCACGCTGTGACGCTCTTCAGAGAAGATGCCACTTTGACGGCCAGGGGACGGAGAAAGTCTCGTGGGAGCTGTTTGAGGCTGGCGGGTTGGTGGCCTCCCACCATGCTGCCTGGCGGCTCGTGTTTGCATTGACCTCATCAAACTCTGTCTCCATAGTCAGGGTCAAAGCCTGACTGGGGCTGGGGCAGCAGCTTACAGTATGACTACCAATACCTGCTTTGCCACAAACTCCCAGGTGACTTTGGGCAAGACAAGTGAGAAGGCAGCCCTCTTCTCAAGTACGCACCTGAAGCGTGACCTCAGACATCTTTCAAACACATCTGCTCACTTGGTCTGGACTGGGAGGGCCAAGAAGCAGCATGTATTTTTAGGACTGCTGTGACCATCTCCTGAGTCCACTGGGCAGGAAAGGCTCCTTCCAAATGCTAGACGGAGGCCCAGACAGAGACCGTTCTTGTCTCATCCCACGTTAGCCAGAGGACTGAAGGTCCTTCCCTCCAGGAGTTATCAGCATACCACAGTGTTTCTGGCTAATATATAAGCCTGATGTTTTGCACTAGGTTTGTCAAAAGCCACACAGGGCATTTAATGGGTAACACCAAAGTGCATAACCCTGTCCTCACCCAGCCCTTCACGCTTTCCACTGGAGTTTCAGAAACATTTTTTTGCGAGACATACTTGGCCTCAGTTCTGGGAAGAAAGAGAAAGAGGAGGTGGAGGTTGTGACCCTACACATACTGTGTTTATGAAAACACTCCTCCACCAAAACGGCATTGGCGCTGCAATATTGTCCTTGAGACGTTCAGTAAAAGGCTTGTGTGCTGCATCCCACCCCTCCTTCCCTCCCAGCAAAACCCACTCTCAGGAGCCAGGATTTCTAGTAGAGGCTCCGCAGCAGAACAATTTCCTCATTAAGCACCACCCCTAAGCAAAAGTTTGGGAAGAATCAAGCTCCTGGTTGGAAATGCTGCAAGTGCAAACTGCTATGAGTAGCTCACAGGAAAGTCACTGCTTGTTTTCATTTCGAACCGAAGCAAGCCAGCGAACGTTGGCTTTGAATTTCTGTGGCTTTCACATCCATTTAATCATTTCCCTTTCTCACTGTTGGCAATCTTCCTCTGCCGAGCCGTCCCCTGGATAGCTCAACCCTTTTGTCCCATGTCACAGCATCCCAAATGGGAAGCTGGGCAGTGTAGTTCCAGCACAGCGGGAAGCCAAGTGAGAGTGTCTGAGTTTTTCTGCATTTCTGGGTCTGGTCTAAAGCCTTACTCCAAGTTTAGGCAGCACCACCCGCCGGGGACTCTCAGCTCCATTTAAGGTGGTTTTGAAACCTCCTTGGCTTCACAAATAAGCATCCCGATGGGATAAACCGGCACGAGGAGCGCTTGGGACCATTTTTTCCACCGTGAAGTCGGACGGCACAGCCGGACACCTCCACCCCCCGACCCGCACCAGCGCCCGCCGCCCGCTCCGCTCCGCCCCGCTCCCTCCCGGGCCGCCGCCGCCCCGCGCATCCTCCGCGCATCCCCCGCGCATCCCCTGCGCACCTTGCTCGCAGGCTCCCTTGCTGCGCTGGCTGATGGCGGGCTCGCCGCGGCTCTGTGCGCGCAGGCTGGCAGCGCGGAGCTGGCAGCCGCTGCCGTAGGTGAGCCCGTCGCTGCCGCACACCGGGTAGCGGCTCTTGCAGAGGCAGACACCGGGAGGGCCGGCGGCGAAGGGGGGTCCCGGGACCGGTCCGCCCTTGGCTTTGCGGCGCTGGCGGCTCTTCACGCACTCGAGGCCGGGGGCGCAGCGTCCCCCGGTCGCCCCGCCGCCTCCGCCGCACGCCTCGCCCTCGCCGCGGCCGCACTGCCAGCAGCAGCCGCAGCCGTCCCGCACCTGGCCCAGCGGGCAGCCCCGCGGCGGCAGCGGCGGGCACCGCGCCGGCTCGCAGGGCCCGCAGCCCCCCGCCGCCGCCGGGGCGGGCACCGCCAGCGCCGCCAGCAGCAGCAGCAGCGGCAGCAGCAGCGCGGAGGGCGGCATGGCGGCACGGCGCCGCCCGCCCACGGCAGGCGCTTAAACCGCGGCGGGGGGAAACCCCTCCCCGACGGCGCCGGCCCGGCCCCACGGTCACGGACACGGTCACGGCCCCACGCCGCGGCAGCGGGGAGCCGCCGCCCGCCCCTCCGCAACCCCCGGCACCCATACCGTCTGGGGGATGGAGGGATTGAGAGCAGCCCCGCCGAGAGGGACTTGGGGGGGCCGGGGGGTGAAAAGTTGGACGTGGGGCAGCAATGTGTGCTCACAGCTCAGAAAGCCAGCTGTATCCTGCTTCAAAAGCTGTATCATGCTTCAAAAGGAGCGTGGCCAGCAGTCGAGGGAGGTGATTCCCGCCCTCTACTCTGCTCTGGTGAGACCCACCCGGAGTACTGCATCCAGCTCTGGGGCCCCCAGCATAAGAAGGGCATGGACCTGTTGGAGTGGGTCCAGAGGAGGGCCATGAAGCTGCTCCAAGGGCTGGAGCACCTCTCCGATGAGGACAGGCTGAGAGAGTTGGGGTTGTTCGGTCTGGAGAAGAGAAGACTCCAGGGAGACCTTATAGCGGCCTTCCAGTACCTAAAGGCGCCTTATAAGAAAGATGGGGGCAGACTTTTTAGTAGTGCCTGTAGCAATAGGACAAGGGGTAACAGTTTTAAACTAAAAGAGGGTAGATTCAGACTAGATAGAAGGAAGAATTTGTTTACAATAAAGGTGGTGAAACACTGGCACATGTTGCCCAGAGAGGTGGTAGATGCTCCATCCCTGGAAGTGTTCAAGGCCAGGCTGGATGAGGCTTTGAGCAACCTGATCTCGTTGATTGTGTCCCTGCTCATTGCAGGGGTGTTGGACTAGATGACCTTTCAAGGTCTCTTCCAACCCAAACTATTCTGTGGTTCTGATTCTATTCTACATACTTGGGACAAAGTTGCTGCCCAGTGCTGGCTTGGCTTGTGGTGCCTGCCCTGGGATGGCTCCTGAGGGATCCCTGAGAGGCTGAGGGCAGGGGGCTGTTGTCACCAGCAGAAACAGGGAATATTCCTTGGGCAGTGCTGGGTGATGCTGCTCGAGTCTGTCAGGAGAATGCCAGGAGAGTGAAGCACCCCAAAGCATCGTGGTCCTGTTAAACCCCTCAGGCAGAGGGCGGTGGGATGGCCCAGACGGCTCTTTTCTGCCCTTGTGCTCATTCCTTCCCCTCAGGCCTGGCTGCGCCTGTGGGGGCTTCATCTTGTGTGGGACTGGCCAGGCCGAGGCGATGCTCAGCCCCGGTACTGCCAGGGCCTGCGCGGCGGGCGCTGCTTTGGCACTCTGTCTGGGTAAGGACGAAATGTCCCTCACTGTGAAACTGGGGGATGTGGCTGAGCCCTGCTGGGTGGTCCCCAGGCCACCATGTCCCTTCCCATGTAGAACAGAGTGTGAGCTGGGTGCCGTCAGTCAGACAGGCTGGCTGAGAGGGGCTACAAGTATTCAGGCTCCCAAATCTGCTCTGGAGGGATTGACCCGCTGATGCCCGTTCAGCTGCCGACACTGTGGGAATGGGCTTCCACCACACTCTTCCTCATCTCCCTGGGGCCCGCCATGTGACATTCCTCCTGGGATGTCATGGCATTGGCATACATTTCCTTGGATTTCTCCATTCTACTCCCCCTGGAAGTGCTCCATGCTGTTCTCCTGGGAGAAGGGCTGCCCTCATAAGAAAGCACTATGCCAAACTGGAGGTGTTTGACACATGGGGGTTTTGCTTGCCTTTTTTTTTTTTTTTTTTTTTTATGGGTAAGGCCCTATAGAAGTGATGAACAGAGGTGAAATGGCCAAAGTATGGATGGATGCGTCTGTCAAACCCAGTTCTAGCTATGAAAGCTGGTCTAGTGGGAGGTGCCTCAATGCCTCCGAAAGGAAGGCATTGATGTGTTTCCTTTCCTCCCCTTGAATCTCTTCATTTGTGTGCCAAAGAGGAGGCGAGTGCCTTTACCTCTGCTTGGAGCAGTTTTTCCTCCCAAGGAGGAGGCCTGAGTTCATACTTTGGTGCAGAAGGACCCCTAGTGTCCCCTAGTAGCTCATGCTTTTGGTCTCACAGCTCTAGCTCGGTATTTCTTGATCGAAAGACTTCCCTATGATGTACTGTGGAAGGAGATAAGGTCCCCCTAGTGTGTGTAGGGAAGTGGCTGAGAAAGACGGGCTGGGTTGCTCCTCCCTGGGGAGAAGTCAATTACTGTATGCCCCGCGGTCACCTTGCTTTGCTTCCGCGGCTCCTCCACACCCTTTTTTTCTTCACCTCAGGGGCCTCTGTGTGTCTTTTTGTGCACCACAGGCTGCTCCATTCAAATATATTAAATGCTTCTAATGTCCCAGTAACAAAATTTCCACTGTGTTTCAGTGAACACCAATACAAACATGTAGATTCACGTTGTGCTTCTTGGGACTCTTGTAGAGTGCCCCACTAAAACCTGTGCTTAGTATTCAGCAGCATATTTTTTTCTTAAGCAGATTGAATTTAATTCATCAGTGGAAGCTATTAGGAATACAATGAAAATGCCCTTATGTTTTTCGATCCATTTCATTGTTCACATGGGTATCCCTTATTTCATCATCAGGATGGTTCTGCATGCATCATTCCAGTGAGAAAGTGCAGGAGGTGGGGTGGGGTGAGCTGGGTGGCCTTCTGGGGAGGGGGGGGGGGGGGGGGGGAAGCTTCCAGGGTCTTTGAAGGCAGGGGGAGATTTAGCAGAGGATAGGAGAGGCTATGTGAGAATGGAAGCAGATGGCTTTTAGATGTTGGTATGTTTCTAAACTGCTCATTTCACTTGCTGCTTGACATCACCCAGCCAGGTAGCCCCTCTGAATTTGGGTGGACTCTTACTCAGGATACGGGGAGCAGCAGAGTAGGTCACTGAGCTTACAGAAAGCTATAAAGGATGGACACCGGCGGGTCACTCCCCGAGGTGAATAATGAAGTCAAACGGGTGCCTTTTCCACATGGAAACCCCCGGCGTCCTTCTGCCCGCTTTCTGGTTTCCCCTCTCCACCCACCCCGAGCAGCGGCCGCCGGAGGGAGCCGGGAGCTCCCCAAAGCCCCGCAGCTCCCCGGGTCCGCGTTTGTGTCAGCTCCGGACCTTACGACGGCGGCGATGCCGGGAACCGCCCCCTCCTCCTCCCGCTGCCGCCGCATCCGCCGAGTTTCGGTTTTCGTTTCCCCGCCGGGGCGGCGCGTCCCCGGGGCTGTCACCGGCGCTGTGCCCGGCCCTGCCTGCCAGCTGTCGGGCGGCGAGCGGGGATGGCGGCGGGACGGCGGCGGCGGCGGCGGGTCCGGGGCAGCGACACCCCGCAGCGGCCGCGGGGCACGGCAGGTACCCACCGGCGGGAGCGGAGGGGTCGGGCAGGGCGGCGGGGGCAGCCAGAGCCCTGCCGGGGCTGGGAGCCTCCCGGACCACGGGGGACTCGCCGCCGGAGCCGTGTGCTCGGCGGTGAGACCCTTCGGGACGGGTCCGTGGACACGACACGGCTAAAACGGCAATAACGTGGGGTGCCGCCTCTCAGGGGGGGCGAACCTGCGTGAGGGGCTTAGACATGTCCCAGTGCGAGCAATCGGGGGGAGGCTGGAGGGAGGGAGACCATGCCGGGGAAGAGACGTGAATTTTCCTCTCTGTTACATGTTGTGATTAAGCTGGGGAGGTGTGAGAAGGGTGGACAGTGGGTCTGCCAGCAGAGCAGAGGTGTTTGGTAAATCAGGGAAGGCTTTGCTGATGGCTGCCTTTCACGCTCGGGCATCCTGACTCTCAGACACTTGCACTGCAGTAGGGGCCACACGCAAGTAACTACGTAGATCTGGTGCCTCAGGGTCAGGAAAACACCTGCAGACCCTCACCTGTAGGCAAGAAGGGACTTCCCTCTGCTTTAAATAGGCAGTGTGTTAATATTCCATCTTTGCTCCTCCAGTGTCCTGTAAAACATCTGACTTAAATGCATGCCATCGCCAAAGCTGTGACAAATCTGGGGCAGTCAGATACCTCATGAAGTGCTTTATCTCCCACGGACACTCTCCACAGCTGTGCAAAAGTAACAGTGTGCTCTGCTGATGTTTCACTGATCGTCTTGGCAACTGGTGGCACAGCAGCCTGAGAGATGGAGAAATGCCTTTTAGTGCTAGCCAGGAGAGTTGTCTGGCATGAAACCAAGTAGTGGGTAGGACACTGAAACCCCAAGGCCTAAGAAAATAAGTCAGGCACACTTGTCTCACTTCTTCCTGAGGAGCAGAAGCTCTTGGTGAAAGCAGTAGCCCACAGAGATCTTGGGGAGGGGGCCGAGATGGTTAGGATGCCTGCTGCCTTAGCGTGACCACCGTGCCTGTCTGTATTTGTTCTGCAGAGCACACGCAGTCGCAGAGGAATGAGAAGATGCAATGTTCAAACCACAATGCAACACATAGGCTTGTTCTCTCCGCTAATGGGCAGCTTTCTGAACACTGGACTAAAACTCTAGCCAGCCACTCTAAGACAAGGTAAGAAGCTTTCACAGGGTGGAGGTATGGATGGTAATGTTCAGAGAAGGTGGCCCACTTTTCCTAAAGGTAACATCCAAGAGGCTGAGGTGTGTTCCTGTTGCAGAAGGGGAACTGGAACACATTCCTTCCTAGTACCCAAAACTTTATCTTCTTTTGTTAGCCAGCAAGAAGCGCACCGACTTTGAAGATAATACCAGATCTGAGCTGCTTGGGATGCATGAGACAGGTTTCTCTCAAACTTAGTAAGGATCAGTAGCACATACCAGAGTAATGCAGATGACTTGCAAACCACATGCAGCTTGGGAAAGCTGCAGGTGAAAGACCCAAGCACATCTGAACCTTGCCACCTTCTGATGAAGCTGTGAGGGTAACCGTCATCTGAAAATGGCACAACAGATTTTCTGTTGACTTGCCCAGGGCTCAGCCTGATTCTTTTCCAGCTTCCCGTGGTGCAAACCCCAGTCAAATCATCTCAGCTGCAGTAGGCTAGCATAAGAGCAGGGTGAATCAACTTACAGGTGACGTATATTTTTCCATGTAATTCCCGCTAAACGTGCTAGGACTTGGTGAGCAGAGGATCTTCTTCATTTACTTTGTGTCACAACACAGCATCTATCTATTTTGATTTGGTATTATTTACTTTTTTTTCCTTATTTTTGCAGGCTCTTGAAAGAACTGGGAACCCAAAACATTGTTCAAATAGCATGTGGGGACCAGCATGCCATGGCGCTCTCCAGAGGTAGCCTCTTTCAAGCACACTTCTCCTCCAAATAGGAGTCACATTATGGCAGGCGTGCTGTCGGAAGGGAGTGGTTGAACTCCTCCTGGTAGTTGGTGACACCATTAGAGAGCAATGAGTAATGGGTGGGGGACACAAAGTGCGCTGGCTCTCGGCGCTGCCCTTTCCTCCCAGCACCCAGGAACCTGCTGCTCTGTCTCTCTCCGGTTCCTTAGCACTACCGCTCCACGAGGGTGTGTTTTGGTGAGCAGATGTGGCCTCGCCACTCTGCAGCCACCAGACCTGATCATTCTTATGTTGGAGCACCCCACTGGTTGGGAACTTCTTACAAGTAATGGCTTTAGAGGTGGGAACACCCTGCCTTTATTCTTACTGTGCTGAGTCACACGGGCAGCATGGGACTGCCTCCAAGGGGTCAGAAGCGAACAGGAAGATTTGGTTGCTGCTGCTGGTCTCACCTTGCAGCTAGATCCCTGAAAACAGCACTGATTTTCACTCCCACTCACAAAGTGCAAAGACTCAAGGGAAGCAGTGAGGCTGAGCTGTTTTCTTCTGTTCTGTGCGTGAAGGAGGTGAGCTCTTCGCCTGGGGCGAGAACGCCCATGGTCAGCTTGGAGTGGGGAGCCAAACCACGATCATCCCCCAGCTGGTGAAAAGACTAAAGGGCATCCCACTCACTCAAATTGCTGCTGGAGGAGCTCATAGTGCCGCCGTGTCACTCTCTGGAGCTGTGTACTCCTGGGGAAAGAACGATTTTGGACAGCTGGGACTCGGAGACACAGAAGGTATGGAAAGACAGCAGTAGGAAGGTGTTTCCCAGTCGGTGAGTGTACTGCAGACACAGGAGTGGCTCCTCAGCACTGTCAACCCCCTTGGAGCAGCAGTGGCCAGTAAAGTCTTATGAAGAAAGTATGCCTGGATAAGTTCTTTGTTTCCTGACCAGGAGAGGCATGCAGGGACAAGGGATTTAGGGGTTGTATTACTACAGAGAAGTTCCAATCATTTTATGTGGCCAACTGGATAGCATGGACTCTTTAAAAGGTCTCAGAGGTCTCTGTCCACTCTCATGCTCTCTCCAGGCAGTCTTCCATGAAGGAAATTAATTTTATACCTCTTTGCCTTCTTTAATTCTCTGTAAACACAAGGTGAGAGAAGAATTAAAATCACCCTTTGTCTTCAAACCTAGAAGGCTAGAGCAGAGTTGCTCTACCTAGACAGAACCTGAAGGCATCAGGGTCTGAATGAGCCCACACTCTTGAGAGCCGGATATTTTGAAGCCAGTACCTTTTGGAAAACAGATGTGAAGGTGCTGTGTTTTGTTTCAGATCAAATGTAAACTAAAAGAAAACACTATGAAAAAGAACATTATGAGAAAGTATGTTGAAGTGGAGGGTAGAAAACAAGTCAAAGCTAAGTTGTAAATACATGAATTGCTGTAAGAGAGGACTGAAAAGCAGTAAACCCCTCTATTTTCCAAATCTTTCTTTGTGTGAGACCCCCCCCCAGTACTATTTCACTTCAGCAGTGCTATCTTCCTTCCAGACAGGGGCTGCCCATCATACATTGGAGCGTTAGAGCACTGGAAGACTGTATTTATCTCATGTGGGGCAGATCATACTGCAGTTCTCTCCAAGGTGAGTCTGAAATGGGAAGTCAGCATGTGAAACCTCACCCTGGGAGAAAAGATACACTGCTAAAACTCAGCACAGAGAAATCGGGGTGACAACACCTGCTTCCATCCCAGCCTGAAGACAATTCCCAAGGGATGCTAGCTAAGCTATTGGGAAAACTGGCCTTTTCTCAGATTCCTGTCACCTGCGTGCAAACTTTTGCAGGGAGATGGTGGATGAGAATCCTGGGGCAAAGAGGTGCAGCTCAACTCTCAGTATTTTTGAAAATTTTATCTTTTTTTGTAGCATATTGGGGAATTCAGAAAATGGAACGATAGCTAATTCACTAGGGTTTACTCATACAAGTAAAACTCTTAAACAACAGGCAATTATTCTCAGGAGTTAAGTTGCTCTTCTGAGGAGTTAAATGATTTGGACATTAGACAATGTAAGATGAGGCTTGATGAGAAGTGAACTCTACCTGTGTTTGAATCAGGGATGTTTTGAATCAAGTCCCATATAACATACTGTGTCTTGCTGGCTCTCACTCTCGGTGTTGACTGTTTGAATGCTGTTAATAGTGCAGTGATCCTGTCGTTTGCTTCTTCATCTTCAAGGAGGGGTTGGTGTGCACCTTTGGAGCAGGAGGGGCTGGCCAGCTTGGTCACAACTCCACCCGGAATGAACTCACGCCTCGCGTGGTGGCCGAGCTGTGGGGAGCAAGAGTTTCGCAGGTTGCCTGCGGCAGGTGGGAAATCACGAATAACATGCCTTCTAAGGTCCAGGTCTTAGGGAAATCACTGAAGAACAGTAGGGAGGGGCGTCACCGTAGGGAGGGGCGTCACCAAGATGTTCAAATCCCTGCATCCCAGGAGGTCAGCACTGTCAGAGTATCACCCACTCTTTAAGCGTAAGCCACCCTCCTGCCACAGCCCCAGTGAAAGCAGAACCCTCAGCCTGTGACGAGCAGAGGGAGAGGGCTGCAAAAAGACACCGGAAGCCCTTGATTTTTTGCTTTTTTAAGAAATGAAGGGTGTGCTGGGTTCCAAAGGGCAAAGGACTGTCAAAAGCCTGTGTTGGGAAAGTCACCGAATTCCCGTCCACTTTGACAAACTGGTGGGTCCTTAGAAAGAACCGAAGAGTGGTGATAATTACCCAATTTCATTCTGCCTTTCTGGAACTGGGCCAGAAAAAGTCTCCTGTCAGCTTTCCTGAGCTTTGTGTCAGGCTCAGCAGCATAGAAGTTGCCCTTTTAAAAATGGAAGGGCATGAAGCTAGCAAGGCATAACACTTTATTTTTGCATGGGGGATCAGGGTAAATCACAAACATTAGAGGATCGTATAGGAAATTTGGGTCCATATGTTTCTTTATTGCTGAATGTTTATGCAAGGAAATGTCCTAAGACTTTGGTTAAAGGGATTCCCTAGCTGGATTGTTAGGACTTTTAAAGACAAGCCTCAGCTATCCACTCTGAAAACATATCTGTAAATTTTATTCTGACTGACCCAGTGGTATTAGCTTATTATGACCATTTTTCTTTTCCTGAACAGATGGCACACCCTGGTCTACGTCCCCTCCTTGGACAAAGTCTATTCATTTGGTTCGGGTGAAAAAGGACAGCTGGGAGATCAGCCTAATCAGTTGATACCACTTCCCATCAATTCACCAGTGAATACTGGAGAATCCTGCAAGGGTAATGACCATTGCAGAACCTACAATGACGTTGTACAATCTGTATTTGTTTCTACCAGGGAGTTGTTCACTTTTGTGATTTCATGTTTACACTGAGAGGCTAACATTATGTCTCATGCTTGCTTAGTCATCCCAACAGATTCTACAATAGATAATTCCATTTGCTGCTTGATTTATCATCATGGGTAATGGCCACATAGAATCAACTTTGAGACAGATCGCTACTATCTGAGGGGTTTCTTTAGTGTCCCACGTCTGTGCACTGAACTTTCTGAAGGTAATAACTCTGTCTTCAAATGTTCCTTTGAAAATCTTTTTACTCTTTTACAGCAAACAAGACGTCACAGAAGGTGGATGAAATTATTGCAGGAGGAAACCAAAGTATTGTCCTTTGCAAGAAGGACAAGGTATGTGCGTATTTGATCATGGCTTCTGATTTTACCATTGTTCACATAACTGCTGGAAACATTTGGATTTTCCATCCTGCTTTTAGCGCTCCAAGTTCATATCTGTCTCTTACAGTTACTTCCATGCTTACCCAGAAACTAGCTTACATTGCAATTATATATCTGTTCTGTGGTTAATGCATCTGGATCATGCTGGGTGGCCATTAATTTGTTCATACTGAGGCTGAAATCTTCTTGTAATGATTGGCTTGAAAAAAAAGAATCCCATCTGCTAGACCTGTAATCTTATCAATATTTTCGTGTATTTCACACAGAATTCTTATTTGAATGGTATTGCCACTCTGAAGGATGGAGATGTGGATGCATGGATTTCCAATTCCAGTTTGCAACACTGGGAGAGTGTAAAAAAGTAAGTCAGAAACCTGCCGTGTTTGCCCCCCCCCCCCCCCCCCCCCCCCCCCCCCCCCCCCAACATGATTTTCTCTAAAAATTATTCTTTGGAGACTATTGTAGGAACTGATGTTCAAGAATTTAGTCGAGACAGAATCTTGTACTGGCACTTCTTACTTAGTTTTTTTTTTGCACAGGAAAAAGGTCTGTTGATAAGCAACAGCCCTTCGATAACCCTTTTGCAGGAACAGAGCAGACATACTGCCTGGCTTCAGAAGCCGGTCCTCCTCTGCTTGCACAGAATGGTTGTTAAGTTGATGAAGAGCTGACAAGTTAAATCAGTGAAAGATTCGGTCTGCAGACCCACGCCTTGTGCAAAAATCATAATTCAGAGTACCCAAACTGGAACGTTTTGTGTGTCAGCATCTAAAAATCCGTGATCCCTTCTTTAGTTACCCATTTTCAAAAGCAGTAAGTATATACTGCTGTGGGAAGCCTTACGCTTATGGCCGAGAATTACGATTATGTAGTCTTTTTTCAGATCTTACGTGGAAGGTTATTTTCTTTGGGAAAGTCTGACTCCAGCTGCTAATTTGAAGCATTTAAAAATCTTGGCTAATTTGGATCTAAATGTTTCCCTGACCACTTTTAGTGCGGTTTGGATCATATGGGAAGTGGTTGTTGAGAAGGTGAAGGAGAGAGGGTTCTTTCCAGATATCAATAGGAAGGGCCTGACAGCAAATCGCTTGATAAAATAGTGGCTTTAATAAGAACAGAACCAGGAATACAGGTAGTGAGTAAGTCTAATGTCCCTTCAGGTGCTGGGAACATTTTTGTTCTTTCAGAATTAAAAACCTGAAGTTGCTCCTCATGTTGAAAGGATTGACTTTGCTTTGTTTTTTACTATCAGGAATATTGGACTGATCTTTTCATCTGAGGCTTGCATCAACGGAAGCTTCCTGGAGAAAAGGTAGAGTGTCCTGACTGAGACATAACGGAATATATGAGCTGCACGTAAACTGAGCAGAAAGTGTTATTTTAGGCCACGTACATAGAGATTAGTCGTATCTGAATTTGCAAGAAGCAAGTCTATATTTCTCAAAGTCCAAGCTAAAATAAAGTTTTTTATCTTCCCAGTCCTACTGAAATTTTCTACAGAAGCTCACAGTCTAGCAGATTATCCCATAGTGACATTTAACAGATGATAATCCCTTTAGGCAATATTACAGCTCCCAAAGGATCAAAGGATCCATAATAGCTCCTCCCAGCACTGAAGTGCAAGTCGGTTTAGGGTGAAATACAGGAAGCCTATCAGTGACAGTGCACAGCTACACAGGACCTGAAGGTCAGAATATTAATTAGGTCACACCCCAGTGAGAATATCTTCTTATAACAGATGAAATTATACCCACTGGGGTCAGAGCTGAACTTCCCAAGTATTTTCTGATGTTAGGATGCTTCACTATTCATTCAGTAGCAAACAAACAACTTCTCACATCATTTGTTGTTGGTTTTTTTTTTACCTTTGTGATAGAGACAAACATTTCAAAACTTCCAAAGAATTTTCGGGTATAGACTTGACAGAAGTGCAACGTTTTTATGAGAAGATCAGCAAGAAGCCAAAAGTCTTCAAGGAGGTAAGGATTCGATGTGAGGATTCTCACTACACAGATACTGAGGAGGTCTGGATTTGAGCATGAAACTTGGCAATTTCGTGCCAACCTAATTCACAGATGATTTTGGCAAAACGTAATTGCATTTTTAACCCTTGCCTCTTTTTTTTTTTTTTTTTCTCCCTGTGAAGGTGCAAAAGGGGATTGAGATGTTACTGCCATCACTGTCTTCCTCTCCCATCTCACCTGAAAATTTCAGAGTCTACCTGATCTTGCCTTTCCTTCTGCAGGGAGAGGATGACAGCTCTTTCCATTCTCTCAGGCTGCTAGCAGAAGCCATCACGAAGCTCCAGACAAAGGACCTGCAAATTCTTGGTAGGGTTTTGTGATGACAGAACTGAGTGATTTAATCGGCTGCGGAGCAAGAGTTAGTATCGCTGATGGAATTTGTTACAGAGTTCAGCCTGAAAGAAATGCTTTCGGTAGAAGTAGAAACATGGGGACTACGCAGCAAGGACACATGAAAAAAAATAGTCTGAGGTTTACTAATTTTTGTAGTGCAAAATTAAGCATTTTTTTTTTTTTTTTTAGTTTAGTTCACTTGATAAAAAGAGATAATGCAGCTTCATCCAGAAATTGCAGTTATTTGCATGTTACCTCTGATGGATACTTCACTAGCTGTTTCCTCTACAGAATGCCTGTGGTCAAATCTAGAAACATCCTTTTTCAAGAAGCTGGTCATGCTGTATCAGAAGGTTTCCCAGGAAAACCTGTCTCAATTTATCATGGGAAGCAGATACCCATTCTGCTGGGTATCCAGAAACTTCTTGCACCTGCACTCACGTGAAACCATGACTCTGCAAATACTGCAGATTCTTTACCAGGTGAGGAAATGTTTGGATTGTGATTAGCTAGGATGTATCAGTTCGAGTTAAGAGTATTTTAATCCTTTTCACTTGTTGAATTCTCTGGTTTGCCTTCTTAGAAGGGAACATGGAGCCTTGTCATTTGACATTGCTTGAGGAATCTCTTCAGCTCTACACCAGCATAGCTTTGAAGGAATCCTGCTCTTGAGTTGTGCCTGGCTGACCCTCTATAGAAATGAAGAGCTGAAGCATGTTATAGCCCCTTGGCAGGGGGAGGGATGCTTTCAGGGGTGTGAGAAGCGCGTGCATTGATGTGTACAGAGCTATGGATGTGGTGTCCATTACACAGCATGGCCATTCCCCTTTCTGCTGGTGAGATCCCTCACCCCAGGAACTGCTCACAGCATTTAGAAGACGACCCCCCCTGCTTGGCACATGGTGGCTCCCGTAGTAACGCTGCGTGATGCTTTAAGAGTCTGTTACCTGAGAAATTTGCTGGGACCACAGAATTAGAGCTGCATACGAACAAGGGGAAGAAAGGGGGCAAAAGCTGTATTCTTCTTGACAACCGTCCTTTCTCCTGCTGAGATGTTCAAAGTTTAGGAAAGTCAAGAGCTCAAGCATGCACTTAGTATGAATCAGAGAGAGTTGTTAAATTTTGTTCAGAATTGAATATCCTTTTCACTGAGAATGCAGATTTGGGCCTCAAAGTTTAGACTCTTGAATCTGTGTTTATCCAGATAAATAAACTCAAAAGTGCAGCAGGCCTGCCCCTCTGTAAGTGGCTACATCGTTCGGAGCTTTACATGTTCACCGTCTCCCCAAAATCGTACCTTTCTAGGCAACAAGTATGAACATGAACAGGGAACTTCAGTTTCTCTCGCAACATGAAAGACACTCAAAGTGAAACACACCTTTCCTGATGGAGTCCTGTTAAGGGGTCTTCCTTGTAAATGAAAATTGCTTTCCTGCTCGTTTTCACATGGCTATAAAGTTCTGAAACCTCTCACTGTGGAGTGCTGTGCTACTTGTAGCGTTCCTATCCTTCCGCTTCCGTGCAGGGTCTCCGAGCTCTTTCTGCGGAGAGCCCTGTTACTCCTTAGTGCTGTCCTGCCACACAGACGCGTAGCTCACTAGGTCTGATGACACCCCTTTTCATATCGTGTGTATCAATGCAGGTGAACTCCAGGACTGGTTTCAAAGTAGAAGAAAACAACTTCTATGTACCTCAAGTGAAACAGATTATCGGATGGTGTTGGATCTGTACTGCGACAGACGTATGTATAAAATCTTACCAGCAGTGCAAAACACATTTTTTTCCCCTTTTTTGTTTAAATGAGTTGATATATATGGAAGTCAACTCTAGACTCTAGCCCAGTACATCTCAAAAACAATGCATTTTCTCTCCAGCTGTTCTAAATTATGCAAGCCATTCACCATCCCAGTATTTTAGCAGCTACAATAGTGCCTTTTCCTGAGATGACCCCCTGGTTCTGAGAGTCAGGACTGTCCTACAGCATCTTAAGCAGTTCTATATTTGCTTTGAACTGGTGACCAGTGTGAAATAGCACCATGAAGGGTGGTTGCTATACTTCTTGTTACTCTGCATTTTATTATGTTTAATTAACAGAAATATTGTGAGGTCTCTTTAAACTTTTGTGTAGAAACCCTACTGAGCATTTCAATTTGCTTACATCTAAAAACAAAGCTGTGGTAATAAAAAATAATCTGTGAAATGGTTCATTTCTTGATGACAAGAAGGAATGAAAATTAAAATTAGCTACCAAATGCAATCGGTGTTACAGCAACCAGCACAAAATAGAAACATGGATAATAGGGGCTTCCTTAGGCAAAAAATGCAGTTTTCTGACAACTTGGCTAGGATTCAAAGGGCAGCTGCCTAATTTTTTCATAAGCTTTCACTTGCTAGTGTACCAATTTTGTACCAATTTACCAGAGCGGAGGAGGAGGTTTGAGAAACAGTATATAATCAAAAGCCAAATAGGACATTACGTGAAGTTGCTGCCTTATCACACTGGAGGTGTAACACTTTGAATTAGATTATTTTGTATACCAGTATCTACTTTGGTATTACAGATAATAAACCAAACAGTTTTTAACAACAACGTACCAAAATCTGGGTATCCAGAGCATTTTTATTATGTGTTCTGATTTAGAAGAATTATGGAAAATGCTATTAAAATCATTCTCTCTCTCTTGGGGCATTGTAACACAAGCGTCTGCTGCACAGGCATTTCAGATGCCTCTCTCTCAGGGTTTCCCACTCACAGAAGTGTTCAGAAGCTGCTTTTAAACCGCGTGTCTCTGCTGGTGTAGTGTTCATGTACACAACAAGGGCATGTTTCAGAGACACAGGAGTTTGCCAGGGTACAGACTGGCAGTTCAGTCTGCACGTGTACCCCGGAACTCTGATTTTGCAAGAGAAGATCAACACGTCATTTTCTTTCTTGCCGTTTCAGCCATTTCAGGTGGCCATGTGGAAGCTGACCAAATATCCATGCATCTTTGACATGGAAGACAAGATAAACGTTCATTACGTGGAATGCAAAGTCCTGTCCAGGTCCTTCAGTAATGTAAGTGTGGGCAATTTTTTTTTGTAATTTAGAAGAAATAAATACACTGCTAATACACTGCTACTTCATTCTTCAGGTACCCCTAATACAGACAGGCTGCGAACAGTGGGATTTTCCAGTCAAGAGACAGTGCCTTCTGCAGGACATATGGACCCATTTAAATCTCGCCCAAAGCCTGCAATTCAGGAAGATCTTAAAGGTAAGATACCAAATTGTATTATTTGTTAGCTCTGAATATATTGCTGCAGTGTTCTTTGGTTTTCAGTGTTACTAAGTATTGGTAGAAGGGTTTTGGTATTCATTGAGCATACAACAAAACAACTACGCATCAAATTATTATAAAACATGTTTTACAGAGGATGTAGAGTAACTCTGGAGGGCAGTATCTTACATTCTTATTCCAGGTAGCCATCAAGCTTTGTTGGTATAAGTTAAATGCTCGTGGCAGTGCTATTTACTGTGAGGTTGCTTTGGGGTAATCTAATAGGATTGCTCAGGAAACTGGTAATTGGCAAAGTCCATAACGATCACTGCTAGACTGACTTTAAAGACTCTAAGCTAATTTGCTGTACATGAAAAACCTGGTGGCTGGGGAGCCAGCAGTAGAGGCCAGCAAGCGACATAGCCACGAAAGCAGTTCCTGCCATGGAGATGCTGCCTGAAGGGAAAGGAAGGATAATGCCAGCAAAAGAGATGAAAAGCTGATCATAACACTGCTGACTCCATGTGGCTTTAGCCTGTGGTTTCCACACAAAGGTTCTGGCAGCTGTATTTTCTTCAGGTATTGCAACACGAGTCCTGCCCTGCAAAAGCCATCAGATGGCTGACATGGGAACATGATGGCTCTGGTACCTGACCAGAGCAGAGCTGAGCTCAGGGACCACATTCCACGCCAGTCACTAACACAAGGGCCATCAGAGTCTGGCACCACACCTGTGCAGCAGGAACTATCAACCTCAGTGCCCTGTTACCCAGTTCTAGTTCTTTCCAAGTGAGCCTTCTTGCCACCAGAGCTGTCAAAGCTTTTCCTTCCTGTACACTTAAGAGAAGATTTCTTTTCTTCCCTCTTCCTCACTACATCAGCTGAAAGAGGTGTTTATTTATGGAGGCAATAAGGCTTGTGCTCTGTACTGTCCTCTAGATCTAGACTCTCTCTCCACTGATTGTACAAGGAGCCCCAACAAACAGCTAGATTCAGCCTTCAAATACACCTTTTCTGGGCACTGCCTTTCCTACCGGGCATCGCAGCATTATTTGCCCAGCAGCAGCCTGATCAATTTGACTGTATTATTAGTATCCCACCAAGAGACACCGAGGTCTGCAGTATTTACAACCTGGTGCTGCATTTCTCAATTTTTCAGCATGTAAAGGACATTCATGTGTTTATATTGCAGATATAAACCACCCATCAGCAAAACATAAAAATGAAACCTTTGTAATAGATATCATATATCTATCTATATATCTATTACGTATCTATGATATGTAATATCATAGCATTAACCTGTCCCCTTCATAGCTCCATCCTATTAAGACATTTTGTCAGACAGTACTGAGAACTTTGCATGTGACAGCCTCCTGGTGGTCTGTCACTCCATTCCCTAGTGTTGCTGTAAATGAAAACAGGGAAGGTTGAAGTACTTAGCAGAAGTATCTTCTTTTCCCTCTCTACTGAGGGGGAGATAGCACTGAGGGGAAAGTTACTCTACATACTTAAACAGCATTTGTAGCTGCCAACTTGGCTACCAAATCCTGGGCTCAGTTGGAGTTATTTTTCCTCTAACCTGTCAGGAGATGCCTCTTGAATGAACATGACCCAGCCTGGCTATCAAACTTGGGCACTCAGACACATTTAACAAGTAGTAGAGGGACATATATCTCCTAAGCAGACACTGGAATGTGTTGGAGGCCACTAACAAAACCCCAAAATGCCCAAGTGCGTCTTTTCTGCAGCACTGTCATTTCCCCATCTTTTTCTTACACAGGAAAAAAAAGGACACACAGGCATGGGTATCATACAAGTAAATATCTTCATTTATCAAGTTTGGTCTTTAAACATCAACCTAATTTATTTTATGTTCTTCTGGCAGTGAGAAATCAGTTCAAAACAAATAAACAAACCCAAAGCTCATAATTCAAAGAAAGATTCATATCGGTGCATGTTGTCATTGCTTATTATTTAAGATCAGTTATTCCAGTCAGGGTACAGTTCTTCCTCATAAAAATGATCACCACCTAGAAGATCTTCCTTAGTGCCACTACAAACACACATCACTCTTGAAGGGATCCACTAGAAGGAATTAGTGCTTCTTCTTGTTCCTCCTCTTTATCTGCCTTAGCAGTAATTAAGTAATAGGCTGCTGCAGAGGCTTTATACTGTTCCAGAGAAAAATGACCACAGTCAGTAGGGCCAGAAGGGAACTCCGCAAATCAACTGCAATACCTGATAAGATTAAATAAACTGCATTGCTTTAGAGAAGCCCAGGGGTTAGCAAACACATCACACTAGTTATGCCTAAAAAGCTTAATTCCCATCCAGGTCCACAGATGGAAGAATACATAAACCGGTATTGTAACAGGAAGGAGGAGACTGTAGAAACATAAGCTGTTTGTGCTGGTGCAGCCTTGTGGGAAGGTTTCATCTACGCTGGCTGAGTAGAACAAGCCTGCTAGTGACAGGAGGGGAACAAGTACAGTCAGTGTGGGCAGGGAGGGCAGCATACCTCCTCCAGCCATCGGCCCCAGTTTACTGCTGCGGCTGGTGGGTCCTCAGGGCTGCTTCGAGCCCTCAGCTGGGGGCTTCTTCTGAGTCGTCCTGGCAGCCTCTGGGATCATGTTCGGGATGCCGTCAATGACGGGGTAGGCAATGCCCAGCTCCTCGTTAATGAGCTCGTTGGTAACTTCGTCATACCTGGCCAGGCAAGGAATTAAAAAAACAAAACAAAAGGGAGGAGTGAATAACCTGGGTTTGCCCTTTGGCAGCCCCTCGGGGAGGGAAGGGGTTGGGGGGGGGGGGGGGGGGGGAAGGCAGCAGCAGGCCGCGGCGGGCCCTGGAGGCCCCGGCCCTTCACCTCAGCGGCCGCTTGGACAGCGGACACACCAGGAAACGCAGCAGCGACGGCTCCAGCCGCGCCGAGCCCGGAACCTGCCCCGGTTCCGGGCCCTGCCCGCCGCTCAACGCCCGCCGCAGCACCACCGCGGCGCCGCGCAACATGACCTCTCCCGCCGCCGCGCAGCGCGGGGCGCGTTGGCGAACGGACCGGAGCGCCCCTTCCGGTCCGTTCGCCAACGCGCCCCGGGCTGCGCGGCGGCGGGAGCACAGTGGTTCCGCTTCCCTCCGTTCCCCCCCACCACCCCGGTTCCGGTGTCCCCGTCGCTATGGGTGTTTCGGGGTTCGCAGGTGTCGTTCGTGGGCGAGGAAGGAGTGGACGAAGGCGGGCCATCGCAAGAGCTCTTAAGCGTCGCCGCCAGGAGCCTCTGCCAGCCCAACAGCGGGGCCTTCTGCCTCCTTGCCTCCGGCCTGGTGTGGTTCCCCAGTCAGGTAAGGGGCTGGGCGGGGGAGGCCGAGAGGCTGCCCCGGGGAAAGGCTTTTATTCTAATGTGTTTGGTTTTAATCAGGTGTCAAGCAGCGACGACATCTTCTTCCGCATTGGGATGCTGTGCGGAATGGCCCTGTATAACAGGTGCACAGTGCCCTTCCCCTTCCCCGGGGCTCTCTACAAGAAGCTGCTGGGCCTGGCACCCACCCTGGAGGACTTCAAGGAGCTGTTGCCAGTCGTAGGCCGGTACGAGCCAGGCCGAGCTGGGAAGCTATGGCCAGGGCGGGTCTCCTCGCTTGACAATGGGCACGGAGATCCCCAAGGCTGTGTTCAGGATACCCGTGGCAGCTATGTTTGCTATTGCGGAGCTACGAAAAGCCACAGACCTCCAAGGTGGTCCTTGTCTGGTGTGCAGATGTTGCTCTCGAACAGAGGCTGGCATTGCCAAAATAAAAAGCTGAGCCCTGTGGCTTAGAAGGGGTCATATTTCTGCTCCACATGAGCTTAAGTCCACACTGTGAATGTATGTATATTTCAAAACCACTTTGAGCTGTAGTTCAGACTTGGAAGAACTAAGCACCCGATTACAAATCTTGGCGTTTTTTTCCGATTTACCAGTTATCAGTTTCCACAACGATGTTACGCACAAGCACATGCTGCAGTTGTGCCAAATCTGAGAACCTGCATGTGGGGCTTCCACACGCTGAGAAAGGAAATTTCAGGCAGATATATCAGCAAGAAGTGCTGCTGCCACCAACATAAAGTGTCTAGGCTCCTGAAGCCCAGCTGCCAATGCAAGTGCTATAAACAGACGAGAAGACGAGAACTCCTTCTCACAAGCCAGTGACTATTGAGGTGGACTGAAACGTCAGGTTGCCTGCAATAATTTGAGAGGTGCTGCACCCCAAAACAAGTCTGCCAGATCATCTCGCGGGTCCACGCTTAGTTTTTTGCTAGACTATATTTGGAAGAACAAGTCTGTGGTCCAAGCCTGCTTGCTATGGAACTTTGTGTAAAGTTACTCCCACAGGGTGTGGGGACGGACTTGCCTAAATCCTTCCTGGTGGAGGCATTTGCCCTCAGCTCATGGCAGCAGCGGGACGTAAGTGTACAGATCAATTTAGGGACATACATAGAGGTTCTGTGTGAGTACAGGTGTTCTATATGTATATGCATTTAAATACTGTTTGTCCAAGGATGGTTTCCAGCGGAATTTGAAAGTGCATTGGATGGTCATGTGTTTTCTCTCTTTCTTCCTCTTTGTTTTTTGAAAGGAGACTTCAGGGAATTTTGGATGAAGAATCTGGTTATGACCTTGAGACCCTGGACATGGACTTCACGGTAAGACGTTATTATGCCATTCAGGTGTCCATGCATGTGCGCAGGCAAGACAGTGTCTCCCTTAACATGACACAACTTGTCTGTAAACTCAAACTAGTAGGAGTGCTATGTCAGGCCCTATAGAAGGAAAGAATGAACGAGGTAGCGCATATTTCTCTGTCATACATAGATATAGCATCCAATGTTTTCATTTATTTGCATAGATAATAGAAGAAGAAGGTTCCGTTGTTGAACTTAAAAAAAATGGTGCCAACATTCCTGTCACTAGGGATAACAGGTCAGTTTTATTTTTCTTTTTCTTATGCTGTTGTCTTGTTATGAGCATATGAAATATCGTATCTATACCTTTCCCCATATACTCTTAGAAAATATTGAACATCAGCATTGTGCCGTTGGTCCTGGTCCAGTAGGTTGTATGCTTTCAGTTCTTGCTGTATGTGCTGCATATGGGCCAGACATTGGCAGTTTGTGCAAGCAATGAATAAGAAGGGGATCCTTGGACATCTGGAATCTGCATATACACAGAGATGCCTGGCTTTATCAGGGAAATCCCTAACGAATGTATAAAATACTCCTGAACAATATTTTCAGGGAAATGCAGACAACTTGTCTGGGAAATTCAACTATAGATACAACTCTAGAAGGTTATTTTACAAGCAATATATTTCCTGTTTAGTTACATGTATGGAATGTATCTTGTATGGAACAGAGGAGGAGCAATGTATCAATAAGGTATTGTGTCAATATTAACCTCAGCACAGGGGACGGAGAGAAATTCTGCAGCCTGATTATGCAGATGATCTGAGGACCCATAGGGATGCATGAAAGGACTGTTTAGGAAGCTTAAGGTATAGCATTTACATTGAATTGATTGTATAAGTACAACGTCACTAAACGAATCCCCATCACAAACAGAAGAGCAAAACTAATGGTTAACAGCTGTGCAATTCAGTGGGAGTTCTGCTGAATTTACACCGTTTAGGTCTGCTAGGTTCTATCTTAATAGTGAAGCGTCTGATAGGATTTCATTGGAGAGTTCCTGTGAAGTACAAGGAGGATGATCAAAATGAATCCATGTTGGCCAGCATTCTCTTTTATTTGTGATGATCCTCTCAGCTTATTCAGTGAATAATTAATAGCGAGTGATGACTGCTCTCAGTAAAGACTGAGGCTTTACAGGAGAGCAGGTCATATGGAATAAAGGAATAAGGAATAAAGTTCTCTATAATTCTTCTTTTAAAAAAAGCACCTATTGCATTGCTTGTTTGGTTCAAAATATCTTTGCAGGAAAGAATTTGTTGACTTGTATGTGAATTATGTGTTCAATGAATCGATACGGAAGCCATTTGAGGACTTTATGAAAGGGTTTTTAAGAGGTTGCCCAGCTAGAAGGTGGATGATGTTTCTCCCTGTAGAGCTCCAGATCATTCTCCAGGGACACACAAAATGTGACTGGAATCTGCTGCAAAAGGTATTGGGTACAAGCACAGTGTTCTTCTGCTATGTCTGCTGAGCATAAACTCTTTCTAACGTGTTCCTTTGTTGAGTGCATGAACAGAAAAACAGAAGCTCAAGGGATTTTCTCTTTTCTTGATTTGTGTCGTTATTTTGAGTTTCTTTCTAACCTACACCGGGTACAAGAATAAAGGGACTAAAAATCAAGGATTATCATATGAATCTTTGAAAAACAAATGAACAAGCAGATTCCAGAGGTTAAGAGGATTTTAATATCTATGAACAGGATTGTAAAATTTATCAGATAAACTGTTGTTGCTTCAAATAAAAAAGGGTTAACTGGCCAGTTTTATTTTTATCTCTGTGACAGAACGTGAAGTACAGACAGTATGAAAGTTTAGACCAAACCATCAAGAATTTTTGGACTGTGTTTCACAAACTCCCAGAAGAAAAAAAGAAAATGTTTATTGGTAATATATCAGGCATTTAAAACTTTTCATACCCCTTTTCTCTCCCCCACAACACACATTTTATGTGCTTGGAAATGAAAAATACTATAGTTCCAAACTGCTTTTCAACATGTTCCCCCTCCCCCCCAACCTCTTCTAGTGAAAGCCACAAAGAAGTGACACAAAGAATTGCACAGACACAGTTCTGACCCTTCTCACGTCCCTTGAGGCTCTCCTGAGTGCATCTGACCGCCTTGAACCTTGCAATTACTTTATCCTTTACTTTTGTGGTTATCCGTTGTTGGTCAGAGGTCTCAGCTTGTGTGAGCAGACTATGCTGGCGTAAGCAGTTTAGCTTTCTCAAAGGATCGCAGAAGCTAGCTCATCCTTTTTAAATGTAGAAGGTCAAACCTAGCCTGGCCTTTCTCATCCACAAAGTCTATATAAGTAAAAGAGCGCGAATAATTATGAATCAGCAGGACACTTTGTTATATTCAGGTACAAATTCAACAAAGCATAATAATTAGCTTATGGAAATATCCCTATTTTTACACTAATTTTCCCTCATGATTTTCAAACATTATCCTGTTTATTTTTTGTTTTAATTTGCTAACTTGTTTTTCTTTTTCTTTTCCCTCTTCTTTCAGCTTTTCTGACAGGATCTGATCGAATCCCTGGCTATGGACTGGAACATTTTACATTTATTATTGCAGATCCTAAAGTAGAAAATCCAGATGAGTTCTGTCCTTATGTCAGCACCTGCTACCGCATTTTGTTCCTCCCCAGATACAGCAGTGGAAGAATACTCAAGAAAAAGCTGCTCTCTGCCATAGAGCATAATGAAACTTTTGCCTTGCGCTAACTCTTGGTCAGGAGCACTTTAAAGCAAAAATCTGAAAACAAGTCTTTGTTTCATTTGTCATATTTTCCTCTTAATAACTCCAATTTACTGGTTTCTACCCTGCCTTATGTTTACTGCACTTTATAAACACTTGAGTGTGTGTATTCACCAAGATTTTTATATTGATTATAAAAATGAACTTAGACCAAATGCCTGATTGTTAGATTATAAAGTTAGGAAAGAAGAATCCTGTTTAACATGCTTCCAAGAAGCAAGCTGATAACCAAGTTTGTTTACATATACGTCCATCCTGTTTGCATTGTGCTGGTCTTGTTTAGTTGGTGAGCTTTCAGCAGCCGGGATTCTGTGATTTGTATGTTACCAAACATACAACCCGTATATACTAAGCAGTCTTTATTGCAAGAGGAAGCTAGGGTAAAGTTTTCATCTGTATTATTTAAGGATTCTCTTGGGGAGGCACTAACACTAAGGAGACATGTTTTTGGGGTTGTTCAGTCTGGAGAAGCGAAGGCTCTGGGGAGACCTTATAGCCCCTTCCCTCTAAAGGGGGCCTACAGGAAAGATGGGGAGGGACTCTTTATCAGGGAGTGGAGCAAAAGGACAAGGGGTAACAGTTTTAAACTGAAAAGGGGGAGATTTAGATTAGATATTAGGAAGAAATTCTTTTCTGTGAGGGTGGTGAGGCACTGGAACAGGTTGCCCAGAGAAGCTGTGGATGCCCCATCCCTGGAAGTGCTCAAGGGCAGGCTGGATGGGACTTTGACCAACCTGCTCTAGTGGGTGGTATCCCTGCCCATGGCAGGGGCCATGGAACTAGATGAACCCAAACCATTCTATGCTTCTATGCTTCTATGATTCTGCAAACTGTGGATTGAAGGAGCAGTCTGTGCTCACCTGAGTATGGCCTTTGACTTATCTGAGAGATGTTCTTAGGATGAGGATTTGATCGTTACCAGACTTTGTCAAAAGATGTATCTGTAAAGCATTAAAGGGTTTTTTATTATTTAATGTGATAACACTGTGATATTTGTCATGTTTCTTTATGTCTTCTAAGGAGATGTTTGGCAATTAAACAAAATTTTAGGCTAGCAGAACAGCTCTGTCCACAGAACCCTATGGACGTGAGGCTTGCCGGGCTGCTGGAAGCTCATTGTTAAAACAATGCATATTGACAATGTCAGGCAGGATGTAAAGGTGGGATGTGTGTTTTTCTGTATATTTTGCTTTGTGTAAAAATATATATATATAGAAAGAGAGAGAACAATCATGATTTTTCAGTAATCCTCTCTTCTTTCCTTTGGTGTATTAAGTGTGTCAGTGGACATACATATGTAAAGAAGACTTTTACTGTGTTGAATTAAATGATGGTTGATGAAATTTGCACACCTGTAGCTGTATTCTTCCTTCGTTATGCAGCTGCCTATGCTTGACAGTGTATCTGTGTTTTCTGTCCTCGATACAGGGAAGCCGTTCACAAGAGGAGTCAAGGGTCAGTGTATCTCAAATAGATGCACTGTGTAGGCTGAACAAGCCACGGTCTTTCACATTTGGTGCTTTAGATAATGTAAAAATTGAGAGCGAGGAGAAAGTTTTTACCTCCTGTTCTGTCTTGACCTTGCGTTGGGTACCACATGCACACCCTCTTGGACCAGGGAGGCCACCTCTTTCAAACACCAGTAAATTATACAAACCTTTTTTAGAAGTGACTGTTGGGCTAGTACTTTTTTTTTCTTTAGGGAAGTAAATGTTTCCTGGGAAAGACATAGGCATTATTTATGAATTTCCAGCTCAGTAAAGAGGACATTGTTACACATTAAGCAGAAGAAAGGTCCCTTTTAAGTTACAGTATAGTTATTAGTAAAGAAAGACTTCAAGCACTCACCTCAAGGGCCAGGTTGGTACAAGAAAGGAGGCAGCACGGCAGTGACCACGGGAAGAGGGGAACTAGTGCCTCAGAGGATGCCAGCTGCCAGCCAAGGGGAGTGAGGGGACACATGGCCCGTGCAGAGCTGAGCCCTGGCCCCCTCGCCCACCTGGGGCAGACAGGACACCACAGGCATGCTTGCATCCTCTGGGAAAGGCACCACCCGGCTGCAGCTGTATTTTTGTGGAGAGAGGGAAGTGGCAGAAACCCAGGCTGTTGTCCCCATGGAACCGGAGGGTCCCCGTCCCACCCCTGGCTGATGCTGCCACACGTTCACAGCTCTCTGTCACGGCTGCTTAGCCTGCTGCTCTTCACCAGCCTGCTCCTGACTGCTTGTTCCCTTTTTTATGTTTTTTTTTCTAAGCCTCTGTTAGGGCTTGGAAATCCAGAGTGATCTTTGTTGCTGTGCAAGTGCACAAGAGATGCGTTCTGTTTGGATTTCAAAATAACCCATTAGAGATTAAATGATAATAGGTTTATTTAGAGGCTGAAGGAATTTCCTTCTTATCACGTATGATGCAATGTCACATGGGAGATTAAAGCCCAGAGTAACTTTCAAGGCTATTTTTAATTTGTCCTCAAATAAGGCCTGCTTTTATTAAAAAAAAAAAAAAAAAAAAAAAAGACCTTCAGAGGGAGCGGAGTAGAGTGCTCCTCTGTCATTTTCTGGAATGAATTTGAGCACCGAGCTGCGTCTACATTTTCTCGAGCAGTGGTCATTACAAAATATGCAGAGGAACACAACGTGACTGAGCCTCGCACTCAGCTATGTTTAAAAGGCTTTGCACAGGCAGCAGAAGTGGATTGAACCTGCGGTGGGAAATTTTTTTAGACCGCTCGTCTGATCTGAACATCGCCTGTAGAGAAGCGCAAGAGCCTGGCAGAGCAGCTGATGTAACCAGGATGGATCTGGGGCAACCAGGACACCCCAGCAGCTTGTAAGCCATGAGAAATGGAGCAGGTAGCCCGGCGAAGTGTGCCTGGGGTGAGCTTCATGCTGGATCTGCTGCTGAGGCCACCATGCAGAAATACTGCTCCTATGGGAGGCAGTGGGACCTCGCCTTGGCTGGCTAATCCTCAGCTGAGCCCCTCTGAAAAGCTCTTCCCTAACATGGTAAGGGCCAAAAAAGAAAAAATACAGAGAAGTTCATGGCTTCTAGAGCAACACAGAGACATCAATGGTCACATAGAAGGATTTTTCCTACCCACAACAGCTTTCTGGGCCGGATGCCTGGGGCACAGACTTGTGGCCCATGTGGGCAGTTTCCCTGCGGTGGCATGCCCTGTGGCTAGCTTTCCTTTCCTCCTTGGGTTGCCATACTGGTGAAAAGCTGTGACAACAGGCAGGACTGACTAGGTGTAAAGCACCACTACCTCTGCACAGCCCCTGGTAAAAGGTTTCTGCTGTGGCCCATTGGAGCAGAAGGCTACCAACGGCACCTAGTGAGAGAGTCAGGGGGGAAATACCTACTGAAGGAGAGTTCACAGGGCAGGTGAAAGCTGCCAGCCACCCTGTTTTCCTTTGTGGAGATAATTCTAATGAATAATAACTTGCATTACCACAACATTCAGGAGACCTCACCTCACTGCATGCTGGCCCATGTGTGAGAAACGCTCCTTATCCAATAACAACGGCTCAGGCAGTGAACGATGCGAAGCACATTTTATTTGAACATTCTTGCAAGAACGGATGACCTAGCAAGTAGGCACACTTTCAGTTCTTGAAACACACCTTTTTATTTCCTAATCCCAGCTGAATTTTTCCCTCCCGTTTCCCATTGGTGAGGTACTCCAGGGTTGACAGTCTGTCTGAGGCACCTAAAATTCTTCCTGGATGTCCTGCCTCTGTTTACTTCTCTTTATGCTACACCTAAAGGGATTGTCTGACTAGTTTATTTCTTTCCTTTTTGCTAAAAAATTGCTCAATGTCATTAGCCCTGCTTAAATGTTTGACTACCCTTCTAGACGCTAATCCGGTGTGAATCAGTTTGTCCTTTTGTCTGTGCGATAAGAGATGTTATACAAGCCTTTGCTGGAGCCTCTTTGTCTTAGTCATTCCCTTCTCATGTCACCTCTGATGGAAACGGCTTTTCTCTTCTGCAAAAGCAGTACCTGCCTGCCTCATACATGTGGTTCTTGACAGTGGGCTGCTGTTCAGCTGCTTGCAAGAGGGGAGAGGTGCTTTGGAAATCACGGTGAGCTGCAGATTTTGGCATCTCTGGATATCTTCAGACCTGATCTCTGGATGATCTAACCCATCGAGGAAATGGCGAGCTACATCTTCTTCTGGAGAAGGTCTGACCTTGCCATGGGCCTGCTTAGGGCAGCCCTTAGCCAGCATGGAGATGTGGACTCCAGCCTGACCACCCTCAGGTCAGGAAGACCCACGGTGTGAGGAAACCTGGGCTCCTATGAAGAAATCCTCAGAGGCCTCCAGAGGGAGCTGTGCACAGCGGAGCGCAGCGACACAAACAAAATGGGTTTATTTCGGTGTCTTTATTTAATTTGATGTATTTATGAAGGGCCAGCCTTGAAAGCTCTCCACGAACCTGAAACGTAGCAGTTAGAAATTGCTTTGAGCAAGAGACTCCTGGCTCCCTTGGACAGATTGCAGGCTTTGCTCCCTCATCCACTTCTTTTTTTTTTTTTCGATTTTTTTGTGTACACCTTCCCCTCCTTGATTACTCAATCAGAAACAAAGGAAACTGAGTATAAAGGGAAACGTTAACTATTTTGCAAAGGTCTCCAGATGATGAAATAAATAAAACAAAACCAAAAACAAACAAAGGAAATATTTTTTCCTCCACACTTTTGGTTATTCTAGAAGCTGCTTGTAGCACTGGTTAAGTAAAAGCTATTACATCGCGGGTGTAATTTTACACTAGAGAGTAGCTCTTTGTGCTAAACATGCATTTTCCATGCAAATACAGGTGAATATTTACCTGATACGTGACACATTGCGTGCTAAGTACGCAAACACTGCAAACTGCCAGAGGTGTAGCGAAGGGGGGTGAGTACTGTGGGCACCGGAGTTGCTTTAGAGACCTCTTCCCCCCACACCCAGCCCTTGCAAGCATCTCTGTGTGGTTTGCTCAAATATTGACTATTATGTTGATGGTCTGAATGGGATCCAGCTTGTGCATTGCTCTTCTGGCGTGCAGAGTCTTTTTCTAATGGATGACATTAAAATCAGAAAATGAGTACTTGGGAGTTATATAATTGCTGGCTCATTGGCCTGTTTGGTTTTTTTTTTTTTTTTTTTCCCCCCTCTTTCTCCCAGCAGAGATTTATACTTTGACCACAGATTATTTTCCTAAGGTTGAAACTTTGTATAAGTTTCAACCTTATGTTGCGTACCAGTTCCTAAACAAACAAGCCTGTCAAGTGCCTAGAGGCCATGTAAAATGCAGGATGAAAAAAAGGAGAGGGGAAAGGAACTGACTACTGTTATTAGTAAGTGATATTTCATGCTTAACAAAACCAAGAGAGTAATTTTAAAAGTGGAAAGCTGGCTTTCCCTTGAGACCTCCATTTAGGATAGCTTAAATTCTACAATACTTGCATACTACAAGAAAGACATTGAGATCCTGGATTGAGTCCAGAGAAGGGCAATGAGGCTGGTGAAGGGTCTAGAGCACAAATGTTATGAGGAGCGTCTGAGGGAACTGGGGCTGTTCAGCCTGGAGAAAAGGAGGCTGAGGGGAGACCTTATCGCTCTCTACAGCTACCTGAAAGAAGGGTGTAGCGAGGTGGAGGTTGATTTCTTCTCTTCAGTAATAGGTGATAGGACAAGAGGAAACAAGTTATGCCAGGGGAGGTTTAGATTGGATATTAGGAAAAATTTCTTCACCGAAAGGGTTACCAAACACTGGAACAGGCTGCCCAGGGAAGTGGTGGAATCGCTATCCCTGAAAGTATTTAAAAGACAGGTAGATGTGGTGCTGAGGGACATGGTTTAGCGGTGATTTTGGCAGTGTTAGGCTGATGGTTGGACTCAATGATCTTAAAGGTCCCTTCCAACCAAAATGGTTCTATGATTGTATATGCTTAACTTTGCCCGTTGGTTTCTATTGTCTTTAGTGCTGCTGCTGATCTCCTTAGCCTGCAAGACCTGCGCAATCTCTGCAGTCACAACCCCTGGCTGTGGTTCGTGGCTGAGCTGGCTGTCCATGGCGCTCGGCCTTTGCCAGCGGCCTCGGCTCCTGTGGCCTTCTCCCACTGGCGGGAAGGCCGGGTATATCGGGTGACCGCACGGAGCTCTGACCCCAAGCAGCGCCCTGGCTTCAGGGAGAGGAGATTCCCTGAACAGACCGACCAGGCGTGACAGCACCGGCAGCCGGGCCTGGCCCGGCCTGAGGGAGCCCGCAGCAGCCCGTCGCGCTGTCTCGGGCCCGGCCCATCGCCGGACGGTGCCGTGGGCTGCTCGGACGGTGCGTGCCCGCGCGGGGGCCTTCCCGCACCCGCCCTACGGGCCCGGGGGAAGCGCCGAGTGGGCGGCGGGCGGGAGCCACTGCCGACGGCGGGGACCCGGCGGCTGACAGAACGCCGGGGGGCTGGGCGAGATGCTGCGCCCGCCGCCGATTGGTGCGCCGGGGCCAACCCCGCGCTTCCCATTGGCCGCCCTGAGCCGTCACTCCCCGTGTCGGGGGGCTGGACTTCCTCGTTGCCGTGGCGGCAGCGGCGGGGCCGGCGGCAGGTGAGTGGCGGGGAGAGGGGTTGCGGCGGCTGTCGGGGAACGGGGGCAAAGGGAGGGGTCGGCGGCAGCTGCTTGCTTTGGGTGCCCCGCTCGGCGCGGTCAGAGCTCCGCCGCGTTGGACCCCCAACCGTTGCGCGGGGGTCGGGCCTGGCCGGTGGAGGAAAAGCCCCGGTCCCCGGCGGGGCCGCTGTCGCTCCTGGTACCGGAACGGTGCGTGGCGGGGAGGGGGGAGCGGAGACCGGGGAAAAAGCAACGGCGGCGGGGCGAGGGTGCAGGGAGCAGCGCGGTGGCATGGCGGAACCCCGCCGCCCCCCGGCGCAGGACGCGCGTCTCCGGGCGGGGCCTCCCCGGGCCCGGTGCGGGGAGCCGGGGGCGGCGGCGGGGCTGCGGCAGGAGCCGGTCGGCGCTGCTGCCGCATCACCGGTCGCGGGTGGCCGTGGGGCGGGCAGGGGGCTGCTGCTGTGGGGTGCCGGGGCTGGGGGCAGCAGCGGGTGCCCCAGGCCCGGGGGGGTGGGAGGGTCGGTGTGCCCGCCGGTGCCCGCGGGGCACCCCGGCCTGGGGGTGGGGACCAGCAGTATTAAGCACGGAAGCCAGGAAGCCTGTGCCCGGGGTGAAGGCCGGGAGGTGTTCTTCTCGCTGGGGCTGCAAAGTGGAGATGATGGGGAGAGTGTCATGGTTGGTTTTTATTTATCTGTCTTTAAATGTTTTTTCTATAGGGATGCCTCTCGCTGAGGCTGTGTGGGTTAAACAGCAGAAGTGCTCTGTTTCTACTCTCACTTGTTCACTGTTGCGCCTTGTATTCTCTTGCTCTACAGCCTGGTCTACACTGGACGTTGATTTGGAGTAGAACGAAGGCAAAAGGAAGGGAAAAAAAAAAGTGGGCTTGGAGGCATAGTGGCAGAAAGAAGCAGTGAATCCCGTCATTGTTGGGCAATGCTGATAAAAGGAGCACATTTGCTAGTTGAAATCTCACAAACAACAGGGAAGGAAAAAACTTGTTTATTGATGCCCTGCCAGTTGGCAGATCTCTTTGTTTAGAGAGCGTTCATCCTTGAGTGTTGCTTGTTGCGAGCACAATGTTTACTTAATTAACTTTTCCAGAAAGGGTGCAGTTGTGGTTGCAGGTATGGCTTTAGAATGTGTTTGTACAATTGTGTGAAGAGACTGTGCATGTCACGATTGCTATGAAAAAGAAAGAAAAGGGGAGGGGAAAAAAAAAAGGGGCAAAGTAAAACACATCCTGTCATGATCTTACATGCAGCATTATTATTTTACCAAACCACCACGGTTGTTTTCTCACCAAAGGATATATACTTAGTATGTCATCTGAGCCTTATTATAGCAGAGGGTGGATCTTCCACCCACAATACATTGCCTCAAAATATTCCCCACAGTGTGAGATTTTCCTTTCTCTAGCTGTGCTGTGTATGTCCTTCACTGCAGGAGGTTGAGTTATACCTTTCTCCCCCTCCTTCCCTTCCCTTCCCTCTTCCTCCCCCCCTTTTTTTTTTCTATATATGGGGAGTCTCTGCAAATGACCAGCTTTGTGTTGCATCTGTTCTTATTTCTAAAATATGAATACTAAGCTGTCTGTGTTGTGATCTGTGAAGAACAGGAATAGGTGATGTGGTTGGGTACTGCAGCTCTTGCACTTTTTGCAATCCAGTTTTTAAAAGGGATTGGGAATGCACTAACTGGTGCAATTAAAAAAAACCCCAAACTACCTTATCTAAGTGCTTGTCCTCTGAGGGTAAAAATTCAACTTTCTTAAGATGTATTGAGCTAAGCACTAGGAATAATTAGTCACTTTTAAAACTTCAGATAAATGAATATAAACGTTATCTATATTTTGTATATGTGTGTATGTGCAGACACACGTTTGCGTTAGTGCCTTGCCCACACTAGAAACTTTTTATAGAATTGTTTTAGAATAAGGAGGGTATGCAGCTTGTAGGGGTAGTTTGCAGTATAACATGCATTTTTACTTCCTCTGCTAATGTCAAAGAAGAGTAACTGCCTCAACCAGATTGGAAACGGAGCGTGAAATTGTCACTTGAAGCCTTGTTGTGTTTCAGGACACAGCTCCTACTTGAACACATGATGTATTAAGACTTGCAGCAGCTTTTCTGGGGGGAGAAAAAAATCAAACATTAAAACAGTTGTGGTTTTTTAAAATGTGTTATGTCTTCAAAATAAGTAAATTGAAAATGTGGCTTACCAGGCTGATAGAAAATATTTAGCTGTGCCCATACACTCAAATGGAAAGTGGCTGTGTTGGTTTTCACTCGTAAGTGGGAAGTGCTGCTCTGTCCCCTTGGAATAGAGCTGCACGGGATTTATCAGCAAAATGTTTGGTGGATGGGGTGGGATTCAAGGGAGATGCTTTAAAAAAAACTAACCAAAAGTCTATTTAAGACCAGATTTTCTGAAGGATCTGGCATGTCTCATCGTCTGCCATAGGGATTGCTAAACTTCAGGGTGCTTCAGAAAATCTGGCCCCTAGCGTGCATGATGGATGAACTCCTCTGATATATCACCCTAGTGTGCATATCAATTACTAGGAGTTTGAACTCTTCCTGTTTTAAATGGTGTCTTACCAGGAGGAAAAACTGTCTCTTGCCAATCACGACACAGCCCCCCTGCCCATTACAGCAACTTCTTGCATGGAATATGAACACAAGGAAAGTAATTAAAGTATTTTTAGCATTTTAAATGAAATTAGCACTAGGAAAGATGACTGTAGTCTATGGGGAGCAGACTGTTGAGGAACCCTTTTAGAAAGATATCCCAAATTAATGTTTAGCTCATATTCTACCACGTCATTGTAGTTCAAGTCATATAGTGGTAAAATCTTTTTGCCCAGAGGCAAGATCCACTTCTACTAGCAGGGAATGTGATCTTTGGATCTTCAGGTTTGCTCTATTGTGCTGCTTACATCTTCATAACAAGGTAATTCCCCAGTTTGAGAGAAATGGCAGTCCCAGATTTCTGCTGTTTCAGGTGTCAGTTTTGAAATGATTCCCTGCCTTAAGTGTTGCCACCTTCAGGGTGTTACTTACGCTGGGGTTTTTTTGAGGCAACGTGAAGTTCACTATAAATATAGCAGTTGTGTCATTTAAAGCACATGCACGCCCTTCAATTTTTCTGCGTCCCACGGCATTCCTGTTCTTAGTGTAGGAAATAGTGTAGCCAGCGTAGAGGGTATCTTCCATCAGACTTTTGTGTTGAGGGGAAATAAGTACAGAGTGTGCACAACTGATTTAACTAGAAAGAGTTGTGACCACCTGCTTTTTTCCTCTGGGTGCTTTGGAGCTGGACAGTGATAAGCACACATGTGGATGTGAATGAATTGAATTATGCTATAAAGGAGCGAGGGCTGGTTAGAGATAAATGGGATTCATAGCATGCTTTAAAGCACCTAGTAAGAAATGCTAGTAAATGGTTTGTGGTAGGAAATTGTGCCACTGATGAAGTAGAACTGAAAAATTCAATCCTTTCCCTCGCCCATCCATCTCAGCCCTGCCTCAGTGGAAGGGACCGCAGCTGACAGGCAAGGATAGCGAGGTAAGAGATGCTTAGGGCTTAGATCAGGAAAGGCTTTATTGCTAATACCTAGCGCTTGAATTAGCACCAAGCTTTGGAAACAAACTGAACGCACGTGTTTCCTATCTGCTCAGTGTGGGAGAAGGAATCTCATTTCCTTGAGGTATCTTTGGCACTTCAAGGGTTACTTTTTGCTTTTTGATCCTGTGCTGAGGTAGTAAATGCTGCTGCTGTAAATTGCCTCAGCTTAAAACTTGGCATGGTGAGTCATAAGACTTGATGTCTCGGATCTTTCATTTTCTTCTTTCTTCTTCCCTTTACAAAAAAAAGCTTTAATTGCTTTCTGGCTCAAGCAGAGGAGTTCTCAATGTCTTATTAATATAGCATGTTTAACAAATAACCCAAACCTATTGAGATTAGGAGTGACAAGTGAGTGTTACTAAAATCTTTCACATGCTGCTTCTGGAATAAGAGCTGTTTCCCTCCCCCCAGCTTTTATGCATTAGCATTCTGTTGTCATTATCAATTTTAGGCTGAGTAATTCCTTGGGCCTTTTTATATAGCTGTGTTTTTTCCCTTCCCATGTTACCCCATTTTGAAATCCCTGACTTTCACTGAGCGCAGCACAAGAGATAACACCTGACTGCTGGCAAGTTGCGTCAATGTTATCTGTGTGTTGCTGTCTGGGCCAAGCTGTCAGTGTGCTGCTCCACGTGAACTGCTGCTGCTTGGGAAGTTCCTGCTGCAGTTTCAGGATGTGTGTGTACGTGCATGTATTTGGGTGCAAGAATATGTTCAGTTGAGCAAAGTACTTCTTACTCTGGATTTATCAGAAATAATACAGTTCTGCATTGGCTGGTATATCACAAAGGCTTATGTCGGTCTGTTCAGGACTAGTTTGACCGCCTTTGAGATATTTTTTTTTAAAGATTTCTTTAAGCAGTGCTCTCAAATATGACACTGTAACTCTAAAAGTTCAGGTTTGGACCCATCAGTCTAAAAAGCATCACAGTTGGTTTGGGGAGATGGTTGATCTTTGATTTTTTTGAAGCAGAGTGATGTTTAGTGTAATATAAGCTCAGGTCTGCTGGGTTTCAGAACACTTCTACTGCCTTACAGATGGAGATGACCAGGGCATGAAGGTGCTGACTCAGTACCTGAGCTGAGCTGTCTTGATTCCTCTTTCTTTGTCCGTGCAATAGTGGAAATCCCTTTTTACCATCAGTCCACAAGCCTAACAGTCATGTGGGAAATGCCTTTTTTGGTTGTTTCCACCTCCTGTTCTGAGCAGCTCATTTCTGAGCAGATCTGTGGGATCACTTGTTGAGTATTGCTTTATTCACACTCCTTCCCCTCTTGCCCAGGAAGGATACATGACTTGCTGAAAAGAGAGAAAATGCTATGCTGGGGATACTCGTCTTTTGGACAACCTGGGATAGGTAGCAACCTCCAGGTCATCATTCCTGAACCGCAGGTGTATGGATTCATTCATGACAGAAATGTCAAGGAGGTGGCATGTGGAGGAAACCACTCCGTGTTCCTGTTGGAAGATGGGGAAGTGTATACCTGTGGCTTGAACACCAAAGGCCAACTGGGGCACGACAGTGAAGGAAGCAAGCCAGGTAAGTCTGCTTTCTATATGTGCTTCAAACTCTCTTGAGGCTGGTGGGCTAGGAAGATCATGGAAGCTGCTTTGTGTTGTTTGCTATGGGGCTGGAGCAGCTAACGTAGCTGAAGATTATGTGTGATAACACAGTAATGATGCTGAATAATATTTGCTGGCTCAGGAAAGCTAAAGCTGAGCAACATGGGTGGGGAGACAGGTCTGCTCAGTTTGTCTGGGAAATACATCAAAACAGAGGCAAGCGCAGATGGTCTCAGGGCAGATTTTGTTATTTGGCATTATGTTGCCTTTTTTATAAAAGGGAGGAGAGGGCCATGAGTCACAGTGTCTTCTGCTTTGTCTTTCCAACTGTACTGCATCCTTATGCCTACTCTTGTGCAGTTATTGTTGGGAATTTTCTCATTTACCTCAAAGAGAATAGATCTGTGTTGGGTATAGCTGTGGAGAATAAATTTGCTTTTGGCCAAGAGGGTTTATAAGCTTTGTTTTCCCCTTTTGGAAATACTCTGTTGACCTGTGCCTTCTCCCCTTCATGCTTTCTTAATCTAGAAGGAGGTCATTGTAGCCTTGTGTTCCCCAGACTCAAATTGTATTGTGTTCTAACAGGCAGAACCTGTGTGTGCAGAACCACAGGCAGCTAATGCCTCTCCTTCCCAGGGTGAAGAAATGGTTTAATTGTGTATTGTTACTCTGAGAAACCCTGAAGCCTTACTGACTTTCTTTTGAATGTTGGACTTCCAATTCACTTTTCATTAACTACTTGTTTTTGGCACGTGGTAAAGATACAGTTATTTCTGTTTCCATAATATAATAAAAATGCCTCCATAGATAATTAGAGCACTAAGACATCATCATTCCTCAAACTGCCGGCTACCCTCTGTAGGACTTGGGGCTTCTGTAGCTTACCTTATTATTGCACAATAGAGATCTAAGGTGTTTATAAAATATCTAGTTTCCCATGTAGTATGTGCGAATCTGACCTGACTGATTCCACTACTCTTTTTTTCTGTCTGTGTGTCTTTCTCTCAAGCATGAGGTGATAGATGTGGCATGCTGGATATCCGTGGTGCTGGATTAGAGGAGTTGACCTTGAATCAGCCCTCTTTTGCTTTTCCTAAAAGTTGTTTTTAGGTGATTACTAAAAGAGGTCGGGTTTGCCAGGAATGCTTAAGTCCTGTCTGCACAACCACTGTTCGTCTTCTGAGGACTGTGTAAACTTAGGCCCTTGAATTAATGAGATCCTTAGGAAAAGGAAGCTGAAGCTAGTGAATATTTCACCTCACCTGATGAGGATACTTTTTTCTGCAAGTCCTCTAACTAGCTGCATGACTGTAGTGCAGAGGCCCCAGAAATTCAGTACTATTGTTCTGTGTACTGTAAAGATCTGTACTCCGAGAAACATCTTTGGCCTAGCCTGCTGTTTGCCCATAAAGAAAAGCAAGCATAAAATGGTAATGATAATGGAGGCTTCACAGTGAGTAGATCAGAGCTGGGAATGGATCGCATGAATCCTGAATGCTGAAGTGTAGACCTCTAGCAAATAGGTAATCCTGCCTTCAGCTAGGAACCTAGAAGAGGTGCAGTCTGAGATTTGTAAATAGAAATAAAAATTTATTTGGATTTGATCCCAAATGCCCTTCTGCCCTTTAAATTATGGGACTGTTACTAAGATGTGACACTAACTTGTAGTTATTCTGAAAAAGGTTCTGCAGTGCTGTTCTCTGAGGAGCCTGTGACCATCCTTGAGAAACCATGTTTCTCTACTGACACAGCGCTGCTGGCTTTGCCTGCAATGGAGTTTCTGCTGGCTGGGGCAGGTGGGAGGGCTGTGCTGTAAAGTAGGGAACAGCTTCTCTTTTTAGCTCATGATGAACAGCCACAGCAATCTTTGTGATAACAACAAACTGGGGGAGAGTCCCATCCCACACACTACTTTGTGTGGGTCCGCTTTGGCTTGCAGCCGCGGGAACTGAATTCCTTAGTTCTCTTTTGCAAAGAGGAACAAGAAGAATCAAGCCCTCCTCTTTCTAAGGTATGTCAAAGATCATCTTTCTTATTCTACGTTAGTTGTGGACCAATGAATAAAGACATGGTAGGAGGTGAAGATGTATGTGTGGGGTGTAGGGTCCTGAGCTGTTGAAGATGATAGAAGACTGCCAGCAGGTATTTGAGGGAGAGAACGGGAGAAATGCCTGGAACTGGGAGTCTTGCAAGTTACATCTCTCCAGCCTCTGCCAGACAGGGCAGTGTGGGCTGAGGCCTCTTGGGTTTTACTGCCTTGTGGTTTGATACTACCTAGCCTGTGAGGGCAGCTAAAAGTGGCTGGCCTTTGCCCAGTTCTGGAAGTGAGCTGCATTGCCTGCTGCAGGAGGCTGTGATCCAGAACTGATTGTCCCCTCCAGGCAGCCTCTGGAGAGCCCCCTCTGGACTTCAGAAATACTTACTATGGCCTGCAGAGCGGCTTGGTTGTGTTTGAGGGTGACATCAGGACATGAAAATATGCAGGGGGGTCTTGAACCTCTTGAAGGCTGTATAAAAATGCTAGATGACTTCAGAGGGGTGGAGTTATTTCATTCCTGCTGCCCAGGTCTGGCCTCATAAGAGGAAACTCCCTTTTACCTCTCAACTTTTTTTATGTGTGTAGGTGAAGCTTATTCTGCCAGCATGCTAAAAAGTTTCAGAATATGATCATGTTGTTTATCCAGAAATGGTTATTTCCCAGGATGATGTCTGCTTGTGAATAAAATTCTGGGACTTTATAATGCACTGAACATGGGTCTAACCCTGTTCTCCTTGAAAAGCTTGCAGGTTTTACTAATGACTTCCAGTGTGAGAAGGGTTGTTACATTTGCAGTGAGTGCTTTTGAAGACTTTGCCTCCCTTTCTTCCCTTATGATGTATTTCAAATAATTATTTTTTTTCCTCCTGTTCTGTTGCCCATTTACACATATCTTTAACAGGAAGATTTGATTTTGCTTCTCATTCATGCTACCCACAAAAACATCACACTGGCATAAAAGTGTGTTTCAGTAATGCCTCTTTGAGGAGCCCTTTAGAAGGGCACCTTTTGAAATGAAAGAAACTTGTTAATTAAAAGCTGTGTTTACTGTCACATCAGCTGAGCTTTGTGGATGCAATGCAGAGACAGGATAGCAACCAGTGAAGTGATTCTTGTGCCTCTCCTCTGCAGGGAACAGAAATTACTGGGGGAGTATGTGTCACTGAGTGAGTATGAGTCAATAGATGTTTATTTTCTGGAAGTGCCCGTTCCTTGGATTTTACATTGTGGTGGTAAATTAATATTTAAGATGTCTAAGAAGTTTATCCTAACTAAAAGAGCATTCCTTTCAACTAAAAGCTAACAGCTTGTGATCGTTTCTAACCCCACTTCTGAGCTAGGGTAATACTGGTTGTGCCGCTCCTATGGGCTCCACCAAGAGCCATCTCCCCACATTGTCATGCTATTTACTGTTTCATTCCTTCCTTGAATTGTGGTGGTTAGCAAGCTACATGAGGAGTCCATCCCTCTTGGGGATGGATACCTGGCTTTAATACTGAAATGATTGTTTTTCCTCACTTTTTTTTTTTTTTCTCTTCTTCCCCCCTGCCCCAAAACAGTCTATAGTTTGTGTCTCTGCAGTCACTTGGCAGGGATGCAGAGAGATAGACACTGTGCCAGTGTTCTGTCACCATGACCGTAGTTAACAAAGCTTCTGTCTGACCTGTCCTAGTTTTTACTTGTGTTGTTACGCACTTGGGAGTCCCCAGAGTCTCTGACAATACCTTAGGAGGAGCAACTCGGTAATCTTAGTTGTGAAGCATTGAGCCCACTGTTCCGCAACATCAGTCTGAGTTTGCATTCATTTCCTGAGCATCATCAGGTGTTAGCACACATTATGTCTCTAATGGGAAGTGATAATTTTTTACTGCAATAGGTTTAGGAAACAAGAAACTTATTCTCTGTAACTTCATCTAAATTTCCACTTCTTCAGCCCTGTAACTTCACTTGGATTGATTTTCTTTAGGTCTGACATGATGTCTTGACTCTCTGGGATGTTTCTTAGATAAATGTGTTTTATCTGAATGTGCATGCATATGCTGGGGAACAAAAGACATACATGGGTACCTAAAGTAAAGGATCTTTTGGGATCTGGGGTGAATTATAGAGGAGTGTAAAACAACTAGCTGGTTGTTAGCCATTTGTAAAGCTTTAGGAATGTGCTTGAGTCTGAGACGTGGAACTTGTTTTCTGGTCTAGAGATTTGTTCTCTGCAAGTCATTCAGACTTCATTTGACTTCTGCTGGTAAGAAAACCTGGGCTTTGGTAATTACTGTCTCAAGGAAGCTACAGGAAAATGTCTGGTGCCAAATTTGCCTCAAACTTTTCCTCTGGTAACGTACAGCAGACACAACCATGCTTTTTTACTAAATTTCCTGTCTGGATGCAAATGTGCAGGGTAGCGTTGCTTCTGTGTGCATTGTGGAATCTATCTGCTCATAGCTGCAGGGCTAGAAATATCATCGTTACATTCACTCTCTCTTAAAAAAAAAAAAAAAAAACAACACCAAACAAACAAAGAAGTCAGGAAAAAAACACCAAAACAAAAACCCCCGCTACATGATCCAGATCCCCTGGATTTCTCTGAGCTCAGTGGCCTTTCTTTTCAAACAAATCCACTTGTCCTGAACTTCAGCACAGGGTTACAGTGACCAGAGACCTTGGTGCTCACTGCGGCATGCCTGTTAATCATAAACCCTGTAACAGCTGAGAATTCAGATGCGCGACCTGCTTGGAAGGACAGTCTGTATGGATCTTCTTCTTTTAGTTTCTTCCTGGTGGGTGAAAAGTCAGCCAGGAGGCCCTGGTTGCTCAGGAGGAGAGGTGGCAGGACTTGTGTTGGAAGCAGCCGTGGCAGTGAGCAGGTTGTAGATGAGGAGGTAGGTTGAATAGGTAAGGTTGAGAGCTTCTCACAGGTGAGATGGCAGTGCCAGGAGAATGGTATGTTTCCCCTGCCTTCCTCCTCTTTGCACAAGGAATGAAACAAGAAAAAATGAGCTAAAACCCCACTAACTCCAGGAGCTTCCCCTAAGCAGGCTTTTCACAGGGAACGTGAGACTGTTTTGTCCCCCTGTTTGGGCATGGAGCTGAGGCTCAGCACGCAGCTATTGAGACACTTCCCAAGCGCTGTGGTCTGGGAGAGTCCTGCTTCGGGTTCATCACGTTTTCTCTACGCCCCCAAAGCAGAGCTGCATGCTGTAAAAGGTGTAGTAGAGGCACGGTGGCCCTGCTTGTAGGCATGATTCCTTCCAAAGCCTGGGAGGACGTGCCTGGAAAGGAGCATGCTGAGGGATCTGTGGGGAGGGATGGAGCCATCCGGGGGACAGAGGCCCTTGCAGAGTCAGGCCTTTGGTGCTGGCCTGCAGCATCTGACTTTAAACCAGAAAAATAATAAAGGAAGGGTTAGGACACAACTTATGTTTCAGCACCTGTTCTAAATGTAATTTGTAAAAAGAGTCAGATTATTAAACTGGCCACCTCTTGCAGAGTCAGGTGTGTTCATTTGTACTCATCCTTTTCCCTCCTTTGATTGCTCACAGGATCTGACCAAGCTATTTGAAGTAATAGTTATACCTTCAGTAGTGACTGCAGCAACATCCAGCAATGTGGACTTGTGTTACGGTGTGTCCATCTCAGCTGAATTACTGCAATTTGGGCTTCAGGATGATCTTAGGCTTCAAAATCAGAAGGCTGTATTTAAAAATGACTTCATTTAGAAACAGTATGTATGTGATCAAATGAGAAATAAAATCAAAGGAAGTCTTTTCGCTTAGATATCTTAAATATGCGTGCATTGTGTTGAATTATTTGGCTGGGAGCTCTGAATATGCCAGATATTTATAGTGGGCTGTTTTAAAATTTGTGTGGTCTGGATCATGAGAACTGACTTCTACCAATACTCTCTGAGACTGCAGGATTAGGAGACCCTAAATGGAGGAGAGAGAAGTCTCTTTAGGAGAGCCTGAATCAGTAGAAATCTGTTCTCTTGTCAGGAAAGAAATTTACAGTCTGAGCCTGAATTGGCTGTAATATGTTCTTGGATGTAACTCTGAAGTGCTGTCTCTAAAAACACATGTATTATTACAAACAACCAGATTTCTCTCTTGATTTCACTTTGAGGGGTGAAAACAAGAGTGAACCCAGGGAAGCAAGGTACTGGTTTCTTAGAATCAGTACAGCCTATGGTGCTGAGGATGTGAGAGACTATTTTAATGTCTCTTGTCTTGAAAGGCAGAGCTGTAGTAGGAATACCAGCTTTTTCCCTTTAACTGGGGATTTGTAGCCCAGTTTAGAAACCTAAACTTGCATCTTTCTTGGTCATATTTGTTATTCCTGTGTCATGTATGCTATTCAGAGGCTTTCTGAAGGTGCAACAGAAATAAAGGCTGTCTTCTGCATGCATGGCTTGGAAGCAGCATGAAACCCTGGCATTGGCATGGTGTGTGGTACTAATGACCATCCCCTCTCCTGCAACCATGCTGAAGCTGAAGAATGGGCTCAGGATAAAATGGGTGGGTAGTTGTGTGTGTGGTGAGGCAAAGGGAGAGGGCAGGAAAGAAGCTGGAGACGATAGATGCAAGTTTTCTGAATGCCCCAACCTTTTTGTACTTGGAATAGTTGTCCATGCTGGACAAAAGCGATGAATTCATTAAGCTGAATGCGTAAATAGTGGTGAGAGTCCCAGCTTCCAGGAGAGATTTCAGTAGTTTAGTGGCTGTTGATGCTGCAAGTTCATGGTTCTTGTCTTCAAGATGTGTTACGTGGCACAACCACAGATGATGATATGCAGTTATCAGGCAGCTTTTGTGCAGGTGGGGGTCTACGAATAGACATCTGAAATAAGAAATCTCTCCCCACCAACTCCAAAAGCTTTATTCTCACTCCCAGTAAAACAGTTGCGGTGCTTTTCCTCAGTAAGAATGTTTTTTCCCTTGCCTTGATATCCTGTGTTTCCTTTGCATGGAAACATGCAGGCATGTGTTTTGAGGTAACTAAGCCTGAGTTTGGTAAAGGTGAATGTAAAGCATTTTGTATGATTTTATCTTGAAGGCTCACAAGAGTTGTATAGGGTCTTTAGGAGTGTCCCCTTTCCTGATGGAAAAGGGGTTGTCTTGTTTTCTGGGGTGTAACTATCACATGGGAAGGCTGAGTTTGATTCTGGCTCATGGTGTATGCTTGTTGCTTGCTCTGTCTGTAGACATCAAATTTTCCAGAAGATGCGTAGCTATGTCTCTGATGATTAAGTTTGACTCAGTCAACCTTGAACAGCCTGATACTCTTCCTTAAGCTGTATTGGAAAGAAGAATTTATCTCAAAGATCTGTGTGAAACTTCTCAGAAATCAAATATTTTTGACACTTTGAGCTGCTAGCAGAAAACAGCTGTTCCTACAGCAGAGCTGTGAAGAAATGCTCACCCTCTTAGCACTCGACCTGCCTTTTAAACAGCTGCCTGCCTATATGAACTCACCAAGAAGGAATCTAGAGATGCTCATATCTCCTTTTCTCAGAATGTCCTTCAAATCTTACAGTAGAGAAAACTAATAAAATAAACTTTAGTAAACGCTTAATAGGGCTGCATTAATTACCTCCCTTTCCCAGTCACCACGCTTCTTTGCAGTAACATATTCCCAAGCAGCATTTGTGAACCTGACAGGGATGTCATTGACAGTAAGGGCGCTGTACTGAGCCTGCTCTGTGCAGTTGTGGCTTTTCGGGAACATGTGGCTTTGTACTGCTCCCATGCAAATCACTGCAGGATTGCAATAAACGAGAACAGAGTGAGGAGCACACCGAGTGCTTTTGAAAATCACATGCTACTTTGTCAAAGCCTGGGGCTGCCACAAGTGAGACTCTGCCAAGTACAGCTACCAAGAAAATGTAGTCTCCTGTCTAGAAGAAAATCTGAAATGCCCATGTGAAGGTTAAATGCTTCCTGTTGTGCAAAACTGCTCCAATAATGTGAAAAGATGGCAAAATACCACCTGTCCAGAGGCAAAAAGTGGAGCAAAGCCCTTGTGGCTGGCTTGCCGTGTGTGTGGTATGCAGCAATGCTCTCTGCCTTGCAGGGACTTGGAGGTGCTTCACTTCAAGCCCTGTGCTCAGATGTGATCACCTGCCGCAGAAGGACAGCTGGACAGCAATGATCTGCTGGATTGAACACAGCAGTTGGATAATAGTAAACTCTTATCTTACCTTCTGGGGCAGTGATTTGCTGCCTGGAGCAACTGACTGAGCCCCAAGGACAGGCTGTAGATGTTCCTGGGTCTTTGCACCTTAAAGCTGCTGTGGTTTGCCAGCATGTCTGCTGGAAGGGGCTGTGTTACGGCAGCTGGGAAGGGAGCAGTGCTGTATTTTGGGGAGCACTGCAGGGAGGAAAAACATCTCTTCCTTCCAGTCCTAGGAGTTGAAAGTTCTGGTTTTTAGCAGAGCTGTCAATTTAACACTGGTTGCCTTTTCTTTTGCATTTATAAGGTTGGCTCAATAGTTGTCACAGGACTACGTTAACTCCATGTGGCTATGATAGACTGTAGTGAAGGGCTTATTCTTCCTTTTCCCTGTTTACTGCCATCAACCTTTCTCATAGATTCCAAGATTGCTGTGGCTTTGCTTGGGATTTCTCAGGCAGAAATACAGGTTTGCACTGTGTAGTACCAGCACATCAAATCAGTATCTGTACACCCATCTCCCTAATTCCTCCTTCCACTGCTGACATCCATCCTCAGCATATCACCTCAAGGTCTGACGCATCTGCCTATGCTGGGGTTGCTGCCCTGGCACCATGGTGTTTGCTGGGGTGTGCATGGTGGACCTTGGGGGTTTCTCAGCAGTCACAGTCCAGCTGCAGCTTCTGTGCTGCCAGTGGCCAGCAAGCCTGGCTGAGTGATCACCTTTACAGCTCTCTGCAGTTACCTGAAGAGGAAAACAGGCTTTCTGGGTTTTCTGAACATGCGTTTTTTCCTGTTCCTTTCACAAGTCTTGGTGCCTTCCCTCTTTGAAAGAGCTGCCATTACTTGTTTACCCCCAGGGTCTGAAGGTGGGTTCTTCCCTCTGCCAGCTGACGCTTGTCAGACTGGAGCCTTCTCTGCCTGCTCAGCCCTTCCCAAGAGCCTTCCCCAGCTGGTTGCTGCCTGTGCCCATGCCACTCTTGCCTATGGCTCCTCAGAGAGGCTGTGTCTCCCCCTAGACAAAAGGCAGTGATGCGGGGAAGTAAAAGGCTTTCTATGGCTACGTCTGAGGAAGGGGTTTGCTTTCTCAGGGCAGGTGTCTGTGCTCACAGCTGTGAGGGGAAGTAGCTGCCAAAGCGTATGTGAAGTGACACCCTGGGGTGTCACTGTGGCCTCACTTCTTGCTCTTACATTCCTGCCTTGACGTGACCACAGGCAGCTTTATAAAGTGAAGGCAGCGCTAATAACTAAACCAGCCTCTCTCAGATTTAAGCCTTTAAGTAGCCATGCTAAATAAATTAATGAGCACGTGTTGTGCAGGGAAGCAGTCATCTTGGTAAGCGTCATTAGTGCCTGTGGATGAAAGGGGACTGCTGAATCGTTGTCTCTGTTACTTGGAGTTTCTCAGCCTTGACCTATGGACAGTGTTCCTACCCCTGTGACCAACAGTGTTCCTGGGAATGTCACCTGCTTTGGTCTGTCCTTTACTGTCTTCCCCCCTGCCTCCATTTTTTGTTCAGTGAGTCTACTTTGTACATTTCCTCGTTTGTAACAAAATTATCAGAGCCTTATCAGCTTCAGTGCTGTTCTTGTCAGTCTGTCTAATCAGTCTGCACTTGGTACTTCTCTGCTTTCTGCTGCAAGCGTAGCAGCAGTTCACAAAAGGAAGACCTCAAGATTTGCGAGTTGGGCCTGTAAAACCCAGCCTCCTCGATGGATATAGTAAACTTCAATTGTTGAAAGTTGGAGGAGGTTACATGCTGCTGGAGGAGGTTACACGAGCACTTACTTGCTCCATACGTCAAAGCTTTTGCCTTGTACTAAGAGAAGTTTGAGAGTAAGGTGGGCTGCCACACATGGGTGAGAAGAGCAGGTGGAAAGCGAGGGTAGCTGTCGTACAGCGGGGACGTGGTCTCACCAAGGGGTCTGCTCTTGTAGCTTTGTGCTGTGTGGGTGCAGAGCACAATGTTTCCCACACCTTTGTGCACAGAAGTCTCATGTAGCCTTGAACGCAAGACACAACGAGCATGTAGTGCCTTCTCAGAGAGGCTGGGCGAGGAGGAGGAAGGTTGCAGAGGTGAAATTGTGGGGCTGGTGTCGGGCAGGGTGGTTGTTCCAGCTGCCTACGTGCTGTGCGTGTCGTACACCTGGCCGTGCCAGAGGCTGTCTGCAGTCACAAAGGTGTGTTCCTGAAACCGTGCTTCAGCCCTCGCCTCCTCCCTGTGAACCTTCCTCTGGTGTTACTGCTGACAAACCACAGCCTGCAGAGGTGGTGTGAGTGAAGCCACAGGAAGCGGTTTTAGCTGCCTGGGTTAGATTATGTTTTCAAAAGCACCTGATAGCTTTGGAAAGTCTGTATTTTAAGTGGTTTACGGAGTCTGATTTCTTCCTTCCAGTCCCAGACTCTAGATGATGGCCATGGCTGTGAGCACGAGGCACCTAGGTGGTCAGAGTTGAAAGTGTGGGGAAATCAGAGGCTCATTCTTGGGGGCTTTAAAGGAAAGAGGAAGAGGCAAAAAGGTCCTGAAAAACAGTATGATTTCTCCCTGTGCCCCCTGCCTGCCCCCCCCTCCAGTTACCAGTTTCCAAGTAGCAGAATCACACTTCCACTGGGGATGATGTTTCCTGGAAAAGTTGGTGAGTGTACTTGTGCTGCTGCTACTAGTAAAAGCATTGAAGAGCTAAGACGTTGTTAAAGTTATGCTGACAAAATAAGGAGAAACCTTCATAAGGGGAAGGAGAAATCTTGGGTGTACTCTGTTAGTGCACTTTGGGTTGCAAGCATTTCAGTTGCTGCATTTTGTTTTTTCTCTTTTTCCAGTTTCATTAAAGCACTCAGATGTGTTTTAATGCTCGACTGACTTGAGGCTGAAATCATGAAGCTCATCAGAGCCTAGAAATACAGCCAGGATGTCCATGTGCAGAAACATCTCTGGGATGTGCTGGTGGAGACTGAGCAGTCAGTTGAAGTTTCCTACTTAATGTATAAAAATCTTGTCAGGGAGTTTGGTGATCCACTGTTGTTTACTTGATTTCTGTACAGTGGTTTAGTGAAATGCTGGTCACTGATAAGTTTGGGCCATAGTATTTTTCTCATTTTCTTGTAGTACCGAGTGAAAGCAGTAGCAAGTCTTTCATGGAGTTTTTGACTGTTGGATCAGGCTTCCATAAGTAGTAATGCTGTTAATGTCACCTTGCTAGATGGTTTATGTGTTGGTGTAATTCCTCTCCAAAAGGAGAGAACTCGGCTCCTTTTCTGTAAGAGTTAAGGCTTTTCAGTACTCAGAACAGAAAGACCATATAAGTTTAGGCTGCTATTGGTGTCTGATTAAATATTCAGCTGCCTCGTGCACTAAAATGTTGTATCTCACACTTTGGATTTTTAGATCTTGGTTGCACAATGCTCAGGCATCCTCAGGGTGGATGTGGACTATATTAGCAAGCATGGCAATGCAAAGAAATTGGCTTATCTGTCCTCGGACTTGCCAGCTGCTAGCATTTAACCCAGAGTTTCTTGCCAACAGTTGGTTCTCCTCTGTGATTCTACCACCATCTCTTTCTTATCCAGGCAAGCTAGTAAGACACTTATCTTAGAGTCTGTGAGCGCTTTCCTAGCAGACAGCAACGGCCAAGATGAGCAAATGCTCCGAGTTGCTTATTGTCAAACTGGGGAGGTAATGAGGAGTTTTGGCCAGGTGTTCAAACAGACTGAAATCACTTGAAACTCTTCCAAGCTGCAGCTTCTTCTCACCAGTGAAGAAATCCAGATTTTGCCACTGAAGGTGTAACCTCAGGGCTGATAGTTTCTCTACATTGTTTTCAGGCAGTAGAAGCCATCTGGTGCTGTTCATGTACATCCTGGTGTGCATATGCCTGAAGGATTCTGCCATGTCCTCTAGCAAAAGCCTGTCTTGCGAGCAGCTGGAAGCTATACGTACAAAGGGTGTACCAACTCGCTGATAAACTTACTAGGAGTAGGAAAGCTAATTAATCACTCATTGACTGTGCATTCTAATCAGTGTGGTATAACGGAATGCTTTGTGCTTTCAGCAGTTGCAGACACTGAAGATCTTGTATAGCTTTCCGACACCGTGGGGCCAAAGGATAAGCCCTGTTTTATAAATAGTGAAGCTATGGACTGAAGGTGGGCTTTTTCAGGGCTTTTCATTCTTAGCCCAGCTTTACTGCCATTTCCAAACCTTCAAGCTAAATGCACTGAATGTCAGAAAGCTGAGTCACAGAAATATAGAGCACCTGTCCTCAGCTTTTGCTGGAGTGTCCTTGCAAACCACAAACAGGCAAGAAAACACAACAGCAGTCCTGGGAACCAGACCTGTCAAAATTCAGAGAAGGGCTGTCCTGAAGATGTTTTGCCTGGACCTAATTCTTTGATTCAATGTGTATTTTTTTGAAAAGGTCATAACAAGGTTAAGACCCAAGGAAGTCAAACCTTGATATGTCTGTTTATGTTGAGATCAGTGAGTTAAAGTGGACAGAAGAGAGAAAGGAAAATTGGAACTCCATCAGATATGAAGAACTGATAAATGACTTCCAAGCGTTAGTGCTGTTTTGAGACAGCTGATGTCTTCAGAAAGAAAAGATTGGGTCAGTGTGTGCTTCTTGGAACTTGGGTTTTTTTTGTTTGTTTGTTTGTTTGAAAGTTTTATGATGTGTTGAAACACTGTGTTGCGTAACTCCTTCAGCCCTTCCCTGTTGCTTTCAGGGTTTTGTTCTGCTTAGCTTTGTATATAATTGTGCCTGTTAAGCTCCATTTGACTGGTTGTATTCATCAGTTACTGAAGACATAATACTAAGAATAAACTGCACCCTTTGCACCCTTCATCTCAGTGCAGTGATGCATCTCTTTTAGTGAATGAATAATGGTGTTGTGACGCTCTGGAAATTTAAATAAATATATACCAATCACTACAATGCGTTGTGTTTTGATGTGAGGAAGGGGTGGGAGGTCAACAAAGAAGTAATTGTCAGATGTTTTTTGTTAATGTTAGCAGGGAGATGGTACATTCAGTGGTTTGGCAAGCCTGACAGTGAACAAGGGCCCTTGTTGGACTGCCTGGGCAGTCTCTGCACCCAGGGGAAGGCTGGCTTTTTTCCATCTCTGGAAAGAGATTTGGGTGGACGTAGAAAACTTTTCATGAATTTACAGGCAAGCTATGTCAGACAGGGTCTTAGGTATGTACTATGGTGAGATGGGCCACGGGCATACATTTCTAAAGGCAAAGATCTTCAGCTCTAAGAGAGGCCTGTGGTTATCCAGCAAGTCCAGGTGAGGCTATTCTCTGCTGCTTGGGTGAGCAGTGCAGTCACTGGAGGCTTTCAGTGACATAGGGCAGCCTTTCAAAACAAGTCAGTATGTATTTCTCCTCTGGGATGGCACACGAAGCAAGGTCAGGTTTGTGTTGCCAAATTAAACTTAAGATGGAGTCTGTGGGGACTGAAGCAACAGTTTTGAATTTCTACAACCCCTGGATGTGCTCTCTGTGTCCCAGTGTGTGAATCCCTTGTTATGTAGTCCTTGCCACAACCTCCCCATACCTCAGGGCACTTTTTCTCCAGTTGCAGTACTGCTGTGGTCAGAGTCCTGCCTCCTCTAGCTCCTGATGCTGATCTTTGGTCACTGGAGTCTTCTGTCACCTCCTCAAGGTGCTCCAGTGGCTCAGGGGCAGCTTGCAGTAGTCTTCCACAGCAAATGAGATACATAAACTTAAAAAAAATACTGCTTTCCCAAGGAAGAAACTAGCTCAGTCGTGCCTGCATGTAGCAAAACACATTCTCCCATTATGGATGCCCTACCCTCCTGTACTGTCCACGTTTGTCTTTTTGTCAGATTTGTGTTGTCCACTGGAGCGTTTGGCAGTGTGCAGGGACCAGCTTTGGAAGAAGGGCAGGCTGGTGAGTTTATGACCAGTTTTGAGAGCTCAGGCGCTCTGGATAACGGCCAGGCTCAGTGCAGCCTGGGGAGCAAGCTTGGCTGAACTTAGGTGGTGTGTCCCGCACACCGCAGCACATTTTGTAGTCCTGCTGGTTGACAGAGAGGAAGAGACTGTAGCCACATGTTCTCTTCAGATACCTTGTCTGTTGTTTGTGATTGACCTTGACCATCCAGCTGCTGATTGTTTAGAGCTCACCTATAAAAATAGGTGGACGTATTCCACCTCAATTACGTATTCAAATAAATGTAAAACAGGCTGCCAAGCAGTGCTACAGTTGGATGCTTATGGGCCCAAGCGTGGAAACTGCATGTGCAAATTGGGTTACTGCCCTCATGACCTGTTTGTGCCTTTGCTTAGGGTTGGCAGTGGGGCTGGGTGAAGTTAGTCCTTCTGGAAAGAGTTGTGGGGCAAAGGGCGTCATTAGATGGGAGGGATAAAGGATGGCTGAAAGGCTGGCAGGCCCAGTCCTCAAGCCCTCCTAGATGTTTGCGTGCTTATTACTTGTCGGCTGCACCTCCATTGCCATTAACTACTTTGAGTGAAAGGAAACACATGTTCAGGTCGCATTTTCCTCTGTTAGAAAACAGATTTAAATAATTGTCACCTTTCTCTTCTAGAACATCCATTATGGATTCTTCTCCTTCTCATTTTCTGACTTCTAGACTTAGAAGGCAAGCCCTCTTAGGGGTACCTTACTTTAAAAAGACGTTTAGATTGATTGGTACGCAGTTTCTGGTGCTAGGTACGTGAATGATTTCTGGATGTCCTTGAGGTGGGGTATCATTTTCATAGAATGATGTGTAACTACCCTTCCCTCTCATGTCACAGGCAAGAGGGACTTTAATAAAACTAATCACTGCCTTGGAGCTTACAGGGTGAAATCTTTCTTCATCCACCTGAAATATTTGTGTTTATCCAGGGAAGAAAAAAAGAAAACCAGCTTTGCTTCTGTCTGGCTTGTGGGGAGGTTTTCCATCAGCTGTGTGGCATTTCCAAAGGTTTATTGCAAAACAAGACTTTTTCACGTCCATTTGTAAGAACTCTGCATAACGAATGAGATTTGGTTGTTGATGTTGTAAGAGTAGTTGTCAGACCTACTTCAGTTGCTGTGTGAGCTGGCACAGGCAGGATGCAGGAGCAACCACAAAACCATGGATGAAACGCAAAGAGTAAATTTATTTTTGTTACCTCGTGGACACACAAGTGAGAATGCAGGCACTGCAGAGCTCGGTCCTTGCTAGAGGATCACCAAACCTGCTGTTTTCGCCTCTTTATCAGGGATTCACGCAGGCATAGTTTACCACCATATACCTTGATCTTTCCCACAGTAGGGCAGGAATCTCAAGCATGTTCGATAGGGTGCCTCTAAGTCTATCACAAGCCTACGTTATCTAAACACAGATATTCTACTTGTTGAACACACAAGACTAAACAATGATTAGTATAATATATGTGTTTTACTACACCTCAACTGCAGGTCACTTGAGCGTGTTTACAACCCTCTTTGCTATTCTTCTGTTATTTTCCCACAGTTGCCTAACATGATGTAAAGTCAATTGTGAGTGATCTTCCAGAGGACTGAGTGGGTTTTTTCCCCCCCTAACTCTTTTATTCCTCCATAAGGTCTTCTTGCTTTGCTTCCTTTTTATGGGATGTTTTTTAAGAGTATCTGACAGTGGTAGTAATAGGTTGATAGGTTCAAACATGTTCCAAGCTTAGGACAGGGGATGTCGTAACACATATGCTTTCATGCATCAAGTAATAAAGCAAGGGGCGGATGGGTCGATCAGCTTTGTGGATGATTTGTCTTCGTTGGACGTGAGAGCTGTGGAAGGTCAAATATGTTTTACAGTGTCTGCCAGCTTCTGGGTCCTGGCTGATCCCCACATCAAAACCGAGTGAGAAAACCTCAAATCTGAGATGTCTGGTTGTTCCTAAATAACCTGATAACCCTGTATCTGTGACGCTATCTGTGCCTGGGGGCATGTACCTGGCTTTCTCCTATGACTTGCAGAGGAGGCTTTCAGAAAAGGTCAGCAGCTACATGTTTTCAGTAAAACTAGTGCTTTCCTCTTGCAGGAAGTGTTTTAAAACTAAATTGGGGATCAGTGCACCCATCTTTGGCTTTGCAAACAGATTCGCCTAGACCTGATGTCTGCATGTCACTGTGAGATGAATCCTGTAACCGGAGAGGTTTTCTGTTTTCCTCAGAGCAAATTGGAGCCCTGGCCGGGCAGCACATCGTGCACGTGGCCTGCGGAGAGTCTCACAGCGTGGCACTGAGCGACCAGGGACAGCTCTTCTCCTGGGGTGCTGGCAGCGATGGACAGTTGGGTCTCACTACTATAGAAGACGCAGTGACGGTACCAAGGTAAATTTTTAACAGCTTCAGGTTTCCTTAAGGGCAGCTCCTTGGCAGGGATGTATCAAGGGTTGATCGCTTTCCAGCCTGGAGTTGGTGGGAGCACTTTTGCTTAGAAGGGCAGTAATGGGGCACTTCTCACAGAGGGATGTGAGGGTGATGCCTCCTCCTTTTCCATACTGTACTGGTGCTCCTCGAGTTCCCCTGAGAGTCAGACAAGTCTGCAGGAGGTTTGGGCAGGACAGGCCTTCTGCCCGTGGGTGCTCTGGACATGGAAAAGAAAATCAGAGCGTGATCGGCTTCCTCAATGAAAAATGCCACTGTGTTTTGTACAGAGCAAGGAGGTGTGTGAGGGAGGACCCAAAAATAGAAATGTTGTGTGTGATATCCGTCTCTATTTCAGTCCCTAGGAAGTCCTCTGAGATAGGAGATACATTTTAAGAATGGGGAAAAAAAATATGGCTGCATGAACTGGCACCTCAGCTCTGAAACTCTTTTGCAGTGTTGCCCATTAGCAGCAAAGCTACTAAGCCAGCCTGCTCCAAGTATGAATAGTGAATGTTGCTCAGAATCTTTAGATCTGAATGTGTGCTCAGAAACACAGGTATCCTACCTGTGTCAGAGCACTAATAGGGTTCAGTGCAAGGACAAGTAGATGGTGGCAGTGGCAGACACCAAGACTCCCCCGTACAAAGCAGTTCACAGATGATAAGCCTCAGCTTATTGCCATAATAAAGCTAACTGGTCTCTTTGCACTTAATGGTGTTGTATCATGCTACATTAATAACAGATGTAGTCTGTGTCGTATTCAGTCTGCCTCTGCAGATCCAGTGCAGAGCAGAAGTTTGGGACATCTGTCTAGGATGGCTGTCATTGTTGAAACGGTATTTAAAGGAAAACAGTTTCAGTCAAAAACCATTGATGTTTGAGCTGAAGGGCCTGTGGGAAGACAGTCCTTAGCTTGCAGGTGGCTCCGATATAACGGAGAGACGGGCTCACATGTCAATGTGATAGTGCCATTTTAAAAATAACATTTTTGTAAAATAACTTGAACCTTTGACATGCTATTCTCTGTACAAAGCACTGAAGAGTTTTGGGTGCTGTAACTCATAGTAAGTGCTATGCCCTTGTCAGCATGAAAAACATTGATGCCTGAAAAAGGGTAGTAAGAGAGACACCAAGAATCCGCTATTTTCACCATTTCCAGATGACTGGATTCAGCATTATAGCAGAAAACATAGTTGGAGTTAGTAGTCAAGTGTCTAACAGTCTCCACAGATTTGCATCTATTATGTATGGATGTGTATCACCTTCAAGACTCCATTCCTCAGTCTCAAAACCATAGGTTATGTGTATGTGTAGAACAAATATCTGAATGGAAATCATGATTTCGACCTAAGGTGATATTGTATTTGTGGACACTTATTCTAACATAGTGTCTTCTTTAGGTTGATAAAGAAATTGAACCAACAGACGATACTGCAGGTTTCCTGTGGAAATTGGCATTGCCTGGCTTTGGCAGCAGGTACTGTGACATTCATTATTTACTACCAAGATTTGTGCTGTTATTTTGCACAGTGTCCAAGATTGCATATTTCTGCATAATAAACTAAGGACATCCCTGTCCCAGCTGCTTCCAGGCCAAATGGGAAATTATATAATGGATCAGTTACCATGTTACACACAGGCCACCCACTGTCTCACTGGTGAATGATGGCAGGAACACTTAAAAACTTTCCATCTTGATGTAGAAAAATCTGCGTAATTAATTTTTCTTGTGTTGAAATTATCCTTGGCTGTTACTCTTCCGTATGCAACATGTGGATTGTTCTTTGTTACGCTGTTTAAGTTACAGTAATCTGATGTTGTATTTTGTACTTAGTTGTATGTCTGTTTGTTTACCTGGTGGCTTCAGACTGTGCTTTTATTTTGGCAAAGAATATGTTGCTTGATTTTTTCCATCATAATGCTTGAGAGGAAGCGAAGGCCCCAGCACTGGTTCTTGTTCATTTTGACAAACTTGCTTTTCTGTTGACCAGCCTTTATTCACTGTTCTCTTTCTTTCCTTGTTTCAGATGGCCAGTTCTTCACATGGGGCCAGAACAGCTATGGTCAGCTGGGCTTGGGTAAAGAATGTCCCTCTCAAGCCAGTCCACAACGTGTCAAGTCTCTTGATGGGATCCCTTTGGCTCAGGTTGCTGCAGGTGGAGCCCACAGTTTTGCCCTCTCTCTCTCAGGAGCTGTGTTTGCCTGGGGGAAGAACAGCTCAGGACAACTGGGATTAAGTGATGAACGAGGTATTAAAATTATGCTCCTAGGTGAAAGAAGGATGCACTTTTCTGGCCTAGTGTCTCCTTTTGCGTTGACAGTATATTTTTACTGAGCAGGTGTGTAACCCTCAGCGACTCCTCTTGGGAGGAGAGGGCAGAGGAACAGTCTCTGATGGGCTCTACAGCATTTTCATACTTAGTAGGAACAGAAACACTTTTTTTCCTCTTGTGGAAGTGAGGAAGGTTGAAAGAAAGATCCTTCAAATGTGGGTGTCAACATGCAGGCATCAAAGGAAATGCTTATATTCTTTCTTCCTCTTCTCAAAAATGCTTTGTCCATATTTTGTTTGAAGTTGGTGTGGAGCAAAGGCTCTCCCTGCAGAACAGCAGGCTGAACCCATCCCCTTGTTTGCCAACTTGTTTGTGACTGGTGAGCGTCTGTATGCTACAAAATGATAGCAACACATATAGTGTTGTAAAATGTTGTCTAGTCTATTTGTTGCACGATTTTCCAGACACACAGGGCCTATGGTAGTTTTTTTCAGGTGGCCATGTTCAGTGAAGCCTGGCCATCAACAGACTTGAAGACAGGTTTATAAACAAGGCTGATGAGTGGATATGACTAGTTTGAAAAGCCCCAACCTCCTCTGCTTGTTGTTAACACGTACTTAACTTTTTGTAAAAGCAAGTGAGTGAAAGATGCTCTTTGGAGCTTCAAATCAACCTCTTCATAATTTTCTGCATAGTTGCTGACTAGCATTAAATATCTAGGCAACTTTCTGAGTGTGAATGTGATACCTAGCATGCAGAGATAATTTATTTTGCATGGGTGAGTACATGAGGTGTATATATTTGTAATTGTTAGGTTGCATAATGTAGTAGCATATAAGCACTGTTGCAAGAGAAAAGTGTTACCTCACATTTTGTGTGCCTATAACGGAATGATGCATTTTGACAACCTGCCCTACCAGCTGAGATGTATTTAAAGCAATTGCTCAAACGCAGCCTGTAGTTTAGCAAAGGAGGCTCAAATGCTGTATGTGTCATTTCGTCTTGCTTTGCACTTTTAGGAATATGAACGCAATTGTAAGACTTGTAAGATACCTTGTGTTCTCTCAAAAATGCTCCAGGTGTATTCTCTTGTACGGTATGTAAGCTAGAGTTGATGTAGTATAACAGCAGCCATGTTCCTGCCGTGTAGACTGGCAGATAAATGCTTCTAATTTCAACAAAGCTGCAGTTTATATATGAGAGGTTTGCTTTGACATGGGGCTAGTCTTAAATGAATGTATAAAGGGCATCTGCTTGTGGGGCTGTGTTGGCCAGAATCATACCCTGCTTACCCCTCAATACATAGCGCTGTAGTAAATACGTGGTATTTATGGTAAGTGAATCATGATAAGACAGTGTGAATTATACTTAGTGAACAGAACAGCAAACATGAGTAGTCTGCAGCACTGTTATTTAAACAATTATGCTGTAGAGATAAGAAGTGTCTTTCCTGTCAAAATAAAGATCAGAGTGCTAAAACGCAGAACAAACTAAATGAAAAATCTGCTCTCATTTCTGAATCTGTGAAAATGCGACCACATTCCTTTCACTACTCTGAAAAAAGCACCTGTCAGGTCCTTGGGTGAGAGTCTTAAAAAATGGACAACTTCTATAGGTAGGAACCGGATTTTTTGTTGGTATGAAGTAAGCAACTGCTCCCCTTAATATCTAACTGTTTTGGGGTCCTTGAAATGCTCAGCTTTTTTATTTTTACGTCAGTAAAACGTGTAACCTTGTGTAGTGTGTTCATCCTCAGGAGATCCACTTTTAATGATTAGAATGTCAGAGTGAAGGAGAAAAGCATCATTTAACCGTTGGCAGAGATTAGCCTTTGCGAGTAGGAGGATCTTCTTCTTAAAGGATGACAACAGAAGGAGGGCTAGGCATTTAAATACACCTATGGATTCAGGTTGTCATGTGTGTTGTGCTGGTGTCTCCCACGTGTCAGGATTGTTCTGTATGGAAAAGGTGTAAGCAAGTTTTTGGAAACAAATGTTTGCAGTCATCAGCGAGGAGTCTGGAATGGAGCGTGAGGCTGAAGGTGGGAGTAGCTGGGCTGCACTCATCATACCTCCTGAACTGCAAGTGCATGTTGAGTTTATACAAGATTCTGAGTGTTTGCATTCTTGCTCTGGACAATTTTCTTTGAGCCAGGACAAATTTTTAAGAAATGGAGGAGGAAAGCAGCAGGGGAGTACTCAAGGATGTGGCTTTTTTTCCCCAGTTGTTAAAGCTTCCATTGCACATGTAAACCATATCTGAAAATCAGACTGCCGGTGGTTTTCTCAGACACCTAGGTTTGCGTTTATGAAACAGCTCCTTTATTTTCTTTGTCTTCAATGCAGACCGAGAATCCCCTTGTCATGTGAAGCTGTTGCGGTCTCAGAAGGTTGTTTACATCAGCTGTGGAGAGGAACACACAGCAGTCCTGACAAAGGTAAAGATGCTAACTTGGGAACCCTGGCTGCTGTCTCACCTGCCTGATGGTTTCGCATTAATTTCCCTGGTAATGGTAGAAAAGAACAGATTGACTTACTGTATTCCATCTGACCCCAGTAAAAGAAACTAAATGAAAAGTATAGTCGTATTATAATTTATTCTGAGATTCATTGCCAACATGATCCATTGCTGTTCTTGAGGATGTTACTGATCCATGACAATGAATAGTAAAATTCAGGTGAATCTCTCAAAGGAGTTAGCTTTGAGCAAAAAAATGAACAAACATACATCCAAAGGGGTGAAAATACCATTTTGTTGGATGATAAAAAGAGAATGATGTTGTGCATCAGAATAAAATGCAGGTCAAAAGGAACGGGTGTTTAAATGAAACATTAGCAGTCACTCACGGCATTTACAAGAGGTTTTCAGTTCCAAACCTACTGTTTCCAAGTGGTGTGTAGTTTAGCGGACAGAGGACAGGGCTAGGATTTGGAAGATTCCTTGCCTTGGCTCTGCCACTTCCTAGGCATTGCTTCCTTTTTTTGGTGCCTCAGCATTCTCCACTGTAAAATGAATTAAAACAGCTAACATTGGGATTCCTGTGGGAAAAACACTGTAGAAGATCAGTTATGTAGAAGCTCTTGTTCAAGGAAAAAGGTCACAGTCCTTTTGATCAGCAGCTGACTGAGATGGGTGTAAAGCACTGTGGAAATGGGTGCCACTCAGCCATGTTTAAACCTGATGGGATTTCAGACTCATCTGGTGATGGTGGGGAGAAGCTGGGCTGCTGTAGACATACCTAAAGATAATTCTGTCATTTTCTGATGGGTGGCAAGGTAACTGTTTGGAAGCTGCATTAGCAGAACTCAAGTTTCTTTTCTGAATCCTTTGGAAATCCCCAGCAATCTCTGCTTAAGCTTGGGCTCGTACTGAAACTGGAGTCAGAGGGATGCTGCTGGGATATGGGTCCCTAAATGGAGAATATGCTGTTTGATTTGCTAACAGAGTGGAGGGGTGTTCACGTTCGGTGCAGGTTCCTGTGGGCAACTGGGACATGACTCCATGAATGATGAGGTGAACCCCCGAAGAGTTCTTGAGCTAATGGGCAGCGAAGTATCCCAGATTGCTTGTGGCAGGTGAGTCCTGAGTGCAGTCAGAAATTTTCTTTGGTGGAGGTTAATGCTGACACTGAGCCTTGTAAATAGGGGGAATAGTCTTGCTTCTGCGTCCTGCATGTCAAAATTAAGTTATTTTAAATTTTACTTCCCATGAGAATTTTAAGGGCCTCTAAAGGAGGTTGTTTTTTTATTGGGGTTGTTCCCTGTGCTGTAACCTGCTAAAAGATATCTTTCCATCTTAATAATTCAGCAAGATTTTAGAGCAGCAGCCCCTTTGGTCACAAGTTTCCAGCCTCTTTCATGAAAAGAGAGTTAGTAACACTGGTGCTGTGTTGTTGCCAGGCTTAGCAAATGACTAAGCTAATTCTGTCCGTGAGCCTGATACCAGCTGTATGCTGGCACGCGTTGCTCTTTGTCACTTCTACCTAAAGACCTCCATGCCATAAACTGGTGCCATCAGGTGGCAAAAACTGAGCATTGGTGCTAGTGTAAAGATTGCTGCTTTGCACCAGCTTCTGGCCTAGGGAAACTGAGCATAAGTTTTAGGCTGCGTTTGTGGGTGTTTTTTGTTTTGGTTTGGTTTTTTTCCTTTTAATTGTTAAACAAGGCCCACACTTTCTACCTGTCTCTGTTACAGACATCACACTTTAGCCTTTGTGCCTTCTTCAGGAATGATCTATGCATTTGGCTGTGGAACAAGAGGCCAGCTGGGAACAGGGCACACTTGCAACGTTAAGTGTCCCTCTCCTGTCAAGGGTCACTGGGCAGCTCACAACGGGCAAATCTCAGGGAAACCTGGTACGTATTATGTGTGATTTGGAGTTGCAAATGGACATAAATAATTTAATTTCACCCACAGCTGTCTAAAGATATCTTGACATTGTTCTGTGAAAGTTCTTGAAATAGCAAAAGAAACCCATCCTCCTGTTCCAAATGCACTATGGAAATTACTGGGTGACCTCTTACTCTCTCTGTTAACGTGTGCCCTCTCCCTTTCTCTTTTCATGGCAGAGCTCAACATTTGGCAATCTTGAACCTTCATGGAATTATATTAATACTGATTTCTAAGGGCTTTCATTTCTCTTTAAAACTTCCGCTGCAGTTTAAAAATTACAATTTTTCCTTCCTGCCAGGCCCTGTGTATCTCTCAAGAAAGTGCTACAGTGCTTTGAGTTCCAACTGATTTCAGCCTGGTCTTCAAGGGACCCAGGTGCTCCTTGTAGTGTAAAGCCTGAGACACTGGCAGTGCAAATTTGGGGGAAAAGGCTCAGTAGGAACTTGCATTCATCAGCTTCTAACACAATGTCTCTTTCTTCAACAGATGCCTGTAAATATCACATTGTTAAACATATCTTCTCTGGAGGAGACCAAACGTTTGTGCTTTGCTCCAAATATGAGGTAAAACAAATGAAGTACCTTACCAAGTTTGCTCCCCTGTCCCAATCTTCACAATGCATCTTTTTTCTTTTTTTTTTTGATAATACCTCCCAAAAGTGAAGTGTTGCTTTGGAGTCTATTCTGCCTTACAAACCTTATCAATGATGACAGATGACAGGGATTTACAACTTTTTAGGAGTGGCTGAAAGCTGCCTTCCTTTAGAGGCATGTCAAAGAGCCATTGGGAAGACACTGATTTCAGTTGGATCAGCAGGGAGGGGAGTTATTTCCTTTGCAGATTGGAAGTGAGGGACTTCTTTCTTCCTGAGGCACTGGGGTCTGTGTGATTAGAGTGGAGGGCTGTGGACTACATACACTGGGTTTTTGTCAAGATATGCTGGATGGAGGGCTGAACGTTGAATTGATTTTTCTGCTTCTGTCTTCTTACTGCTTTCAAGAAGTGTTTGAGGCATGGAGATATGTCTAGAATAAATGTACTAAGCCTGTAGTTACATATGGTGGTATTTAAGAGAGCTTTGGTACATTTAAGGAAATTATATTTTGGTTTTTTTCTTTTCTTCTTTTTAAAATGTACTTGATGATGATCTTGGGTTTTTTTCCATGCCTTTCCTTTTGGATTTCTTAGTAGTGCATCAGCTTCCTAACCAAACCTGTTCAGAGACCACACTAAGGAAGCTATCATTTACGTATAGAAAACAGAGATTATGGATAAGAAGAAATTGTTTTACAAGCCTTGTCTTTGCTGAAATCTGTATCTTCTCACAGAATTCCTTGCCTGCTGATGATTTCCGGACCATAAATGAAACACGTTACACCTGTTTAATAAATGATGAAACTATAGATGTCTGGAGGCAAAAGCTTTTAGAAAAGAACAGTTCTAATTCTGTCAAGTAGGTATTGTGGCACTGGACAAGCCTTTTGTTGAAAGTGTTATTTAAATAATTTTGTTGGCTTCCGTGCCATGCTTTCACTTGAAATTTAGCAGCCTTTTCAAGTGTGGTTCTTGATGGTTTCCAAGGGGAGGACAGTTGCCAGTCACAAGGCTGCCAAGTTGGAGCTTCTGAGCAAAACCAGAGGAGTTTGAGGCTGCCTCAGAACATTGCAAATGGTGGGTGGGAAATGTTTTTTAAAGTTGTCCTTCATTGTGTGCTTAGAGTTCATGAAAAGCAGCAAGAACTTGTGAGCAGACTGATTAAATTCCTTCCCCTGTGTGCCGGCTACGAGAAGGGCAGAATAGGTGGAAAGGAGGTACTGCTAACATCCCTCCTTTCAAAGAGGGACGTTACATGATGCTGAACGAACTACTTACCCTCTGTGCCTCTGAAGGGGTGATCCTGACATTGTTTCCCATAGAAGGAAGGGAAGAGAGCTGAAGAGATTTGCTGGGACATCCATTCATAACCTCTGTATCTATTTTCTTTTGTCTTCCTACTGCAAACAGTAACGTTGTTCAGATACTGTCCTCAGCTGCCTGCTGGAATGGAAGCTTCTTGGAGAAGAAGTAAGTGGCAAACAGAGTCCAGAAGTGTGGCTTTCCCTTGAGGCAGACTGGAATCCCTTTACTTCACTCACTGCTGCAGTGGGATTTGATTTTTCTGATCAGACAGGAGATGGGGGCAGAGAGTGTTCCCTAAGGAGGTGGGTGGTCAGAGCTGGGTAAGGAAGGCAAATGGTCTAAGCAAGTGCATGGTGAGTGTACTGTAAGTGGCACAGATTCCTTGGAGTTGTCACAACTGTTACTTTTCCTTATGAAATGAGTATCATCATCTTTAAAAAAGAAGGATAGGAGTACGACATAAAGGGGATTGAGTGATGCCAGGTATCTGAATAGTCTCTTACCCATCTGAGCTAGTTGTTGGGGGCTGGTGTGTGTGGAGGTACACTTCAATACAGGCTGCTCTTGAAAAATACATTTGGGACAGCATGGAAGCACTTTCCTGGGAGGTGACATCAGCTGTGGAAGGTTTTGTGCTGCTGCTTACAAAAGCAGGAATTTCAAATGGGTGTAACCAGCAACAGGTGGTGCCAAGGATGTGATATGCATAGCTGAGTCAAAGGCTGTGGGTTGGGAAGGATTGTGTTGGCTGTGTCTGTAAATGTTGGGGAGGTAATAGCATAAGATGAGGGGGAGGAGAAAATTTTTATGGTGATGTGATGAGTAAATGACCTGTAACTAGGTGAAGAAAAGCTTAGTTACTCTGAGTAATCTTTGAGTAATATTTTCCAAGAGGAACTTGAAAAAGAAAATAATTTACTCATCGTTCTTGCGTTTTTCTGCTTGTCCAATGGTTTCTTCTTTAGTGTTGTTACAAGGCAGGCTGTTACTGCATCAGGAGAGTTGTCATGTTGGTTTAAAACGTTTGTTGATATATCCAAGTTGTTGAGTCATCATAAATAGTCCCACATCTCCTTTGAATGTGGAAATAAGTGGAGTTTATGACTTCATCACCCCAATGCAGTTCTCCTTCCACTTCAGTGATGCCTTGGCTAGTGCACGAGTTAACTTTTACATAAAATCTTTGACCAAATGAATGATAAAATTTGAAGCCACCACACACTGAAGTGAGGCTGTATTTAACCATGTGCCTTTATATGTGAAGCCTTATGTCATGGTGCACTTGATAGAAATACCCTACTATAGTTCTCCAGGGTCCTAATGCAATATATGGGCCTGTTTGCAATACAGCATTGTGGTACACAGGGTTAGATGGAAAAGCAGGTTTTCCATGGCAGTGTGATTGGGCATCCTCTAGTACCACTTCTGCACATCACTGCCTGAAGCACTCGGTACTGCAGTGTGACTCTCACTATATCCAGCCTGGTGCTGTTATGGAAGTAGCAATTCGACTACAGCAGGCTATGTTTAGCTTCTCGTGTCGTTATAGCTGCACCAGCAAACTGACATGCATCCCGTCTTTAATAGCTACCTTTTCCTTCAGAGTATGTAGTACAGCACAGTCTCAGGTGAGTACTGGCAGACTTGAGAAATCCTTGAGGTCAGTGGAATTGTAGCAATGACCTTTTTTTACTAGCAGCTGCAGGGTTTCATGTGCAGCTTCACTGCAGACAATGGTGCCGAGAGCCTCCGCTACAGATGCTGATTGTGTGGTACACGCTGAGCTAGGCAGTTTACCTGCTAGCCTGGACATTCGGTGTTGCTAGATCTGGCTGTTAGGCTATTGTCCTGCGCAGGCTTGCCTTCATTATCCCTCTTACACAGGTAGCCTGAGGAAATCACAGCCTTTCAAGCACAGCAGAAAGGACAGCACATGTTTGTTGCAACTACAGACCATGTGAAGACTGCTCTCAGATGTGCTGTGTTTTGATTGTGGTAGTTCTTTAATTTTAGAAAATTTGAGAGTGGAATTGCCAAAAAGCTACACTGAATATCTTCCCCTGTTTTCTTTCGAAACCCCTCATCTGATGTTCCTTTGTATAGCAGTCAGCGTCTTCTTATGCATCACCCTTCCCTTTCTTACTGGGCGTGATTAAACAGATTTTGCTATAAAAGTAGTGTATGTGAAGACAACACAGAGGATCCTGATATATATGATAGATACATATTTTATAGATTTTTTTTTTTTTTTTTTAAAGCAGTCCGGCCTGTCTAGGCAGGCTCTTGTGCCAGTGAAGGAGACCTGGGGAAATCTAAGACTTTGATAAAGTGTTTCTCTGCAAGAATCCCAACCCTAACCAAGGCTCAGAGGAGTTCAGAAGGGATAGTTGTCCATATTGTCTTTAGCAAGAAGATTCTAACTTCTGCTTTGTTTCTAGTCTGATTAATTCCCTAGAGATCATTTCTCCATTGCTTGCTCTCAGGCCATGCCAATACACAGGTTATGGTGTCTTTTCCTTAAACTTATGCCTGTCTGTGGGATTTTTTATTTTTTTTTTTTTTTAAGAATTGATGAACATTTTAAAACCAGTCCAAAGATCCCAGGGATTGATCTGAACTCCACCAGAGTGCTGTTTGAGAAGCTGATGAACTCTCAGCACTCCATGCTCCTAGACCAGGTATTGCACTTCTGGGGTTTTGTGTATTTAGAGGGAAAATAACAGCAGCTTTTGGGAGGAAGGGTTGTATTGCAAATCTGCAGGCCAGATCCTTCATGGTATCAATGGATACTTCTCCATTGACCTAGGCTGATTTTCACCTTATATAATTTATTCTAACTTTGAGGATTTCTTTCACGAGTGCAGAGCTGTGGGATAAAATCGTGTATGTTTCCTATGCCATTTTTTGCCTATAATTTTTATAGCTTTTTTTTGCTCTGGGTTTGACTTTTAAAGCAGGGGTGCGACCTTAACAAGAGGGGTTAACTAACCTTTAGCCAGTTTTGGAAAAACCTATCCAAACATTCAGGCATTTTGGAAAAACTGGAATTCAGTCCCATCCTATGGAGTGTTTTTAAAAGGTTGTGAGCAAAAGCTATTAAGTCCGCCCGTTCTGAGTGTGCTCCATTTCGTCAATTCTTACACATCATCTACATTGTAGGCGCTCTGTCACCCAGGATAAGTTCCTTTCTTTTGTCTTGTTTTCCTCTAGATACTGAAGAGCTTTGAAAGTTTTTTGATTCCTCAGCTGTCCAGCTCACCACCAGATGTCGAGGCAATGAGGATCTATCTGATTCTCCCTGAATTCCCACCCTTCCAAGACTCCAAGTATTATATCACGTTAACGCTTCCTCTAGCAATGGCTATTCTGCGCCTAGATACCAACCCCAGCAAAGTTCTTGGTAAGAGGCTGTCATTTAAGATGCATGTTGCTCTCAGTATCCAGCTGGGACACGGTGTTGCCTTTAGGTTTTTCAGTGGTGTTTTAGTGTTGGTTTAATTCTTCTGTTCTGTTAAAACGTCTGCAATGATAATTGGGTATTATTTGTGATACAGTGTTGTTATGAAGCAGTCGCTTCTAAAAAGCAGCTGGGAACCAAAAAGGCTCAAGGAATCCTCCCCCCAAAACCTATGTTCCCATGTAAAAGAATGATAAACATAAAACCTGAATTTTCAACATGAACTATGAGGAAATGAAGAATATGCCATGCAGGTAAGATATGGGAAGTTAGCTACAATAGTATAAAACATATAAAATTTATGGTGGTGTGGATAATAAACGAGAAGAAAATTTGGGTTAAGAATTGTTTTGATTTAGAAGTAAAATATAATTTCAAAGAACACTTACTAGGGAGGTTAGTCTAATTTACCTTATCTAGTTTACCTGCATTCAGGGACTCAGTTCCAGTTAAATTTTCATGCTTTTATGTGAACATAGATTTTTTATATCATGAAGATTAAATGATCTTACTTTCTTAAATCTAATCTGATGTTGTCCACATTATAATATCCTTTCTGTGTAAGGTAAATTAAAGATTATACTAAATATAAAGTTACTTTGTGCAGAAAACCTATTGGCTGGTCCATGACCAAGCTGAACACTCCAGCTCTTCTCCCACTTCCGAATCTTCTAATTTCTGCTACTGTTATCTCCTGTGAGCTCTTTTTGAGCTAAGCAGAACATACGCTGCTTAATGATTGTTATTCATGTTTGCTAAGCTTTTACTTTTCTTGTTATCTTGCTCTGTTTCTTAAGTTGTCTTATACTGAATCTCATATTATCATGTAAAATGCTATGTAATGAATTCAGACCTCCAGGAGCATTGCTCCAGTGAAATTTATTTTGAAGTTTAGTGATTTTATTTTGTTTTTATTTTAAATTTTTATTCAAAGACATTTTGGGACCAAGTTTCCTCCTCTACTCTGAGTAGTCCTCTGTGATTGTTAGTACACCGAAACGTAAAGGATTCTCATACCTCTGCCTGCCAGAATCTATTGCTGTGCTGACACTTGAGAGGATAAATTGGTTTTGTTTCTAACAGTTGACATGATGGTTTCTCAGGCTCCAGTTTCCAATTCCAGTGGATTGGTTCTAGCAAAGAAGCTAACAGTCAGGGTCCCTTCGGAGGGGAGTTACCTGTCCTTGGCAAGAAAGAAATCAGCCTTTCTAAAGAGCAGGAGTTCAGACCTTTAGTGCAGGTGTGCCAGGTGACACGCTCTGACACCTGCTAGAAAAGTATGTGGTACTGCGAAGAATTGCCCAGGCAACTGCTCTCTTATCACTCATGAGAGACAATGGTTTGCCCGCAAGATCACACAGCATGTCGAACACAAGATGTGTGAAACAGTATCTTGAATTCAAAGTTGAAAAGCCTTGACTTCAGGCTCTCACACTGATCAGGAATTGAGGCTGGGTAATGACTGGGGTGGTTGTATGAGAGTAGAAAGGGAAGAGCTTTTCAATTTCTGGTATCTAGCTGACTCTTTGCTCACTTTCCTGTTGATACAGTTAGGAGAGAAATAGGGAAGTTTTTTGAAATAACCTTTAGGTGTGTTCCCCTATTTTCAGCTGTAACCCCTTATTCAGGATTTATATTGATGTTTCTCCACTTTCCAGATAACTGGTGGTCTCAAGTGTGCCCAAGATATTTCCTCAGACTTGTGGACCTCTATAAAGGTGCAGTGGTTTACCTCCTCAGTGGAAGAAAGACACTGTTGATCCCAGTCCTGTTCAGTAGCTACATTACGGCTGCTCTCAGACTTCTGGAGAAACTCCACAAGGTATGAGGAGGCTGAGGAAAGCCTCAGCACGTTGGCTCAAGATGATTCAGTCTTGTCTGCCCTTTGCCAATTGGCAGAGTGGTCATGGCCCTGGCTGTGTCATGTCCACCAAGACATCACATGGGGAAGGTGTTAGTGGTTTTCCTGAATTCAAGGTACTTGAAGATTGTTTAGTCCTGTCTCAAACACTAGGAAAAAATTACCCTAAACAATGCTGCTGCTGAGCCACCAGACTGCGTGCACCACAATACCCGTCTCATGATGCTTTCTGCTCCCACTGTGTTGGTGCTGGTTAGTCTGGGTGAGGAGGAGGGGGAACTAAAATAAATCAGAAAGAGGTTTGTCTCGATTCTTGTTGATTTGTACTGAAATACAAAATAATATGTGTTTTTGCAAGACTTTCTGGGGTCTATTGTTGCAAGCTGCTATAATTGATTTTATGAAGACAAACCTGCATGTTCTAAGGAAAAAGTGGAATATATCCATATTTTAAAAACCATCTGTTTTTTTCACTAGGTAAATCAGAAGGTTAAACACGTAGAATATGATAAGTTTTATATCCCTGAGATCTCCAGCTTGGTGGACATTCAGGAGGATTATCTCATGTGGTTCTTACATCAGGCTGGAATGGTAAGCAGTTTTACGTATAGTCCTTGAAATAGCTGTCCATGTTTGTGTCTCTGGTTGTAGAGATCTTTATTTTTAATATCCTTAATGAGAGTGTAATGTATTCAGTATAGGAGCATCTGTGTGTTAAGTCTCTAAGATTTGGGTTCTCAGTGGCTTGACAAAGTTGACTTAAAATAAGGCTGTCAGAAGAGCTGGAGCTAACAATATTTAACTAATGCTTGCAACAGTCTCTGTGATTATTCATGTGAATCTCATTCAGTCCTTGCACAAGGCAATTAATTCAGTCACTGGATCCTTTTAATGTAATCAAGACCTCAGGAGGCAAATCCTGCATTCTAAAATTATAATTTTTACCCTTTACTTCTGCTGTTTAGGCAGGTATTGTGAATAATGTAGCCAGTGATCTTAAAATGTTGCTCTGTAAGAGGAGGCAGTGTGGCGTTCTGGCTAGGGGACTGAACCAAGACTCAAGAGATGTGGGTTCTATTCCTGGCTCTTCCAGTAACCTGCTGGGTGACCTTGGGTAAGACCCTTCACCTCTTTTATGCCTCGCTTTCTCGTCTGTAAAAAAGGAGATAACTAAACTGAGGGCTGGAATATGCTGTGTAGGAACCCGGTGAGGTTATTTAATTATAGCAAGGAAAGGAATCCCAAGTGTGAGAATACCAAAAAAACATCCACCAAGGGGTGCTGCAAGAGTAAAACCCAACTGTAGCAAGAACTTTTGTGTGTATTCATGGACTTTCTAAATGTTGTGTGTGCTATGTTTCCTGTCCCCTACTTTCCATCATTTAAATAGTGCTGCTCTGTGCTTACTTTAAGTGAGCAGACCAATGAAATACTGACTCAAATTTATGTAACAGTGATAGTTAAAAATGCATTGATATGGCTAATTAAAGGAATAATTTGCATTGCAGGAGTGGTCTTATATTGTCATGTTGTGGTCTTATGGTTTCTCCTCTTGTTTCGTATGGTCTCTGCCTTGGGGATAGTTTTCTTGTTTTTCTTCATGAGATTAAGTCTCACCTGTGGCAGGCTAACACAGGCTTCTGTGCCAGTTAGTCCTCTTAGTAACATTTGATGTTCAAGTTTTGAATTGGACTTGTGCATTTTCTTGAGCTGGAAGTTCCTGTGCTTTTCTTTAAGAGGAAAGGTTGTTGGTCCCAGAGGAGAAAAATTTTCTTTTGGTCTCTTTTGAACTAGTCTGTCAAAAAAAATACAAGATACAAAATCAAAAGAGTAAAAGATTTTAATATTTCTCCTTTTCCTTCACAGAAAGTAAGACCATCTATCATGCAGGTAAGAAAATTGTTTTTTCATTACTCTTAGCTAAATAAGTGCTATGGAAGCTGTAAATAGGAATGAATCTGCCTACCTTTCTTGCAGGATGCTGTGACGCTCTGTTCTTATCCTTTCATCTTCGATGCTCAGGCTAAGACCAAGATGTTACAGACAGATGCAGAACTACAGATGCAGGTAATCCTTCTCTCTCCCAATTTTCCAGCCCCATTTCTTTTTTCCTGCCTTTTGCATGGATGCCTGCAAGGAAGGGAGTTCACTGGGAGTTAGTGTGTGCAACACTTCATTGTTTCCATGATACAGGAGACCAAAGTAGCTGGAGAACCCCTTTGCCCTGGATATTGCAGAGACGGTGCTTGGTTTCTTTCACTTCTGTGCAGAGGCAGTGCTCTCCAGGACCGTGTTCATGGCAGGTGTTCAGCTCCAGCACCTACTTACCCTGTAGATGTCAGCCAAGCCAGCTCACAGCCAGGCTGTGATAAGGACAGCTGGCCTCTGTGCCAGCGTAAACCTCCTAGCGCCAGGCATTGCTACGGCAGGTGGCTGCTGAGAGGGGCAAAGCATTGAGCACTCGTCCCTCATCCAGTGCAGCGGGGATCTGGGACTAGTCCCTTTCTCTGTGAAACGAGTTTGCTGAGGTCCTTGGTTATGAGGTTCCTTCAAGGTGGAAAACTGTCATCACAGTTACTCGTGGCCATGGTGCTGGTTCCATGTGATATCCATCTTTTAGCTTTTCTATGGCTGCTTGAACACACCGCCTGCAGCAAGGCAGAAAAGGCTTGGCCTACGCTCAGAAGCTGGAGTCACCACCTTCTTTCATTTCATCACCCTCTTGTGTGTGGTTTCAGCTGTGCAGTTTGTGAGCAGTGCATTGCTGTGAGGGGTGTATTTACCTTATCTTGGCAGGACAGCAGGCTGGTAAAGGTTTTGTTGCACTGGGAGAATCTTTATGAAGACAAGTACTTAGAGGCCAAATAAACCGGTACTTCTGTGAGTGCTGGAATGGAGGAAGCCTGGTTTCCAGACGATTTCTGTCTCAGGGTCAACTGACTTTTAAACAGAATTGCCACTTACTATGGATAATGCATAAGAATGAATGTACTGTGTGTGGTCAAAGCTTTGACTGGGCTTTGTGCCTTACCTGACTCCAGAAAATCTGTGTAGACGAGAGCTTTGAATTGTATGCAGTGGGCTCTCTGGTGCCTTGCCAGCTGTGGTTGTCAACTGGCTCCTCGCTTGATATGTTAGTAATACTGCTTTCCCTCATGGACCCTCTGACTATTATCAGGGTTGCGTTCACGCTTTGGTTCTTAACTCAGTAAGAGCATGAATAAAGCCTCTTTTCCCCACGCACTTCCCTAATGTCAAAAAGCATTCAGGAATTTGATCTCTCCATTGATCAAATTTGGTGAATCAATCAGTGGACTCAAAAGGTGTTGGTGTGGGAAATGGGGTGGACAGGTAGGCACACACACACACACACACACACTTGTCCAGAGTGAGCACGTAATCCTTGTGCCCTCAGGAAACCAAACTAAAAGAGTAAGAAAGAAAGGAACACCAGGCATATGGTTCTTAACTGTTTTCGTTCCGTAGGAAGAAGGGAGCTGAGCAGTGGCTGTTTTTCACCCCTCTCTTCTTTACAGGTTGCAATAAATGGTGCAAATTTGCAGAATGTCTTCATGCTTCTCACCCTGGAGCCTCTGCTGGCCAGGAGCCCTTTCCTGGTACTTCATGTTCGCAGGAGTAACTTGGTTGGTGATGCTTTAAGGGAGTTGAGCATCCATTCAGACATTGATTTGAAAAAGCCTCTTAAAGTAAGTTTTCCCCACACCTTTAGCATCCTCTCATCCAGGTGGCATTTCTGCAGCCTTTCAGCCCTTCACATTACCACTTTGCCAGTGTACAGTGACTTCTCCATAGGTATAGCACACAGGGAGACTTGGTCTAATGAGTGTGGGGGTTGAATCTTTCTCCTCTCTGACTCACGGAGTGTTTTGGCAGTGGACAGTTTACAAGAAGGCAAGCACGGCGTTTACTCTCTTTTCCTGGTGTGTCTGCCCTATAAGGGGCAGGGGAGGAAACACTTCTGTGATATTATGCAGTCTCGAATTTGCTTTTCTGCAGGAACAGGCCACTTAAAATAGGGCATATTTTCTCTCTGAGAGGTTGCCACAAAATTCAGCAGTTGCTGCCCTGTTGCTGCTTCTGTTGTTGGGAGGACAGGTGGTTGTTTATGATTTGCCTAAGGAGTCAAACATTTTCAGACTGTCTGATTTGCCACCCCCTGTTCCCTTCTCTGCCAGCAGAGCACTGGAACAGGCTCATGGGTTGCAATGGATTTGGGCATCTTAGACAAACTACTTTGTGTGGCTCCCAATTAGAAAGATGTCTGATTCACTCCATCTCACTCTGCATCCCTGTTACTGACCTGCTTTTTCTGCAGGTCATCTTTGATGGTGAGGAAGCTGTTGATGCTGGAGGAGTGACAAAGGAATTTTTCCTCCTGTTGTTAAAAGAACTCCTCAACCCCATCTATGGCATGTTCACTTACTACCCAGAGTCAAACCTGCTGTGGTTTTCAGACACGGTAAGCCCTTGCTCTCTCCACACCCAGGTTGAAATAATATGCTGCATTTGAATGACAAGAAAGTTAGTGGCAAACTATGGGAAAGAAATGATCGTCCCCTCATTTTCCACCCACAACACAATGTGAGCTCTATTTTCAGTTAGTGTAAATTAGTATAGGTCCATTAACTTTAGTAGAATGGTGATGACTGTACCTGTTAAGGAGTTGGCTCTTTCTCTTTGTTCTCCTTCTATAATAAAACTTGTGTTAAGTATCAGCTGACAGTTAATAGAACTCTTATTATCATGAACGTGATAATCATGTGCTGTTTTACAGAACCAGAGGTTTAGGTCGTAATGGCATTAGAATTCTGTGCTTCCCTTGCTGTTCACGTAATTGCAACCAATCCACTTAGTCATGCATCACTATCGCCTTCAGGATCTAAACTTGGTAATGCTTTATGTGAGGAAGCTCTTAAATGGCAAGAAACACAGTTTGTAGTGAAAGTTGGTTGGTTTTAGAAGGGTGGGGAGTACAAGTTTTGTACCTGTCAGATAGCATTATGGTGGAAGTGGTTTATGTCCTTTTATCTTCACCTGCATAGCTAGCAAGATGGGAAATTATATTATCAGTCTTCCCTTAAGGTGTAGCTGCCCTGGTGGGGGTTCTTTGAATTTATTAATTATGTTTTACAAGGAAGGAAATCGCATAGTACCTTTTGTAACTTGTAAACAGTATTACAGAGCAATTACTCCTCATGTTAGTGCTATAAAAACAACAAGTCTTTTGACACTAAGAATAATGATAGTGTAAGCACTGAAAATGAGTCACATATTTACAATATCTAAAAAATATAGGCAGCCAGTCTGCGACTGCTAAGACCAGCGTGAGTATAAATATGTGAAGGAATGAAGGCCAGTGTAGCAGCACTGATGTTGGCATAGTTGCTTGGGTGGCACAGTGGTTATGCATAAGCTTTTAGTAGAAGATAGGATGGGTGGTAGGGAGAGAATTGTTAAAACATTTTGTTGCAGTACATAGACAGCAAACTTCAAAGCTTTGTTAATGTCTAAATGCAGACATACGTAAAAAGGAAATAAAAGGCAGATAAGGTAGAAAGCAGCTGTTGCTGTTTCCGCAGCTAATCACAGCTTACAGAAGTAATAGGGCTTGGTTTCTGAACCTTCATTTCTGTGCCACACTCCGGCAAGGAATTCACAACCAAACTGGGACCTGATGGGAGCGCTCTGATTTTGTCCCAGTTGGAAAAGCAGGGGCTGGCTTCTTAGTGCATGGGGGAAAGGGTACTGTGCATTGCAGCCATGACAGTGTGTCTCACCAGGGTTTCTCTGTGTGGTTTTGCAGTGTTTTGTAGAACACAACTGGTTTCACTTGATTGGCATCATCTGTGGTCTTGCAATATACAACTTCACAGTGGTAGACCTTCACTTTCCTTTGGCTTTGTACAAAAAACTCTTGAATGTGAAGCCCTGCCTAGAGGATTTGAAGGAGCTATCCCCTACGGAAGGAAGGTATGAAAAACAAAATTTTCTGGGAAGGGAGACTGACCATCTGAGAACAAGAAATGCCAAACTGGGTAAAGGCTGTTCAGTAAAACACCTCCTGATCCTTTTGAATGGCTGATTAATTTGGGGGGCTGTGGACACAAGCCAGTGGTAAATTTCAGGTAAGGCTTGTCATCTCCCACAGGCTATCAGATCCATCTGCTTAGGCTCTAACCTCTGTACCCACCTTCCCGACCCACAGAAACTGGATAGCAACACAGCCAAAAGATACCTGCCACACTCCTTTGAAAGCAGGGGTGGGGGCCTGTCCCTCCGCTGCGTGATTGCATGCGTGACCCCAGATCTGAGCCTCAGCCTTTCGCCTCCAGCCGGGCTTGGGTTAGCAAGCAGATCCACTGCATGTCTCATCGTGTAGCCCAGGATGGGAACTGTACGTAGGATGTGGTCTGTCCCATCCCTGAACCAGTGTAACTCTGACCTCCTCCTATGCCAGAAAGAAGGGAGTTGAATGGAGTGAAGGAACGACTTTTTCTAAATGGCATATTGAATCTTCTCTGCCTAATTGCATGGGGATATTGGTTCCCTCTAACACTGAGAGACTAAGATACCACTGTTTGACTGCTGTCTTCTTTTGTCTTCTGAGTTGTCATCTGATTTATCTGCACAAAGCTACAGCTGTATTTAACAATAATGAGGTAAAATACCAGGAAGACAGCAGGAGGATTTTGAGAGATAGGAGAAGATTATATTCTACATGATGTGGATACAGATATAATCTGCTGCCCTCTCTTCCTCCACTCTATTAGACCTTCCTGTGGTGATGACATAAATAGCTAGCAGTCCTTAAGATCTAGAAATGTAATTCTATTCTAAGGTCAGGATCATTAAAGCGGATCCACGTACTAGGTGTGTACTTCTAACAAAGCATCTCTATTTGAGGTGTATTTCTTTCTTGCCCCTTCAGGTGACTCAGGTTCTCTCTCTTGCAATCCTGTTATCTAGATTTACAATGCTGTTTACTTTTGCTGATTTTCTTTTGCTTTTTGAATCTCTGATTATTTTTTTTTCCTCATTTCTTTCCCTACCTGTCATGTAGGAGTCTTCAGCAACTTTTAGATTACCCTGGGGAAGATGTAGAAGAGACATTCTGCTTGAATTTTACAGTAAGACACATTTAATATATCAGCTCTGTGACTGTAGTATAGTGCAGTTGAAGCCCATTAACGTGTATTTACTGCAAACTATGTCTGTAGCATGTAACCCATGTTAATGTTAAAATTCTTTGCTGTCAGCTCCCTTATTCTTTTGTATGTGGTCGTGAAATCTGAGCTAGTAAGTAGATTAAGCAGAGTGGTTTTCAAAATAGCCTTGTTGTCACTGTGACTTAAATGCCAGTGGCCAGCTTCTCACGCTAGACCGCGAGAAGTAGATTCCTAAATCTTCCTTGAAAAAGGCAGTTAGGCTTTGCCACCACTAGGTCAATTCTTGAAATGCTAACACAATTCAGAATTTTCCTTGCTGTCATAATATTAGTACTTTTTAACTTAAAAATTTATAGTGAGTGTACTTGGCCAGACTTTCTTAGAAACTAAATGCTGGAGGCTATTGCTAGGAGACATGCTGAGGTAGACAGCTTTCCTGTGCTACTACGGCAGTAAAAGAATTTTTTTTTTCTAGCTAGTAACCTACGTGCAATAGTTTCTATTACACAGCGGAGATTACCTAAAATTAAGAGTTCGATTTTGATGTACATTGGAATATCAAGTACATCCCTCATCACGTGCAAACACTTAGAACCTCACAGAGAGATATGGCATCATTATTCTCTACGCTGTGTTTTCCTCTGACTTGGGCAGGGTAAGGGCTTCCTTGTTTTAATGTCTTTGCTTTAAAGTCCTGGTGCTCTAACAGGTTGAGAGTGATGAGTTCATCTTAAGCTTGATCTGGCTTCTTGACTCTCTGTCCAGGGCCTGCCTGGGGTAAAACCAAGGTACCAGGAAACAGCTCTACACACTGAAGAAAACCTTTGCTGAGCTAGGAGAGCGTTGTCCATTTCCTTGTTTCATAAATGAGAGCACACAGTGTCTTTTAGATTAAACTCACCTCTGGAGTGAGTCAGACCTGGGTCTGTCTGTCTCGTGCAGGCCAGACCTGCAATTCAGGATGAGGTGATGAAGCCACGATGATGGTAACGCAGACTGTATGAAAAAAAAATACCTTTCAAGTAACACAAGAGATTTTTCTCTTGTCACACAAAAGGGTATTCTTACTCTCTCTTTCTTGTACTATATAGTGCATAATACATAAAGACATACAGATACATCTGCTAAAACTTTGAATAAATGACTGATATCCTAAACCTTGAAATTAATAATTTGAGAAATTTGTGCGTCAAAATCTGAGCCTCTTGTGTATGGCAACTTGAAAATTGACCCTTTTGCATTTTCTCCACATGGCCAGTTTTGTACGTCCAGAATATATGTTTGTACTGTTGTCATCCTAGGCCAGGCACAAGCAGGAAGCTGGCTGTGATCATGCCATCTTTCAGTGAGAGCAGATGAATTAACCTACTGAGCTTCTGTTATAAAAAAAGGAGTCCTTTTTATTGCCAGAGCATGTGGGCAGAGTTAAATACAGTTTTTACTTATCAATCTCTTGGATTTTTTCACAGGAAATTTACCTAAAAGAAGAACTTTTTTTCCTTTCTTAGTTTGTGTTTAGGCTTAATAGCAGTCCTACAGCAGATGTAAATGATGGAAGGTGGTGAAGCACACAGGGCTTTTGGAGCAGAGAAAAATTGTTCTGCTTTTCTCTGGCCCAGCCTTCACATGATGCACAGTCATCAACTGTGAAAGAGAAGTCTGTATCTTTCTGCAGGCATATGGCCTGAAAAATACTTCTGGTAAAATTAGTTTTCTGGTTTTGTACAGATCTGCAGGGAGAGCTATGGTGTGACAGAGCAGAAGAACCTGGTTGAAGATGGAGATAAAATTCTGGTGCGGAAGGACAACAGGTAAGTGGGGCGTATGTGGGCATGGACTCATACTTGCGGTGAAGTGAGGTGCGATGCCACAGAAAATTCGGCTGAGGTGAAATGTGGGAGAGAATTAGAAGTCACTGCAAACAGTTTCCAAGACCAGTTGTTTAAAAGTTGCTGGATGCCAGTGGCACTTGAATAAAAGCAAGTTTTCATCATCTTTCCACCAATGTTTGGAAAATGCTCCACACTTTTTGGATGGATGTCTTCCTTATAAAAGGTCTTCATATAGACCCTTGGGAGTTTTCTCATGGTAAATAGAGACTGCAAATGATTTTGGCCCTTGAAGATTAATCTCCCTGATGGTTTAGAGAGGAACTGTACGTGACCAACAAATCTGAGCCTGGCAAACTTGTTTATACTGTTAATTCTGGAGCCGGAAACACTTTCCCTTGAGTAGGCCTGAGGGAGGACCACCATCCCTGATTATAGCCATAAGGCCCTGCTGTACATAGATTCCTTTCCGTTTGACTGAACATCTGAGAGTTATTACTAGCACAGCTACCATTTCCCCTCCTTTTTTTTTTTTCCAGCTGCTAAACTATTTTCTTCTCATAATCCTGTAATTGGATTTCTACAAATGCCTTTATTCTTTGAAGCAGCGTTCAAATTTTTTCTCTGCTGGCAAAGCAGTGTGATCCAGTGACTAGTGAGCAGCATGGTTAGGGGCTTGAGCTAGGATTGCTGAAGACCTTACTGGCAAGCCTGGAGATGAAGTCATTTCCTATTAATCTGATTATTGAAAAGGGTCCTGATTGTGTCTAAAGCCATTGCTGTAACAAAAGCTTTGTCTGTATTACCTTCTTACCTACTCTACTACTGCCCAAAAGGGTGCGATTTTACAGCTAAATAGCTGCCCCTGTGCAAAACCCACGTGGAGATGGAGCAGTGTAAGTCTGTCTCCCTGCAAAGAGAAGATGGGCATCAGGTAAATAGAGGAGAGTTTCATCTTCACTTGCGACAGTGAAGTAAAGATGAAAATGCCAGTGATAGTACCCTTTTGGTTTTTAGGCTGGGCATGTACACTCAAAAGAAAAATGGCCTTTTTTCTACTGTGTGCCATACTGGCCTAGGGGGAGGAACAAAGATTTTAGCTGAGCAAATGTTTGGGGAGAGCACCCAGGTTAGCTCCTGCAACTGTTTATTAAGTCAGGATAGGCAACAAGAGAAGAAAATCCTTAAGGAGAAAGGCTAGTGTGTAGCTCCACTGGCTTAACGCATTCTGGAACGCAATCGCTTTGTCTTGACCAGAGTTTTGAACTCAAGCTAACCTCTAAATCCAAGTCTAGACATAGCTGTCAATTCATCCACCTTACAGTGCTTAATGACTTCCTCCACCTCTACATTTAGAGGCCAGGGACCAATTTGCTGCCCTCTTGCCCTGAATAGTTAGCTGTGTGCATGCCGTTGGGCACTGCCCTTCCTGCTTGGGGAAAGTTCACTGGGAACTGAAGAATGCACAGGATTGCTTTGACTGAAAAATGCCAAGTAATTGGGTGTCACAACATAAAATGTTCTTGATAAAGGGTTCATGACCGTAACAGCCAGAGAGGTATTAAGCAACAGTTAAGTGCTTAATCAGCTTGGATTTCCCTAATGCTCAGGTGACTATCAGGAAAATGACAATAAAACAAATGCACTGGAAAATACCCCCCCCCTTCACTGTGTGATTTCGTATTCCAAGTTTTCATATTTGTCAGTCTGCTTCCGTATTTTTCTTTTTTTAGTTTCTCACCCATCCCTTGCTGCTTTTACATAGTGTATCCTCCACCAAAAAGTCAAAATATTTACTTCAGTTGTGACCTCCTCAGCTAGAGATTGAGGTATGGGATTCCATGATGTTCCCTGATCTGCTTATCGTCTGAGTGCAGGTGTGAGCTGTGCTCGAATGTCAAGCAAAAAACGACAGCTCCGTCCACAGAGAAGAGTTCCATGCCCCAGTTTGCCACGTTGCCTGGTGCATTATTGTCAGATGTAAAAAAACCAAACAAACCACCAAACAACAAGCAATCAAAAATACCTAATAATACAGGGGAAATGTTTTAAGTCATCGCACAAATAAAATGCTAGTGTTGCACTCAGATCATGGTGCTTTGAGAACAGCAAAGAGAGTAGAATAAAGATGCTTAACCTCCTAACAAAATCCAGAGACAGGGTTTGGCCAGAGCCTGCCACAAGTTTCTTGCCCATGGCTGCAGTATGGTGTTTTTATTTTAATGCTGTTCTTGGGAACCCTTGAAGCAGAACAGCAAAAAAGGGTTGTCATTCTGAGGGAAATCATTCTCTTTGCCACATACTCCAAATGCACAAATCCTGTATTTATTTAAGCAGAGTGCAAAGGCTGAAGAGGAGGTTTCCTAAGACTATTTTCTTAATCTGTAGTAAGGGGTGTTTCTTGATTTCTTTTATTTGCTCTCTCTTTGGGGCCAGGAGGAAGGGAATTGGCCATGCAGTTTCAGATCAAGACTTTTCAGAGCAAGATTCCCTCAATCTGCCTCTAGGCTACAGCTTTGGCTTTGAAAGTGCGGAACCACTGGCAAGACTTGTTGGGGACCGAGTCAGCAGCAGCTGCCTCTGAAAATTCACAGGGTACCCAACTAGGGCTCCATGAGGCTCTTGTTTTTGGAAGTGGGTAGTCTTCTGGGCACTGTCTGTTTGATTTGGTTCCCCCGTCCCGGCAGAGCGCTTGCTTGCAGCAGCCTGGCAGTCCGAGGTCATTGCAGGTGGGCACAGAGCCCTGTGCTGAGTGACCCCGGACACCTGCAGACTGGGAAGAGCCATAGGTTATTTCCTGGGGTTGCAGGAGCTGGGCCAGGGGGTGGGTGTGTTCCCCTGGTGACTGAATCCTGAGATTTGCTTAACACAACCTCTGGGTGGGAACGGGTTCCACAGGGAAGAGCGCTCTGTTCCTGACACCTCCCCAGCGCTTTGTGCCACCCTGGCTCCCTCCTGGTCCTGTGGGCAACTGGATGCAAGGCCACTGGGTGGGTTTACTGGTAGTACAGAGCCTAGGCTGCTTGGGGACCTCCCGTGCTGCCACTGCTGGGGAATAAGTAGACACAGGGTGGTACTTGCTGCCTAATTCTTTGTCCACATTGCAGTGACTCAGGTCAGTAAGAGGAGGGCAGTGGGTTGAACCTGTGGAAAGTCTGCAAGACACATTACAGGCAGAAACAGGAAAACTTAGCAGTGCTGCTGCTCAGGCATATGATTAAAAGTGCTTTCCTTTGCCTGCTCTCTCTCAATGCACTAGGGAAGAATTTGTTGAAGCCTACGTAAATTACATCTTCAACCTCTCCATCCATGAGTGGTACACGGCTTTTTCCAGTGGCTTCCTGAAAGTGTGTGGTGGGAAAGTCCTGGAACTCTTCCAGCCCACAGAGCTCAGGGCCATGATAGTTGGAAACAGTAACTACAACTGGGAGGAATTGGAGGAGGTAAAGCTTCCCTCTTGTCGTATTTTTCTTCTTTTTCACAAGTACCAGGATTGCGCAGTTCCACGAGGTGGGCACTAGCCTGGGATGTGAGATGCAATGAGCCACAGATGTCTTTTTTTATGCTCCTTATACACCATGTCATCATTCACATGAAAAGTTTCTTACTGGGCTGTCCTGCTACTGATAAAGCTCAGGGAGGAAATTCAGGATGTGAAAGCATAGGGGAGAAGGACTTCCGTCTGCTGTTTTTAGGGATGAAGCCTAAGACTGAAGGGAAGAAACAAAGTCGGGGTCTTCACCTACAGTAAAACTCTCTCCACTACACGAGGGCAAAAAGTACACAGCCAAGGGTGCAAAGGGGACTCTGGGCACAAAGTAAGAGTTGTATCCTCTCAAAGTGCATAGATCAGAAAGTTAATTTCTCTGTCTCAGCCTCAGCAGTAAAAGTGGGTTTGCAATGCAGAGCACACGATCCTGTTCCTGAGTCCAGCCTGTGAACAGGTACTCCAGCATTCCTCATAACGCGTGTAATTAGCTGAATAGCTGGAAGCCTAAAGCCCACCTTCCACATACTGCTAGGAGAACCCAAGAACCCTTTACTGGGTCTTTGAGCCATGCTATTTCCCGTGACCATCCTGTGCTTCATTTCATAACTGTCAGACATCAATCTGATGTCAGATACCAGAAGAGATCAGGTCTGGGTTCTGCTTAGTCTTTGCTTTTTAGTGCCAGATGAAATGATGTGACTTTTTGTTTTTTAATAGAGCGCTGTCTATAAGGGAGACTACACTGCAACACACCCAACTGTGAGAATGTTTTGGGAGACGTTTCATGCTTTTCCCTTGGAAAAGAAGAAGAAATTTCTCTGTAAGTATCTTGCAGTGGTGCAGAGTGTTTCCTGAAATTGGAAGGCCTGAGTGGGAGCGTCTGCAGAGCCCCAGGGTTATGCCACATTGCATTAACTGCTAGAAGATGATACAGCGTGAATGGCTATCTCCTGAGTTATCTGCTAGTCACATAATCTGTTTTCTCCCTCTCTTGTTTTTTTTTTCCTCTTTCCTGTTCATTTTTACCCTCAAAAATCACTGAGTGTTATCTACAGATCAAGATCCAATGCAGTCTGTGACAAGGGAGCGCAGCATCCCTCTGTTTGCATTTCCAGGAGGTGAACTCATAGCAGTCCCCAGCGCCGGTACTTAATCTGGTTCCTTCTTCTGCAGGCTGAGCTTTCAGGCATTGCAGCACTCTTTTTAGGTGCAACAAGGCAATTGTAGGGTGACCGCTGAGTGGAGAAACTAGTGTATAATGTGGCAGGAAAATGAGACCCCATATTGGTGTGACTGGCTAGCAGATACCTCCCCTCTGATGATGGTCTCCTTGAGCTAGTATGGTGGGTGGTGTGCTGAAAAGGAGAGGAAATCCCCTGCAGAGGTGGCCGTGGGAAGTGCATGTGTGTGTTGCTTCAAGTGTCCCAGCCGCCCGCAGATGTGAGCTGCTCTGTGGGAGTCACTTCATTTGGGACAGAAGGGGAGAGGAGGAGAAATAGATGGTTTTAAGGGCAGGTGGTTCCGAGTTTGTTGCTACAGCCAGCAACTTTTGCTCCCTTGGGAATCCTGGTGGACACCAAGTTGACCGTCAGGCAACAATGTGCTCCTGCTGCAAAGAAGGTGAATGGTGTCCTGGGCTGTGTTAGGGGGAGTGTTGCCAGCAAGTCAAAGTGAGGTGATCTTTCCCCTCTATTCAGCACTGGTGAGGCCACACCTGGAGTGCTGGGACTGGTTCTGGACTCCCCATGCACAAGAGAGACATGGACATGCTGGAGAGAGTCCAGCGAAGGGCTGCTAAGATGTCTAGGGGACTGAAGCATCTCTCCTGTGAGGAAAAGGCTGCGAGAGCTGGGACTGTTCAGCCCAGAGAAGAGAAGCCTCACAGAGGACTTCATCAATGTGTAGAAATACTTGAAGGGAGGGTGCAAAAAGGACAGAGCCAGGCTCTTTTCAGTGGTGCCCAGTGACAGGACCAGAGGCACAAACAGAAACACAGTGGGTTCCTTCTAGAAGATCAGGAAATACTTTTTCCCTGTGAGGATGACTGAGCACTGGCACCGTTGCCCAGAGAGGTTGTGGAGTCTCCATCCTTGGAGATGCTCAAAAGCTGAACACAGTCCTGGGCAGCCTGCTCTAGGTGGCCCTGCTTGAGCAGGGGGATTGGCCCAGAGGACCTCCTGAGATCCCTTCAACCTCAGCCACTCTGTGATTCTGTGACTGCTGGAAAGGTGAAGACTGCTGTTCTTATGCAAGTGGTTTTTTCCCCAGAGAAACAAGCAGTCAACTAGTTGTCCTGCGTGTTTGAGTTTGAAAAATGGTTCAGCCACAACTTGCAGGCTGAAGTTAGCAGTTGTGTAGAGAGAGTCCTGGGAGCCCCCGCTCCCTGAACTGCGGTGGCCGGGACAGTGCATGAGGGTCACGCTCAGGGGGAGCACGGTATGAATGGGGAGCAGCAGGGAGGAACCAACCCTGGTCCCAGCATCGAGGCGCTGTGCCTGGGAGGGGTGGCAGCAGGGAGGATGGCTGGGCCCCCTCTGCCTCTTCCCAAGGATGCAGCCCTGGATTTGCTCCTTTTTATCCTGCCCGGGCATCAGAGGGAGCTTTTAAGGGAAGGAGGGGTGCTGTGGGCCACTTTATTTTCTCACCTGCGCACCCAGCAGTGGCCTTGCTTCCTGCCTCTGCTCTCCTGCACCGCCCCTGTGGGGCCAGCCATGCCCTGCATGGAGTTCAGTCAGCGTTCTGGCCCCTCCAGGCAGGGTCCCGTGGGGCAGGTGGGGATGGTGCAGCCCTTGGTCACCTGCCCTAAGTGTCCAACCTTCCCTCTGCTTCTCCTAGTGTTCCTGACGGGCAGCGACCGCATTCCTATCTACGGCATGTCCAGCCTGCGCATCGTCATCCAGTCCACCGCCAGCGGGGAGCAGTACCTGCCCGTGGCACACACCTGCTACAATCTCCTGGACCTGCCCAAGTACAGCAGCAAGGAGATCCTCAGCGCCCGGCTGGTGCAAGCCATCGACCACTACGAGGGCTTTAGCTTGGCTTGAGCAGCGCGGGAGAGGCACACACGCTTGGGTACGGAGGGAAGAAAATGATGGGCTTGGCTTTATTTTTGTAAGGGAATGGATCAGAATGTTTTGGGGGAAAATATAATTATTAGTAATAATAATAGATTGAGATGATGCCATCTCAGCCTGATGCTGCCAGCGTTTTGTGGGGCTTCAGCAGGGAGAGGCTATTGCTTTGAATTTTCTCATCTACTGAACAAAATCAGTTCAGTGGGCGTTTTTGTTGTTTCCCTTCCAACTTGACATCACTGCCCTCCCGGCAATTCCTTGTAGTTTGCTTTTATCACCCCGACACACACAGACTTACCTCTCCTTTTAACCCAGTTAGAATATTTTGATGTTCCTTGCATTTAGGCTACGGTGAAAATTGAGGATGAAGTAGTGATCTCCCTTTTGAAAAGCTGTGATTCCCCCCCCCCCCCCCCCCCCCCCCCCCGCCTCTTTCTTCCCACCCTTTTTACGTGCAAGCTGGTTCTTGCTTGCTTGGAATGGAAGTATCCCCTCTGCCCTTTGGTCCTTGACGGATGGTACTGGGCTGGGACGTCATTTGTGACCCCCAGGGCAGCGTATTAGTGATGGTACGTGCTCTGTCTTTTTGCACTGGGATGTCTGATGGAGAATATGATGGTTTGGGCGGGGTTGGCTTGTTTTTCCTCACTTGTCTCAAATTTTATTTCCAAGCAATGTCTTCTTAAAGAAGCCTCAGACTCCTCTGGAGCGGAGTTTGCGTTCAGGCTTGTGGAAGGACAAACCCCTCCCTTATAATAGGGGTTTTCTCAAATTACATCTCTCTTGTCTTGGGTTTCTATCTTGGCAAGCCTACAAGTTAGATGGGTGGGCTTTGCTGAGCCCTGTTTTTCCATCCGAACAGACCTGTTATTCCAATCCAAGGTGAGGTGGCTGCTTTTACCACTGCCGCCTTCCTCCAGAGGAGTCACGTGTGTGTGAGCGTGCGTGTGTGAGCCTGCGGGGGTGTGTGAGCTGTGCACAAGCTCTCCAATCTCATCAGGTCAGGAAAAGAAATAAGCATGAGATCCACGTTTGAGTGATAAGGCTCTGTTTGGAGCTTGGTTTCATTTTTGCAGTTAGGGTAACTTTATTTTGCTGTTTCAGCGGAGCCCTTCCACGTGACAGCTGTTTTGCTGGGGGGCCCTAAAGGACAATCTGTATGAATTAGACTGGAAATGCACGCTAGGACTTGAGTAGGCAAAATCATTTACCTGAACCTATCCTGTAAGATTGGAGAGCCTTTATCCTCTTTTCCCCCATCCCACCCCCCCAGTAAATGAAGTTCGAATGATTCCCCGCATTTTTCAGGTCTTGATGTAAATCTCATTTTAAGCCTAGGGTGGTTTTGACATTGACTTGTTTATTAGGACATAGTATTTATGCACCATGTTCAATATACAGTATTGAACTTTGCACCTCGTAACAAAAGGTTTTAGGCTTCTGGGTTTTTTTTAAGACAAGCTGTGGGCTACACTGAGAGCCCTCCAGCCTCTTTCTAATGCAGCATTGAAGACAAATACACAATTATATCAAATGTTTATTTTCGATGTGTGTGTACATAGTACAGTATTATGCAATAAATTTGATGTTTAATTCTGACCGAGTGGCTGCCTTTGTGTCAGGAAGCAGCGGAGGGGCTGCCGCAGGCACCGGCTCTCCTGATGGTCCGGCCGTGCCTCTGCGCATCTGGAAGACGGGCGCTGCTTTCCGCTCCCCGGCCCTGCTGCTGGGGAGCGCCCCAGCCTCTGCCCTTGTCGCTGCCTTCGAACCAACGCTGACCTTCCCCTTCCTCGTCGCTAAATGAGAGCAATGCAGAGCGGCACCCCCAGCCGCAGGGGACTTTGCTGTCTCCACAGACAGAGCGGGAGGAGCTTTATCTGCCCTTTTACAGAGACAAGTCCTCTGTGGGAGAGCTGGGAATTGAGGCCAGACCCGAGTCTGTCTGTCCCTTTCCCTTCAGCCCCACATCCCCGGTGTTTCTCCTCCTTTCCTCCCACGTCGCAGGCAGCAGGGCGTGCGGTGGTGCCTTTCCTCATGGCAATGAAGGCCACCAAAGCTCTCCAGCCTGTGGCCTCTCCTGCCTGGCCCCGCAGGTGTAGGCAGGACCCCGGAGACAAGGTCCCCAGGCCCCCTGGGGTCTGAGCACCCTGAGGAAAATGGGAGCCCAGCTGGGTGCTGGAGGCAGCGAGGCCGTGGCAGCCCTGCAGTACCCTGTCTCCCTTGTCTACATCGGACTAGCCACAGAGCTGTTTCTTCATTAATTAGCAGCAAGTAATTAACAAGGGGCTTGTGCGTACGGGAGCTGCAGCAGCAATGCCAGAGGAACTGCAACACCAGCCACCTGCAGAGGGAGAGCGAGTGTGGGTATCTGCGGTGTCTGTGTGCGCCTGTCTGTCTGTCTGTGCCCGGGGGGCAGTTTGGCAGCAGAGCTGCTCCCCCGGCCCCCCAGGGTTTGCCCTGTTTGCTCGGGGAGCCCCCACCGCCTCACCCCACAACGGGCCTGGGGAGAAGGTGCTCAGCACCCGCTTGTCAGCTGCAGCCAGCAATGATGTGGCCTCGCGGTGCTCCTCTGGCTCCCCAGCACCGTGGGATGGCATTAGTGTATGCAAATATAGTTCATTTGCTGGCTTGGCACAGGATTTACATCACATGGCCTTATGGCTTCAACTTCCCTGAGCTTATGAAGGCTGCTCTCTTTCCGTCAGCTGTGCGGGTAAACACACAGCATCAAAATAGCATTAATAATAATTTGGTACCATGTCCATATATGTGCATATATAAAAATAAACACATATATGTTTGCAACATCATTTGTAATTAATGTTACTTATGGTACTGCATCTAGCACATTTGGAACTAGATGATCTTTAAGGTCCCTTCCAGCGCTAACCATTCTGTGAGTGAGGCTGTGATCTCTTACAATGTACCTACAAATAAATCTTATCAAACTAAAAATATGTATTCGAAGGCTGTGTGTTAGAGCAGCAAGATCGGGGAGCTGAAATGAAAGGAAAAGACTTGACTCAGCCCTGGGCTGCTGGGGAAGCGGCTGGCGTGGCACTGGCGTTTGGTGGCAAATGGTGGCACTGCTCAAACGCCAGGGAAGTTTATTTAAGAACAAAGTAAAATACTTCCCTGCCTCCACGGGAAATAGAAATACCGTTCGACACAAATACTGCACAGGTGTACATACAGCTGGGTGGCTCCATGTGTACATGTAGGTAGAAGCACATCCCCCGTCTATGCTCTCGCTAGAAACACAATATAATGTATATACTTTACTATGTGAGCTGTATTGTGGAACTGTGTAAGGTCTCTCTACAGTTGTATAATAGTGTATATAGAATATGTATTTTGTATATAGTGTGTTTTGTGCATATAGTGTACCACGTGTTGCATTACTGTAGATATAACGTATGTATATTATACATGATATACAGAGAAGTGTGTATACTTTTTTATATAATATATACACATGCAAAATGTGTGTATGTACGTATTTATAAATCATGGGTGCGTGTCTGTGTTCCAGGAGCAGATGTGGGCCATGTCCAGCCGGGGAGGCGGCGGTGGCAGCCAGGCTGTTGAGGCGGGTGTGAGCGCTGTGCACAGCTGTGCACATCTGTCTGCACACCCTGCTCAGGCCCAGCCTGGCCGCCGCACCCAGGGACAACATGATATTTAACCCAAGGCCTGAGGGGTGGGGGTTTGGGGGGGGGAGAAACTCCCCCCCCACCCAGTTCTCCTCTGTTGGGTGAGAAGAGCAAGAGGGAGGGCAGCGGGGCAGGGCGAGCGCTGCCCAGACAGCGGCTTGCGGTGCTCGGCCGCCGGTAGCAGCGGGTAACGAAAACCATCACCCAGCACCTGCAGTCTAAAAATAGTTTCATTTTCTTCTTTTATACAAAACACAGGCTGTACCAAAATGTACACATAATGCTTGTCAATCCGTTTACATTGAAAAAAAGATGCCGTAGGTTCAAATTAAACGTGCTTACATAAATCATAAAAAACATAGACCCGAGCCCATACGTGCTGAGGTTTCATCAGCTGTGGAATACGCTGGTTGCGTGACAGTCATGTAGTTGCACCCATACAGCAAATGATGCCTGAAAAATTGATTAGTATTAATTTTTTTCAGTCAGGCACGAATGAAAAAAAAAAAACCCAACAACCCTTTGGTGCACTGCGTTATTTGCGTAAGTGTGTCTCGTTTGGTGTATATACATACCCATAGACTAGGAGATGTTTTGCCACTGCAGGCAGGTGTCCCACGGGGGACAGAAGGCTCACTCTGACCGTGCGAGGCCCAGCAAGTGACAACAGCCCGTGCTGCGGGTGAGGGTGCGGGTTGGTGACACTGGAATGTCCCCCTCAACAGCTGGCTCGCCCTCATTTTGCATCTCTTGCTTGGTGCCTCGCGCTGCTGTAGCCATCACAGGCTACAGACATTAGCAAAATTAATTAAGCTAGTACCATATACCCAGCAGCCTTCCGCCCACTTTTAACTCCCCTTCTATTGCTGTGGCTTATTTTATACTTTTCCAGGTATTGAAATCAGTGCAAAATTGATTTTTTTTTTTTTTTTTTTTACTTACTCTCTGGCAATTTCAGTTTCTCCCCCCTCCCCCCTCCTTTTTTTTTTTCCCCAAAAAGTGGCAAGGAAGAGGAGTTGGTCACAGCCAGCTGAGGCTGGGCTAATGTCATTGCACTTTTCTTAAGAAAATAGATGCTCAAGTGCAGTTGAGCACTTACACCACTGTACTTAAGAAGAAGCTCCCTCACTTCTTCAGCAGTTGCGCTCTCAGTTTACCACTCTGTGTCTGGAAACCAGTTGTTTTATGCATTGTTTAAGTGTTTGCCAGGGAAATCCCCTGCAGAAATGGAGCTCTTCTGCCCCAGACCCTGTTTACCAGAATGTCACCACGTTTAGCATTAATCCATCTCATCTGCTCCAAAGCGGGGACCACAGAAGCAGTGAGTAAGGAAAGCAGCCACGTTTCAAGGCGCGAGAGAGGGGTTTAGGTGACTCAGATGCAGGGAGAGGTTTCTCTCTGTACGTGTGCATTTTTGCAAAACGCTTGGCAAAGAGTTTGGCAGAGCTGAGCCCTGGTACCGGGTTGGCACCAGGACCAAGCACAGACCTCGGGCCACCCTCCTGCTGCCACCAGGAAGGGGACGGCTGTGAGCTCCAGCTCCCACACGGTCCCTGCAGGTCCCCGAGGGCACACCAACACCCCCACCACTTCCCAGGGCACGACCCCGAGGTCAGCCCAGCCCACGAGGGACGGGACGCCGCAGGCGCAGGGCCCAGGCTTCACTCTGGTTCTGCTGATGCTCCCGCTGCCGACAGCACCTTCTGTAACCCATCCAGGGGATGCTGTTGGAATCGGTGTTCTCTCCCAACCCAGGAGGCACTTTCTAAGTGCACCTGCTGGGATAAGGGTCTTTTTGCCCTTCAGGAATATGGCAGCAGCCAGTGACAAGAAGGAAGTGAGGCACCGTTTCCACCGAGTTATCCCACGCTAGGGGGTCAATGAGTGCACCACTTGTTACAATTTCCAAATGCACAATTAACTTCCCCATCTGCACATGAGCGAGCAAAGTCCCCTCCCAGGCCTTGGCTTGGAGCAATGAGCCTGGCCCTGGATTCCCTCCCCAGCAGCCAGAAGTCCTTGGATCCCTTCCCCAAGAGATGGGAAACAGACACAGCGAAGCTGAAGTAAGCTGACAAACAAGCCGACGCTGACAACTCCGTGCCCTGTGTGTACTCCAAGCCCCAGCTGCTCTCACACGTGACAAAACCCTCGCCGGGTGTCCAGGCCCTGGCAGCTCTGCTTCTGCCCTGTTGCCACCAGCCAGCAAGGGCCACCGGTGGCACGGGCAGTGGCACAGCCCCAGGACGACAAGTCAGCGCTGGGCCAGCACCGGCGCAGCCCCACGGGCAGGGTGAACTTGGCCTCTGGGCAGCACGGGGACAGTCACAGGCTCCAGCCTGGCTCTGCCCTCCGCAGCTCGCTTCAAGCCCGGGTGAATGAATCAATCACCCATCTGCAAACATCGCCAAGGAGGACTCGGGAAGCACCCGAGGCTGCAGCACTCGCCCTCTGAAACGTGCACATACCAGGAATAATAACTGATGTCTTAGTAGAGTGATTAAAAGATAAGATGCTTTAATTTCACTGCCTTTAACATAAACATCCATTATTTGACTGTTTACTCAGGAGTAAACACAATAAAACCCAATGCAACTTGTAAGAAGGACAAGTTTTTCCTCTAGCTTTAACTCTTGCAATCTTATTTTGTCCGCAACCCGTTCATCGCCATCATTTAAATAAACCACAATGATTTATTACATCACAAGGTGGTATCACAGAGACACGCGTGTCCGACAGGGCCCCAGTGGATGGGAGGCCCAACAGCCCCTGCTGCCACCCCACAGCAGACAGCTCCTTCTCGCGACATGGAAACAGGCTGTCTCATACTAAACAGCTTATTTATACCACATAAAGTCGATTTTTGTACAGTACTTCACACCTTTTTAAAACACGGTCTTGTATTTAAATGTTCTCCAGTCAGTACTCGTTGACATTGGCAGAGACAAATCGTCAAACAGGACGCACAGACGTTGCTGGGATTGACTCAGAGGAGCGTGGCTACTTGTGGCCAGTGAGGAGTCAGCTCATCCGTGGGAGATACAAAGACATTTTAGTGCTCGGGCCTTGGAGCCCTCCTCCTGTGCAGGCTCGGGAGAGGGGAGTCATCTGCAAACCCAGGACAGAAAGTTGAGCATTTGTACACGTCTTTCCAGGACTGGAATTTTAAATTTTGCTTCTCCACAATGGCCTTTCCTAGCCCTTCCCTTCACAACTAGGTGGATGATGGTTTTTTTTTTTCTTTGTTTGTTTTTTTTTTGCCACAGGGAGAGACTTAAGACCAGTTTAAAAAGAGAGATGGCTAGGTGCGTTTCTTTTTTTTCTTTTAATGTACAATTTCAGTTAACAGGTTTTGTTACTTTTAGCTTTCAAAGTTCAAAAATATAAACTCTCTAAAGTGCATAATTGTACTTACATTTCATATAAACTATCTGAAATTCTAGCAATATACCATGTAAACAGCGGTAACTAAGCATCAGAAAATGCTACAATCTCATCAGTTTAAAAATAAAATGGACTGTTCCCTACATATCATTTATCAAGATTTGTCAGGGGCAAAACCCAGCAAAACAGATAATTTATCAGTACACAGTGCAAACAGGCTTTTAAAAATAAGCAGAGAAAAACATACCCCTGGGAAGCCTTGGCCCACTGGAAAAATGTATGACTGCGAAGAAAGGGCAGAAACCGCTTCTCTGTCCATATGACGATGTCCAGGCCCAAATTCAGCAAAGCACCCGAGCTTCAGGCCATTGTAATTCAGCAAAATCCCAAAGGCAGACCAGCCCGAGGCACACGCTCCCCACACGCACGTTTCTGCTTTGCTGAACTGGGCCTGAACACCACCAAACCGAGCCAGTGCGAAGGACTTTTTGGTAACCCAACATCCTTTCTCACCCCACACTTCTACTAGCAGAGTGATGCCGCAGCCAGTTTGGCTCAGCTGCGATAACCCAAAATTGCTAGCCCAGGGCTGACTCTGGGCTCTGAGAGGAAGAGCGCATAAGAGCCGGCTGCAGGACGAAGGCACAGCGCCCATTCCCTGGGCTGCCCCTGTGCTCAGAGAGGGGTCTACCCTGGTCAGGCTTCCATTCCAGTCAAACATCTTCAAAAGAAGTTTTTGAGCCCGTTTGTCAGCCCAGTTAACACATTCAAAGGGTGAGTTTTGCAGAGGCACAGCCCCACATCTCTCAAGCGATGGAAATTCAGCATCTCTGAAGAGCCAAGCCCCAGGTCAGCACACAAGTCCTCCGGACTCTCTGGAAATAATGAACTTCAGTCTTCACTGACTTTATACAGAAAGGGCAATGCTGCCATCAGTGAAAAAAACCAACCACCTGGGAGCCCCCCCCTTAAGTGCTTTCACTAACTAACACACATCAGTGCCTTACCCATCCAGAGCAGTAACGGGCACGTGCAAAGGAGAAGGCTGCCTTTGGAAGTGTTTCTGGGATCCTGAAGTGACCGAAACACCCTCAGCATCAGTTTTGGCAAGAATTAACACAAGCACAAACAGCAAGTGGAAGGGGGTAAGTCTAAGTACCACAACCCAAGTGTATCTATTTGTGAGCCCACTTGCCCATATAAAGAAGGAAGGAGGAGAAGTTGTTCTGGGGGTCCTCTTCATGCCTCCTCCAGCGCGACTTGCGTGAGGCTCTGACAGCTGGCACTGCATTTGATCTCAGCCGTTTGGCTTCTGCATGTTAGCTGCCCAGGGGATCAATGCAAAAGAAAGCATTACAGAAGTGCTCTCCCTGGGACATCAGGGTCTGGGACATCATCCCTGGCCCAGGGCAGAGCGAGTTGGCACACACCAGCCTCTGGACTGGGAGTCCCAGGTGGCCTGGGACTGCAGAACTGTGAGCCCTCAGCTACTCGGTGCATTCCTGAACGTGCTGCCTTTCACTCCTTCAGGCAGCAGCCGAATCAGGTGTCCCAGGACTTTCTTTTCTGAAAGTCATAAATGAATTTGAAAATGTTGAATTGGCAAAACTTGCACCTGAGACACAGGCCCTTTCCACAGGCAGAGCACGGCTCTCGGCTTTCAGTTCCCTGCAGTATCCTCTGCACTGGAATACCACCTATACACACCAGGAAGAAAAGACCATCCTCTGATGCCTCCATCACAGTGTCATTGCTGCAGCCCACATAGCCTGACTGACGGCGTACACAAAAGAAGAAAATGTAGGCTAGTGAGTATGCGTGACAGCCACGTGGACTGTTCAGCTCGGGCTCTTAACGTTTTTATCAGATGATGAAGCACACGTACTAATGGGGCGGGTCTTCCAGGTACCTTCCAGATTTATTGACACCAGACATTTAACTGATCAGCTACCAAAACCCCAAGGGATTCTGACTTAAAGCTTTTAAAACCTCTTTTCTTCCCAGTTGTCCATACATGGTCATAATGTTACAGTATCGCCTTCCAAGCAGAACAAGCTGGCAAGAAGCTTGCTGCACGGCTCATTTTTCTTTGCTATCCCAACAGATGTAGGTACTTTCTTCTACTTCAATCGAATTGGCCATCCAAAAAGTGGGAAGAAAACCCAACTCAAGCCTGGGCAAAACTATAACTCAAACCAGCTCTGGGTGATGACTGAGAGATTCTTACAGCGTTTATCTAGAGCAACAGAAGATGCTAGACTCCAAACAGTCAGGCCAAAAGTCTGAGCAAATCTCTACTGCAGCTGCAAGAGAACAGTCTTGGTGCTATCTGACCTGTGCCTTCACATGAGATCAGTCAGGGCACTTGCCTGTTAAAGTAAAGTAGAAGCTATTCGATGATTTAATCACTAGTCATCCTACTTTGCCCCCTGCTATGATATCCTGGGAGAACAGAATAGCATGGCTGGCTTTGATATTCTAAATATTACAGGATATGTAAGCAAATCAAAACAGAAGGATCCCTTCAGTGCAGTCACTGAGCGCAGTGTCATGTCTCCTACACTGGCAAACTCCATTTTGGGCATCAGGCCTGGAGAACAAGTGGGCAACAGCAAGTGTAGAGAGTGATGGAAAGTCATCTTTCCTCCCCCTCCTGCCTCTGGGAATGGCCTTTCAGTTCCCAGGGAGCTCCTCAGCTCTCCCCAGCCAGGCTCCTGCTGCATCCACTTCATGCATTTGTCCATTTGGTACTCTCTCTTCTTTGTTTACTGGCAAAAACGATCTCCTCCTTTACATGATCTTGGAGCTAATATCTCTTTTACTGATCAGGACCTCCAGCAGCCTCAGCTTGGCCTTAATCTGCTTGTATTCATTGTATTCTTCAGCCATAGGAGTGCGGTCTTCTTTTTGCACATTCCTAGTGGGAGTGAAAGCAGGTCATGAGGATTTCTGTAACAGGACGTCCTCCCTCAGCAGCCTCCCTCCATCCCTCAACAAGACCGACAAAGCAGCTTCTTTCCGCTCCCCATCAGGGAACAAAACCAAAAGTTTCATCCTTTGAGGGAAAAAATAAGAGGGGCAAAACTCCTGCTCCAACAAAGCATGGGACGCTTGTGTATTGAGGCTGAACACAATCCCATGGTTTCAAATGCAAAACCTTATTTGAAAGCATGTCCTACTTCTCTGAAATTGCCAGCCTCTACACAACAGTTGAAGAAAAGACAGGAGAGCCCTTTCCGTTTCAGGAGCCACCTGAATGTCAGCCTCCTAGCATGGCAAAATAAAATACACCTTCTCCTGGCTTGGCACCATACCACTTACATGAACAGGCACGCTTGTGAAAAGGAAGAAGATACCTGAACAGATTTCTCTCAGCTTACATGGAACTCTCAAGTTTTCAGTCATTTTTACAAGAACCTTTAAGGATGACAGCTGGTGGCAAGAAACTAACAAGATAATTTAAGCATATAAATATATTAAAGCATTCTACAGGCTCATTAATGAGGGACATTTTCTGAAAATGATAAATCCAGCTACACATACTTGTTAAACTAGTGTCTGAATACCTCCAGACAAGCAAGAACAGGACAGAAATCTAAACATACATCATTAGGAAAAACCACAATTATTCTACCACTGAGAAACTCTTCCACCATTCCTGTCAGTTGTGCTAGAGGCAGCTGGATTTTCACAATCTGTACTTTTGCTTCCCACTGCTTGTCCTAAGACAAAGTTTTCAAAGAGGCTGTGGTTCCTAGAGTTTGGGGGAGTAATTAATTTTAACGGGCAACTGTAATGAATGTGGGTAAAACACCGATGATGAAGAAATACGTAATAGTGAGTTCCAGTAACTTTCCATATTTGGAGGTCTTTGTAGATGCCAAACAGATTAAAAGTAGCTGAAGGACAGAGGGACAGCTGAGATATTATTACCTTCCATTTTGTCGGAAAAAATTATCTTCAAAGTCTCTCAATTTTTTTCTGATTCGCTTTTTTTCTTCCCTGACTTCTTGGAGCTGCTCTAACAGTTCAGGGCTGTTGGGTTTAAATATAAACAACATTATACACATGTACACAATTATAAAAGGAAACATACAGTAAATCTACAAATGTATGGTTGTACCTACGCCAAGCAATGGAGCTGCTCCTGCAAGCAGCTCTGGCAACCTGATGTTACTTGAAACAAAAAGCTCTCTGAATTTAGTTCAGCAAAACAATCCTAGACTTAAGCTGAAGCCTCTAAGGAGCTCAAGGGCGTATTTCGCAATTCACCATTAACTTCTGTGAAACTCAATTGCTGAAAGAGGGGAGATTTAGATCAGATATTAGGAAGAAATTCTTTACTGTGAGGGTGGTGAGACACTAGCACAGGTTGCCCAGGGAAGTTGTGGATGCCCCATCCCTGGAAGTGTTCAAGGCCAGGCTGGATGGGGCTTTGAGCAGCCTGGTCTAGTGGGAGGTGTCCCTGCCCATGGCAGGGGGGTTGGAACTAGATGAATTTTCAGGTCCCTTCCAACCTGATCTGTTCTATGATTCTATAAGATGGGTCTGGTTTTGGTGACTTTTACAGAATCAAGAATCAATGGTCATGACTTAAAGCTACCACCTACGTGCACTTCCATCAGACCTAGGTGCTTAAGATTAGCAAAGCTAGTTCGTTCAAACTTGACCTCTCCAAAACCTGAAAAACCATGTTGAGTACAGGGTTGTTTACATGATAAAGCCTTGCCACTGGTGAAGTGGAGCTTCACTGGTGAAGTGGAGGTAGTGTTAAGATTCCAAGGATACAGAAACCAAATATCAGTATCAGAACAAGGTAGTTTCTTCCCAAACCCTTTCATATGAGGGTCTACTGCATTTAAAAATAAAAGGCAAAAACTTCTGACTCAGAACATAAATGTAAAAAAATTTAAAATCTAGACATTTTGCTGACAAATAAAATGCTATCTTAGCAAGAAATAACTTTTTGAAGTTGCCTGCAAATTCAACATACATGGATGCTTCATGAAGATTTGAAAGCCCCATATCCTGATTGCTCCTGGATGGCATCTTATCATCCACCGGGGAAACAAAGCCATCAGCATCATCTTCTAGTTGATCCAAGAAGCTACGCACGTTGAAATCTGTTTTCATGGTAATTGTGAAATCTGGCTTCACATTGCTGTCCTCCTCGGACCCCTCCTCTTCCTCCTACAGAGAGGGACAGAGCACCCCCGTAATGGAACAGGTTACTGCTTCCCTTCTCAGAAAAACAGGTATCTCCTTTCACCACATGCACTGGGGAACAGGTATGAAACGAAGTGGACAGGCAGAGCAAGCATTTCAACTGCTAAGCAATACAGGACACCAGAAGACCACCAGTAAGACACCCTATACCCAAAGCACATCAGAGAAACTGCCACCACCAAACTCAGACTGGTTAAGGAGAGGGAAGCCAACAAAACTGCGTGAAAAAATACCTGGGGTTCTTAGCAACCTGTTGCCTTAATTTCTGTATTCTGATGTAAATAAAAACACTTACAGTCATTATGCATACTGCCTAAAGCATACCACCCATCCTCTGTGTTTCCCTAACAAATACACCTGGAAGAATACAGATTGCCAGATTAAAATGCGAAATATTCTCTCAATAGATGCAGCTCAACAGCTCTCTCTAATGGCTGAAGGCAAGACCTCAAATGTTTGTACAATGGTACCAATGAGCTCAGATCAGCCTTTCAGTGGTGCAAATGTGGGATATGATTGACTGTAAAAGGACTGCTGTTCCTGACATCAGCTCTGTACCATTTAGCTGGAATACACTAAAACTTGGAGTGGAAACACTCTGCCCAGTGCAATTTCCCCAAAGTACACTGATGAATAGCTCACGTTCAAATTTTTTGCAAAATTTACAGGCATAAGATTTGGAAGTCTCTGCTGCGCTTGGTACTTGCTAATTCATAGTGTTCTCAACTGCAGGGCTTGTCCTGCAACAATGTCCAGAAATCACTTGGATTTTCAGGGAACAGGGCCCAGTTTTCTCTTACAGAGACATTTCTAGAAGGCACTTTTCAACCTTAATATAAGGAATGAGCATTAGAGGGAGATAATACATGCCTGCATGGTCAGTCTCTTAAATGTGTATATATATTTATTTTACAACCATGTAACTCTAGCCAGGAAGGATCGAAGCACATGCATATCTTTAAAAGCTTCTGAGGGCTAATATCAGTTAAGTTTTCAAGCGCATACAAAAATATATTGTTGCACTGTGGCCAAAAGAAGCCATTTTCTTTACTTTTTTCATGAGATTCCTTATGAATGGTTCAATTATTCCTCAGAGATTGCTCCCATATTTCAAGTAAAAAGGGAGAAAATAACACTAGGACCTGGCATAGTCCCATTAAATCCTCAAAGTCGATAATTTTATAAATGCATACATTTACATGAAATCAGAGTCTGCCCAGAGTTTTCTTTTTATGTTAAAGCTCTAGGCCATGAAAATGCAATGCAAAGCCACAGGCTGAGAATTACAACCAAGATGGAGGCTTTAGGATGAAAAAACAGATTAGCTGAGAAGTTTTCAGTAATAACAATAATAAAAGATACCAAGAAGTCTGAAAAAAATCTCAGGAAAATCAGCAGGGAACTTGTGAAAGTTAAAGCAATATTTAGCATATGATTAGCTAAGACCATTTATCCAGATGTAAATTACACAGTTTAAACAGAAGGCACAAAACAGCAGCCATGTCCTGTCCTTAAACCCTGCGAACAACTTCAGGCTGGGCTGGGGAGGGGAGACCACTGCTCACTGTCATTTACCAGTCCCCAACCATGCTGTCCTGCCCTGCTGGCTCAGGGCAACTAGGACTGAAGCAGGAGAACACCAATCCTGCTGTGGCAGGAAGGAGGATTTGCTAAATCAATCTAAGCAGTAAAAACAGCACATTTTATTTTAGGGGAATCTCTCTGGCAGCAAAGGAGGAGCTCCCGTGCCCTTTCCTGGGACAGCAAGTTGCTTATGGATTCCCCTTCTGGAGAGAAAGGAAAGGGACAATTTTCCCAAGCAGCGTGACAAACTGTTCCTGAGGACAGATGCAAAGTGTCTTCCCTACAGATGCCCATGAGCCTGTCTCGCTTGCCTCACTCCAGGGCACCAGCACGCTGCCCAAGCCAGCCAGGATGACTCTGGCCCAGAGCTCAGGAGCAAGCCTCCTGCCAACAGAAGCCCATGGGAGGAAAAGACAGTGCAGAAATTTCACTTGTTTAGACCTCAGTGCCAAAACACTACATCTGGCCATCACAAGACCTCCTAAAGCATTTTGCTGCTTAAAATGAAGGAGCAAATTAAAAGGATTCTTAGCGAGAACTCCAATGGAAATGGCCAAGGCCTTCACCTTAAACAAGTCTCATGCAGGAATCTTATTTTAAACCTGCACCGGCATTTACACCTCGAACCAGAATGATCTTCATTGACTAGATCCATTTGGCTTGCACCTGCTTGGATCTTTAGGCAACCATGAGACATTTACATTTTCCAGAGTTATAAAATCTCTAGTGCATCCCATCATCAGCTCTCCCAGCAAGCAAGCTTCCCAATGTTTGTTTCAACACAGACACTATTCAAGATATTGTACCCAAATGTTTGGTAAGGCTTCACCTCAAATGTCCTTTCAAGCTTTTATCCAACTCTCCTAAATGCTTTAAAAAAATAATAAAAAAACCAAAACAAAACAAAAAAACCCTGACATTGTCGGGGCCCATCAAGATCAGTAGTGCTCTGCCCATAGTGGACCTATGCAGGGGGTAAGTTTTGAGGCCTTTTGGCAATTTGCTCTCTTTAGTTTTGAATGGATTTCAGTGCAAAGCTGCCACGTGCAGCTTCACGGGGCCCCATTTAAGCGTTAACAGGCATGTAAGTGTTAATGGGCTTAAGGCTGTCACCCTGATCTTTGGTCAGACACCTCTCAAGGTCTGGATTCCCTGCAGGACACTGATGAGCTGGTGGGATGCTGCCCTGCTGCAGCACCAGCCACGCTGGCCACCGCAGATCACCATAACTTACATAGCTGTAAGTTTTTTACTCTGGGTGCAAGCATAGGTGAAAAACAGAGACACACTAAAAGGTAAAAAAACAAAACAAAACCAAGAAAAATACACCCCACCAGGCTACTACTGCAGATTTGATCCAGCAGTTTTCTAGAAAATGCTGAGAGCTTGGTGGTGATTAACCCGCCTCCCACAGCAGCTTAACATCTTCAGTCTGCAATCTGTTTTTAATGAATATGTGCCTTGAACAGCCCATTAATATACAATCTACTGTAGCTGCCCAGTAATCAAATCACCTTGCATGTCTAGGTCTGCAGCATTTACGCCATTAACCAAACTCTGGCTGGAAAACGGATAAATGACCCAAGTGTGTTGAAGCAATTTTTTCCCGTTACATTGCAAGGGTAATAAAAGCAAGCCAGGGCCCAGCTCCATGCTGCGTGTCCTGGTCAACCACTGGACTTCCCTTCTTCTCAGGGGAAGAAGGCCCAACATGGTAGCGGTCTTCACCACCAAGAATTACTTCCCCGCAGCAGCACGAGAAAGAAACACAAACAATCCTGCCATCCAAATCTGACCAAGCGTTACCTAGCAGAACCGAGTTGTCATGTGACTTGGTTAGAAATACCCTTCACAAGGTGGTGACAAAGAGCCCTGGATAAAATAAGCATGTGAATGGGAGTAGGTATGGATCCTGTAAGTGCCCCGGTTGGCTCCACGTGAGAGTGTTAGTTTTGTGAGAGCTCATTCCTGCCATGGTGCTGTGTGCAAGCCACAGAGCTTTGGAGTGAGAGAAACTACCGCAAAACAAGTTAGTGTCATTAAAAAGAAAGGAGGAAAGCAAGAAAAAAGCAAGGTACAAAGGTAATTGTGTTTGATTTTTTTTTAGAAAGCAAAATAAATATATTATGTGCAGGTGGAGGGGGAAGGAAAAGGATGGGAAAGAATGCAAAGCCAAGGAAAAACTGTAGTCTTATCTACAACAAGGGAAGAATTTGATCAGAACTGGTGAGGCTTAAAGCAGCTACTGATTTTTCAGGAGGACACTGCAAAAAAATCAACACTGATGGGGAAAAAAATAATCAATCAATCATTCTCTTTCATTGGTATAAGGGGAAAATTGATGCAAACTGAGCAATTAGTTAGCAGCTGGAGGTCTTCACCTTTATCTCCTTGAAGAAGGAAGCTGTTTCGCCCTCGATAATTGGCTGCAGCAAAGGGCTTCTCCGCTTGCTGGAGGGGGAACCCTGTGACAGGTGTTAACAAGTACGTTACATTATGAACCCCTTTCTCCTCCACCACCTGCTCTCAGCTCATTCTCACCCACACATTCACTCTCAGCTCATCCCTGGACCATCAGGAGAAATCTATTTCCTAAAGAAGAACATGCCTGGCAAGCCCCCTGAACCTCAGCCTGTTTTCTCTCAGGATGTTGCTTAGCAAGGGGACATCACTGCCAAACACTTTTAAGAAAAAACCTTGGATGCTGGAATACTAGCTGGGCAGGAACTACAAAATAAAGGCTGCAAGAAAACAATCCCCAGCCCGAGGCCCATACAACACACCCCATTTGGTTGGGTCTCCAGAGCTACACTGTAAGCCCAGCTAGACTCTCCAGGCTGGCTTTCCAGGAGCCCGATTTCCCACTGAGATGCCTAATGATGTAGAGATGGATTTTCAAAGGTATCCTGCGTCTGCACGAGCTTCTCGCTGTTCTCAGCGAGAAGCTGGGGAAAGCCAGTCTTGTCTCTCCTCTGCTAGCCACCATGCAATTTCAGTTTTGTGTCTGAACAGGACCCGAGCTCTCTTTTGAGAGCTTTGTATTACACCGCCCATGCACAGCTACACCGTTTCTTCCTTCTTCATTGCCAAGCACTGTCTTCACAGCACACATTTTGGGGAGTACTTTGCACATTCAAAGAGATCTTTTTGTTTTGTTTTAACTACAGGACCACCTCCCGCTATTTGCAGAAAAAAACCCCACTTCTGAGTGTGACTGCAATGAGTAATGCTGTGTCAGTCCATTCACTTCACTGGCGGTCTACGAAAAGCGGCCAGCATATGAGCGCTGCTTGGAAACAGCAAAAAAAAAAAAGAAGTAAAGGATCATACATGACAGAGTAAACAGGAACCATGATAAAACAATTATCTTCCCATAGACAGGCTAAAAGTATTCTGTGTGTATTTTTTAGACCAAATAATTTTTAAAAAGTGGCTTTGTCTAAAATCAGACATAGTGCATTTGCTCCCTAGAGGGGTGCACTGGATTCCTTGCTGGTGGCAGTGCCTCCTTGCCAAAGCACTACCTTGAATGAGGGAATATCCACCACTTGCAGGAACTCTTTAATACAAATGAAGTGTTAAGAGACTGTTGGCCCTTCCAGCCAAGGAGACTGACGTCTCCTGTGGGACCCATACAAGTCTGTGTTCCTGACATACAATCCTGTATAACCAAGCAGCATGGAAGACCTACAGCTCAGAGTGGATTGGTAAGGAAAAGGAAGTGAGGCTGTAGCCAAACACAAGATGATGAAATAACAGCAGCAGCCCAACGGAAAGAGGAGAAACAACACAAAGTGAGATGTGCCCCATGGCTCATCAGTAGGCACTAGAGTCCCTGGAACAGCTTTGCCCAGCTTCAGTATATGGTGTGTCATCGACTCATTCATTTGCTTGGTCTTTGAGTGATAAGGGAGGTTGGGACTTGGCCTTAGTGACTGTGTTGTATGCGGAAGTGTGGTGATTCCTGCTTCCTCAGCTCAAACCCAAAAAAATAGCCCCCAAAAGAATGCTCTACTCACAATGATAGGGATGGTGTTGGCTCTGGAGAGGATCTGCTTGACCAAGCGATACCTGTCATACAATGGCTTCATCACCTGTCGTTCATTTTTGGTAACCTGAAAAAGAAAAAGAAGCGAGATCCATGAAGCCTGCAGCAGATAGTCCACTCTACAATGCACGTGCCTGTGATCGCTGTCAGTCAGAGGGGTCTTGAAGGGAAGGGAATTTCATAAGGATGACAGGTCAGCAGCGTTAGCCCTGAAACTGGTAATGCAAGTGCCTCTGTACGTCATTGCGTCTCCTGTTCCAGGTGCCAGATGAAGCAGCACCCAAGCTGTGGGGTGTCTTGTAATGTGGACGGTATGAGAGAGGTGGTTTAAATGACCAACCTAGGTATCATATGTCCACAGCACAAAACGACCCATAGAGGCAGCAGTCTGTGCTTGTAATCACATCTACTATTTTAAGGCACAACATGAGGTTTCCCACCCTTATTCTTGTGGCTGGGAGCTCAGAGGCAGTGTTAATGACCCAGGAAAAGAGAAAGGAGCTGCAATGACTGGATACTGCAATGAAAGGAGACTTTCCCAGGGTAGGTTAAACTATGGATTTCACAAAAGATGACTTTCTGGCTTTGCTATTCCTCTTAATTTCCCATCCAAGCCATCAGTTCTTCATCTTTTTAATCCCCTACCCTTCTGCTCCACCCTTCCTCCCAGCAACCTTGCTGGGGAGAAGTTACCATAGAGCTGAGAAGGGATGAAGGTGCCAGGGCTGTGTGGCATAGAGAAGACAGAATAGTGCTGTGATGCCCACCCCAAGCCTTCCATACATTGCTCTGTCCCTAGCTTCATTCCTCCTAGCTGTTGTGTCATGCTCCCTCCTCAGTTTGAGAGTGTTGCAAACTGTGAGCGTTCATTTCTGTTCTTTCAGATCCAAGCTAAACTGAAAATCTCAGTAGCACTGACAGTGCAGGAGAAGGGAAGACCTAACAGACAGCAGTTAGTGCGGGGAAGCAAAGGTCTGTCCAGCTAAGTACTAGTTGTGAGGAAGTTGGGTTTTATCTCTTCAATGCTTGTTTTCTAACACTGCTGTAACAAAACAAACAAAATACTCAGCAGAACCAACCTGGTCATCATCTTTCTTTGTATTCAGCACTGTCTGACCCACATTCTATGACTGTCCTTCCAATTAGATCTTTTGTCTAACTTTAGATTATAAAGCTCTTATGAGGGGAAGCTTTAACTGATTCTGATGTCATGCCTATCTTCCTCAAGGCTTTTTACTGCTGCTGATCACCAGAGCATCTGAACAGCTGCCATAAAAAAAAATCAACATCAACCCCTAGCAAGCTTTGTACAGTCTCCCTTTCTCCAACAGAAATAGGAGGGAAGGGAATACAGGTTGAGACAGGGAGGAAATTTTAAAAATTAGCTGTATTTTATTTTGTCTACAGTTGACTTTCACCGGAGTGAGCTTTCTAAAGCTTTCACATCTTCCCTCTGGAGCAGGAGAGGGTGTTGGTTCGCGAGGGGCAGAAGAGCCGTAAGTATTGCCAGGAGTGGGACTGGCAGGGGTGAACTCCTAAGAATCTGGAGGTAGCATTGATAACCTCTTGATAACCAAGCCTATTTCCGATGCTGGGGGTGGACCAATAGGGAGGAAGAAAAAGGAAGACCTTTTTTCCCTTTCTGGGTTTAATGCAAACATCCCCAAGGCTGATAAGGGGCATATAGATGGGCAGTCAGAGCTCTAGGGCCCGCACGTCCCACACCTCCAAAGCGCAGGCTGTCTCCACTACTGGACAGCCTCAAGCTGGCTGTTTGTTGAGTAAGCAGCTCGCATGGATGGATTAGAGGGATGTGAGCAGCATCAAACAATTCAGTCAGCCTTCTCTGTATTGAGCGTCATGTTGACGTGTCGGCATTCAACTGCACTGGCTAGCAAGTTGCCTCCAACTTGGGACATTTCTTTGCAACCAATCAAGCATACAAGTGGAGAAACTGAGTGGCCTATATGTACGTATGTATTATCTTATTCCTAGCTTTACTAGGTTAGCAGTTAGTAGAACAGGAAGCACGCTACTACTGTCAGCTCAGTCTGTGACTTAAAAAAACCTGAAACACTATGCTGAGGCTGAGAACCAAACCTTCAATTAATGACATTTCAAAGTCAACAAATAGAATCTTAGAATGGTTTGGGTTGGGAGGGACCTTAAAGATCATCTAGTTCCAACCCCCCTGACATGGTTCTGTAAAGAAAAATAAACATAAGCCCTGGAATGAGCAAAAAATCCTTAGGTACGTTGACAAATGGAAAAAATAAATAACATGCTTCAGTATCTGAATATCAGTATGGAGGAAGAATACAGTGAATTAATTTAGGCATTGAATTTAAGTGTATGGGGCCTGAGTCAGCCCTACAGACTTACACCAGCACACTTAACAGAAAGCAGACTCTGAACGAAAACGTTTAGCACATGGGCAAACTGTCTCACTAGGTAAACACAAGTCATACCAGCAAAACCTGAGTATATTTTGGGAGAACATCAAAATGCAAAAAGACTGTTGGAATAATGGAGCCTTTGACACAACTCTGGGGCACACTCCACATAGCAAAAGAGCAGCAGCTGAGGAGCAGACTGTTGCTTGCATTGTTAGAGCAGCTCGAGAATTTCTGCAGAGATGGACTTTTTGACTTCACTAAAACACTTCAGTTCCACCTTTGCAGGTTCATCTATCACTGGTGCAGAAAGACCCAGTTGCACAACAAAACTGAGCTCCATTGTTTTTCTAGTTCAGTTAAATATCTTTAAGAAAAAAAAAACTTGGCTGAACTATCCCCATTCTCCTCAAGCTCTCAGTACTTTTCCACTGCTGCAGTGCCAGGGGCTGTGAACAGCAAAAGCTGATCAGCTGCAGTCTTCCTTGCCCTGCAGTTCAGTGTTGCTAGGTATAGGCTGCTTCCTTAAAAACAAACAAATTAAAAAGCAGTTGCATAAATAAAGCATAAGAAAGGGGAGAAAAAACAAAAGGTATGCTGACAAGCTAGACTCTGGGCTTGTTTTCTTTTTAAACAGACTGAAGTGGGTTCACTTCAACGAGATGCCACCTGTTGATTTATATCATTGCAAAAGCAGCAAAACCAGACTCAGTCTCATGGAGAAGACAGAGAAGGGTAAGTGGATTCCCTTGTGCTGGCCTTTTGCTATTTTACACAATAATAAAACTGCATGTCCTCTTACACAACTACGCTGTTTTCACCTGCTGGCATATGCAACTGCAGAATATTAGCACTTCATGAAGGCATTTAAATAAATTAGCGAGACTTTTTTAAAACAATGGGCAAAGGAGGAAATAATTCAGCAGCAAAAGGAAGGAAGAGATCAGGACTCCCATGCAGCAGCAGAATGACAGATTTGTCAGCTGCCCTAATCAAGTACTCCTCATAAGCAGTAATTTGCTGCTCCCAAGCCACTGCTGAAGGGATTAGCACCACTCTGAAATTAAGTTGCTTTACCTATACAGCTGATAGCAAAGATTATAATGTCATCAGTGAAAGAGGAGAAGGGATTCATACAAAGCCAACCTGGTGGCCTGGAAGCCACTATGTTTCTGCCGTGGCAGGGATCAACAGTACACAATACTTAATTCTCTGTCTTCACAAATAATTTTCCTTTGTTAAGATCAAATGTGCAAGAAACCTCATGCCCTTCCCTTCCACTGGCACAGGGAAAAAAACATCCATTTCTCAGGGGAAGAATGAAATCAACTTATGCTGTGATGCTCAGGAGACAAACTGTTTCACGAATCTTTTGGCACAAGAGGATTGTGCAAACAGCAAGGTGCAGGTGCCTCCCTTCAAACAGCAAGGTGCCGGGAGAAATACGCTGTAGCTCCTCTAAGAATATATGCACACCTGTCCTCCCAGTTAGCCATTAATAATAGCAAATGGCAAAATTCCTGGCTCCACAAGGGACCATACAGTGCAAACTGTATCCCCGGCAAACCTGGTGAGTCAGCTGGGCCACAAACCGGATGCCTGTAGATCCTGGGGAGTGCGATGCCAAAATAACGCACATTCAGCCTCATTCAGCCTGTAGGCTCAGTCCTACAGGTATCTGCCAAACCCAGCGCTCTGTACAGACAACACCTTGCTGAGAACAGACTCCTCAGTAGCAGAGATAGCGAAGGATCAGGGAGGTGGATTAGAGGATGCATGTGTGATTTGAACAGTGAGAAGTTCCAGTGACTGTGACGTCAAAGGAGCATTAGGGGGATCATTCAGCATAGACAAAGACATATAAAGATGTAGTTTGAAAAAAAATCGCTGCTGTACATACCGGTCTGCCATGAATGCTTTCGTAATACAGCAAAGCTTTTTGAAGAGACACCTTTTCAGCTGCTATCTGATCTCTTGTCATGTCCTATGAAAAGCGGCACAGGGAGAGAGGAGGAAGAGGAAAAAAAAGTCAGATTCCTGGACTCAAACAGTACTGATTTGTGGCCTAACCAAAGTCGTATCATTTTGTCATTAACGTCTTGAAGACTCATCGCTGCCTTCCAGTCATCTTTTCCCACCTATATTGCAAAAGAGACTGTTAACATGAGTGGCACCCTATGCACAATGCAGGCAGATTAAACTCATATAAACTTTGCATATGAAGGTATTTTATGTACATAATGGGGATCAATTATCAGTGTGCTTTGAAAAAACAATAATAGGCATCTTTTAATGATGGTGTCCTCTATTGAGCTTAGATCTGTAGTGTAAGTTCTACAACAAACATATGTTCTTGTTCTCCAAATCTGAAATAAGCTCCATTACCTCTTGCAAAGCTTGCCATCTTTGCTTTGACTGCCACAAGCACACTTTACCAAGAACTGAAGAGCAGTCAGACTACCTCTTTCTGCCAGTTCTGCTATGGACTGAAAACCTCTGGCAGACAGGCTGAGGGTACTAAGCCAAATAAAGGGCAGACAGTTGGAGAAGACTTCCTTACCTAAGTTTGCCAGAGTTCCCCCACTGAACTTGCCTGATGCCGAGCCTTCTCTCTCTATCACAGCACCAAGTACTGTCACAGGCCCTCTTTAAATGGCCAGGCTGTGAATTCTTGCTACTGTCAGAAAATAGCCAAATGCACACTGTGTGTATCTTCTTCTGCAGGTCTAGTAAACAAAGATAATCCTGTCTGCCCCTCTCTTACAAAGCACTGCACAATTTACATGTCAGCAGACTCCAGGACTTCACTTACAAGGCTGCCCAAACCTCAGGAACTAGCAGCATCAGATACAACGACCTCCCTGCTGATAACCCTCAGAGATTACAGCAGCTAACAGAGCTCAATGTGAAATTCTGAAGAGCAGCAATAAAATGCCCTGAGAGAAGAGCATTCAGCTTTGGAGTGAACTAGAAGGAGACAGATGACCCAATCTCCAGTATCACTGGAGGACTCAGAATTTGCCAAAAGCCTTTGGACCTAACAACCGAAATAGCCAAATACAGGGCAGGAAACATTGCAATAATTCATAAATGTTACTTGAAATAGACAAGGATCAGAAAAAGAACACACAATGACATTCAACAAACTGACCTCTGGAAAAAAAATCAGATACTAAAGGCAAAGGGAAAGCAACTACAGCAAGTGATGCAGGAGTAAAGGTTGTGGACTTTGTGACAGAACATAGAAGACCACAGCAGTTTCACAAGTGACTGTGCAGCCATGAGTTACCTACTTGTACTTAAAAGGCCTAAATCTGATCTGTCTACATTGTACCTTGATATCTTCAGGTCGATTTGTCTCTGTTCGTTTTTCTTGAAGCTTCTTCTGGATAGAATCAAGGGTCGCTTCCACAGCAGGCTTGGCAGATTTATCTGACAGGTCTTGCTTCTTGTCGTCGTCCTTTTCGAGCTGAGAGCCGAAGCTCTTGGGGAGCGTGTTGCTCCGCTGACGCACAACAGGGCCAAGGTCTTCCTCCGATATCTTCAGTTTTGACTCTAAACAGGGGCATTTGGGGCAAGGTGAAGAATTTTTCTTTTTTAAAAATGTGACAGTGACAGGAACACTGCCTAACATCCAATTTAAATGAGGCAGAGTCCAGCTGCCCCCCTGAAGGTGCACCAATGGTGGCTGCTCACCTTTGAGTTGCTTTCGGAATTTGGCCAAATCATTTGTCCATTTAAGCACTTCAGGATTGGCTGCTTTGTCGCTGTGGGAAGGCTGGGAGAAAAGAACAGTAATGCTGAATCTGTGTTAAACCAGCAGAAGAGACCCACTGAAACAAGCGTGTGTCACAAAAAGAGATACAACAGAATTTGAACCCAGCATAAAGCATGGGCACTGGCTTCTGACTGGCACCTGCATACCTCTGACCAGCTCACTTCAGATCTTGCTTTAATTACTCCTGCCTGTCACAACACTGTCTCTTAGGGGCATCATGAGATTGATTTTCTTTTTAGAAAACACAAAACTTTGGATGGCAAACATTAAATTGTTGGAGTGGCTCAGAGGGCTAGATGCACACTGGAATCCTTGTGCTTATTGTTTCCTAACAAGAGGGCACCTCCAAAATAGAAGAAGCCCAGCATGAACAGTTTGAGAAGCGTTAGGATGCATGTATCCACACCAAAGGCTGCCTTACATCCAAAGACACTGACAGGATAAAGCAAGCTTTGAGCATTTCTTCCACTCTTTTCTACTGCAGGCAAGATCCCTTCAGTACAATCCCCTGTGGTTTAGTTCACCAACAAAGATGCACACATGCAAAGCTTTAGTTCCTTAAAAAGCTTTCTGTGCATCGGAAGGGCATGTCAGGAATAATTAGAGTACAGTACACTGCTACTGCTCATCAGCACTTGACTGTGGTTCTTTACTCAGGAGTAAAGGCGGCTGCTCTCTCTCCTCTGCAATGCACTGGTGTCCTGGGATTACCATCATGCAAATGAGATGTGCAGTTGTGCTTCCCATAAACTGAACTTGAATAAACAAAGCAAAGTTTAACACAGCTATTGCTACACACAGAGTGTGTGTTTTCGGTACACTGTCTGAAGCAGTGATCAAAATCCTGTGAATTTACTAGGCTATCTCTTATGCTGCACTCATAGCACATAATGCCTGAAAAGGTAATCTGCTTGGCATGGGTGCATATTTTCTTTTTTTGGGCAGCAGCTTTTCTCCTTTTTTTTTTTTTTGTTTTCCTCCTTATAAAAGCTTTCAAGCCCTCTGTATGTTTGACAGACTGCCCTGATGTCCTTTCCCTTTGTTGCTAGGGCGTACCCCTCCATACAGATGCTTAAGCCCTAGAGACTCACTCTGTATTTCCTCTCCTCTTCGAATTTGTCCTCAAATCTCCTGATCTTTTTCTTCAGCCCCTGAATCCTCCGTGTGAGTTGTGCAGGGGTAAGGTCCTCTCTGTCATCTTCATAAGATCCCAAAGATGAACTCCTCCTCCTATCAAGAGCAGAGATTGCAGGAAGAGCTTATCAAAATAGCCACAGTACACTTTCATACAGAGAAGGTCACTTAAACTTCGTGTAAATAAAGGCAAATAAATCCCACAGAAGTGAGAAAGCTATGTTGCTACTCTGTAATGACAGATAGCAAAAGATGCTATAACAGCCTCTTTCAGCAACAGCAACTGCCTAGATATTAATTCACAAAACCAGAAACGATTAGTTACCAAGAACTTTTCTACAAATATGATTTCCCGTCAGCAGGAACAGAAACCCAACACAGCATATCTATCCAGCGTATGTGATCCAAAGAGATGTTGCTTGATGCAACTGTGTAAACCCATTACAGCTGGGTGCCAGAGTCAGCACAGGCAAATCACAACCCACCTCATGAAGGAATGAGAATTGGGAGGGGAAGGAGGCACTTCTGTGTCATCCAGGTACTGTTGGCTCTGTCCATAGGCATAGAAGCGAGGGGACAGCATAGGATCACTGTCCTCATCCAGAAGCTGGCGAATTAAGCGACCGGCCTGCGGGGAAAGGCGAGCCTCATCTGAGTCTAAGCCGTCTCGCTGCCATGAGGAAAGAGCAGGGATGGGCTCTGGGAACAGTAAGACAAAGGCTGGTTTTATCGTTTTTGTTTCACATGTATGACAGACTCCAGGCAACTTTTCTAATGAACCCTGACTTTTTCATCCTGGACCGCGATTCCTTGTCATAGGTATTCTCTGGGTCATTACTTGCATCTGCCCAGTGTGCAAAGCAATGCAAAGCATTGTCTGGACACAGTGGGTACTCTACACAAACATAAATAATCTCCTAGGTGCAACAGAAAACTGTACCCAAAAGTTAGCCAGTAATTGCCACAGACTGACAGCACCTTTGAGGAAAATGTTATGCTGAACAAGAGAGAACTACTGGCACATGGCAGTACAAAGGAGACAACTAGATTACAGGAGGATTTTTTTTTTTTCAATTTCAGGATGTATAAATGCCATAAATTTTGTGTTTTTATTTGTTCTATTGAGGACAATATTAATTGTCCTCCCCTAGCCTCCATCACTGCAATGCCGCCTCTACTGGAAATTCAAAGACTAGGAGTAAGCCTAGGTTCTTCTAGTCTGCAAGAAAAAGGTGTCTCACATTACTATCTGTTCCATGGGGTGCCTAGCCTGTAAATTAACAATTATGGTAATACAGCCCAAGTTTCCCGCTCTTCTCTTTCACATGCAATCCTGCTGCTTAACAGGATGGTAGACAAGTGAGGAAATCTTCAGTCCCCTGGACGATCTAACCAGCTGCAGTAAAAGCAATGTTCTACAGGGAGATGGTGCAGCAAGAGAGAAAGGGAAACCCAAGTTAGCATTGCTGATTAGCATAGTGGAGGCCATGGAAAGCAATCGCCTCAATCTTGTGATTACTCCCTCCAGATGCCATAAAGAGTCTAACGTTTTGTGTTCAGATAGTTTACTAAGCTGATTTGCATGCTCCTACTTAGCACCACAGGATTAGACAGTTTAAGAGCCAGGCTTTGAACTTATAAATCTAACAAATAGTTCTAGAGTCAAGTAACGAAACAAAAACCTTATAGAAAGCTCCCACACCAGTCGCAGAGCTACAGACTCACTATTTCCCATGCCTTGTGCATCTGTTCTTCTTGCAAGAAGAGAAGGGGCTTTGAAGTTAACAATTTTTGAATAAAAAGCAGTATTCCCTTTTCCTGAACAAGGTTAACATTTTCACGGCTCAGAATGGATTGCATGAGGATTCCCTTACAGAACCTCTAACGCCGTTTAACATTCCCCCCCGTGTACAATTAGGACAGCGCAAGATCATCCACAATTCAGTAATGACAGGCTCAGTGGTATTTTGCCTGCACATGGTGTCAAACGAGCTCTCCTCCTCTTCCCTTCTTCCTTAGCGCATGAATATAAATGGCACGCCTCTGCTTTGAGGCTGGTGCTGCATGCAAACTGATGCGCTGCTCTGAAAGGGATGGCTGGAGGGTTTTGCCTAAGAGCTTCTCGCAGGTGTTGTGATAAGTGAAGCACATAGAAGCCTGGCTCGCAGAGGCTACTTCGAGGAGGTGTGCGAGTCCCGAGTGTGTGTACGGTGTTTTGCCACGGACTGGAAAGCTTATGCAGCCTACACTTCTCTCAGTTAATTTCTGGAACAAGAGGTTTTTTTCTAAGTCGTGTTCAATCTTGGCAGTTCCTAATACCTGAAATATTTTGCTCAAGGAATCTGATAAGAAGGAAGGTGAAACGAAGGGCAAACCCTTCAAACTGCGACACCTCGGTGTCGCACACTTCCCAGAATCTCTCATGATTTCAAGAAGGTTCTCGCAAGAGCTCTTGTAGCAAAATAAAGGCTAATAATGCCTAATTTGATACATTTGACTAGCAGGAATGAGGTTAAGTGATGCACGTGATTCTTCCAGACATCTCTCACTTCCGTTTTTGGAATACACTCTCACCCCCAAACAGAATTTGCTCTTGGAAACTGTAAAATCACACCTCCATGAGATTTACACAGATGGAATGAACTTAGAAGAAATCAGCAGCATATTTACCAGTAACCAAATTAAGCTCCTACCACACCAGCTAACAAAGTCATTATTAATCATGCATGATGCATGTGACTTTGTCCCAAGGTAGATTTATATACCAGATAGCATGCGACATTCAGGGAACTGCAATGGCTCAAAGAGCCTCTGATCGAACCCTAAAAGACAGCAAAGCACTTTATGTGAGCTAGCAGAGATTTGAGGCATGTGTGCTTTCTATTTTGTTGATTTCAAAATACTGCCCCAAAATAGAAATTCCCATTACAAAGTGTTAAAGTGTTAAAAAAGAGAAGGGAAAAAGCCCTTAAAGGAAAAAATTAAATTTGAGACTTGATAGAAGAAATGGCCGCTAGAGAAAATCAGCTGTTTCTAACCCTCGCTCCCGGAAGGCCTGACTCTGTGGGTAACTTGTTTCCCTTGCTGACTCTAAGTATTTAGAAGAAAAAGATCTCATCCAGGCGCAAAATGGCTAACCCCTTAGAAAGTAACATGGCAATTAATTAAGGAATATATTTAGGTATGTAGAATTACGGATTTTATCTACATCAGTCATGAAGTGGACCAGAGCTGTTGTCCAACTGCCTTATCTCACATGCTGGCCAGGTGCCAAGCGCTTCAGCTGGAAGCACTGGAATTGCTGGACTGCACAAACTACCCCACAAAGGGTAAGCTGCCACTTTTTCTGACAGTGCACAATCAATTAATTGCTTTTAAACAGAATACATAGTATCTTTTGTTATTCATTTGTCCAAGATAGCTATCAAAGTGTTGAGCCTTTTCTGAAGGCTGCTATATTTCTGTACTTAATGGTTCAGGTTTGAAGTATCTGCTATCAGGATTAATGTTGTCACCCTTTCACCTTTCTGTTAACTGAAGAATAAAATCTCAGTAAAGAATGTAAATGTTTTACCTTTTCTTTGCCATTAACTTGACGGAACAGTTACCCTGATTCATCTTCTGTCTTGAACAGATCTCTCTTGCTCAGAGAAAACTCTCAGATTTCTACTCATCTTCACATTCTTTGTATTTACTATTTTTTCCCCCATTTTCTATAATGACCACCTTTCATTAAAAAATTATTTGAGAATATCTGACCACCATGGGTGTACCAGTGCAAAGAAAGGGTGAAAAAATTTCCTATTTCTTGGTCAGACTCTCAACACATTTCTTTTAGGTAGTCTTTTCTAAGTTGGTGCCGAAGTGAAATATGCTGGTATTGAGCGTGCAGTCCTTCACAAGCGCTGCACTCCCTCTCAAAATCCCACAACCAGCTAATCTTTCAACAAAGCTGTCAGCCATCTGCCAGGTGTTGCTCTGCAGAACTCCGTAGGCACACATACGCCTATGGCGATACAACCTCTCTGCCAACCTGCCGCAGAGAGGGCTGGAGATATTAATAAACCTGGATCACATGAGAAGGAAGAAAGATTAATTGCATCAAATTGGTGTGTTATTGGTGAGCTCCAAGCCGTCTTGCTGATAAAAACTGACTATTTTTTATCATTACATTCTACATTTGACACAGAGTTACTGGGGATGCAGGGCAAACAGAGGGGTCCCCACACGCACAGCCCACCTGAGGCGCAGATGGCAAAATGCCGCGGGCACCTCCTGTTTCCCTCTCTGCAGCCACACAGCTGATATACGCTGCTACCACTGCTTTTACACACACCCATCTGACTAACAAAGGAGGCCAAATCTTAGCTGTTGTAAACTGAAGTACGTCTGTAGGGATTAAAAAGCCTAAACTAATTAAACACCTGAGGTCCTAGTATTAAATCCCACTTGAAAGACCCCAGAAAGACCTCTCATAATGAAGTGAATAAAGCAATTCAAAACCCAAAAACATTCACTAGCTCAGTAACAACCTATTTTACTCATCTTATAAATAGCTGTTTGAAAACACCCTTGTTTGAATACATCAGGAGGTATTTTTCCTACGCAGATCAAAAAGAATGGCCCAAATAAAGTGCTACCACACCTTTTCAGTTAGTGAGATGACACATCTCTCAGCTAGCAAGAAAACTTTGTATTTTGTTTATAATATAACGTCATAATAAACAATGAAAAAACACATTTAAAAATATTGATGCTATAAAATAAAATCAGTAAACAATGCAATTACGCTTTTCTACATATAGTAATAAAAATGCAGTGTGTTTCATCACGTTTTGATTTCTTATGCTAAAGAGTGTTACATACAAATACACTGATGTATCTAAGTCCACAGTGTTGAAAAAAGAAAACCTAAATCCAGCTTCCCTGTTGTTATACTCTTTGGATTTTTTTTCATTACGCTGTCTTTTTTTTCATGGGAAAGTGTCTTTTTTTTCATGGGAAAGTATCAATTAAGTCAGTGTCAAAACTATTTGTAGATCAGCTTCATCCTCAGGGTCTCAGTGCTGCAATACTTGAGTTCTCAACACTGAGAACTCAAATTGTGTTTTGAACTTCTGCTTTTAGTCTTTTTTTTTTTTAAGCTTGAAAGTTTGCAGAAAAATGTCTGCTGATCGTTTCATAAGTGCTTGTTACTGGAAACTCTGCTTGAAATCTCATCTACAGAACGTTTTTTTAAAATGTCAGTAATTGGGCGACATAGGCAGCAATCACACACGTCGTTATCGATTTACTGAACTGCCTGTTCAGCTCCAAGCTGCTGACAGGGCCAGCCCCTGTTACGAAGAGCAACATACTTCCAGATTTTCCTTGAGGGCAGGATAGCGAGTTCTGGGCTTGAATTAGAAACATTTGGTAAGAAATCTGCACAATAGTGCTGGGCTGTGAGAGAACACTCTGTCCTCCTCGCTCGCAGCACTCGATTCGAACGTAATCCACAACAATTAAAGACCTTTGCTATGGAAGTAGCTCTGAAAACGCTTGCTCGCAAGCCGTCTCAGCTGGCATCGACTGATCGGCTTAGCAGGAGAGCCTGGCAGTCAAACATCCCAGTTCACCGGCAGCTCGGTTCACATCCAGCCTGAGAATAAAACTATTTGATTTGCATCCCCCCAGCGCATGCTAGTAAAATACTTCTCTTGGACCATGGGAAATGCACCTAGGGTAAGTGGTTCAGCACTTGAATTTGGTTTGGGCACTGCTCACGCCCTGCGTACTCCATCAATAGCCTGATGGTTGCTACATGTATACCCCTATATGTGGCAGGCAAGCGGATGCGGAAAGCGGGCACATGGCAGAGGATGAGCATTGGAGGAAGCAAATTTCTCTGTCCTCTCTCTGCTCAGCTTTAGGTAACAGGGACACAGCCTGGAGAAGTACAGCAAGTTTCTCCTCTTGTGCACAGATTTGACTATGCAGCAAACCTCAAAAAAAAAAAAAAAAATCTGGTAAAAATTACTTCTAGCATAACATAAAAGGCAGGGGGCCCTGTCAGCTTACCTAGCAGCAGTTATCACAGCCTGTGCCCCAAATGAGGGGTTTTAAGACAGCTCTGGTCTTAACATGATGTAGTCTGCCTGAGTGACAAATAAAAGCTAGCCAATGGACAAGGCTGTCTTGCATAATTTTGTGCCCATTCTTCAATGTGCCCATTTGACGGAGACAGTGACAGCTACAGCTGAAGGCAACCCCTCCAACTGTAATTGTTCTCACAGGCCATTTGTGAAAGGCTGAGCAGTTGCCCTGGTCACTAGGTGCCCTCCCTGTCCCCAAAAGTCAGCTCAACTATGTCTTGGTGGAATGGGTAATTTTCTGAGATGGACCTACCAAATTTGCTAGAGCAACACAATAAATAACCCACAGTGTTACAGTGTTTGGAGGCACAGTCCTTTCCCTTTTCCCTGGGGATGCAACCCGAGCTGCGGCAGAGATCCTGAAGAGATGTATGAAGGTTGAGTGACAGAGGCTGTCAGGGGAAGGGAGGATGCCCTGGCTGCTAGAGCTGTGGATGAGTGGTACAACCCTGCCTTGCAAATCCACTCTCAACGACCGACTGCAGAAGCTGCCTGAGAGCTAACGTTAACATCTTCCCCTTTCTGGCTGCTGCGAGCTTGACTTCACATCCACGGCTAGGAAAGACTCAGTCTTTCCTTGCTGAGACACAGAAGGCACCATTTTGCTGCTCTTTCATCTGTGCCAACAAAATGGTGATTCTGGAAGGCACGTATTTTAGATGACACCTCTCTTGCCCCAGACAGCTGATTCTTTTGCAACTGCCCACCTCCTCCTCTAGTGAAACACACGTCAACAGAATGGAGGAAGGAAGAATCCAAGAGAAGCACTCTTCAAGCACAGTCACACGTGCTCTTAATCCTGTTTCATATTTGCAGGGCAAGAAAGCTAGAATCCAAACATAAGAACATGCCTACGAAGAGAGTTATACCAAAGATGCAACTTATTTCATACGATGGGAAAACCTCCGGCAGACTGAAAGGAGCTGTATTCTCCCGTTTACGCATTCATATGACTCCCATTAGTAACCCAGGAAGAAAAAAGAGGATCATTATTTCCAAAGGTTCACATGATGGCTGAAGCCACACATCACCTCTGAGAACACAGACGTGCTCACCCTGGCTCAAGACCCCGCGGGCCAGCACTAATTAGCATCTCAGCAAACACATAAGGCGGCCAAGGCCTCCTGGGAGCCCTTCCATGGCGCTTTGATCAGCCATGCTGCACGCCTGGTGATACCACCCAGGGAATCCCCGCCTACCAAGCAAGTGGAGAAATTCTCTCCCATCCATGGTGACTAGTTCCCTGGCTGAATCAAAGGCAGCCACGGCCACAGGTTTTCTTTACTCACGCCCAAAGTGTCATCACTGCTCCCCTCCTAGAGGGAAAGGCAAAATATACTAGGTCACGTACACTGTGGAGGCAGGAGCAAAGAACTTAACTTCTCAGTGTTCCTCAGAGATTGTTTTTTTAGAGCAATAAATTAGTTACACATTTTCCCTCTCTTGCTTTATTAAAGTACCATAGTTGCATTTTCCTGTTTCTTCCCTATCAAACCCCCTCTTTCACTTCTAAAGCAAAAACTAACAGAAGAATTCTTCCTTGTACACAGAGACATACTCAGTAACTGGAAAAGGGCTTGATCCCAGAGATGCTGGACACCTTAAATTCGTCTCAATTTCAAATGAAATTGAGGTTTGTGGCACCCACAGAGTTCCCCCAGATTTCCCTCTCTTAAGTGAGTCAGTGCAAAGAGCCAAGCAAGCATGCACTCTGGACACGAGAGCTAACAAACAGTATTAAAATAATTTAAACCACATGCAATTTAACACTGCCGTTTGAGCTGGTGATCAGAATTTTTTCACAGCATACATAAAAAACCAAGTTGTTTGTAAGAGCATCAAAAGACAGAGTAGCAAATAGACAGCCCTTTTTCCAGATGTGCTTTTCATATCCAAATCATTATTTCCAAATAGTGATTGAAGTGGAAGAAAAGGGAGGAAAGAAGGAAGTTCCTTTTAGACTGTGAAATACCCAGTTTCTTTGAAATGTAGGGCAGTCTAGCTTAATACTCAAGTGACCAGCCACCAAGAAATAAGTTATCCTGAAACACTCAGGGACTTAGCACTGCCAAACAGCACATGAAAGTAATTTCAAGAGTAAAACAATTCATTTTCTTCCTCTAAGTGGCAATTAGAATTGGTACCCATCCCGTATTTTGCTTCCAGTTTCTCCAAACTTTCAGTTCCATATTCAGGACAAAATTGCTTTCCTGTTGTTTTTGGCAAGGGAACGTAATCCCATAAAGATATACCCAGCCCACTCAGGTTTCCCTCTCCCTCCTTTCACTCATACGACCAGCCATCACACTATCAATCCTACCTTCCCAGTTGTTGTCATCACACAGTGCTGTCAAATCCAGCCGAGGCACTTCTGACACAAAGCTGTTTTCCTGATCATCAGCATCTTGATTTCTTTGCAACTTGTTTTCAGGAATGCTTGTATGCTCTTGAATCTTCATACTTGAAGTCAGCTATATTCCCATACACCCACAGAAATGAGAGAGAAAAGAAAAAAATGTTTCAGGAGGCAGGAGGAAAAAAACAACAACCCTGCAGTCACAGCAGCAGTAAGCTCACGCCTTTAGCTAAAAAGATCCAAACAAACAGACCCTGACATTTCCAGCTCCAAATTCGAATCCCCTGTTCGGTGACCCCTAAGTACACTAATTGCTCACTCACACCGGTAAAAACATCTGTCCATCGGCCTTCCTTGAATTTTTCTTTCTTTAGAAAGCCACTGCAAGTTCCCGAGACTGCCTGCCCTGACAACTGCATGTAGCTGAAAAAGCCTCCGGTAATCGATTGGGATGAAAAGGGAGGGAGGAAGGCAGGGAGAAAGGGAGAGAGAGAGGGGGCGGCTGCGTACGCTTCCTACAGGAGTGCAACTCCTCGGAGCAACAACAAAAACGCCGCTGCTGTTGTAAGGCTGTAGCAATATGGTGTCTTCGAAAAAAGCAGGCACCGGAGCTCCTGAGGTAGCAGCCGCAGACAGCAAGCAGCGCAGGCTACGTACACGAATGCTCTCATGCAGGCTGTGCTGGCTCAGATCAATTAGTGCCAGCTAAGCTGTGCTGGCTGCACATTCCCCCATTTCCTGTGGTTGTTTTCTAGCTGGGCGTGGGGAGAGCAGAACTATTTATGGAGGAGCTCTGGGTATTAAAGCAGTGTTGCGCAAATCCAAACGGCAGTGGGGTTTGGCATCTCAGCTGGAAGCAGTGTGGACTCTGGGAAAAAGCCAAAAAATTCACACAAGCATCCAATGACTTAGGGGGGGGGGGAAAAAAAAAAAAAAAAAAAAAAAAAAGAGGTAGAATGCTGTCAAGTAAATGATTCATCATTTAGCATTACCTAGAAGCAACTGCTGTTTGTCTCACCACTATTCACCCCTGCACATACCACACGTCGTGTGCATTTATGCAGAAATCACTGCCATTCCCACAATCCAGACACACAGTGCGCGTGTCCGTAATACTGCTTGATGACACGAGCAGTTTTGTCATTCTGAAATAAATTAGCTGCAATGCCTCACAGAGGGCAGTATGGAAAAGGAAGTGCAAAGCATGTGCATAAACATATAGTGTGATACGTATAAACCCACCAACAAACACAGAGCTATCCAAACAGACAGCATTACATTACTACATAAACTATTTGATCTTGGTAAGAACAGCGTAGGCATAATTCCCTCAAATATAGTCTAGTAGGTAGTTTAGATGTAGATTTCCCTAAAAATGGGAAATGGAAATGGGTAAAGGAAAAATGGTAAAGGAAATGGGCCTTAAGAAAATAACCAGTACATTTGGATGTATTTTACTTTTGAATCCAGAAGCATGGCCTAACTGTACTAAATCAACATCCTTAGTACATGCCACTAAGGCACATTTAATTTTATTTCATCTGCATAAAGCTAATGATGTGTTTGGGGTTTTTTTCCCCCTTTGAGCAGAGATAAACGAGTAAGCTTCACATAGAGAGGAAAAAACCTTCTTGGTAGACAAATCATATGAATAAATGTTTTTATCTGGATTCAATCCCATCAATCCCTGCAAATTGGACAGGGTGACAGATAATCTCATCTAGGCTCCCCTTCCCATGAAAGGGTGGACCAGGTGATGTTTGGAGATCCCTTCCAACCTGGGCTATTCTATGGTTCTAAAAACCTGGGTGATGAACACCCTGGTATTTGTGAAGAGTGTTCTGCATTGTATTTCCTTTTCATTTTAATAAATAGCCTTTTTGAACCATTATAACAAAAGGAAACACTAGGTGACAGTTTGCCAAGCGCTAATAACTCGTAAAGCTTGACACTAAATCTGATTACAAACATGTTTATTGTGAGAGCTGTACATGGAAAAATGCTAATTCACCATTCAGTATCTTTTAAGCTGCTTCCAGGTTGGGAAGACTTAAATATTTCTTTAAGGTCCAGTAACAAATTTCTTGCCAGGATCTAAATAGTCAGTGTACATTACAAACAGAAACACTGGTCAGCGGCCAAAACCAGGCAGTCTTCTACATATACTAAAGAACAAATTGTACCAGTTGATAAACTGCATTTAAACTGCCAGCACAGTATTTTAAGACTGAATGAAACAGAGCAATAAATTTCAAAATAGGTGCTACTTTTAATAACATCAAGAAGTGTAAATAGAGGAACTTATCTAGATTTTAACAATTTCAAAGGCAGAAACCTGAAAATACCATCTCGTCACCACTGCTGATACTAATTCTACAGTTAAATGTCTTTCTATGAAAAGTGTACAGTCTCTTGACTTATTAAGATATCTTAAAAGATATCTGTAGCGGATATAAGAGCACTTCCCAGATGGGTAAACATTTTCATTACAGATACATTACAAAGATCATATCAATGTATTCTTCCTTCTAACGTCATTTCACTTGGAAATATTTAAAAGCTGCTTAAAAACAGGCGTGTGGTGTGCCCGCAGCCAGTTACTCTCCTTTCCTTGCTCACTCATGTAGCCTCTAATACAATGAATAAATCATTAGGTGTTCTGAAGAACAATGGTGGTACAAACCCAGGAGACTCAAGAAAGCAGATGTTTAACCTTCTTTGCATTAACACTCCAAACCCACAGAGTGGCAGATAATCCAATATTCCCATCACTTATTTTCCTATTTGATTTCCTGATGCCACCAGTTGCCAAACTCCAGAACAAAAATCAAGTAAGGAGAACTTCTGTCCTTTAGGTATGGATATGCCATAATTTCTTACATACCAAAGGGGCAGCAAGTTGATGATTCCAGTAGCAGTTGGCTCTCACACTGCACTGCAGATATTACATAAATGACCACAAAAAAAAGAAAATCTTCAAATTAGGCACTTGAGTTCTGCTTTTTAGAAGGTGCTTCTGCAGCCATGCTTTGCAGGTACCAGTAACTACAGATTTAAATAATTTGGGGATAAGTCAGCTACTTTGATTCTCCCTGCTCCAAAGGAGATTCAGCATAAAAAGTAGCTCAAACAGCTACAAATAAATGGCAACAGAAAGATCTTTGAATTCTGATCAGGAGGTTGTATTCTGTTCGATTACATGTGGATTCAAATCAATTTTATTTAAAAGGCTTGCTTCCCCTACCTCTGACCGTGCATTACAAGCACAAGCAGGAAGCATCCTTAAGCACCTCTTGGTACTATAATCTGATGCAACAACAGAGCCGTTCTGCTGCCTTACTCCAGAGTCACGCTAATCCCCCTCTATGCTTGTTGCCATGTTGGTGTGAATCTTAAACCCCCTTCCCTTATCGAAATCTGCGTACTAGAAACCTGTGTTTTCCGAATCACAGCCTACATCCTGGAGTTTAGCTACTTCCAAGGGCAGATTATGAAGGCTACAAAAGCACTGAAAATTCATTCAGGACATGTGTTCCAAGGTGGTTTTCCTGCCTTATGGAGACCCGAGTCTGCAAAACCGGTAGCTATGGAAAATTCCAAATACCTTTCCTAATATCTTCAGACTGGAGACAGGGTGAGAAAGAGCAAAGAGTAAGGAAGTCCATGTCCCTTCCTCATGCTGAATGAGCTGTTTGTTACGAAAGGTATGTCTTTAAGCTGCCCTAAGCAAATGGCTTATAAGGGACAAGGAATGTAAAACTACCCTGCAGGAATGTAACATTTTCTTGACCTTGTAATTCCTATATAATACAATCTCTGGATTAAGGCTACATCTTCTCCTGCAGTTAAAATTCCAAAATTTAAAACTCTTCCTAAGAAGTTTATTTTAAGATTATTATTTCATATATACATCCCCCAGGCTAATCTAAAAGCTTAACAGGAGTATTGTGTGGCGTGGCAATGACAGCACCTTCTCCACGTGCTAGCAGGTACGTGAGGAACAAGGTATTGCAAAATTCACGCTCTGGAAAATACAACAGCTCACAAGCAAGTGCAGAACCATTGGGGGTTACAGACCCTCTGGGAACAAAGTAAGAGACCCATCTAAGCCCAGTCAGAGCAGTGACCAAAGGCAGCACCGAGCACCCCTTGCAGAGGTTACACGTTTCAGTGTCCCATGAACTTCTCCAGCGCCAACACAGCTGGTCAGAGCCCAGCTGTCAGCCAATAATCTCTTCTACCTTTCCTGCTAGATGGAAATAATACCTACCAGAAATGAAGTCTGTCAAAGGCAATAAATGTATAGTGGCTTTTATTTTAAAAAAAACCAATCACATGAGGCGGCTAGTTTAAAATACTGTCAGCCCTCAGTTAACTCCAGACGTCCAGAGAAACCAGACACTGTCCACAGCTGTTTTACCATGCTCCTCTAAAACGGGTGCACAACTGAGGGAGAGGTGCCTCAGATAATTCTCCCATGTATTTTAAATGCTTGGCTGTCTAGAGGCGTTTCAAGCAACCCCAAAAGAACCAGTGTCTGCAAAGGTGTTCACCAAACCCAACCCCAACCTTTGCTTTGCTGAACAGTTGGATGAAAAACACCATAAAGTGAATGCAGGATGTGGGTGTTGAGCAGAAACGTAAAGTTGGGGAAAAAGCTATTGCCATCAACGTCACATCTCCCCTCCTGACATCCACTCCAACCACCAATACTTAGAGAGAAGCAGGAGTTGGTCCAGTTTTTTAAGACAAATGATCACAGACACCTATGTTCAAAGGCAACAGGCTGCACTGGGAAATCATAAATAGAAGACCAAAATGATTTTAGAGAAATCAAGAGAGACAAGCTAATCTTACTACCCTCGGAGAGTCACACACCCTGTTCGCAATGATTAATAAGGGAACTCGGCATCACTTAAACCAAAAGTGCTTACTCAGTGACACTTCCCTTTTTGGCAAGGAGGGATCGAGGGGACTGAAGCAGATGTTTTCAGACTCCTCAGTGGTTGAGAGGCTCCCTAAATTATGTAAATAAAAAGCAGATGGGAGGGAAAGCAAAAGTAAATGCTAACTCCATTTCTCTGGGAGAAACAAAATTTCACTGGACTATATACCCATTTAGAGCCCACAAAACTGAAACACAAAACCCAAAAAATACCAACCTGAGAGTGCCTGAAAAAAACCTCATCGTTTTCACTTTCTTTGCTACAAAAAAAACAAAAACAAACCAATATATTACAAATACAAAACCAGACTTGTCTCATAACAAAAACAAGCAGGACTTCTGCACACACAGGTTTTTAGATCCTTGCTGCTGCACACTTGCTAATACATTCGGTAAACGAAGGGACGCTCTGGGCTGCAGCACTTCAGGCTGCTAAATTATGTATTTTGCTTCCTCTCAGAAGCTATTTGTGAAATATATCGTCATTCAATTCCAGGGCCCTTAATCCAAACCAATACAACTCTCCCACCAAACATTAACCGTGGAGAGAAACTGTCATCTCAGGCAAGGAGAGTGGGACTCCACAGTGCTTGCAGAAGAGCGAAGCACAAAGAAAAGGGCTGGATGAGGCCCAGTGAGACGGGCTTTGCAGCCCCCCTGCGTGGAGCATGCTGGTTCAGGTGCTGCACAGCTGACTTCTTTTCAAGTCTGCACCATCAGCATCTTCAGTGCCATTCCTAACAGGTTGGGAGAAGAGTCTTCGTGGCATATGCTGCTGGGCAGAGCCCACACAACACATGCAGTGCCTCCATACAGTTCTACTTTGAAACTAACATGGTGGGTAACGCCGTTCTGCAGCATAACTAAATGTCACCCTCATAGTCTGCGGTGGAAGATCTCTTAGGCTGTACTACAACCACGGGAAAACAAAACGTAAGTATATTAAAAAAAAATTTTAAAAAATCACCTTTCTTCAGATAAAATTTCCATGTCATTGGGTCCTGTTCTGTCTATAGGCCTGGATGAGCTAAAGCTTTCCATGCTCTGTAATACAGTAAATGTTAAAGCAATAAGATACACAAGAGAAAGATTCAAGCTGCAGGCCATTAATCAGATCAAATATAGAAATATCCAACAGGACAAGACAACAAATCAGACTACTGCCTGCTGCACATTTATAACAAAACAAAGCCCACATTTTATTGCCCATAACCTACAAAAATCTCCAAACTGCTCACTGCTTCGTCTCTTTCATCAGATGACCTCAAAATGCCTAACAGAATAATGCTCCATGGTATACCTCCAGTTCCTATTTTACAGGCTGACAAGACGAGCTGAGCTTGAGAGCAATTCTGTGATGTGTACAAGTCCAGTAAGAGCAGGTACCAAAATTGACAGCATCTTCCCAACAGGACTCCTTATGCTCCTCTTAGAAAATACTCTCCTTCTCAGCCAAACCCTCCCCATGTTTCTTCTTAAACGGGCAGAAGACTGCAAAGAGACTGCTCTATGCGCAGAGATAATGTTAAGTTGTCCTGATAGGAATGCAGGGCAAGAAATTCAACTGGTTATGGCAACTTGTTCCAAAATTTGTCTTGGCTACCATTAGGAATATTAACGCTGTTGTCCTCTAACAGCTTGAGCAAGTACTGTGAAGACAAGCCATGTTGCCACTTTGGGCACGTGTCCAGGAGGTTTTCTACTCTGTTTTTTGGGCAAGTCCCTCTTAAATAGGAGGAAGTCAGTCAGTAGAGGGGAGTGTTCCTGTGCCGGTCCCGAGAACTGCGCGCACAGACTTCTTGAGGCAGTCGCAGCCCTCTCACCTTGCTACCCCTCCAGCCCCATAAGGTGACACAGCTCAGTCATTCCAGCCTTGCTTAATAGGATTCTTTAGGTCCTACTGGTACCTGGCTACTATGTCTCTGAAATGCAGTTAAAAGCTTTTAATGCTTCGTGGCTGGTTTGCTCAGAAGAGTAAGCGGAACTGACAATTTTTCCACTGTTGACTTATGCTTTTGAGTCTAATGCAATTAGACAGCTAAGAGGAAAGCTTCCACACGCTGTCCTACATACCCTTTCAGGCTTTGAAAAGAAGGAAGGCTCAGAAAAAGGTGGGTAAGAAGATACAACATCACAAACTTGTTTACATGACGAAGCTCTATTAGCAAATGCTAAGGTGCAGGTTATGTCCTTTGATACTCCAAGCAGGTAGTCTAATTTGTGTTATTATCTGAACTGTAAAGATGTAGCCGAAAGAAATCTAAACGACCACACATCCTGCTGGCAGTCTCTGAAATGCCAGTATGAAATAAGTGCGCTCATGAAAACTTAAAAAGCAGCCTTTGCTCTTCAAAAAAGAACAGCACCATGCTCTCTGCAAGCTGTTTCATAACGATGCTTCCAGCTGGCAATCCCACTGTGACACTTCCTCTAGCAAAGCAAGCAAGAACCACACTGACGGTCATCTTGGACAAAGAGTTTTTTTGCACAAGGTTAGTCCATTTTATGTTTCTTTCAGCCTTTGCCCCTTAAGAGATCCAAAAATGAAGGGCAGGGCAAAGTCCAATGGACACAAGTAAGTTTGAGGATGTTTCTTCTGGACACATTTTAAACTTCATGAATGTTTTTCAGGTCCACAGTGAAGGTGGCAGTCTTTTGTTTCCCAAATCCTGAGTCAAATTCTCATTTACATTTAACCTGTTTTACACTCCACAGGTACAGCCAAAAGGTGCAGAAAAAAGTGTAAGGACTTGGCCTTTGCCTATCTTAAAGCCCTTTGCTACAAGCAAAGACGCAAAGTGAGAGCGTGTCTATCTCACTGTGCTCTTTGATGAAGTATCACATGAGGTTACTGATATTGAGCACTAAACCTAAGCACAGCCTACACTTTTTGGCATCTTGCCTTCTTTTTATCACAAAGAGAAGCCAAACCTGCCTCTCTCTAGAATCTCTGCACAGGGCAAAAGCATCAGATCATTGCAATTTTGTGACCTAAACAAATTGAGTCCCAACACAATGTCACATTAAGAAGGAACTCACTCACAGCAGGCTCTAAAACTTTAATCAAGTACAACTGAAGGAAACGCCCTGTAGCTCGGAAGGACAGTCTTTTCACACAGCTTTCACTGTTCATAGTAACTGGGTAATCCATGCCTGCTGCCAGGCAGCGGGATGCACAGCACTTCTGCCACTGTAAGCAGACCCTGCACTGAAGTACAGTACGGTTCCTCAACTGCTGACACTATAATCAATGTCTGGTCTTGTTGAGAGGGAAGGAGGGTGCATCAGTTTTATTCTACAGCTTGTAAAAGTTGGCAAACTGTCTTCTACTATGGAGGTCACACAAGAATATACTGGGCAAATCCTACAGTATTGCAGATTTTTAGGATGTTACATTTACCTCCTCAGTAAAAGGTAGATACAGGGATCATCTTTTGGACCAACACATTCCAAAGTGTTTTGCAAATTGCAAACACCAGACAGACTTTAGGGAAAAGGCATAAAACACCTCTGTCATCTCATTATCAAGAAATCACTTGCAACCTACGCTCTCAGAACTTAGCAGGAATATAAAAATAAACTTGACCTAAACATGTGAACCTACATCTGAGGTTCCAACCTCCTTGTAAGACTTTTGAAAGACTGGGAAAAAGACTTCTTTTTTCTCTTTCCAAAATGCTTCATTGAATTCAGAAGAAAGAGCAAAAAGTTGTGGAAAGAGAATATTACTATGGATGGAGTAAGAGGATCATAGCAGAAATACGGCTTTTCAGTTGCCTCATCACAAAGGTTACAAGTGAGGGATCCAGTGGTCCCCATAGTCCAAAAAAGCCACTTAGACTTGTACTGGAGGGAAAAATTGCTATCCAAGGGAACCAGATGTTCACTGAAGTAAAAAAGACTTTTTCCCACCCTAGTAGTAGGCATCAAATAGTACAGCATGCCAGCTTACCACAGGACTGTCCTGGTTGTCATTGAGCTCTGACAGCTTGGTGCTGGATTTCTGCCGTTTTGGTTTATTCCTTTCACTAAGATATCCGGAGCTGTTGTCTTGCAATTTTTCTACTTCTTGAGCAGCTAGAATACAGTCTTCAAGATTGCTGAATCCAGAGGGAATGTTTTCTTTGTTGACGACTTCCCTAAAAAGAAAAGGGACATTACAACAAGAGGTTGTTTTAAAACATTCTCCCGCTACATTTATGGTAGCAATAGAGAAATGCATCATGCTGACTGGTGCAATTCTGGCAACATCTTCTGCGCCCTACGAAACCAGTAGCCCTGGTTCTTCCTACTGCAGCAAACACCACACACTGAGCAATGCCAGATCCCATTGAGGAGTGAAAGCCAGGCGCATACACCTCAGGTGAGAAAGCTGTGAGGATCAATGTTTGAGACTTGATTCACTTCCCACTAAAGACAACACAGAGAATCCCATTGACTTCACATGGAAGCTGGACTAGCTCCTGGCTGTCTGTGGTATTTTTATAGAGAATATGCAGCATATTTTCCTTTGAGACACGTGCTTTTAATTTAGAAAAGTGATTCACAGCTGTGGTCCAAGGATCTCCTTTGGTGCATGACACCGCATAATCAGCCCTCTTACTCACATTCTCAAACGCAAGAGTAGGACTGTGGTGCTTTAGCCAAGTGTTTGATTCCTATTTGGGAATTACACAAAACAGAAAAGGGAGTGCATCTCTGCAACGGCAACACAACTGCTAAGACAGAGGACTGTTCTGCTATGTTGTGAACGGGACAGCTAGCTTTAAGTCATAGCCCATAACTCATAACTCTCTGAGCTAGCAGTGTTTGTGCATGTTTTCCAGAAGCCTGGTGTATGGCTTATCTTGCCATGCACAACTAGCCTGCTGGATCCTTCAGCATGCACTTTTCCCTTCGCAACCTGTTTAGTAGTCTTCCCTCTACTCTGTGCAACAATGAAGACACACATACATAACACATTACAGGAACAGGAGAAACACAATGAGTCTCATTCTTCACCATCCTACCCCGCTGGAGGCTAAAGGCAGGCTGCTTACACTTGACATTGAAACTGGAATGTTTGCCGTTTTAAGTGTGGCTGCCTCATACAGTGCTGTGTGACTCCAAAGCCTACTTTCACGAACAGCAGGAGGATTTCGCTAGCCTTGCACTAGTGTGACAAGACACCGGTTACTCTCTAGTATCCAGACAATGCCAACATGGCAAAGTATTCAGATAAAAAAAAAAAAAACCAGAAAGTTTCAGTAGTTTTCTAGATCATAGATCTCTAGGTTTTGTTGGTGGAAGAGAGATACAAAGAGGCATTATTAATCTGTGATCAAGCTTCTAAGATAACATGTTTGCCTTTGTGGAAGTTTTTACAACCCCCTGAGCAGACCAATTAGATACACATAGCCTGTAGATCATGTAGACTGCAAGGCCTGGGAGTTCACGTATGCGTTTTTGTCATAAGCACTCTTCCTAGTTGAAGTCCCATCTTGTGACATTACAAATCCTCTTGTGATCCATCACAAGGCAAGGAGATGAAGTCACTGACAATCAAAACAACTACTACAGAAAGAAGTTTTGAAAGGAATTCCCAGTTTTGATAATTCACCCAAAGGACTTCCAGCAACCTGACCCAAGGGAACCAGGGAAAACAATTTGAACCCTAGCCAGCATTCAAAACTTCCGATGTGCTTTAAATCCTTGGCTCCGACTCTACAGACCGAACTTGAACAACTGTCAACCTTGTCTAAAGACAGCTCTGTAATGCAACGTTGATAAAAAGCCCTGCAGTACTATATGCTTCCAAACACGTACACTAGCCTGTCTCTGACCTACTTACCTGAGACGCCTGTCAGCAGGGCTACTAAACAAGAAAAACTGCTTCAGAGCTGCTGCCAGATAATTTGGTGACTTGCAAGTGATAATTTCCCAGTCCATTTTCACAGCAGATTTTCATTCACTATGGAAATGGCTTTTTATTTTGTAACTATGAGGTTTTTACGGTAATATTGACACATTTTGGGAAATAGCATGACCACAATATTAACACAAGGTACCGATGGTTATGCACATGTATAAAAGTGGCTTTATGTAGGAAGCTGCAGATCCAATAGGATATGGGGAATTCAGCACCCAGGAAAAAAACAATGAGAGACTAGATGCTTATTTCAGAATCTAACTTGAAATCCTAGCAATCCAAGTCAAGTATACACATTCTTTACAAGAACTAGTGCTGTGTTAAAGCTGTGTGTGTAAGCACACACGTGTGTAAGCACTCACTAGATCATGGACTCCCAAAGTCTGTAGTTATAGCTCCTCAAAGACAGTTATGCCCTGGGCAAGTGTTAAGGTTGTGGTGGTAATACATTTGTACCACACAATATATGCCACAAGTAGAGGAATATGAAAGGAAAAATAGGGATTTTTTACTCTTTGACAGACATTTAATGAAATTCACCACTATATCATGTTTAAGCTTTGTGTAACAGGGTGAATAAAAATTCTTAAATTCCAATTAATCAAAAGGAAGATGTTGCCACTTTCAGACAAACTCCCAGGGCTCCTCAATGAACCCAAACATAAGCTGTGCCTCCACATACAAAAGGCGTTTTTTAAGACATTCTGAATTCAGAAAAGCATCTAAACCCAATGTTTATATCTAAAGAAAGTTACAGGCAATAAGGCCAGCTGCTTGGGGATTTCTACTAAAGCAACAAATATTGTACTTAAACAATTCCAGATACTGTAATTGAGAACTCTACCATACTTCACAAAAAAAATATGGATTCTTATCATGCTTTGCCCCACTCCATGACCTCTAATAAACTTTACATTTCCCAGCTCTAACTGATGCAATGGAGCTCTGCGCAGGCACTGCATTCTGCTCTGCGCTTTCAACTCAGGGCAAGGGTCAGTGTATTTCATCACAGAACTAAGCATTGCCTTGATAAGAGGACATGACTAGGGTACACTTAATCAAATATACTTTCCAAAACAAAGAAATCAGGCTCGTACATGTCTCTGTTTCTCCGGGCTTCCTCCTGCTCTTTGTGGTGTCGCCTCCTCTGCCTGGCAGACACATTAGAAGAGGCTGAAGATGTTCCCGATTCAGAGTCCTCTGAACTCTGGCCGCCTGAGCCATGAACATCAAAGAGATGCTGCTCCACGGCTGAGCGGATTGTCTTCTCTAAATACCTGTCAAGCCGAAAAATAAGGTCAATTGAGCTCAAAGACTTTGTGGAGCTCCCTCTCTGCAACAATAAATAAAGCAAGGGTATCCAAGGTTTATGTTTTATTATGATGGCAAGGCAGTATAAAATGTCTGAGGGCTGTGACATCTGCGAAGAGCTCAGCCAAGACCTTCTGATACCCTGATGTTAAGGTCCCTCAGAAGAGCTGAGCATTCCCAATCCCATTTATTTCTGGGATGTTTGAACCTTCAGTAAAACAGCTAATTTTACTCACTGCAACTACAGACACTGGTGCCTAACTTTCACCCTCCACTTTAATAGTCCTTGCCATGACAAAATTGCATTTGATACCCAGCCATGCTGACACTGGTCAAGTCTCTTGTGCAATCTGAGCTCAATAAGGCAATGGATCATCTGCAAGAAGGCGATTCACTGCTGTCTCACTGCAAACAGTACCTGACTACAAACTCCTCATATGCTTAACTTGGTGACCAAGCACAGATTTGGTTCTGACTTCATGCTGGTTTTGCACTGTTCTTGTGCCATGAATCCACCCACAGCCACCCCTGACTTACACTGGTGTGAGATCACCATCACACCGACTGGCAGTAAGAGGGCATCCAACACAAGCCACAGCAAGGGACCCTCTGCAGTTGCATCAGTTAAAGATGTGAGACTACTTGAACTTTCAACGCAACCAAATCTCCTTCATTTTGGTACCGACATTTTCTTGTAATACTTCCTTCCTTGCTTGCTTAATCAGAGGAAATTTTTATGGGCAAAATCTGAATTATTTTTTCTTGCAAAAAGATCATTTGGAAACACATTTTTGTACATCCCTGTTTCTTGCAATGCTTTAAGTAGTCTGCTGAAGAACGAGTTTTTCAAACATTCCTTTCCAAAGTCCATACATAGCTCCTAGTGCTTTTTCCATAATAAAAAAGATTATTTGCAGGATTTGCTTGTTAATTTTCAAATGAGTAGCTATGAGTATGGGAACCTGTACCTGGGCTGACTTCTCCAGAGAATTTACAAAAGTTGCTGCTAAGATGCTATAGTTGTAAGTCTGCTGAGACCGCAGTTCCTGAAAAAGTCAAAAGATCTTAGCAAGTGCAAAAACCCCCATGGTTTAACTTGGCAAGTATGTCTGTGTTTCACGTATTGACAGGAATCAGTTCTACAAACCCATCAGCCATTGGGAATTTCCAGCTCTGGCAAGGGAGCCAACTCGTTAGCTCTGCTGCTCCCAGTTATGGTAGTGGGGTCAAGGCCCATCCTCTGCTGGGATGCAACAGGGCACAAGCAAAAGCAAGAGGATGACACAGTGCAAATGATTTCTCTAAATATACAAGTTCTGCCTAACCGAAACACTGCAGGCACAGTGCAAGGAAAGAACCAAGGGCCTGGGAATTTTTCAGGAGGAAATGATTTATTATCATTGCAGAAGCTTTGGTTTGGGAAACACTGTCTTTTTTTTTGTTTGTGCAAGAAAAATCCTTAAAGAGAAATCAAAGAATAACCAGCTCCTTTAAAAAGCTCCAATATGCAAAAAAAGTAGCTACAAAATTGTAAAAGAGACACTTACTCTCCTGTAGCAGGAATGTTGCTACTGACTTGTGATACGTGGGCACTGTGTAAAAGAAAAAAAAGAGGAGAAAGTTAGATCTAATTATCACAGTAAGGTCTTAAAAACCTTTGTTCTTTGCAGCACTAAGATTTAAAGGTCTGAGCTGCCTCAACAATTGCATGCACATGCCACAAGCTTTTCCCTTAAGGAATTTTCTCTCCCACAGTGACGTGGAGCATTTTGACAATGCCAATATCCTCAAGAATTAATTTCCCTGTCACTTCCATCCAGCAGGCCAAAGTCTAATGGAAAGTATTTCAACTTCAGCATGTTGCATATTTTTTTTGCTTTCTTCTGAGCTTTCTGCTGCTGCAGGTTGTTTTAGCCTCATCACAAAAGTCCTTGCCTTTTGAGGCCCACTTGAAAATGTATACACTGTGAAAGGGGACTTAATATTTAAGAATCTTTAAATCTTAATGGAGGACAAAGGTAAAACACAGCCTTTGCACAGTTCTTCTCCTGCCACTCTCTGATATTCATGTTCTTTGCTTCACATTTTTAAAAATAAAATGTATGCTCTCTTCTCTCCCTTTTCCCTCAGTCTGTTTTCAGGCTCGGGAATAGCTGACACGATTGTAGGTGCCATTGCTTGCTGTTTAAAGCCCTTGCGAACAAGCCACCTCACACAGCTGTCGCTGCTTTTCTCCCTCTGCACAGGGCTAGACTCAACCTGACCAAGCTGAGTCCCATCCTGTCCCCTCTTCCCCCACGCTGACTCGGCTCTGCAGATAAGGTGACACTTTCTGCCTGTTCATCATTCCTGTGATCTTCTTTAAGTCAAATAAATTACAGGCCTGTGGGTTTCACTTGAGTATCAGCAGAGGAATTAGCCGTACAATTGGCTGACATATCCCAATAAAATGGCACCGTGTGGCCAGGGTACAAGACAGGCTGGATGCAAGATGTGCTTCCTGCCAAAACAGACATTTATCACCTTCAGTCTTTACCAGTTTCTCCCAAATGGTTTCAATGCAGAACCACCACCAACAGCCGACATCCGTTAACTAACCAAAGGTTTCTTCTCTGCTTCCCTCAAAGCATGAGAAGGACATGGACTTGTTGGAGCAGGCCCAGAGGAGGGCCACAAAGAAGATCAGAGGGCTGGAGCACCTCTCCTATGAAGACAGGCTGAGAGAGTTGGTGGTGTTCAGCCTGGAGAAGAGAAGGCCCCAGGGAGACCTTATAGTCTCTTCCAGTACCTAAAGGGGGTCTACAGGAAAGATGGGGAGGGACTCTTTATCAGGGAGTGGGGCGACAGGACAAGTGGTAACAGTTTTAAACTGAAAGAGAGGAGATGTAGATTAGATATTAGGAAGAAATTTTTCACTATGAGAGTGGTGAGACACTGGCACAGGTTGTCCAGTGAAGTTGTGGATGCCCCATCCCTGGAAGTGTTCAAGGCCAGGCTGGACGGGGCTTTGAGCAACCTGGTCTGGTGGCAGGTGTCCCTGCCCATGGTAGGAAGGGTGGAACTAGATAATCTTTAAGCTCCCTTCCAACCCAAACCATTCCATGATTTTGCATTTCCCCATACAACTGTAGTGCTAGCTAAGAAGCTGTGGCGCTCTCAGATGATAACCACTCTGTGGTTTTCCTGGGTTCGAGCGTCACTTGTGGTGGAAGGCAGGCAACAAGAGGACAAGAAAGGTAAACAAGGGGCCACTACAGCCAGTTTAACAAAACCAACAAACCAGCCTAACTCCTGTAGTGAAGTACAAGCCCCACAAACATCCAGCTGCAGATCAGACTCACAACACGCTTCAGCTTCCTCCAGCTGAGCTGGCGCGTTCACCTTGGTGCGGGCACAGCAGCGTGCTCTACCCACACACACGTCCCGTCCAGTCCCGGCTTCACTGGGTGCTCACCTCCAGCCCCCGCACAGGTCCCTGCAGTGCTGGCACAGCACAGAAGCTGTCACGGATCTGCCAGTATATCCCCCATTATCTGCACAGCACCTGAGCAGCTGTGCCATTCAGATGATTTAATGAACAGAAGACATACAAACAAGTATTTATTATTACAGACATGCAATCTACATATAGGAAAAAAAAAAATTTGCAAGATCCCTCTCTTCCCATACATAATATCTTGACTATTAACTACCGGATGGCTTTGCAATTTGAAGTGCACATTTCAAGCACCCTACTTGCTTTCCTGTTCACTTACATAAACTATTTGGCCTCTTTCCAGCCCCAAACTGCTTTTTAAGACCTGGCCTCCCATGGGAGATGGATGAGCAAGCAAGATGCTACTGTGGTAGGCTAAACCACATTATAAGATACAATTCGTGCGCTAGCTACCATTCCTACATGTGTGGGAACAAGTTAATATTGTATCAACTTGCTGTAATATTTACATGCAATCCATACTGAGCTGGGGTGTCTTTCATATCACACCTTTCTTCTCTGTTTTTAGGTCAGGAAAGTGGTCATGGAGAGGGAGAGAGGTCTCTCTGGATTCTAGTTTTTTTTTTTTAAAACATCCTTCGGATGCAGGTATATCTACCCATCAGACAAAAAGAAAATCTCAGGAAACAGTTCTTCCCTCTATTTCCAAGAGGATTAATACTGTGCAAAAATGCAAACTCCTGTTTCACATAAACCTAATGAAAGGCTAGATACTGTACGTGAGTAAGACTTCATGCTGTTAACTCCACCTGAGGTATTCAAGGCCAAAAGTCACTATCTGCAAACCACTCACATCATTACTGAAAACACACCAGCTTCTTTACACAAAAAGTAGTAAAAAGAAGAAACGAGATAAAGCTGGAAAAGTATCAAAGTAAAATGCCAAAAATTTTCATACACCCCTCCCCTTCCCAATACATTCAGTAGTTGTCTAATTCTCAGCTGACTGTGTGCTTTACTAACACCAATTCGGTTTTAAGTGCGTTAACCTTGCTAACTCATAATGTGTAACAGTTACTTTGTGGTACCTAGAAAAGCCCTACTCAGACTCAGACTACAGATTCTGTCGGAGAGCCAGTAATACGGTGATTTTCGAACTACTGATAAATAACAAGGAAATATGTATACATCTACGTGCCAGCTGAGTGAATCACTAGACAATTAAGCCCTGACATTCTGATTTTATTGTGTTTCCCTTCTAAATATGGCTTCCTTGTATACTGCATATAACTTTATTCTTAGCCATGTGATAGTTTAATGCTCTCTTACAGAATCATAGAATTGCCCAGGTTGGAAGGGACCTTACAGATCATCGAGTCCAACCGTCAACCTAATACTGATAAAAACCATCACTAAACTGTATCTCTAAGCACTATGTTTACCCGTCCGCTAAACGCCTCCAGGATGGCGCCTCAAGCATTCCCTGGGCAGCCCGTTCCAATGTTTGGCAACCCTTTCAGTGTAAAAATTTTTCTTTTTCCAGTCTAAAAATTTTCTAGTCTAAACCTCCCCTGGCACAGCTTGATGCCACTTCCTTTTGTCCTATTGCCCGTTACTTGGGAGAAGAGACCGACCCCCATCTCTCTACGATCTCCTTTCAGGTAGTCGTGGAGAGCGATTAGGTTAGCCCCTTCTCAGTAAGATGGAGATTTTAAATCATCGTTTTTTCCAGATACCCTAAATTTCTTTTAATTCCACAATCGGCAGCTTTCCTTGCTATTCCATTTTGAAGCTTAACTTAAATGCATTGCTAAATTGCTTCATTTACTCTGCACCAACCTTTTTTATGTTGAGGAAGTTCACATCCAAAACAAACGGTGGAAGGGAGAGAGTTACACAGTGGCGTCAGGATTTGAGGCTGCCCAGGGACAGAGTGGGAGGTGGTGGAGCGTGTTAGCAAACTCCATGAAAGGCACAGCCCTGTAAGGATTTCACAGCCCAGAAGAGCAGCCAGGCAGGCGGGGTGCATCCTGTGGGGTTTTCCAAACTTCTTGGGTGGCAAAAGTCGCTCTGCTGTTGGATTTATGCTTCATGGAGCAGGCGAGGCAAGCCGTGCCCAGAAATCATCCGGACAACAGGAACTCATGTTCTGCTTCGGTTAATTATTTTCTCCTCACGTCTGCTCCATTTCATCGATACATACAGTCAATTATCTCCACAGCTAGATTATCTTTATTAAATTATGCAGCTGCTGCAGAGCACGCTGAGAAATAGCGACTTTCGGTAGAAATTAAAGGTTCTCCTCAGGTGACAGAAAGCAGCAGGAGAGCTTCCCAGTGCTGGGGACTTTTACTTTCAGAGAGCCAGCCACAAAACCTGCATCAAGGCACACAGCTGTTTTAAGCACCATAAACTTTTGAACTGGCTTCTTATGACCCTGGTGCTTCTCCTTTTGGGAAGTCTAACCTCTAGCACTTCCCAGTGTTGTCTAACTTGTTTACCAAAGTCTTTTTCTCACTTTCAGAGGTGCCCCATCAGCCCTGGATAATGTCTTGCTTCACATATAAGGTAAACTCTTACTGCATGGCCTTTTCTCCCATTTCTTTCCAACCTAAAGTACGGGAAGGTGGCATTTTCCATCACCTTTAAGAACATTAAATCTCTCCTGCCCCCCCTAGCTAGTATTGTATGTCTAAAAAATATGCACTTGAGTGAGAATTATCTTATGCAATACCTGCACCCTGTTTGGTTTGCGTTGGGCATCTCGTGACAGCAGGCAAAGAACTGACTTGGATATCAAACCTCCTCTCCTGTTTTTTTTCATTCAAGGCACTATTGAGCAAAATGTATTAAAAGAGCAATGTAAAAATATCAACCAGAGAAAACTGACTTACTGTCATAGTATTTTCCCAGATTGAGTTTTCATTTATGAAGTCAATGAATTAATCCCTGACCACACTTAATGGCCTAAATCATAAGCTATACTTGCAGTCTGGAACTAAGGCCAGTCATTGCTGAGATTTATTTAAAACCAATCTGCTTTATTCAAGAAGCAAAGCTTTTCTTTTTTCCCCTCTTTTTTTTTTAGAAAAGCCAAGCACAACAGTAAGAAAGCCTCAATAGATGCAAAAACTTTTTACCATTTTATCATTCCAGTAAGGTAGAGGATGTTTAAATGGCTTTGACATTTCAGATGGGAAATTTCATAAGTCCTTCTGAATATATTATTCCAACCTGTGACCTAGGAAATTCCTTTTTCATAGGTGTATATATAGCCTAAACACTGTTCACTCTCCTCAACTGTTGCACACTGCAATATGCAATACTGCAGACTCACATGGGATCTATTTTAAGACAACTACTTCATTTGACACACACTTCCCAAAGAGAGGGATTGTGTCTGCAAATAAAATGGGAAAATAATGAGTTTAGAAATAAAGAGATGTGCTCTTAGTTACTGGGATGTCCCATCACACAGAGGACACACTGTCAATGTTTTCTCAGCTCCATCACGCTTTCACAAGCTCAGATCCAATTATCCTTCCTTTAAACGTGGCACATTATATTTGATGCTACCTTCTTCCTATGCAGAAAACTAACCCCACTAAAAGCAACTGTCTTGTTTTCTTCAGGATTCCTGCTGTTTTTCACTTGCGCTGGGATCACCCTGTACGATGGGTACACACTGACACCTACTGCTTGGAGCAGAGACAACCCTGAAAGGGATTCATACACGCCACCCAATTTAGCTGGGTGAATTTGGATGGCTATGTCTGTGCAGGTTCCTCTACAGAGAAGGGAAATGCTCCTCAGACCCGCACAGTAGCCAGACACTGCGAGCAGGGGCACCCAGCAGCTTGGTGTCTATTTTCTTTCAGTGCTGATGTGATGCAGGACATTAATGTGCATCATGCAACGTAATCATGACTTGTAAAAGGGCCCAGCACTCCTGTGGGCCCCAGGAGCTCTTACGGCATGTCCCACACTGAGGAAGAAGTGTTCAGTGGGAAGGTGGCCAGGCAGATTTCTGAGCAGGCGCGAAACCTACAGCAAGATTTTTTTCAGTTTCTTCAGAAAATTGACCCGAGAACAAATAGAGTAAAATATCTTACCCAATATACTATAGGCTAAGAATATTTGGCTTGCATTATATAAGAATTGTCTCAGATCACAACTGTTGAAAGGAGAAAGTCGGCTGTACTGAATACTGCCAACAAGATATTAGTACTTCAGGAGAAGAGAAGTACCACACCAGGTGAAACTGTCCAATGCCTTGCCCTGTACTCATGGGTATCTAATGCAATTTTTGGGATTGCTTGTGATGTCAGCTCTAATCCCAATTTCAGTTTAATGCTCTGCATGTTAACAAGAAGCTCCACACTACAAAGCTTTTGCTTTTTTTTCCCTGTAATATCGCTCTGGTTTATCTCAGGATGTAATCATCAGGAAACTCCTCTGAAACCATTTACGTGACTAACGTCAAACCTAAAGCACATACGCCAGCACGAAGCACGTCTGCAGATTCCTTGTCTTCTAAAAACCCATTGCACACGTTGAGGAGAAGTGTGCTTACAGGGAATTGCTGTTGCCAGATGCTGCTTCATTACCTGAAACTGCACACTGTTTCTCAGTACTGATTACTCAGTACAGTTGGCATGCATAGTCTCATTACAGAATTATACAAGGAGCAGCGCTACAAATTTTTTAACAAATCTCAAGTCCCTTTACCACAAGGTTTCGTTACAAGAAGTTTTGGAACATAAATGCCCTTCAGGCACAACTCCCTAGAACAATCAATCACCCAGCAAGGTTTTCCTCTTAACAGTGCAGAAATCTCCTTGGCTGGTATTGAGCCCAGCTGAGTCAACAAATTGTCTTACCAAGGAATACAGAGAGGGAGAGGATAACCCTGGTCAGCAGCAGGTGAATGGATTCAAACCCCAGATCTCACAAACTGGTCAAGCACGCCTCATCCTTGCAATCCCCAACAAAAGAGGGCTCCAGCTACCATTAATTTTCTGCCCAAATTTATTCATAGCCTGTTTGTATACATTTTCTCTTGCATCAGGTATTGTTACTTAACATAAACAATCTCTCCCCTCTGTCTAAAACCCAGAGGGAATGTGTTCTCTGGTTCATTTCTTACAGTAAATAAGCCTTCCCTACTCTTTCCTTCATCTTGTAACAGGATCTGCCCACTTCTTTAATCACCTTCACAAATCTAACACCATTTGAATGAGTTACTGAAACTGTATGAGGCCTCATCTGATTCTTGTACAAAGGCATCCATACTTCCTCTAAGTATACTGAAAATACTTCACTTTATGTATCCATTGTCATGTAATTACTTCAACTTGAATATTTTCATCCCATGCCTCCCTTCCATCCCTCCAGGAACAAGTATTACCACGTCCTTTTCTTCCCTGGCATTTCCATATGTGAGAAACTCCCCTTTCACATCATGAATTTTCATTATTAGTCCTGAGATGTATCACTTTATTACCTATGTTATTATTTTTCATCCTGTATTTTATATTTCATGCTTATCTTTATATAGATCTGTATCTATCTCAGTCATCCTATATCATATCTCATTGTCACATATTTTCTCCCAGAGGACACCCCCATCCCATTCACCCCTCCTAAATTTCTGCTTAAGTCAAATTTATAAGCATGATTCTATTTTATTATGCCAGCGCCTATGAAAGAAAAAAAGTCCATGACACTTAAGGAGTTTCACTAGCAATCTCCTTCCTCTCCTACCAGCAATACCTCTAGGTCTCACCCCCTCCCTACCCATCTTTAAGCTCTAGTACTAATGCTCATTTTCTCCATACAGATGGCACAACTAAAGCATTTTGCTGACATCAGACAGATTAGGTATACTCCTTTCCTTCCTCTCTCTGGAAAGTCTTATAAAAAATAATTTGGTTGTACCAGTATCACCTCTCTTGACAAACCTATTTCACATTTTGCCTCATTTACCACTTGTTCTCATACCGTTAATGACTGCTTATTCCCTTACAGATCACCAGTGGTGATTAATTCTATACTTGGTCATGACTTGCCCAATGTCTAAAGAAAAAAAACCCAAACAAATCCACATCCCTAAATCAGTCCCATTTTAGGAAATAGCATATTGGTGGCATTCTGACAGTTCTGACTTGAAGTTAAGACCTTGAGCATTTGCCTCATTGTTAAAAATAACATCCAGGGAAAGATCTTCATTGCTAGCTGGCATGGTACAGCACTGAAGAATCAAGTCTCTGGTTTGATCCAACCAAAAATGGTTTATGAAGGGACACAATGGCTCCTTCAGTCTGGCAAAAGCCAAATATTATGCAGTGTTTGGAAGCTAAAGAGCTCTTGTTCCCATTTAATTAACTTGTTGCATAATTATCTGTATGGAACTGCTGTATAAACACAGCAGCAACTGCTTTGTACATACACATTCATGATTCACTTGAAGGACTACTTGAACAGTATTTCAGACTATGTAAGTGTGGCTAGTAGCAACACAAATAGACTTGACCATCAAAGCAATACAAATAGACTTGACCCTTCCTTTTGCATGGTATGAAAACGCAATTCCTACGTATGTCACGCACAGCTCTGGGGCAACTATTAGAATATTCAAAGTTACACAGAAAAAACTGGCCACCCACTCAAGTTCTCAGTTGTTGAAGCACCACGAATTGCCCAGCCAGCACCGGCTCTCCTGCCAAATTAACTGCACTTGGCAACTGACCTCAGGAGCACACATTTTTGATGTGTGATAAATAGCAGCAAGACTTACAAGCTGTTAGCTTTACTTACAAGTAATTGTGTCTCAGCAATGTTACAAAAGACGAAAGCTTGGCATGAAGCCTTAGGTTGCAAGGTGTGCTGCTCTCTCTCTGCTCCTACAAGCCATTTCTTCACTTTCCAACTATGTGTTTATTCCTGACTGTTGCCTTCCTATTTGCAAGACATGTTCCCATGGAAAGCCATCCCTTCATTCTAATGGACACACTCATTCTTTGTTCCGCATTAAAATATGCCCATGTCTCTAAGATGTCCAAACCTGCTTCCTCTCTCTCAAAAATGTCCTGCTTTGACACTAGTTTCCTCAGGTCTGTTCCTTGCTCCCCATCTCCTCAGCAATCTGGACAAGGTCAGCTGAAGAGAATCTCCTTCATGGATCATTTTTCCCATGATCGAGGAAAGGGCTTGGAAGGACAGTTTTAAGCAGTAAGACAAATGGTAATGTAATGAAAACCTACAATCATTTGAAGGTCACATTTAGCCAGAAAGAAAAAGAAAGAGGGGGACTATTTTCAACAGAAAGACGGGATGAGGATTTAAACTGGGAGAACTTGTGACAGAGGAATGTATGCAGCTACAAAATGATCTCCCAAAGGAAAAGGTAGAACCTCCTCAGATAGTTTGGAGCTTCTGAAGCACAGATGAGGCAACATCTGCACAAATACACCGCAGATGTATTTGTTGAATATGGTGAATCAACAGGAAGACAGACCAGATCATGCAACCAGGCTAGACCATGAACAGTTCACTGACCCACATTTCTGCACAGTTTTAATGCAAGTTTCCATATTAAGAGTATGCATGAAATGCACAGCTTCTGTAGTTTATCAGAAAAATTCTCTAAGAAAAAAACCCAAGCTACAAAGATAAATAGGAATACATGCAAGAGAATTAACAAATTGAAGAGATCAGTGTAAGAACTCCAAATATCACTGCTCTCACAAAAAGCACCACAGGGATTTCTTTTTATTTGTTTAAACTCTGCAGAGATCAAAGAACCCAATTATACTATCTGGCCCTTCCTCCTCTGCAGCCCTTCACTGTTAATTGCCCTGGCTCCTGTTCTTCCACTAAGTACTAATGAAAGCACTGGAACTGAGCCTGCTACTGAAGCAAGCAGACCAAACTTTCACTGATGTCAACAGAATCAGGCCACTTTTACAAGCAGTGACTTTGCCCTCCGGTTGGCAAAACAAGAAACGCAGTTTGTCCAAATGCGGTGTGAGGGCAATTCCCTGCAGGCAGGCGGGTTGGGGTCCCAGGTACTCTCCTGCTTTTCTGGGCTGCAGCAGAGGAGCAGCTGCTGCATGGGCTGCTGACTCACCATCTGGTTCCTGGTTTCTTTCTGAGCAGCACACGCTGCCAGTTCCTCAAAGCTTGTGGCAGAAATCTCTCCTGTGCCCACAGATCATAAACTACTCATGATGGGCATCTAAGCTACATAATGAATTGAAGAAAAGAAGAAACGAATGTCCATCTTATAATTAAGAATTTACAAGACTGACATTAAACCCTGAGCCTCGTCTCTAAATACAAAAAAATTTCAACAGTTTGTATCTCTGAAGACTCATTCATCCCCCTAGCTGAGCAATTATTACAAACTTAACATTAATCTTCAGTTTGATTGGAGTCTGTTCAACATTTCTGGCATCACTTCCCACACTTAATTCCAATAACAAATCTATGCCACACAGAAAAATAATAAATTAAAACAATTGAGTAAATACCTCACATAGAAGGGTGACATAGGCCGCTCATCTTCTTGGGAGCTAAAAACAAAACATAATTTTTAAAGTTAGTATGCAGTTCTGTCTTGTATTTGCAGTTCATTTACAGCAAGATACTCTTCAGAAGTAGAGATAACAAAAGTGAAACAGTACACCTGTTACAGAGGTTCTGTCCTCTGGTTGTACTCATGGAAGAGAGCTCTATCTTACATTCCTTAAATCCTGAGAATCCAACTCATTTCTCAGTGTCCACAAATGTGGTGTAACAGATCTCCTGCTAGACAGCCAGGAGTCACTCCGGCTCTGCAGCAGTGCAGGGACTATTCCCATAGCAACAATAAAGTACTTTGCCAGCAAAACCACCAGAGCTTTTTGCTGTCTGCTGTTCCAGAATTAAACCTGCCTATTAAAGCAAAAGTTGATAAAAAACCCAAATGATATCTTGAGAGACCAAAGGAAATAGCCATGGGTATATGCATGAGGCTAGGAATTCCCCAGTTTTACTGCTCCTGTGGAAAGCCAATTAGACTATGCTGAAACCTCCCTAGGCTTAAGATCAGGGGCTGCCATCGGCTGGTGTGGTGCTCCCCGGGCAAAATGGTGTTTCAGTGGTCAACTGACCTGGTGTGTGGCTGACTATTTCCCTGGTCCAGCTCATCATGCCTGTGCTGGCACAAGGGTAAGAACAAGCTGACGGGGCTCTGAAGCTTAAAGGTGTGGTGGACTGACGGTTTAAGTCAAGTTAAGACCGTGCTGTTGTAAGAAGAGTTCAAACGAATTTCACCTAGTCATTCCAACCAGATAAATGGTCAGTCTTGCAGGGCATTTAAGCCTTGTAACTTTCCAGAGCAGGACACACATCCTCCTCCAAGCACTCAGTAAATGCCACTGAGGTTGATTTGTCCCCAAGGCGTTTTTAATTGGGTCAGCAAGTTCATCAGAAAAGATGGGAAGCTGCATAAATCACTTCAAACAAAAGGAGAAAGGATAATATCCCACAGGTGCTGGAAATCAAGCACTTCCCTGCTGCTTTCCCACTGTTCCAGCAGCTTGGGACTGTGCCAGCACTCAGCCATTTGCCACAGGTACTCAGCAACAGGTCCTGGGGCACTGCCAGGTTGTGAAGGCGTTCATCGCTTTTGGGCTTGTTCAGATGAGAGAATATGGGAGAATGCTCTGGGTAAGGTGAGCTCAGCTTCAAATGCAAGGCACTCGGGGGCTTTGATCGCCCCGACACCCCAACCAACTTTCAACAGGGATCTGAAGTAGATGAAGCCTGAACAATTTTTGAAACCCCAGCCTGAGTCCAATTATCTATTGAATTTTGAAGGATTTTATTTATTCGTTTATAAAAGTCTCTCTAAGCACAGAATAAAGGGGAAAGGAACACCTCCGTGGATTTTGCAGCTAGGAGATCAAACACTCACAGGTACCTTTTACAGCTCCCACCGGAGACAGCAGGAAGCTCCCTCAGCAAGAGGTGCTGGAACTGGCCTGCAGCCAGGTAAGCTCACACTGAATATAGCCAGATTTCACGGTGGCCCATTTCGATCTGTCATAACAGATCTACAAATCTGAATGCCAAATTCAGCTGGGGGGCAGGAGCATGAGGGAGAGAGGCAGGATGCAAGGGAGTCAGAAAGGCCAGAAAGTGGACAGACAGCTGAGCAAGCCAGAAAAAAAATCACAGGGGTTTAATTCTGCATCATTTCGACCCCCCCACTACAGTATGCAGAGATTCATAAAGAGGCAACTACAGACATCTACAGAAAAGACCTCCCAGCACATCATGTGGGAAGCCCGAAATACTGATTGAAGGACAACACAAAATACCACGGACCAGAAGAGAAGCTGCTTCTGAAATCAGCACTGTCTGCCAAAACTCGCATCGCCTCTGTAACGCAACACTGACTGGGCAGCTTTCAGCAGCTCCCCAATAAGACTGGGAGCCCAGCTGCTACTGGAAGCTTTGCTGCCACTTCCACAAGCCTGTCTTCAGCTGCTCGAGCAAGCTGCCGTCGGCCACAGCTGCGGGAGCACTGACCGCTGCTGCTGGCCTCCCCCCAGCCCTAGTCAGTGCAGGGAGCTGTGCGAAGCAGGCTGAACATCACCCTAAGGGTCTTTGCAAGAAACTGCTATGGCTTTGAGACAGCGTAGAAAAAGCTGGAGGGAAACATGGAAGTGCCCATCATTGCCCTTCCCGGAAGACGACCCGCAACAAAGGCACAGGTAAGAACCTCTGCTAGATGCAGGCTCCCTCCCCTGATGCCATGCAGTCTCAGCTTGCATGCATGTTCTCACTTTATTTAGAACTTTATTTAGAACCCTTAGAATATTAGAACTTTATTTAGAACTTACTAGTAGCGTAAAGAAGCTAGTTTAAACTCACAAAGCTGCTGGTAAAGTTTTTTGCTATGTTCAGTTCATTACGTTAATGGCTGTATTTGTAATCTCAAGGCAAACAAGTCCCAGTGGCGCATGCAAAACATGAAAAATGTTTTCTCACATAGAGAAAGTTCACAGCACCACAAGATTTCCGTGCCTCAATGCAACTTCAAATGACAACACCAAATGCTGGTTTGTGTACGACTGGCAGTTGTCAAAGCCACACCAAACATGCTTTCTTTTCCATCATGAAAACCTTTTCTCATCTCAGAGTTTGTAATTAACTTCCAAGTCATCAAAGCACAATGATACTGAAAAAGCCCAAATAACTTTCTTAAATTTATATTCCCACTAGTTGATTTGACAGATCAGATGGAAAGGTAGTATTCAACAGGGACTCTGAAACCTCTTGCATTTCCTTCCTTTTCTTCCACAGCAAGTATAACCGCTGCCCCAGAAGTTCAAGCAAGTTTTATATCTGTACAAAAAAGATATTATCCACTTATACAAAATAACTCACGAGAAACACATATTTTAAGAACGTTATCTGGGAACGGGGCAGAAAGAAGCTCTAGAGAAATCAGAAACAAAATACCAGTTTCATTTAGATCACCATATTCCAAAATTTCACATGGTCAATAATAATTGTAGCTGTGCATAACCTCTCTTATCCAACACTGCTTTGTAGTTTTACACGCACAGCACTGATGAGTAGCTGCAACTGGGATGAAGAGCTCCAAGCTAACTAGTATGAAATCTGGACTTTTAAGAAAACCATAAAAATCTTTTAACTTTAAAAAGATCTCCTGCACATGAATAAAGCACATTATCCATTTCCCCCTAATCATTAAAAACAACGTATCCCAAATGTCTTTTCCTAACTTCATGCACCTTATACAGCTCATGTCTTCCAGCTTGCACAGATGAGTTGACTAAGTTATGAAGAGATTTAAACCAGCTATTCCACATAATTCACAATCCCTCAAATTACATGTGAGACCACCAAGCCCTACTGCAATCACTTTGCGCGTAAGGATTCTGTTTTGATTAAAATTTTTATGAAATAATGAATTATTCATGTCTAAGGTAATAAACTGATGTGCTAGTATTATACACACAAGCACAGATTAGTTTAACGAAAGAAATGAAAATTGCATGTGAGAGGTTTTAAACCTGTGTATACCTAATCACATAGTTTCGAATATAAAAGAGACAGGAAAGCAAGAAAAATGTTCAAGATATGAATCATAAATGATCATCAGTTGATATTACACAACAGGCTAGAAATTGGTTTAAAACCTTCCACACAGGATTCTTTGTCACCATCACTCACACTGTGCTGACTAAAAAACAACTGCTTACTTGTTTTTAAAACACCTTGTACTGAAGGGTTTATTAGCATTGCTGGGAAGTCCTTTCTATCATGTATCCTTCCGAACGAAAATGCTAGAAGTCACTAAGATATGTTTAACATTTAACTGTACTGTACTCGGGCTGTTTAATTCCTCCTTGGTTAAAGGTGTGTATGACCCTTGCAGAAGGAAAGGAAAGTCTAATACCTGGCACAGTGACCTGCCAAACCAAGTCAGCCGTCCATAGTATGGAGGGGACAAGACATTTGGATGTACATCTCTTATACAGTCTAAATTTCTACATTGTCCAGCAAAGAATTTATCCATTAGGCAAGCAAATTTCGTAATAAATTAGAGGTTTTTCCATTGGTTTTTTTTTTTTTTAATCCTCACGCTTTTGTCCAGCTTTATACATGCTTTGTGGCCAGAAAGCACTGAAACAATGAAATAACTTAAAAGATAATAATAAAATTGGTTATTTATTCAACTATCACTTATTACCTGGCCAAGCAGGTGAGTGTAAAATACAGCAGTCTTTCTTTTCAAACACATACACAGTTCCTCTAAGAGAAGCGATTAAACAGAAACAAATTGTTCTTTCATGCAATACTTGGGAGAGCAATTTCTCACACTCCTGAAGAACACCTAAGTATCTGATCACTTCCTTCTTGCTAAAAACCAAAATAAGTATCAGCCAAATGGAAAAAACTTGTTCACTTTATTTTACGGCTAAAGAAGCAATATTATTATGTTTGTGACCTCCACTGAGCTAATAAAAAAGTTTGCCAGACTGGAAGGAACGCCAGTGTTGCCCACCAGTTAGTTTAGCACATATTAGGATTTTCAGGAACATGTATTTTACAGCATTTACGCAACGCAACCTTTCTGTCTCTAAAGAAGGAAATAGCAAAGCTTGGGTGAAGTCTAACTGTTAAACGATAAATCTCCATTACAGAACCACAGTTACATTTTTTTGCCTCCCCCTTTTGCAACAGGAATGTTACAGACAACTGTTCACCCATCACGTTCTCAAATACACATGGATGGTTTTCCTTTTTTTTGTGTGTTTTTATTTTATGTCTCATCTTGCCTTTCAGAAAGAATAAGGGAGCTGCTGAGCCAGTTCCAAAGATGAAGCTGTAAAACATCCATTTAGATGGAGAATTCCCAAATTATTTACATGCATATGGGATCCCATATGGTATATGGGCACCCCAGGTCAGAGGGTGCCTCAGGGACCTTCCCCCTTGTTTTATTTGCACTTAATGATCAGCAGTCCTTCCATCCCGGCTTGCTGGCACTAGAACCTCCATTGTAGAGCTACCGCTGCTTTCCTATTCCACATCTCTTTTCAAAAGTTAAATGGGACATTTAGTCAATTAAATAAAATAATAAAAAAAAAAGTTGGGTTGTTTGTTTTTTTTTTAACAACTATGAAAATGTACTTTGACTCAAATGTCAACATTTTACACCAGAGATGAAGGGTCTAGACACTGTCAGGGTCATGCTGCTCAGCCAAGGTCATGTTTTCCTAATGCCTTACCATAGGCTCTATTTGTTCTGACCTTAAAAGTTAGATAAAGAAATGGCTTGCTTTCTACTCCACCACAGATATTCTGGACTTCAAAAGAAATTAATTATTTTTCAGTGAGAATACTTTTTCCAGGCAATGAGATTGCTGCTTCTAATTTTAATGCAGTCAAACTAAAAGGCATTGAAAATTCAGTGGCGTCAAATTACTAACGATACCAAAAGTTAATGCAGCTTTTGGGGAGAGGAGAAGGAAAACTAAGCTTGGCTGACTTGACTTCAAAGTTACCTTCCTCTTGCTTTCTTCTCACCATGTGCCAGTGTAGAATCCACTGTGCCACCTTGGACTAGCAGACGTGCCATTTTTCCTATTGCAGGGAATTTTAACAATATTGGTTATTTATTCTGACATTCAACATTAACAACACTAAAAACAGCTTGAAGGAAGCCTCAATTTTGAGGCCACAGTAGTGCTTTTTGCTGAATGTCTTGCCTTACAAATTTTTAAGCACTTCTTTCCCCCCACCCCAAATAATTTCCCCATAAAAGTTATTTCAAGCTTGTGACAAATGCAAGATTGAAACTGCTCACGAAAATTTATTGCGTACTTATTTTCTCAGTAGAGTGATTTAATCATAGTTTGTGTTTCACAGCAGTGGGTAAAAGGTAATGTTTTTGCAAATGAGACATAGCAGGCAATATAAGCTGCTTCCTCCAATAAAGCAAGAATACTGAGGTATGTTATGCAAAAGAAGAAAGAATAATACCATCCTTGATGCAAGAGTAACCATAAATTTAATCTAACATGATAAGACCATGGTGATACAATGGTCATCATTAAAAGTCAGCACTTAGCATCAATTGTTGAGCAATACCGCCCTTGCTCTATACCCTTAATCAGAGGGGCAAGGAGGAGGAATGCACTATATAGTAACTGTCTAAAAAACAAATGTTGAACAGCTATTTCTCTGCCAGAGTTAATTCCATGCAAACATTTGCAATTTCCCTGAAGAGTAACTTTTATAGTCCAAACCATAACATGTCATTTCAGGTATTTATCCCCAGTCTTCACAATGGTTACACTTACATCTAACTATGCTTACTGTTGAAACCAAGTTAAGCTCATGTTTAAGTACCTCTGCAAGCTACTCACCAAATGAGCCACATGTCAAAATACCAGGTGGACAACCTGATTTCTTTATTCTGAACTCACATATTCTGCAAAATATCTCCAATATCTTGGGCGGGGGTGGATTGGTATTGGTTTAAATATTGATCTCCAAGGGATCCTACTGCCTTCCCCAAAGCTGTGCCTTCAGCAGTGTTTTTTGTAAAGGTCTCTCAACTAAGTCATGTCTTCAGCCTGCGAGATCACAGTGTGCAGCAAAGTAACTGTGGAGCCATAGAAACGGACCTCTTTGGGGGAGAGTTCCCTATTAGCCTTCCAAAAGCATGGGCTTCTGGGTCCTGTTTTATCTGTCATTCAAAATGACAATATTACTATACCACAGAGACAAGCTGTGGTGAATATGAAGGATCACTATGTCACACACCTGAGGAGCCCTTACTATTTTTTGTTCTGTTTTCCACAGCCAAGATTAAGGCACAAACCTTTTAATTCTAGGAAACACTAACATACAGCACAGCCATACACACTGGGATCTACTGCATTATTCACAGGCATAACTGCACAGGATGTGTGCGAGGGGGCACGGAGATTGAGGCATGTTGCCTGAATGGTAAAAAAAAATAATACACTGAAGCCTTTTGCACACCTCGTCCCACTTCAAAGCCACATCAGGGAAGCATAGGCTATTCCATGGCAAGCTGAAATGAGCAGAACTTCTTGCTGATTAAATGCCACTGTGAGCGAGAGGCTGACTTTCCATTTATATTAACCTATCTGAATCTACTGGAACCCTTGACAGCGTAATTTTGTATAATTATTTTCTACTCACTATCCTCCTGGATTGCAAATATGTTTATCTTTTATAAAATGACGTCAATGTTAAACAGCTTGCTTTTGTTGTTTTACTTCTTAAACTAGTTGGGGCTTATTATGAAAGACAGGGCAGTGTCTTTCCTTTTGCTTGCGGTTTGGCAGTAGTCCTCACTAGGATAAAACTAGAAAATGAGTCGGAAAGAGGCGGAATGAATGTACCAGCCAAAGTCTCACCTCTTCTCAGAATTTAACAGTGTGAAGTTGTGTAACGCACACATACCTGTTGCATTATAATGGCGAAGAACTGTTACTAGGTAACCAGCAATTTCGATTTCAGGATTGTTTGTTAAAAGCTTGCACGCTTCAAATAAAGTTATCTAAGGGCCCAGTTTTTACGTAAATATTCATATTTTCTTGCTTCATCAGATGGACACCCCGGGTCAAACACCACAGAAAATTTCCACATGAATTTCCTATGTTAGTCAGAGCCCCCCCCCCCCGCCACCTGCCCCCAAAGGCACCCAGGAAAAGCTTCCCCAGGCTCCTATACTCGTCACATCACAGCTGTGACAAGACAGGGTACCCAGCTGTGGGTCAAATGTGAGTCTGGAAGGCCAAAAATTCATGCAGCATTTTGTAATACACTATGAATATGACTTGAGGAAGATGAGAACCACAGGTCCGAATTTCTCTTCATTCTTTCACCAGAAAAAAAAACAAACCAAACCAAAACAAAACCAAAAAAAACAAAAAAAACCCCCAAAGCAAAACAAACAAAATCAGATACAGGTTCTCTCCACCCTCAGATAACATACCTGACTTCACATACATATTCCAGAACATACTTCACTAGGGCTTGTCAAGCACTCCCACTACCTTGGATAGAAAGTGATAACAAAGTCCAAAGGATCAGACTTATTTACGATACAACTTTACACACACAAATGCTCACTAACCTGTTAAAGAGAACACAGTAGCCATTCCAAAAAAAGAAGAAAAGGCGGTGGAACACAAATGGTGTGCGCAGGCTAAAATATTCAGTACTTGTGAAAGACCCCAAGCAAACAAACCAGTAAGGAATATCAAACAACCCCGATGATGACTGCAAGCGAGACAGCCCATGCAGACAACTGCTGCTGTACAGGTTAGAAACAGATCAGTCACACTCTCTACTTCTATTAGATGCACTTTCTAAAAATATTTGTGACAGCTTCACTCTTCCCCTGCCTGGATTTGCTTCAGCAAAGTGCAAAGCCAGAGAGAGGCCACTGATCACAAACAAGGCCCGAATGTGTACCTGCCTTTCTTATCTCCTATGAAACTGGCAGATGCGATTGGCAAAGGCAGCCGCCACAGGTTTCAGCTTTGCACAGCTTTTGTTAAGTCTGCAATAGACTGAGCTAGAATAAATGAATTAAGACAGACATTAACAGCATTAGTAATGCTCTAACTAGCAATCTAGGTTATTAAAGTAAGCTAATGCTATTCAGAAAACATGTTAGCCTATTAGCAATAAAAGAGACAATTACTGGTGGATATGCTGTTGGAAAATCAGTAATGCAACCCGTGTGACATTCACGGGTGCCTTTTACGGTGCTTGGGCAATATAGTACCTATTGCAGTGGAGGGTTCAACACATTTGGCCTTCCACTTCTTCCCATGCAATGAAACACAACCCTGATGTCCCCATTGTCACCCCCTCACAGCAGGCCACCATATCCCATCATGTGCCATTCTGCAGACATCTATATATAGAATGACACTGTATAGTACATATGGCTCTATGCAAGCACGTTACACGATTTTTAGGAAGCCATACTCACAGCTTACAGATACCTCGGTAGATACAATACTTTGCCACTCTAGTGACAAACACTATTTAAGTGTCACAGCTTCTTAAACAGAGCCTTTCTCCCTCTCCCAAGTTTTACACAGTAGCCACACAGAGATGCATTCCGATCACTTCTGCACAGGAGGGTTCCTGTGGCAGGCGCAGCATGGCCGGCTTGTGGCCCAAAGAGGGCACAGAGTGGGGCACCTGCAGGAGACGGGCAGGAGGGAGTTTATCTGCCCATGAAGGGAATCAAGCCCGATCACTGCTGGCAGCTCGTTCACTTTCTTGAGAGAGGAATACAGATACTCACAGTTTGGGAAGTGCCCCGAGCTGCAGCGCCTGGCGTTTGCCACTAGTCCCTGTTGCTTTAGACCCAGCAACAGGAATCGTGCACTGAGAGGTGTCCATGCACTCAGTTGGAACAGCAGCATCAGCCTGTCCACCTCATGGGAACCACAAGCGTGTTGCTACCCACGCTGGTACTAACCATTATCAGGCATCACCTTCCCTGAAGATGAAACATACGTCCAAAGCCAGGAAGACTCCTTTCCATGGCAAAACTCTGCACTAAGAAGGGAGGAGACAACATTCCAAGGGAAACAATACAAAAATAAAGGTGCAACCTGGAGAACGTGACTGTTAAGGGATCTGGGAGTCTGTGCTTGTTTGCCCCTAGGCCCACAGAAAATTAGGTGCTAAAAGTATAGTATACACATCCTAACAACAGATCCAGGAGATGGGAAAAAAGCCAGAATTTTGTGAATCTTTTTTTTTTCTAGCTGCAAAGCTCAAACAATTCTGTATCATGCTGAAGGTTTAACGGGAGTTTGAAGAAAATCTTCAATTTTGAAGTGCAGAGCGCATTTCTAACTGATCGAGAGTTAATCCTTGCAACAACAAAAACCAAAGAGTCTAATCAGAGCTACCCTGTGAAACCTATCTTCCCCTGGGGTGAAGAGTCAAGAGCACAATAACAACCACTTGGTCTGACTGCCGCTATGACAGTCACAGATCCTTGGGAACACAAAAAGGTTAAAAATATTATGTGAGACTTGTTCTTCAAATAGGAACGATGCACTATGACGACTTCTTTAAGACATTCAAACCACATTTCTGTTTCTCTGCAGTCATCAACATGGAACCCTGTGACTGCATTACTGCAAAAGAGACTTCCTCCACATCTATCTGCAGAGGACCCTGTGCTTTATCAAGACAATAATGGTTTGGGCAGCAATTTCAGTTACTATTTTATCATGTCCAAGTAAGCAGCAACTCTGCAGCTTCTGCTGAAACAGCACCACCACAGTGCTGAACTGGCACACTAAACTACTTATTTACCGCTTTGTAGATTACATAAAGATTGATATTCAGCCTATTCAAATAAGGCTAAGGAGGTACGGAGCGCGGTATTTTGAGAACTGAAAGAACAATCAAAAAGGAAAAAAATGAATGACTTAGTAAAAGGCTTGTGCACAGCTGTCCCCCGCCCCAGTGGGTCTGTGCACTGCCATTTCAGAAGCCTGACTGCAGCTATCCCTGCCTTCCCCTGGCAGGAGCACATGCCAGCACAGGTACGCGCTCACAGCTGGTGCTGAAGGGAGGTGTGTCTCGACATCCTGGAAACGAAACACCTCTTTTCCTCCGAAAACTAAACCTCTCGCCCATGCTGCTGCACAGGCAGAGCACGCTGGGTGTGCAAGCAGCCAGCCATCGGTGGGTGTGCACAGGGGCAAGGCCGGCGGGGCTCGGCTGGGCTCCCGCACCGCATCACAGCCCCCGCCCCAGGGAGCCCTCAGACCCCCACCGCCCGCCGGGAGGGGACGGCCCCGGGGCACCTCAGTCCCCACAAACCTCTGAGCTGCTCCCACCCTGCGGCGGGCTCCCCCAGGGCGAGGGCTGCGTGGATTTCAGGGAGCTACATCGATGCCCTCACCCCCACCCAAGTCCTCCGCACAAGGAAGCCAGAGATCTTCCCCACCCCCGGAGCCCCGTTAACACGCCGCCCGGTTACACTGCCCGGGCAGCCGGCCCGGCCCGGCGCTGCCCTTCCCGCCGGGGCCGGAGTCCCGGTTCCCCCCATGCCGAGCATCCCGGCACAAGCCCCGCAACCGCCTTTTGGGCCGGGGGCTGCCCCGGCCGCACACGTACCTCTGCAGGGGCATGACTTCGCAAGCCATGCTGGCCATGGGGCCGCCGCCCGCTCGCCCAACCAGCCTCCCGCCCGACTCGCCTCCGCCGCAGCCCCGCCAGCGCCTCGCCGCAGGGAGCCGGCGGCGCGGCCCGGCCCCGGGGAGGGGCGAAGGGGCCGCCGGCCCCGGGTTGGCGGCTGACGGCGACCCGGCCCGGCCCCCTCTCGCTGCCGCCGGGGAGCGGGGGAGCCCCGGCCCCCGTCCGCCCCGCCCCACCGGGTAACCAAAAGAGGCTTGTGATGTCCAAGTTGGTCCCGGACCTGCCAGAAATGCCACAAGCTGAGGGCTAACTACCGCAGGACAACCTTTTAACAAAAAACACCCCACAAGGTCTTTTGTATCTCTTTCAGTAACTATAAACACCACCACCCCCCCCTTCCTTAATGTCACCCAGGGTGCAATGTGGCCACCCACAACCTCCCTCCCCACGGCCGCGGCGGGCGGGATGCCCACGGGCAGGGCAGCAAGCCAACCCGGAGCTCTACCACACCATCGCTGGGCTAGTCGCCCTCTGCAAGCTGCACAGAGCCACGCCGCTGCAGACGCGCCTTCACCGTGTATAGATGTCTATAGGCGCTGGCACGACCGAGCCTTTGAACTAACTATCCCTTTGGGTTGCAACAGATGCTACTCCGGGGTTAGCACGGTTTGGGCAGTAGTGGGCCAACTGATTTGGACACACAGCAAAGAGGAGCATATGAGAACTCGTCCCTTAACATTTGAAATGAAGAGATAAATGTTGCAGAAGCCGAACTTATTTTTGCTGACGTCCCCCGTGGGCCACCCTCAAGCACTCCTGCTTCTACATCTGTGGCTGCTGACCAAACAGAATCACAGAACTGCCTAGGTTGGAAGGGACCTTACAGATCATCGAGTCCAACCGTCAACCTAATGCTGACAAAAACCATCACTAAACCGTATCTCTATGCACTATGTCTGCCTGTCTTTTAAATACCTCCAGCGATGGCACCTCAAGCACTTCCCTGGGCAGCCTGTTCCAATGCTTAATAACCCTTTCAGTGTAAAAATTCCTCCTAATATCCAGTCTAAACCTCCCCTGGTGCAACTTGAGGCTGTCTCCTCTTGTCCTATCGCCTGTTTCTTGGGAGAAGAGACTGACCCCCATCTCTCTACGACCTCCTTTCAGGTAGTTGTAGAGAGCGATAAGGTCTCGCCTCAGCATTTGGTAGAAATTTGGGGCTGTGAAGAATGGTAACAAAAGAACCCCACAGAATGGGAGTGCCACTTTCCAGGACATAGCAGCCTTGGAAAATGAACAGTACACAATCTGTCAGAAGGTCTTGCACTGAAATGCTTGATGGCTTCTGAAGTTTTATTTTTTTAAATTTTTAAAATTAAAACCCAAAGTTTTATTTCTTAAAATTTGCACCTCCTCTTCCCAGAACACCTATGGAATCACCTTCAACTTCCCCCGACACTGGACAGAAACACTTCTGTTGCTGCCCTACCTGTGAATGACGTTACCACACCACACACTTTATGCAACGAAGAAAGGGACAATCTCAAACTGAGAAAGGGGCATAAGGGAATGGATCCTTTCAACCTTTTAGGTGGTAGAAGCCTAATGGCTAATGCTGGTACAGCCAGACATGCCAATCTTGAAAAATTCCAAGTCAATATTAAAAGCACTGTCACCTTCAACCCCAGCGAGGACTGATGCTGCTTTGGGAGAAAGCTGCAGCGTGAGCTTAGAACCTGTATGCTTAATACTTCAATAGAGATGTAAGTTGTGCAAATTAGACACGAGCCACGCCAGATTTCTGGAGAAACAGCAGACACTCACAGGTTAGCGGGAGGATATCAGACATTTCACAGGGACGCCTAACAGATCCTGACCTTTCTCAGCAGGAGGCAGGGGTGTTTTCTGTCTCAAAAACGAGAGCAGCAGGCAGCTGCAGCCTCAGAAAGTGGCGTCATGGAGCAGAGACGCAGAGGTCAATCGAGAAGTGGCTCCGCTTCAGTACGCTGAACTGTTTAATATTTGCTCCCGTCAGCAGGCTGAGTGGAAGAAGCGCATTAGTAATGCTTCTGCCCATTGCCTCAGCACAAGCCTGCTCTGCTGCGCCACAGTCACACCAGGCACAGCACAGGGCCCCTTTTTAGGAAAGTCAGCAATGCTGATAAAGCACTCTGCCATCACAGATCTGGGCTGCTCTTATCTGTGGCAATTAAATGAATATCTTGATGACTTCCTGTTAAATTAAATGTGCCATATGTGCTCTTAAGCAACTAAAACCATGAGAGAAAGATTTTACTCTGATATATAAAACTGCTTCAGTATAAAACAAAAGCACCTTGTACTGTTTCACAATTTGACAATAAATCAAATTGCCTCTTCCTGGCCAGTCTTTTTTTTATACACACACAATTATTCATAGTTTATTACACTTCTATAAACTGAGTGTTACCATCAGGATGCCAAAAAAAATATTAATTTTCCACAGTTAACTAAGGACCGATCTACACAGGGAAGGAGTCAGGGTTCTCCAGAGCAGCTTGCTGAATAAACAGAAGCAGAATAACTCAAATAGCTGCTGTAGTCTGAATTTATACCCTAGCTATTTTTTTGTTGTAACTTCCATGGGACTTGCCTGTATAAATGAGCTTAAAAGTATTAAGATCCTCGACAAAGAATTCACCAACAAAAAGAGATCCCGTAGCAACCAGAAAGATTAATTTATGAATTAGCATCAGTGAAGAAGGTTAGTTCATGGTATCATGCTAAAATCAACCAGATGCCTTGGGAGAACACTAAAGAACTCCCTGGTCCATCAGCACCTTCAGATCCACCTTCTGTTTTTGTTCTCCTCTTTTGGAGTCTCCTCAATGGGGAGACTGTTTTTGTTTTTGTTCTCTTCTTTTGGAGTCTCCTCAATGGGATATCAGTTTTCTCCTCTCCTTCCTCATCTGCCTCTTGCCAAAAACGTCATGACTAAGAAGAGGTACCCTAGCTCACGTTTCCCCGCACAACCACTGGCATGCAACTTCAACACCCGTTAAAGGAAAGGAGATCAAAGATGAAAAAATTCAGCTGGTGGACTTTTGCTAGCACTGATGGTTTCCCAAGGTTTTAATTATTTCTGGAGCAGCTGCAGATATTGCAATAAAAGATTTTAAGATGGAAAAATGTCAAAGAGAGCGAAATTGTGGCCAACTGCCAGCAAGAGCAGCAGTACCTGCTACTCAAACAGTGGGAAATTGCCCCTTGGTGCGTGTCCCCTTACTTTAGTTTGCATCCTCTCAGTGGGCCCTTTGAATCTCTTGCTCTGCTAAATGAGCACACAACTCTTCAGTTCTTCACCTCTCCTGTTCATGGGTACAGACCACAAGCGATGTATTTGTGGCACAAAGTAGGCAGACAAAAACTGCCAGAAAACTGCAGTCTTATCTCCAAACAATTCCACTTCCTTTTCACAGATGTTTATGTTAAAGCCAACTTGCTACTTGACAGAAGCAGGAATTCCTACCCTCTCCCTGCCCTCTTAACACCCTTTTTAACTTGCATAATTCAAGCTGGGTTATCATGCATAAAACCTGGGATTATACAACTTTTTGTTCTGTATTTGTTTGTACTTGTTGAATTTCTTCTCCCATGTTAAACATGAAAAAAAAAACCAAACTGTTTTGCAAGTTTCATACGATTCTTGCATTCCTGTTGCTCAGAAAGGCCAAACTCATCCGTTGGTAGCAACAATGCACTGCAGTGGCTATTTATGGTACCACCAAACATACATACAGAGCATGAGGAAAAACACGCTCTCTCAGGACAGGCACAGCATCCTCTCCACTGACTGTGTGCTCCTTAGTGTATCGTGAATACTTCAGGAAAATAGGCAGCAAATAAGAATAAAAAAATTATGAAGCCCCCTAAAATACCAACAGATATCGCCACACTTCAGCACCTATGCCAAGGCAACACCTGGGTCCAAACTATTTGATTTGCAAATTTCTTACTGAGATTCAAAAAAGGAAAGAAGGCACTGGCTGGAACTCAATATGAATAATCACTTTTCTCCACCACCATTGACATTTAAAGAATGAACACACGTTTGGAAAGGAAGTCTCCTGTCAATCATCATTACAGAAGTGCTTTCTCCTCTTTCTCTCCTTTTCATACTTAGCTGCACACCAAGTAATTTTCTCAGCGCATAAAGCAACAAGAGAAGAGGATCTGTGAACAGCACCAGAGGACACGAGATGTAAGTGATCTAGATAATGGATTTTATGAGGATATGGCTGTGTCTGCCTCCGGGAAAGCAGTTACCCCTTGCCTCACTGCACTGTCATACACAAATCAGACACTATTTTTTTTTAAAAAACCCAAAAGATCTTGTCTGGTCTGATAAAATCTGAGGGGCTTTTAAGAAGCTGGAGTTCTGCTCAATACCATCAATGTATTCCCACAGTGTTTACTAAGTTACGCAATAATTTCCTCCCTGGCAGAAACATGAAATGCAAAGCAAAGCAATCATCAGACTGAAAACGAATGAACATACTTTTCAAAATACCACCAATACAAAATTTAAAATGCCATTATTTATGTACACATTCATGCACTGATATGTGCATTTTTCTCTTTAGAGTATAAACATCTGCAATTACAAATGATAAATACCCTGGAAAATCTCCCCCAGGCTAGAAGATTTGTGTGCACACATGAAATAAGCAAGTCACATGTAAATAGAAACCATATTTGGAAACTGTAGCCCTTCATGTCCAAACAAAGCAGACAGACGATTAAATAGGCCCTGTCCAAAAGAGCACAAACAGGAAGAAAGTGCAACTAATATATCAAAAACATAATTTAGTAAAAGGGGAACCCTCAGAAAGGGGGTAAGTACTAACTTTCCAAGGCTGGTACTCAGCCCTGTATCACTTAATGCTTTTATCAATGATCTGAAAGGAAATACAAAATAATACAGGTGGTTCTTTTTGTATGCTGTATGCAAGCCAGCATTAGAAGTTTCAATACAGCCATATAAGAGTTAAATCTGAGAACTATACGCAAGATGATGGGTCCTACTGAGGGATACAACATCACACCAGATAAGCATTTCTATACAAGCTCTGAGTGACTGTGGAGCTCAGAGGCATCAACACGGATATTGTGTGGAAAAGGTGTATTATGTCTGTATTTCCTACTAGGGTGCTTGCTACAGAAGACTCGATCTGTTCAGGAATTCCCATTCTCAAGCAAGTAGTGAAAAACTGAAGAGTGCTCAGAGACAACCCATGAAAGGAACACAAGAACTAAACCCTGTACATTTAGTGCTTTGCAAAGAAAACAGCCTATACATGCAGGAAATGTTAATATTTGACCTAGTACTCACAAGCTGAACAAGATCCAATGGCTGCAGTCAAAGACAGACAAATTATGACTAGAAAGGAGACATTTTTAAACACTGAGGATAACTACCTATTGACACAATTAATCAAAGATGCTGGTGAATTTTTAACGTTCTTACAGTTGCCTCTGTTTAGGAACACCAAGACTTAGACAAACTGCCCAGATGTAATTTACAGAATTCTCTTACTCATTTTCTTAACTAATACTCCTCATATCCAAAAACGAAGCATGTTGCTCTCAGCTGACTTCATTTTACCCCTTTTATTTTTTGCACTGGCATAGAAATACAAGTTTTGTTGGCATATCTGTGGGGAATATACTGTTTTTTTGCACCGTAGCTCTTCCGTTCCTTCCTGCAACTTGGAGGCCAAATTACCTTTTAAACAAAGCTAGTTAAAATCTATTAAGGAGGAAACATTCCAGAATTGTTCCTTAAACTTGCTGGGACTGGAGAAAAGTAAACACCAAGCTGAAAGCTTCTCAGAGCTTCAGGTTCTCAGAGTTCCCGATCTCAACCGACAGATAAGCACACAAGCCCATTTCCCATCGAGGGGGGACACCCCAAGCTCCCAGGAGACCTGGATTAGCTGCTGTGGCGGGTCTTCATTATGCAGCAGTGTCCTTTGCAAGCACCGCCACACCCACTCAGCAGCCGCTTTAACTTGTTCCAAACGACTCCCGCCCCATGGGATAGCCCAGAAATTACTTCTTGGCCTCCCTCCTGGAGAAGGGGAAGGATTGGGAGTAGGTTCCTAAAGGGTTTTCTGGGAAAGCATCAAGTAATGAATGGTTGTGCCAGCTAATCTGCTGTGGGAAACAGGGTAAAGCGTGCTGTGCAACACGTCACTAGGTTCTTCACTTGCACCAGTTAGCTCAAGTGCTAGAGCATGGGAGAGCAAGCAAACAAGCAGGACTCCGGTCCTGTACAAGTTGTTTTCAAAGCAGGCTTTTTCCAAAGCTCTGCTAACCTAATGAAATTCCTCAACATTAACATCTAATGAAATCTCTCCCGCTCCTCTAAACTGTTATCTTTATAAAACAGCCTGCACAAAGACCCTTTAAAAATTCAGCTGTTTCAGACCAATGAAAATGTTTGCCACAGAAAACACTGAAGAAAAAGCATTCATTTGTCAACAAAAAGATTCCAACAAGATTCCTTGCTACTCCCTGCGTTATTTACATTCCCCACCAAAAATGTCACTGGTTTCACACTTTCCTACCTTTCAAAAACATCTTTCCAATCCTCTACAAAATTACTATCCTTTGAACGCCATGCCTCTGTACCCACCATGTTCCCTGCTTTCTAAAGCATTTTCAAGTGCAATGCTTTCCATCCTTAGCCTTACAAAAATAACAACCATATCCGAAGGGGCTGAGCAAAGCGGAGGAGCAGGCCACACCATTCCCGTTTGGTGCACATGGCTTTTTACTCCACTGAAAGATAAACTGCCGTCTGTGTTGGCAAGGGAGGCAGTCTGGCAGAGTTACCCTCCAGAAAAACCCTCTAGAAATAGCTCCTCTTCTTCAGCTAATGACGTGACTGAAAGAAGTCCTCCCTTTGCACAAGTGCTTCAGCGGCCAGGCTGGCTGCCGGGAGAGGTGATGGGAAATGATGACTTGGCGGGAGAGACTGACTCCAGCTGGGAGGCACTAAAAGAAGAGTGAGCTGGGTGAGAATAACTCCATCTCTCTGCCTAGAGCTAGAAGATGGATCTGCCATGGAAGCAAGGGAGATCCTGGCCAAAAGACAACTCTGACCAGATCTATTAAAACCTGACTGTATTTGACCGGAGCACAGCCCCCTCAGGCCAGTCTCAGGGCTTTTTCCTGCACCCAGTTGTGCGTACATCAAGAAACATTAATTATTGTTTATGCACAGCCAGATACAATGATGCTGGGCTCAATCAGTGCAGCTCACTGCTGTGCCCCTCATTTACAACACCAGCTCTAAGTTTAACCATTCCATATGTGTCCAGGCTGTGCATACACATCCCTATCCTGCTGCAGGCCAGTCTAAGCAATGTTAGGAGTAGCACAAGTGGATAGTGAAGGGAAGCAAAAGTTCAGCATAAGTTTACATTTAATTATCAAGAGCATTCAGAATGACAGGAGAAAGGTCAGTAATCTTGCAACTTCCCAACCCACCTTCACAGTCCTGGGAAAAATCCAAGTTTTTCTACCCAAGGGACATAAATCCAGCAAAAGCTAATGAGAGTTTAGAGGAAAACTTATTTTCTGTGATGCTCAGTAGTGCTGTTAGAATGGCGGCTACTTGCTTTTTTTTGCAATTTGACAGTTTCTGTAATTTTGGGGCGCTTTTTTTGACGGAAACATTTATAAATTTTGTAAAAGATGGTGTAATCAGACAGTAATCATTTCATGGTGGTTAGGTGGTTCCTAACCATAACGCAGGGCAATAAAAATATTATTTTATTAGATATTTATCCCTCCCTATATGACTCAAACCTTCTGAATGTGGAGAGCTTGGAGACTTTGAAAGGCCCCGAGAAATTGGTGGTGGAATCTCTTGTTTCCAGGAGTTCTGTCAAGGCTTTAATGACTGAAAGTCATTACCATCCAAGCGGGCTTCAGTAATTTCTTTGCAATTACCTAGTGGCCTCTCTTTGCATTCATCCCTAGAGCAAATACACTTCTTGCAGCAGGTGCATAATGAAAAGGAAAGGTTTAGTACAGAAAACAGAACTATCTTCACACCTCTTAACTGCAACCCTCTCAGGCCAGGAGGAAGGCACTGAACCAATGTGAGAAAGTGCAATTTGTAGATGAGCCGTCAGCTTGGGATCAGATTCCTCGCAACAGATAAAATGAGAGGAAATCTCTCATGGCCACTGACCATGGAAGAGGAGGATTTTACAACACCAAAACAGCTCAGAGACAAACAGATGCAAGTAAAGTGACAAGAGCAGTGAGTGACAACCCTGCCCTGCCACCCCCAGCCTTTTCTTATTAGACAGCCAGCCAGCTGACCACTTTGATTAAAAATATACATGTGTGTCACCGGAAGTCACAGCTGAACTCCATCAGCCTACACTGCAACGTGCTGAACACAACGTCCAAATGCATAGTTCTTTCAGCTGAACCGGGAAGTCGCATCAGCAAACAAGCCTGGCTGAGAACTCGGTGACCTCTGCTCGTTGATCTTCCTGCAGAGTGCCTGCAGGACGCCAGGCTAGGTCCCCTCTGGGAAGCCGCACAGGAAGGAGAACCTCACAGCTTCAGGTGGTAGAAAACTGCTTGCTCTGCAAAGCTCCTGGAAACAAGGCACACTACGCTGAACCCCCTCAGCTGAACAATGCACCAGGCACTTGAGGAGACAGGCTAAGGAAGCTACAAGAGAGGGAACTGCTCACTTACTGCAGTAAAAATAAGTCGAGTCATAGTGCAGAGGCTCTGCCTCTTCCCTAGTCACTAGCAAGGCAGGTTAGTGATGGGTGTCTTGGTTTTTGTAAACACAAATATTAAAAGCAAAAAGACTTCCAAGGCTGGTTCAATTTCCTTATTATCCACTGTATGTTCTCCCATCAGAGGTCACTGATGATTTTGTTTGAAAATGACCTGAAAATTGTCACAGATGTTTGCACCTTATTTCCTACAGAAAAAACTACTGTCTGACCCAGTTGATAGCAGGAAGCCACCAGCCTCACGGGACGAAGGGACTTTCTCCCCACAGCAAAAGCAGATACAAAAAAACCAAACACCATGACAATATAAAGAAACCTTCTAGCTGAGAGGGCAATGCCTAAGATACAGAAAGGGAGTTAGTTTTTTTCATCTTTGTTATGAAATTTCTGTGAACTTAATTGTAGTTTGTTTCTAGTTTCTAAGGCTGCTGGATGCTGTCCCAGGAAACAGGAAAAGCTAATATACTTGGCTCGTGGACTGAAAGAAGAACTGTTGTTTCCATATGCATGTTATGGCATTGAAGTGCTGCTTTCTACATCTAACAGTCATCAAACATCATTTGTTTAATTTATGTTTTTTGTTGCTTCCAAGATGAACCTCCATTTCTGTGGCACAGGTCAGGGCATCAGATTCAAAATGTTCTCCATCTCACAAGCCTTAATTTGTCACCAGGTAAGCATAGAGAGGCAAAGGTAAGATGGCTAGAGGTAAATATGAAGGTTAGAATAGTGTAATGAACAAAGGCCAATCTAAAGGAATAACCTGTGCAGGGTGGAAGAGAGAGGGCAAATGCTTGGAAAAGTAAACTGAAATCCACCCAGGTGACTTGCATGGAAAAAATCTACATAATTGCATGTTACTGTGACTGTCATTATGTCTTGGCTATAGCCAGAGGAGAAGAACCCAGAAAGAGCTGGGACCACACCCTGACTCACCATTCACAGCCACCTACCTTAGAGAGACACATAAATCACATGTCTTTGTGGCTGTGTTTTTAGAAAACTGCACGCTTTTCTTAACAACTCATTATGTAAGGCAGTTCCTAGTGCCAGCATCTCACAATGCAAGAAAGAAGGGAATTGATTGCATAGGAGGGTGGAGACAAATGTACTCTCAAAGTTAAATGAGTCAGCTTGGAAAAACTAACTCAATACAACCTAAAGAGAGAAGGTGACAAACAGCAACAATACCCTACATAAGAAAGTCCCCTCTGAGGGCTCAGAGCAGGGCCCACCAGAGGCTGCTGCTGAACGATGCATAAGGCAACTGCCCTCACCACTTCCCCAGCGCCCTCACTCCAGACCTTTGCTCCTTTCCTGAGCAGTTTTCTCGAAGAATCCAGGGCTGTCGGAGGGCAGCCCTGCCTGCTGCCTGGCTGCAATCCCTTATGTAAACCTGGCAGCAAGGCTCCTGAGTGATAAGGCAAATTATTACTTTGGATAGGGACTGAATGTACTGCCATGACAAACTTCAAAAACAAAAAAACCCCAAACCTAAACAAAAATAGTCAGCTAAGCAAACAACACCAGCACCCCTTGCTTGATTTGTTCTGGCAACAACAGGCACCCAAGTTCTTATCACATGACAGAGGATAATGGTAAGTTTTGGCTTGCCTTGGTTTTAAACCGCAGCTGCTAAAAGGAAAGCCAACAAATAGAGAAAGTGTTTATAGTAAGCACAAACTTCTCAGTATACAAATACATGTGTTTTCATACCTCAACAATTAACAGCGAGAACACACAGTGTCATCAAGAAGAGGGTGCAGCAGGGTACGTTAACCCACCCCTTACTTTAGGGAGGCTACTACAGCATGTGATCCCTTTATTTGCAGGACATAGGCCAGATATAAGTATCTTTGTGAACAAAAGGTTGATATAAACAAACCTTCTCTTTGAGAACATGCACATGTTAGAAAGCCAGCACGGGGTATCTGTGCTGGCAAATCTCATTGCAGCTGTGACTGCAGCCACAAACAGGAATTTATGATCTTTGGCACGCAAAGATACAGCTAGAAAGTACTGGAGAAGGCAGCTTGCTTACTGAACGACTGTTGCTCTAAGCTTTGACTCTCAGGAACTGCACAATGTTTTTCACAAAGTTTGGCTGCCATACAGGCACCCATTCTCCAGCTCCTGACCACTACTAGCAAGAAAAGGTACCCGGCTGTACTCCTCTGATCATTATTTCCACCTAGGGAACACCCACCGAGTCTAACAGCACCTCAAACAGCAGGGTGCCCTCCCACTGAGGGATCCTCCTTCAAAACACTACCAGGGCTGCAAAGAGATGCAGCTCCAGAAAGCGCTAGAACAGCCATATACAGCAAAGCCTATTTCAGCGCCCTTCGCCAGGCAAAAGATCCAGGATGGCGACAACAAAAATCTGCAGACAGCATGCGCCTCCAAGCCAGCATCAGGAAAGACATTTCTGCTCACCTTTTGGCTGCAGGAAGACATTTTCCCTTCTGCCTGAAGGCTATCCCTTGTCTTTGCTTGTATGTGAAGTTTAGCACGAGAGGCTTAAGAGCATTGCCTGCAAGAGGCCCTCCCAGCTTTGTATCCACTTAACATATCCTACCCCTGCAGTAAAATCCATTTGAATCTGTTTGAAGCACTTAAGTTTTAGCACCTCTAGGGACATCTAAAATCACGCCAGTTCCTACTGCAGTTATGTACACCCCTTTCGAATCAAACTTTTTCCTTCTAGATAGCAGAAAGAAGGAGGGACTCAAACAAGAGTTCTAAGCTTCACAGAGCTGCAAGCCCTCTCTCACTGAGGGTCTGGTAAGGCCCCAGGGAGCCCTGTTGCCTCCTGCCTATGCCCTAGTTCCAAAGCTGCTGCCTCCCCTGGCTCCCGAGGTCTATGGTGCGGGTCTTGTGGCTTTCAACCAGGTGAAGATAAAGTATGTGGTTTCCAGGGTGCGGAAGTCTGGCTGCCCTGCTCTGAAGCTCTGCATGGGAGCCCTTGCGAAAAATGAGATAAGCCTCACAGAAATAGGTAACAGGCTGTGTATTGACTGCAGACTTTCATCCTTCTTTCAGAGGACCAGTCTCTTCTCTCCTGCCCCTTCCTTCCTCTCTTTCTCCACTCTTTGGGGATTTACTCGAAGACTGCATTAGAGGTATGTTTTTCTGCTACTGCATAATTAGCAGTTTGCCCTTGGCACACAGCTATAATAATGAGGCAATTTTCAAGAGAACACGTACATTATGTGCTAGTGGGGATGACGGGTACATATAGTTAATCCACCTAGTTTGGTCAGAAAAAAGAAGACATCCACTTTACAAATACCACTTTCTTAAGATAACAGTTGTGAACAGAAGGTGATACAGATTTTATGCTCCGCAACGTGTTTTGACTAGAACTGATATTTCACATATTTCAAATGACAGCAGCACCTTCAAAAAAATCCTGCGATGAGGAATATCATACCTGTAAGGAGGTGAAACAAATCTTTCAATATTTTAAAAAACTAGTAAGCCATTCTAGAAGACATAGTCAAAATTGTAGCTGCTACTTAATACACGGATCTTCATTTTAAGGTCAACTGTATGAAGACATATATTGAGAGGTATTTTAAATAGTATCAAAAATTACTCATCAACCAGAAGTCTATAATTTTCTGCCTGAATACCTCTGCTCTAGTGTCAAATGAAACTGATTGAAAATGTATTAAAGATTACAGTTTTTGCTGGGGGAGGGCTTACAGGCTTAGCGTGTGTGGTTACTTCAATGTTACACTTGTGAACCTGCTAAAGGTGGAGTTCTGCATCTACCGTTCTGTGTAGCCCTTCATCCTCTTCTAATCCACCCATATCATGGTATCTGAGCATGGAAAGGGAACAAACCACAAGCGTTTTCATGAAACAGCAAATGGTTATCATTGCCAAGAACAACCTTTATTCTTTTCTAACAAAGATCATATGATAGCTGAGCAGATACAGCCATTTCACTAAAACGTATCTGATAATTACATATAATTAATGATAACATTTATTTAAGAATGTTAGTACCTTGTGACACAAACCCCCCCAACAAGAACAGCAGTGTGTTTGCAAAGCACTTTATAGTCTAGGTCAGATGCCAGAGTCCTTCTGCTGAAAAAGGTGAAAAATTCTAATGTAGCCTTGCACTGAGATAATACCAGGTAATACCTCACTGTGATCTTAGATTACACAGGAGTGACACAAGGCTGCCAAGCACATGTTTAAAACCACTCCTGATGTATCAGAGCATGACATTAGTGCCAGGGAATCTGACAGCTGTCCCCCAAAGTGTATTAGGTCTGCTAGAGACCTCTCTCCCCTCTTCCTGTTAGGGGTGGTTGAGGGCCTCCTCTCCATCCCATCCTGCCCAACAACCTGCCATCCTGGAGCTGGGTAGAAAACAGCAAGCAGCACCTATTCCTTCAGCAGCACCAGTAGATCACTGACAGAAAAGTACTGGAAGCTAACAGCAGTGCTGATACTCAACCCAATTAGGTAAATATGTACAGAAGTGTGATACAGGATAGAAAACTAGGGCATTCTAGAACAAAATGGGATTAAAAGAGAATTCGTTTCTACAGCTTATTAATTTAATTTCCCAGATAAAATTAGAGATGCAGACATCTTTCATCTCAAGGCCTAAGAATGGAGATAAGGCTTCTGTAATTACAAACACATCTCATTTGGTGCTTAATGTCCTGTGCCAGTATTGTCACAACTGACCCATACTTCAACAGTACTCTTCTAAGGAATTACACACTGACAGGAAAGTATGAATTCCTACAGCAAATAATTATGTCTTTTGGGGAATGCTCTCCTAAAAGAATCACATTTTCTGGGGGCACCTCATGAAGTATGCCAGTCACACATACCTTCCCAGATATGCGACTCAGCAGTACTTTGTTTCAACTCCTGAGCACTTGATTTCCCTTTATACCTCGCAACATGAAGTACAGGCAGGAGCGCACTGTCTGCCAAGCTCCAGCATACCGATGCAAGAGGCCGTAACTTCTGACCCAGCCCCACCTTGCTTGGCCCTGTCTAGCTGGTAGAACTGTATTACCTTCTCTGTTTTGCCAGCTGACCTGCTTCGGTAATTGTTTCCTCACTCATCTCAGTCAAAAGGAGCTAAATTAATGAAGACGTGATGTCTTCTGGCTGCAGGAGTTTTGGGGTAAGGCTTGGGGACAGTAAACCACACAGCTGACACAGCTAAAAGCTGAAGAACATATGTGCCTGCAAGGGCTGGAAACTGGATTTGGCATCTATGCCTCACCACCATCATTACGATTCAAAATCTGGTATTAGTGCATAATTTCTTAACTTGTCCCACCATTATTATGAATCAAAATCTGGTGTTAGTGCATAATTCGCTAACTCATCTCGTAAGCTGAGTGCTGTTTGTCTGTCTGTGCTAGTGCTGAGAATAGCAGCCGTCTCCTGCTTACACGGTGAAGTCACTCAGTTACGTGTCTGGCAGCACTGCCTCTGCTTTGTGTTCTGCATTGGTATGCAGAGACACTGCGGGGTCATGTTTCATGACATGTAAATAGCACTATTTCCCACATTAGGCCAACCCCATATTTCAGCAGCATACAGCAATTTACCACAGTAACCTGAATCCTTCATGTGCTGCACTAGACACAAGAAGAAAGGGAATGACAGACTCAATTCAATATCCTGAGAACAATGAAAAGGTACTGGTTCAGTCTGATGTTCAGGGAAGGACTTTACAAGAAAACAAACGGCCCTATTACCTGTTCACCTTATTGACAAAGTGCCAGCCATCAGAAGTCCAGATACTCTTTTTAGATAGATACTCTCATAGATGCTTTAGACATCTTATAGCTAAATAGATGCTCTAGATTCTTATAGATAAATTCAGATAGATACTCTTATAGATACTCTAGAGATGGTGTTTTATTCTCTGTCTTGTCTGAACAACACTAGTACTATCATCATTCCTGCCAGAAAGATAAAACCCCTCAAAAGCCCCTTCCTTTTTGGACTGAGAATGGGAATAAAGTCAGCCGTCTGCTACGACTTAAACTGGGCAGATCAAGTACTCTTAAATACTCAGAGGAGACACTTTACATTTCGGTGGCATCTTGTGCTCGGTGTAATTTCTAGTGCCTGATCTTAGGTCAGTCCTGTCCATTCTGCACTTCTTCACCAAGCAGGCCATCTTCATATGCTTGAAAATTTATATTGGAAAGGCAAACTAAAGCATACAGCTGGCTTTGTAAGGAACCTTTTGGAATGTGTAGATTCAACAGGGATATGCACGTTAATTTGCCTTACACCCCAGCATACTGACTTTGTAAGCATCAATGGAAAAAAAGAGTGTTCAAAATGCTCAGAGCTGGAGGTGCAGGTACAGAACAAACAAAGAAACACACACAAAGACAAACAAGGAGCACTAACCTGGAGAAAAATGCATCACTGTTAATGAAGGAGATTTCATCTGTTAAATCCATCTCCTTCCAACATGAACCACCGTCTGTTAATCGGAGGCTGAGCTGAGGTATTCCATCTGACAGGCCTGGTTGTGGCACTAGGCACATTTGGCTGGATCCTTCCATTGTGGACTTTGTCATCTACAGAAGCAGAGAGAGAGAAAAATGAAACATGAAAGGAGGAAAGGGCAGAGCAGCCCTTTCAGATAATCTGTAACAGTGTACAAACAGCAAACAATATGACAAAGTGCAAAATAATAATACAAAATACATATAAATCAAACATTCTGCTTGATAAAGACTATTTAAAGAAAAATAAATGTGTGTCAATTGAAAGAACAGGGGCAAGAGTGAAATTAAAAAAAAGGAAAGTAAAACAAAGTTTTTTTCCGTATCACAGAAGACAGACTAAAAACTTCCCATTGAATTTGCTTCTTGACACAAGTGGAGAAAAAGATGGTAAAAGCAATTATATACCTCTTCTCAACCCCTCTCCCATCCTTTTTACTGACAATTGATGTCAACAGGTGCCCTGGAAAGAAATTTCTCAGGCCGTGAACGTTCTGGATTGGTGTTCTTTGCCGGGGCAGCTAGGACACAGAGCTGGAAGTTAGGTTCCCTAAATCCAAGAAAACGTTTCCAAGCATCACCAAGCCCATCTACAGGATGGCCAGAGCTCTTGCTCTGACCCTTCAGCAGAAGCGTACAGAACATAACAAGAGCCAGTCCAGCATCAGCGGCAGACAACGGATGCTTAGGGGAGAAGGAGAGCAAGTTCAGAGGTCCCTCCCTCATGCACTGCCCCAGCTTTTGGCAGTCTATGGTTTAGGGCTTTTTTTGACTTGGAGGTTGCACCTGGTTCACTGTGTTTAACAGTAAACATTAAACCTAACCTTTGTGATTACCTTTGGTTTTCTTTTGTGCCTCTATCTTCAGCCTTTGCAAGGCCCTATGACTAGGAGTTTCACAACATTGTTACACATTGTGAAATCAGGAAAAAAAAAGGTACTTCTATTTTAGATACGGTGACAGATAATCTTCACCTTGTTTTTGAATTATCAGAATTTGCAAATAATTTTTCCTTACCCACCTTCCCCATACCATTCTTGACTTTATACTACTCCAGTAGTAGTCTCTAATCAGACAGAAAAATCACAGTTTATATAGTCTCTCATTTTACAGAAGTCATTCTGATGCATTTGATCCTTTTTGCTGCTTTTCTCTACACCTCTTCACCTTTTACTAGGTCCTTTTTGAAATGTAGCCAGAACTGCAGGCGGCATTATATATACAGATAAATTTAGTAGTGGCTTCTTATCAAAATTCAACCTTTTATTTGCTTTCATCACTGCTTACTGAGCTGATAGCTTTGTGATGTTTCTGCAGTATCAAGATCTCTTTTCTGAAAGCAATAGCTAATTTGGAGCTCATCAGTATAAACATTTATATAATTTGTGGGCTTTTCTGGACAGCAGTTAGCATATAGTGACAGAAATTCAACTAACCATTTTTTTCACCCAGTATAGAGTAAATTAGTTTTTTCCTACCTTGAATAATTTTCTATTATCAGTACATTCAGTCTCTTTCTGGGTCATTATTGAAGAGGTTGAATAGCACAGATTCCAACAAAGATCCCTGTGGGACTTCACAGGCAATCTCTCTCCACTGATAAACCAACCATGTATTTTTACTGCTTTCTAATTATTAATCCATAAAAAGTCTTTCCTTCTAATCACAAGACATCTTTGCTTATTTAAAAACCTTTGCTAATATCAAAACCTTTTGAAACTTCAAATGCACTACATTGACTATACCTATCCACTTGCTCACTGGCTCGTCTGTGACAATTTTTTCTCCGAACAAGTAATGCTGGTGCCTCATGATGATGCTAATTATCCACTTATTTATTAATTCTGCTGCCTGCTATAGTTTCTATAAATGTGCTGGACAGTAAGTCAGACTTTCTGGATCACTCCTGAACCCTTTTCATCCCTGGCTTACTTTAAGATTTTTTGTAAAATTCTTGCTTTTACCTCTGTTTCGTAATGCTTTGTTTCACTCACAGTTGTTTTCTAATGCTTTGTGCATGTTGAAAAGTTTCATGGGACAGAAAGCTGCTTCTTACTGAAGAGAATAAACTGGAAAACAATATGTATATCAGAGGCAAAGGAAAACCAGAGAGATGTGTTGAGAGAGCTTCCCGGTTTGAGCCTCTGGACCGCATGCTCTCGGCGAGATCCTGCCTTCACTGACGTCAATAGGCATTTTGCCCGGAGTCAAGACCTCACCTTTGGACCACCGCTGGCTTCCAGCAACACTCTGTTAGCCCATCACCTGCAGCGATCACTGAGTGCTGACACCATGGGAACTGGGCACACAGCACATGGACACCAGGCTGTGTCCCTCAGCTGCTACAAAACAGCAGCAGTGCTGTGATTTAAAAGGAGAAGACCATGCGTGCGGGGAGAAGGGGAGGCAGGGAGCTTCACATCGGCAGCATTATAGGAGGGAAGCACAATAGGAGGCTCCATGGCCTGGGATCTGGAGGCACCAACTCACTGAATTCTGCTGGAATGGCTGTTAAGCCTTTCTTCCCCACTGAAAACTTAACAGTCACTCATTTAGCTTTCCTGCAGCTGGAAGTGACCATTGTCTGTCATGCCTCAGGTATGTCTCTCACTGTGGTCTTTTCATGCTACTTCACCACCACCTGCTAGAGCTGATGCCATGCACACCAGAAAAGCTCTCCACCAGAGTAACAAGAAATGGTGACTATACACACGCACAAACCTCTGAACTACAACAGTTCCTACACTGTCCTATTAGTACTTTACAGAAGCACATGCAAGTGTAAGCAAAATGGGCAACTTCTATGATGTTGACAGTAGCGACTGAATGTGACATATGACAGTAGCGACTGAAGCCTGGAAAGCATCAGGAACCCTGCCTTCCCACTCCACCATACTGCATGCATCCTGATTTTAAAAACACAATTAACAAAGCTAAATAATTTTGCTACCAGGTACTGCATTTGTAGAATCTACCTTACCCAACAAGAAGTGCTAGGAAATAGGCAGCACCTGCCAGGCAGCATGTATCAGATTCCCTCTGCACAAATCATTCATGAACTTCATGCTGATTTACAGAAGCTCCTTATACTGAGGAATTCCATAAAAAAAATCCCACCCTATTTACTATTCTGGTACCCTAAAAGGGAAAAAAAAAGTTTTGGTACAGTCTTCAATTCTTCTCATTTTCTGGCAGTAAAAGATCACTTGGATGCAAATACTTCCAACAAAAGGCATGACAATCACAAACAAGTTCTACAGGAAAATTCTCTTTGAAAGATCAGATTCAAATTTAGGATTATCATTGCATTTTTAGGGCACTTCAAAATCACTAAGAAGTGGAAGGAACTAGCGTTCTCCATCCTCTGTTCAAGATGATCTATAAGCTAGTCTGTTGATATCTTTGGAATACAATATCATAGTATTGTAGTTATTTCTTTAGCAATATAGCCTAAAAGTAATGCCAACTTATATCTGAATTAAACTTATATTTATTTTCTTTCTGTGCAAAACTTTTTTCGGTTGCACGAGTGTAAAAATGCACGTAGAAAAAAGTATCCCTTGAACCCATATGTTTTAAAAGTTAAATAAACTTTTCCATTTAAGTGATGTCTTTAATCCTTATTAACAATAGGAAGGAACAATATTCACCATCTCATTCTACAGTTTTTAGTGACCCTGTGAAAAAGCCACCCACACAACTGTTGTAACAGCAGCCCTTCACTGGAGTGCCACTGAGATGAAGACGTGCCCGTGGGTAGACAAAGACTTCTGTAATTTGAATTCCTCACAAAGCAGGTTAAAGAAATATGGACAGAGACACCTTAAATGCTTTTTTAAGGTGGCAGAGCTCTGAAGAGAAATTTTTTTGGCAGGCTTCTTTGTTCATACACGCACACGTTTCATGCAATGAAGTTTGAGAGAACAATACCTTACAAAATGAGGACAACACCTGGCAAAACAGCAATGCTATAAGTTCTTCATTATCAAGACGATACTGGTAGGCAAGTGTATTTAGTTGTTAAATGATAGAAAAGAGAAAAAAAACCCCAAACCCAAATACTTTATAGAGGATATTCTAATTTTCTCCAGTGCACCCGGTTTTGTGCGTTTTGTGCCTAAAGTGCAACCTTACCCTCTGGGGGACATGGAGGATAGCCACTGAAACCCCTGGGAGGGCTTTTACAAAGGCACACACGAAATCTGTAGGAAGTTCAAGCATTAGTTTAAAAGGAAACAAAAAAAAGTCCTTTAGAAATTTCTTGCATGTTGTAACATATTTCTATAGGCTGTACTTTATTATATTCTGTACCAAGTATTGTAGGAGGTTTGTAGTTACGTGTGCAGCACACCTTTGTTTGTATTTTGCCTCCGGAGCAGGCAACCCACCGAATGACAAAGAAAGAGTCAAGTGAGGTTTATAAAGGTTGTGAGTGGAAGAATCCCCCTATTCTCCAGGTAAGAACCATCCTTAATTGCAAGAAATTTTTTTCAGCTTATTGTGTTCTTAAAAATATTAAAAAACAGAAAAGAAAGCCACTGCCTATTCATCAAAATACCATCTTGTACAGCAGCTGTTTTGCTTCTCTGAAGAAGACTTTTGGAAACAGTATCATGCTTTGCATTTTAGTTCATAGCCCTTCACATTTGGTTTATTATGCTTTTAGGTTTTGGGTTTTTTTTCCCCTTCATATTTAACACTGTATCATCAAGCAAATATTAACCTGACTGTTAATCATCTGTTTGATCACTTGGAGGCAAGTAACTAGCCTTAATGATCTGGATGATCATAGAATCATAGAACCATAGGGTTGGAAGGGACCTCTGGAGATCATCTAGTCCAACCCCCAGATGGGGCAGAGTGTACCATCAGCAAGTTTGCGAATGACACGAAACTGCAAGGAGTGACTGATATGCCAAAGGGACCATACTGTCATCCAGAGGGACCTTGACAAGGTGGAGAAATGGTCTGACAAGAATCGCCTGCAGTTCAACAAGGGGAAGCGCAAACTCCCGCACCGGGGGAGAAACAGCCAGTACATGCTGGGGGCCACCCAGCTGGAAAGCAGCTTGGTAGAGAAGGACCTGTGAGTCCTGGTGGACAACAAGTTGACCATGAGCCACCAATGTGCCCTTGCCACAAAGAAGGACAATGGTGTCCTGTGCTGCATTAGGAAGAGTGTTGCCAGCAGGTCGAGGGAGGTGACCCTTCCCCTCTACTCAGCACTGGTGAGGCCACACCTGGAGTGCTGGGACCAGTTCTGGGCTCCCCAATGTTGTAGGAGAGAGACATGGACATACTGAAGAGAGTCCAAAGAAGGGCCATGAAGATGATGAAGGAACTGGAACATCTCTCCTCTCAGGAAAGGCTGAGAGAGCTGGGACTGTGCAGCCTGGAGGACAGAAGGCTCAAGAGGGATTTAATCAAAGTGTACAAATACCTGAAGGGAGGGTACAAAGAGGATGGATCCAGGTTCTTTTCAGTGGTGCCCAGTGACAGGACAGGAGGAAATGAGCACAAACTGAAACACAGGAAGTTCCCTCTGAACATCAGGAAACGCTTTTTCACTGTGAGGGTGACCAAGCACTGGCACAAGGTGCCCAGGGAGGTTGTGGAGTCTCCATCTGGGGAGATACTCAAAAGCTGTCTGGACATGGTCTTGTGCAACTGGCTCTAGGTGATCCTGCTTGAGCAAGGGGGTTGGACAAGATGACCCTCACAGGTCCCTTCAACCTCAATCTCTCTTTGATTTTGTAATTTCCCCTTTGACATTCTCATCTATCCAGCAAATGAAATGAACATATGAACTGCTGCATGCTGAGATGCCTAATGTGGTGTGGCATGCGTCAACGGAGCATTCTGTCCCAGGCAAAATCTAATTGATATGGTCTGCCAAAGAGAAATCTATAAATCACTGTCAATACATAAAAAGCTTCACTTTGGAAGATGACACCAATAAATCCAAGGAAAACCCCAAAGAACAGGGATATTTTGGTTGAAGAGGAAATAATTTCATATTTATCTCTTAAAAGTTTATTATCTGGTGAAGCCTAACCTCAAACTGCACTTGACAACGCACTTGTTCAGCCTGAACAAGGTAGGTTGTGGGCTGTTACATATAGTTACAGTCTGTGGCCACTGAAAGCACGGCCTGCTACTCTCTAATTTAAAATACAATTTAATTCTCAGCTAAATACAAGTAAAATAGTATCACATGCTACTGAGGATCAAAGGGACATGCCAATATATCATAATCAAAACACCAAAGACAGGACAACTACGAGGAATTATTACACCATACATCCTGCATTTTGGTTTTCAAGTTTTGCTATCTCAGAAAGTTCAGATGCAAGGAACTGTGTTTGCAGTTTTAATAGAGACTAGCCAGTTTAATGACCAGTATAAACATATGTCATGATGGGTGCTGAAGAAAGTGCACAAAAACCTTTCTCCTAGAGGCACAGCCTGACCAGTCAAGGTGGCATCATTCCACACATACCACTGTCATGATTCTTCATAACTGACTGGGTGCATCATAGGGATGTTTCATGTCCCTGTGAGGTGTTAGAAGTTCCTGGGTTCAAAGATCAAAGATCAACATGCCATATATTCTAAAGATCTGACGTGGTATGACGACTCTAGTCTTTCTGTTCTTGAAGAACAGGGACTGCTCCATACCAATATGAGTCTGGAGAGCTCTGCACATAGGCATCGACATGGAGTAAAGTTATGGATCCTTAGCACAGGTCATCCTGCTTTTCTGAGTACTTCACTGATCTTCTCAAGGAGGAAAAAGAAAAACTTCCAATATCCCAAGCTATGCACTATGCATGAACACGTAAATAATTAGGTCAATTTATACCAATTTGAGTAAGTAATGATGCAGTCTAAATGCAGAACTTTTGGATGAAGCTAGCTGTGAGTTTATATTTAAATGTTGTAATTGAAAGGATGATAAAGAAGTTTCCAAAAGGTTATCATCAAAAAATCAGGAGGTATATAGAACATATACAGCACATGCTTTTATTTAATACTGCATGAACATTGTACTCTTCCAGACAAGAGAGCAACCTCACTCATAAACTTCCTTAAAAAACAAATGGTTTGGTGGTTGTCATATTTTATCAGCCTAGTGCTCTTTCAGTTTACAATTTATGTATATCAGTACAAATATCCTACAGAATAGAAAAAGATATGTTTCTTTGCAAAAACCTAGGCACAGCTGAGTGATGCAGGGAAATCTAGAAAGTTGTTTTCATTTTCTTTCTCACTCTAGCCTTAATTCAATTACGACAACATAGCTAGCTATCAACACAAACCTTACATGTCAATCTATCCATTCATCAGCATTACCTCTCCTTCATGAAAAACTAAGAAAGGCAAACCATTAGCCAGTCAGATGTACCTCTTGCCTGACTGCTAACCTACCTCATTTAATCACTTCTGTCCAGTCAAATAACCAGGGAACGTGCCACCTACTGAAGTTACCCAGGCTTGGTATTTGGCCACTGATACCTCTTCAAACAAATATATTACATTCACTCCATTTAAAACACCAACTATTTCAACAGGATTTCTAATCACCTGTAAGCTCTCTACCAGGGTTACCTAACACTAACGACAATGACAGAAAATTATATCAGGCCTTGCTTGGAGATGCAAAGTTTTGTTGGAGGGTTTAGGTTGTCCTAAGTTGTTCCAGAGAATCAGGTGGAAATTCCTGCCGAGACAGAAAAGCCCTTCAAGTCATTCAGTGAATAGACCAAATATGCTGCACTTGTATTGTTCTCCAAAGCTTCATAGTGCAGCCAGCTCTCATACACCACCAGATTCATCACTATTTTATTGTGGTTAGGGACTTCTGGGGTGAATCTAGATGGGATGAATCTCCTGCAGCTGTGAGAACCATATATCCCAAGGGGCTTTCGAAAGCAGGGATAATTCTGCAGTGAGATTTTTCAGTTACACTCCCCTCACACTTCCTATAATATTCTCTCACTTTCTATTCCTATGCTCCAAAGGAGGGCCTGATTCATTACGTTACTGGCCATGGCACAGAATTTCTGCGCGGGAGGAAGCAAGTGCCAAAGTTGTGGTTTGAATGCTATGTGTACTACACTAGTAGGGACAACGATGTCAGAGGCTGGGGAACAACATAATCTAAATATACCTGAACTATGCTGGCATTTTTTTCCATAATAGTAGAACTTAAGGCAAAGGAAGAGTTACGGATGCTGTCTCTCTGGACTTCTGTAACGGCTTTGACCCAGCCTCGCACAACATCCTTCTCTCTAAATCGGAGAGATGGGTTTGATGGATGGACTGTTCAGTGGATAAGAAATCAGCTGGATGGTGGCATCCAGAGGGTAGTGGTCAACGGCTCAATGTCCAGATGGAGAACAGTGACAAGTGGTGTCCCTTAGGGGTCTGTATTGGGACCAGCACTGTTTAATATCTTCATCAATGACATAGCGAGATCAAGTGCACCCTCAGTGAGTTTGCAGAGGACACCAAGCTGAGTGGTGCGGTTGACATGCCTGAGGAACAGGATGCTGTCCAGGGACCTGGACAAGCTGGAGAAGTGAGCCCGTGAGAGTGAACCTCATGAGGTTCAGCAAGGCCAAGTGCTGGTTCCTACACCTGGGTTGGAGTAACGCCCGGTATCAATACAGGCTGGAAGATGAAGGGTTTGAGAGCAGCCCTGCCAAGAAGGCCTTGGGAGTACTGGTGGGTGAAAAGCTGGACATGAGCTGATAATGTGTGCTCACAGCCCAGAAAGCCAGCCATGCCTGGGCTGCATCAAAAGAAGCGTGGCCAGCAGGTTGAAGGAGATGATGCTGCCCCCTACTCCTCTGTGGTGAGACCCCACCTGGAGTACTGCATCCAGCTCTGGAGCCCTCAGCACAGGAAAGACATGGACCTGTTAGAGTGGGTCCAGAGGAGAGCCACAAAAATGATCAGAGGGATGGAACACCTCTCCTATGAGGACAGGCTGAGAGAGCTGGGATTGTTCAGCCTGGAGAAGAGGCGGCTCTGGGGAGACCTTAATAAGAAAGATGAGGACAGACCTTTTAGCAGCGCCTGTTGTGATAGGACAATGGTTAATGGTTTTAAACTAAAAGAGGGTACATTCAGACTACATATAGGAATAAATTCTTTACAATAAAGGTGGTGAAATACTGGAATGGGTTGCGCAGAGGTGGTAGATGCCCCATCCCTGGAAACATTCAAGGTCAGGTTGGACGGGGCTCTGAGCAACGTGACCTAGTTGAAGATGTTCCTGCTCATTGCAGCGTGGTTGGACTGGATGACCTTTTCAGGTCCCTTCCAGCCCATACTATTCTATGATTCTAAGTCCTTAAGTCTGGACTGAACTTAAAGCAAGAAAAGAGTCGTCTTTAGTAAGAGTGCTGTAACTGCTAAAAATGGGCTTGTGCTCAAATACTTGCTGAAGCATAGATTCAGTTCAGGAAGTAATAAAATGTCAAAAAAAGTAACTAAAAAACACCTTGATCTGTCACTTCACCTACCACCTACAATATTGATTTTAAAACCACATAGTCATATTACAGCTGACAAGTTCTGCTCAAAGTAAAAATGCTTCATCATCCTAAATTACTGACACTAGGAGACAAAGATCAGTAGGTCTGTAATTCTTACCAGGTTTAGCAGAGTGTCAGCACAAATAACATGAACAGTAATGCATACTTGCAAAATTCAGTTACTAGCTCTCTTCCTTACTCAGACCCAAACCCCAAATCCTTCTTTGATTAACTGCCACCCTGAAATCATAAAGTCATGATGAATGCAGTCATCCTTACAATCTGTGCAGCTGCCACTGCCAAATTTGGATTTCTCTTACTCTACTTGTATTTTTAGGCATTAGATCACTAAAACACCTCCTCTGTACTCCGCCCCACTCAGATATCAAAGTTATAAATTTGATGCAATCCTAAAGTGTGTGAAGCTTTAAAGTTTGACCAAGTTCTGATGTTTTATGCAACTTCTCATGTCTTAATGAGGACAAGACCCTTTGGATTCACAGAGCTGAGTATTATCTTCCTTTAAACCACATCACCATAGCCTCCATACTTGACAGAAGCCACTGCAAACAGCATAAATGCTTAAAAGTAATCACACACTTAAAAACTTTGTTAACACTGCATGACTACAGAGGTAGGGAGCTAGCAAATGCCCTCAGAAAGCCTACAAAATTCAAGCACAGCTATGTAGATACCGCATTTCTAGCTCCAGAGTTAGTTCACTTGTCACTGGCTGCGAATCCATAATTTTGTTTCAGTAAACTTTCTCAAAGTTAAAGTCATGTCTCTTGTTATAGACCAGTCAAAGCTCATGGACTTCCAATTGTATAGGAAGTACCTGTGTCAGATTTAGGACCATTTTCTTGTTTGTAACTGCTATACCGAATTTTGTCTGTCTTCAGTGAAATCTGAAATTAATGCTGTAACAAGTTAATTACTAATGGTGTTGCAGATATCCAAATCACAATAAACTCACTATCTCTAACTGCACCAGATCCACAGAGTTAATCTAAATGAAGAGCTGTAGGCACTTATTTTACTTATTAAAGCTAATAGATGGGATTCTGAATATAGGCTGAGATTCACTGAGGTAACAGTTTTCCCCAGCTACTTCTCTCACTAAAGCAAATTCCTTAAAACTTTAGAAATGCTGCTGATAGTAGAGTCTGAAGAAAAAGAAATCTGTACAATATAGTGGATTCTGGTCTAAGGCCACATGAAACCACTCTAGGAGACAGCACCTGTGGTTTATCAGAGCTGTTTAAATTACGTCTCAGCAGATGTATTTGAGCTTGCTACTCACTGTTCTTTGTACCAGCAAGATGAAAACGAGATACATAGAGGAATCAGCTACCCTCATCTTTAAACAAGTCTACAGAAATGGGGCATCCCAGAATCTGCATACTTTGGCTACGTAATTCAAATCCCTGCAATAAATTTAAGGCATCAATGACCATGACTGTAGTAGTACCTACCCTGCGCACCACATACTGTTACCCCAGTCTCCAGGCTGCATTAACTGGAAACTGTTTGGTTAAATTTATTTTCTTCCCAGACTCACTTCTCAAACACTAAGTCAAATCAGCCTCCTCAGTGAATCCCCTAATATAGAAAGGCACAGGAAGGGAGAAGGCCGATGCATATGTTCACTGTGTCTTCATTTCCCAGTGTTTACCCATGCTACATGTGCTTCCATACTCACTTATTTAGGCAATCACTATCTCGGTTTGAACAGTCTGTATATGACTAAGAAGGCCAGACTTAATGACAAGTATAAGCTCCCTAAGAGAGTTCAGTACTGACCCCATTTTTTGCCCATTAGCTCTATTCCTTAAGACATACCATATAACTTACTGAATCATTTCACCACCAGTGTATTTCACTGTAAACACATTGCTGCGTGATATGCAGGAAAAATAAATCCAATACAAAATACTCTGATAGCAAATTGGCCATTTATTACGATCTGGGACAACACTCACATTACTGATATTTAAGGAAAACAAAATTTGCCTGTTTTCTCTGTGCAACTGGCAATTCCAAATATCAAAGCTGTTGATTAAGGGCTTTACCAAAAATAACTGACTCTCCTGTGCTCCAGTAAGGTCTGTATGAACAGGGAAAAAGTAACACTGGAGACACTTCTGCTAGGGCAGATTCAATTAACAAATTCCAAATTCTCCCTGAAGCCTAAATACGAAAACTATACACTCCAGAAAGACGTAATTTGAACCCCAAAGCTATCCTGTCCTAAAAATATTGAAATTCAAGAAATCAACCCAGTAGTAAGATTATCTTCAAACCTGGGATTCTCCATGGTACACAACAGGAGGTTGTTGAAGTGAACCAGCAACACCTTAAGGCCCCTTTTTTGCAGGAGGCCAGGCACATTTGCCTAAGGGAATCCCTTCAGCCTCCTACCCTATGCAGCTCTATGTGCAGCTTCATCAAAATGCTGCAAGCGTGCAGCAGGCATGGGATGGTGGCCAAAAAGCCACAAGACATATGGGCCTCAAGCCAGAAGATACAACAAGCTCACAGCAACCGCCGACTGCCTCATGGCATCTGTTAGCAAAAGGAAACCTAGCACGGGCAATGTTCTGAATCAGGGTGGAGAGAACTTTCTCCAGGCGGAGAGGAAAGAGCATGACTGATGCAGACCTCCCAAGCCAGGGGTCTCCAGATGCGGCAGAGAATAGTGGCCCACAGCTGAGTGCACAGTGCAGCACTGCAAATTGAAATGAAATATTTAAGACTCTGATTTGTCAACTGTACCCACCAATGAGGAATCTCAGCGAAAGGTATGTTGAAGACTCCTTGATGGACTAAAAAAAAAAAAAAATACCAGTTCAAAAGCAAAACAAGTATGTGTGCCTTCACATCAGGGAGATAAACGGCCTAGTTTCGAAGTAATATACAGGAAAAATTACATAATATACCTCCTCCTTCTTGAGGTAATACCAAATTCCTTATGTGTATGTTTTCCAGAACAATATGAAATAATCCTCTCTTGCACTCTTTCCTTCAGATTTCTATCAGCTAATGGTTTGGCACATACTGTCTTTTTGTCACAGATGGTCTTAATGCACTGAAAAAGACTCTAGCCTTTGTTTTTGTTGGGTTTGGTTTTTTTTTTTTCAGTTTCCCTATAAAATTTATGTAATTACTTCAGCATATGAAGTGCTGGTGACCTAAATCTGCCCCACGTATAATCCTGGTTCCACATACTCTTGCAAAGTCACTCACAAATTCATTTTTTAACTCCAAGGACCTCAAACTCCCCCTTCTTAACAACTCCCAGGCAATACACTAACACGTCAGGTTGGCTGTATTTTCTCTCATGCTCTGGGATTGAGTCTATGCAACATGTGAACGTCACCATCAGGTACAAAGCAGGGACAAACCAGCCTCATAGGTAAAAGCAGTTAGTAGACTGTAAACATCATTTACCTTCTTTTCCCTTGCATTTCTGTTTCACATATGGAGACTAGAAAGATGGATCTACCATTGCTTGGCCGCAACAAGTAATCAAATATTTCTTATGGCCTTTGCTACATACTGGTGGCTATTCTTCAGCTTTTTAAGCTGAAGCTATTCTTCAGTATTTTTAAGCAGTATCAAGCACAGGAGAGATGCTGATGAGATCGATGAGATACCAGGCATTCTGCTATCTCAAATTACCAAGTGACGCTTTGGTAATGAGTCCCAAAGTTGCTTTCATAAGCAGACACCTTGCACCAATCAGGAATTCTGTCACAGACTCCAACAAGGGCAACGGGACACTCTAAGCATCAAGAATCAGCTTAATCCTCTTTCAGGCATGCGTAGGTGGAAACACTACAGGTCAAGCAATTACTGCTGAGCAGTTGGTCTGTACCAACTCCTTGCATGGACATATCTAGCCCATAGTCAGAGTACCTCTGTGCAGCAGCAAAGCTTATGGCCTCTTGAGAAACATACAAACCAAGCCTCAGTTGCTATCCTGAATATAATAACATAATATCCTGAAGAGTCAGAGCATCCCCACAGACAGCAAAGATAACGTAAGTATTTGTACCCAAGTCTTAGAGTTCTAACCTGTCTACACAAACAACTGCTCCTCTGGAAATAACTAAACAACAGTGACTTGGTTTCTTCGGATGCTCCTAACTTGAACAGAAGATGTATCAAGAGTAAGAAGCACAAATACGGTGAGGTGATCACAATCAGAGGAGAGGTGTGGGAATGAACTTAGAAGACTGACTAGGGTGATGATTTCTGTTTCCAGTTTCCCACAGGGCAGACTTTCTGATCGTGTCTGTATCCAGCTGCCGGTTGAGAACAATAGTGAGAGCAATAAAAATTATGGTAGGTTACTGTAGTTACAATGGGCATCATTTGATATTTCAATATATTCTTAAAATAAATATGCCACCTCCAGTGAAGGAATTTTAAAGCAAATGCTCTGTAAATAGCAGCTATGCTGTTAACAGGCAAATGTTAATGAGACCATCAAGAGCCAAGGAACAGAGGTAAGGCAGTATAGCACCCATCACATTCCTCCATCCTTCTTGTTGGCTGTTTGAGGTGTAAACAACTATGTGTTTGCCAAAGGATTTCTGCGTTAGAAAAGTGTGAAGCTGTGCCAGAATTCATAGCTGCTCCACTGAAGTCCATGTAAGTAGGTTGGAAAGTCTCAAACAAGCTGCTGAGAAACCTGTCTTTCTCCATGTATGGTACTCCTCCCGTTCACAGCATGACAATGAATTACACAGTAATGAAAGAATCTGCTGCCTAAAAGACACTGTTGGCACTGGCCTGAACTGTACTATATCCCATAAAGTGCAGACAGATCCTTCAAGGAAAATAAGTTTTACCTCTGTATTTCTCCTGCCCTGCAATACCATATGGCCAAGTCGTTAACAAAGGAACCTGAAGAACTGAAATGATGACCGCAAAGGTTCACTCCAGCTACCCACCCCTCAATCACTTTTTCTTCTCAGCAATAAAGAATGCTGTTTATGAACTCTGTAAAAAAAGTAGGTTCAGACCTTAGGGATTTTGAAGAGAGGGGGAGCAGCACTTTCAAGCATACCAATAAACTGGCACTACATGTGCCGAGCTCAGCTAGTACGTTTTTTTATGGCCCTCCGTATCAACATTGGGTAATACAGATAAGCTGAGACTCCACTAGAAATTCCACAAGATCATGTAACAATCCAGAAAAAAAGGGTTATAAACTTCCTGTTCTTGGAGCTTTCACCTCTGAACTAGAAAAAGAATCAGAAAATACATTCTGTACTGTAACCGGATCTTCCAGGTGATCTCATAGGTCTTTTCCACCTCCCATTTTTGTGGCATTGTGTCTTCATTATATCTCTCATTTTAAGTCATTGCAGACAAATGACTCAAGTGAGTCACGTAGGTGTGTTAAATCAGATTCTTCTGTCACTTGCTAGCAAAGGTTAGAAATTAACATTCCTGCAGTTAGCGTAGGACCAGGCTTGTTGCTGACTGAATACTATTACGATGAACATGCAACATTTAGTGATTGCAGGAACCACGCAGTACAAGAATTGCTTTCATTATTTTGAATGGAGATGAAAAATGAGAACAGAAGTGTATGAACTAAAAGCAGAAAAACCTTTGATAGCACACTATTAACTGCTCCATCATGGATTCTGTAACAGCACATGTGGACTGATGTGCTTCAGTAAAAAAATGCATTTAGTTTACACAAAATAATGCTTCCAAGGGAACAGGAGATCCATAATCTGAGAACGCAGCAAGCAGCTCTAGCTAAGAACCTATTAAACATTAACCTCCACAAGCCTGCTCAATACAGGCTGTGGCAAGAGATCTTGTTTGCACTGGGCAGAGTGCACACAAGTATATTTTTGTGATTCTCTAAATAAAGATCGTATTTACGGTTTATTCCAACACTTGCAAATCTCCTGTCCCCTCTGTATTGTCATCCAATCCATGCTGTTTTTTATAAGGCAATCAGTAGCACAAGATTAAACCACTTCTCCTACAAACTGCCTGTTTTCTCTTACTTAACTTTACAACATATCTTTACGTTAATTAAGAGAAGGGGAAGAACTTGCCACCATCAAAACAAAAGATGCAAGTTGAAAGACAAAAGCTACTAGAAGGTACCGGGCAGGCCTAACAGTCACATTTCCAGGCTGCCTGGGCTACTTGGAAAACTTAAAATAAACAAAGCAAAACCAGAACCTCAAACACAGTTCAAGCTGAGAATCCACTCTTGGCAATGTTTTATTCTTACACATTAGCTCCTGAAGGACTGGCAGTCTGTTTGATATTACCCTTTAAAATCCAAAAAGTAGAAAGAACATGTGCTCATTTCCAATAATATGTCACACTTCAGTAACCAAACACATTTTGGAATACATTTTGTTTTTTAAACATCCTGTGAACTTGCAGCTCAAAAAAATTGTGTCATTTAAGATATTTTTGACTATAGTTATACTGATTCCTAACTCTACTAGCAGAGATTAAATAACTGTACATCTTCAGAAATCTGACCGTGGTGTTCTCAGAACACTCGCTGGTATTGGGATTCAAACAATAAATGTAAGTTGTAATTTTCCAATGTGAGTATTTAAAGTCAGGCACCTGTGGTCCACATGGAGTATTAAAAATGTCAAAATTTAGTCAAGTCACATTTGCAAAGACTTAAAGAGCAGATGTCTGCCTGTGTTTCTGATAAGAAAGATTATGCAATTAAACCAACTTTTGTACTTGCATTAAAAAAAAAAAAATTATATAATTACCTATATGCATTTCTGTGTATCTCTGAATTACTGAAGCTTAAGAATTCTTTGAGATTGCAATTTATTAATTTTTAATGTTGCTTGTGAAACTTATGAAACTATGGGATGAAATCTATTGTGCTTTAAAGCTTGATTTCCTTTAAAACCAATGACATGGCTGTGATACAGCTGGGATAAATCAACTTTGAGCCATAAAATGACTAGCATGCATCCCATGAAGAAGTACTACCTGATCATCACACTTCTAAACCATTACGGACCTCTAGAAAATGCTGTGAGGAGTAAGGCTATTAGTAATTGCATACTTTCTGTTCTCATATGAAGAAAAAAAATCTCCAGTACAGCATACTGGATACAAAACAAGCTCAAGCTTTGTTTTGCTCAACCGTGTGGGCTCAACGATCAGTGTAACCTAACTCCTTGCCTCTGAAAAATTACCCAAATCCTGCTTACTGCAATAGCTGCCAGCAAGCACGTCCCCACAGAAGACAATCCCACCTGGAAAAACTGCCACCTCCCACCTAATAACTCTGAATGATGCGGTAGAGTCTCTCCAAAACATGCCCAAACTAGAGTACGTGCTCATCACGGCATCAAGTTCCACCATCAAGCCCCACTACTGTTACTAAAGGAAATTTTCTGCTATCAAGAGTACTTGGGCCAGAGTCAATAGTCAGCATCTGTACAGGACACTGTCAAAACTCAGGTTTTGAACTAAGTTTCTTTAATGTTTTCTAAGCAAGAATTGAGAAGATCATGGGGAAAGACAGATTTCCATTAATTTCCCATTTAATTTCCTAACTTTGATAGGCAATATTTATTGGCAAATGGTCTGGTCAGAAGTATGTCAGCATAAAACAAAGCTTCTAGTCATCTCCTACATCTGCAAATTTAGCAAATTTAGAGACTTTCAGATCTTCCTAACTTTACACTGTAGTAACAACTTCCATTGGCCTGTTCAAAATCATGGACTGTTATTTTCCATGAGACATACTACCATTGTACCAAAACTCCTAAATACTTTATATTGTTCAAACAGCTCAACAAGTCTTTAAGCTCTCTCAGGCATGCCTGAGAACATCTTTTAGCTCTGGGTTAACACAGCAGCGCTTCCGGGCACTCAAGTAAAATTCTTAGTTAGGGCTGAGCTACAAACACTAATAATTACCAAAAACCACTACAGAGTCCAGCTGACTTGTCCATACCCCCCAAAACAGAAAAGAACTCACTTCATTCAAATCCCAGCCCAGCGCTCTTACACCTAGATCGGATGAATTATACTGGCCCAAAGGTCCTCTTCCTTAGGAAGGATATTGTGTTGACAAAGAAATTTTTCTCTCTGGCAGATTCTTTGCAAGTGATACACATACAGATTTTACAATGCAGGCGACTCCACCTCAATAAAAGCTTTAAACCAATTAACTATGGACACCTCAATGATTAGGAAAGATTAGAACATGCCTAGAATACTCTTTGACCTATTTATTCTTCAAGAGAATAATCCTTTCACGTCAAGAAGCGCTGATGCTAATAAAGACAGGTGGTTGAGTACTCCAGCTCCCAGCTTCCTGCCACATGAATGAAGAAACACAATAGGTCAAGGGCATCCTTAAAGGAGAGACTAAATCATAGGCAGGGTGCAAGATACGTAGCAATGTCTCTTACTCAGTTACTTTTCCTGCACATATTTCTTTTTGAGTTTATCTCTTTGGACAGACAGACCACCCGGGATTATTGGTGGAAGGGTGGGAGTGTTCAATGACATACTTATTTTCAATTATGTACTTGAATTAATTTTAGGGAGATGACTAATATCAGCAGAAAAGACTGAGAAAGACCCTAGCACAAAAAGACCTCACCTCCCACATCCTGAATAGTTAGCATTACTGGCCCTAGATGAGAACCTTGGCAAATTTTTGGTAAATTTCAATGGAATGAGAAAATACTTGCTACAGTAGGTCAGCTTTAGTTATTCATTATACCTTTTCTTCAAGCAGAATAAAATGTACTAGTTCCTTTATTCATTGCCAATACAAAGTAAGAGGGATTCATACAGCATACTTGCATCTCGCACTGTTATCTGGCTGGGGTGCAAAGTTCAAACTGAACTGAATACTATCCTTGCTTTTTATCCTTTTCAACAAATTGTTCAATGGGCATAAAAATTGTTAAGTTTCAGCCTCAGTCAAGTGCAGCCCCAGAGATACAGAGCTGCACAGTGAATTTACAATCTTTTGTATTTGCAGCACGTTACCACACTGTAACACAAGAGTTTAAAATGCATCTGACTACAATTGCCCTAGGAAGGAATTAGGAAAAAAAGAGTTAGTAAGAACAATGGTTATACACTGTGCTCTATGTTAATGATAGAGATAAACTTACTTGTTGATCACTTGGTATTCCAAGATGTAACAATCTCATTATTACTGCTGTGCTTACCCTCTCTTTCCTACTTGGTTCAGTAATTAATCTCTTCTTGGCCTCACAAACTGCATAATCAGAGGAAACTGGCCTGTGGGATTTTCAGTTCAAGTTTTAAATGTTGCTGGAAAGCATCAGATATATTTTGTTAGCTGTTAATACATACAAAAAGACCTTAATTAAAACAAACTCAAACTTTATCGAAGTGAAGCTCTTTATTAACTAAGGCACAGATTAGGTTTTTTACCAAAACAGGGAGTCAGATTCCCTTATGATATAAAGAAACTGCAGCTCTGAACTTCACCAAAATGTCATCCAACTGACTGCATCAAAGTATTTGGCCTTGTGCCCCAAAAGAGAAAAGTTATTACACCATTGTTTGCTCACTGACTCCATGCAGTGGCTTTGACAGAAAAAACAGCTGTTGTCAGTGCAACGATTAAGGCTGCAAGTGTCAGTATTAATTTTTTGTTAGAAAAGAAAAATCGTGATAGCTTGTAGGGAGGATCTGACAGAGGTATACAAAGTCATGGGTGGTGGAGAGAAGATGGACTGTTCGCTATCTCCTTCAGTTTAAAAAAAAAAAAGAAAAAACAAGAGAAAAAAAGAAAGGAAAAAGCCCCAGCTGACCTTCAAATGACACTAGTAAAAGCCACATTTATAACAAATGAAATGAGTCAGGTTCTTCTCATGAGAGGAAGCAATTTGTGGCACTCTTTGCCAGATGACATGGTGGAAGCAAAAAGCTTATACGCGTAAAAGGGGTACACAAGACAAGTACTCTGGACATCACTAAATACACAAACCACATCAAGACCAGGAAAGCCTCTGAGAATAGTCACGAACTGGTAGAGTAATTGAAGGAAACACCTTGCTGCCCTATTCTTACTCCTTCCTGGACATCCGCTTACAGCTGGTGTGGGAGGCAGGACACCAGGCTAGATGGATCCCAAGTCTGAGGCAGTACAGCCACTCTTATGTAGGATGAGCAAACATTAAGAGGATTATCCAGTGAATTCAATGCTGCGAATGATTGCAGAAATGATGCATTAGCTGATTGCACTGGGGTAGCCTGCAGCAGCTGACTCTTTACTGGGTCAGCAGCTGTACACCAGACAGAAGGGAATATTCTGTTTCTCTCACCAACACCCTATGTAACAGTGCAATGCAGACTTTGCCTCAGGTAGGTGTCAGCAGGGTCACACCTGCGATTTTTCCCTAGGCTACAACAACAGTGCACAACAGTGTCTTCCATGGAGCCATCCAGGAGAAACAGTGAATTTCAGAGTTCTTGGCTTCCCATCATTTGGTGTTGGAGCGGGGAATATTACCCAAACCAATGCTGTCTCCTGCAAAGTTCCCTGGAGCACGACAGAGCAGACGTGACATGCAGCAGCACTGTCAAGGCTGCCAACGCAGAGGCAAAAGGGCCACAGTAATTATAGAGTTGCTCTTCCTCCTAGTCATGAGGAGAAAACATGGAATCTCTTCCCCTCACAAAATAGCTCATGGCTGATTCAGGCTCCATAAGACAGGAAAAGCATAAAATAATCTATGTTTTTGCGACTAAAATTGTGTAGCTGAAGGCATGGGGATTTTGAAAGGCATTTTCTAATTCATGTGGTGACAGGTATTTTCACAAATGTTAACTGGACGGAATAACTAATTTTTATTCAGATATCAGTTCACAGAGTCATCATTCAGTGTCACAGATACCTTCAAGAACAATACAGACAATGATGTGATATGAACAGTAAACAAAAACCAAAATAATCTCTTCACAATGTATTAGATATCCTTTCCATTTTGTACCCAGAAAGTTATGAAAACATCCTTGTTAGAAAGGGGAATAGTGTTAGCAAAGCTGTTAAATGTTCTCTTAGCTAAACAAACCATGTCACAAACATTGAAACAGCTATTATTTATACATGGGATTTTTGCCTTGGTTGCTATTGGAATATAGGAAGAAGAGCAAAGCTGACTCGGTGTCTATATGCTGTTCTACCTTGATATTATTTACACTATACTTCAATAACCAGAATTCAGCAGAGCTGTTTCAGACATAAGTAATAAAAAGCAAAATCTCACGGTTTGCAAAAAACGCATCACTGCTTTTCAATATGAAACTAATACCCTATTCAGTTCCCCTTTCATTTCCTTTTGTTCTCCCAAGACTATTTTTATATATGACCTTTTACCTGAGACCATATCTCTTAATAAACAGCTAAAGGTTACTCTGTTTCGCTTCAGTACAACCTTAACCTACTGCAATTATTGCCACGAAACATACAAAGGTCATGAATTGTGATACGAAAGCATGAGAGAGATGCGGAAATCCATTATTTTTAGAGAGAACTGCAATATAGAAAAGGAAATGACAAACATAGTAATAATCCTGTGACAGACCTCCATGCTGGCAACTACACCTGTGGAGTATCATGGTATTTTCTAGGAGGAAAAGAAAAACGTGTCTCCAGTTGTCCAGGAGGACCAGTTACTGAATGCTGCAAAAAGTTAAACTGGGAACACTGGGATCGAATATAATGCCAGAACATGTAAAAGGTTACGAAGACTTCACCGAGTGAATACATTAATTTTCCATGCCCATCCCCACAATTTGCAAGTGCCCGTCATATATTAGCTGGCAGGGTTAAGGTGTCATACAATAGGTTAACGACCACAACTCAGCTTCTCATGGCTGAGGTACAAATAAGGAGCCTGCAGCAAAATTTAAGATTAAAAAAAACCAAATCAAACAAAAGTGATACAAACAAAGTGATACAACAACATTGCTCTCTTGCTGGGTGTACCTAATATATGTGTGTGTGTGTGTGTGTGCGCGTGTGTGCCCGCCCAATAACAACAGAGCTAAGATCAGTTCCAGGGGAACATTTTATTCTCCCTTGCAATTTTCAAAACTGGAGTCTGATTTATTTATTTACTGTAATGTTATTCATAAATAGAAAAAGTATGATCTAAAAGAAAAACATGACCTAGCTATAGGAGAAACCCAGGCTCTCCAGACCTGCAGCTCATGTTACAGTTGCTTAAGCTCAGTTTTGGAAAAGCTAAATTGCATTTCTGATCTAAAAATCAAAATACTCACAAGGAAAAAACTTTTTCACACATGGAATTCAGCAATGTTACTTTTAAAAGGAGTATCTGATGTTGCAGTAAATTAGGGAGTCCTACGTGTGTCCTAATTACCAGTACATACAGAGAACAGACCTCTTTCTTACTAGTGAAACCGAGATGTTCGCTGCTGGTAACTGAGGTCAAATGCTGCTGGGATCTGCTGGGTAGATCAGATTTTCAATAGCATACATATTCAGACACATACAGAGGGTCTGGTCCCTTGTGTCCCTTGCATCACATACTCCTGTTCCTCTTAAACTGCCCCGAGCCCTGTTTATTACCAGTACGTTCTGGGCCACCAGAAATCCTGCAAAGCAGTGGATGTTTACAGACACACCAGGGTGTGCCAACCAGCTTCTCCTGGGCAAACGGTGACCTTCAGAGTACCCAAAGGAGGGCTTTTCAAAAATGCGTAAGACTTATACTGAAGTCAATGAGCATTTCACTACTCTATAATGGGAAAAAGACTTAATCCAGCACTGAGCCCTTCTGAAGCTCCCACCTTGAAAGTACTACAGGTGAAACTAATGGCAAAGGTCAGCAAGAATTAAACCCCCACAGGCTGAAAAATGTCTTACGCCTTATCTCTTTGGATCAGCTCTGACTGCCTGCATTATGTCCTTGTTACAAAGACAGCACTGACTGCTGATTTATACAGTGGGAATAATGCTGATCATTTTGTGTAACCTGATTAACTGGACGACTAATTAATGAGAAACAGAATAAACATTGGGAAATATGAACAGCAGGAACCAAGAGATTTGTCTTAGTAGAAAAATTCTCATCCTCCTCCTAACCTCATTTTTTCCCCATGGGTACACCAAGGATGCTCAGAAACAGCCGGCTAGAGGGGGGACTCACATGTTTATTTCAGTGTACCTTGTTTCTTTGATGCTTCCCTTTCGAATTATGTTGTTGCACTGACTGAGAGGGACTGCTCACAAGTGCTACATCATGATGTCACCCCCCCCCAAAAAAACACTACCCCACAACAAAACAACAACAGACAATGAATGAACACCATTTCAAGTAAAACACGTGCAAATACAGACTGGGACACACATACACATATGGATCTTATTTTTTCTACACTGGTATTATCATGGGACAATAACATCATTGGGTATTTGTTTAAATAAAAATCGTAAGAGAGTAAAAGCAAGGTTCCTAGGCATCTCAACTGCAAAATTTGCCAGCTGGGTTCAAAAAATTTATAGTATACTAGCAATATGGACAGCAGGATAGAAAGAGATGTTTGTTATATGCCCCTGTTCCGTTTAAATGTGTTAGGTCTTAATGTGTTAAAATGAAAATATTGTTGGTGAAACCCTAGCTAAAGAAATAGCAGCATAATAATTTATTACTTTATAGAGTTTAGCAGTAACATATTTGTGTAAATATTCAGGATTGCATTTAGTAACACCATAAGTGACAGACTTATAATCTTGTGAATGCTTTAATGAACTTCTGGAACAGAAAAATTCTGTTTTAATACTACACATACAGACTTGTCAAAACCAGCAGAGCTAGAAGCACTGGAAAACTACTTCAAAATTACACAAGGATTGTTTGGCTTGCCTTTCTGAATCACAGCCTAAACATAACTGTCCTCCTCAGTCCAGACTGAATCTGCTATAGGTGAAGGGTTTGGAGGCTTATAAACTTTCCCCTACAAATCTCATATTGCTCATTTCCTGTCAGCTCGCATCTTAAAATGTCATTCTGGCTGAATCACTATATACCCTTCCTATAAACATGCCCATCTGCTCACTGGTGGACAACTGTGAAGTGAATGCTAGCTGAAGAAAGACTAAACAAAAAAAACACAGACAGACTTCCACAGGTGCTCCTTCTCCTCACGCACCTTCCACCCATCTTCACATCTCCCATGTAAACCCACTGCCGCCCTTGGGGGCTCCCTGGCCCAGGCAGGAGAAAACTGGCACAACTTGCCCAAATAAGGGGATACTGAATGAAACAAAAATGTTTGTTGAGACCTTCAGAAAGGATTTTCAAAGGAGATCAGTTCCCACTGCCTCCTGGTGGGAAAGAATTAATCCAGTACTGAAAGCTGACCATTAACACGATGCTAAAACGGTCCCAGACATGAAAGAAGAATAAAGGAAACTATCTAGACCCTGCAGGCTTACCCAGGGCAGCATAACATGGATTAGAAGTGGATGCCTTTTTTCCTGACGTAAACGAGGGATTGCTCTCATGTCTGCTGGATGTATAACCATGGGGCCAGAGCACCAAGGTGGCAAGGGAGGGTGACTTATTTAGGGGGAGCCTGCTCAGATGTGGAGCTGGTCAGTTTTCAGCGGTTTCTCCCTGTCAAGGGATTAGATCCTCATGCTAAGGTATTTAAGTGAAAACAGATGAGGAAGGGAAAAAACCCCATTTATTAGTGAAGATCTTGCCTTACACATCTGGGGAAATAATCCAAAACATCGTGGCTTTCAGTGGAGATGGAGCTTTACAACTGACTGCAAAGGGAGCAAAGTCAAGCCAAGACAGAGAACTTTTTGACCATCTTACCTTTCCTACTTCTCCCCAGGGATGAAGGGGTCAAATCGTACCAAGGGCTGAATGATCTGGTCTGAATGTTCAATTGGAATGAGCAAGCAAACACTCCACTTTAAAATAGTGCCGCCAAAGTCAGCTGGAGCACTCTCCTTGACATAAAAAAAATGCACTTAGGAGCTTGTCTGGCTGGGTTGGCCACCACACACTTGGTACACCCCAAGCACAAACAGATGCAGCTACATGTGGTGGATTGCTTGCCTCCTTAGAAATCTAAGAGCAGGCTTGCAGAACACAGTGCACGCACTTTTGCTGCCACTTAAAGTACAAAGAACTATTTTGCCAACTAATCCTCCCAGCTGAAGTGGCAGCTTTTGTTAGAAACTGGAAACAAGCAGGATAAAAACGCAAGGAGTTAACTGCATCTAAAATAAAAGGGTTGTTTTGAAACTATTAGTTTTTTGCAAAAGTCAGCAAGAGACCAATTTCTGTAGCTCTTCAGGAAGTGAAATCTGCCTGTTCAGAGGTCATCAGAATGCACCTACATTATATTCATGATGTTGAAATTGCACTGTTATAATTTTATTTGACTTTTAACTTTGATTTTTAATTTAATTTTAACATTATAACTTTAATCTTAGAAATGGACTTGCTTTCTCTTCCACCTCAAGTAAACAGGGCTATGTATTCTATCACCCAGTGGGGGAAGAAAGTGAAAAGCCTTTTGCATTCCTGTCCCAAATATGTAATCAAGACAGGAACAGCATTACATCCTCATCATGCCAGTGCTTGTGTTCCAGTGCAAACATTTATGTGTTCTGAGCAGACTGGTTCTTAAAACTAGAAGTGCTCTCTCAAGAAGGCATTAGAGGGAAAAGATGAAAAAAATTAGAAAATAAATGATCTTCTAAGCATGCATGACTAGGTAATAGGTTGTATGTTTTATTTGAAGACATTACTGAGCTAAAACATCATACTACTAAAGATGACATGTTTCACCTGAAACCAGTGGAAATCTCTCCAAGAGAACTAAATAAAGATCCTCTTCACTAGCTATCTGGGACCGTTTAGTTTGAGGAAGAGGAGGCTGAGGGGAGACCTCATCACTCTCTACAACTACTTGAAAGGACATTGTAGAGAGGTTGGTGCTGGTCTCTTCTCACAGGTAATTAGCGATAGAACAAGAGGGAATGGCTCCAAGCCGCAACAGGGTAGGTTTAGACTGGACATTAGCAAAAAATTCTTCACAGAAAGAGTGGTCAGACACTGGAATAGGCTGCCCAGGGAGGTGGTGGAGTCACCATCCCTGAATGTGTTTAAGAGTCATTTAGATGTGGTGTTAGGGGATATGGTGTAGGGGAGAACTTTGTAGAGTGGGGTTGATGGTTGTACTCGATGATCCCAAGGGACTTTTCCAACCTAAATGATTTTATGATTCTATCTTTGATCATTAGAGAAGCCTAATCACTGTTATTCAAAGGTCCCATTTCATTACAGTTGTAACAATACAGCACTGGCTAGCTATACAACATAGGACTATATGCAGCTGCAATTTGAACAGCACTTTAAGATCTTTGGAAATGAAAGGTCCTCGTTCAAAATTATTGGTTTTGTTGTTACTTCAGGGTTTGTAAACCTATTTATTCAAGAGGATGATAAAATTGGCAATATTACAAGTCAGGACTGACTAATTTTTCATTACATGGGTTATCACTCAGTTTAGTGCCACAAAAATCTATCAGGACCACACCTATACACACCAGGAATTCTGTTCCAAAGTAAAACATAAAGAACATTTTATTATAATACCTGGCACTTATAATGTGATAAATGCACAGCAGTGTAGATATACTATCAGAGAATTAATTGTTCACATGTAATACTGCCCAATAAAAAATAGCTATTTATAATCCTGAAAATCTGAACACAGAGCAGATAGCTAATCAGAACACTCAGCCCACTTCACCCACTTCTCTCTAACTAGCAGAGACTATTGATCAACAGGCTGAGACTCTTCCAGACCTTCACTGGGTTAGGTAATTAAACTGAAGCTTGGATAAAAGTCTTAAGGATTGTAATAATAGCTGGCTGCAAATGAGACCTGTAAACCCCAACAAATCCCAACTTATTTTGGAATTAAAGAAAAAAATAATCAAACCTCATAATTCTTTTACGGGAAGGAATTTCCATATATATATATATACACACACACGTATATACACACACATATTTCTGAAGAAAGTACATGTTATACTTCCACCTGCTGGCCACCTGCCTGGAAGATCACATGGATCTCATTCTACTAGGTGGAGTGAAAAACTCTTCCAGGAGTGAGAAACTTCCTTCCAGGGAAGGCATCATGAACTTGACAGTTAGATTTCCTATTGAAATAGAAACTATTCTAAGACAGATTTTCTGTTTTGTGAAAATTGCAATTTTTTTTTAACATAGACGTTTCCAAAGAAAAACTCCCCATCATTTCTAACTATAATCCTACCATATGCCTGAGCAATGAGCAAGAGGAAGCTTTACAATCCTAGGAACAAAGCAAGGACTGGAATGAAGCTTGCAAATGTTTCTAGCTCCCTTACTTTCTGAATCACGATCCACTAGAAAGCAAGCTAAGAAATCCCTTTACCTGGCACAACTTGTCTTTCCCAATGACTGAGCAATCTTTGAAAGAAGAAATATAACTGGAGTGAAGGTGTTGTGCTTCCTCAGTGCACATACACAGCGAGAATACTAGTTCAACTACCAACAGCCCTACAGAATCACATCTCTTTTTCCCCATCTCTAAACTTTATTAACTTTTGGCTTCCTTAAAACAGATTTTCCTTAAACTGCCACAATCTGTAACTGATTGAAATGCTCTTACTTGTTCTGGAAGTCTGTAGCATCATGGATTTCCCCCAGCTATGACCAACATGGTAGACAAGATGCAACTTGCTCCACTTGAGCTGTTCTTCCTTTCCAATACAATGCTCAAAGAGAAGCTTGATGCTTTCATGACTTTATCTGAATGATCCACATATTCTTGTTTTCATTTTAAGAGCGCAGTACTTCCTGCTTTTAAAAATCCACTGATTTTATGACCAAAGTGTGGGAAAGCCTTAAGATATCCAGACCGTGAAGTGTTAGGAGTCACGCAAGTTCAGGAAGATGTTAAACATCACTGAGCACGTGACAGGAGGTACGTTCCCATATTGGTATGGAACAGCATGAGACACTACTCCCCTGTTTCTCAGTATTTGCTCAAAATTAATGATTTAGGGTTGACGTCAACTTCAAAAAAGATAATTATGAGGGGATGATGTGAAGCAACAGGTACCTAAGCCATCTCAAGAATGACAAAAGACTGCAGGGGCAAATAATATTCTCGCAATGCTTTTAGAGACTGTTTTTCTAGTTGAGATTTCAGCACTGAAGGAAGAGCCTGAAGCTATAAAAAAGAGATATGAAAAAGCAGGGCTAATTTTGTAATGCACTAAGCTAGAAAAGCATACTAGATCACTTAGAGAAGTGCGTTGTTCAATGTTGTGCTATTTGATAGTTTCTTTCCTTTTTTAAATCACTGTTACTAGGTTTCTAGTTTCGACTCAAGTTAGTCCAGCAAATTTGTGGCATTCTTCTCCCCATATAAGAAGCTTGTAGGTGCTCTTTCAAAACTCTTAATCAAGAAACACCTGGATAAGCACCAATGGCTTTGACCATCATAAGGTTAATCTCTTAAGACAATGTAAAACCTAATTTCTTCCTATAAGTACCTCTACTCCCATTTTGGGAATCTTACCTTTGGGTAAGACAAACAGCAGCATTCCAAACGAAAGGAGGCATTAATGCTTGTCTAAGTGCCTCAATAAGCCCTAGCCCCACACTGTACACCCAGGAGATCACATAAGGCAGCTCACATTACCACAAGCACTGTACTAACCTAGAGGAAAAGGTATCTCCACATTCAAGAACATAAAAGAAAGGATGGCAAAGAAATACAGACTGTGGATGGGCTACAGCATGTCTGCACAATGACTGAAGGTGATGGAAGGCCATGTAGTATCAAGAGTGCTGGAGCTTTTTCATTTCACTACAGACTGCCAGCCTTCTCTCTGGAATGGGAATAAAGGGCTATCAGATTTAAGTACAGTAAGAATAGTGGGACAGGGATGTGGGAATTTGGGAGAAAAATGTAAACATGGAAAAGAGAGGAAGGAGAAAGAGTGAAAGCAATCATGGGAAAGGTATCAGTGTAATGACTCAGGGTGAAACACTGGTAATACAGCGAGTGATTTGGAGGAGAGGATGACAGAAATACCCCAGAAGGAAGTAAGCAAGGTCACCTGAATCTCCCCTCCTCGCCCTCCTGCTGCTCACAATGTAAAAGCTAAAATAACCCACTTAGATAAATGCAGCTGAGTTTGGTACAGGGCAGGGCCTCATTTTCTTCCCTTTCCTTGCCATTTGCTCCCCCATTCCACCATGGCTCATGCTTGAATGCAACACCCTTAAAAATCAACAGGGCCTCAGTTTATAAGAGTGTTGTCCTGAGCATCCTACGTTTTTCACTCCTAACAGGATTACTTGGCAAATCTCTCTCTAGCTACCTGTAGATATGAATTCATCAATCGCTTTTCGAGAAGCAGTAACTTTGCTTACAAATGGCTTGCTATTTTCTGGACAATGTGACCCAGGTCATTTCAAATAATTCTCTGAAGCATTTGTTCTTTTATGACACAGATCAGCCAGCTCCTACTGTACGTAACAGTTCACACATTAACAAACTGGCAATCACACTTCTCTACTGAATCTCATTTATTACTATTTGGTTTTCTCTTCGAGTGCACCATCTCTAATTTGTTACACAAATTGGCTAGGATAGGGGATATCTGCTAGGATACAAGAAAAGTAACCTTTGGGAATGGTATAAAGCATCCTTTCAAAAAGAGCCACCTGTCAAATCTCAACAAGCACTTAGTGGCTTTGCTACGTGAAGTTAGATGCTTGTATTTCTTGTGTTTGAGTGTTTGTCTTTGTTAAGCTAGAAAACTTCCCGGGCAAATTAGATGGACAAGGAATAAGGTCAAATTTTTGCAGCAGACTGCCAACAGAATTTGGAAGCTGTCAACAAGATCCAACGACACAAATACAACCTAAGCCCTTGTGTTTAGGAGTGGCTCATTCCTCTCAGGCAGTCAGCTGTCTCCTGAGGCTAAGCAATAGGCAACATTGTTCATCTCACTTGAGTAACTGTCTTTCAGGCTATTTTGTTAGAGTAATTCTGGTTGTCACCATGCACTTTGATAGCTCAGATCTCTGAACTGCTGTGGGAAATTTCCTAGATCTCCACCTTTGTGCATTCCCAATTACTAGTAAGTCCTTAGAAGTGAAAGACTATCTTGGCTTTTGCAACTGGATGAAGCTTGAAGGAGACGGAGGCAGATCTGAAGCCTTTCTTCTGGGCTCTTTGAAGTACCACAGCTTTTTACAATTTCATTCTTCTTAACCTGTTTTTGTTACTGAAGTGACCGTCAGCTGCTAAACATCACTCATCTGCCAGGCAGATTACTTCCATTACCCAGAAACTACTGTGACTTCAGTAACATATATCAGGGAGGACACTGCAAGTCATCAGTCCTTCTATCTCCTTCCACAGAAGCAGTTTAGGTGAACGCTAGTAACAGCTAAAAGACTTAAAAACTAAAGACTTCCTCTGATTCACCACATACGAAAAGAACCAACCCTTCTAAAGGCAGCTGGGTCTGACTTTTACAGATTGCCCTGCAGTTCTGATTCAACAGACCCTCCAGCGATATGCTGCAAAGGCAGAGGTGTTTTCAGCTGATTTCACTTCACTGGCAGAACCTGGGCTCACACTAAACTTCTTGTTCTGCCAAGGTGAAAGACACTATATTTTTATAACTTATTGTCTGACGACTTCCATTCCAGCCACTGAAGACTACGGTGATTTTATCAGTGGGTGCTTGCAAAACCCTACCAAAGGAAGGCATGTAGTTCAACCGTCTCAAACTCAAGAGCTCATACCTTGGACAGGAGTAATTATCTGCACAGCTAACACACAAAAGGAAATAAAGCAATTGCAAACCACTCTCGTGACCATTTCCTGCACAAACTTCAGGTTGCTTCCTGTAGTAGAGACAGCACAAGGCAGAACAAGGCACTTCTGGCTGCCCTACTTATTTTTGTCGACTTTTTCTGAATTTTAGAATCCTTCAAGTCTTCAAGTGCACTCATAAGTGGCTGTTCTGAGTCAGAATGTGTGATTTTTAAATTCAGGTACATGTTCAAGACAAGCAGACTTCATAGGGGTCAAGGCTAGAGGCCTCATACTATCCTAATGTATGAAAGCTTGTCATCACTGATGTACACCATAAATGATCACCATGGCAGAATGCTTGAATATTTCCTAGAATTATTTTGCCGCCTCATTTAGAAACATTTAATTTTTAAACAGACATATTTCCTATATAAATAACAGTCAGTAGCTAACAAAGAATAAAGATGTTTAACAGAATCAAATTCCAGACTAGTAATGAAAATTAGCCTGTTAGCAGAATTGATTTGTAAACTGTATACCATCAATAGCACAGAACATTATTACAACAATGCTTGCCTCCCACTTACCTAAATGATTTCTGAATTGAAGCCTGCAATACGCCTGCATTATTGATTTGCTATAAGAAAATGAAATATTAGAGATACTCACTTTTGCCAAAATAATTCTTGCTAGCTCTTCACACGCAGGCTTTTCTTCATCCTTCTTCAAACCTTCCAATTCGAACAAGGTATTATAATTTTCCAGCATTTTTGTCATTATCTTGTTGCAGATCTCCTGTTCTTTTATACCTTCAAATCCAGAGGGCACGCTAAAATTGCATGTAACACAAAGCAGAGCGTTATAGGTACTCAACATACAAGATTTCCCGCACAGAGCCTCTGTAACATTTCAGTTGTGGAAACAGGATGGCAAATAGGCACAGGAAACTTTGTTTGGCAAAGGAGGACTGTGTCTATGGTGTTAACAACTACCACTGTTTGCAGTTTTTCTTACTGATATTAAACACTGTATCTGTTGGTCAAACTATCTACTCCACAGAATAGAGGTAGAAATCTAATTGAGACAAACACCAAATGAGATACCACCAACTTTGCTAAACGTTGGGTTTGTGACTGCAACACAGACAGCACTGAGGCATTTAAGTGCTCTGAACTGTTAATGCAAAGAGTCAGATTCCAAAAAAGTGGTTTGTGATAACCTCAAAGGTATACAAGGATGAGTCAAAAAATTTAAAAAACTCACATGCTGAGCAGAACACTAGAAGTAAAAGTTAAGCAAGATCTTTGCAGCTTCAGGTAACCCTGTGCTGTACAGCAGATTTCTTAATCTAACTTTTGAGTTGCCGTTTCTCTTGAAGGTAGGCTCATAACTCACAGGCTTTTTAAAACATGGCTGCCTTCTGCAGAAGAGCCCAAGAGATTCACATAAAAACAGGTTTCTAACCTCCACTTTCTGTAAGAATAACGAACTACTTGGCTGCAGAAGAATCAGCTTCTTGGCTGCAGAAGAATTAACTTCTTGCTCTCTTGAAACAGGCCCCTGTGCAGCCAGGAATTGCTCACCACAGACCTTAAAGGCACAGACAAAAGAAAATGCAAGATACTAACGTGGAAGAAGTGTCATATTCCAGTCTATGCTCCTTTGCCTTCCTTATGTGTTTCACACAACCCTGTCATGTGGTAAAAAAACAAATTACTCACAACAGAGCGCACAATTAATTGAAGCATCTAATGATCATCTGCTGGAATGTAGGCTTTCTGCACGTTTAAAGGACTTTGGTGACTAAAACTGACTTAAAATTCTGTTTTAATGCAAAAGTAAGATCTCTGAAGACTCTTCTTCAGCATTTAAAATACTTCTCCAATCATCCAGTGTTTCTCATTGTACAGTATTTCCAGTAGATACATTATCCTCTCAATAATCCACAAAATGGCTGCATGGATATTAGTTTTCTAAGGATCTTATAAAATGGCAAAGACTGCAGATCAGGAGGTACAGAAAACACGGGAAAGGATTTAAGGGGAAGAAGCAGGGGAGCAAAAACCAGAAACAAAAAGAAGTTTCAAATATTTTTTGGCTGAGGACAACTAGTGGTTGTACAAGAGGAAAAAACAACTCAAATCCCCAAAAGTTAAGCAAATGCCACCTGAGCTATTTTACAGGGATGTAATTTGAAAGTAAAGCATTGTTTACTATAATCAGCAACTTAAAATTTACTTTGAATGCTAAATGATGTGCTATAGAGTTGTCACGGCACAAAACTTTCTTGATAATTCAGGCAAATCCTGACTGTTAACCTTCCTGATGCGTTTCTCCAAAACAGGGTACCACTGAAATAAGGCTGGCACCCCATGAACTTCATTCCCAGGAAATGGACTGGAAAATGTAATAGAGCAAGTTCAGGTCAAAATAAAGACTCCAGATAGCTTCAGTGAGTTGTAGAGCAGAACCTTGACCTAAACAACATCTGCTGGGAATTACAGCCAACACCTCCCTACTGGCACAGCTAACACCAAAAAACTCTTCCTGGTTGAAAAACAGTCCAGCCTATAAAGTTTCCACAAAGCACACAAACAGTATTTAATTTCAGCTCAATTTCATACCTTTCTTGCCCTCCCTTCTCTACATTACTTTGTCAGTTAAACTTCATGAAATCAAATCTGTGAAAAGTCCAACATCTTATTCTGAACAATTCTGTACGTGTATGGTGAGATACATATGCAGAACACAAGGCTAAAGCTTACGGCTTTAGTCCTCTTTTATCACCCCTCTTGGAATGTAACCAACCAAAGCAGCATTGTTTTATTTTAATGTTAGCATAACACACTTTATCCGTTACCATCTTTCTGCCACTTAAACAGACATATTTTACAAAGTTTCTCATTTATTTTCTCCTTTAATTGCTGTTTTTAGACCTCCATCATGGCAAAGACTATTATACTCTCTGAGCTATCCATGGTGACCTTTTCCTTGCAATAAATCTTCAGCTCAGCCTATATATGAAGTTTAGATTATGAGCATGCACCACCCTACATATTTATACAAGTTAAAACCCATCTGTTGCCACACTGCACGATCCACCAGCCTACTAGACTTTTCTGAAAATGTATGCAAAAAAAAGAATATCTTACTTTAGCTTTTCTTAGTCTGAAAAGTTGTAATATCCACAAATTTCTCTTCAACTCACTAGAAAAACCCAGTCTTATGAGAAAGTATTCCTCACTACCACTTTGATGATGCACACCCTACTCCTTGGAAATTTTTCATATTCTTTTGTGAAGACCTTATTAAAACATTTCAGCAAAACTGTGTTAATAGTCATGGTTCCTTAATGTCTAAGTTGCATGTTAATTAGGCACTATGACTGTGTCGCTTATAGAGTCAGATGCACCTCTTACTCCGGTTACAAAATCCTCAACAGCAGGACTGGATCCCCTTATAGACACGTTATGTACGAACTACTTCAGTAGCAGCACCAGAAACAGCAGTGGAAAATCAGTTTCACTACCAGAAACACATTTTCTAGAAGGGAGGCATAAACCTGTACTTTCTGTGGTCATTTCTAGAAGAAAAAATGTTGATGGGTTCAGGTCAATCTTAGAGATTTGAGCTGGAAAACTCCCACTGAGTTGTTGCAGTAGCTTGCAAAGTCACAAGCAGATACATAGCATAGGCAGTGACAGAAGCAAATTCTATGATGTCCCCCCTTAGATTCCTCAGACACCCTGCCCTTCCGAGAGAGATGCTCAGAGTGATCTGTGTGCAAAGCACAATGGCTTCACATCAAGTATTTGGAAAAAATGTGCTTTGTCTAAAGGAGGCATGTGCATTAACAGTATCTGACTCAGACAAGCAGGGCCAAGGGCAAAGGTGCATTAGTACCACAAGTTTTACAGGATATTAAAGACTGAAATTATCGGTGAAGCCACTTTAAAGCAGAAAAAGCAGTAGTTAAAAGTTAAAAGATTACTTGGGAATAGGATCAAGTCGTTAGCCCTTTATTTCAAAACATGACACCTAGCAGTATTTCACACTTCTGCACAATGTGCTACCAGCGTGCCTGGCCCACCCACCACAGCTCCATGCAGCGCCCACTTGTTCTTTGGGTTCTTCCAGACCACTTTAAGCCAAGAGTGTGCCTGTTTCCATGGGGATGCTCAAGAGAGCTAGTCTCAAACGAGTTAAACCACATCAAAGCCCTGTGTCACAACTCTTGCTCAGAACTGAAGTGACCTGAGGTTAGATAAACACACTGTGAAAGAATTACTCACATTTCATGCATTATTTAAATGAATTTACCTCAGGGTCCCTGTGAACAAGCTATAACAGGCTAAATGCAGAGTGGGCTCATGAGAGAGCGAATCGCCAGACTCTATTCAGAGTTGTGCGGTAACACATTCAAACACAAATGCATCTGGCATGGTCTGTCACCATCCACCACACCTGAGAAACTCACTTCAAGTGGAAATGAGGGCCAGGAGGACTTGGGGTGTAGTCATCTGCCTTTAATAAACTGGACTGAGATCACTGAACTGATTTCCCCAGGCAGCAGCTGCTGACAGCTCCCTCTCACAACTGAGAACCAGTGATTTCCATGTGAAACTGCATCTCATTACAAATTCCCAATGGTGTTAGACCCCACCCTGTCTGAGATGAAGAATGCACATTACCATTTCCTTAAATGGCTCTGCAGTAGTAGCTTACACGGAATGACAGCACTGTAACCCTAATTTACAAACCACTGAGGGCTGTATGCTCTGTCTTCTCAGACTGCTACTTTTGCTGTTTGTACAGGACCTTTTGTAGAGGAGCACCACAAAGCCCCCTTACCATTCTCCTAGGGAATCCCACAAGAAATGAAGGGACTCAGAGGACAGGGAACACTACATGGGTTTTTTGTTTCTCCATCCCTTGCAAAACATTTTCACTAGTGCCTCAGATGCCCATGAGCCCCTCAACAATCAAAACTGGAGGCTTTGAGAGCAGCGCTGCAGTATATCTTAAGAGGTTACAACTTCAGGCAGGCTGCTCTGTCCCTCTAGACAGATATTACTGTGTCTCTAACAGAGGTGACCTCGTGGCCACAACTTGGCCCTATTCTTCAGCTGGTCAAAGTGATTTGTCTTAGCATGCTGGACCACAAACTGCTGCAGCTGAAAACAGGCACATATTCATGTCTGCAGGCTCTGCTGCAAGATCAGAGGCTAACAGGTAGCTAAAGACACAGCAACACTAAGTTGAGGCAGGTGTTCATCTCAGTGTGTGCGAGTCATTTACATGCTCTGCATCATTTACAAACTTACATCTCACCAGTTTGGACCAAACGCAAGGACATATGTCACCACTGGTACTTTATAGAAGAGTCTTAGCTTCTGAGACACTGGAGAATCCCATGAGGCATCTGTCTACCTTTTAAAATCTCTTCTAGATTATCTTCTATAACATCAGATTTAGGAGTCTAAATTGACTCAGTAATTCCATCTTTGTCTACATTACTTGCAGCAGATGCATAATGCGAAACGCAGGCATTGCAAGTAATGCAAAGCCATTACAGTGATGCTGCTGCAAAGACTTCACTGACTGGATTAATTTATATGCCAAATCTTTTGCTCCAGCAAAAGCTCAATTTTTCATCAGGAAAGCTGCCTGTACTGTGATAGTAGGCAGCTTTGACTACACAAAGGTAGACAAAGGTCAATTCATAGGCTAACACCCACGCAGAAAGCACATCATTCCCATCTCCAAATATTTCTAGACAGAGCCTCTTCAAAAATGCTCCTTGTGATTGTGTCTGAGCTGTACTGTTGAGCTCAAAGACCATTTTCTTTTGCACATATTAGGAAAAAGTTATTCACTAAGAGGGTGGCCAAGCACTGGAACAAGCTCCCCAGGGAAATGGTCATGGCCCCAAGCCTGTTAGTGTTCAAGAAGCATTCAAACATTCTCAGATACATGGTTTAAATTTTAGGTTGCATTGCGTGGAGACAGGAGTTAGACTCTATGATCTTCATGGGCCCCTTCCAACTCAGGATATTCTATGATAGTAGTACAAGTGAAACTGCTCTTCCACGTAAATTCTGTGTGTATGCTTTATTGCCAATCCTCAGTCAAGACCAGAACATTTTCAACCCAGAGCCACAACTTATTTTCATGGAGTTTTTCAACAAAGATATATACCAAAAGGTTTAGAACAACAACAACAACAACAACAACAACCAACCCAAAAAAGCCAAAACCAAACCACAGAACATTTCGTATTGAAATAATCACTATTTCATTCAAGAGATATAATAGGAAATATCATAACACCTGGCACTGGACAGATCATAAAAGAGAAACTTTCTCAACTGGAACTTCAAGGGGTGAGTGTTCATTAAGAGAACAGAGGACCTGAGATGGAATTTGGCCAGAACACCCCTCCACTTATGAAGAGAGCAATGCATCTTTAGCAATCATCAGTTTATTTTATGTATCGGGCATTCAATGGACTCCATATGACAAAGCTCGGTACACAATAGAAAAGAAAGAGGAGAAGAAAACAAAAACCTATCACTGAAAGGCTCAGCAATATAGTCCCCTATGCACTTCCCAAAGAGGAGGCAAGCACTCCTGGGTATTTAATATGATTATAGATGAGAACATTTATGGCCTTCCTATACTATGTTTGATGCTTTAAAATTGCATCATAGGGTATAGCATACTGAATTCTTATGAAAAACAACTCCTTTACCATTCTGGCAAATGCAGTATTTAAAATCTATACAAACCCTGTAAGAAAGGTTATGTTGCGTGCTCCAATTTGCAGTAATGAATATTAGAACAACAATTTTCAGTACTCACTTTGACCCTGATCCTCGACTTCAAATTGATTTTAAGACTAATGTAGGATTGGGACTGCACTGCCTGAAAACCAAGTCCATTCACATAATGTTTCAAACGCCAACATTACTCACTGTGGAGCTCCAGTTCAGACCCTCTACTTTCACTTCAGCTTCATACACCAAATCTGGTAGGCTTCAAAGCTGCTAGAAACCAAGGTAAGACATTCACGCAGAACTTTAGATCAGATTTTAATTATTACAAATTCAGCAACACATTGGAGATCTTTTTGAATCCCTGAAATAGCTACAGCTACCCTACAGACAATCTACCTTTTCTTCACACCTAATGCTTTCTTGTACAACCCTTCAGGTAACTTCTATTACGTAGTCATCATCTAACTCTAGCATTTTAACTGTATACCTGCGTTTGCCAGCCACTTTTGGGGGGATGGAGCAATCCCTTACAACACGCTTAATCTCTGTTGGAATGACATAGTCAGATTAGTGAGGGCTTGAATGATGGAGGCCGCACACAGATCATCCTTTCAGAGAGCACTACAAAAAAGGGTGCAAATGGATCCTCTGTAACTGGTAGACCTCACACCTCTTACCATCCCAACCAAAGGACAGGATGAGTACAAAAGCCCCTCTGATGCTCAGCTCCAAGAGGGCATGGGGAGGAAGAGAAAACCCAGCTGGTCCTCTCCTTCTTCATCACAAGCTGTGAGAGCCAAGCAGAGACATGCAGCAGGCCATAACTAAGGCTACGGCTCTACAGGAGCTGAAATTCAGGTCAATGGACAGTAACTTCTTCCACGAGTAACCATGCTGCAAATGCTAATACTCCACACAAATTAGCCCAGTGACAGAAAAGACAACTACTTATGTTCCTCTACCTTCATGCTCATTGTTCCTCAAGGGTTGTATTTCTCTGTATACTTGACCTTTGGTTTCCATCACAATAAATCAGACCAATCCAACTTGGAAGAAAACAGTGCACTAAATCTCAAACCATCATATTTTCCTTTTCTAAGCTGTTTGACCTTGCCCTTTACATTTTCATACATCTTACATCACACTTCATTACAAAGAATGCAAATAGTCATTTCCTCCCCTCTTATAATAATTAGAAATAAAGTAAGCACAAGATAACCTTTCACTAGAAAAGCACCACTGCAGTTTGTCAAACATAAAGTAAGGGAGCAGGGGAAGTAGTGGATAAGATAAAAGTAACAAGGGTTGAAAGTTTAGGACATGAGATAAATTACTGAGAACATGATGTAGAAAAACAGAATTAAAATGAAGTCAAAATGTCTGGAAAGTGGCCTAACAGTGAGATTTATTCAGTTGTTAAACAGCTTCAATTATAGAGTAGGAGATAATATGTTTAAATAGCTAAAACCACTAAAAATACCTTGGGGAAGGTATAATTAGGTGGGCTTTATCTTCTATGACACTGTGCATTAACTACATAGACTCCGATGCTGATTTTAGACATGAGTGTGCATTTCTGACAGAAAAATCTGAGATCTTCCTGCTTCAGCAGTGTAACTGCTGAACAGGTTGGATGCTAAGCCTTCTTTCCTTGTCCAAGAGAAACACCCCATGCACTGCTCTGAACAAATATCTCAAAGCAAAATGAACGTTCGCTTTAACTACCTGCTGATAACTTAATTTCTGCAGCTAGTCTCTCTAGGGGCTGCCTGTAGTAAGACAGCCCTTGTCAGGCAGGCATTAGGCAGCCTTACTCCAGAGCTCTGAATTGCGTTCTGGGGATCTCTCTCTGGTTGCTTGGCCAACCATCTGGCTAAGCCCAATGCCTAAAGTTCAGTGCTGCAAGTTCTCTCCTCCTCCTATCAAATCTTTGTTGATACAGATGGTCACAGTTCCAGCAATTTAAGACTGTATCCATTAACACAGGAGAAGAGGGTATTTGAACTGTTGCTCACAACCTTTGTGTCTGGACAATCCTGAAACTACCTTGAAAAGATCAAGGGCTGACAAAACACATAGCTGAATTACCAGATGGTCAAACTTAGTTTAAATAAAAATCTACATCCATAATTCTGACATATTTGAGTCTTCTAAAAAATGCGTTAGCCATTTGTTAAATGTCAAGCTTTGCTTTCACTGCCTCTTTTGCTACATGAGCATTTATCTCAATGTGTGTCACAACTGCAGGGGTGGCTGCATTTGTACACAGCCACAGGAAGCCTTGTGTTTTCATCTCCAGTGACTTCTGCCTTTCTCAGTCTTCTGCAATGGAATGATACAATTCCGTCCATCTTACATGCAGGCCCTACACCTTACAAAAAATATTACATCTTTTCTATACCATCTTAGGAGCAGAGATCAGTTGAGGCAACAACTATGCAAGTTTTAAGAAGTATGCTTTGGTTTAATTTTAGGAATGCCAATTGTAATTCCAAACTGCAGCTCTCTGCATTCTACATCAAGAAGTACGCAGAGCTAATTTTTAAACTTTCCTAAATGAAGTGATGAGTAAACTAAAAATTATTCTAATAGCCACTTGGGTGCTTGAGTCATACAGATTTAGCCATTGGACTCAAAGATTCTTCTAATTTAGTTTGTTCTTAACTCTGCTAATACCTTTAGACAGAAATTCTCAAACTGCCCATACAAATGTAATCTTCAAAAATTGTTTTGCTTTTCCTTGTCAGAAGTTTGCAGTATTATGCTTCCACTAACTCTCATATTCTTGTGTTCCTGCACATACTACTGTCTTTTGAGTTTTCTTTCTTTTGGAGAGGAAGACAATTGTTTTGAAAATATTTTGTACTAACACAGCAAATGCTTTAATCCCGACACATTCACCTTCATCACCCATGAACAACATCTTAAGATGAGGCAGCAGTGCAGTCATAAGGACAAGCTTTGGTTTAAATGTCTCATCTCCACATGTTCTCTCCCTAATCAGTGGAAAAAAATATGCTCCTTTAAAAAGAGAGCATGCAGCATCTAGCCTAGGTATGTAGAACTGGCTCTATACATTAGAAGGAACCTAATTTCTCTTTTCTCTGTTTAAAACAGTCTACTTCTTTCTACTGGCTACAGAAGAAGCCTAGGGAGATAGTCTCATTAGGCAATTAATCTAATCTAAGTCTCATTAGGCAACTCAGTATTATTCCGGAGTGAAATTTTAAAAGGATCAATATAAATCCAACATTTGCTACAAGGAACTCACTCGTCTCTTTTCACTGATATCACACATCTTTCAAGATGACTGAACGAAACTCCCTACATGCCTCCCATGTCTCAGATCTTGGATGCCAGCCAGGGGGTGTATTACAGACAAGACCATGGTGAAGATGCTAACCATGCACTGCATCACAGCAGTGACTTGACAGAAACATTCTTACTCACGTGTGTTCTCCCACTTGGAAATAACTCTTCTCGCTACTGCTGCAAGCTCCACTAGAACATACAACATGTTGTCTTTACCACAAGTGCCAAGGAACTGGGCCCAATGAAAGAAACTTGTAAAACTAGTGAGTCTAGTAAGAAGTCTCAAGAAGCCAGTGGAACACCGTAACCTCCAGACCAGTTTCTAAATATACTGTAAGGATAAAGAGCCCAGAATCAGCGGCACCTTGAGGACCGACACCAGATCACAAGGCCAAATCTGCAGAGAGTAAGCAGTATACACCTCTAGAAATTATACAGCATCTGGGTGCTGCATAGGAGTCCTTTCCCACCAGGTATCCCTTCTCAAAGCCTTTTGCAGAGAAGCATCCAAATTCTCTAATGGCAAAGGAAGAAAGCTGTATGAGCACAAGTCTGCTTGCACTTACACGGTCTGGAAGCTTTTCATTATTATACTCCTGCTCTGCTGTCAACACAGCAATAGAAAACTGACCAAATGTTCAGCAAAATAGTGAGAGGAGACAGGAGAGCAACTCAACTCCTATTCAGCTCAAACAATAGCTTTAGCACTAAAATTTATCACAAAGCCCTAGTCATTGCCTCTGATTAATCAAACAAATTTGGTTCTTAGCTACATTTCTGGCCACCTCTCTGTTATACTCACCATCAACACATAGGGAAAAGTGAAAACCCCAACTTACTGAAAGCAGTTTGGTCCAAATACAGTGGCAAGATTACAAAGGTTCATCCTGTTCTCTACATGATGTTCAGCAACCTTTATCAGGAACTGGCACAGATACTTCAGCAGGCAGTAATGAGCATCAGGCAGTTCTTTAAGGAGTTCTTTCAAGTTACTTTCCTTTTGTGTGTCATTTCTAGTGTCTAGGAAAAACAAGAGAAGAAAAAACATATGTATATGGTTTTCTACATTGCTGCCAATTTACTTACGTGGGTGAACAAGTAGTGGGATCTACAATTTAGTCTTATTTCTCTTCAGACACAGAATCCTCCAAAGCCCCCAGTTTTCCTTAGGGAACCTACACCTTTCTCCTGAGGCTCAGCTCAGCCACCACTGGCACTGTTTCATGCACACCTTTATGTGTTAACTGTTTTCCTGAGCAGAATCAGCAGTGGCCATAGCTAACAGCATTAGAACATGTTTATTCCCACACAAATACATAGCCATATCTGCTTTAACTCCAGCTCTACCAGATCTCCTGCTTCCATGCTTCTTCTGGACATTACCTCTGCTTCCCAAACCCCTCTCATACTCTCTTGTAGTTTTCTCTCCCATGAAAACCTTCAAAAAGAGGAAAGCAAGAACAGTAAAACAAGGAATCTCCTGAAATGCAGGTGTTAGTAGAATAACAGTACTATAGTACTTTCTGTGGGTACATTTCATGAAAAGCTCTATTTTGTATCATTTGTCAGACTGACAACTCTGTTCTAAGTCCTAGGCAAGGAGTCCTGCTTATGGAAAAAAGGCTGTCCAGGGCAGTGTTACACTCCATAACGAGCCAAAACTTGGCCTGATGTTAAGAGAATAGCTTTGTTATACTGTACAATCTTCTAGGATTTAAGTATGGATAAAAGTTTCCCATACCAAACTGAGTAATATCAAAGTACAACTAAGGTCAATTTTCTTTCATGCTGGTTTTTGTTCTTTTGTTTGTTTTTTTTTTTTTTTTTTTTTAAAGCAAAAATTGCATGAACTTCACAGATGCTGTGTTTATACAGACCCAGGTAGCACACACAAACCTGGCCTCACAAAGAGCTTCTACTTAATTGTGTTCTGCTTCTGGAATTCAACTCAAAACCTGCAAAATTCTTTGCTCCTCTCCTCCACCCCCAAAACCTTTTCCAAAAAGTAATTTGAACCCACCAAAATCTTGAGTTTACATATTAATAGAAGCAAAATTTTGAAAACAATTCAGTATTTCCTTCCCTTTATGCCAAAACAGGATGCCTTAACACTTGGAAATATTAATTTCTACTCTCCATCAAAATGAAAATTCACTGAAACTCTCCCATATACAGAGTTCTGGGGTTTTTGTGTAACTGCATTTCCAGACAGAAGACCTCAGGCCCTAAAGTTTTTCCTCACTGATCTAACTATAAGCAGTGTCCATTAACATGAGGGTAGCTGTGCAATTATAGTACTTCTTTATTTATCAGCCTTACAGGTTGATGGTGTTAATGCTGTAAGACTGTTATTGGGTAACTGATTTCTCCTTAGAGGTGTACGTTACGGTTTTAAAACAGTTCTAGTGGCTGGAAGGATGTCTTTATCCCACAAAGCCAAAGTCAGCTCACACTAAACGCTAACCCTCTGTGTTCTCTGTAACAGATTGCCTTGTCCCAAAGTAGCTGCTGGCTTACCACGCGAATACAGATATCCTCCCCAAGCTTAGGGTAACAAGGTATTTTTCATTCAGAGGATGCTATGATCCTTAGCAAGGAGACTCACCCAGCATTCAATCAAAACCAAGCCTTGCTCAGTCTTCAAGACTCATTTTTAGTCAAGAAGATATAACAAAACAGGCTGCAGCTGAAATGGTTCAGCAACTAATTGCTGCCTCTGCTGTCCACCCTGCTACCAGCACGCAGAGCAGAAGACTGGCAGGAAAACATCCTTGTGTTGCAGGAACAAAGAACATTTTACACTTCCCTAACATTTTTGCAAAGGAAGCACAGTGGAAACAAGGCAGAAACAAGGTGGAGCTTTGAACACAGTGTAAGGTATGTACAGACGCTTCAGAAGTTTCATCTTTGGTTTTACTTTTCATTTCCCAGAAGTATTCCAGGGCTGGATTGCACAGTATTGAAGGGGTAGAATGCTTTGAAAAGTGGTTAGCTGTGTAAATCAGGAGTCTGTATAAAATATCTGAAAGTGACTCCTGAGAATTCAACCATTAAGTCCCAACATGATTTCTGTTTTACAACCAGACGTTTTTGTGGCTAATAAACGTGATTTATCCCACATGTAGCTTGGGAAACAAATGAATTTTGTATGTATGTACTTGCCACTTCATACAGTTGAACTTGCAGGATTTCATCTGCTTCCAAGCTTAGGTTTCCTGCCTTACATGACATGCATAATACAGTACCTGGCGAGAGAAGCCTTTTTTATATGCATGGAGAATTCATTTTTATGTATCTGTTTTGGTACCGCAGACTTAATATGAATTATTTCATGACAGCAGGCCAAAGTTTAAAATGCCAGTCAAATTACAGGACCAAACATTTCAGCCAACTGATTAATGATATTCTTTTCTTTTACAGCTAAGAAATTAACTCCTTCAGAAAAGTCAAATATCATATATGCATGAAGCAGATGAGCAAAAACTTATTTGCTTATTTATCACAAGTATTTATTTCAAAATTTTTTTTTGAGCTATGCAAAATAAAAACAGTCATGACCGCTATTATGAATCAGCTTGGTAACAGGAAAAAATCTGATTTATTATTTTTACTTCTACCTCAAAATTTCAGGATGCTTCTGAAGGCTGTATTAAATGGAATAACAATAAGGAATTTAATTGGATTTGTATTTGCACTGATCAAAGTGGATTGGACAGTCTCTGACTTGATTACTAATTATCTTCTCATGAAGCTTAAAGAAAAACAAAACACAACTAATTTCCACATAGCCAGATCATTAAAATTCACCTCCTAACATACTTCTCTTTAGATAACAAAACAACTAGCACATAGTGTTTTCCACTATAAATTGCCTGCAGTTATGATAAGGAAAGCCAAAGCCACCTCAGAAAAAACACACCCCTTCCACCACCATCACACCACCACCTAATTAGGGAATGCCCTTGAGAACTAATTGCCTCTCTGAGGTTCCCACTGGGGCTTTAGATTGACAGGTACTTTTCCATTTACTGAAGGATTTTCCATCCCTTCCAAGCTAGAAAGATGCTAATAACCACCACAAAAATATGCTGAACACAGGTTTGCGCTCTGACAACACGCAAAGCTATTGGCCTCGTGGCATCAGTTTTATTTGGTGGGTAGGATGTCCCTGCTCATTAACCATGATATATTATGTGGTGTGGATCAACACCAGAGATGCTTATCACTGGGCACAGCCAAACCTTTGTTCGTCTCTGTACTTTCAAGAACAGAGACAGATATCAGATCATAAGATCTTGAGAAATTACCCTAATTGAAGGACACGGAGACACTGAATAACATGAGGCAGTAAACCCCACTTACTGAGCCATGAAATTCCTTGTCCTTGTGAAACAGGAGAAAGAAAATACAGCTTTCCTCTCTCTCCTCCTTTTCCAGTGAAAAACCAAGGGAAGGAACTCAACCTTTCTCCCAATACAATCAAAAAGTCAAAACTAATTTGTTAATTCTCCTGCCACTGACGCTTATTTCATGGATTTCACCTTTATTTTTAAAAATTACTAATACAATTCATGGTGAATTTAGAAACTGACATGCATACACAGTATTCCATGCACTTTGTACATTTTCCAGGACAAGTGTACCTCTGCTATCCATGACCATATTACTTCAACTAAAACAGCTTTTCAATTTAGTAGAGCACAAAAATAGTCTTGAGTCATGACAACCAATTCCTTGAGCATTTCTCCTCCTTTTGTCCACCTGCTACACAATTTTTCATTTGCTTCAAAGTCAATTACTAAGGTTTACTCAGCTGGTACTGACCATCACAGAAACATTAGAGCACCAGAGCTGTTTATGCTACCATGCAGAGACGCATCAAGTGTACCAAAGCCCTAAGCTTATCTACGTGCCTAATTTTGTGAAGTACAAGCTGTCCCATAGAAGTCAAGACTACCAAGTGCAGTCTTTCTTAGTCAGTCAGATTAAAAAGAGTGGCATGAACCTAAGCATATGCTTTGGTCTCTGCATCATCCTGAGATGAGACAAATGAGCCTGTCAATAGTGGAAGCAGCAGAGTGCCAGATTTTCAAAGGCAATTCAGGAACCTATATTCAAGTCGTATTTCCAGATATGCCCAGCTACCAACACACTCGTGATTTTCAAGCACAGCACATGAAGCTCTTTTGAAAATTTTGCCCAATACAACAGAGAGGAGGAGAAAGGAGTAAAAGAAGAATGAAGGCTAAGGGAAGGGTGGTCTCAAGGCAGAGTCAAAGACATTCGCTTCTTTATTTTGGGAGCACGCCAGAAGCCATGTGAAGCAGACGGCAGCCCAGCAGAGGTCTGCAGGAGAAGCCTAGCTTGATGAGCAGCCAGGAAGGGCTTGAAACCAGTGGTGAGCTGGTGGTTTCTGGGCTGAGGAAGGGAACAAACCCAGCAGACCCAGGCCACGTCTAGGCAGCCGGAGGACACAGAACACAGTATGACAGGAAGAGGGCCAAGGAAGCCAGCAAGGGCACCTCAAAGCTGAACTAGGGACTCACTACTGAGGGACGAGTCAAGGAGATGACTCAAAAGGACAGGCAGTCTCTCTAAAAATGCTAATTAACTAGAAACAGGAGCCTCAACAGTGTAGGAGGCACAGACCTATTTCCAAGGGTGTTTTCAGTCTCATTTAATTTCAGTATACACCCACAGATCACAACAAGAGCGACATATTTTCCAATGGTTCATCCTATTTCTGAACATACTGAGTTTCTTTGACATGGTACAGACCTGATCTAATTCCCCAATCCATTGCTCTTCATGCTATCCCTTCCCCCTGCAAAGCATGCTGCCTGAACATCACTGAAGGTACGGATGCCTGCAGACAGGCGTGTGTAATCACTTTGCTCATATCTCAAATGGTCTGACCCCAAACAACTCCAGCCTGGAAGCACTGAAACCGTATCAGCACAGTGCCATGCCCTAGCTAATTACCTCTGTTGGGAGGCAAAGAAGAGAGTCTAGGGCTCAGTGTCATGCTACCACGTCTGCATAGCTTTCAGCTGCCTTGCATACTACTAGCTTGGAGAGCAGACAGAAAAGCTTGCATCTGTCTATAGCTATCAACGTGCCCTAGGAAGTTAATCTTCGGCACACAGGCAGCAGGTTGCACATTGCAGTACCACTGCACCCACCAGGCTGTTGGAGGAATAAAAGCATTTCTTTCCACCTCCACAATCTACAAGAAGTGGGACGTCAGCCTCTCTCTGCCAAGAAGCAATCTGCTTCAGACACGATCCTGCCCCAGAGGAAAAAAAAAAAATCCTGCCTTGTTGCCATCAGTAGCAGAAATGTTGGAAGTCCTGGTCATAACAAGGTTGTCATCACATTCCAACTTGAGACCCTCACTCTGCATCATTATGGCGCTTTGCAGTGCTGTATTTATGCTTCATTCCTACATACTGGGAGCAGAGCACTCTCACTTCCTTTGCAGCTCTGCTGAGTGTCATCATCTGCATAAGAAATCCAGTTCTAAGAGTTTTTACTGCATAGCAAACATCTTCTGCATGTGGAAAACAGAAGTTATTTCTCTAGTTTGGAACTAGTCCCAATAAAACCAAAATGACAATAAAAGCCAAAGGAAAAGGTTAAAATCATGCCACAAGGGCCTGGAGAACCACAGGCAACTAGTGAATCTGGTTTGCTGCACTGCTGCAGTTACTGCGGTGAAAGGGTCAGCTCTCATCTATTCATTTTCACACTCATTTATTCATTTTCACAGTCACTGGTCAGGTTGAAATTTGACCTCTAAAATCTCCCAACACAACCTATATTTTTGGTTCTGCTTGTTCATGTAACTCAAACAGCTGCTGGCTACTAAGCATTGCCTAAAGTGACCTGTTGACCCAGAAGGGAGCTGCTCCTTCTCTTGCACCATCTCCCATCCCTCTCCCAGAAACTAGGAGGGCTGTTTATGGGCACCAGACAAAACCTTTCCAGACATGGCAGGCTGTGAGCAGGAGGAAGTACGTGAGATAGAACTTGCAACTAGCTGCTGCCCACTGAAAAACATAAATTCTCTAGGATGGAGCAATGTCAAGAAGACAGAGCAATCAAATAGCATTTAACTTAATTAGACTGAGTACCAAAGGAAGACAGATGCCCATATTTCACTGTACCCCCACTGAAGGAGGGAATGCAACAACAATGACAAAAAAGAAATTTACATAAGGGAAAAGCTTTCTATATGCTAAAAAGGAAAAGCACAATAGCAACCTGTCTTGCTGAAAGCAAGTGACCTGTGAAAGGGGAGAAGAGTTGTGCATACAGTTCCTACTATGTACAAATGTTTTAAGAGTCAGTGATCACAATATAAAAGATAAGGAATGAAAAGCCAGAAGGAATAAACAAGCTCAAGCAGGGATTGCTGTATGGAAGCTGCTGATTTCTTCCAGCTGAGGTTTCTGAAAGAAACTTTCACCGGTCTGTAAGCACAGCCTGTTCTGTACAGGCAGTCACAGCTCTGCTCTGCAGTGAAGCCTCAGTCACAAAAGAGATGGTGATGGACATTTTTTACCCCAGAACTCCCTGCAAGGAGCAGCCTTCGTATTTGTCACGCGCTCTGAGGAGACCAGCCAACACAAAGATCACTATCAGTGCGTCCCTGGCCTGCACTTATAACACACATCTCTGATCAACGTAATTTACAGAGGGAGGCTTTCTCAGCTCCCACTGCCACTGCCCTTCAGTGAAAGAACACCAGGACACACCAAATGGCCTTTAGGATACAATACGTGATGTTTTCTGGAACGGAATAGTCTTGGCATTACACTGAATATTTATATAAACAGCAATGCGTCAGGATTTGGGGGCAGCGTGCAGAGCTCCATTTCACACGACATTGCACAGGCTGCAGACAGCATGCCAAACCAGCTGTGTGGACTTCCTGAACTACTAATGGGTCAGGTGCCTGCTTTTTCATAAAAGGGCAGATTATTTTTACTCTTTGGTTTGGTAACAAAGACTATACCCAGTATTAAAAAGGGTTACAGCTCCAGGTAAATTTGTAATTTTCTGTCCAGCTATTTTTAACTAACAATTTATATAGCAAGTAAAATAATTGTGTGTTATTCTTAGGCCAAGATCTCATCTGGCTTAAAAAAATGCTGATACCCATCCCTGAAAATATTCCAAAGGAACTCTAACATAATCCCAAAAAATCATTTCCCATGCAAAGCTTCAACAGGAGGGAATACAGAGGTTGTAACAGAGCTTGTCATTGCCTTCACTGTAGATGTGCAGTGAAGTGGCTCCAGATTCAAAGTTATTTTTTAATAACCTGTTGGCTTAGAAACAGCTTGACCTACTTTCTCCATAGTTTACAGAAAGAACACCCATGCACGCACCCTCTAGGTACCATTTTGCAACAACTACCCTTGTACATACTTTGATAAGTGAATAGATAACTTCTCCAATCCTGCACAGCTGGTTGATCATTTAACTGTAAACAAAGGCCCATCTACCACTTAAACTAATCTGAACCCAATGAAAGTCATCAGTGCCTTTCGCAGCAACTCATTTATGCTGTATTTTCTGGGGCACAAAAAACCTCTCGATTTTCATCAAACTTTACAAAAGCCTTCCTGCTGCCATAACAGCCAATCTGGTATTTTTCAATTAAGATTATTTTTTTCCCTAGTCAAAATTATAATGGGACTATAACTGGAGCTTATTTTGCAATACAGGCAAACTTAGCTATGAAGACAAGCCACAGTTGGACTGACTCTTGCAGGGCTGGGTTCGTAAGTTACACCAGTAACTTTTTTTTCAAACAAGAAAGCTTGGTGGGTAAATCTGCTAAGTAAGGATATCTGTCTCATTTTCATAGAAAGTACTGGGGGGATTTTGCATTTCCTGTGGGAAGCAGGAATGAATGAATGAAACTTTCCACAAACAGCACTGTTCAAAGTACATCAGTAGTTCCTGGCACAATATACCAGTACAACCTTCGTGGGGACAGGGATGTAGAAGAGGGAAAGTGTGACTTGAAACAAAATTTCCACTTAAATGGTGATTTATGAGAAAGAACATAATTAAATACAGCTCATGAATCAGACCTGGTGGATTCTAAAAGACCCAAAAGAAAGCGCAGCTAAGATCAGAAAAAAGGGACTTTCTAAAACAACTGCACCTTCCTACACAATACTTCCTGAACCCTATCCTTGAGCCCCAGACAACTTTACTAAATGAGGAAGGTATTTTACACAGCCCACATGCAACCTGATTACAGCTGAAATGCCTGCACTCAAGGGAAGGCACAGAGTTTTTCTCTAGTGCACCCTCAACAGTTTGTACAGCCCCAAATAAGAAAGAAAAGACACGGTTGTGTTCTCCCTCCTCCAGGCAATGGCTAAACTTCATTTCCACTGCAGGCAAGAAAAGTGGAAGGGAAACCTCAAGACAAGAGTGTGAGAACTTTGCACCATCTTCCACTGGGGATCCACATCAGAGCGCACATTCCTCCTCTGCATCGTGCATCACATTTGCCTGCTTTACTGTAAAGAGCACACCTCTAGTAACATTTACCCACTCACTTTGCAGCTTCTTAGGAAGACAGCAAGAAGAGGCATCAACTGCCTCCAGCAAGGGAAAAGAACGGCTGCTGACCCACACAGTCAAGGAACAGGGCCAATCACCACCTATTCCACATAACAACAACACAGAGTGTCTGATACAGATGAACCAGATTGAGAAACCATTTGACAGTTGTGCAAGTTTCAACTTTCTAAAGCAGAAGTGATGTTCTTTCTTTTGGTTGATCCACCACTTGGAGGGGAATAAAAAAAAGAAAAAAGAAGACTGTTGCGTGCTATGACAGGGAATAAAACGTAAAGTCTGTTGTTACCTTGCAAACTGGCTCATTTTTTGATGGACAATCACATTACTTAGTGAGAAGTAGAAACTTGGACAGTGTATGCTTTGGGCCCAGTGGATATTCAATTTGATTAGCAGACAAAGTTGTTATAATTTTTTCAGAGTCCATTAGAATGTAATTGCCAGAAATCACCCTAGCAAAACAGAAGCAAATCTGTGTCCTAAAGAAACTGCAGCTATTGTCTACAAACTCACTCAAAGAAACCAGCTGATCATTTCAGTTTATATTCAGCAGATATAACTGGATTAGAAAATCAGAAATAGTCCAGACCTTACCAAACACATAAGAAACTATTTTCTGTCTCTTGTAACAGAATTGCATATCTGTGAGCACTCTGGGAGGAGGTGAGAGCTAAAGTCAAAGAAAATGCAGAACAAAGTAGGTAAACTAAGAGAATATTGGTTATGGTCACTGCATAACCAATTATCCAGAAACAAAGCGCGTTGAAAGATGGAGATTTTACCTCTCACTTACCCTGGTAAAGCTGAATGAACCTGGGATGTAAGGCAGAAGTGATAATCCCATCTGGCAACTCTCTCAAAAATAGTTTCAACAGACTGGCTGCTGAATACACATCACCATCTTTAACAAGTTCCACCTCTTCTCCACGCTCATACTGCAGACGCAACTGTTCTACCATTTTCATGCTGCCATTTACCCTGAAGAGGCCTTCCTGCGTCATACCTGTAATTATATATTGCATATGAGATTGATCTGAACTAAGACATCCCAGTGATATGATTAAACAGATAATCTAGTGTGAATAATGCACTTGTAATAATACAAAGAAGGGCAATTGATACAACAAATTTTTTTTTAAAAATACAATTTTTCCCCCCAGAAGCCCTCTCTAGTCAAGTAATTGGATTATGATAATTAACAAATACTAGTGACCAGATCTTGAGGACTGAAATGCTCTTTGAGAACCCACAAAACTCAGTGGCATTGCTGTTACCTCGCACCTCTACAAAACAGGTCCATTGTTTTAGTTTTGGAAGTAGCCCGTTACCTTCAGTGGGACTCTGCCAAATACACACACGTGACTACTTCTGGCTTCATGTTGTAGGGCAACAGCTTCTTACCTGTGACCATCGTGAAGGAAAAACATCGGAATGCATGCTGATTGCAGCAGTAACTCCATAACGAGCACTGCAACTTTATGATAGCAGAAAATCTTGGTGAGCAAATGTATATTATGGACATGAAGCCCAAAGTATTTCACAATGAAAAATAAAAGGTATGGTTTTTATCAGTTCAGAGCAGACATCTCAAAACAGCAGTCTGACAGAATGCTTCCAGTCCAAGAAATCTATACCGATGCAGCAGAGCTTGTAGGGAAGAAATAACCTCTTTTATTGGACCAGAAGACAAACTGATGTAGTAAGGAAAAAAATAAAAGCATAAGCACTCAAGCATTTCACTTGACTAATATAATATACTGCTTACAGATCCTATATTCCAGTATGCACAAAACACATTCTTATGTGACATGCTGTACTGCCATCTTGGGGGCAGCAGCAAACATCACATCTGAATAATGGTTTTCATTTTTGCAGCACTAAGTGAGCAAAGGACACAGTCCCCACGCAGATAAAACGTCCTTTATTCTTCCTCAGTCATTTATGGAAATAGAAGCTAGAACGGACTGGTAACAGTAATCAGATACGACTAAAAAACAGGAAAACTTGGCTTTACCTATAAATTTGAAAATAGACAGCTTAATGCAAACTTAGTTCAAGGAGGTAGCTGCCCAACAGTCAGCTCAGCCTTTACAAATGGGTAGTAAGTTCCTCATGCGCTAGAAGAGAGACTCTGAAATGGTCTGGCTTTAAAAAGCCCTGCATTGTCTATTACAGCATCTTTGCAGAATAGGAGTTGTAAGACAACGTTGAACAAACAGTAACCATGATTCACAGAACACTCTGCCCCCAAATAGTTTGAATTCATACCCGGGCCTCTGTTAAAAATGTCTTCACAGTTAAGTTCACCATTAATTCACAAAGCAAACATTGGGCAGGCACAGGAAATCCATTTCAAGAATTTCCCACGTAAGAGGGCATCTTTGAGATCTTGTTTGCACTTTTCAGGAAGAGAATGGATTATATCTTTATCAGGGCTGGATAATCACCTTGGCATTCAGAAGCAGAGGACTTGGCTTGTTTAGTTCATATTTGGCAAACAGTTGCATGGGATTCAGATCTTTTTATGAACACAGAGCACAGCCTGCAACTTGCAGTCAAGAGCATTTGTCAGCTTCTGGTTTTGATTAAACGTAAATGAGGCAAAAACTTTTTCCATCCTTGGTCTTTCAGAGTTCTAGCAGACCACTTTAAGGACGGTCGAAACAGATCAAGCAAGATGTTGATGTGTAAAGGTAGGATCATATTTTAAATTTGCACCGTACCTTAATCCAAGTTAACTTTTAAGCCATGTTTGCATCTATCAGCTTCTAAGGGTCTATCAAGATACAGACATGGAATCTAAGACTCCGCAATTGTATTATCATTACTGAGTAGCTGAAAGAAAAACCTTAGGGCAAAACCAGATGCAGCTTCTTACAAGATGAAATTACCTCCACAAAATCTTTTCCATTGCTGAACAACTGCCAGAGGATACATCTGTGCAGCAATCATAGAATCATTTAGGTTGGAAAAGACCTTTAAGATTGAGTCCAACCATTAACCTAACACTACCAAGTCCACCACTAAACCATGTCCCTAAGCATCACATTTACGTCTTTTAAATACCTCTGGGGATGGTGACTCAACCACTTCCCCAGGCAGCCTGTTCCAGTGCCTGTCAAACCTTTTGGTGAAGAAATTATTCCTAATATCTAATCTAAACCTCCCTTGGCACAATTTGAGGTTATTTTTTCTTGTCCTGTTACTTGGGAGAAGAGACCACTCTACAACATCCTTTCAGGTAGCTGTAGAGAGCGATAAAATCTCCTCTCAGCCTCCTTTTCTCCAGGCTAAACAATCCCAGCTCCCTCAGTCGCTCCTCATAACACTTGTGCTCTGGACCCCTCCCCAGCTTCATTGCCTTTCTTTGGATGCACTCCAGCACCTCAGTGTCTTTCTTGTAGTGAGTGGCCCAAAACTGGATACAGTATTCAACGTTGCGCTTCGCCAGTGCCTAGTACAGGGGGATGATCGCTTCCCTAGTCCTGCTGGCCACACTGTTTCTAATACAAGCTATTGGTCTTCTTGGCCACCTGGGCATACTGCCAGCTCATATTCAGTCTTTCTACCCGACAGCTTTCCAGCCACTCTTCCCCAAGTCTGTAGCGCTGCATGGGGTTGTTGTGACCCAAGCGCAGGACCTGGCACTTGGCTTTGTTGAACCTCATACCATTGACCTTGGCTGATTGATCCAGCCTGTCCTGATCCCTCTGTGGAGCCCTCCTTCCCTCAAGTAGATCAACACTCCCACCCAACTTGGTGTTGCCTGCAAACTTACTGAGGGTGCACTCGATCCTCTCGTCCTGATCATTGATAAAGATATTAAACAGAACTGGCCCCAATATTGAACCCTGGGGAACACCACTTGTGACCAGCTGCCAACCGGATTTAAATCCATTCACCACAACTCTTTGGCTCAGCCATCCAGCCAGTTTTTTACCCAGTGGTGAACGGTGCTCTAGATTTCTACAAAGAGATGTATTTCAACAACTGCAACTAAAGTTCTATTAAATGAATGCAAAGAGAAGCTAAGAATCGGACACCTACTGCCCTGAGGGAATTAATAATAATTGGAATTTATCTGAAAACCTGTAAGAACACGTATTCCCATTCAGTAATGTAGTCTGATGGGGTGTGTGTGTGCAGGTGAATATATAGATCTATATAGATATTTATGTCTCTCACTGTCACAAAGTGTTACAGACAATTTTTTTGCAACTAGAAAATGACACAAACCTTCACAAATGAAATACATTCCATTTATGAACTGAACAGCTTATTTATGAGAGCGTGCTGCTTTGTAACACTGTAGTTTACTTTTTAATAGGATGTTTAAAGGGGTAAGTTCAGCATCAAGGCAGAACGAAAAAGAAGCCCACATACAGTAATATTCTTTGGATGTGTTAGTGCCACAACCTTATTCAGCCCCTCTTCCACAAAAGAGACAGATCCCTGTCTTTGAAGAGTCTTACATAACGAGTGCCACTAAGCAAAGTGACTCTATTAAGCTTACCATGCTGGGTGAGGTATTCGACTATATTCCATACAACTATCGGGATGCCATTCTTGCTCAGTCCCTGCTGCTGGAGCTCCAGAAGACTCACACCAAACACCTTTGGACAGGTCGTGTTCCTCTGCTTGTTCAGTGGAAGCGCGGCTATCTTTTTCATGTCCTCCTTCAATCTCACAGCCGATTTGCTTTGCTTAAAGGAGCAGAGGAAAAAACATGTGTTAGTCACATTTGCTGCAGAAATAGCTACAACATACGCACATCCATCAAAACTGGCTTTTATGCTCCAGGATAAGGTTTTGGTCTTACTTCCTTTTAATCCGTAGGAAAATCTCTGTGAAGCAGGAAAATATAAATGAACAGAGAAAAAACTGGAAGAGTAACTAACAGGAAAAGAATGTAAGTAGTCTGTAGTTAAGGTAGAAAGACACACTTTCGTATGTTGCAAGTAATTGGGACTAGCAGGAGATTGCTTTTATAACTCATGCAGTTCACATGGATTACAGAAGTAACTGGACAAACACAAACACGAAAAATCTCAATAGTCCACCATTAGCTTAGATTGTCTCCAGGATGCCTATCAGAGTCTGGGAGAGTACCCCGGGGAGGGTTCACTGCACCCTCCTTCCAGATGCTATTCCCTAGGCATTCATTTTGGCCGCTGTCACATGAGATGGATCCTTACAAAAGATTTTATGTTATGTCTACTATCTGCTAAGTCTGAAATTTAATTACTGAGGTTTTCGGGTTAGAAAATGTCCTGATTTGAGGTAAAACAGGACCGATTTTCTATGTAATTTAATCACACATAATAAGGGGGATGGAAAAAACACTCCACAATAAACTCTTAATTGCATACATCCCATAGGTTCTTCTGGAGGCACGCCGTTCTCACAAGTTTTGAGTTGCAGTGACACAGAAAACATGAGACCATAGCCAATAAAACACAAGGGAATAACGTAATAGAGAATTAATTCATCGGATCAATAATAGGCGGAAATCTAAATCAGCATACGGTGTTGCAGATTTGGAAAGAGCTCAAGGCGGCAGAGCAGCAGCATCACCTACCACAGCTGTGATTTCCACACACCCCTAAGCATTATTTCACTAATATGGACGAGCACAGTACAACTCAGTAAACCTCACTTAAAGTAAGTAAGTTTTTGTATTTATGAATTTCCTCACGTTTCTGACATCACACTGCAGGAACCGAGGGCCACTTCTGCCATGGAGTTCAACCTATTTGCTTAATAAGTCCACCACTAGCTTGATGCTTAAAAATCATAGAATCATAGGGTTGGAAGGGACCTCTGGAGATCATCTAGTCCAACCCCCCTGCCAGAGCAGGGTCACCTAGAGCAGGTTGCACAGGAACGCGTCGAGAATGAACTTAACTTCATAAAAATGAACTTATTCCTACTGTGCATTATTAACAAACAGGTAGTAGAAACCTTACACATAGAGAATATTGTACAGTAACAAAATGTGTTCAGATTCTTGCCTAGGTCTTGGTGCTTGACTGTGTTACGACAGATTTTAGCAAGGCATACATCTTTTATTTTAAACAAACCCCTTGAAATATCTTCATTTCTGAGACAATATTTTTACTGCAGTCTGTAAGCAACATGAACATCTGCGTCAGTGCTGCTATTAAGCATGACTGTCCTTCTTTAGATATAAAATGATCTGGCAGTTCATTTCACTCACTTTGCTGTGGTTTTCCCATTAAACACAGCTATTTGGAGCACATGTGTGTCATGTAGTTCCAGGTCGTATGCAACGCTTAGCTAATCTTTACGAAAGATGTTGCTTGTATAAATGTCATAAATATGTTTTAGTATTTGTGAAACAGAATTGCAATATATAAATAAAAGTAGCATTATTGTCACCATCTAATAAATATTTGCAATAATAAACAGTACATAAACCAGTGTTTGAACTGAAATTTGACTGACTTACTAAAATATCACATCGCTTTTAAAAAGAGATGTTCCCATTCAGGATTAAATGAATAATGCATGATTTTCACTCCAGGCAGACACATACCAAGGCAAAAATCATGTAGCCTGGGTTAAATTCAGAAGACAGCAAAAATCCTTTGAGCGGTTTGTGAGCAGCTGTGATGCTCAGAAGAGCTTTTCCAATTAAGGCCTCCAATTAGCCTCACAGTCTTGCTCAGTTACAGGTTTCCAGCCTGTTTCCATTTCAGCGTTCAAAAACCTGAGTCACGGAGCTGGATTTACTTGGGGAAACTCACGATTTAAATTTGCAAGAGAAACAAGAGACGCTTCCCATGTCCACAGGAATAGCAGAGGAAATTTTTGAGTTTGTTTCAGGATCTGGAGAGGATGCGCTAACTGGGAACAAAACATTACACGTTGTTATCCAAAATATACATCTAACCAAAATCAAAATGAAATCGCTCCCTCAAAACAGCTGCGAAACAAAGAGTTCAACATTATATGACCTTATAGATGGGAAATCTGATTTTACACAGGGAAAAACTGTCCAAACATTAACGCAACTGTTACTGATCACCGAGACTGGAAAAAGCAACTTAATCATCTCCGCACGACACCGCCTGGAACTGCCGCCCAGGCGGCATGCCTGGAGTTGAGAAAAGCTATATGTATGCCACAGGGAGGCACTTTTTCAGCTCATCCAACAACCTTAACACGGAGAACCATGCAAGGCAGTTGTTGGCTCGCTTTCCCTCGAACGGGAAAGGAAAAAAAAAAAAAAAACCAACCCCAAATCGCCTTTATTAATCTTCACCTTCCCCCAAGACGCGGTGAGGGGAGAAGGGGAGCGCCGGGGAGGAGGAGAAGGCACTGGGCCCAGGCCGGCCTCTCCTCCCCCCCGCCCCGCAAGGGACCCCGGCGGAGGGCGGGAGGCGGCAGCCAGCAGCCATCCGCCCCCCGCTCCCCACGGCCCGGCCGCGCTCCCCCGCCAGCGCCGCCCCCGCCCCGTCCTCCCGGCCCGGCCGCTCAGCCCCTACTCACGCGTATGGCCAGCGCCCCGGCCCCCATGCCGGCCGGCGGCTGGGACGCCTTCCCGCAGCCCGCCCTCAGCGCCCCCGCCTCCGCTGGCCCCGGCGGCCCCCTCAAGGCGGGAGGCCCGGCCCGCGGCTGCCGCCCGCCCTGTCGGCCCGCCCCGCGGCCTGCGGGGGGAGCAGGGCCTGCCCCCTGCCCCTCCCGCGGGAGCCGCCGGCGGGGCTCAGCGAGGCGGGGTGGGGGGGGGGTGAGGAATCTCCCTCGCTAAGGCTCCCCGGGTCATGGCCGGCGAGGGGCAGGCCCTCCCTCCATCACCGCCACCCCGGGCAGCTGCGGAGAGGGAAGCGGGGGCAGCCCGCCTGCGTGAGGGTCTAGGCTCGGTCGGAACCGGACCACGGCTGTGAAAATGGCAGCACCAAACCCACTTCCAGCCAAGTAAGGCTGGCGGGGCCCTTGGCGTGGTGAAAACTGCGCACATCTCTTGCCCTCACAGGCTTAAAGGTTAACACAGAGCCGGCATGGAGTCAAGTCAGCCGGGCAAAAACACAGCCCTGCGCCAAGGAAGCCTCCGACAGCACCGTCGGACGTGCCAGGGCCCAGCCAAGCACCACAGAGTGGTGCAGTGTTCGGCCTGAATTTAAAAAGCATGAAGTGGTGTAAACCTAGCTCCCCTGCGATTTCCCATCTAGGGATGGTGTTGGTGAAATAACAGAGAAGTTGAAGCGACAAGGGGAGGGTGAGGACACCCCCCACCCCCAGCCAGCGAGTCGCCTCACGGCAGCAGCAGCGGCGGGAAGAGGAATTCATTCCCCCAGCACCCCGCTCCCGGTCACCGCAGGCTGGAAGCAGGGTTTGTCCTAGAAATGTAAAGCGTGTTTCAAAACGGCACTGAGGGGTGGTGGCGTTTCAAACGTTTGACCATTTTTTTTTTGTGGAAGACAAGCACGTGCGCACACAGGCTTATTTCTGTATCTGCTCGGATGCAAGCACTGCTCAGCAGGGCCTCAGCATCGGGTAGGAGCAAAGGTCTTTGGAAAGTGCTGCTCAGAAATACCCGCCTCTGGTACAGGGACGAAAGAAAGTCTGTCCAAGTAGAGAAAAAGGAAGGAAGAACATTTTTTTGAGCTCTCTGTCAAGGAGGGAAAATGCTACCTGCAGATTTGATTTTTCATTCACAGTTTGTTTTTTATTAAGTACCACAGTCAGAATCTCCTTCATACTCAGTTTCTGTTTTCCTCTCTAAGCCAGTCTAACCCCAAATGACTGCTTTCCCAGTTTGCGAGTTTACAACAGAAAGTTAGACTATGGCATTATAGTGTTTCCTTTTAAGTCCACTGTGCGACTCTGAAAGTGAGCTGATGTCCTCCTCCTCTTTCCCCCTCTATTAACTGTAAGCCTCTAACATGCTTTTCACGTCAATCACACACAGCGCTCTCCTCCTTAGTCCTAATTGCAGCTTCACAGTAAAACCCAACGGCATGCTTCAAACTGTAATCTGGAGAGTGAACGATGAGAAACTGCAACTCCCTGGAGGTGAAGAGTTCAGATGTGAACCCACAGTGAACAGCAGCTACGGCATTAAGGCTTTTGTAAATGTATGTTGAGAGGCAGCAGGTACATTCTCATTCTAAAAAAAGCAAGACCAGAAGACGAGCATCAGTGGCAGCAGCCCCACAGCCAGTACGCTGGCTGGAGTACAGTATTTTTCCACCACAGCTATTGATCAGAGCCGGGAAAGTCACACTTCTGTTAAGTCGCTGGAGCATGTGGGACTGTGACATGCTGGTAACTTTTCTCTGGGTTAATAAAGACATTTCTGTACTTGCTTAAAGTCTTGAGAGATCTGGAGGCCAGCATACATGTCTCCTGTGTGGCAGAAGAATGGAAACTGGACTGAAACTTCCTCAATGCCTTTGTCCTGTCCTAGCTTTTCCTCACCAGCATCCGCCAGGGCCAGCTTCCCCTGTGCAGGGCAGAGTACGATGTACCTGAACTTTTCCTTAACTGCAGCCTAGAAGTAAGTGGTTTCCTTCCTGCACCTTCCACCATTCCCACAAAGATATGTTTCTATATATCCTGATCTTCTTCCTCTCCTTTCACTGAACCAGTGCTCCTCAGGATGACTGTTGAAAAGAAAGGTGTGATGAATGGGGAACACCAGCACGTACTTCTGGCACCACAGAAGTCAGCCAAGATGTGCTGTGGTATTTAACCATAGGGTTGGGCCCTGCTCAGGAAACCTTCACTGTTTTCCTGTAAGCAGTTCAGAAAAACCCGTAGAAAAAAAATCAGAAGCAGTCATGCCTATCACAGAGAAACAAAAAAACTCCAAAACCCAAAAAACTCCAAAAAACAAAGCAAAAAATTGCACCTCTGTATAAGATCCCTATTATGCTATTTTATGTTCTCTGGCTAAGGTGTGTTGCATCAAACCACTGTCTCTTCCCTTTTCTACTCTTGAGGAATATTATACTGCATGGGCAGTACGACTGCAGGACGAATATTTATGCAACTTGTCATAAATATGTCTAGAGCCATGATAGCTCAAATCAGAGCAAACGCATTGTGAAAGACCGATAAAAAGCCTATGAGACCGCAAGTTGAGCATCACTAGCTTCTATGATATATCCTGCCCAGTCACACAGTTGTTTCCTATAGTTCTCAGCTACACTGTTACCATCTGTGTGCAAGAAGTGTTCAATGGCTTTTTAACATGACTGTCTTAAGGGAGAGCCGACAGAATATTTCTCTGAGATACACACCTCCATCATCTACTCTCTAATTCCTCAGAACAGCTCTAAAAGCTAATGTAAAAACTCTGCAAAGGACAGGCTAATAAAATCATGCAATGAATCAAGAAAGGAAAAAAATATATTTTTTTCCCCTCCACTTGTTTACAAATAAGGCATTTAACCTCAGATGTTGAAACAACATTCCCAGAGGGAAAGAACAGCTGGGGTAGCGTTAGAAGTTCAAAGGAACTTCCTCACGCCACGTCTGTGAATAATCCCATTATCTCTGCTATGCAATACGTTGCTTTAACCTGACTATTATTCATCATTTCCACTGTAACATCAAAATTCAGCACTCATTTCACAACAGCCGGCATAAAAGCAGGCTCCTGTGAAATAAATGTCTACTGCCAGCTCTGGCATGCTTGAACATTACTCCATGCTCTCCAAGTAGCCAGCTGCAGGACACTTCCAGGGCACTCATGAAAAGGCCAGTCCAAGTAAATGTGGGGCACACTCCAGTGACCAGCATGGTGTGAGACCTGGTAGGTGCAGGTGAGAGGAGACAAATCAAGAAGCATGCAAGAACGGCTGGAAATTGCCAGACCAACGCATCTGGCTGACAGGTTTCTCTGCCATTGTGTAACTAACTGGAACTTCTAATCAAAAAAAAAAATAACAAGACACCTTTTCTAAAACAAAACAAAACAAAATTTTAAAAAGCATGTGATAAAAAGCATGGGATTCACTTTGATCAAGATATCTGTACGAAGTATTACTGAAGTGGTTTGTCTCAGTGAAATTCTAACTATAAGGATAAAGAACCAAGGAAAAACAAATAGCTATCAAATAGCTGAGTACAAAATTAATGTACACTTCAGATGTGGGGTTACCAACCTACTGAATCAATAAAATGGAGGCAGCCATACTAATTATAAAATTATTTAAACTAATAACAGGCTTTTTCAGGCTTACCTAATTACAAAGTTAAACACGTCCGTACAAAACTCTTTGACATTTCAGGATTTGATGATCTAAGCAATTTTGCTGTGCAGAGAAACAGTGCCATTGCAGGACTGTGTGATGATTTAGGTTATGATCCAGGGAAGGCCAGATTTTTAAAACAGCAATAGAGTACCAACTGCAGGAGTGCTGCTGCTGCTGCTGCTGCTGCTGCTGCCACCCAGCTCCTGGCTTGTAGCACAACACAGAAATGTCACCCCCCCTCCCCAAACTGAAATTATATCACATCAATTAACTTTTGCCCAGGCAAATCGCTATGCCTGCGTGAAGTCATCCTAAAAATCACAGTGGTTGTTAAACACATGTGGGAGCCTAAAAGCACAAAGCGTGTTACACAATCTCTGCCTAAATGCCGTGCAAGCTGCCTGACAGCCAAACTGCTTCTGAGGATTTTACTCCTCAGTAACACAGAAAGATGGATGCGCAGAGGCTGGCAATGGCACTGGCCCCTGGGCTCAGCCAGCCAGCAGTCAGGGCTGGCAGCATCCCCTCCCCTGGGTGCCAGCACTGGAGGACACAAAATAAATATAAATAAATAAACTAACAAAATGCTGCCTTCTCCCCCACCAGCTTCAATTTGATCAGCTTTCTGCATATCTTTGGTTGTTAATGATAATGCCTGCTCTTTAGTAACACTAGACCAAAATAGACTGGGTTTTGGAGTTAAAAGAAGTCAAAAGACTTTCCCCAGGATGTTGTTCTTGTAAACAGATTAAACGTCTTAAATATCTAAACCGAATGTAAAAGTTTTTATTTTTTCTTTGTTTGCTTTCGCAAACAAATGTATTGCTACCTTGTACTTCTGCGTGAAAACCAGAAAGTGAAGGGAACTAGAAACTAGCTCATTTTCACTTCATCGCATTGTCCAAACAGAGAAATAGAGAAACACCAAAAGCCACTGGGCAGAACATGGAGGACAGAAAATTAAAATCAGCCTTTTTGAGAGCTCTTTCACTGAAAGACGGGGCAGGGCTTTGTTGTGTGGTTCTTTTCCAATGTAAACCCCGCAGAAATGGCAGGACAAATTTTGAACGTCTTCGTGGCACCTTCACCCTTCAAGGCAGGGAAGGATGTAGGGAGAAGGAGAAATCCAATATGAAAGTTACGATCTTAAAAGTAAAAAAAAAAAAAAAAAAAAAAGTAATTCTTGTTTTTGAAACACAGTTTAATCAAGCCTGAATAATGTTGTTCTGCTGCTCAGCATCCCACTTTATTGATATAAAATTTCCTTTAGAAAAAGTTAGTACTTGTTGGAGGCAGTCATTACCACATGTGACTTCTCTGAACATAGAATACTCTGATTGATGAATATTTCATCATATAAACAGTAATGTAAAGGAAAGTATAGAAATAATCAGTGGTGATAAATAGGAAGAGGCTTTATAAATAAGTTATTTTTGATTGTTGGTAAACAATGAAGAATGTCCAGTACTTCTATTTTGATATAGCCTTTATTTTAGGGAAAGATTTTTTAAGGTTTATGGCTTCTGGTACTTGAATTTTTATTTTCTTCCTCTCCTCTCCTCTTGCCCCCCAGATAACTGTAAACATACATTTAATCAAAGTGCTGCAGTGTTTGGTCTCTGTAGAGCTCCTACATCCTGGAGCTACACCTGTGAGAGTGGTTAGAGCTATTCACAAAGATATCAGTGGTCCCAAACTGGTGATAGGAAGATGTATCACATCATAACATGGATGATGCAAGACGGGATTTTGGGTGCTCAGGCCCCTTTCAACCCCTTATATGTGTGCAAGTAGCAATTAGGCTCATGAAAACACTGGCTAAATAAATGGATGAGTACACTAAACACTTGCCCATAGCTGAGAAGGAAGCGGAGCCTTCAATACAGCAACATAAAGAAAAGAAATATACATGTGACATAATATTTTCTACCAAAACCTTTCAAGGGCTGCCCATTGCTATGTTGTGAAATGGAGCCTGTTACTCATTTCAGCCAAGCCGTCAACCACTTCCAGTTAAACATCAGATCTGCAGGGCAAGGGCCTGCTCCAGCCACATTTTAATCTGGATTTCTTCCCTTGGCCACTTGGGACAGAACATTTGTGGGTATTTGATGACTCTTGAAGTTGAAAACAGAAAACAAAGCAGCTTCTGTAAGTTTAGAATTGATTTAGCTGACTAAATCAATAGTCAGCTCTTAGCTGACTAGTCATTAGCTCACTAATCTCTATTTAGTGGCATAAATTCACATAGGTATTTTTAGAAAAAGGTTTGCCTCTTACTATTGCTGGAATGATTTAAAATTTGACATGGAGTTGCAAGGAGCCCATATGGTTTATGGCCAACTACATCATGGAGGCGTTTTAATTTCAACAAAGATAAGAAACAGAATTGTTTCAGACCCAAACACCCCTCAATAACAGCAAAGTGCACCACTGGCTATTATTCATGAATTAATATATCATGTATGCACCCTCCAAATAATAGCAACAAAACAAGGTCCCTGAGTGGGCAAGGATCGTGGAGAGAATCATTCCTGCAGGGGAAGAAGCCGTCTCATACCTAGTCTAAACTCGGGCTTACATCCCCATCTTGTGGCAAAGGCAGCAAAAGAACATGTAGCTTGTGGCCTAAGGTAGCAGCCATGGTTTTGCAACCAGCCAGCAGGGATGCATAAAGCATGTCCTTTTGGCTCCGTAACTGCGGTCATGCAGCTTTTAATTTCACACCAGGTCCTCTGCCTCGGGTTCTCCTGCTACATCAATAATAATCAATAATAAAAGGGGCCCAAGGAAAATCCTGTCCTGGTCAAAGGAAAAAAAGAAAAAGTACTTGTTTCTAAAATCTCAGCAAAATTGCATTCCAAAGACTTTTTTTGGGGTTGGTGTAGAAAAGGTCTCCATTCCAGCACTGTGCCAACCAGTTTAGGAAATCTGCTTGCTGTACTTTAGGAACAACATCCTCTTCTGAATCCCATGTTAGCAGGGGAGACTTGAGCTCAAGTCCGTTACTTTCACAGACCACTGGTAAGTTTTGGATCAGAGCTATAAATAAAACAGTGGTTAAGAGGCATGGGTTGCTGTGAAAACCAGAACAGAGACCAGGTCTGTTTTTCCAGAAGGCACTTTGAGAGACTAGTCCTATGTTTGCATAGCAAAGCCCAGGGTTGCATTCTCAGGCTGTACAGACAACTTTGTTACACAGTTTGTAAACACACTACTTCTCTCTTAAGCCAGTTTCTAGTTACTAGACATTATAGCAAGAACTGACACTGATAATAACATTACATTACATTTCCACAGCGCACAGTACATCAAAAGCATGCAGTGATATTTTGGAGGTAGACTACTTGGCTGTTCACATTTTTTTTTTTTTTTTTTTTTTTTTGTCCTTAGCTTTTAGGAAAGTATTTTCTGTCCTTGGTGATATACTTTTACCAGAGTTCTTCCCCTTCATTTTTTTCCAAGTCTGACTTGTCAGACAGATCTTTCAATGTACCTATCTGTTTGGGAAGGAAAATTTTAGGGGATGCAAAACTGACCAAGAAACCAGCCAAGCATTGCCAGCAAAGCCGTTGGCACACCACTGCATGGCAGTCTCAGTATACTCATTGGTTGTGGGTGTCTCACTTTGAGCATACACGTTTTAATACCCCCACTGCCCAGATTGTTTCACCTCTGAGACACAGCTGTATTTCAGTGTGATTAGTAGTTATACTGGGTGATGTATATGATCATACTGACTCAAACCAGGGAAGTGCAGCGTGTTGTGTCCCAAACACTACAGAGAATTGTATGTTTTACCCAACACCAGCTGCTGTGACATTTTATTACGAACTCAGAAACAAAGGAAACAGTTGAGATACGGAGGCATGGGAAGGTCAGAGTGTCAAAAATTAGAATAGAATTGTTTAGGTTGGAAAAAACCTTTAAGATCATCAAGCCCAACAATTGACCTAGCACTGCCAAGTCCACTACTAAACCATGTCCCTCAGCACCACATCTACAAATCTTTTAAATACCTCCAGGGATGGTGACACAACCATTTCCTTGGGCAGCTTGTTCCAGTGCTTGCCAGCATTTTCAGTGAGGAAAATTTTCCTAATATCCAATTCAATGTAACAAACCTGCAGCAGAATAATACTTCATTGGAAACCCTGTGAGAATAGTGACGAGCTTTACAAACAGATAAGCAATGTTTGTCCCCTCTTTCTCTCCCCACCTCAAGTCTTGAGTCAACCTTAGCAATTAAGCTGCTAAAAACCAACAGCTCTACAAGGAGAGAGAATGACATTGCTACTCTATCCCACAGTGAGCTACATGGTCCTAAAAATGATCCTTGGTGAAACCTGAACACATTTTTAAAGCCAGGTAGATCCGTCAGCAGCTGGCAGGACTGCAGCATGCATTAAAGATAGGTAGGATCCTCATGGAACAAGAGGAGTGTGGGAGCCCGTGCTGCTGTTGAGACATGCTTCTGGGAATGTCTACCCTATCCCAAAGCCCTCAGAAATTTCAGCCTGTATTTCCTGCCCTAGGAAACCAGTATAATCCAGCCTCTGTGTCTGGCTACACTGTGCCCAGTGCAGGCCAGGAGCCCTGGTTTAGAGGGATCAAGTCCCCCAGTAGAATCCAGCTGTGAGCTGGGCAATGGTGTGTGAGCTCAGCTAACACATTGTAAGGAGGTAGCCTTGGACAGAAGTGAAGATTTAGACTTCGGTCAACTGAAAAGAGAATCCGAGCTCTTGAATCTGGGCCGGACTTTGTGAAAAGGTTGCAACACAACTCAGTGTGTTTGGGCTGCTACTATTTTGAGAGCACCAGTCACTCCAGGCAACTGCCAGAAAGCAGGGAAGAGTTTCCAGGATTTCCCAGGGAGATGGACAGTGGAAGGGAAGAAAAAGTGGAAGGGCAAGAAACATTTTTTTGCCATCATATTTTGGTAAGGGAATACCCTCCAGTATTTCATATTAAAAATGTTCATCCTTCAGCAACCAGCTACATGCAGCAGACCAGGTTAATTTTTTTTGCCTGGAAATTTCATTTGTTATGTGCATGAGCTTAATCTGAGATCCCTTTTCCAGGCAAAGCTGGTAGCTATGTCCCCACTGCAGCCTGCCCAGGAGATGGCTGGCAGCAAAAACAACACAAGCAGCAGGGCTGGCTACTCACAGCAGTTAGGATTCTCCGCTCTTCAATAACTTTCTGTTTTTCATTGCCTCTCTGCACCACAAATGTAAAAGCCCAGATTCTGCCTTCAAAGAAGCTACTCCCCAGCATCCCTGGAGATTTGCCTGATTTTGCTGACACAGCTAATGCTCAAAACCCCCCTCAAAATCTACCAAAACTATTCAGTTTGTTTGCTGAGGATTTTGCAATGAGGGAAGTGGAGCCACAAAACACAGACCTTTGCCCTGACTATTGCAAGTGAACTTGGTAGCCTCAAAGATGAGGCATCAGCTGGCAAATTATGATTAGAGTCATTCACCCCCTTTCAAGTGTAACTGGGGAAAAAAAAGTTCCAAATGTTTCACAACTCAAATACTGTGAGGTCTCACCCAGAGACTATGGCTATGAGCTTCTATTATTTTTTCCGTAAACTTTGTTCTCATTGACTTTGAACATTGCAAAAGGTGCATTATGAGCAGATGTTGCCTCAGAAGAGGCTGTGAATGATAGAGCCAAGCCAAAGACACAACAGAAATCACACATCCCTTACTGCAGGGGGAAGTGAAGCACAATCAATAGGAGAGAAGTATGGCCTGGGCTTAAATAAAACTTCTATGCATTTGGTGTTTTTTGCTATTGTCTTGAAAAGACAAGTCTGTGTAAATAACAAAAACAAGTCTCTGAGTGTCAGACTGCAGAGAGTCACATCTGATACTGCTAAAGGATCTTGGCCATTAATTCATATGAACAGAGGAGCCCACAAGCCAGGATTTGGGTGCTGGAGATGAAAACCACACAACAGGAAATTCACACTTACGCTCCATGGTGCAAACGTGTAATGCTTGCATTAAATCTCACCTTTCTTTAGGAATAGCTGGTCTATTAGGAGCTTGCCATTGCCCACAAGGAGAGCAAAAGTCAACCTTCATGGTAAACCTCTGAGGTCTTATTGTAGCTATCAAGCTGCTCTGCAAAGGATAAGAAGAAAAAAAAATCTTGTGTTGGTTGCCAGTGCTCTACGAGTTATTTTTAGTTGTTTTTTAATTTATTGGGCATTTACCAAGTGTGTAAAATAAGCACTTTGCGAATGAATAGCATTTGATAAGTTGATGTAGTGTAAAAGTCAGCATCCCAGCTGAAGCTCACTCAAATTGCCTTCAGAAAGCAACTGTAACAAAGCCATTGATTACCTGTTCTGGTTGGAAATTGTGCATCCTGGAGCAAAGCAAAACTCAGAGTTACACCAGAGGCAAGTTTTGCAAATCTGATTTTGTCCAGCTTTTACAGACTTCTTTACTGGGCTTGTTCACCGCCCTGAAAGCTAGTACCAAGGAGATATCTGAAGCTCAGCAGAGTCAGCGAAAAAGAGTTTTCTTCAGAAGAAAATGTTGATTTTTTGGGGGGGGGGGGGGGGGTGTGGTTTAAAATGTTAGCACACACCGTTTTGACTAAAAATTATTTCAACTCTGAAATCCCCCCACCATATCCCACTGACAGTCTGGCCAGATAACTCATGCTCCTATCCTTTCCTTTAGCTGCAGGTCCAAGACCTGTTTTGGCTGCAGTATAATAATGAACCCTGGCAAAGATCCTAGGATCTGTGATGTGACGTGTTTCCAGCTGAATCAAAGAAATATCAGTTCTGCTGTTTGAGGCATGGGCACAAGCTCATCTGCAGTACTGCATTTAGTCCTGCTTCATGAAAGATTAATTTAAATGAAGACAAGGTGCAGAAAACTAGCAGGATAAAATAGGGAGGAGAAAATTCACTTTGATGTTGCAAAATGAAGACTGAAAATAAATATGATTGCTTACTGCCACAACATAGAGAGGTAAACAGCAGAGAGGGGAGAGCGCTATAATGTATGGAACAACATTAGCAAAAAGTCAAACTGGCATATGTGGCTAGTGACTAATTTTAGGGTGGAAATAATAAAAACATTTAAAACCTAGCAAAGTCCTGAACTAGCTTTTTGGATGGAGGAGTAAAAGCAAGAAACCTAACTAGCCTGAAGGTGGATTATGTGATGGGGGTGCTGATGCAGCTGGAAGGGGCTCTGGGGACCCAGCAGATTTTTTCCTGTCCGTGGTCCAAGGGAAGGCTCAATAGGGAAAGACACATGACATGGCAACCCCAGGTCACAGTGTTTTACAGGAACTGAGTTTCCAAATTGATTTTTTTTTTCGAGTTTGGGACTTTCCCTTTTTCAGCAAAAGAGGGTTTATCCATGGGAAGCAGACGTGTTCCACAAACATGCTCATTGAGTTAAGAAGCTGTTTTCCACTGACAAGTAGTTCATCTGGAAATTTTCAAGAAGTCCAAGTGCTAACATCTGCTTGGACTGTGAGCCCCTTGGTCAATAGCCTTGTCTCCTTGTTTCTTCAACACCAAAGACACTTGGCAAGACAGACAAATAAAGGATCACCAGGCAAGGGAAGCAGAGAATCCGTTCAGCTCAGCTTTCCACAGGCTGCCGGTGAGAGGAGAGGGCAGCGAGAGGCCCTGACGCACTTGGGCAGTGACCAGGCCAGAGAGGCGAGTTCTGCAATGATGTAAACCATACGATGAACCTGACCATAGCAAACTCAAACACCACTTTACAATGCACAAGCTCCTAATGGAATAATGCTGAATGAAAGGGTAAAATAATAAATAACAATAAAATATTGTTTTCAATAAATCAGCCAAGGGTTGTGTCAAATGAAACAGGAGGCATTTCATGAACCCAGGCTACAGTAACAAGTATGTAATTATTTGAAAAGTAATTCTATTTCAAGAGGAGAAAAAGTGGGATTGAAGAGTCTGTTTTTCAATGATTCCATTACAAAATTGTTCTGTGTAAGAAGAAATGAAGTTTTATCTACTGCAGCAGAGCCCTTCTCTCCTACTTGCCTGCTCACTCATTCTGTGAGTCACACAGAGCTCTGTATATCTCATGCATCTGGAATAACAAGTTTTCTTCCTGGAGAAGCATCACCCTCTGACAGGTGTTCCGCATTTTTGCCACCTACAAGTGTCTTGGGAAATGTATTTCAACAAGCTTGAGATAGCACGGAATTCAGCTCAGCTCTTTCACGCAGCTTTTCAAAAGCTTGATTATCAGTGAGATGTGCAGGGGGTGCTCCGCCACAGATTTCAGATTCATTTCGTGATCTCATACTGTCCACGGCTCAGGAGTTGTTCCAAGTACGATCCATAGTTTTGGGTTGCAACCCATTTTCTTTGCAATGTCGACTAGTCAAAAAATGCATGCCCCTGTGCATATACACACAGAGTGTGCTTCCTGCTGCAGAAAGAAAGAGGATTCTCCATGTGTGGGAGTTTCTGTGGGAAGCAGTGGAGGCAGCAGTTCTCCTCTAGTGCATCCCCACTTGTCAGAGCCTGGCCGAACAAAAAAGGACGCTCACAGATCTGACTCAGATGTGATTGATTGCTCTGATTTACCCTTGATTTTTTTTTTCCTACAGCCTTCTTTTCCTGCTGTAGCTGCCAACTGATTTAGTGTCTGTGCTGGCTCAGAGAGGCTGTAAGGTCATTTTAACTGTATCTTTCCCACACAGTGCCTAATGATTTGGAGTCGCAGCACCCTTGCCTATAAAAGGGAACATAAAGCAGTGGGGATTGCTGCCACTTGCTGTGCCCATTCTTAGTGGAGACAGGAAAGTCTCCATGCACAGATAATCCTGTTTATGTTTTGCAGCCCATAGGGATATTAAGGCACCAGACAAGGTCAATGGAAGCAGTATAGCTTGGATGTAGATGAAACACAATTGAAACCTTAGGGCACTGAATGATAAAGCCCACTTTCATCGAATAGTTGTATTCACCATGACAAGAAAGGAGCACAATCCCTATTTCACAGTGAAGGTATAGATGGATCCTGCAGTGTCCTAGCAAGGCCTCTATATGCTTCATTTGCAACTCAGGGGAAAAACAGTGGGGCGAGAGTATGCCCTGAGAACACCCAAAGCAATGCCCCGCCGAGGGCAAATACTACTGCCTATCATCACCCAGCACACAACAAAACCACTGTAAGTCAAAGACAGGAACACAAAAGTCCCTCTGACATTTCAACTCAGTGCTCTGAGTTAGCAAGGGGTGCTTACTGCTGACGGTATTAGACCAATTTTCAAAGACAGTGGTGAACTGCAGGGGAGTTTAGACTCTCCAAAGAGTTCTGCTCCCAGAAGCATGAATTCAAGTACACTATAGATGCATAGAACACAACAGCTCTAGCACTTGTGAATGCTAAACCAACACTAAAAAGCCAACACAGCATACAGAGGTATACGATAACTAGCACAGGGATGCAGCATTGATGTGCACTACTTGCTGAAGGACCTCACTGCACGCTCAGCTCCTTGTCTTGATGAGTCTCCTTAGAGCAAGATCAGGAATTGGAAGAGAAGAAAGCAGAAACAAGGTCACTTTCATGGGTCTCTGTGGCTCGTTGCCTGATGTGAGTACTTGCTAATAATTGTTTTCACGCTGGATTACAGAACAGAGCACATGATGACGCATGTCCTCATCTACCCAGCCTCATGGGTTTGCCCAACCCACTCTCTATTCTCTCTACCCAAGCAACTTCTTTCTTTTCCACTATTCAGAGCGGGGTGGAAAAAAAGGGATCCCTCCTCACTATCAGCACAGGGATTCTCAGAGAAAACCATTGCCAATGGGCTGAAGACATTTTCATCTGTCCAGGAGTACAAAGAAGGGACCTGGAGTTTGCTTTGTGGCACCCAGGCTGATCTTCACTGTCAATTGCTTTTTATAGTGGTCAGCAAAAGATAGAAACGTGCACCCATCAGGGCACTGAAAGCAAACCCTCTCCTGAGGACCAGGGCTCCAGGGCTCTGCCTGCCAGCTCAGGGCTGCATGGGGTAAATCCCCTTTTTCAAGCCACCCTGATTCACAGGCAGCCAAATTAATGGCATGAAGGCTAACAAGTCCCAGAAGAATTCCAGTTAGATGTATTTGTCATTAATGGCCTGGCAAGACAGCAGCAGGGGGGCTAGAGAAAGGCACTGAGATGAAAAATAGTCTGTGTATGCTGATGGGGAGGAAAGGGAGGTGCAGCCTGGGGAAACAGGAGAGGTGAGGTCTTGCCAAACCCAGGAACTACTCAATAGTAAAATTGCCTCCTGTTGCCTGCAGTGAATACCCAAGTGCTTCTGCAGTGATTAGCAGTGCTAAAATACTCTACAAGCACTTGCCAATGCTTTAGCAATGTCGAATCATAAATTAGCCAATTAACTGATTAGTACAAGTAGGAACCCTGACCTTTCTAAGGACTAATGTGCTCGTTCACAGCATCGCTGCTGCCCCATCAGACTATTACTACTATAATAAGTAGTATATACTTATATATTATACTATAATGAAGGCAATAGAAACATCCCCATAGAAGCATCTCAGTTTTTAAGTCAGCTTCATAATTAATATCCAGACATAGTCCTGAGTGTCTTGTAAGCACTTGGATTTTTCTTCTGTTTGATATTAGGTACAAAGCTATCTAATCTTCAAATCCAGACAGAACTGATGTGTTCTTCAACTGTTTGTTTGGGTTTTTTTTTTTTTGCTTGGATTTGTTTTTTCTTTTTTATTTTTCTGTTGAGCAGATCTTTAAACTGCTATCACTTACTGACTTTCTCATGGCATAAATTTATACAACTCCCTCAAATCCTGCAGCAAAAGAACAGTATTTAGTCTGTATAGTCAAACTCTCAGAACTGAGGAGGAGCTATAATGAGGGCTGTCCGTACAGCTTTACCTTAACACAAAGGCAGATGCATCATTATAGAACCCTTAATGACATATCACACTACATTTTTCAGAGAACCCCATGGCAAGAGGGGAAAAAAAAAAAAAATTAACCTGCCCTCCTGCAGAGTTGATAGACACATCAGCTTGCACGTTTGCAGACACCAGAGACTCCACCTGAAAATCCACGTCCATATGCTAGGTGTCCTTGGCTCTACAGTACTGGAAACAACTGCTTTTTACCTGGTACTCCTCATTCCTGTGTTGATGCTGGCCACTTCTGATTATTCTGTTTCTATGATTATTTTTTTTTCGTTCAGTTCCCCAGGGCAGAGCAGTGGCTCTGTGAATGCTAGAGCGCAACTGGCAGCAGTGTAAGAAATTGAATTCCTGTTAAAAAAGAATTAGATTATTAAGTGAGACATCCTGTCCTGGAACAACACAAAAAAGGCCAAACAAAGGAACAAGACAAATTTGTTCCTTTTGACAAGAGGATAAATCTAGAGTGAATAAGGTGGTTGATTTCCATAATCAAATCCCAGGGGTGGGGCTGGAGCGCTCACTCTGGGATAAAGCTCCCTCTTCATGGGCTAGGTAAAGGGTTATGGCTCTGTAGAGTCAAGAGGTACAAAGTTTTATGATATCCTGTGAGGGGAAAAGAAATTAAAGATTGCATCATATGCAGTTCATAATTAATCTGACCTGTGCAAAGGATGGGGACCTTGTCATCCCCTGATGCTCAGGCAGCTGTTCAGACTGTGTGCTGTGTTATGGTCTCCTATTTAACATGTGCATTGTATGGTTAATACACAATGGCTTGTATCAGTGTGTTATTTTAGTTTGGGTCAACCATATCTATGGCTTTTCATCCGTATTCCCTTGCCTGGCTTGCTTAGTCTCCAAATGAAGATTCAGGAAAATTTGTAGCTTGTATCTTGGGGAGGGGAGAAAGGAAGTCATGTTGTGATGGCCTTGCAGAGAGGCAGATGCAGTGGGTCGGCAATGAGAAGGTGATGCTTGCCTCCAAACGGGCGTAAAGACTGCCAAGGGCAAGTCACGAAAACAAGGCAAAATGCTGGAAGAAATAACATTCCTGGTATTCATTACCAATTCAGATGGGATGCTTTGGTGACATGCATCTGAGAAGAGTGCCCCAATAGCTTGAAAACAGATCTGCAAAGCACCGACAGGGAGTTGCCATACCAGCTCCCAGCAGGTTGCCTGCATTGTGCACACAGGTGGATGCAGTGGCTCTCCAGCATCGCAGCTGCCAGGAGGTGAGGAGGGCGACTTCTTTAGATGCCCTCTTCTCATTTCACTAGTCATCTCTGCTATTATAATGCAGAACTTGTGTCCTGCTGTCCTGACGGCAGTAGATGGCACTATTAATGCACGTGTTAATGAAGTAAAAGTAGACCTAGATGAACAATATTAATGCTTATGTTTTCCTCATCTCAAGGAACCTCAGGGCACTTGCAAAAATTGAAACCCTACATTTTTGTATCAGCTTATGTTGGACCTCAGTACAGCCACTCTGTGTCCCCACAGACCTGCTCTAGAGAGAAGACAGAAAAAGATAGCAAACTGATGCAAAGTAGCAGAGAGCCTTGTTACACCAAGTCTCACTGAAACTTCAAAGACAATTTCAGGAAGAAGGATGCGAACAGCCAGGTCTGAATCCAGCAGGGCTAATCTAAGACAAACCAATCCCTCAGTTTTACAAGAGAGCCCTTAACAACTTGAGATCAGGCTGGCATCTCTATAATCTTTTGGGAAGAGCTGTTCTCAAAAGCCAACACTGATTACCCTGTTGGCACATGGTAGGTAACTGCTCTGCTGCTTTTCAGAATAGGGACTTGTGATCTTGGTCCCATTACAATAATTGACTGTTATTACTCTCAAAGTAGCAGATTAAGCAAAAGCTGTGGTTCCCAGTGGGGCAGAGACTGCACAAAGACACAGCACTTGCCAGAAACAATTTACAAAGGTGGCAACTCCACCCCAAGAAATGAATTTACATCAGCAGTATCACAAAGTTAAAAACAATCATTTCTGACTCCCAGATCAGTCATAGTTACAGGAACCAGCTAAATGCCTTTTCTATCCTACACAAAGTTGTTACTACAATCAAGAGCTGTGTGTCCTAGCAGAGAGGCTAATAAAGGAGAGGGCCACGGTACACAGAGAGAGAAGTGTCCCCAGGGATGCTGGGCTGACACAATCAGCAAGACACTGGGTGTTTTTTGTGTTACTGGACTTAGAGGAAAACATCTGAGGCCCCATAAAACCAAGACTCGAATTTCTGTAGCTGAAAGTGTCAGTGCCTGTCAGTGCCAGTAGGAAAGGCCACTCCTTATCTGAGGAAAAGAGGTGCTCAGAGCTGAGTTTAAGTTTTTCTGCATGTCTTAAGTCTTCTGTGTTTTAAGATGAGTGTTTCAGGCTTCATACAGCCCTTTTCCAACTCCTTCCACACACACACATCCAGCTTCGCTAAACACATACCAAGCATGAGAACGTCAGTCTGGTCCAGCACCTAGCCCTCCTTAAAATCACCACTCTTAGCTGTTCTCTTATTTTCTATCATTTTCCTTTGCTAGCAGCAATTCTTTAAATTGATCTTTGAACGTGTACAATTTTGTACTCTGTAGAAGTTTCAGATAAGATTCAAATAGCAGCAGATTGTGTTTCAAGCATTTCACATTGATGGAAATTAAAGGCCCATTTCCCAAAGCTTTTAAATGTGCTTAACTTTGGGCACATGAGTAATGCTGTTGACAGCAAAGGGATTAATTCATGTGCTTTGCTGTACTGCTGCCCAACAGCTGTACAGACAATACAAATTGCTTGAGTGATATTCACAGGCTTACTGCACATGTTTTCTTAAAAATAAGCCTACAGGAGGAATGTGACTTGGGGACATCTTTTAGCAAGGAGTAGGGGATCTGATGACAAAGGACACAAAAGACATATATATGCAAAGTCTTCTTTGTCTCAGTCTTTACCGGTAAAATCATCCTTAAGCAATCCGAGGCCCCTGAGACCAGTGGGAAACTCTGGAGCAAGGAAGACTTATTCTTGCCTTTCAGCAAGATCAGGTTAGGGAACATTTAAACAAATTGGACATACATTAAGCCCATAGGCTCTGATGGGATGCACCCACAAGTGCCGAGGGAGCTAGCAGGTAGCATTGTGGGGCCACTCTTGCTAATCTTTGGAAGGTTGTGGTCCCTGGGGGAGGTTCTGAAGGATGGGAGGAAAGGCAATGTCGCTTCTGTCTTCAAGAAGGAGGATCTGGGGAAGTACAAGCTGGTCTCCCTCACTTTGATCCCTAGGAAGGTGATAGAGGAAATAAACTTGGAAACCATTTCTAAAAACATGAAGGATAAAATAAGGGACTAGTCAGCATGGTTTTATGAAGGGACAAGAATGCCTGACCACCCTGATAATGATGACATGGCTAACTTGGTAGATGAGGGGAGAGCAGCACATGTTTATTTGTTGAGTAGACTTCAGTAGGCTTTCAATTCTGCTTCCTCTAACATCCTCATAGACAAGCTGATGATGTATGGGTTAGGTAAATGGACAGTCAAATGAAAACTGTCTGAACTGCCAGACTCAGAATTGTGATCACAAAGTCCAGTTGTGGCATGAAGCCCATCTGGAGGCCAGTTACTAGTGGTGTACTCCAGGAGAGGATACTGAGGTCAATACTGTTAAACACCTTCATCAATGATCTGGATGACGTGGCAGGGTCTACCATCAGCAAGTTTGCAGAGGACACAAAACTGGGAGAAGTATCTGATACACCAGAGGGTCATGCTGCCATCCAGCAGGACCTTGACAGTCTGGAGAAATGGGCTGACAGAAATCTCATGCAGTTCAACAAGGAAAAGTGCAACTCCTGCACTTGGGGAGGAACAGCCCCATGCATGAGTACCTGCTGTGGGCCAAGTGGTTGTAAAGCAGCTTTACAGAAAAGGACCTGGGGGTCCTGGTGGACACCAAGTGGACCATAAGACAGCAATGTGCCCTTGCAACAAGGTAGACCACCATCTTCTTGGTGTGTATCAGGAGGAGCACTACCAGCAGGTCAAAGGAAGCGATGGAAGTGCTGGAAGCACTGCTGAGACACAAATGGAGTGCTGGGTCCAGTCCTGGGCTCCCCATACAAGGAAGGTACGGATTTACTGGAGTGAGTCCAGAGAATGGGTCACAAGATGATTAATGGACTGAACCATCTGTCATAAAGGAGAGACAGAGAGCTAGGACTGTACAGCCTCAAAAGGAGCCGGCTGAGGCAGGATCTCAATCAATGTGTAAAAATATCTGATGGGGGTCGGGGGGGGAAGGGGTAGAGAATATGAAGCTCAACTCTTCTCAGTGCTATCCAGTGACAGGACAAGAGGCAATGGGGTACAAATGGAAGTACAGGAAATCTCATTTAAACATGAAGTTAAACATATTTTTTTTTTTTTTCCTTTCTTCCTGTGACAGTGGTCAAACACTGGCACAGTTTGCCCAGAGAGGTTGTGAAGTCTCCATCATTGGAGATACTCAAAACCCAATTGGACACAGCCCTGGGCAACTCTGCTCTGAGCTTGGGGGTTGGACTAGACAATCTCCAGAGTCACCTTCCAGCCACAACCAGTATATGATTGTGCGAACTGCATCTAGAGGGAAAAAAATTCTCAATAAATATGAACTGGAAGCTCGTTAACAAAGTTGGGAAGAGTACTTGATTATGATTGACTGAGCAATTTGTAAAAGTGAAGGGCAGCTTTACTCAGGTGAAAAAAAAAAATCTGCCAAGTTTCATCAGCTTCTAGTATTTCTAAAGTTCATTCTTAATCACATTAAAAAAAAAAAAAAGAGAGAAAACACTGTCACTCCTATTTTGTACTGTTTGTTGGCGTAAAAGGCAGATCCTGAAGAAAAATCTTTGGCTTGCAAACTGACTTTGAACATTTGCCTTGTGATAAATAATTGTTTTGACCAGGAATGCTTAATACCATTTATTCTCAACAGTTATTCTAGCAGCCGCTGCCACAGATCCCATGCTAATCCCATTCAGATTTGTATTAAGCTTTTCATATTACTTTTCCTGGTGGGTAAAATATAACTTTTAAAGTATAGCTGCCTTATTCAGATCAACCATGAAGTAATGATCATTGCAGAATACTCAAGCTGAAGGCACTAGCAGCCAATTATCCCGCAAGTGGTGGTTTTTGCAGAGCTAACCTTTTAGTTACATCTTCTTTACTATGTCTTCTCCACAGCTGCCAGTGCTGCTGTGTTTACGTTACAATCTAAGTGGACAGCATCTACTTTTCACTTCGGATACAGACATGAAATTCGGTTTTAAAGTGTCTAAACAAAAGTTACAGCCTAGCACAAGAGTGGCATCCAATTTTCTTTCCTTTTTAACTTCTGCCTGCAAGGTTACAGGAACACTTTAAAAAAAAAACAACCACACATTGCTCCTGTGCAAAAGTCCTTTCTGTTGCCAACCACACTAAGGATTGCTCTGTAGTTTCCTCTTCTGTCACAAAAGCAGCAAATGCATTTTAAACTTGCAGGAAATGCCAGTGAAACTCCTGGAATATTTATGGTTCCTCTAGTGTAGGCTGAGTCACATTAGCACCAAGACACTGGAAAGCCTGAAATGCTCTTAGAAACGTTATCTCTGTTGGTGAATCAAAGACCAAGTTCTCCAGTTCTGGATAATTGTCTACTTTTTGCAGACCTAGGCGATTCACTGGCATCCCTCATCATCCAGGGAAGCGTTAAACTGATGAAGCTGCCCAGAATCACAGGAGAGAAAGCAAGGAAGGTTGCTACAGAAAAGAACTGAGTATTAGCATATGTGACAGATTTTAATGACTACCCTCAAACTCATCTCAGCCATATGCCAGTCATACTCATTCTGTTCAGTCCTCAATTCTAACATTTTCATGGTTTAGTGGTAGACTTGGCAGTGTTAGGTTTACTGTTGGACTCGATGATCTTAAGGGTCTTTTCCAAACTAAATGATTCTATGATCTATAGTGTACTAAGTGCACACATACATTATTATCACAAGTGCTGAAGTTTGTGGCAAACTTTCCCAATAGCAGAAGCATCAAACTAGTATCCAGGCAAACCCTGCATTAGCAACAAGTGACTTGAATCAATATTTACTTCTCTAAGAGTCAAAACTAGGTTCTTTTGCAGGCAAAGGGAAAATAAGAAATGTTGCTAACAGGTATACCAAAAGGTCAAGGTAACCATACGAGCAGCTTTAAGATTGAGCTTCATTTTCCCATTGGACATAACACAGGGGTAGTCCACCAGTACTTACTGCAGAGCTGCTCATGATTTTGCTATACTACAACCACATAAACTAGATGCTGCAAACAGCAGCTCTTATTAATACACTGTGTAGTGACCATCCTACAAGAAGCAGAAGGATGTTCTATTCAGTCAGTGTGAACGCTCCCTCTGCTAGCACTGGTACCATTGGTTTCTTGTTTGGAACCTAAGCACTGTTGAGACTTGAGTCAGTACACTCAGTTTTCTCAGGCCCTGGAGTTTTCTCAGGCCAAAATCTGAGGCATCATTTTAAGCCACTCTTCATTTTACAAGATATTTATAGTTGTGAACACTGCTGAGCACTGCCCTCATTTTCCACTTAGTTCAAAAGAGAGGTGAAAATTAGGGACAATTTCTGCCAATTTTTTTTCTTTTTTCTTCTGCATTCCCAATGATAGAAACAAACCAGAGCAAAAGGAAGGGCTAGGCTGAGCCCCACTCAAATCATCATGCTTGCAATTAGCACACAAACATGCTCATTGACCAAACGCATTGTAACCTGATATGGAACAGAAGCCGAATCACAGCTGAGCAGGGCTAGATAGAACCTGGGTTTGATGCAGTAGGCATTTGTGGAGTCAGTCCAGCAAGAGAAAACCTGTTTTATAACTCTGCATGTCATGAGTTAGCAGTCTGACCAGAGTAACCTGCCAGGTACTAAGCAAACATAGCCACCACCAGGGCTCATAATAGGAAACCTGCAAAACTTCTGCTCAGTAAGAAAATAACCTAAGGGAGTTTTTTTCCCCGTGATAATTTGTTTTAGAAAGTTTTTACTTCATTTTCTGCTAGCTGTTTCTATAGAAAGAAGAGCAGGACCGAAGTTTGCTAGTGTCTTGCCAAAGACACTGAATGAAGGAGAATTTAGAGAAGGATTACAGAGTATGTTGCCCCTCCACAGAATATGAGCCATTATTTGACAATATTTGGTGTTCAAAGTGGCTTTGCTTTATGTTTAATATTTTATCACCTCCTGGTTACAAGTTTCTGGATCACTTAGCTACAGGCAAAAATCCTAGAGGCATAAAAATTAGAAGACAGAGATAAGTTGTTTATATGCATTGTCATGAAGATGTAATAATTTTCTGATGTTTTAAATGTTTGGGGTGGACACCACTGATGCAAAGTAATTCAATGGAGAATGATATAGGAATAGCTAAGATTATTACTTTATATACCCATTGGACACACTTTCTACTGAACCATGAAGTGAATCTCTACACAGCTATTTTACCTCTTCTTAACAGTGCTGATTTATTACAATTTTTACCTGCAAGTGCATGTGCATTGGACATTAAATCACAGTAGTTTGTGCTTCTTCCACAGCCAAGACAAAATGTCAGGTTTGGATGACACTGACCTGCTACAGCTGCTGTCAGGTATTGGCATCATTTGAAAAAACAGGCACCACATGGGGAGCGAGCAAAGGCTCTCTAACCTTGAGAGCTTTTGCATCAATCACTTCAAAATTTTAAGTGCCAAATGTTTGAAAATCAGAAATGAAAGCATTTACACTCCTAGCCCACTGCAGCCAGCACCTCTGCGGCAGGGTAAGTAGGAAGAGCTTAGAATCTGCATGCAAGAAGTGGCAATATTTAATGAAGTGAAAATGTTGCCTCAAAATCATGCTGGAATAGCACAGCTGTACTTTCCAGGGGTGGAGGCAAACTTGAAGCGCCAAAAAGGTACACTTGTAGAAGGTTTTAGCGGTTCTCTATATCTTGTTTCCGTAACTCATTTGCCTACCGCTAGAAAGAAGAGTTTTTAAAACACTAGCTGTTCATAATTTTCCTGGACCCTCTGGTTTGGTGTCATCTGCATTCTGTAGCCAAATCGTGTTTCTTCCATTAAGAGACCAAGGAAGGAACTTCTATCTACTTGTTTTATGTAAGATATGGTATTGCTAACATACATGATCTAGTTCATGTAGAAGTAACAGGACTTCCAAGTCCTGCATACCTTGGCATTAGAGCTAAGTACTGCCTTAAAATCCCTCTTGGAGCCAGACTTGGAAACTGATGGGAAGATTTAAGAAAACCCTGTTGATAGAAAAACACCCTGAACTGTCAGGGAGGAGTGAGGAGTCAGATTTGTTGATCATGACGTGAGGTATGAGCTCTATTTGTAATGAAAATGTATCTGGTTCAAATCATAAGAGATTTTAAATTTTGCTCTGGGTTCTTCTATCAGAATAAGATATTTTGTCTAGTTTCAAAGGCAGTTCAGATACAAGAGTGGACAGGCGGTGCTGATAGATGGCTCCTGTGGTATCTATTACAGGGTATCTGTCACATATATCCCTGGACTGTTTCTCACTGCTGTTGTTTTAAAGATGACAGACATGTTTTCATTCAGAAAGGTTGTCTATTTATATCCCCTAGACACAGCTTCTTTCACTGCTCTGTAGAAGCTTTATCCAAACAGGAAGGACGCCTGTGTAATCTGAAGGATGCTCTCCCCATTGAAATGATGTATACAGGCATGTCTGTCTGGGAAGGCATGGGGCCAAAGCTGAAGTTAGGGCTAATCCATACATATTGGTTGCAGTTTGCTTAGCTATGCAGTTTTTAGCCGGGGACATCTGGGACACACATTCACTTACTTTGTCAGAAGCAATGCACAAAAACTAACACCTATATACCTATATGGTTTATAAGAACGTTTTAAGAAATTAACACTAAGAAGGAAAATTCACTGGGGATCTGCCAGGTGCTGTCAAGAAGGGATTGAGCAGCAGATAGCCTTCCGGAGGCAACAACATTCCCAGTGTCCCAGCAGCAAGAGGGGATGTGTGCATGACACATCTGAAGATGAATGCTTCACAACACACCCAGCCACCAGAATAACCCCTTAGTTATCAGTCAGGGCTGTTGCCCCACTCTGAGCTCTGTGCTGGACGTGTTTTTTCTCAGGACCCCAAATGTTGTTCTAAACTTGTGCTAAAGGCTTCCTGCAGCCTAACCCACTGCTGGAGAAAGGTTCTACCCAGTCAATGTGTCACTGCCCACCAGCTCACCCTGCAGGCACAACAGGACAGACACCTGAAGACTGTCCCTGTAGGAAATCACTTAGGCAACATCCTGGTTTTCCCGCTGGGCCTTAAGTTGGTACAAACTTTTTCCTGATGTTTTTTTCCTGCTGGAAACTTAGAGGGAAAGCCAACATGCTCCCCAAGGGGAAAAAAAAAAAAAAAGCCCACAAACCAAAACAAAAACCATGAACAACTTCTGATATCAGTTGAAGTCTTACCAGTGACTTCAAAAAGGCCAGGATTTTGCAGTGATCTGAGAGTATGAGTACAAATAGCGACCAAAAATTTTGAGTCATCCCTCTTGTATCCATTTCTGGTCTTTCCAGGCCCCATCTACCAGAAAGATCAGTATTACAAATTAAATGCAGTTGTCTGAGTCCTCAGTTTTGGTTTCAACATAGTGAAACTCTGCCTGGTGAAAATGATGGGCTTGCTGTTACTTTAGCCTTCCCTAAAATTACTACTTTAATAGTACAGTTTCACTGCAAGACACTTACTCTTTATAAAGATTCGGCAAATGAGAATCTGACTAGGTATTAAAGCACTGGGATAACTTAATTAGTTCACTGCAGGGAATGGTGTAGAGGAGACCATCATAGCTTATACTTTAAGCCCAACAGTAATAACACTAAACAGACAGTCTCAGCTTGTCCATTTAAGAAAAAAAAAAAATTAAAAAAATCACAACGACCCATCAAGACTCACTGAATTTCCTGCTGTTCTCATCATTTTTCCCTGAATACATCTGAGGAGTTAAAGATATGCTATTAATGCCTTAAACCAACATATGTTCACTCATCTAACTATTTCTACATGTTTCCTTGAGTAGTATAAGGAGCAGTTAGCCAGTAGATTTAAAGAGTATTGAAGATCTTGCTTAGAGCTAAGGCAGCAGTGCACTTTCTCCTTCTCATAGAGGCAAGCTGCAAAAAAACCTAAACCAACAAACCAACCAAAAGGATATTGATGATCAAGTAATGTTTTCTGTGGAGTGGTGACATAATTTAGCCACAGAACACTCTCTTCCACATACCATCACACACCATGGCCACTTCCCCCTGCAATGAGCAGAAGACCCACAGCAAAATATGGAAAGCTTTAGAAACTGGTGTGTTATAGACAGAAAGTAGGAGATACTGAAAGAATTGCCAGAGAAACACTTACCCTTGGAATAAGGACGATTTCTCCTGGTATTGAGTCTTTACTACCTCTTGCTTCCACACGCACAAATCCTCTGAATGCTTAAACACTGAGACCTCGAGCTCTTGTCCCCTCAGGGCTGCCATTAGAGCCTGCTGTTCCCTATCACTCAGGTTGGGCATAAAAAGTCCCTGGGGACAAGATCAGGAGCTTCAGCATCCCCAGATCATGCTGCCTTTGCAGAGATAAAAGCTGTACCAGTGTAAATATGTTTTCCCCACTTCCCTGTCTGTTTCAAGTGACTGTGCAGGCTATGCCAGCTCTACAACTAGACTGTTTCTTATCAGCCCAGCTGCCTCAAGCTGCTATTAGCTATTATGCTATTGATCATCGTTATGTCTCAGGCAAATCTTCAGACAAAAGCTTGAATTTTCAGATGCTCTCTCCCTCCCAAAGCATCTCTGCTTCAACTGACCCATAAAATCTGGGATGCCGAATGCCCATTACCATTGACTTTCACTACAGCAGCGTGCATAACACACCTGGTGCAGAGAAGGAGATGCTGAAAAATTAGCTGAATACACATCCATGGGAATGGGATTAAAGTGTCATTTGATGGTGATCAGGATCAGCAACACCCCAAACCTTCTGTTTAGTGTTGTTAGCAATTCAGCATATGGTAGCTACGAGATGTTTCCTGTGGCTTCCTGACAGAGACCACAGCATTGGACGGGGTTTACACAAAGAAGTGCAGGTGTTAACCAGGCACAAGACTGCAGTCAGGCCTGCAGGTAGGACTTGCAGCCTTTCCCAAAGCAGAGGGGAAGCAACAGGCCTGTGTGGCACAGCCATGTGGCCACAGCAACCTTCTCAAACCCTGCATGTGGCAGGGAAGGAAACTCCCAGGAAGCTTCAAGGATCAGAGGGAGCTCAGGGCCCGGGCTCTGCCAGCTGTGAAGATCACATCCAGATGTGGAAACAGCTACAGCAAGCAAGCATCTCCCTTCAAATCACTCCTGAATAGAAACACTATGATGAGTGAATAACTAATTAAATCAAGGGTGCTTCAGTGGATGGACCAAATGCCCTACAGGTAGCACCAAGAGCCCTATCGGCTTCTTACAAATACTCAGTGACTCCATAGTCAAGTAACAGCCAGAAGGTCATTCAGGAGGCAGAGCCCCTTTACACCAGGCACTGTACAGCTTGGGGTGAGGGTGGTTTCCCTACCCCTTTGGGTCTGCACTCCCATTCCTTGAGGACTGGAACGAAACAGAACAGCAAAACAAAATGACTCAGAGCTGGGAGGTGAAGAAATAGTCAATAAACTGGGCTCCATTGACTCTGAACACTGAATTTCTGGCAATGACTCAGTTAAGGTAAGCCTCAAAATGTAACAGTGTAGTATGTATAACCTCCCACAAAACATGCAAAGCTCAGTCTCACTATCTACAGGGCGACAGCTGTGAAAGTCAGATTCAGGTCTTAGGTGCACTAGTGTATGGAGTTATTCAGAACCAAAGTCAATTTATCAGCCGCTATACAGTGACTGATGGCTTTGTTGCAGTCGATAGCACTATGTTCATTAACTCCATCTGATAATCTGGCCCTTGGGGTTTGATTCAGACACAAACCTTTAATCAACTAAACACCAACATGAGAACCTGCAGTTGCATTTGTGGACAGCCCATCGATTAGCACCAGAAGAACGAGGTGATTTTTTTCCATATGTACAGCTACAGGGTTTTTTGTTTGTTTTCAGATCCAGCATCAGTCAGACCCAATATGTCTCTTTAGAAGAAGCTACATAAACCAGCGTCCCTGTCCTTCTATATAAAAACAACGCAGTGCAGCTGAGGAGTATGATGTGTATTATTATTCTTGATACACTGCAGTCTCATTCCATTCCAGGGCACTCGTCTGAGTCGACTGCAATGCCCAGAGTGCTGGTGATTGCAGTCTAGGGGCTGGCTGAACTAAAAGCCAAATAGGATGCTGGGGAATAGGTAAATGCAGATTCCCTCTGGCTTTCAGAAGGAAATTAAAGCTCTTCATTTTGCTTCCTGGTACGAGTCTCATCACTGAGCAATGCCGCTGTGCTCTGGTGCCAGAGATCCTCCTGGAGTCCCTACATTTCAGGAATTTCTTTAATCTGATCAACTCCCAGGGTCGAGGAGTAGAAGGAGCAATAAGTTTTCCAGAGGGGAGTCTTACAAAGAGGTAAAGCAGAGGTGGGATTAAGCCAAAGGAAAATCCATTCCCTACAACCCTTGCATGTGATTCTAGGAAGAGGACAGCATTAATGTAACATCCCACCTGGCCTGGGCAGGAAGGAGCGGGGGCTTCTCAGGTGAGGTGACAGTCGCAGGCAGAGCTAGCTGATGGCCAGCAGCCAGGCTGCTTCCATCTTGCACAAGGACGGTTTGCCCTGAAGTCTGTCATGAAGGTGACAGGAGATTGGCTCCAGTGGCCATCCTGCAACCTTGCCTTCCCTCAAGAAGAGCCCTGGCCACCTCCTTTCCTAGTGATCCAGGTAAGGCTGCCAGTACTAGTCACAGGACGGTGGAGATGGCATTGCAGAGTAACCAAAACACGTACTGCTTGAGGGCAGCCTGGGCATTATGGAACAAATGGTGCAGATGCTGTGCCTTATTCACCCTTCTGCAGAGGGCATGCTGTAAAGTGTCCCTACATCACAACATCAGAGATGGCGAGGTGCCACAGGTGGCACTGAGATGCGTCAAAGGTCTGTTAGCAATGCTACTGCAGGTTTGGCTGGAAGGTGCCAATGCTTGGGCAGATCAACAGACAAGCATTGATTTACAATTTCTTCCAGGGAGCAGCATTATTTAATTAGCTGAAGTTCCTTGCTCATTCTGGCTGCTCAGCAAAGGGATGCAAAGGCTGTCTGCCTCCACTTACTGAGGACCCAACCTGGAGGCCTTTGCTCCCTGTTGAGCCCTGTGGGAGGTGAGTAGCTCAGCTTCCGGAATGAACTGTTTTCTGCAACTGTTTTCTGTTTATGTCCTTTGAGACATGGAAAACCCCAGTGAAGAACAGGTCTTTTGCAGGTTTTAATCACCAGAAGGGACTGTCCTAATCACCTAAACAGATTGTCTGTCTAATATATGCCAGAGAAGCATGTTAACCAATTTCTGCACCCAGCTGACTGAGCTGAGTCTCGCTTGAAACACTCCCAAGCGATTCAATCAGATAACGCTCACATTCCTAGACTCTGGTACTGACACTATTCCGTACTTGCCAGCCAGCATTGCCTCACTATGGCCTCCATACATTGCACCCTGGTCCAGGCAATGAGCTGATCAACAGCTGGGTGGCTGTAAAAAAAAAAAAAAAAAAAAAAAAACAACTACCAAAACCATACCTGAGCACTTGCCATGTTGAAGACAACAGGGTTAAAATGCTTGGGCTCAGTACAGAAGTTGTAAAGTGTCCTGCAGTGTGACTGTAGCATTTTCTGGCTCCCCTGCAATCAGCACTTTCTAGAGAAAAATGTTCTCTTAGACTGGAGGTAACAGAGGGTGTGGGCATTTATTGAAGTGACATGGAAGGAAAGACTCCCTCTAAATATGGCAGATAATTAGAAGATTAAGGAGCCTCTTTCTCTCAGACATCAAGGCCAAAGCTTAGAAGCCCAGTGCTAGGATGCCCTGTTCACCAGCTGAAACCTACCTACACAGCAGGGCCCAAGATTCCCTATTGCCTGATGGGTCTGGGATAGCCTACAATAAAAGTGGCATTTAAGTACACAAGAATCAAAGTTGCCTCCACAATTGCCAGGTTAGCCATTTGGATGGCAATTTATACAAGGCAACACAGTGAGGGAAGACTGTGGTCCTGAGATTAACAACTGCCTTGCTGGTTCAGTAGGCAAAGAGAGCACTATTTGGGGGGGACAGGGGGAGTGGTGTCTCACTGGAATGAGACATGCAAGAACTAAACCCTGGACTAACACATTTGCTCTCTTTACCACAAATTTGTTGCTCTTGTGAGCAAGAGGCTGTATGCAAGCACTATAGCACCACAACCTAAGTAGTCCTGTTTGGTAGATGCTCCCTTTGGATTTCAGTGGTTTCCTTGAGGGAGAGTGATCCATTTGCAAAATTCTCCAGAAAGGTCATCTCAGGAGAAGGGGGAGATCACACATTGGGCATGCCAGCCCAGAGCCATGGCAGCAGGCACTCAGAAGGGTAAATGCATTTCCTTTGCTATTAAGTACACTTACAGGGTGAGATGTTTTGCTGCTTGTAACATGAAGCTTTACTTTCTGTGACACTTCTGATTCTCCTGGGCTTGCAATGCAGTTTAGTCTGTAGTTTGCTGAAACAGTTTATCAAGGAAGATGTAAACTTGGTCATTGTGCATGGTGTAGCTGTATAGATCTAAGGAGGGTCACTCTCTCCAGAGGGGACAATTAGCTTTGCAGTGCAAGACTCCTGCCAAGATCATGTTTCCTCTTACTTTCTATCAAGGTTTGACAGCTCATTAAAAGTTAGGAGGGAAAAAGATGTGATTTGCTTCACTTGGAAACAAAGCAAAGAGTCTTAGCCTTTTGCTCAAGCAAAGAAGAAAAAAATGACTTTCACTCTTCCCAGTTTTTCTATGCCATGCCACAGCTAACAGCAGGGGAGGACCAAATTCCGTGCACTATTATTGCCAACAGTCTTTTTCATCTCTAAAATTGATTCTTCAGTCAGATATTAATTTGCACTGCAAGAAATGATTTAGTGCAACCTGCAGGTTTAAGGCATACAGCTGCATCGATTATGCTGAAGGCACAATTTCAAGGTAATCTTTGCAGCTTGGAGAGCCAAGCCTCAGATTCTGCGCGCCTCTCCCCCTGCCTCCCCCAAATAGAAATGGAGACTCTGCCAGGCCAGATCTACTTCAGGCCCTGCATGCCAAAGGCACAGGGTGAGAAAGAGTTAAATATCCACGTGACACCATGGCTGGTGCTGCTCCCAAGAGCTGTTTGGATGTTTGCGTGCAGTGTGTTAGTGTGACATTAAAATCGATGTGTGCTGTGTATACCTGCAGGCAGGCAGAGCTATGATGAGAGCTACAAGACAGTGGACTCAATAATTCAGCTCCATTTAAAAGAGATCACATATAAAATAGGTAGCAGTCCCATATAACTTGCCAATAACATCCAGATTACCAGAGTACATTTTCCTTCTTCTACTGGGAGTTTTAATGGTAAAAAAAAGACTCTGCTGGCAATGCCTTTATATATATATATATATATGTGTGTGTGTGTGTGTGTAAAAGCTTTCGTATCAATCTCTCTAGCACTCTGGGAGGTTACCCCATCAACCTACATCTGCCTTTTCTATCTATCAAAACCCAGTCAACGCATTTTTCTTCCACTAAAACCAATGCAAACTTAAGCTAAACAATCTACCAGGAACTTTATATTTCTTTTTGCAGCTCTGCATCTCTTAGCAAGATAAAGAGAGGGAAACAAGAAAACCCCTTGGGTGAACTCCTGGCCTTATAGGGTTTTGCTTGCTTCTCTGGTAAGTCCAGACATTCACACCATTTTGCACTCACTGGGCTGCCCTGGCTTGTGGGAGGCAGAAACAACTTCTGCAGCCTTAGCTCTTTGGTCCTAGCTCTACCTGTTCTTACTCCCAGTCTGCAAAGCAAGAGCCATAAACCCAACCCAGCAACTCAAACCACTTCATTTCCATTCAGAGCATCAAAGCCTCTCCCAGAAACTGCACCTTTTCCCTTGCTATGCATTAATAACACTATGCATTCCACACAGCATGGTGCCCCATCTCTGGGTCCCTCCTCTCAACCCAGGCTCTCTATCCTCCACTCACCAGATTCAAGTTTCACAAGTCTTTGAAGCAACCTTGAATACAGTCATCACACAGGCAAGAACTCAATATCGCGCCTTGCCTGCAGCTCCCCTGATCCTCTCAGTTGTCCTGCAGGATGACCAGTCCTCTCAAGCCATCACTCAAGGCCTTCCCATCTCTCCTGAGAGGGACCCTTGCCCACTTTTATACCTAGGTCTCTGCTGCAAGTCACTGAATTGATATCAACTGTCTTTACACTCTTGCCCCCCATCTCCCCCTGATCACTGGGCTTAAGTAATGAAGACCACTTGTGCCCCTACTCTTCTCCCACCCTGCAGAGCCTCTATTGCCTCCTGAGCTTAACGCACACCACCAATACACCTGGTGTTTGCAAAGGTGGGGAGAGATGGGAGTCTCCTTTCTCATTGCCCTCCCTGGCAAGGTCCAGCCTGCTGGTTAGAAACCAGTCTTACGGGAAAGCTGCTCAGAGATTTTTCATCTGAATGCGTATTTTTCTTTTAATGAGCTACTGCTCATTTTCATCCACATTGCAGCACTTTGGAAAATATGTCAATCACTTGATTTTTGAAAGTCAAACTGAACTGTTTTAACAGTGCTGAAATGCCTTTGCAAAATATATTTCATTCACCTGGAAAGGTGTGGAGCATACCAGGAAAATAAACACTTAAACCAGCACATCTTTTCCTCTACAGACCTTTCTCTTTACTATCAAAGCGAAGCTCTGTGGTGTGGCATTCTTCCCAATCACACTTTGTTGCACATGCCACATTCTCGGACAGGGACACAGAAACCAAAACCCCTTTTCCTCCTAGAATCTAGAAAGGTAGTTGGTTTTTTTTTTTGGTTTTGATTAGGCATATGACCTTTTAAGGAAATATGCCACAGCACTGAAAGATCCAAATAATTTATTCAAGCAAAACTTGCCAAACAAGTTAAAGAAGTATGAAAGCTCTTCTGGAGCTGGTATTGGATGCTTTGCAATGGTAGAAGTGCGATCAGAGCAGATTGCCAGGAAAGAGCAACATGTACATTGGGCCACTATACGTGCTTGGATGAATAAAAGAGAGAAGTGTGCCTGAGTAGAGGGAGGCTTCAATGTCATTTTTTTCTTTTTATTTTTTAACTTGCACTGGACGAAGAAAGGACCAGCTATGCTGAAGCTGGACACAACCTCCACATGTGTCGCTAGAAAAAAAGGCTGTAAACTATACCATACAGCTCTCTTTTTGTTAGGGGCAGGTCCTACAAAACCTCCGGCTTCTGTTTCAGCAGAGATTAGGACCATTTAGGGACTGCTCTCAATTTTGTAGCCTTTCTTTATAGTGCCATCAATTAGTTTGCAGTCGCTATTCCAGCCTGTATGTGAGCCAGGCTAGAAAGAAAATGCACAAAAGAAATAGGACAGATTTTCTCCCTGCAAGCAAAGGAGCGGACATTATCAGGTGGTTACCGCAGCTCTGTGCCTGTGGGAAGTGTGCCATCTCAGGGAAATATCCAGTGGAGAAAATATGATTGCTTTCCGCTCCACCTGTGCTGCCATGGGGGAATGGGCCAGAGAACCTGGCTTTGGCTTTGCAAGGGCAGAGGGAGATGTCAGAGATGAGTAGCAGACAAGGAAGAGGCTACACACCTACATCCACCCGAGGGACAGAAGCCATGTCCTGGCTGTGTTATTTGCACTCAGTTTGATGATCTCAGGGTATGTCCCCAAAGCACAGGAACTCACGTGAAGAAATGCAAGACTGTTGCTAGTATCACTCATGGCAACATCCAAAAAATGAATTGCAGATGAGAGTGAGCAGCCAACTACTTCACTCGTCCAAACAGTCCTTCAACATCAACAGAGCCAAGCTGGAAAGATGGGCGAGTTTGGGAGGAGAGAGAGCACTGCTTAAGATGGGGGGATGAGGGAGCTGTAGCCTGCTGTAGCATAAGCGGTGCGGCAGGGAAGTTAGGGTGGACACCAGGAAAAATTTCCCAGCAGAGAAATATATAAGCATGCAGAGCCATGTCAGCAAAGGCAAGGAGATAAACCTGTACTAAAGAATATTTCACATCATTAACCAAAATTGTAACACATACTGCATTTGCATTTGCCTCAGATGTTCTGTAGGACTCATCTGATTCCAGTGTCCTACCTCAACTGCCGTATAGCTCTTTGCTTTCTTAGCCAGCGTTTCTCCTTTAAATAGCTGCTATACATAAAGATGCAGTCACATTGCGTGTGGGGAGACATTTGGATATGACCCAAGCAAGTGTCAGCCGTATTTATTCCACATTCCTTCCCCGCTGGAGTCAGGAAAAAACAGGGAAGCCTGTCCACCAGCCTCTGCCTACAGAGCAGGCGCTCAAAGCATCCAAAACCTAATGGGGGCCCAGGCGTTTCAGAGGGTGAGTAACCCAATGTATGGAGCCAGTGCCTCCCCAGAGGTTTCTCTCTTAGCTTAAGACTTACTAAACCTAAGCAATTCGTCTCATTAACTCATAGCTCAGTAACTGTCCTTAAAAAAGGAAGAGACGCAAAGGTGAGGGAAGAAATGTGAGGTGCTCCCAAATCATGGGAGGAGCGGCTTCGTGGATGGCCTCACCTCTGCCGTTTCCCGGGGGGACCTCGTCTCTCCTCCTTCCTGAGCCCGAGGTGACGCAGCCCAGCAGTCCCCGGCTCAGCGCGGATGCGGAGGCTTTGCAGAACACGGCGGCCATTCCTACGCAGCGGCCATGTTCTACCAGGCACCGAGGAGAAGGCGGGTGCCGAGCGGCTGTGCTGCAGCTGCTGGGGTATGTTTCACCAGCCCCTGAGAAACACGTCCTTAACTGCTCCGCTCGCATATGTCTTTCTGATGTTATATAAGTGGATTTAGAGAAAAAGCACTGCCATAAGCAGGTTTCTAATTAGGAAAAGAAATAAATAGAATTATGGAATTAAGGCAGAACCTCAGCATGAATGACCCAAATCCTTTCCTTGTGCTGCAGTCCACAGCAGGCTATTAGAAAACATTTTTTTAAAAATAAGTTAATTCATCCCTAAGATGGCACAGCAAAGGTGAATTCCTTCGCAGGCTGGCACCCACTTTCCCAAGCTGCTGATCCCACTTAATGTGACTCTTGTAAGTGCAAAGGACAACGCTTTAGGAAGCAGGGTGCTCTGCTATGCAAGCAGTGGTACCCTCACTCCTACAAACACTGCTGAAATACGAGTAGCAACGCGGCATACGTTACCATTTCCTAATTTGCTCTGACAACTTTCTGTTGGTCCAAATGTGCAGACTGTCATTACTGCTCGGAGTGGCCTACTGTGAGGTACCTACTACCATATGGGGTATAGGTGTCTCATTAACAGTGGCTTTCTTTGTGGAGATATCAAGAATCCGTAAGTCTCCATGACCTGACCTCAACAGCACCTAAGAGCGCTCTACGCTTCTCACAAATGAGGCCATATTTATCTAAATACTCAGCTGCAGATTTAAGCACCTACTTTGTAAAACACTGTGTAGTGAAACTAGCAATTTATAGTTCTCCAAGGAGTACTTTGAAATTTGATGAGGAAATCATAAGTTTTCCACTCACAATACTGCCACCTGCACAGAGTGTTTTTAATGGCATTTGAATCCCTAAAGGCATGGTGGTTTCTTTAGTTAAAGAAGCAAAGCAGATACCTTGGGATGTAGTACTGCTCCTTGGAGAAAGCTCATGTCCTCAGTAAATCAGATGATGCATAAAGGTGAAGCTGGAATTATTGTTTATATATGAAGGCACTATCTCCCTGAAACTGCTATGTTAGATGATATAAAAACTGCGTCAGGTGTAAAACGTGCACTGGTGGTTATTGGTTTGCTAGGATGCTAGCTTGTTTTCTCCACTGGTTCTTTTTCTGCTGGGTCAGTCCCCTGGGGGTGGGGGATCTCTAGGCTGTTTCCCTACCGCAGGAAGACTGCAGGGATGAAGTAGGAAAGGGAGACCTCAGTTTTCCTGCCTACAAAGAGAGCTTGCCAACTGCGGCACACAGCTGAAGGAACCCAGCTACCACAGGGAAACACCCCGCTCCCGGCAGTTGGGGTTGAGGACTGATCTTCGGCAGCCGCTGGCACGCAGGAACCTGAACCATACGACAAGGAATCAAACAAAGCTCATTAATAAAATACCCTGCACGATTGCCCAAAGTACTGAGCAGTTACTTGAAGTACCTGAACCCTAGCAGCCAACCACAAGACACAAGGAGTACAGAAAGGCAGCAAAGGAAACAACGATTTTTGGGGAGAGGGCTCCAGCTTGGGGTGAGCAGCCAGAATGTCCCTGGTAGCAGAGACACTGTGCAACCACATCACCTCAGGGCTTGTTCCGCTCCTCTCCCCTCACCATAGGAAACGGTACGCTGAGGTGGGGTCCTCATGTCCTCTAGCAGTAGACAGGCACATGGAAATACCATACCTGTAACAAGGCCAGATCAAAATACTTCACTGCCATCATCTGTTATCTTACAGTTTTTTTGTACTATGAGATAAAACTTAATTTCTTTCTGGGGAGGAAAACACTTCAGGTTACTCTGATGCTCCAGCTCTGTGCGTGGTGTACAGGCGTGCTGGTGGATGGAGGTGACAATTTGCTACAGCAGTGATACCGCAGGGTTAAAATGCTGCCTTTTCCACCTCAGCTCCTGGGTTGCTGCGCTGGATGAATAATGTGTTGCTGTGTGGCAGCTGAAAGGCTGAGTGAATTCAAGCGGAAGGGTAGAGCAGCGGTCACCACAGAAAAGCCGGTGCTCATGAGCAGCTGTGAAAAGGCAACAGCACTGACACAGAAGGAAGCAGACGGCGTCTCTTCTCTGGCAGGCACAGCACATGGTGGCTTCCACCACACCGAGCTCTGCAAGGTGCCAGGTCTCAGGCCTGAATTCGGAAAACCCTTTGTAGCTGCTCCGTCTTACAGACACGCACAGATTTAGCCAGAACAGCCAGCAACACTTAAAAGTCCTTTCTTTTCCCATGTCAGCCTACAAACAGAGACCCAGAATAATTAAGACAGGTTCATTTTATTGTACTCAGCATGGAAACCAGGAGATGTAAAACAGCAAAACATTAAATTCCTAAGAGACTCAATCGGGTGGGTAACATTGCTTTAGTATCACTGCAAGACTTCTTCACATGCAAACTTCTGTTGGTACGTCTCGAATGAACGCCATGGTACACCTGGAAGCCTAATACTAGCTTTACTTCGTACAGTATATCATGTTCAGTCAGTGTAACTATAAAAATAATAAAGCCACAATAATATTAATCGTCTTTAGAAGCCCCCGAGTTGGTTTTCTTCTGCTGCTGATTGATGCATGGCCATCATTTTTGTGGTGCTTGCAAGAGCCAGGAATCCAAAGTTCACCCACCCTCGCTCCCTTTAACTCGGGGTAGAAACTCCCAACGTTTTTCAGCGTGCAACTGAGACCTCAACTTCAGAGTGCAGATGTGATTTTATGCACCACAAACACATCGATCTTTCTCTTCCATTTTACTGAAATTCTTCAGGGCAGTGTCTAAACTTGCGCCTGACATACTTGAAACTATTGATTATAAACTGGGCTAAGGGAAGTGTTGTCAGGAGGACCCTGCAGCAGAAGGGTCGCCTGCTGTAGCAGAGCTGCTGAGAAGCATCTGAGATGTGTATTTTGCAGCAGACAACTGCTGGAGACTTTGCTGCCAGAATTGTCATTTATTTCTATGCCGGAGATTGTCAGTCTAAGCAGAAAGCTAACAAAAACTTAAGGTCTAGTATTTCAAATGGGACTCAGTTGATGTGATTCAAGTGTAGATTACCACAAAGCTCAGGAGCCAGTGTGCATCTCTGTACACCCCCGCTACTGCACTTTCTGTTGACAGTCTAGACATGGAGGTTGGCCAACGGGTTTTTTTTTTAGATACGGCTGTGGAAATGTTTTTAGAGACCAGATAAGGAGAAAATCCTTGTTTCTGTATTGCACAGTGATCTAAACCTGCCTCAAACTTGTGGAAAATGCTAAACCTGTAGCATTCAACCAGAAGGGCAAAGGGGAAAAATCGTCTTAGAGTATGAGTAATGCATGAGACCTGCATGCATGTACACCCCTTTTAAACATGGACACACGCACACATAAGCTTACCTACAGCAAACTTTTCCCTAGAGGAAAAAATATTTCCTCTCTGTGTGATTTGGCTCAGTAATAACATAATTTTCTTCTTTAAAGAAGCCCGAATGATGAAAGATACATTTCACATCACAGAATCTTCCTTGTCAGGATTTGATGTAAAATTGGCATTATAAACTCTGGGATGGAAGAGCTGCTCAGGAAAGCGCAAAGCGGATAAAACAATAAATCTCAGATTTTTTTTTTAAAAAAAAAAGGATGATATTCATTTCAGTTTGGCTCAATTCAGCTGTAATACTCCATTCTTTCTTTTAAACATCTACACTGACTCAAGTGGGATAATTTAGGCCCCTAAGAGAACATTGCAGCCATTTTAATGTACAAGACCTGACATTCAGGTCCATGGACCACCGCAGCATCCAGTGACTTCAGAGATATTTGGTAGCGTGCAGCATTTGGATAAGGATCTACGTGCATCTTTGGGATGACTGAAAACACTGACCACTCACACAGGCATTAAAGGCATTACAGAGTCAACAAAAAATAAACCAGCAGAGGTCGAGACATTACAAAAACAGGGTGGGGGGAAAAGAGGAGGGGGGAGTTTCCTTCAGACTGTAGCCCTTAACTTTCTAAGACCATGGAGCCTGACAATTAGTCGTCTCTCATTCAGAGCAGTCATTTCCATAAGCTGGGTATGAAAGACTTACTCTGTCTTGGTACAGAGCCTTTGCATTCTTGGTAGCCTTTTGCATTCATTTTTAAATGGTGTAGAAGGACAGACATGGAACAAGACAATGGCGCTAACAAGCTAATAAAATTTGTACTTTCATACAAACCTCGCATATACTGAGCTAAATTATGAAATACTGCTATGGTAGATTCCATCAAGTTTCTAAATCAAAAACCAGTGGCAGCCAACGTGAATTTTCCATCAACTTCAACACTGATTTTCAGTTGGATTTCCACTTCTAACTTTAACACATCAACACGGTCATGAAATTCAACATAAAAGCTAGTGTTATCTTTAGAGCATATATTCAACTTTTCTGAACCCCCTGAATATACTTCTCCGAAGTGAGCATTTTAGAAGTTCTTACATGGTAGTAGCAGTAATAAACTGAGATTGTTTGCCTAGTGGTTTTGTTGAATCATATTTGGATATATCTATACATACTAGCAAAACATACAGCCTTTTGAAACGTTCATTTTCCTAAAAGCCATGGGACGCCAACAACACGTAAAACGTGCGAGCTCAGAATGAACAATTGGGCAAAACTTACGCAAAACATTGGTTTGACAGACACAGGAATGGGAATTCCTTGTGGAGTACCTACATCAACTTTATTTTACTTCTCTTTTGGTCCTTCCCTCCCAGCGTTTCTCAGCAATTCCTTCTTGTGTATTCAGAAAAACGTTTTCTTCCTCTGAAAAGCAGATGACAGATATTCTCTTCCTTGTCCCTCCAGTCCTTTCCCCACTCTTTTTCCCAAACCCAGTCAGCAGAAACGAGGCAGGACTTCAGCACTTGTGGCCAAGGCAATACAAAGCTGGCAGACACCAACCAAGTGCACACAGGCAGTGGTGGATGTCACAGCCTCACATGAAATCCAGGACTATATTTCGAATTGCCTGCAATGAGGTTCTCCTTCAACTCAGGTTTTGTATTGGCAACATTGAAACATGCTTATTCTCATCTTTCCTAGTGGACTAGATGATCTCCAGAGGTCCCTTCCAACCGCTATCGTGATTCCGTGAAAGCTTCTAAAGTGAAACTACAAGTAACTTGTCCATTCCCATTCACTGCTTTAATTAACGGTTCTGGCTATGTCAACTTTCGACTCGGTTTTGTGTGTTATTGCTTGGCTTCAAATGCATGCCTGCAGGACCTCTGCGCCCACCAGGCTGCACCACCAACATTTTGTAGTTTGTCTTTGCACTTGTATCTTCCCAGAATACAAAAGCACATACAAAGTGCTCTGCTGACCGCTACGGTTCTTCCAGTTGTGCCCGTGCAGTTCTTCAGATGCAGCCACTTAGTAACTTGCCCGTTGGCGTTTTGTGGTACGTATTTATCGATGAAGTTTTCCTGCAAGAAAGGTCATTTGGGGTGGGGAGGGAGGTGTGGGTGCACCAGCTGGTGAAGACTCACAGCTGGAAGCAGCTGCAGGGAACCAGGAGAGATCTCCCATTCCTCATAAAAAAAGTTAATTCCAGCGCTGCCCCAGCACCCCGCTCATTCACTGCCGAGCCCTCAACAAAGGTCTCAACAAAGCAACTCATACCCATATGCTAGAAATATTTTGCAGAGCTTAAGCCAAAGGATAAAGTTCATAGAAATCGGTGAATGCGCGTTAGCCATTTATTCTCCTCTGGAAAAAAAAAAAAATAATATAACAATCCATTTATATATCCAGACTGAGCATATGTGTAAAGGGACAGTTCAGAGTAAGCTGGCTTACAATGCTACAGGGAGGGGGACAGTGGAGAGAGGGACGCGAGCTGAGCCGAGGGACACCGTTTCGCAGGAAGACGCTGGGCAGCAGCTAGCAAAGGAGGGGGCAGAAGGGAGGCGAAAGGAGCAGCGCAAAGCCTTAGACCTGGACAGGACACAGCAAACATCGCGGACAACTCTGGGAACCTCTTCGGGGCTGAAATGGACACAACGTGGGAAGAGACAGCGAACTTGTCAACTAATCTGACCTAATGAGACTGCCAATATTAATCCCACACAAAATTTCACAGGAAACTCACATCTCGAACACTGCTAGGAAGGGGATGGAAACAGTACTAACGGAAAAAAAGGTAGGTGACTTTCCTCCTGGTAGGCAGAGGTGGGAACACACTCTCTAATGTGGTATTTCAGAATTAACAATTCAGCATCAAGTGGGAGAGGACTTGAAATAACATACAGAAATGGAACAAGGACGTGCCAGAAAGCCCCCAAATATACACCGGAGGAAAACTAGGAGTCAATTCAGTACTACACCTTGGGGCAACACCTTTCATTAAGCTAGGTTAAAATACTGTATCTTACAGTATTTTACCTCTCTGCTGGGGAAAAATTGCCCCAAAACAGCTGCTTTGAAGGCTTGGCAGTTGATATACTCAAAAAGTCTGGCCTCCTAAATAAAAGGGGACCATCTCAGGTCTGCTTCATGGAAAAAAAAAAAAAAAAAAAAGAAAAAAAAGAAAAAATATATTAATACTCATTTGCACTTGTAAACCTGTAAGATTTACAGAGTAAGTTGTAAGAGTAAGAGCTACAGAGTAAATCAGGTGTGTGGTACTAGAGACAGAAATAAATTATCATCATGATTCATGAAAAAATCTTTAATGGAATAAAAATAACCCCTATTTAACTCTAGTACTCTGCAGGATTACAATATCCAAATCCTCAGTGCTTTGCAGGATTGAAACTAAATTTTCTACAAACTGCAGGAGTTCCCCAGCCTCCCATCATGAACTCTAGCAGACAAAATAAAATTGCTAGTGGGAAACACATTTCCCAGGTTGAAAAATATTATTAAAGGTGAGAAACATGACCAACATACATTTGAGGCATTATTGTATATCACACTTCTAGAGAAACAGTCACTATGCTACCTTTTATTAGCAGTTTCTACAACTGTTCTAACATTAGAAAAACAGCAAAGATTGTCTCAAGATTTCAGTATTTCAAGTTAACAATATAATGGTTTATAATATAGAGAGCATTAGGTAAAACAAAATATGCACAGGCTAAATAAATGGTATTTGGTTTATGAAAGGCAGCAAGAAAAGCACCAAAATACTGCAAAAAAGATAGAGTTGGCTAAGGACTTAAAGGGGAAAAAAAATAAAAATCCGTGTAACACACTAGACATGTAGGCTCATGGACCCAGGTGCACAGGATAGCCTGCTCCTACGGGAAAATGCTACTGTGCATCTCTGGAGAGAGAAAAAAAGATCCACATCACTTTAAAGAGTAATTGAGAGGAGAGGTGCTCAGCGCCGCGGGAGGCTGGGAGCGGGGGCTGCTCACCCCGGCTGAGGAGCCAGAACGGCTCGCTGCTTTTGAAAGACTTGGCTGGAGCATCACGGCGCGAGCGAGGGCACCGTCCTGTCGGATGCGGGTGCATCTACTGACGTGCCCTGACGCGCCTCACCTGCTCGTACCTTAAGCATGGCTGATGCAGGGGAGGAAAAGCCCACAGAACGTATCCCCTCTCTCACCTCTCCTTCTAGCCATCAAAATCCCATCGACTCGACTTCTCCCAAAGAGAGCCTTGATCCTCACTCTTTGCCTGGTTCTCCATTTCAGCGGGAGGGGAAGACCTGGCTCTCTGGGGCTCACATGAGAACGGTGCCCCACAGTATCAACAGAGGTGAGACTGCTCAGTGATCAACGTCCATAGCCTTTTCACTGACTTGCCTCAGCGTGGGTAACTTACACACCAGGAAGGTTGTCTTGCGTTAGGTCTTTACAGCTGTTGGACTTAGTTTCACCTCGCTCAGCTTTCCCCAGCCCACCCCTCTGTATAAGACCTCGAGATGCACACAAATAACTTCCCATAATAATTCTGACAATCTCTCTGCTTCTCGCTTTATCAGAAGGTGCTGCGCTCCCTGCAGCAAGGTGGCAATTTAAATTTGTGCTTTTGCTAAGTGCCTAGCTTTTCATCTGACAGTAGTCGGGATGGGGGCATCATGTGGAAATACACCAGCTGTGGCAATAGTAACGGCGTGACAGAGCGCGTGGCTAGTCAGAAAACAAAGGGGAATAATTTTCCACTGTTGCTGCATCACAACCCCAACAACAGAACTGAACAGCAGGACTCGAGACTTGAGGGGAGGGATTCTCTCTACCACTGCAGACATCTACGCACCCCTGCAAACCACGTCAGTCCAACACAGAAGAGGGAGCGGGTCGGACACAGCAATTAGGACGCCTAAAATTCTGCAGCATGGACTGGAACACATTGTGCTGCCTCCCTTTCAGTTTTTTATTTGAGGATGTATCCGAGGAAATGGATTTCCGAGTCTGACTGTTCTGGGCCCGGATCAGTTTCTCGTGTTCCCGTATTTGTCTCTGTAAGTGGTTCTGGATGGCAATTCCCAGTGATTCTGGATCGAGGGAAGCACCGTAAACCTCCCATGTCATGCCCTGCTCGTCCCAAACAACATCCCTGACGTGCTTGGACTGCTTCACCTGCACTTTCGCCTCCATGGCTGGGGTGGGATGCTTTTTGTTTTCCCCCAGGTTTGGCAAGCCCTGATCTGAAGCAGGAATTGCTGCTGCATGAAGCTCGCGTCTGAGCTCCTTGGCCTGGAGGCCTTGCTGCTGGGGAGCTGCTGATGCCTCCAGGGGAGGGGGGAGACATGTAGGGCTCACACTCAACTCAGGCATCAGTCCTGCCTGCAGGCTTTGGCCACTGACCATCTGCGCCGGGCCAGCATCTCCCTGGCCTCTGCTCTCCTTTTCACCTGCATCCTTCGAGCACACCTTTATGTGGACAGTGGCAGGTTGGCTGCTGACATCCATCCCGCCTTTAGGATCGAGCACCACCAAGTTTTCTTCCTTTGGTTTTATCACGGATTGACTAGGAACGGCCTCCCCTTGACTCACACCCTTACTTTGCACAGGCTTTTGCTCAGAGCTGCTCTGGACCTCCTTCTTCTTGACTTCACTGTCTGGGCTACAGAGTGAAGGCAACCAGCTGCTTCCTGCATCATGGACAAGGTCTCGCATGTTGTTCTCAGTTCCTGGGACAGCGGCAGCAGAAGCGGTGCTGGGTTCATCAGCGCCAGACCCAGACTGTGCTAGAGTTTGGTTACTGGAGTCACCTGCAAGCTGCTCAACTGGGATGGGCTTTGGTGGGACTGGAGCATCCATAGGCAGCCGAGCAGCATCCTTGCTGTCCCAGGCTGCACCGATCATTTCGGCATTCCCCACAGATGTCCCCTGGGAGGTAACGGCTGCAGGGGAGATGGGGAGAACAGGTTTTGCATTATCTGCTGACTCTGGAGACACCACATCAGGTGGGGCCCCAGGCAGTTTGACAGGCTGGGTTTGGGCTGAAGCAGTCACAGCTGTAACAACAGTCGATTTTGACATACCAGGAGAACATGGGGACTTTTGTTGTGAGGATAAACTGTCAGTAAGTGCAGACTGGCTCAGCCCCATACCTCCTTGGTAAATTATGTGCAGTTCTTCCTTCTCCTCTGGAGGAGGATTCCCTTTTAAGAAGGCAGCAAGGATGCTGGGACTGGTGGAGGCCGATTTGCTCTCCACACTAGCCACGGCCTGAACCTCAGCATCTCGCCATGTCCTGCTTACCGCTTCCTGAGTTAAAGAGCTGCTCTCCGGCTGAACTGTCATTGTACCTGTTTCTCTGAATTTGGAGAGCTGTGTGGGGCCTGGACTCCCCGTCTCAGTGTCCGTGTTGCGTACGGGATGCGGACTCTCATGGCTGGACTGGGCTGGCGCCTCTTGTGGCTGGAGCGGCTGGTGCCTCTCATGGCTAGACTGGGCGGGTGCCTCGCTGCTCTGCGCCGCTTCAGTGTTATCGCTGGGATGCAACTGCGCGGTGCCCGCAATCCTGCTTTTTGCCTCTGAAACGGTCTGTGGGTCTGTCCCCAGGTCAGCCTCGGTGTGCCTCGCTGGCAAGGCCGACTGACACGCAGCAGAACCATTTTTTTCTGCTCCCCTGTCTTTTTCCCCTCTTTGCAGAAGGTTTGCCTGAGAAGTATGGCAGGACTCATTAGCCCTAATAGGGTCGCCCGGGGAAGAATAATTTAACACCTCAAGTGCTGGCTGATCATCAGTCCCCTGAGGTTTCAAGGCAGAGTCATCCATCTGTGTCAGGGAGCTTGTTTTCGCTTGGCTGCCTTGCACAAACTGCCGGGAGCTCTGGGGGGCTGGCATCATCTCCAGCCCCTGCCCTGCCGAGGGGGCTCCTGCTGCAGATGGGGCTGGGGCTGCCGGTCCCTGGTTGCCCACTGGCCGGGAGCAACCAGCAGGTTCTACAGCTGCAGGACGCCCCTCCACAGCTTTGCTGGCCAGCCCGGGAGGGATGGCTTCCTGCTGGCTAGCATTGTCCTCGCGGCATTGCTCGCACCCCTCCGCGCTGGCAGCTGCCGTGCATTTCAGGTCGAACAAGCAAACTCCAGCAGAGCCGGCTGGCGTGCATGGGAAGCCATTGCTGGCCCTCTCTCCACTGGGTAGTTGGGGCTGGTGCTTAGCAGGCTGCAGATCTCCCAGGTGGTCCTCCTCCGCAGAAGCCGTGGCCAGGGAAAGCTTGGCAGATCTCAGAGGATCTGGTACAGTCCCCATGGACTGTCTCCCAGATGTGATTCGTCTTCAGGTTCTCCTTGGAGTTTTCTCGCCAGGTGGTGGGTACAACAGGGCAGGCTGTTGGCGACAGGCTTCCTGTAAAGCTAATCTGTTAAGAAAAGAAACATAGTGTTAGCAGAGCAGTCAGATTTAAGAAGAAAAAGTATCCAGAACAGGTTGATTTTCTAGCTTGGAGAGAAACACTTGCAGGCAAGGGGGAAAGTGATGCACCCGATTCTGTCTAAAAGTCACATCAAAGACATGGATTTCAAGAATCTCCCCATTCCAAGCTCTGAATGGAGAAGACAATACTAGGGACAAAGCAACAACAGCTGCCCTGTTGTTGATATGTTAATGAAAACATAATGACATGTTAAGAGGGAGGAAAAAAAAAGAAATATGAAGTGAAAGCAGGGATGAATGGGAAGAGGTGCAGGCTTTGTGCAAAAGGACTTTGTGTAGAAGTTTGAGGTCACAAAACAAACTCCCTGTGATAAAATCCTCTCGCAAGCCACCTGTGTAAGGAGGGGCACTACCTTGCCTGTTGCGCCTATGGTAAGAAGAGATCCAATTCCCTCAGGATCCACCCTGTGACCTGAGCAGATCCCACACCTTTGCTGAACACCAGTTCCTCCTCCTTCGCATGGAGAGCCCTCCTATAACTCCACTACCAACAAGGACATGCTCACAATGGGCAACAGGTCAATTCAGACTAATGCGGATGAACCCAAACCTCACTGGTGAAAGGAACATGAAGGGACGGCAACCTGCTGGGTGGTGCAGGTAAACACCAAGGGAAGCTACTGCACCATACAGCACCAGGGCTATACACATACTTTCACATTTAGATCCTCTCAAATAATTACAAGGAAGCCAGCTCGACTAATAAACGGAGGCACAGATGATCTAGAAATCAATTTACCAGCAGGTGGTATGAAACACCTCAGCACCGCAGAACAGGAGGGGCCCATGCCTTACACAGTGAAATACGGGGGAGGGATTTTAAGCAGGTGGAGCAGAATTATCTAGGTTGAAATACGGCCAGGACTGCAGAGAAGCCATCGCTTCAAATAGGAGGTGATGTCCAAATGTGCTTGTCGGCTGGGCTTTCAAAAGGACTTAGCACTGCCCAACTCGGATCCTGCTTGAGGTCAAAAGCTGGATCCATGTCAGTGTCAGGAGAGTGGTGGTGGCCAGTGATGAAATCCCACCCCAGTCGTCTTTTAAATCGCAGGCTACCTATGCTTTTTTAAAAGGCTTTCTCCAGCATGTGCTGCCGGCAAAGCACGGGTATGAGACTCGTGAGACACCCTGAACATTTAGTTTTTTGTTAACCAGACGGAAGATGCTGGGAAAATTACTGTACCTCTGCGTGCCCATGTCTCTGCAGGCACACAGTGGGGTCTCCTTTGCTACATTACTTGGGAGATGCTGCTGGAAGGAGCAGACCCTCCCTGCCTGATAGTAAAATCAGCAAAAGCCTTTTCCAGCAAACATCCCTACTCTCCTTCCTCCTCTCAGCCTGAACGGCACCGGTATAACTTCCTTCCTGTAAAATTAATCCTAAATTTCAGCACCTTAGGGTACTGAAAGAGCAACAGGAGAAAAACGTCCAATGAAAGGAAAATGAAAACAAATATGGCCAGCCTATTTTTCTAAGAAAAGGAAAATGCTGCAACTTATTACTTATTCATTGAGCTTTACATCTTCCAGATATTAATAATTTATTATTTTTATACTATCTCTTTGGGCTTTGTCCAACCACAGATACACACAGGCTGCTGGGTTAAGCCTGGGAAGCTGTGATCCTGCCCCTGAAGGGTCCCGAGTTCCTTAGCTGCAATCTGTGACAGCAGCCCTGCATCACTCCAAAATGGCTTTCCAGCAAGGCTAAGGATTGCTCAGCTTTTTGAGAGGTACTGAGTTTATGTAAACCAGACTGCAGATCTGTGGAAGTTTATGAGCACCTACAAGATGCCTCCACTTCATTTTGTGCTCACTTCAAAGCCAGCCAACCTAGTCCTGAAGGAAAGGAGAGCCGTTCCAAGCTCACGCTGTTGTGCTACGACTGAACGTCTAATGACCGTGAGGAGAGGAGCAGATGGTTTTGGGCATCTGTTTGTCTAACTTCTATTACTCTCTTCTTCCCTTTTCCAAATATCCATGCAAGCCAAACCAGTATATACAGTTGGGCAGGTCACATTTATTTCTTTAGATCCACAGTTTATTTAAGAACAACTAACCAAATAATGGAACAAAAGAACAAAACCAACCCCCAGTTTTAGGATAAGACATACTACTTGGTGAACCATTTCAGAAGAAATAGAGATGGCAGGGCAAATCTGTTTGGCTCTTCGCTATACAAAAACTGGGAAAGGCAATGTGCACGCCAGAGCGCTGTCTTTGACTCATACCCACTCAATGGGCGAATGATTCCTAATTTTTCAATTAAGTGAATTAGTTCTGATCTGAACCCCCACATGAATTCCCCCCTTCTGTTTAGTGCTCTTCACCAGCATCACACGAAACACACATTTAAACTACTGCCACGTGCGCTAATTAAAAGCGATTCTGCTACCGAGCCCTCGACGTATAATGCTGACAGAGGAAATTCTCCCCCCCAAAAGCCCCGCACAGACCCATTTTCTGGTGTGGGATAACAGAGCGTAATCCAGACGTGTCGCTTGGCCCTTGAACGTGGGCTGGGGGGCTGGGTCAGTCATTCTACTGCTTGGGACAACTCTGAAAATGAGTTAGTTTACGAGAATAAGGTTTTTATAAAGACTTTGTTGTCAAAGTTATGGAAGCTATTTTCTTCTTAGAATCTTTACTAAACCATCCTAATGACAGGAGCCAAAGGCACTGTACTAGTCTAAATAAATGCAGTAATTTTTGACAGTTTTGACAAATTTGTTCTTTCTTAAGAATTAATAAAAATCAGAATTAAATATAAGTCTTATGCAAGAGAAAAGCAAGCAAACCCAACTAATTACAGAATTTGAAAGGCATTTTTTTTATTGTTGGCGTCTTATTTATGACTATTATCTCAGTTTTCTTATTGGAGTGCTATTATAGAGGAGTGAAGAACAACACTGGGACCTGTGGGCAACATCATTCAACTGCCAAGGCAGTGAGGATTCCAACCAACAGGCAACACTGACCTAGAAGAAACAGAAATAGAAAAAGGCCAAAAAACATGCCAAAACAAATCAAGATCACTGATGAATTTTTCAAGTGTTGCATGCCTGACCTGGAGCAATCATCCAAAAGTTTCTTTACTCAGGTGAAATTAGTATCTCCACAAAGGTCAAAATCAATTTTAAGTAATAAGAACAGATTTTCTACACCAACACAGTTCTCCTTCACTTAGTCTTTCAGATCAAATTAGTCTGCCTGACTGTATCAATCTTATCTCAACACACAATTTTTCTGGACCTTTTGCAACAGGGTCTATGTTTGGCTTATATGGTTTGGGAGAGCTCCTGCATGGCCAGCAGGCCTTCATGGACTCTTCTCACTGAGTAGGTCTTTTTTGTGTGCTTTAGAAAAACAAACAAAAAACCCACCGAAACCCCAAGCCTCAAGAAGTTTCCAGGGAACTCAATGCTGGCAATGTAAAAAGCCAGTCCTGTTTATTTCAATAGCACCCATCCCCTGATAAAACAACACTACAAATTTCCCTCTTGCTGCTTATGAGAATGTCAACAAAACCAGAAAGTCTGTACATTTAATAAAACAAATGAAGAATTTTCCAGGAAATTCCAGCATAAGATTCTGCCTGCCATTCCCTCTTGAAAAAAATCTGAAAATCTGCAAAAGCACAAATAAGACTGCCAGCATCTCCATTTACCCTCAAGTTTAAAAACAATTTAAAAGCAAATAATTAAAAACTATTAAAAAGCAGCTCCCAAACTAATCAAGCACCCCCTCCCCAGTTATGGATTCTCATCAGCTTTCCATTCCTTGAGCCCCCCGCTCTTGGAGCCCTCTCTTCACCTTTGTCTCTACAAATGGAAGAACTGAACATCTGTTCTTAACAGTTCTAATCTCACCATGTGATCTCTCAGATCATAACTAAAATCATCGTACAACTGCATGAGTTAAGATAAACATCTGCTGAAGCAGGAATTCAGCCTCCCTTCTCGTCCACTGATCCGAGGAAAAGACATTGGTACACTAACTCACACCAGAGCACTGAATATGTAGATCATGAAGCACATTTCTTTAAATTTTAAACATACGCATGCACTTGCATCCTTCTAATTCTGCACCCAGCTTTTTTTTTTTTTTCCAGCTCATTAAGTTGTTGCTCTCTGTAAACACTGTGATTTCCTCTTTTTACTATCAAAGGGTGTTTATTATTCTGTTTGTTTGTGAAAAATTTGCTTCATGGGTTATTTTCTCCTAATGATCTGTGGGACTGAAGACTGGCACTACAAATGAAGGACAGCACAAACCAAAGACATATTCATTAAAATACAAAAGAAGTTGCCCGAAGAGGTAAGATACAAGATACACACAGCTTCCATCTTTTGACATGCTTTGGGATGCTGACAGGAGGCAGACGCTTACACCACAATCACGGGGAAGCAAGAGGTGATAGGGGATGCCCACAGGTACCTTGCATACACGCGGTTCCCACAAGAGATGGGGTTGGCATTTCAAGGAGAAGGTGCACGAAGTCCCACTTCCCCTCTGACACCTGGGGACAGCACATGTTAGTGCTGGCCACACCTGCAAACACTGCATGAACCCACGCCAGAGACAGAGCGGGAGGTGGATGGCGGAAGCAACAAGTTTGACACCATGGGGCTGCAGCACCCTCTCTGCAGATGTTTTGCAAAGCGGTCAGTGGTTTGCTTTTGACTGGCCTCTGATGATTCAATGGGAAGAACTGCTGTAACACTTTAGCAGATACTGCAAAATACCTATTTACTCCTTCACTATCCCATGAACCGATAGGACTTTACTCAGCTCAGATGGGCAAGAGCCTATTGCTAGAGTGCTTTCAGCGCAATAAGGTGTTTTCTGCCCTTTTTCGCTATTTACCTTTTTCTGTTGCTTCTTGATGCTTCTCTACTGCCTTAAACTTCAACTCACCACGAGTCCGCTCATCAGCTGAGCCCACCCATCATGGTGTCTGAGCATTCTTCCTGCAGCATCTGGGCTCAGGGCTAGCTGTTACAGCCCCGCTCAATAGTATGAAGGTCATACTAGTTCACACCCGAAGCCTTGCTTGGCTCTATCACATCTGCCTTGAGGACAGAAATAGGGCAAGACGGTACGTGTCTTATTTGTGCATTCACTATCACGTTCCCTGAAAAGGCCGGTTGGATCAGTCACACCCCTCTAGAAGGAGAAGGGAAGACAGCTCAGCGTGATGGGCTGATGCCCACTGGGACAAATGCTGGAGAGGAAGCTAAGAAGGAGCTGGAACATGGCAGCCCCTACAGGGAGCATCCAGCCAGGCACCAAGGGTGACAGGAGGAATCTCCCAGGGGCTGGAAAGGACCAGGCAGTCTCATGCTGCTCAGGAGCCTCCGTGCTGGCTGCAGACCTGCCCAGGAGCGAGGGGCTGCCTACAAGGACTCATATCTTACCTGCTTGTTTTTATTCTTCACTATATTAAAAATTACATTTCTAATATGTGAGTTTTTAACTCTAGGTGTGTGAGGGTTTATTTGAAAAGCTTTCCAGTTATTATTGTTATTTTTTGGGGTAGGGACATTTGCTTTAGAAAAAAGTTTTTGCTTCTGAATTTTGGAAGGCTCTGGCCCGCCTGAAGTTCTAGCACACACACAGACACAGATCCTCTGTGTGCCCTTCTCTCTCCTGGCCATCAGGATTTTAACTATTTTCTAAATTGAAGGATACACTTTAATCACCTTTGGAAATGAACGCATATCTATTTAGGAAACTCCTCTGCATATCTGGCCTATATGAAATGCTGTGGCGATACATGCATGCATGCCTCGTGAGAAAAGGGCCTTTGTTCATACAAGCCTGCTCACCGAGAGTCCAGGACACCGGTTTTAGTATTACAGCAAACCCCAAAGCACCCCCTCCGCACACCACCCAACAAAACCCCTCAGCCCCTCCCAGCACCTGCACCAGAAGTGCTTTTTTAACCACCCGTGACGCACGCCGCAATGCTAAATCAGCTGAAAATACCAACTGAGGCCACACAAAACAGCCCCCAAAAAACCCCAGCTCCTGGCCGGGCTGTCGGGGCGCAGCCTGGCTCCTCACTGCACCTCGCGGCTCTTCCTCCTGGATGCCCAGCTGCAGCCCGCAGCGCCCAGCAGGTCTGCTCGCACAGGTGGCAAGGCGCAATGTTGGAAGATGGCAAAGGCAGCGGCAAAAATGGGAAACGAGTCCAAAAGGAAAAAAAAGAGGGTAAGTACTTAAGAAGAATGTCAGGCTCCGCTTGCCCTTGCTTTGTGATGGTAACAAACCAAGGAAAATTGGGTGAGAAATCAAGGGCAAGATGCGCTGCCATTTTTTTGACAAAAAAAGAGATGCCTGCCAATCAGCCTGACAGCTACTGGAGATTTATCTAGCAATATTTTGTACAAGCTGAAGAAATTTGTTTTTCTGGTTGTTGACTCCACTCATTTGCATCTCTCTGCCAGGTACAGTTTTTAACTTCGCAAAGCACGGGGTATGGGAGCTCCACTTCAGGAGAACAAAGCTCAGCTTCACCTGCTGCCCACAACCTGCAGATGAGAAAATAGGCTAAGCCAGACCTACCAAATGGCACAGTGGCCTCTGGGCATAGTTCAAAGCAAACTGCTCTGCATCTTCCTTCATTTCACTGACCTTTTGACCAAACTTTAAGTACGCCCTTCCAAGAGGCCACAGTAACCTTACTGCGAATGATATAATCTACTCAATTAGATGCAAAAGCCATTCTGATTAATTTTAAATACATTTTTAAATCTAATATTTACAATATTTTCTCACTGCAGCGTGCAGATAGCATTGTTGGATTCGTGTTTCTGCAGGTAGCTCTTGCACATGCTCTCTTCAAATCTATGCCTCTCTCTGCTCCCTAGACTCTTGCCGAATTCCTGAGGGTCCAGAAAGTGCGGTGTCCAGAAGGCTGCAGAAGAGGCTCGCCCAGAAAGAATCTCTCTTAAGTACTCTCAGGTACTTCGCAGTGAGCACAAGGGATCATCTATCTATAATTTTGGTACTTCAGTGTTTATCCTAGTTTAGAAGCAAGCATCAGTCACTATGTCGTCTAAAGAACAAAGTTAAATGTGTATCAAGAAGTTTTGGCTGGGACACGGTTGAGGCATGAAGGAATGCACTTAACCTTGAGTAGGATGTGAAACAAAACAGTGCGTCTCACATTCTTTTGCAGTTGCTGACTTAGACATAAGATACCAAAATATAACTTCTGGACCAAATTCAAGCCAAAAGCGTATCCCAAACCAACCTTGGGTAATTATAATGCTAAAATTTGTGTGTGAATAAGGAGCATGCTAATCAGGTAACCTCCCCAAATGTTTTAAACATGAGCTTAGATGCATATGTATAGTTAGAAGTGGTGAATGAATCATTATTCACCAATCAGCTGTATTTTATCGTTATAAACATTGGGTGGTTTGAAACGTGAGGTCTGCTGGCTGTTGTTAAATGCCCGGCACCCAATTCTGCAAAACTGAAATAAAAACAAACGTCTCGATCCCATGCATTGATTGGCGCTCACACACCGGGTGAAGAACCCTCATTTAGGGACAACTACTCCATCCCTAGCACAACCTCAGGATGGCCAGAAAAAGCGGTACCAGCATGAGCAGCTTCAGACTGGTACAAAAAGAGTGCACCCAGGAAGGGCTCAACCAGATTTGGGTACACCTCTGCTCCAGCTTCAGGCCGAAGGGTGCGAACCAGGCCAGGTCCCACGGCTGCCTGAGTGAGGACGGTGCTGACAAGCTCATCCAAGAGTCTGGGCTTGTGAGCTTGAGCAGGACCTTGCCCCAGCATGGTCCAGAGACACATGTGCACCTCAGCAGTCGCCCAGGGACAAATGTGTGGGAATATCTGCAACTGGCTTTTAATAGGCAGGCCCAAAACCATGAATGAATAAAAACTGTATGGTGACCAAGTCTGGTTCAGCTTTACTGTCCTGCTGGCAGCAGAATAATTAGTTACCCTTCAATTAGAAAGATGTCCATCTAAAAGGAAGTACGACCGCAGCTCTGCTCCGGGACGGATGTTCTAGCCTGTGTCCCATCTGTTCCCTGTGGGTAGCGCCCGTCTCTCCCCAGCCCAGCGACAAGCAGCAACCCCCATGTCCAGCTCCCGCGTCTGTTCATGGAACCCTGACAGGAGCCCGAGTGCCGCTAACACCACCACGACGTAAATTTCTGTGTCCATGTAAACTTCCCTCCTGCTCGCATTTTGCTTTTAACCTCTACCAGCAAGTCATTGTATCAGAAGAGATGGCAGTGTCCTTTTCTGTACCCTGATGCGTCCAGCAACCACAGTCACACAAGACACTTTCACTCAGAGGTTCTCCAGCAGCTGGCTCTGATTGAAGAGGTTCAACGCTCACCTTCTCCCAGATTAAAAGGCTTTTCTGGGGGAAGCTGAGATCCTCACATAATCGCAGCCTCTAGAATCTCTCAAAAGAGCCCCGCGCATGGTCAGAGGTGGGTGGCATGGGAAGGAACCACAGGAGGGCTGGGTGGCAGCCTGAACATGCACCCCCTCCACACCCTTCTCCCCACACCGTCCCCTCCTCTACCCCACGTCCCTGTCCTGCCCCTCTACTTTCCCACTCAGCTCACACTCCGCTGTGCTCCCGAGCGTCCTCCCTGCAGGCGGAGATGGGTCTTGCGCAGCAGCACAGGGCTGCCAAGACAGTCTCTCTCTTGGCACACCTCCTCCCAGGGTTACAGCACCTGGTAAAAAGGCTTTCTTTGGAGAGGTGTGTAAGTATGTGAAAGTCCCTGCAGAACATCGGGCTTGCTGCAGAACACCGCCAAGAGCCCGTCAATCTTTCTCCTCCAAGGTGAAAGGGAAGGGTAAACAGCTTCATGAAAACAGCCAAATCAAACAACAACTACACCGACCGGCAGCCAGCTGTAACAGTTGCATAAGCTACAGCGACATTCCTACCTCATATCCTTGGCCACTCTAGAGGGGACGTGACATGTGGATAAAACCCACAGGGATATATCTTTTATCCCTCTTTCTTTTTTTTTTTCTTTTTTCTTTTAAACTTGCATGTTATGTTTAGCCTCATCATTTATCAGCATATTTTTTTAATCTCAGTATCTGACACTGGAAGTGACTCGTAAGGAAACAGCCTGACTTTGAGGGTAAGCCCCCTTTCAGAAGGAACGTCGGCACGCATGCTCTTCACGTGTGCACATGAGAGGAAACCAGCAACCTGCTGTCCACGTCAGGCAGGTGACTCCATTTCACATAGCTCACTGCCACGTTATTTTTCTTCAGCTTATTATTGAGTAAAAACAAGAAGTGGTGTTTGAGGGATGTGAACAGGAGGGTTGTATTGACCTTTCAAACACCACTTTCATGTTTGATGTTGAAAGCAACAGAATTGCTCATCAACCAAGTGGGAATGTCATTCCTTATCTATCCTGCTATCTTCTTCAGTCTGATAAAAGCCTGATAAAAATCTAACCCCTCATTAATGCATTTCATGCAACTGAATGCATTTGAACGTTGACAGCTGACAAAAAAAAGCCCTGTTTTGAGAGAGCAGTTTAACAATAGCCAACAATAAATACCTTTTTCCTGCACAACAACGCCAACGTGACATCGTTATAAAGCAGAGTGATCGTCTTCAGGGGTGAAAGCATAATGCTGGCTCCCAGTCAAGGAGCAGCGACCAGGATGGTGAGGTTTATGTGGACATCCATCTACTGGGAGCTGGACCAAGACCAAAATCACATTTTGTGTGATCAGGAAAACATAACTACTGCCGAGTAGATGTGCTTTGGAAAGGCTGGGTCTATGGGACAAAGGATTTTATCTAACATGATTTCAGCTCCTCAAAAGCGAATTTCCTGAATACCATGATGACCACCTCCTCAAGAACATTCCTCCAGCACACTGAATGCAAATGCTAATCACATGGCTGAAGCCTCAAGTAACACCCTAGATAATTAGGCCTGATTTGCTACTGAGTAACCATATTATTGGAGCCCAGAGAAGTGTATTGTAGCAGCACCTTTTTTTTTTTTTTTTTTTTTTTTTTAAAACCAACTTTTCAAGTGAGGAAGTTTTGCCTTGGAAGAGCTGGTAGCAGAAGGAATATCTTTTGCATAAGGTAAAACCCAACAATAATGTTTAACTCTCACATACCATCTGAAAAACTAGTTTCTCCTCATATATTATATTATTTTAATGAAGATGCTGGCCTCAGTATTAGAGAAGGGAATAGATCCATACATAACTGGCACCTGGCAAAGGACATATTCATTGTCATTTACATGCATAATCCTAACGGAAAAGAACTACTCCAAATGGCATGTAATTAGAGAAGAAGGATGCAGAGCCTAACCAGTCATTACTGTAACAGAAATTTGCCGTAGCGTGTGATTAACCTAAGAAAGGCATGATGATGATCTCACCATGTCTGCTGTTGCCTCCTGGCTATCAGAAACACAATTAATGTGAATAAAGAGGCTGGCAGCTGAAACAGCTATCACTGTGGCTTCTTTTTTTTTTAAAAAAAAAAAAAAAAAAAGAGCCAAAAAACACAACAGGTAAAAATATCTTGCCTTCTTCCTGCCACCACCTCAGCAGTTGCTTCCTGTTTCTTCACATTCTCACTTCACTCTGCTGCTGTCTGCCATTGACAATAAGAGCAGTAAAAAGAACAAAATAATCTCCTTTGCAAACCGCCTCCTGCTAAATACCTTCTCAAAAAAACAGGAAAGGAATCGCTGTGTGCTGGGCCACTTTTTGTCCGATGTATTGAGGCTCTGCAGGAAACCAAATGGCTGCAGGTTGGAAGCCTTCAGCGTTCAGAGATAAAATCGGAGCAATTCAGTGGTGTCTTTACAACGGCAGTAAATGCTCTTTTGGGAGCAATGACTCAAACCTGTACATCCAGCTAAGGACTCTAACCTGCTCACCTCAGTCACACGAGCTTACAATACGACTTCAGTGGGACTGTTAGGTGAAAAGCTGTCATCTCAGTCTCAGACTCTTTTCTTTTTCTTTACTTCAGGCTGTATGCTTTATTTTGTTGAACGTTGACCCCCATGGAATGGGACCAAACCAGAGACCAGAGCCTCATTTGTGGTGTTTTTTTGGTTTGCCCTTTTTTTTTTTTTTAAAATTGATGAAGTACTGTATGTGGGACATGGGGAAAGCAGGAGGTACTAACCAACTAGGGACAGGATGACACCCCATGGCAAGGGGGTTGGAACTAGATGATCCTTAAGGTCCCTTCCAACTCAAACCATTCTATGATTCCATGACACATCCTAAACATCACGTTGCAAAGACAGAAAAAACAACACTTGTCCCGTACTGTGGATAGTCAGTGACACCATCATTCTTTATATCCAGAAATGATGGAAGAGCCTAACCCTATGCACAGCACTGCAGCCATGTGAGGGCTTCCAACCACTTGGCACTAATGAAGGCAAATGCTAGATAGAAACACATTGGTAAAATATTACACCTCCAAGCCACACCATGTCTTTTTCAGTCTCCACCCAGAGCTGACAGATGGTGTTGAAAGACACATCTGAGAAACCTCCCAGATGACAGACACTGCCACCATGGCAGATGTGATCAGGTCAAATTGAGAGAAACTTATTGTTCTGGCTCTTGGCTTAAGAAAATGAGGAACTGGCACCAATACCAACTCATCGGTAAAAATCAACTCCTAAACCTTACCTCACTAACTTTGAGTCCTGAAAGCCACTCTATAACCAGAGCACTCTTCAGGACAAAGAGAGACTCTTAAGTCTCCTCCATCCACCACATGGATGTGCTTGAACAAAGAGACTGCAGTGCTGTCCCTGGGTGAAGAAGCCAACTCAGTCACCAAGTCACTCTCTCAACACCTCCGCCTTCCTGCAGCAAAGAAAAACACCAACAGCTGTGCTCTACGATGGCATATTTTAGGAACAACTCATTATTTGCAGTCTATTCCACAGGTGTCTGATGGTAATAGCTTTTCAGAATTGCCCTTGCAGGCAGCCCAGGGCTGTAAAAATCTCTCGCGCTAACAATCACGGGAACTATCCTCCCTTCTATTAGAATTGTGTCCTAACAATGGCTTATTCAAAACATGTATTTTTATCCTTAGATTCAATATGCTTCTATCCCTCCAGCCCCAACAAGGGGGACCAAGGTACTCAGCTGCCTGCAGCTTTTTATACTGTGTTTTAAATGTGGATTTTCACAGGCTTACAAAAATTGCAGTCTCTGCTTCTGAATTCTTAAAAATCACAATGCTCATAAGACAAATCGCTATTTAGTGTCTGAAACCTGGGAAGCCCCACCTGTGTCAGAACCAAACTAAAACCAGAAGTACTTCCTCAAGACAGCGAATATTAAAGAGATAGTAATGTCAAATCTGGAACTAGTTCAATAAAACATGGTGGAAACAGAGACACAGCATGTCTTATTTTATAAACCCTTTCAAAGCTAATAATAATATTGGGAGTCAATTACTGGAGTCATCATAAGCCAAAGCTTTGCCTGTTGCGATATGGCACAGCCGTATCCATACCCTGGACCTCTGCCTTATCCATACCAGATGTACGGTCCATACCCTGCAAGGCCATGATGGCTTGCACCAGCTAATGGGACATCTCCACTCCACTGGGATCTTCCAGAGCTAGAATTCAAGGTTTACGCTGAGCCTAATGCTGGGCATACCTCTTCTCCTCATTTCTTCTGCATTTAAGCATATTTACATTGCCATTTATCAGGTGACTGAAGCAACACACACCGTGGGGGAGGCACTGGTAAAAGACATTAACTTTGACTTGAATTACCGTCCCTCAGGATGATTGCCAAATTATTTAATGAGTATAATTAGCATTAATTAAAGTGACGGCTCAAACAAGATACATCACATCTGGGTTTAGCAAAGCCTCAGGTTTACTGAAGCCGGCTGCCTCCACCACCTGGCCAAGCCCAAACCAGACAGCCCCATGGGCAGCGTGAGTGGCACTCACCGTGGCAGCTATCCCTCCAGCTCACCTTCACGAATGGTGAAGCTACAAGCTCCTCAAGCTACATGCAGCTGTTTCATGGTACAAAAGCAAAACGTGATCCCAAGTATTCAAAAAAAAAAAAAAAAAAAAGAAGAAAACAAAAAACACCCCAAAAATGCAGAGATGTGGCAGTTCGAAGCAGCTACTGAGTTTATCACCTGATGCCCAGCTCCTCACATCAGGCTGAGTTCCTTTTTACTCCTCTTTGGAGCAGTTTTAGCTGCCCTTGCTCAAGCTGCCAGCATATTTAACCTGCAAATCTCAGAAGTGAGCTGAGGTCAGGCTGTACCTTGCTGGAGCACAGCTGTGAGCGAGCAGGGCCGCACGATAGCTTTGTCCTTGTTTTTAAGTCAGCTGGAGTGGAAGTTGGCAGGGTGTGAAAAAGGATCATTCACAGCTTAGGGCTTAATTATTGGGCTCACACTGAACACAGATGCCTCACGCACAGAGGCGTACTTGAAGGAGTGAGAAAACACATGGCAACCTTAGAGCCAGTACGAAATTCCAGGCAAGATGGTTTATTTCTACACAGAACCTTCTTGAAGGTAAGCACTAGGTACTTCAACCAGGCATCTGACAGCTGTGGATGCATGGTAGGCTTCCTACCACCATTTATTTTTATTGACATCCTATTTATGGATACAACTTTCATTACCACAAATGATGCATACATACGTGATTGCAGACAGACACACATATACGCATAAAATCTGATATATGCTAACATAAAGATAGTCATCTAGCCTAATCTGCGTGATTAAAGCTAGGCGCTGAAATCAAAGAAGTTGGATTCTCAAAAGTGCTGAATAATCAGAAATGCCAGGAAAGGTAGTCAAAAGTTGCTCAATATCTTTGAAAATACAATCTCTCTTGCTCCTGCTCTTCTCCAAGAAATGCCAGAAGGCACTAACATATTCTGCCACTTTGCTGGATGCCACATGTCAGCACAGAGATACTAAACATTCATAGCTTAAGCACGCAAGATGCAGAGCAGAGACAGGAACCAGTACCTTCTTCTGCCTCTCTTCTTTAGAAGCTAACACAGCTAACTATCACAGCGAAAACTATGCAACAGGCAGTGTCTAATGCCAGTGACTTAACTGCAGAAAAACCCTTCTCCTACATCTCATCATCTACTACTAAAAACTCTTTGCAATCATGGGTGCAGGAATCTGGCTTTAGAGATCCACCTCTGAAACATTACCAAGAAACATTCAAAGGGCTGTCTCCCCTTGCTGCATTACTGCCATTCAAGCAAGTCCTGAATCCATAAAGAGGTGAAGCAGACTGGTACCTCTGTTAAAGCACAAGCTAGAAAACCAGACAAGTGTACAGAAGATGCTGCTGCCAGCATTTGTGAAGAAAAAAAAAACCCACAAAACCCCAAAAGCACCACCTTAAAGCTGAACAAGCAAAGGATGTTACTGACCTAGGAAGGCCAGCCACCCAAGAAAAGTACTTGCAACCACTGCAGATCTGTAAGTGCTCATACAAGGAGGTAAGCGCTTTTGGAAAAGGCTCTGTTAATGCTCTTGCTCTTCAGAAAGCTCGGGCAGGGCATGGAATCAGATGACAACAGAGGGGGATATCCAGTGTGAACAGGGCAGCAGGCAATGAGATACTGAGCAAGAGACTCCACTCAATTATCTTTTTTTCTTCTTATAGGCGAGCTGCTTCTTTTGCAGAGGGCAAGGCTGGCAATTTGTTCTGAATGACCCTTCCTATAAACCTGTACCCTGTGTGCTTGAGCAAGGGGACTCAGAGCAGACCAAGAATGAGTGGAAGAAGTACATGGGGAGAGAGGCAGATTGGGTCAGATGATCAAGTAAGTCCAGGCTACAGAGCTAGGAAACTAAGAGCAATTTATCAGGTCTTCCTTGTATAACCATATTACCAAAAACTCAGGCTCCACTCCAAGACACTTGGCTGTGTCTAAGGTGAGGAGCCTGCACCTTCCCCTTCATCCAGGCTCAGCTGTTCGTCATAGAATCATAGAATGGTTCGGATTGGGAGGGACCTTAAAGATCATCTAGTTCCAACCCCCTGCCATGGTCAGGGACACCTTCCACCAGACCAGGCTGCTCAAAGCCCCATCCAGCCTGGCCTTGAGCACTTCCAGGGATGGGGCAGCCACAGCTTCTCTGGGCAACCTGTTCCAGTGTCTCACCACCCTCACAGTAAAGAATTTCTTCCTAATGTCTAATCTAAATTTCCCCTCTTTCAGTTTAAAACCATTACCCCTCATCCTATCGCTACATTCCCTCATAAAAAGCCCCTCCCCATCTCTCCTATAGGCCCCCTTTAGGTACTGGAAGGCTGCTATAAGGTCAGCACAGTCCAGGTAATCGCTACAGCTTGATCCTCACTACCTCAGCTCTGTTCACTCTGCTCCCTCATCTATTTATTAACAACTCTAAACCCCGAGCGTGGGCAGCCACAGGAAAACTGTTGGGTTTCTTCTACTCCAAGTCAACAAGAAAACATTTTTGCAAATGCAGATTGCCACAGGAGGTTGTTTGAGAGAGACAGATGTTTGGTTAGCACTGCAGATGGGCTGGAAAATCCCCCATCACCACTTCAAAACTCTCACTCTTTTCCTTTCCCAGGAGGACAAAAAAACCCTGTATTTTTTTCCCCCTAGTGCGTGGATGCTTTGACCTTTATTTTCAGGGAAATGCTACAACCCTTGGAAATTCATTAGCCTCCCGATCTTCTCTCTCGGCAGTAACTAGATCAAACTGCTCAGCTGTTGAATTTCAAGGTTAGTGTGCCTCAGTCCTACATTTCTCTCACAAAATTGGAGAATGAGGCTTAATGCTGATCCTGGGAACACCAGCCTTCTCCCACGTGGACTCAGTGACTTTATTCCACCTGTGAGAGTGACCTATGTCTACAACAACTGCTGAGTGAATTCTGGCTGGGTAAGAAGGCAGGAGGAGGTAAGAGGGGAAGGCAAGAGCTGCTCTTTCAGAAGAAAGAGGACGTGCAGGAGAAAGTAAGTTGGTTGATCCATGTGATGCAGAAATTTGTTGGCCCTCTGCCTCCTGGACCTCGGCTTGAATGCTCTTCCAGCACTGATTCCCCATCTGTCTCTTACTGCACGCTCTTTGCCAGACCATTTCACAGCTTCATATAGCTCAAGGCCAGGAAACGGACATTTTTAAACCCTGTTTTGCACCATGGTATAGCACACTTTTGAAGGACAATTTTAACACTGCTTCAGTATTTGTGATGGTGACCATGTTCATACTTCTTGCTACCTCACGTTGCATGCTCAACTTGACCATCCTAAGCATTGCTCGGTTTTTCTAAGTCTCTGATAGGTATTTTTTACCCACTTCCTGATTATTTTTTTTTTTGGTAATCAGTTAGGTCTCTTTCGATGGGTGACTATACAGAAAGTATTTTTCTGTGTATAGGGACATAAAGAGCAAAACAAGGAAAGCTAAGAGACTTAACTAAAAAATGCATATGTGTGGAAGGGGAAATCCCATTTTCTGAAAGACTGCCCTGTTTTCAGTCACAAACAGGAAACCCTCTCTCAAGAAAGGCAGAATTAGTCATTAAGTGTAATATGACCAATTAACCACTTCAACTGTCAGCAGTGACCAATTTCAAATCAAGACCAGGTCACTACAGGAGACTTATCCCAGTTAAATTCTGGTCATGGAGCTCAGCTCAGGGGTCCATGGATGAAATTCCACATGCAACACAAAGAGTCAGCCTTCAACAGGGGGATGTAGAGATGGAAGAATATTGCATTAATTGAAGGGGTAATATCTATTTTCCATGCACAATTCTTCTTCAATATGCTCTCCAAAACTAAGCTAATGGGTCCACCCCAAAACACATTTAACCGCGTCTTTAACTCCACTGTGCAAAAGCTTTGCGAGAGCCACTATATGGTCTGCTAGAAAACAGGTACTTTTACACTCCTGTTCCCATTCAAGATATAAGGAGAAGTTGAATCATTAATCACTCATTAAAAAGGTTCAAAGAAGCATCAGGAAGACTGAAAAGTAGTGATTGGGAAACTTCTTTCTGCAACCAGACACAGAACTGAGAAGGTCATGACAAGACTTATTCAGTGTCTTCTCTTATGCAAATTTTCTACCACTGGTCTTCCTTAAATTCAATGACAGAAAACTATTGCAACAAACCATTTCATTCGAGACTTTGGGCTTGAAACCTTCTGCACAGTGCCCTGCATCCATGCAAAGCACACTGGAGATGGATTCCGGATTTGCAGAAGCCTGGTACAATCAAACTTTTAACTCTTGGGAATTAAAGTCTTGCCACGCTGTTTATGGTGGCAACATCACTCTGTTTAAGCCAGGAGTATTTCAGGACTGTAGAGGACGAGGATTTTAAAGGGCATGCTACTGGCTGGCTGAAGTACCACAGCTAAATATTCGGTTCATTCATCTCTACCTCATCTGCCCTGAGTTCATTCTGAATCAGCTGCCTAAGACAGGATGACTGAAAGGATGATGTTGTTTGGCTTCATGTCAGAATGGCAGCTATGGTGTTTAGAACAATTCATATCAATTTAATATCTCTGGTTAGATACCTCCAGTAAAAGGCCAAATTTATACCTCATATAAACTACAGCAGCTCCATTAATGGGGTTTACGTCAAAGGAATTACAGCCTTTAACCACAGGGTCAAATTTCACCCATCTAATTAAGTTTTTTTCCTGAGCACACATTAGCTACTGACTCTGGTGTGATTTTTACACTGACAGGTGTGGCTTTGATTGCCAACTAGTTGAACTCCTGTGGTGGTTAAAGACTAATTTGATTGCTGAAGTTAGATTATAAATCACATTGAAAAAGAAGAAAGGTTTCAACAGACAAAATATGAGACAAACCGCGGCTGAGTAGGTGGGACTCATTAGTCACCAGAAGGCAGGCTCTGCTACTGGAGAAGCAAGAACACATGGGTTGTCTTGGAGCATCCGTACAGATGGAACTGATGAGTAACAGCAAATAACACTCATCACTCAGCTTGCTACTTGGGATCATAGTATTAGAAGCATAATGTAATTGAAGGTTGCTTTCTTGGTAGGTACTTAACAAAACTATTATTAGCTTTGTCCTCCTTTTACTTGATTTTCTTCTCCTAAGGCTTCTTGAGGAGTGGCTCAAACAAACATTGTGTGGGGTCTCTCCCTGTCAGCCGCATGCTTGGTTTGGCTGCTGATAGGAACGTCTGCTCACATTCCTGCAGGCATGTTGATTTGGATATAGCAGACACATACAAACAGCCTGCGTGCAGGAACGTAGCTGAAAAAAACCCTGTGTGCTATATTATTAATACATCCAGTCCGCCCATCTTCTCGTTAGGGAGCAAGTGTGAGTGTGCTTATTGTCCATCTCTTTGGCAAGCCTCCTGCCACCTTCCTGCCTCCTCCAGCATGGAAAACTGTAATTCTAAAACAGGCCTTTTTATTACGAAAATACATTTTCCAGGCAATATTCCCCTGAGGCCCTTCATATTAAGAGCATCTTTTGAACCGGATAAATACTGTTCTGCTATTTTCCCCAATACCAACTGCATGATAATGGCCAAACATGGTCCAGCTGGAAGCAGCTCTCAAAGTAGACCATTTAATAGAGAAGCATTGCTGAGGGAAGGCTCTCAGGCCTTATGATAGGATATTATCTGCTTTTATTGCGCTGTGGATGGTGTAAAATGGCCCCATGACTTGAGGTTTGGATTGTTCCCTTTAAGTCGAGGTGTACCCTAAACCCAGCCAGGAGGTAAAGGCCCCTCTCCTCACCAAAAGGAAGACCATCCCTCTGTTAGTTTCTATGCCTGCTATACGCAGGAGGAAACTGCTTGTTCCCTCCATTTCTTAGGCATCAAGCTAATTGAGACCTAAACAATCAATAAAGGATGGATTAAATTCCTAAGTGCCAAAAGCACAAACAGCTAAATTAATGAAGTTAATCCCTCTGTAATACCCATTTGTTAAAGCTTTCCTCGGCATCTCCTGATAGAGCTTGCTTGACTTCTCAGGAAATGAATGAACAGCTTTTATTCATCATAGTCTGCAGTGGATCCTCACGCATTTCTAGCGCCATTAGCACATGGCCAAAACTACAAGCTGAATTTAGTCCCATGAACCCTATGTTCTCTGGCATGAGATGAACAGCATAAATTCTGCACAGTCCTGACCTGCAGTCACCACGTGCAGATATGGGTCTTCCAAATCTATTCAGCCCTTGGTTGAGGTAGGTGAAAGCACATTTGCAATTAGTAGTGCTCATACTCATGGCAGAAACAGGTTCATTTGAAGGACCAGGCAGCAGGCATGGGCCCAAAAGCCTGGTCACTTCATTCTGATGTGCCATGGAGTGGGGTGACCCTTCAAAATCACTTACCCTTCCTGTGAAAATGTCTTTGGTGCTGCAACGAGGAATTGCCAGATGTTATCACAGCTGCATTTATAATTGGGATACTTGTTCCTACAGATTGGGTGGAAACTAGTACATTATTTTTCAGAGTGATGAAAAAGGGGGTCCTGTAAGGCTACTGCTTAGCTTGAGCAGAAATCTGGGTTCTGATAAACTTACACGGACCTTCACAGCCTGTTTTGCTGGCTTATAACAGATACTCCCTAGTCATTAACCTCAAGGGGAAGATTAACATTTTCTTTTAATAAACAGGGAGATGCTGTGGCATGCTGCAGTGTTATAAAACTTACAGCACTTGTGAAATACCAGCCTTTCAGGGTGGAATAATTCTGTCGTCTTGTTTCCATACAGCTCTTGTCAGAGTATCATCTTGCTGACAAATATTTTATCACATAACTTCTACCCCTTTCTACACCCCCCAGCATGCTTATTATATTTTATCATTTTCCTAATGACTCATCTCTAAAGCAAAGTCTTTCAACTGTGTGAAGTTTTTCATGAAACTGATGCTTCAGAGGAAGCAGAGTGACATTAATGATAGCGACCCTTTAGTTCGTTAAATACTAAAGGCTGATTATCCTTCAGCATTTTCTAGCCTAAGAGCTATCTAACTCCCCAACAGCCAGACTGCTTCTAGGAAAACTGAGCTGGGAAGATTTATAGGACTTTTACACCTCTCTGCTTTCTGAAGTTGGGACCTGGTGATATCTAGTTCGTTCCTCAGTGGACATCCTAAAAGCTGCTCTGAATTGTAGCTCCAGTGGTCTATGACAACGGGGACTTGCTAAAATACAACAGTGCCCTGTCCACATCATCTTCTTTGCTAGAAGATTTCTATCTAGTCCATTACACTGACTTTCCAGATTTACTTGGCTGTTTGACCCTGCTTTTGGAAATACTCCGTGGCCGGATGGGGCCCTATGGAAGGGGAGGGACCGTTCCCTGAGCACTCGGCGGCCACGCTACTGGTTGGACTAAGATCACAATGGCAACATGCTGGAGGTAAAGCGCCAATCCTTGGACTTTCACACGTTTTACAGCTTCTTTACTAAGGCAAAATGACTGCCCAAGAGTAGAAAAATCAGTTCCCAGGCAGTCTAGCTTTAGGTTAAGGGATTCTGCTCACCTCTGAGCTGACAGACACCATGTTTCCCTGGTACCAGAGAAACCACACTCCACCTCTACCGTCTACCAACAGAACACTCATCTCTTCCCAAAACAATGTAAAATCAGATTAGTAACCACTCTACTATTCTTTTCCTTTTCTGTTCCACCCAGGAAAGGAAAAATCCATCCACCTGAAATTTAAGCCCAACCATGTGACTATTTTTGTCTGTTTTGCACACAAGTGTTAATTAATTGACTCCTGTTTACACAAATTTAAGGTAACATCAGATCCTTTGTTATCCCACATTGGAAATTCCTGCTGTTTTCATGATAACACCTTGACTGATTTTCTCAGATTTCTAATGATTTTCCCACGGAGCAGCAGGTCTAGTCTTGCATGTAAAAAGGGGGCCTGGAGCCACCGGAAAATTTCTGAATTAAATCTTGACTGACTTCACTGTCATTGTTGGAGAGAAGCCATTGCTTTTTATAGCATCCTTTTAAGATTAGTCATAATGTAGTATAGTATTCGTGTCCTCTATTTCAAGTTGTTGTCTTTTTGCATGAAGAACAGTAAAACTAATTGCATAGCACCTTGTTTCATTTTACCTTTTTATTTTTTTTAACTTCCCTTTTAAAAACTGAGCTTTTTGTTTGTTTGCACATTAGTGTCACTGGGAAAAAGATTTTCACCACTAGAACGCAATCTGGGATCCTGATCACAGTAACCAATATTTATCCAACGTTCTCCAAAAGAAAGAAGACCTCACACATATGCATATAGAAAGCCAGCCTGGTCTCTGGGACAAAACACCAACTGGTGATAATTGCATGATGATTGTGGAGAGCTGACAATATTAATTACCATCACTGAGCTACAGCAGAATCTCAAGATACAGGTGTCACGGAGAGAATTCAAGCAAACATTGATTACTTTTCAAGATTTTGAGAGACATCTGGTCCATTTAGCAGAAAAAAGGGGTAAATAGTAAGATCTGCCTTTCCAAAGCTGAATGTTTGGTCACTACTTTCTGCCTATGATATTGTTTTTTCAGACAGTAAGAATACATTACTTCTGATTGCAGGCCCTTTTCAAGCAACCTTTCCTACACTAGTTACTATGCTTCAACTGAACAATTATATAGTTGTAGCTAACTGAACTACTGTGGTAGCTTTGTTAGCTCTTACCAGACTTTGCTAGACTACCAGCCCTTCAGGAAACACTGTTCTTCCCCCCCATTTATGTGCATGGGTTAACGCATAGGCACACAAATTAAAGTGCATACATTATTACTATGTAACTACAATCAGTCCATAGACAATATTAGTGATTTTAAACTTAGCAATGCTGCCGCTTCCTGGATCAGAAGTTCACCAGACCACAGTGAAGATTCCCATCTAGCAACATGCTTCATATCTGTTTTATCACAGTTGAGTTTGGTTCCTTAGTAGTGACTGTGCAGGTTACCCAAGAGGGGGATGAGAAATATACAGCTCAGAATACACTCTTCTTACGATCCTATTGTAAAAAAAATTGTTTCTCTACTCCCTCAGCAGGGTATTTTGATCTCTAGAGCTAGACAAGGATACAACTTAGCTTGGAAAAGGAATTGTCGTCATTTGCCAAGAGACACGAGATTTGAGTTTCGGCTCAGGGCTGGTCTCCACTCTGTTAGATACAGATGCTAACAGTATGCTGAGATACTAATAGTTCAGATACTAATAGTTTAACAAAGCACTGAGGTGTCTGTTTGTGCCCCCCTCAATTAACTCCTCGTCCTTCTAAGAGAACTACTTTCAGCGGGAGGAAAGCAGGCAAGGAAGTGAGCAAACTCAACTCTTATTACCACATTTTATTAACGTATAATAAATATAGCAGAATGAACAGCGGAAGTAAAGGGTGTTGCTAACAATGACAACCACAGAGAGAATAGATACAGACCCTTGTCCCTGGATCATTCCAAAAATAAGCTGATCTCCTTGGCTGTCTGGTTGATATCAGCTGTGGCAGTAGCTTCCTTACCTGCTGCTCAGTTTTTTAACACAGGATCATGGCGTTAGAGATGGGGAAAAAAAAGAATTCCATCTGTGCTCTGTGGACATGCCTGTAGCACCCTGATAGAAGCTTTTACAGCAACGCATTGTAATATTTGTGATTGTTGGCATTCTTCCCTCCACTTAATTATTTTCCCCAAGTACATGTGTCCACTGCTGACAGCAGACAAATCAGGGCAAAACGATATTATGCTGGTCCCTAGTCATTACTCCTTTGGTCTCCATCTTTCCCCTTGCCTCTCTCCCCACATCCCGCATGCAGTTCTGTTTTTTTCCCTATTTACTCAGCAGCGTGCTGACACCTCTCCCTTTCAGATCTGCTGACAATTTACAAATGCAAACTCTTAGCCATGGACTACAAGAAACAAATCATTCAACTTTAGTAAGTGACTGATCATCTGCGAATAAATTTTTAATCGGTACAAGTCTTTCTTTCTATAGCACTGTTACTGTGTTCAAAATCCATGTATATAATAAAACAGATATAAGGAGCCCTTTTCTATTTTTACTATCTGCAAGAGTAAACCGTGCTCAGAAATGCTCTCAAAAGCTTTTCCTACTGGAAAGCAATTCAATTTCATTCCGAACACATCCAGAACTTGTTTTCCCTCAGTAAATATTATCAGTCTTTGTTTTGTTCTGACTGTTAAGAAGGTGATGTTTACCTAAATGGCCCAATGTACAAGACCACATATGGGATCAGTTTAGACATCTTGTCACATAGTATTGACGCTTACAGTTCGGGCACCCAATTTGTATCCAAGGTTAATACAGACAATTCTGGGTTTTGTTACATTTCTCATCTTCCATAACAGTACGAAAGAACTGCCAGTAACAACACAACTAATTCTAAAGAATTTTGCACAAATAGAACCAGTCCATAACCCTGTAGGACAGGTACAAGAGCTTTATCAGCTATGAAGTCATTACATGCCGTGAGATAATATCAGCTCTTAATCCAGGATTGCTCTTAAATCCACAAAGGAAACAGATTCAGCCTATATCTCACCTCTGCCTTTACTATGGGGGTTATATATTACAACATGATGCGCTGCTAGAAGCACAGTCATACAAGTTAAAGATTTTGCTGTCTGTAGCCGTAAGACTACGAGCAGCTTGCTTTTACTCCTACATCAGTGACGATTTCACAAACAAATGAGGCAGGATGTTGTTCTAAATATAAATCAGGTTCTCCTTAGCTTCGCCTGCTTCTGATGGAGGCGGCTTATGTTGTTCAAAATAAAGGCAGCAGGAACAGTTGTAGGACCCAAATCTGACAAATTTTACTACTGCCAACGTATTTTGATAGTGAAACCTGCCTAACTCTAACCCAGCACTTGTTAGACAGTCTTCAGCTAACAGTAAGTTTGAGACTCATCAAAATACCATCACCTGCCTGTCCCAGCCTTGTAGGAACAGCCCCTGTTCTTAATGCTGGGCTGACCCAGGGTGGGTATCATGACTCAAGAATGGCTAAGTTTTGCGGGGACCAGCCACCCTGTGGAAAGATATGCATGCTCTTCTGATTGCAAAAGGAGCCAAAGAGAAGATGCAACCATGAGAACGGAAAGCATGTGTTGGGGGAAAAAAAAAAAAAAAAAAAAAAAAAAAAATCAGAGAAATGAGCTCAGCTTGGGGGAGAGAAGCTAAGTTTGAATGGATTGGGGAAGCTAACTCCTAGGTAATAAAATGTCAAAATTTCATATTGGGGGAGATATACAATTATCTGCATAATAAAAAATTCTTAAGATGCTGATACCAGCCTGTAGAAAATTCACCACAGTTCTAGAGCTCACAGGATCACTCTGTTCAATCAGATGTGATTTCTGAGCTCAGTAATGATTTTCAGACCTTTCAAGGGTACCTCATTCATCCATCACTATTTATACTTAGCACAATCTTTTGTATAGACTTTTTTTCAGGGACTTGAAGAGAAAATCAAAGAGTCCTGTGTAAAATTTCAAGAAAGCTCATTGTCCTGACACTTAAGGCATTACATGATCAGAATGTACTTTTTCTTAATTTTAACGCTTTGAAGACAGTTAGGTCATTCTAAAGGCGGAAACCTGCTATCTGCAGTCATGCAAACAAACCTTACTCACAAGGATCATCACCTCATTTACTTCAAGGGATGGTCCGCACGCAGAGGTAAGGTTTGGACCTTTCTTACATCCCCCTCCCTCAGTGTGCATTAAGATCTTAGAGTAAGTCGAGGTGGTTACGAAAACCACCCCTACACCCCTCAAAGCAACAAAAAAGCCCACTTCAAAAAACTTCGTTATTTCGTACCATCTCCCACAGCAGGTGCCTTCAGACTAGTCAATCCTTCCTTTCAGTCCCCTTTTGAGCTGCTACGTGCTACTGGAAAACTTGACAATATCCTGTCAAAAAAACCCCCAAAACCCACCCACCTCTGGCCCATACTCTATGACACTGTGCTTTCTAAAGAGAGATATAAATCCAGGCTTAAGCACACTTCAAAGTAAGTAAAACTCACAAAATTCAAGTTAAACGTTTGCAACGTAACACCAATATAACGCATCAGCCTAGACATCATACCCAGCAGTGGGATTTACAGTTCTGTAAGACAGGAAAGCAAACCTCTCCCTCTCTCACCAATACTTGGAGGCACAGCTGACTGAAAGCAGTTACGAAACCAATTCCTTGTAATGGGCACTTTCAGTTTGCAGTTTGTATATTACTCAGTGTAACTTTTCCCCCAGTAAACTTGAAATAACTTTAAGGTCATCTGGAGCAAATGCTACCGAGAAGAAAGACGGTTTTAGCACGGAAGTCCCAGGAAAAGACTCAGATGACTTCTAGAGGGAGAGGCACCAGAGCTCTATTGTCATTCCTGAGCTGCAGACTCCCTGGAAGTGAAGTGATGGGGGGGGAGGAGGGGGGGAGGGGAGAAAAAAATCCATTTAATATAGGCAGATCCAAAGTTATGCAAGCAGGAAGATTTAATTTAAACTGCCCCTTACAGGAGAGGCCACAGCTTCTGAGAAAACCCTGGCTCACAAAGAAAGGCAGGGATTAAGTGACGGAACTAAGTTCCCACCGTGTAGTCGTGGGAAAGAAAAGTTCATACCGTTGGGTGAATAGACAGGGGAATACTGAGCACGTGGCATTATCTCCACATGTGACATTAATGGGAGCCTTCCTGGAATCCACTGTGCTGTGCTGGTGGCCAGCGAGGACAGTGGCAGGGGCTCGGAGAAGAGTCCCAGCCGTTTCTCCTGGGGAGCATCTGCATTCCAGGGAGAGACCAAAGGAGCCCGGTCTATTTATCTCATCAGAGACAACGTTAAGTGGTTATTTAATTACTGCCCTTAAATACTTGAGCAGGGAGAGACGATCTGAAACTAGATAGCTATTTAATCTGACAGTCAAAGACATTAGGAGATCCAATAGCTAGAAAACGAAGTCAGAAAAAGTTCAAAGTAGAAAAAAAGATGCAAACGTTTAACGATGAGATTAACAATCGGAGCCAATTATCCAGGAATGTAGTCAATTCCCCACCATTGAAAATCATTCAATCAAGACCGTTTGAAGAGGCTGGTGGGCCTGAGCTCGGACTCACTGGGGAATAGTCCGTGCTTTGTATTATGGAAGAGGTTACACTATGGGATCATAATGATTCCTTATGACTAATAAATCCATCAGCATCATTGTTATCATCTGAGAGAAACAGAAGGACGAAGGAAAAAAGTATTAACAAAGCCAAGGCCTGTACAAGGCACAAAAAGCAGGTTGATCTGTGGACAACAGAAGTCACAGACTGGGAGCTGGCAAGATCATCAGTAGTTTTGTCACCTACTTCAGCAGGAGGAAGAAGAGACCCGACAGGGATTTATGGCCACCCCTAACGCCCCAAGCCAGCTTGCCCAACGTGCCCCTAGCGAGCTGGTGGTGCTGCTTCAACACGGGGGAGCATCACCGGGTTGCGCCGTTACTTGACTGCAACAGCCCAGCTCGCAGCCCGGGCTGACCACCCTCCAGCACGCCCGAGAGCACAGTTTTGGGGACACCCGTCCCGGGGTACACGGGTACCCCCGCAAGCCTCTTCCCCTCCGGCTTCGCCTCTGGGGAGGCCGCAGGAGCGGGCCCGGGGGAGGTCCCTTCGCCGTGAGCCCCGCGGCGGGTACGGGCGGGGGCCAGGGCTACCCCCGCGGTGGCCTCCGGGCCACCTTCCGCGCTGCGACACCGCGGCCGCGGGCCGCCGACACGTTGCCGTGGCGACCGCGCCGCTGCGACCGCGCCGCGCATCCCCCCCGGGCCCGACCCGCCAAGGAGGAAGGCGGGGGGGGGGGGGCAGCGTATTTTTCTTCTTATTTTTTCTTTTAAGTTTTCCGCGCTCCCGGATACGCGGGCGCCCAACCCGCTTCCGAGCGCCGGTAAAAATCAGTAGAGGCTTAGAGAGACCCCCTAGGGGCTAGGCCCGGCCCGGCCGCCCCCCATCCACGGGGTGGGGGGTCGCTCGACGGGGCTGCCTCCCCGCAGGGGGGCACGGCTCCCCGGGCACGGCTCGGCCCGCCCAGCACCCCCGGGCCGGGTAAGGTCGGCTGGGCGAGGTAGCCCCCCGCCTCGCCACCCCTCCTCGCCCCCGGGCACCTGTACTCGTACCGGCCCCACTCCTCTCTGGCGCCGAAAAACTTGCTGGGGGGATGTGGGGGTGCTCACGATCTCCCCCCCACACCCCGCGCCGGCCTGCCGCCCCTTACCTCCTCCGCGGCGGCGCCCGGTGAGCCGCGGGCACGCCGCCGCCGCGGGCAGGGATGACCTTGCGGAGAAATTCATCATCCGGGCAGGAAAACAAGCCCTTCCTCGGGGTGTGCAGCCGCGGGAGGAGGGCGGGCGGAGGGAGGAAGGAAGGCTCCGCTGGGGTGGCCCTCCCCGCCGCGGGAGGCAGAGGGGAGGCGATTCGTGCCGGCTACGAAGAGGCAGCGGCGGCGGGAGGCTCGGGCAGAGCGGCCCCGGTCAGCCTCCGCCCGGGGAGCCGAGCGGTGCCGAGCCGAGCAGGCGGCGGCGCCTCCCGGCCGCTCGCAGCTGCGGCTGGCGGCCGGATTGGGGAGGTGGGGAGCGCCCGGGCTGCGGCGGCGGGCCGGGGCCGGGCTCCCCCCGGCGGCCGCAGGGAGAGCGGGGCAGCTCCCGGGGGGGCGCGGCGGGGACGGCACCGGGCAGCTCCCGGGGGGGCGGCGGGGACGGCACCCCCCCCGTCGGCGCTGAGCCCCCGCACCCCGCCGTCAATCCCTCCCGAACGCGGAGGGCGCGGGCAGATACCTGCTTCCAGAGAGGCATTTCCAGCTCACGCCGACCCCTCCTCAGGCCCCGCCTGGCTTTTATAGCCCGGGAGCTGGAGGCTCCTGCCCTCCATCAGCTGCACGGGGATGAGCAGGCGGCCCCCGGGACCCTCGGCAGCCCCCCCGGGAGAGCCCGGCGATGCTCCGGGGCTTGGTCTGCGTTGCCTCCTCTTGACCAGCCGGTTCTTTCCAGCTCCTAAACCAAAACTACACGCCAAGCTTCTTCACGGCGGAAGAGCCAGAACCGCACATCCAAAATCCACTCATTCCGTCCACCTTTGCTAGCCCTGCGTGTGTCAGCCGGCCGAGCGTGCCTACAGATAGCTACCCAGGCACCTAATGAGCCGTTTGCTTGCGGAGTTGTACAAATTTGCATGTGGAATTGCAGTGTATGCAAATGCCGATGGGCTCTTGTCACGCTTTCAGTTTGGGTTGTTGTTTTTGATAGGCAAATTTGGCTTCCTGCGGGAAGCACTGCCCTCTTTGCCTGCAGCGAGCCATCAAAAAAATAGATCCGCGCAAAAATATTAGCAGCAAAAGACATTTTGGGTTAGGACTCATAACTGCCTGGACATCTTTGCTCTAATTTCGGTTTATTCCCACCAGTGTGGAATTTTATCTCTCTCTGCTGCAATCACAGGAAATGGTTCTGCAGTGCCTGGAGATTCGAGTCAAGTACAGGTTTTCAACCGGGAAGATTGTAACTCTTACCTTCCTTTGTGGATACATAGGAGCAGGATTTCCAAAGATACAGAACAAACTGCGAGGAGAACTCTGTTGCAATATGGAAAGATTCGGGGAAAAAAGAACAGTTGACTAGAGGACCTAAGAAAATAATTTTTATCTCTAATAGTTATAAATATCAATGAATCACATTCCCTTGATCCATATGAATTGACCCGTATTTTATTCACTGCTCTGCAAACACCCTCAGGCTCAGTTATTGATCCTAAATCTCTTTGACTCATGGGTCAAGTGATCATAAAAAACATCTTAGATTTCCTGTTATGGCATGTGTAATTTCTTCCCCAACAGTGACACTAAGATCAGCACATATTTATGTAATGTGGCTGAATGCAGCTTTCTGACAGTTATTTAACCACGGAAAATTTAAGATATATTTTCAAGATTCCCCAACAATAACCACTTTTTCACATGTGCCAAAATAAAGTCAGTGGTACTCTTAAGAGCCTGGACATCCCAAGCAAGAGGCAACCTCACTGGAGGGGGGAGAGTGGAGAGAGCATCAAACTTTATCAGTGAAAGGAAAAGATTTGCAGCGCTAGTGCAGCCAGGGGTTCCTGGTAGCTCTTATTTACTTCATTCTTTTTACAGTCTTGCAACTTTTTTTGGTGCTCTGGAGGGTTGTATAGAGCCCGGTCGTCACCCTGGTCATGTCTGAGTCAGGAATACAAGGTCAGGTTGGCAGAGTCAGTGTTCAACTCCTCTTCATTATTGTGCTAAATGACCTATTTTTAAAGAAACATTTCCAGACTTCCTAGAATTAATCCTACCGCCATTAACATTACTACAGTGAAACTGCCCCCCCCACCCCCCCCCTTTTTTTTTTTTTTGTTAAAGAAGAAGAAAGGCTGGGTGATGCAATTTCCTTTTGTCAGCAATTGTACTTCTGTGAAGAGGTAGCCGTAGGCACTTACAGACCTTGCTGCTACAAGGACTTCACAGAACCTCAGGGGCTGCTCAGCAAGGGGCTTTTACAATTAGTGTAGTCTTCCTAAACTTTCCTAAACATAATATTCCTCATCTGGATTCTTAAGAGAGATCCTTTCTGTTAATAAAACCCCCAGTAGCCTGAGATACTAAAATCACAGTCTTGGCACTCAGTTAACCAGTTAAGTCAATTCTGCAAGCTAGCCAAGCTTCTTGTGTCCTTTAGTGTAGCTTTAATATCCCACCAACATCTTTTCCTTTCTGCCTCTTTCTCCCCATGTCCAAGTCACTGAAAAATGTTAACGCTACTCCCTTTGACAGCAACCTTCCCTGCCCAGGAAGAAAAAAGAAAGGTGAGAATCAGATTTGCCTCCAGGCAGCCCTTATTTCTCTCTGAAACCATTTGCAAAGTGAGGAATTTCGGCTGTTTTAATATTTATAGCTAATACTCCCCTCTTCTTTGGAAACCTACCTTGAGATTAATTGAAGTGGGAACATGGTAGGATTTGCAAAGGCATGTAAGGGAGGTGGGTGACCATCCGGCCTTGAAAGTCACAGCAATGAGTCATATACATGCAGCTGGGAAGCTTTTCTATGGGCTATTGTGCCCTTCCTGTTTTAGGGGTGTGAAGCAACTTCAGAGCACGTGGAGGATCAGTCCCAGCATCTGCCAGAAAGGAACAATTGTAATTCTGAGGCAAAAAAGAGAGGGGTTGGGAGCTTTTTTTGCTCCAAGCCCCTCCATGCCCATGCACTTCAAAATTAGTGTCTGAATGTTTTCCTGCTGAGTTCAGGTAAATATTTCCTTCTGGTTGTACGGCACTACTGAGAATCCCTATGGTGCTCTCAGCAGTCATGGCTGAGCACTGGGACTACTTATTATCTCCTGATGGACAAGGAAATCCAAGAGGAACGAAGACAGTAATATGACTGAAATACAGCTCAATGAATAATATCTTTCCCATGCCCAGTAGGGCACGGATGCTTTTGTTTCCAAATGCAGCGATGACCTAGGGAAGATGGGAAGAGGCATCAAAGAGGCTCAGATCACTGCAGAAGTTGGTTGAGGTGATGAAGTGCACAGATGCACTCAGGGCACGGTCACTTTATTTATGAACCCATGTAGCACTTTTTCCCCTATGTCCTTTTCTCTTCCTTGAACCACAGACTGCCATAGAACTGTTTCATTTGGTACATCATCCAATATTGGTATTAAAAATCATTTTCTAAACCCTATTATGAGCTCTGAACTCCACTAGCTGCTGTCCTGATAGGCTAAAGTCGTCATCGTATCTCAACACACCAATGTGTCACCATATCAATGTGTCACCATATCAATGCAAACCAGATATTTAGATTATTCTGGTTTATTTATCTGAATTTTAAACTCATTTGCTTAATCACCTGTGAGTCATGGCCAATTTACTACTGGTTTTCCCCTATCCTTTTGTCTGCTTCCATCTCCAGCTATATACATTTGTTTTATGTTAACTTTTTGTAGGTCTTCATGCAGAAAAGCAGCACAAAGGACACATTCTGAGGGCAGCACACAGATGGTTGCTTAGCTTAAAGCACGGTGCTCAGCACTTGATAAAGTCAATGGAACATGCTTAAAATTAAGTGTGTGCATAAGTATCAGTAATATTGAGAATAATAAAGAATTAAACCTTTTTAACTTGCTAGTATTGACCAGGGTGAAAGAATCAATTTAACTGTAGAGGGATTATCCTTTGATATGTATTAGGCTCCAGTTCAGAGCAACAGAAGCCTGGATTTTCTAGGAGCTTCCAGAATACAATTACTCATCAGAAATGACAACCGCACTTCTGCAGTGCCTTTGAAGACTCTTGTAGAATGTTTTAAAATCTCATCTTCAAACTGTACCACCACCCAGCTAAAAGAAAGTTCTTTACTGTAGCTGAAAAAAATAGAGCTGATGACTTTTTAAAATGAGAAGTGGTATAACCTGTTAAGAAGTTGCGTAGTTGGCCTAAACTAGCGGAGTTTCATTTACTTCAGTAGTGACACACAAATTTACACTGGTGTGGATTAGGACTGTTGTTTATTGCACTGCTTCTACCATATTTCTCAATATATTTTCAGTTTTGATGACATTGATGCCAAATATAAATTCTGTAGAAGCCTTTTTTTTTTAATGCGGCATCTTTCATGTCTTCTTTAGGAAGAGGAGCTATGAGTACTTCAAAAAGTAAATAAAAGCAAAACTTTTGCCAGGCAAAACTTCAGCTGAAGATTGAGCTGAAAAGAGCAATGAAGAGCAAACTTGCAATGACTGCAATCGTTTAACATTTGTGAAGGCACTTACACCTTTGCTTCACATTAATGCAAAAAACAAGTGAATGACTGGATGAACGCGGTCATTTTGGACTGGGAGCTGAGCCAAAAAAGGCAGGAGTCCTCTGGTATGATAGCTGCGGTCAGCAGCTGTGCCATTAGAGACAAATGTATCAAGGAAGAAAACCATACACGAGGTGACGTGATGGCTGTGTTTTTGTGATCATGCACTTTCTGTATAACCAACAGAGCAAAGCAAATATTCGTTCCACATGCTACACAGCCTCTCCCTCTCCCTTTACCTCTCACATACCTAATGGGCTGTACTGGGCATCTCACAAATGGATGCGCTGTTCAGCCACAGTAATAGCACTCCTGGATCATTAGACTGGGACAGGTTACAGGGTTTATGGCTAGAAAGAATAGGTGCTGTTGGTGATATCTCCTTTAAGAATTTTTCCCTTAAACTTTATGGTCTTTATGAAAAAAAAAAAAAAAAAGGATATAAAGAAAACTAAATGGAACAAATAATATACCATTGTGAGTGAACTCAGTATTTGGGGTGTTTTTCCGTTTCACAGTGGTTCTAAAACGCTATGAATTCATTTGCTAGTTGCTTTATCTCAGGCAGCTCTGTCAAATTTCAGTTGAAAATATGTAAGAATGTGAATTTCTACAGCCTTATGAAAACATCTTTTGCCCTCATCGTGCACCCCCTGACAGTTTTTGCTTATGACTATGCCGTGAAGGTCCTCATGGGTAACTTCAACCACCTCAGTATATACAGGAGGGACAAGACAGCAGGGCATAGGCAATTCTGGAGGTTCTTGGGGTGCATCAACTTCTTCACCCAAGTGACAGAGGAGGCAATGAGGACAAGTGCTCAGTGGACCTCATACTTCACGAGTAAGGAGGGTCTCACTGGAGATGTGCAAGTGAAAGGCAGTCTTGGCTGCAGTGAGAATAAGATGGTGGAGTTTGGGATCCTGAAGGGAGGGAGAAAGGTTAAGAGCAAGCTCACAGCCCTGGGCTTCAGGAGAGCAGTTTGGCATCTTCAACAATCTGGTTGTCAGAGTCCCATGGGATAAAGCCCTGGAGGGAAGAGGGGCCCAAGAAAGATGGTTAATACTCAAGCATCACCTCCTTCATCCTCAAGAGTGGTCCAACCCAATGAGGAGGAAGTCAGGCAAAATGCCAGGAGGCCTGTGTGGATGAACAAGAAACTCCTGGCCAAACCCAGACACAAAAAGGAAGCATACAGAAGGAGGAAGCAAGGATGGGTAGCCTGAGATGAACACAGATACATTGTCAGAGCATCCAGGGGTGAAGTTAAGAAAGCTAAAGCCCAACTGGAATTGAATCTGACTTGGAATGTCAAAGACAACAAGAAGGGCTTCTATGGGTACATAGGTAACAAAAGGAAGACTGGGGAAAATGTGAGCCCATTGCTGAATGAGATGGGGGACCTGGTTACACAATACATGGAAAAGGCTGTAAGAATGCTCCCTTCACCTCAGTTTTTACTAGCAAGACCATCCTTCAGAAATTCCAGGTCCCAGAGACCAGGGGAAATCTGGAACAAGGAAGACATAGCGTTGGTGGACAAGTATCAGGTTAGAGAACCCTTAAGCAGACTGGACATACACAAGTCCATGGGCCTGGATGGGATGCACCCACAACTGCTAGGGAAGCTGGCTGATGTCATTGCAAGGCCACTCTCAGTTATCGTTAAATGATCATGGCGTCTGGGAGAAGTACCTGAAGACTGGAGGAAAAAAAATGTCACTCCTATCTTCAAGAAGGGCAGGAAGAAGGACCCAGGCCAGTCAGCCTCACCTCAGTCCTTGGAAGATGATGGAGCCGTTAATCCTGGAATCTGTTTCCAGGCACATGAAGGATCAGAAAGTCATCAGGAGTAGTCGACATGGCTTCACCAAGGGGAAGCTGTGCTTGCCCAACTTTAAAAGCTTCTATGGTGAAATGACTGGCTTGGTATCTGAGGAGAGAGTAGTGGTTATTGTCTACCTAGACTTCAGGAAGGCTTTTGACACTGACTTCCCTAAGATCCTTATAGAGGACCTGATGAAGTATGGGCTGGATGAGCAGATAGTGAGGTGGATTGAAAAGTGGCTGAACAGATGTGTTCAGAGGGTGCCGATCAGTGGCACAAAATCTTGTTGTAGACCAGTGACTAGTGGTATACCCCAGGGGTGAAGACTGGGTCAATACTGTTAAACATCCTCATTCATGATCTGGATGATGGGCCAGAGTGCACCTTCAGCACCTTTGCTGACAACACAAATCTGGGAGGAGGGGCTGATACACCAGAGGGTTGTGCAGCCATCCAGGGGGACCTTGGCAGGCTGGAGAAGTGGGCTGACAGGAACCTCAAGCATTTCAGCAAGAGAAAGTGCAAAACCCTACACCTGGGGAGGAATAACCTCAGGCACTGGTACATGCTGAGCACTGACCAGCTGGAAGGCAGCTTTGCTGTGAGGGTGATTGAGCACTGGCACAGTTGCCCAGAGAGGCTGTGGAGTCTCCATCCTTGGAGGTATTCAAAAGCCGTCTGAATGTGATCCTGCTTTAGGCTGCCCCGCTTCAGCACGGGGGTTGGACCAGATGACCTCCAAAGGTCCCTTCCAACCTCTAGTAATCTGTGACTCCTTTGGTATGAGGGGAAGTTGTGACACTTTAATTTTCACCCTTAGTGTCTATGTAATACATTTGGGTATGATTAATTTCAGATTCTGCTATTTCCATTTCACACATATTCTATATATTCATTACCGTGATTCTAAATGTGAAACAGGCCACACAAAAAACCCAACCTTCCGCCTTCTCAACAAATTAGAACAAACCATTTGATGAGTCAGTAATTTATACTGTTTACCTCCTTTTATATCAACAAAACTGAGATCTGGAACAACACATAATCATGATGATTATAGACATAATGAGCTGATTTATTACGTACTCACCACATGGTGTTCTGGTGCATATTCAACTGTAATGATGTCAAATAATATGACTGGAAAGCCTATCTGCTCAGACAGCCACTGCCTACTGTGAACAATAAATTAAACTAATGTGGTATCAGGCATGGGGTCTCTGGGTTCAGAACCTTATCTCTACTTAAATTATATTAGCCGTACATATCAAAAACCTTTTATATTTTTAGAATTTTAGGAAAAAAGAAAATCAGCGAGGGATTCTTTTAGGGAGTGGTTGTGAGTGCTGAAGGTAAATATAAATGTAAATGAAATACTTCCCCAATACAGTTCTGTGATGTGGGACCACTCTACAGCTTGCACATTTGCACTGAGTTTAAGAACCTCTTTGTTCCGATTGTGAGTCTAGTTCTGCCTGCTTCCTTGGCTGTGTATTCCAGAGGGGAACATCCTGTGGCAGGGCTACTACAGCTACTTTCATACACATTTTTTCGCACAAGATGGGAACTTCTCATGTTACCTGGACTACCTGCACTACCAAGGCATTTTATGGCTCACAGTTGCCTTCCCTACAACGTGGATTTTTATGCTGATTCATACAACAGGCAAGATAAAAAGCAGATGTAATAGGTGCTGGAAGGTGAGTAGATAAATGATGGACAGGTTTAAGCACGGAGAATAAGTACCATGAGCAGTAGAGAGTGGAGATGAAGAGAAAAGAACTGAAGAGGAGCAGAGGCTCTTGTTTAAGTGTAAAGAATATGATAAACCCAAGCATAACTACGTATACCATAGGTCAGTCTAGAACCAGATTCCCCAAAAGATAAAAAAAAAATCTGGAATTAAATCACCTGTCAATATGATCTCTAAACACATCAGTACTGCATTGGAACAGAAAGTCTTACATTCATTACAGGCAGCTGATAAAATAAAAAAATCAGGTGTTTCTGTTTCCTGCATATATTCACTCATTTTCACCAGAATCCTACTGACATATGCTCTCAAGTGTCTGTGATGCAACTGTGTGTTCTGAAGCAACATTCCTGACTATCATCTTTAAATTTGCCTGTGCACCCATTATTCCTGAATTCTATAACCCCCCCCCGATTTACTTTCTCTTGTACAAGTCTTTGTGTTGTTCTATCTATCGTCTATCTATCATCTTCTATCAGTCATCTATCTATTGTGTTGTTTTATCTAAAATTAGGAAGTTAAATTTTTCTTTTTTTTTTTTTTTTTTTTTTTTTTGCCTTTTCATGCATCTATTACACCTCTTGCCCAGCCATGGGTCTAGTAATGTTACTGGTATTGGAAACAGGTAATAACTACTCTATATATCTGAAGAAATAGAAACAAAATCTTTGGCTAAAAAAAGCTCAGTTGTGCTCAGTGTAGCTGTTCCTAGAAGCTGAACGTGATCTTTTCAAAAGGCTTCTTTTGCCTTTTTTGCTCCTTTTCTTACCACAGAAGTAACAATCTCCACTTGATCAAATCAACTGATTTTACAGTTCCTCAATTTAAAGTAGGTCAGGCCCTGTCTTCTGTTTCTCGTGATTATTTTCCGTTTAAGCTTTCACGCATGCTTGTAACCAGCCCAGTCCATTCACACTGGACACCCTCACGGGGGGGCTCAGCCAGCCCTGTTCAGAGGCTGCCCAAGTGGCCGTGATGCACCTTCCCCGTGGGCTCCTCCAGAGCAGGGCTCACCACGGAGCTCACACTGGCTTAGTTTCGTTTGAATGGACAAGGTTTGCCTGGGAGTTTTCACTCTCCTTCTTTGTCTTTGTAACTCTTCCTGCTAGGCTGATTTTTCACTGTTCCTTGGTTACTGCCCCTTCCTTGCTTACAGGGACCATCCAACCGCTGTCACTAACACCAAGGACATGACTCATTCAAGCCAGGACTGAACTGATTCATCTGGAATACGTGCAGGGCCCATTCTATATTATTTCAGCATCTTTACGACCTGTGAACCTATGGAAGGCGTTTTGAAATGGGCTTTCTGCAGTACAGACCATCACTGTTTCCCATGCAAGTTCTACCAAAAAACACATCCATTTTGGCTGTTGGTGAACAGCATTAGGAGTAGCAGCATGGTTATCATAAGTTGCTTTGCCTGCATGTTCTTTAAAGATGTTTTTTCCTCTGGAGTCTGGGACATCTTTCCAAAACATGAGCTAGTCAAAGTTCAGTGATTCACGGATAGATTTGGAAGATACCTGCCTCACAGTTGCAGAACAAGAAGACATTTTCCCGTCATTTCTAAGGAAATGTAGGGGTACCAAAAATTGACTTTGAGTTCAACACAACTGACACTGAAATTTCTAGGTGATTTCTTACTGACTTCAGTGGACAAGTAAAAAATAATAGAATAAGTCACAGATGGCAGATGAGAAATAGCTGAAACTAATTCTAATCAGTTTATATTATCTGGCCTACTGATAACATATTTGAATGGCGTTCAGCAGGGAAAAAAGAAGTCATTTTTGCATCTACATCTAATGGGAATTTAATATCACATTGCTTTATGACAGAAGTTTGATTAATTAGCAGCATTTTGAACTCAGAAACTGATGGTCTGTGAGTTTAACTCAGCTCTAAGTGGCTGTTAATTTAAAAAACCACTAAGACTGGTTATTTCTTCTTTTCAGTATATTCCTCCAGAATTCACTGTCAAGAAAATCTACTCAACAGGTATACATTACCAATAATCACAACCACACATCCTTGGCTTTGACCACATGTGTTAGACAGAGATAAGGAGCCCTCTTGCTCACTATCACTTTGGGACTTGCAATCTTTGTTATCTAAGAATGTATTGGATAAGTAGCAGTAGGAATGAATGAATGAATGTGTGTTTGGGCCAATTTGCAAAGCTAAACTGCCATCCAGCAGTGTGCCTTCCTAGGACTGGGACTACCCGTACACGAGGTGAAATGTTAGCTGTGATGTTTGGCATGTGCTGTGGAATTTTTCCTTTCCATGAAAGTTCAATTTAAATACTGCTGTGACAAGATTGGAGGAACAACAAAAAAAGAGAAAGCAAGGTGTTTCTCTCTAATATTCCAGACAAGTCAAAACATTTAAGACAAGTCAAAACGAGATGCTCGGAGCAGCATCCCCCTTTTATGCCACGTTGGGGCTAAATTACAAAACATCCCACTTCCATAGACCAACCTGAAGTAATCTCTGCTCTTCCAATTCTGTCCCAACCCACCATTTGCCTGCCTGAGTCCACTTGCCTCCTCCGTCCTTTCCCTCTAGAATTGTTAGAATATGAGGCATCTTCTACTAGGGAAGATGTTCTAACCTCTTATTTTGAAGACAGTATTGAAGCTTTTCTCAATAGATGTTAATCTTCTCACCTGGCCATGAATGCAAATGCACTTTACAGTGTAGTTTACCAGATAAAACTGTTGTAAGAATCATAAAAATCTCTCTCCTTCAGATAGCAGAGGTAAGACAATTTTCTTGCTGAAGGTCAGTTGTGTATTTTAGGCATATTTTGGGTAAAGGTACAAGAACAAAAAGCATTTCACTGTTGGCTCTATGAAATTAAGTCAGGCACTCTATCTGACCAAATTACTTCAGTTCTTCTGCCCATGGTGTAAAAACAAGGCAACAAATATTAATTCTTATGATGTACCTGACAAAAACCCCCACAAGCCTGGATCTGCCTTTCATTTACTCCCTTAATATTGATATTTGCCATTCTTCTTAGCTGGATATTTAATAATGCTATGTGTAGCTGAAGAGTGTTAAGATCAATGCTGCATGCGAAGCCAAAGACATTAAGCAGCACTTGACAACATCAACAACAACGAACCACCAGCACACTAAGAGGAAAACCAACCCCCCAAAAAACAAAACTGTAAAATAGAAGCAAATGACCTAGATGGCTATCTCAGAGGCTGAATATTTTAGAACAAATTTGTTAAAGATGCACTCATGGGCCTCACTACAATCTACGAATTAGTCACCAGAACATTCTCAATTGGCATAGAAATTTGAGTGTTTTGGAGCTGGGAGACTCTGAATGTCTCATTGTGCATTTGGGTATGAGCCTTTTCTAGCCTAACAAATGACTAAGGCTGGCTCAAGTGCTTAAGTGCTTTGGGAAAGAATTTTTTTTTATTTTTTTTATTTTTTTTTAACAAATATGAGAAAGACAGAAATGGTTCAGTGGTTGGGGCACTGGATTCTGACATTATTTTATATCCATTTGAGTGTGACCACAGACCTCCTTTGTGATGTTAGTCAGACCCTTAGGGCCTTGGTTCTCTTTACTTTACAGGACAGTTGCGAAAAGAAATCCATAAGCACAGGGTAGGTGCTCAAGAATGGCAGAATTGAGAGCTATTGGGAGCAAAAGAGATATCTCTCTGTAAAACTGGGCTGTTGGGGTTTCAGAGGGTTTTTTTTTCCTCTTTGACAAGCTTGCAGTGGAGTAGGACGTACCTGAGCACTGTGATCACCAGAGCTGACAGAGAGGACTCAGTCTAGGTTTGCTTTTTCAGAGCTAGTATTGCATGAAACAAAAAGAGGCAGAAAAATCAGTGTTAGCCATATCACCAGTCAACTGTTTACAACACCTGCAGGTTTGATATTTGGGAACAGAAACTACCCAAAACCTGCTTCATATACAAAAGAGTACCTTTTTTAACGGATGGGAAGGTTTGACAGATTTTCTTGGGCTTTGATATTGCTGCCCACCAGACATGTGTGGGAGAATCCATGCAATTCAGGCCATGGACCTCACACATCTCTGTCCCACCAGAGCAGCTTGTTTTTCCCATCCTCCCCATGAAAGGTTAACTGATCTTACCTGTGATGCTTCTTCACCCTCCTTTCTCTGAACGTGGTCCTAAGGTGTTAATTTCCACTGTCTCCCAGGAGATAGCAACGGTAAAAGCAAAGTACTACAGGAGTGGCATGGTTTGGGTTTTGTATCGGGAAAATCTTTTTCAGATTCCCATAACAGCAGCCCTGTTGGCTGCCTTATGCCTTGGGGATTTGCAAAGGGAAATCACCCGTTTGCCCAGAGAGCAGAACAAGCGTGACAAAATCTTGACTGTTGTGCTCTGAAGAAGCAGCAGATGAATTTAAGGACTACATACTGACACCATGTTCCCTTGTCAAATAGCACAGAACTGTGTCCCAGCTGGCAAAACCCTCTGGGCATCCCAGTGGCTTTCCCCTAATCCAGTTGTGAATTCCTCCCAGTCTCCTACCTCTAGAACGGCCGTAAAATCCTCTCTTTACTCTGACCCTGCTATTAAACACACAGATAGGTCTCGCCCTTATGAGTCTCCACTGGATCACATTTCCCCATGCTCCCATTGGGAATGACCTCAGCCCTCATGTGATGGCACCTTTTCCCCTCCCATCTTTTCCCTATTTGTGCTAAATGCTTATGAGTCAGCTGCTGCTTTTTCTCCGCTGTGCTGGCATCCTGATGGGATGACTCCAAAATCTGAGGCCTGGGCCTAGCCCTAGCCCTGCCTTCCTGCCCATTATCAGATTCAGCTGGCGTGAGATCCTGGATGTGGTCACTGAGTAGGATGCCAAAGTAGCAAGAGAACAAGGCAAATAAAAAGCCTCTTTCCTCTACTGCTTCCGTATCGTAGATGAAAAACTGCAAAGCTCTCAACCGTTATAACCAATGCTTTCTGTGGTTATATACATGAACAAACACAGATATATATATATATTTAACCTTCTAGGCTAAGGTGTTGCATGCCTAACTCCTAATGCTGTATGACTGGTTGCTTCAAAGGAGCTGGACCTGCCCATTTGTTTTAGCGCTCAGTCCCCCACATATAACCATGTTGGATTAAAATGAGAGATTTGCACCCGTTTTTCCTGCCAGAGTGCTCTGAGCCAGCATCTTCATCAAAGTGAGCCCAACTGGCGATGCTGTAAGAAGCAATCATTATTAGTAAAATGAAATCAATGAACCTCTGGCAATTTATAATGGGTAAGAATCTGCCTTTGGCAATAGTGAAAGCCTTAAAGCTGATCTAAACAGTCCAGTAAGACACAGCAATCCTCAGCAGTTATAAAGCTGTCATAACAGGCTGAGGCTGAGAGCTGTGGGTTAAGTGGGCACCCTGGGGACTCTCGGGGCAGCACTGCCAGATGCGGCAGCCCCCTGGTTGCTGCAAAAAGCCTCGAGGGATGAAGCAGGTGGCTGCAACTTCAAATAGTCATGAAATTGCCCCTCCTTTTGCTGGGTATTGCGAGCTGCAAAGAGCAGGGGAAGGGTGTAATGATATGAACCAGGCTGGATCCTAGGAAGAAACATGGAAGTCCAGACAGAAAAAGAGATTTCTGAGTTTTCAAAACTAACTGTACATTTTAACTCTCTCTTGGTGTTCCCTCTTTGGAATACACAGAGAAAGTATATTTCTTACTTCCATCAAATCAGTGTATTTTTATGTCACTGGGATAACAAACATTTTAAATTTATAGGGGTCTTTTTATATCAGCTCTTTGACTAAATATAAATCACTTTTACTTGTTACAGGGGAAGAAAGCATAAATATGACTTGACATTCTTATCACCTACTCAGTTCCCAACCAAAAGATTTACTGCATTGCTCTCTGGGAAACGTTCTTGTAGTTAAGGGACTTACGTAGAAAAACTCAGCTGTGAGTTAACCTCATGTATATGAGAGACGTAAGTCAAACTGTGGTCATCTCTATAAATCTATAGTATATTAGCTGCCAGATCGCAAAGGATGGATAAGACTCTGCTATTGTTCACTTGACTTTGACACAACTACCACACAACCCATGCTGTTGACAGAGCATCATGATGTTTGAGAGGCTTGTGGCTATTTAAATTTGCTAGGAAATGGCTTACTATTCAAAACAAAATCATTTAAGGCACTGAATTCTTTGCTGAGATAATATCTTCAGTGTAATTGAAAAATTGATTTCTATTTGGTAAATGTTATTTGCAGCTGTAGTCATTGCAGATTAGCTCTAACTCCTTTTAACCTGCATGTATATGCAGAAGTACCCTGCTCCCAGGAGACACCAATACCCTGTTTCAGGAGTCACCACAGAGTTCTTTTCCGCTGGAATGTCCCCAGTTTTATAAGAGTATGCAGTTATTTCATTGCTCTTCTTTGGAAAGGGTTCCATTGCTCATTGGAAAAGCAGCCTGTGAGCTCTCTTCAGCCTAGGAAATTTGGTTGTGACTAGTCTTTAAGTGGATTGTGCTAATGGGCACAAAGGCAGTAGTCTGTAACAGACGGTGTACAGCCATTTTGACAATACAGTCAGTAATGAAGCCTCATCCTTTGCAGGTCCTCTGGAAGAAACTCTGCCCTGTGTAACTTCTTTTGAACTCAGCGCAGCACGAACCTTTAACACAGACAAAGATAAACAGTAACTTCAGTAATTACTGAAGACAGCCAGCGTTGGCCAGTCTTCTTTTTCAGTAAGTCTTAACAGGATTAATTTCCGCTAAGGTGAATGAGTTTGCTATTGATACTAAGGGCAGTAGGATTAGCTCCCTGTACGCATTAACAATTGCCTATTATGCATATACATACAAAAAATTCATACTGTCAAGAGGAAAAAGTGTTAAAAATCTATTGATCTTAGCTGAAGAGAAGTATGAACTAGTCACACATGGAGAAAACTTACTTCTGAATCTGTTTGTCTGACTCAACCTTTCTTTGTTTTGAGCGAGCTGAATTCTTTGCCCTAGAATAAATGACAGACTACTGGGAGATTTTCTAAAAGAGCCCTGGAAATCCTCATTGAGAGTTTGGAAGTTACTTTTTCCCATGACCTGTCCTTCCTGAGAGGAATTTCCATTCCCGTGTGTGAGGGAGCAAAGTGTGTGACGCTTAAAGCCATCTTTATTGTGAATTTAATAAAAATCTCTGAAGCCTCAGGGGTTCAAGGAGACGTTTCTCTATATCAACTTTATTCTGCACACAGTAACCTCGGGCACAGGAGCGGAACAGACAGATGGGGAGGTGGAAAAAATAGAGAAAAAGTTAATTCCTGCTTTACCTGTGCCAGGAAAAGTCACAAGTCCATTTATAAGTTCCTTGCAAACATTTGTTGTTGGGACTTCACATTGGATCATGCTAAGAGCCCTTGTGCAACTGTTAATGTGGTTCTTTTCTGTTAGTGGTAACAAGTCTGTGGCATGAACTTGTTAATTCATTCCTGTCAGACTTAGACGCACATCTGCCTATGCTAGCTTTAACGCAGGAAGAATGACTATTTTGCTTGTCTTTGACCTTGGTCCCTGTCACGAGTGCTGGGGTTTTTCTCACCCTTTCCTGGTTCCCCTTTCTCTTCCTGCATTGATTCTCTGCATTTACTTCTAGTTATGCCAACTACCTGTGCGTGAAGCGGATACTGCATTTATCATCATTGCGGGATACTTCCAAGGAAGTCTTGGGTTGTTAAGATTTCTATCAAAGTTCACAGTGCAATCTATGCCTTTTGCAGAAGATCCTCTTCTCAGGATGCCATGCCAGGTTTTGAAGAGAGTCCATTGCTCTTCCTTCCTTTCTTAGCCTAGGTTAACAGTTCTCTATCCCAATGTGTTCTAATCAGATGATGCTGACAAGTCTTTTGACCCACAAGCAAGCATCACTGTCACAGCAAGATGATGCTGACAAGAACTTCCTATTTTGCCTGCTTTCTCAGCAACTTGGCCTTCTGAAGCATCTCAACCAACATGTAAGCAGAGCACGTCCTGTACTTTCCCTTAGACCCTGGTGACTTCAGCATCACTGCCCATGAGCTCGTACACATCCACCACTAGCTAAATAATTCAATGGCTGCTGAGGGATATATTGGAAAAATTCAATTAGTCTTCTAGAAAGTGTATATTAATGAAGTGTGTCTATTTATGAAACTGCTTTAACAGGCAGCAGGAGGGTTGTTGAGAATTCTGCCAAGGGCAACGGGTGCAATTTATACTGCTAACAGAGGTTATCACTCACAAGTAGAAGAATAAATTGGATATTACCAATGCACTGAACGGCTCTCCTGAAATAGGGGCGGGGAATAGAAGAAAAAGTAATATCTTGATAGCATTAAAGAATCCATCAAAGAGTTTGAGACTTTTTATTAAAAAATGTAATCAAAGCCGGATCCCATCGTGCTCTCGCTCTAGCTTAATGGCTGGCAATGCTTCTCTGATCTCAGTGGCATTGCTAAGAAGGGACTTGGGTTCAGCTGACCGCAGTCAGAGGCAGATTCTTTTTAGTCTCATTTACTTAAGTCGAGAGAAAAGTGGAGTGAGGAGAAAAACCTATTTATTTACCGAGATTGATGAGAAGAGGCTAGAGAAATGAAAGCAATATTCTCTCTTGTGTTCATTTGTATTGCACAACTGCGCGGATTAACCATACCATCTCCAGAGGCAGTCTCCTCCACGTCACAGATACAAGCCATTGCAGTGGCAGGGCACAGGAGAATTTGCCCCATGCTGCTGTATGACCTCTGTTAAGGGGTAACACAGTGTTGATGAGGACTTCTGTTAGATGACAAGGGCCTCGACGTACATAACCTTTACCCTTGGGTATGTACAACTGGGTCAAGTCAGTACCCCCCTGCTGGGCTTCCTCAACAAGGCCAACCTCGCTCAGAAAGGCTTGCTTTCTCCCTCAGTTTGGGAGGCTTCTCCCTGCAGGTTTGTTCTGGGTGGTCCTACCATTTCTGCCCCTCCGGGCCTGGGTGCACCTCTGCATCTTGTGCACGGGTGTGAAAATGCTCCCCCTGTTGCAGGGTACCGGGGTGGGCCTGCCACAGGTCTGCACACCAGAATGACTCAGCCACCACGTTTCGCAGCCATTCTAACTCCTAGACATCGGTTCTGATGACGTGCTTCTGCTCGGTTTTGCTTTATAACGTTTGGACCTGGTTTTTTATTGGGTGAAGGCAGGGTCAGGAGCAGGTCCCGGGGCTAAACATTTCAAGCAGTGCCTTAAGTCACATTGTACCTCGTTTTTCAAAGAAAATGGCACAGATGACCTAAACTCAGTCAAAGTGACTGTGAAGGATTTCGCACCTTTAACGCTACAGACTGAGGCATCTCTGACATTAGGAATGCTCCTATAAGATAAATGTGTCTTTACAGAATTAGTCTAGATATACTGCCCTTTGAAACATTGGCCAAAGTTGAAGTTCAAATTTTTTAAAAGTATTTTTAACTGCTTGTAAGGGTTAGCCTTGTGTAAGGGAAGAGTATTCAAGGGCAAAGAAGATGCAAGAAGATGCATCCCATGCTAGGGAGAGGCAAGACAAAGTCAGCTCCTTTTCTGAAACTCACTAGGAGTTTTGTAATATTCTAGGAGGAGCGTAACTGAGTCCTTAATAAAAAAACTCAGCACCCCACCCTCTGCGAAAACACCCAACCATTCAAAATGTCTCACAGCAGCAACATTAGAGCCCATACAGTTTTCAAATGTTTAAACTTCTGGAAAATACTGAGCATCACAACATGTCCCTAGTGAGGTCCCCCTATGCAGTCAATTACTTTTGGTTGAGAAAATGTCATATCTGTATGTGGGAGAGTAGGGGGGAAACACTTACAGGGGCAGTTCTGTCATAGAGCTTCTCGCACGTGCTGAGCCTTGATGTGCCAGCTTGAATTTACTGACTCTTCAGAAGTTAAAGAAAGCACTGAGGTGAATGGAGATAAATGAGTTAATTTAAGTCTTTCATACAAAAGAGATGTGATGTGTTTGTAGAGTAACCAACATGTTGCTTTTCCATATAAGTCAGCGGTGTGTGGATTTTTTTCTTGCACTGTATGATGTGCTGTTTACTGACTCGTTTTAACCGTGTTTCCACACAGGGTAGCAATATGCTCACTTTCCACAGCCACCGAGCTCAGACTTAGCCCAGTCTCCTCCAGGGCATTTCCCTGCCTGTATGATGCAGGGGAGCAAGGACAGCCATTTCAGACACATAAAATAAGGTACAGAGGGAATTCAACAGGGAAAAAAAAAAGGTGGTTTTCTCCCTTTATATGGATTTTTCTGATCATCATGCAACCCAGGGGGCTCATACAATACAGGACTGGACTATGTCTTTTCTGCAGAACTAATGTTGATCTAGTAAAATTCAAGCTGCTGGGGGGTCCAGGGGGCACGCTGATGTAACCTCCTAGACCAGAACATCGTGCCCTCATGTATTTCATGATTTTATCAGTGCCAGGTTACACTCTCCCAAGCAATTCCTGGGCATGGCTGACTGGCAGGTAGGATGCTCTGTGTCCATGCCCAACAGCACTTTGGATGCAATCATCCCGTTGTAGAGGATATGCGAATTAACAAAATTTGATGGAGTTCGCTCCATAACATTTAGTCTCATCCTTCGGCAGAGAGGCCACAGACACAGTCTTTGCTTGGGGGCTGCCAGAAGGATGTACAGGAGCGTAGTTTCAGAGCAATTTGCACTGGCCACAGCCCTGCCTGCCTCTTCGCCCCCAGCTGCACGCTCCTGCCTCTCCCCAGACTGGCATAAACACTCCCTTGCCTCCACCATGAGCTGGACCAGAGGGCTAATCCAGGCGAAAAATACCACTCTCCAAATCAGTAATTTTAGCTATACCAGCTCTCCAAACCATCTCACCACAAGTATGTAGGGACCCCCTGCCACCTCAAGTGAGGTGTGGGGAGAGGAGTGAAACTTCCAGACCATAGACTTGGCCTAAGCTGTTGTGGAACTGTACCTAAGTCATAGATAAGGTCCCAGTGTTTCTCTACCACTTCTCTTTTCAACGCTGTTATGAAAACCCATTGTTTCTCAGTTCTGTTTCAGAAACAAGAAGTGGGCCTTTCAGTTTCTATAAATAAAAACACGTCCTTCTTACAATAAGACATCATACTCCAAGGTTTAACTCAAAAGAAAGGGTGGCTTTTCAGGGTTTGAAAGATTAAAGAAATATTTTCGTGGATTTTACCACATAGTGGTTACTACTGAAGCAGGGAACTTGTAAAAACCGGTGGCCCTAGAAACACAGATTGTCCTGGAAAGGCTGAGTGGTCCCATACAAGAAAATGACTTGTGATGGAGACTGTAAACTCATTTGGCACACATTGTTCCTTATTCCATATTTACATATTTGCACAAGGCTTTACCAATGAAATTCTGTTACCACATAGGTAATAACACAACACGTCACTGAGCAGCTGAACAGGCAAAGTGGGAAGTTTTCCTGCAGAACTCAGGCAGATGACTCCAGGGCCCTGCATAATTTTCTTCAGACTCACTGGAGGGGAAGTGTCTTTACAGGATACACCACAACCTTTCCCAGCTGAGAAATTCATTCAAGTGGGTCTAGCATTCCTCCAGGACAACCTGATAGCTTGAACATCCCATGCAAATTTTACCCACAAAAGTGAAAGCTTGGAGATTCTTCCCTTTAGAGGAACTTCAGGTGATGCCTGGTTGGCAGCCCTTTAGAAGTTAACCTTAGAAGCCCTTAAATTTCCCATTCCACAAGCAGTACATCTGTAAAGCATGACCATTATTCACTGCTGTGCTACTCCAGCTGAATTCCAAAGCAGCTCTGTAACTGGTGCAAAATCTGACTAACGAAGTGCTAAATCAAGCCCAGCAAGTGGAAGGATTCAATTCTTTTTTAGTTCAAAGCTTTTGCAATTAGGGATAATTACGATCCAACATTTATCCTGCGTCTGCTTCAGTTTTCCTGCAGATGAGATTTGGGTTTTGCACACATAATACTGTTTAGATTCAGTAAATATTTCAGTAATAGTATAAATGCTCTATTATCATGTAGTAAAAATCTGTTGCAACGCTTATTTACTAATAGCTCTGAACTGTTCAGAAATGGCCAAAAAAAAAAAAAAAAAAAAAAGGCCCAATCTGGAAATGCATGAATGGGTTTGCAAGAGCACTGTTTGCTTTTTCCCTGTAAGCTTCTATTGCTGCAGGGAGATTTGATTTATGAAGCCCTGAGTCCATGTCTGCTTCATACCCTGGCCTGTTGCTTAATTTAGCAACAAGGCAGCGGCTGTGGATTGGCTGCCCTGGAGCAGCACAGTGGTTGGGCTCACTCTCGCTTTCCCTTGTGTAAGGTCACTTTCTCCACGAGCACGAACGTGTGATGTGTTGCATACAAATGGCCGGGAAAAGGCAAAAGCCTGTTGTGAAAACTGTCTGGCTTTTTGGTACTCATCAACAGCATCCAGCCTGTTGCAACTGAAATGATGCTCCCTTACTCCTCCAGTCTTATACCTTAAATCTCCCTTTAACCCCACTCTGTTTCTGCAAGTCTTTCCCCTCCAACCCCCTGTGCTTATTATTTTATAGTGCCTTTATCCAAAAGGCTTCATCTTGCGGATGTTTTGGAGTAGAGACAGACCATCTGAGCTCCACATTGTTCAGTTCAATAGACCAAAAGGAAGGTGATACGACAGCCGGTGTAAGTACCACATCATTAAGCACACATAGTGAGATGCAAGGGAGTCTTAAGTCTTACAACTTCACATGCTGAGTGGCTGGAAGACGGAGGTGTATTAGGTAAAAAACAAGTAACAGAAGGCTTAAAGGGTTCAGCACCTGTACTTTAGCTTTATTTTTTCCAGTACGTCTCTCTGTGCTTTCAGAACGTCAAGTAAGGTTCCTTCCTATTTTTACCTTCTAGTCCCTTAAGTGTATATCCTTTCTAGCCCATGTCAGTTTAGGTCTCAAGTAGCTGCAGTCATTCCTAGGAATCAAATGGGGAATATGGTCCGTTGTAAAAATTTTACATTTATCAGATGGTAGAGAACAGAGTTAAAGCAATTTTTAATGTCCTTTTCCAGCAAGTGCAGAGCTTACATCTCTTTAAAAGTTGCTGACAAGTTTGGTTGGATTAATATTTTGGTTACTGACTTCAAGAGGTGGCCTGTTTGACTCTGCACCTCTCTGGATATACACATTGTTCGCAGGGACGAAAGCTGTATGGAGCTCCATAGGCAAAGCAGAGGCGTTCTACAGCCATGGGCCAGTCCTTCTGTCAAGCATCAGACTTATTCAAGCAAAGAAAAAGTCTCAAGAACCCATTTATGATGAAATCTCTCACAGAATCTAAATACAGACATTTCTGTCAGTTCCCTCATTAATAAATCATAAAGAAGAAAACACAATTGCTGTTTACACAGGAGTCAAGTCAAATGACCTAACCTTTATTTAGCATTAGTTTCTGCTATGACTTTTTCCATAGCTGACCTTCTCTACTCCAAGAGACATCTTTATAAAGAATAGGCAGGGATGGGGGGAAAAAAGAAATGAAATTATCTTGCTGAAGTGATAATTAAGCAAGACAAGGGCCTTGAAAAGAATGTCTTTTCATGCAGCTTGCAAAGGTCTGTGCCTATTCAGTCGCCTTGGGCAACAGGACAAACTACGTGATGCTCTGCCCCTCCTACAGCCCTTCCCGTCCCTGACATCAGCACAGCGCTGTCATTAAAACTGTCGTAAAGAAATAGACAGGGCTGATGGGTTGGCTGAGAGAAGCTGTGACAGCTGCTTCGTGTGTGTCACTGTGTTTTATCACTCCATTACAGGATAATAATAATGATTAGCCTTGCCTTGCTCTCAGAATGGAAAGAGGTATTTTTGATGGAAGGAAATAAAAACTTGGTTCAGGCATCATGGCAAGATTTCAAGAATCAACAAGCATTTGTCAGCACAACTCCAAGTACTTATTCTAATCTGCGTTACAATAACCCCCCTCTGGCAAACGTGTGGGACAACCCTTGACCTGAAGGGCTCATAGGTTAAAAGAAATGAGGTACATGGTGTGGAGGAGGAAGCCATTTTGGGGTATGTTAATGCGCAGTCCTAAATGAAATGCACGCATACATATATACATTTCATATACAAATACAGGGCAAGCTGGTTTCTAACACTGTCTGTCAGACAGCTCTCGCTTGCGGGATGCTACCCTTTACATGTGGCAGGCTGGTCGCCGGCTGAGTGGGGGAGGTGGCAACTCATGCGGGTTTTCTGAGCTATCTAGTGGGGACCAAGCTCTTCCCATTACCCATATGTGAAACCAGAGTGTCCCAGGTTAGGTCCTCTGATTCAGTCTGTGGTGTTTGTGATGTCCAAATTGCCAACCTAACCAACTCCCCCATCGATCACCTCCTAGGCTGATCAGAAGTGTTGGTGGAGTGTACCCAACCATTTCTCTGCAATAACATGCTTCCTGCTTTGGCGGCCTTCTTCAAATTCCTCCTGCTGCCTTTCCTGTCTGCTAGAATGCTTACAGACAAGTATAGCTTTGACTTCCTCACCATCACCCCAGCAGTGCACTGAGGTGTATATAAAACACTCACTTGACATCTTCAGTAAGGCAACTGAATAAGAAACACTAAATGTCTCATTCATAACGTAACCCATCACACAGCAGCCATTGCTCTGGTTGGCACTGCCCTGTCTTGCATTAAGAGACAAACTGGTCAGAGCTAAGGTCTCTTCTTGCAAGAATTTTGCATCAGCCATCAGTGAGCACCTGCAGCCTTTTGTGAGAAATTCTCCAGTAACTTACACAGCATTTTTAAAGATTGTGTTAAACCACAAATACAAGTGCTGGACAAACTGGTCTGGATAAGGAAGCCAGACAACTGCTGAACTACTTCACCAAAGTAAAACCGTTATCTAAAGCTTTTTTTTTTCTTCTTCTTTTTTTTTTTTTTTCTTCAAGTGTATTTAGGGAACTATGCCCCTAGTTCTTTAACATACCAGCTCCGATCCCTGCCACAGCACCACGTTGCAGATGGCTGGAGGTTGTGCACTGGAAGAATCACATATACATCAACCCCTAGTAGGAAATCTACATAAGCCAAAAACTATTGCTTTGTTGGTTCTTTTCTACTAGTATAAATGTTAGCAGCCTGTGTGACAGAGCTAAATGCCTTCTTTCCAATAATACACCAACACAATCTCTGTTTTCTCACTAGTGGCCCTGGAAGGTTGTTAGCTCATGGAGTGCATAGACTGGGCAGTGAATTAGGAAGAGAAATGCAAGAAAAGATGGGGTTTGGGTTTTTTTTTGTGTGTGGGGCGCTTAAAGCGTTAGAAAATGAGTCAAAAGTTCTGGGTCAGTTGCAGACTTCCTATTTGATGCTAAGGGTTTAACACAAGAGATATGCACAGGGACCTAAATAAAGATTGCACAGATAATCTCAATTCCTGTATTTTCTGAGAGCTCAAAATTTCAGTCCTTGTGCTCATTAATATTGTGTTTTAAGTTTTCAGACAAATGTGAGATGTTCCAGACAGTTGTATCTGGCAACCGCATATACTGGTAGGTATTCTCACAGTTCCTACCAACCCTCTCTTCACTCTTCCACTTACAGAGGAAGTAGAGACATGGCTGCAAACACACCAACGCAAAATGACCTGGAAGTATATGCTACACTGACACATATTTTGTGGCTCCTCTTGGGCCAGGGTCTGCCATCTTTAATTAATTCAGGGTGTATATTACTCAGGAGAGAGTCCAAGTGTAATTAGGTTTTCTTCTGATGTAAGCATAGGGGAAAATAGACTCATGTCTTTAATGGATTATTCCTCTCCATGAAGCTGAAAGCAGACGTTCTCAGCAAAGCAAGCACTTTAAGCCATATTGTGGGGCCACGGTTGCTGATAATTGTCCATATCAGATTCTCAGCTTTCTTCACAGAGAGTACCAGTGGAGGCTGGCTTTCCCATAGCAGTTATCTCGAAGCAAGCTTTATTTTTTCCTGCGTTTAGAATTTTGTCTCTTGCTTCAGTGAGAAGTTCCTTGGGAGTGAAGTATTTTTGTTGTCTCATGAAATGTCAAGATTTCAGGAATCCTATCTGTTGCACGTGCCACAGAACTATGGCCTTTTTAAAGACACAGTGCTTTTTGGAACAGAACAAAACCAGTAAAAGTAGCGGACAGAAACACCAACAGCTTTTCCCTTTAATCAAATGAGACCCAAACCTGAGACCGCTCTATGGTGCAAGAGGCCCAGCTCTTCCTCTATCAGATTAAAAAAAGGCTTTAAGGTTTGTTCACCTCCTTTGCTATTTGGTTTTACTGCTCCTCAGCTGGAGCTCTGTCCTGCTCTGTCAGCTAACTCTTCCCTGACCACAGAGATCATGAGCAAGATGGACCCCATCCCTGTGGTTGTGTCACTTGCTGGTATGTAGGCCATCTGAACTTCCAGCTCTTATCTCGCCTGATTCAAATCAGGTAGTAGTGATGACTGAACCACCTGGGGTTTTTTGATCTTGGGACAACAGATATCGTCTCAGTATCTGCTGATGGAGTTTTTTTTTTCCTTTTGTATTGTTACTGCTCCAGTTATTACTCCAGAAGAACTTTAGTCTTTGTCTCCCAGACTCCTACGTATATTCCAGGGTTGATATATCATATAATCCCCATATATAGGTCACAGCCAGAGAAATCTACAGGACTGGCTCTTCTGAAGTGTTTGTTTCCTATCAAATATGACTCACTCCTTTCCAGCCAAGAGAGAACCATGGGTGGTTTAAGCCATGAAGCAGGTAACTTGCAAGAAGGAGAACATTATAACTTCAAAATATGCTAGCAATTAATTCAAGATCCTAGAAAGCCCTGCCTGTGATCCACATGATCAGCGTAGGATCTGACTGCACGCTGCTGGTACCAGTGGGAGCAGCAGCAGTCATTCCTCTGGGGGCGTGCAATGAAGTCAAATACAGTTTGGGAGTAATCCAAAGATATCAAGTTAATTGCTTAGTGCAACGTCTGTGTGCCGTGCAGAGGAAGGAAGTGGCAATTTCATTAAGTTTTTTGTGCAAACAACACACCTCTTTGTCTTGCTTAGTTCTTATTACTCAAATTTTTATTACTCAAAATTTGTTGCCCTCTTCGTATTTCATTCGTATAAACTGAACTGTCATTTCACAAAAGGGGCACTAGCTTCCATTTTACAATCATTAGCGTGAACTGGAACATTCTGGTTTTATTCCTAACAAGACAAAATGTATGTGGTCCTCATAATTCACCCTTCAGCTTACAAGGTAACAGAATGAAGTGCAAAAATATGCAACTTTACAAGTTCTGGGTTGTAACAGTCTTCATAAAGCATCAGCAAAAAATATAACATAATATACTGACCTATAATTATTTTAAAAAAGATATAATTTGTGGTAGAAGCGCAGAACATTTTGCAATTCCTTTGGGTATGCTTTGAGAAGCATAATTTTTAACAGCCAGACTCTCCCACTGACAGAGAAGGCAGATGGTTCTGTGGCAGGGAGACGCGGTGGAGGAGGGACAGCAGGCAGCAGAAGGACAGCCTGGACATTTGGACAGAGTCTGCTTTGTTCAAGAGCGATGTAAACACCACCACTGCTTCATCTGAGATCAGGGCTGCCCCTCTTTGCCTTCCTCAGCTTAAGGAATGAAGCTCTTTTTTAAGTCCCAGCTACTGCTTGAAGACTCAATGAACTTTTTTTTAACCTTTAGATACACAGGCATGACCCATCTGCTTCTTGTCTGTGGTGTTCCTCTCCAACATCAGGTGCTTTACTGTCCTTTCCAGGCTGATTATCTCAGGGTGTCTCTACCTGCCAAAGCTCATCTCCCCACTCTACTCTGTGCTGCATACCTGCAGTTCTTCCAAGTCTTTGCTCCTTCCATCAAGCATTCCACTTCATCCCTCTGCTTGGTTACTCCTGCGAAGGCATTGAAGGCCTTCAAGATTACCTTAACTTTTGACCAACGCTGACACTCTGTGTTTGTCATTTGTTTCATCTTCCCATGCAATGGCAACCGCACACTATATGTGTTTGGAGAGCTGGAGAAAAGCCTAATGCAAAGCTGTAAAAGCTACCTCAGGGGTTCCCAGCATCTATTAGGATGGAACCAGACATCCCTATCTCCTAGACATTTTAAAACTTGCTTTAAGTGCCTAATCTGTCATGATTTCATGCCTTTACACAGTCAAGAACAGCATTAGAAGAGAAAATTGAAATGGGTTTCCAACCTGAAAATATTTTTTACAGTTTCCAATGTAAGCCTTACGGCATTCAGGGTTGTGACTGTGTGGAATGTGCTGCAATTTCCCTTTTCCCTGTATTTATGGGATTTCTTACTCCTTAAATCTTCATAACAATTTTTAATGGAAACTGCAAGATTTTCCATGCTTTTGAGCAGAGCTTTATTTGTTCATGAAAACAAGAATCTTTTGATGCTTCCTAGGATTAGTCAAAATTTTAAAATATTGCACGTTAATACCATTTGTTTTCAAAAGTGTGAATTTTGGTGACAAAAAGACCTTTGCAAAAGTTTTTTTGCTAAAAACACTTCAATTGGCTAACAAAGTTGGTTAGTATTCCAATGCTCAATAAAAGATGGAAAGCGAAAAGAAAATAACACGCCTTCTTTGATTACCTCTACAAGGTACTATAGGAAGTCTTTAGCAAAGAGCACATGAACGTTGATTCGGAAAACAAAGTGTATCTACGTGCTTTACTGATGCAGTTAGCACCATATCACTGCTGGGGTTTGCCTACCTGTTTTCAGAACCAGACTCTTGTTTGGCAATCTGCCTTTTACGTAATTACCTTATAAGAGACCCTTGAGAAAAAGGCATAAATGGAAGATTTTTTTTTTTTTTTTTTTTCCATTTTTACTCAAACTGATTCCTAGGCTGTGGTTGCATGATCCTTGATGCCATAGCTGTACAAATAGAAACCAGCTGAAAGAACTTAAACTACATCAAGACTTTACATGTGGTTGTGGCACTTTAAAACCTGATTTAAGATTGAGAGTTCCTTTGAAATTAGGCTGAATTCATTCCAGCCAAACTAGTTTAAAACAAAATAGTCTCATTGCCAGACACAACAGTTTAACCAAATGAGTAAAATTATGCCTTAACCAGGCTGTTGGTCCATGATAGGTTTTTCTAGGTAGCAAAAAACATGGCTTGACAAGACCTCAGAAAAACTGGTTATGCAAATCGTGGGGCACCTGGATCTTTGTGCTGGCCCTTTACAGTCTTTCTTAGTTCCTCCATCCCCCTGCCCTCTCCTAGCTAATCCTGTGCCCAGTTGCTACCCAGTTTACAGGTAAGTTGACCCAATATAACCAAAGGAGAGGGGAGTATAGGGCAGCTCCAGGCCAGCAGCACCCTTTAGGCCAGGTTCACTGTGCTGCAGATCAGCCAAGGCAGGCTCGGGCACGGTCAGAGGGTACCCCCTGCAGCAAGCAGTGCCTGCGCGACCAGCCAGGTGGGGAGATGTGGACACCCATCCCTCTGCACACCCACACAAGCTGGCTGCAGCCCCTGCCGGCCATTCAGATTTTGGCTAGAGGTGATTTCAGCAGGTGGTTTTTAAAGGGCACTGGGGAAAGGAATGCAACGGGTGATTTGGCATCTTGTTTCTATTGTATTTCACCCCCTTTAGCCCAAGGAATGTGAAGATGTTTTGTGACGTCTTTCATCACTGCGGGCAAATGAAATAGAAACAACAATAATGTGTCTGATTGCAGTTTTAAAAGGAAAATGTGGAATGTTTCCCGTCAGATTTCATCTCATTGTTTGTTTTTGTTTTCTTTTCAAAAAGCTAGCAGGCAACATCCCTTTTTCATACTCTAATGTGAAAATAAATCACTGCTGAAATACGTAACACTTGGTGGCATTCACCTGCAGTAACTCCATAACCCTGGCAAGCAATACACGAAAACGTGATGCTAAAGATCAATATAAGGCAATAGATGCTAAATATACACATCACGTGCAATCTCTGCAAGAGGGGCTCCAGTCTTTACATGCCATGAACTAACACCCAGTTGCCAGCCTCCCTCCCATCTCTAGGCATAATAAGGGATACAAACAAGGGCACGTTAGTTTTATAACAGCCTTGTCAGGTATAAGGCTTAAACTTTGGCTCCACACCAGCTGCCTGTTATTTTTCTGGCTTTATGCCAGGGTCTGTTAGAACAGAAGAAGAAAAACTCTTTCAGTCCTAAAGGTTCACAGGGAAGAAAGTCTTGGTTTGATCCCATTTTCCTTTTAACATTAATTGCATGTTTAGTTTTGATGGGCAGGGGTCCAAAAAGCAAAATAACAGCTTCTACCATGAGAACAACTGGGGCCAAGCAAGAGAATTTAAGGCCATCGTGTACTTACTGCTTCTGGCAGTGAAAATCCCTGACTCTGGCTCAGTCCTTCTCTCATGATAACCCTATGCATCTCAAAGTGCAATATGAAACAAGAGCGTAGATGCCCATAGTGCTTGGGACTGTCTACACAAACGTAGCAGCTTGTAAATACTGCATTTTACCCTCATTGCTGTTCTGCTCTCTCTTTCCCTTAACACTTGAGGTGCACTGACCTCAGTCTCCGATCAAGAAAGGGCAGTGAAAACTTGATACACTTATTTTTTATTTGAAAATGTTTGTTCTTACCCTTTGCAAGTTCCAGCAAATATAACCATTCCACTCAAAAAGAGACCAAGTCATTTTAAAGAGGATATGCAGGAAAAGTGAGCACGTTTTCATTTGTTTAGCCCTCAGCAGAAAAGGGATTTAGTTCCAGCTGGGGGCTGCATGTGGTACAATACAAACTGACACCAGGAACCAGTTCTTCACACTTCAGAGAGAGTCAGGCTTAAGACCACAGCTTGATGCAATCCCAGTTAAGAGAGAGGAGCCCTGATACAAGATAGCCCAGGAGAACGGATGATGAGGAAAGAGTGGTGGGCTGGAGAAGGGAATATTAAGTGCCAATGGAATAATATAGCTATTGTCTCTCCTCCCCAAAACTGACCTGAGTCTCCCAGAGTCCACTGTGCTTCTTCTCGAGGCTTGATGAGAACTAGAAGATGCCCCATCATTGCCCTCCTCATGCTGGTTTTACAGCACCCCCAGAGAGATTCCTTTGCTCACAGATCAGCTCACCGTGATGCCCAGGCAGGTCAGGAGGACCTTATGCCTCCACCTGTGTCTTCAAAACAGGACACAGCTGGGCCATTTGCAAAGGACCTGAGTTCACCTTGGTGTGCCACAACCACAACCCCTAATGCAAGCAGGAACAAGCTCTTTCAGAGTTGCGTTTTTCCTTCTCAGCATATTTTGGGTATACTTATTACAGGATAAGCTCTTTTCCCTGCCACAAGCATTATAATAATTTAATCAGCACGTATCTACTATATAATTTCCTTCCTTCCACCAACACTATCATCCTGAGGTCCAAAGTCATTAGAAAAGCAATTAGCCACAAACTTCATTTAGCTAACTGAAATGGGATGAGATATTTTTGTTTGTTTGTATTCGTTACTGCAACAGCAGTAACAATTTTGCTTGTTTGCTTTTGCAACGACTTAAGGGGAAACAAACAAGTTCTTTCAAACCTGTAATAAATACCTAGAGAAAAAAATAACAATAATTACACATTCAATATCAAATAAATATTAGCTCCCCCTATCCTGTATTTCACTTTCTTAAGGTGTTTCCGTTTTTAAAGACTGTTTTTAAAATAAATGTGGATAAGTAGTTCCTAGAAAATACTGTATTTGATGACATATTTTTTTCTTCTGTGCACAAGTGGCCTAGGACCAACTGTTGAGATTTCAGCTGTAAATGCAAATGTAAACCTATCCCAGCTTTCAGTTTGAATGTGTGCTATTTGCTCCACCTGTTCTGTGTTTGCAAGGTGTGATTCAGCCCCCTCCGTCTAATGACCCTGTTTAGGTTCTCTGGTTGTCTAGCAAAAACACTGAAAGGTGAAGAAAAAGAAAATAATTTCAAGGTAGCCAAATATCCTTTGTCCTGGTTAGATGTGTAGGTAAACCACCGCCTGCCAGAAAGGTTTTATAGAGTTTTTGAAAAACGCATTTAGAGAATAGAAAGAAAACAGAACAGGGGTCTTGATCCCAATGAGACTTCTTTCGTCTGTGGGAGAGTGGACAGGGGGAGATTTGAGGACCTGCTTCTAGATTTTCTGGGGAGCTCCCGGTCTTTGTTTTTTCCTGGCCACTCTACCAGGGAGAAGTACATCTCTTTTTCATGCCAAGAATAAGTTTGTTCACCCAGCACGCTGAACCTCCCAGGCTGCTTGCAGTACACAGTCAAGGACTGAAGGCATTCACTGTGGGAGTAGGTATCTCAGCATAGGTACTTTTTGTGGGCTGAGAAATCCTGGTAGAAGAAGGGATCAGAATGCTGAAAAATAAATTCCCCAACTGGTGAGGCTCCACATTAAATAAGGCACTTATGCACTGGAGACAGGAATGTCGTGGCAAGCTTTAGAAGAAAATGCTGATGATCTGTGAAGAATTGCATGGTCTTTTGGGGAGGGAGCGGTTTTCTTCCTGGCTGTGCTTGTATGACACCCGTCTCTTGTCAGATGATCTGTAATACCGCAATATGGCTATATGGGAGCAGCACCAAGGCTGGCAGAAGGGGTCTGGCATTCAGAGCATGGATCCTGCTCTGAACCTGCCCCAGGTTCCCTGAGGTTTTGATTCATGCTCATCCCAAAGTGTTTCATCATCCTCTTCAGCTTGGTGCTGCTAATGTTATTGCCACAGCACTGTACACCTTGAGCTGAACACATCTCTAGTTCTCCTAGCATATCAGTTTGAATTGTGGCGATCTCAGTCGCTTTGGAGAATTTGTCTTGGGGCAGAGAGCCTGTTTATTTGAAATGCTGCTGAATCTGTGCTCGGTCCACATTAGGGTTGCTCAACCAATAAGAAAAAATACATGCAAATTGCTCTAAATGACAGTTTACTCGGAAGCATAAATTAAATCTGGATACACGCACTGTCCGATTGATAGGCTCTGCTGCAGGGAAGAATAACTTTCATTTTATGGCAGTATTTGCTTATGAATCTACTGGGATGCTATTTCTTTGTAGCACAATCTCTGCCGGCAGCCTTGTGAAGTGAAGCTTTGACATTCCCAGTGTTCTTCATCTTTCTGGTCAAGTGCAGAGACGGGCCAGGTCTTGGGAGGCTGAGTTTCTGTTCCCAGCTCTGCAGCAGGCAGGGCTAGACACAACCTCAGCCGACTGCAGCCAGATCCTCTGCAGAAGCGGGCAAACTCTACTCCCCTTCTCCTCCTCTTTGTCTGATGTGACTTTACATGTGTGGAGTTAGGAGCAACCTCCAAAGGTACATCCATGCCGCATCGTTGCAGGAGAACGGGGAGGGAGACAGCCAGGTTGTCCTGAGCAAGCGATGTCAAGCAGCTCAGCTGAGACGGCGCCAAGTCACACATCTTGCTTGGCCATGTGAAGCCAGAAGGACAGCTAGCTTCTACAGCTAACTACTTGCCAGCGAGGATCTCATCTGGCTCATTTTTCTACACTTTTTGCAGTATTCACACACCTTTCCTATGTTTCTGCAGCCCAATTTCACAAAGGGCTGACGTTTTATAGTGGCTTTGTGGCGTGGGGAGCAAGTTACTCCAGAATGTCACAGTCTGCTTTAATTTTTTTGAGGTCAGGTTCAAGCAATGTGGATAAGCTACAGTTTGTCTCATCAACACGAGCAAGAGAGGGAGCAGTTTAAAAGCTTGGAAAGCTGAAGAAAAAAAAAAGTGTATAAGTAATTATCCCCCTTGGCAGCTGTTGTAATGGTAGACAAAAACCAACTGTCCTCTGCAAGCTCCTTTCCCAGTACTCAGAACCATGTCCCAACCCCAAAATAGCCCATATTTGGGGTGTTCATGTTGGCTATTGGTAGCCTAACACACCCAGAGTTCATTTTCAGTCACCTAATTCTGGCACTCCTTTTACCTCAGAAACATCTAGGAAGAACCAGCAATGCTCCTCCACGAACCCCTTGTTTCTGCAACAGCTAGCATTAAAGCAAGGAAAGCAAGGGGAAGAGAAGTCGTCAAAATTTCCTGCAGGAAGCCAGCCCACCATCTGAAGTCGTGCTCCCCGCTTCCCTCCTGGAGCTTGTTTCTTCTGACAGCGTGCCGTATGGCTTAGGAACTCTGCAAATGGTGAGACAAGTGTTCTGTGGAGCAAAAAAAATGTTTCCTTATAGCTGTGTCAGGCTGTCACTCCTCTGCCTCCCCCACTGCTAGGAGCTGCTAGACTCTCTCAGCCATCTGGTGCGGGATTCGAGACTTCCTGCTGATAACCCCGGCCAATCCTGGCGTTGCTGTGCACTTGGTGTATGAAGCTGAGACGGGTTTTGAAGTGTTTGTACAAAGCTGGAAAAGTCGTGGAAGGGCTGGAGGAAAACGAGTGGGAAGGTGTGAGGTGGAAACAAGACACGCTGGTGATGCAGGAGGCCTCAGCACACGTTTCCCTTTTGTAGGGGATAAAAGGAAAGGCTTTGCCCCTGGACTTGAGCTGTCGTGGGACGCAGCCATGGGAGAATAAGGCAGTAGATGTCATACTCCTCTTTATTCCCTGTTGGGGAATGGAAATGCAGACAGAGACACACAAGGACTTGAAGCCCTGTGGATGAGGAAGGGTCTGAGAAGCCATCTGCCTCAGTTTCCCCTGCCAGCTCCTCACCATTGGATGGTACTCATGTGTGACAGTGGAGAAGCTAAAGAAATTCTGATGTGGTGTATTTAGACTAGTGTGCCAGCGACCAGGATCAGGGCCAAGCAGTGCCTGCGTAGTTTGCATGGGCAAGAGAGGAAATCACTGCTGCTCTCGTGGCTCTCCCTGCTGCCATCTGCTCTGATCCCAAGTTACGCTGGTTTACTAATGCAAAGCGCTGTAAGGCAGGTGTTAGACTACTTTTTTTATGTACTTTTTTTTCATCCTGTGGGCATTCAAGAACCTATCCCACTGAATAAATGATTAATTTGACCATATTAGAAGATGTAGTTCTTCCCACAGACTCAGTGCTAGCGGTGCTAGCAAAAGCAGAGAACATCGCTTTCCCCGAGAGATATATGACAGCCACTGCCATCCTAGATCAGGCTCTGTCATCCCAAACCACATACTCATCGTTGTGGATGGCTGTGCACAGGTCTTCTTGTAGTCACTGGGACGAGTTTTTAGCCGGCCTTGGAAAGCCCTGCAGATCATACAAAGTTTTTTTAGTATTATTCCAAAAAAAGAAGTGCCACAACTTCAATAGATGTTTTACCTGGGTAAAGGTCCCACGAGCATGCAGCCCCTGGTTGGGTTGGGGTCGATGTGTTAGGCTATCAATAGCCAACAGGAACACCCCAAATAAATATTGCCTTGAGTGAGACACGGACTGGGCTTTCTTCTGAACATTATTACTAAGCAGATACAGTTTTCATGCAAAGTGACTTGACTTTTCCCTACTGGGAATGATAGGATGTCAAACAATTATTTATTTTGTTATCAGTATCTGAGTTCTGGAAAGATGTTAGCTCCAGGTAGAGGGAGAAATATTTTAAAGTTTATAGAAAAACTTGAAGGTAGCCAGTTTTAAACAACTCTCTCAAATATTTCCTGTAATATTTGCAGTGTATGTAGTGGGTGTAACAGTTAGCACTACCACAGGACTCCAAAGAGAAATATCCCATCTTTCCACAGGCCATCATACAAGTGCTTGAAAATAGTCAGTCGGAGGTATTATTTTCTATTTCCCAGTGAAATGTTGATGGAATTATTTACTGCTCTTCCCATAGTTCCAATTATTTTCCTGTGTGTCCTTACAGGCTGTCTCCCTGTGTAAGGCATTTTATTCCTGTATCTCCACACAGAGAGATGGGCTTATTGTCACAAGCTGGCACAGCCCCGCTGACTTCAGTGATCTGCAGTGACTTAGGCTGCAGAAGCTGAGGATGTGTCCCATCACCACATGCATCTTCGCAGCACCCAACTGCATGCCCTTGGAAGTCAACTAAAGAGTGCCCATTAATTTCAACATTATTTCAGTCAGACCCTAACAAACCTACTACCTTGGTCCTATTTAGGGCAACATCACACGGACTTCAACGTGAATTCACTTCCTGAATAAGGAACAAATAATATCTGCCCCATTAAAGCTGCAGTCACGGCGGCTCTGAGAGGAGTACACAGAAACATTAACAGCACAGGGATATTAGGGCTGTATGATGTGATAAAACTATAAGACGCAGTACAAAGTCTCCTCAGGCATGAATCAGGTTTACGGTTTGAGCAACCCAAGTCTTTCACTTTTCACCAGCCACTTCACGCAAGAAGCAACAGATTGTTGCTTTTAAAGGTATCCTTGGAAAATCATGAGTCAATAGACAAAAAGATGTGTTTTGCCTTTCTTTGCTGCTGTTCCATCTATTTTCATATTACTTTTATAACTCAGTTAGCTGTTGCTAGAAAAATAACGACGACTGTCGTTACTACCTTCAACCTCATCTCGTGCCTGGTGGGTAAGACCAGAGGACCAAAAAACACGCGTGGAATTGATCAAAGTGCAAATTTCACACCTGAACAGATTCAGGTCTAGGCAGCAGAGCTGGTTCTGGCCCAGGGATCCACCACAGAAGTGCTGCATCAATAGATCAGCCAGTAGTTACACACTGAAAACCCAAGATCTCTTTCTGCATAACATCCTAAATTGGAAGAATAAAGAACCCATCTCTTCCAAAAGGCCATGTGCTTCTTAGAGCTTGGTGTGAAACAGAACACAAACGAATTTTGCACTGGAAAAAGAGTAGGGAAAATAATTTCAGTACAGAAGAAAATAAGACATCCTTTCTGTGACGTGAAAATTCATTTTATTACTTCCTACAGTTAATGTATAGGGAGTAGCTACCCTATCATAGCGAGTGAGAGTAAATATAGAGAAACATTTCTCTGTATGTGAGATCTGCAGATCGCTATGCTCAGTCTTTTTGTTAGGCCACATTTCTTACTAATATTCTTCCATCTCAATAGTCATTTGCCAGTTTGGCCAGCAAATTATAAAAATCAGCGATACACTCAGCACCTTTAGAAGTCACCTGCTTTGCCAAAAATATTTGCACTACAAAACAGAGTGTTGTGACTATTCTAGCATTGTCCTTGTAATGCTTTAACAAGCACTTGCATATTGTTATCAGCTAAAGAATTATTCAAGATTATAGAAAAGCTTTCAGATCTTGCAGAATTGGGCGCTTGGAGATGAACTTATAAAAAAATCTGCATGACTTACAGAGATGAAAGAGAAACCGGGTGATTTCAACTCATTTTTGCATTGCAAGAGCTTGTCTGTGCTGAATTCCCTAAATATCTTTTTATTTACGTTAGAAAGGAAAGAGTCTAACTTCCTGATATTTTCTATTTCTTAAAATTAATCCCCCAGACTGACAGTGCCAGGATGAAATCTCCTGGAATCCAGGCTAGGTGGTAAAAGGAGACCGCTCATTTCTCCCCATGAGGCTCAGTTCCAGCTTCCATTCCCAAGCACTCTCCAGTGCGGTGGTGGGTCAGACCCTGACCCAGAAATCCTTATTCATGCCCGGTTTGGATTAGCTACTATTTTTTCCTCTGAGAACTAAAAATACATCTAGATATAGGTGCATTTACTTTCTCTATTGTTTCTGGAACTAGGTTTTATTTATTTTGAGAGCAGAAAGAAGATCAAGAAGTATCTGAACTTCAAAGAAAAATCTGACATTTCCTTTAAAGAACTTCCATTTCCTAACAATCCATGGAGACGGTGCTTTTACAGATGTGGTTTTGGGTCAACGTATTCTCACTCTTCACCTCACTCTTCGTCTTCCTGCACATATAAAAGCTCGTGGCTTGACAGGCAGCTCCGTACCTGTAAATGGCTATTTGTTATTTATGGTGATTATTAAGTATCAGTGTTTTCAGATCTATTACGTATGCAGTGATGTAAGGCTTCTATTTTAAAGGTAATATTTATTTATCACACCAGAAGTGGCCAATGTCTGGAAAGGTTATATCGGTAAAGTAAACATGAAGCACTACTGAACAAAGTATAACCTAAATGGTCTGTTTGCATTGGGTATTGAATTTTTAATCTCATTTCCCAATTTTGTTACAAACAGTAAAGGGAAAAACTGATGCAGAACCCACAGGAAAAAAATCCAGAGCACTGTACGACTGCATATGAGAAAAAAGGCCCTTCTCGTATACTTCTGCTTTGTTATTGACAACAGTTTGTTCCCTGTCAATAATGTTGGTAAGAGCAGCAGGGCTTGCTTTGAGTTCTTTTTTTCCTGTTTGCAGCTCAGCAAGTTCATTAGGGGTGAAAAAAAGGTGGAAAGGAGGATAAGAAGGAAAGAAGGCCTTTATGGTGTGTAGGTTGCACATTATGTAATAAATCTTTAACACCCTGGTACCCCATAAAGTCTGCGTTCCCGGGCAGCTCTGCTGTCTTGGGATGCAGCCAACAGATAAGGGAACGTACTTCACTTTCAAGTCCTTTCTTACTATGGCCCTGAAGGTCGGGGTAAATGAGAACTGGAAAAGCCAAGCAAAGGGTAGATAGAAAGGTAACAAGAGATTAGTTATCTGGAAAAGCATGGGGAAGTCAGACTAAATTTCTGAGTCCTCCATGGAGGCAGTGCAAGCTAACTGAGTAACAGTCCTATTTTCTCAGAAGTTGTATGAAAAGAGAGCTACAAGCCATGCTGACCCTACCAGGCAGCTAGGAGATTAAAATGCTCACGTGATTAAGGTCAGGAGAAAACACTAAGTCTAACCTCCGTCATAACACTGGCCAGAGAAATTTATCCAGTGATTTCCACATCAGGCCCACAGCTTTTGTGTTATCTATGATAAGACTTCCAGAAGACCCATTTAACAGAGAATCTGCCAACTTTCTTGTGCAATTCCTCTCATGCAATAATATCCTCATTTCAATAAATGTCCATCTGCTCCTTCCCTTTTTGATAAAATGTGTACATTTAGCTACGTGATTACTAGTTCTCATTATTTTTGATTCTTTGAATCTATTCCAGGTTTCTAAAGCCTTTCCAGATGATCCTAGAGGGAGCCAAGTCTGTGTGCACAACTATAGAAACATCTCCATCTTCCACTTTGCCACTGGTTTTATCCCTAAATCTTCTTGTGTTTAGGGCTGCTGCACTTCAGCTGACACAACCGTCTTTTCCAATGTGAGTCCAGCAGCCAAACCCACAAACATTTTTATAAACAGTGAAAGCAGCACAAAGTAAAGAAGAACAAGGCAAATCAGAACTGACTACTATTGATTTTGTGATAAAGGCTCCATGGAGACCAGCTGTTAATTGCCTTTCCAGAGGAGAGACTTGTTTAGCTTAGAGCCAAGGTTGGGGTTTTTTTTCCCCTCTTTCCTCTCAGGTACAAAAGACTGTACTGCTAGGATTAGCACAGGATTTAAACTATAAATGTGCATTGGGACAGACTTATTATTATTAATCCATTTTATTATGGTACTGCTAAAGACCAGGCAAGAACGGGGCAATACACAAAATAGACACTCCCTGTCCCAACCGCTTTTCTGGTGAGCAACCTTTCCCGCGGAGCTTAGTGACACTTTCTTTCCTTTCCAGTCAAAGTTATGCCACAGCAGCACACATGTCCATCTTGTTTTCCTTTCCACTGCTGCATTTACATACATTAATGAGTTAACCCTGCCAGGTACAGAGCATTAATGACTTCACCCTGCCAGGTACAGAGCTCTCTTAATGCCCACTGCCTTCAGCGCAGAGGCAGGGCGGGGGGACATAGTGCTGTGTCGCAGTGCTTAGCTCCTTTCCGAATAAAACCGTCGAACCCTGGCCGTATGATCTGTCTGAGCTGTGTGTGGTGGCAGACTAGCAAGTAGGGGCAAACGAGGCTTGAAAACCATCTGTTTGCTCACCAGAGCCTGACGTGGGCTGATTCGGTGCATGACATGGCTGCTGCAGCGTATGTTGGCCAGTCCGCCTGATGCGAGCTGTGGCTTATGGCAATAACAGGTGCAAAGCTTCCTGACAGAAGCGTTGTTTTTAAATCCCCGAGCCCCTTTAATAACCCAGAGAGACGGTGGGCTGAGCTCTCAAAGCCATAGGCTGGCTTCGTACATGCAACCCGTGCAATTACGGATGCAAAACAAAGCGTGCAAGCGAAGTCGCGCTGTTCCTCGCTTCTCAGAATTCTTGGGGATAGTGCACAGAAAGCAGGGCCATACACAACAGGAGGATGACATCGTTAAACTTTGCAAACACACATGCTTTTCCCGAAAACCTCTCTGCTGTTGCTAAGGCTTATGTAGTTTTGCTGGAAGCCTGGGTGCAGAGATCTTCCATTTTTTTTTAGCCACCTTAGAGAAAGAAGATCAAAGAGCAGGGATTTTTTTGGTGGCCGTAGAGCCCAAAGAAGATGAAGACTTAAACGACTCATTTTGTACCAAATCTCCCTATACAGGATTTAGAACAGGCAGCGCCTGAACAACAGCCCATAGCTGCTTTCTGATTACCGGTACTCACACCATCATCATCTGTGGCGTAAGGAAAAAAGCTATAGCAGATACAGCTCTGTACAACCAGACAGCAGCAGGCCGTACAGGAAAATGCATGACTCCACTTTAAGTTACAAGCTGTAAGCACAAATGGAATATATGCTTTTGACCCAAACAGAGGACTACGTGCAGTAAAACTTGGGAGTCTTCAAACACAGCAATTGCTCAAAGTAGACAGCCCCTTTGGTTACCTGCCTAGCATGCATTTCTTTATTTTCTTTGTGCTTGTATAGCAGCACATCTAGTGCAAATGAAGTGAACAGTGTAAACTAGAAACAATCAGCTTGATGATCTTGGTTCACACTTCAGCTTGCACATAAACAGTCTCTCTACCTTAACAAGCTGCCGCTTACAAGGAAGCCAGCGCAATCACGAATTGAAAATCTCTGCTCGGTTTTGATTCCAGATCTGTCGTGCCTTGAGAAATATTACATCTAAAAATAAATCTCTGTTAAGGTCCCCCATGTGCTTCAAGCACGGTGTTCTAGAAACGATCCATAATATTTCACACGTTAAAGAGCAGCAGTGGCCTTGGTGAAGAACAGTTTGCTCATTTGTATTTATACACGGTCCCAGCCCAGTGAAGTGGCCAAGGTGACTTTGGAGGGGAAACGCTGCTCGAGTACAGCTGGTGCAATCTGGGCCCACAACTTTCTGTGCATGTCAAAAGTCGTTTGCATATTCATTATCTTTTGATGAGCGCTGTGCGGTCAAGGGAAATGTACTTTCCCCTTTGGTGTATATCTCAATTTGCTCAGCCTTCTGTAAATCTCCTGTGCTCTGTATCAGTGTGGGTATAATTTAGTCCATTTACAGTATGGATTAGGTCCTTCCTCACAGATTACTGTGTTGTTAACTGTAAACAAAATATTTGAGGAGGCAGAGAGCCTGGTGGGGAGTTTGCTGGGGGCAAATACATAATTGCTAACTGTTTAATTAGGACTTTTCTAGGAGATAAAAGGAGCTGCTTGCTCACCGGGGTGGAGCGGCAGAGGTGCTGACCAAGGCTTAGAAATGAATCCGAGAAATTCTGGCGTCAGAATCTGTCCTCGGCTGAGGTTAAAAACCCCACAGCTCTTCTGTCCTCACGAGGAAGGCGTGTTGTAGGAAGGTAAGAGTTGAAGCAATGAGTGATCCACCCCTAAAAATGAGACAGAAGCTTCAGGAGATGGGACTCACCAGATGAGGAAATCACGGCAAATGAATTTGGCCCCGGAGAGGCCGTATTAGTGCAAGCTGGGTGCGCTTGGTCTGAGTGCTTTCCAGTAGTAACTCAAGGAGCGGCCTGGCTTGTAGCTCTGTAGGAACCATCCTGTGGCTCTCTCTCTCAGGGCTGCTCTTACAGGACAGCAATGCCACTTAGTGGCTTTGTGAAAGCTATTTTCTCATGAAAAATATTGCCTGTGTTAGAGAGCAAGGGATTCAACGGAACAGCAGCTCACTGCTGAATCATGAGTGTATGGTTACTTGTTAAAAAAGTAAAACAAAAATCCCAACATGCTGCAGAATAAGAAGAATCAGACCACACTCAAATTTTCCTTCTTCGTTTTTCCCAGCTCTTACACAAGTCATAACTTCCAGTGGGATATGCCCCATCCCTGCGTGAGTGCCCGGAGCAGACAGGCTGGCGGGCAAGGCAAGGCTTTGGACACAAAAGCCCACCTTGCCTTAAGAAGGAGCTCCAACGTAACGGCAGAATTAGAAAAATTAACCACAATTAATCAGGAAAAGCATTCTCAGGAGACAAACGGAGGCTGTCTGTCTCTCTCCCTTTGCCGAGCATATTCATTCCCAGATTTGTCAAGGTGCTGTGCCATCTAGAGGAATTAGACACGCATTTTCCCATGCCTCTCCCAGGAGCTCCTGGCTCTGCTGGCGCTGGCTGGCAAAGCTGAGCAGGGTGGTTGCCCAAGCACCCAAGCAGCGAGCCCAACTCCTGGGCCAAAAGCACTTCTGGCAGTTCCCTGTGTCTGGTGGCCCCGCTCCAACACAGCAACAAGGCACAGCACCAAGCGTGTTTGCATGAGTTACACTAAATGGCTTCAAAACGCGCTGCCTTAACAGTTTGAATGTGCCGATCGTGGTTTTCTTTACTGCTTCAGTTCACATCCAGGTCTGATTTACAGAAACATCTTTACCAAAACCCAGGCTGCTGCTGGCAGAGACACCTGTTACTGGATGAAACAAGGGCTTAATCTCTTTTTTGCCTTGTCGCATACAGCATCACAAAGGGAAACACTGTAATTTCCAGATATTGGTGACTATGGGCAGAGAAGGCCTTCGTGGTTTTGGGTGTGACGTAATTACAGAGCACGCTGATGCTAATTAACATGAAATGGAAGCTGTGGCCTACAAACAGAGGCACTGGGTATATGGTCGGCAAATGTTGCTATTGACTGAAAAAGGTTATTTAATCTTTAAAAATGTTAAGTTGCTGCAAAATCTTGTCTTCATTCCTTCCCTGCTCAATAGCACCTCAGGTTTCATCTGCCATCCGAACTGGCGAGCTCAGCTGGACGTCCTCAGCTCTGTCCTGCCCGGTCTGCCTGTCCTGCCCCACCTCTGTCTTCTCTGACTGACAGCCATCCAAAGCTGATGACCTGCCCATGGCTTTCCTTTGCATTAACAGAGTAACCCTGTGCATTCAGCCCTCCACAGCTGCTCTAAGCGTCCTAATGCCTATGCAATTATGACCAGCAGAGAGATGAACCATAAATTAATAGAAAAAATGAAGTCCATCCTATTTTCTGCAGGAATTCTCCAGGGTCTCACCTGTTTGGAATCATCAGATGACACTTTTACAGCCGCCTCCTTTTTTGACTTGTCTCCAGTTTTGATGCCCTGTGCTCCTGATTTTCTCCCCACTGACCAGCGGGGCATTGCTGGGTGGCTCCCAGAAAAAGAGACGGTCTCTTCTGGCAGGAGGTGACTGTTACCAAGTGACTACCAGAGTGCAATGTCTGTTATCGGAGCCATCACCTTGTACCATTTGGAGTCTAGGTACAAAAAAAAAAAAAAAAAAAAAAAAAGATAGAGTGCAAATGAAGTGTTATTGCTACAAGAAGTAACCATTAGCATAATTTCATTTTGCACTTTTAAATTAGCATGTGTTTGGGAGGCCACTTGGTAAACTTTACTCTGCTTTCTGAGAAGTCATCAAAGGATACCGGCTGCAAGCTCTAGCTGATGGTGAGCTAAGGACAGTTGGTGCAGTTAACATAAGCAAGAATTTAAAGCTTCATTTGTCACTTAAAATGGTCTTTACTGGAAGTTTAAGTGGGCTTTGCTGGAAGTCTTAAACCTTCTCGACTCCTGGTGTTGAAAATATTTGCTCTGTTCTTAGGGGCTGAAATGCTGAAAACGGAAGCACCAAGGTAACAGAACAATTGTCCTCACACTTGGGTTTTCAGCTGGTTTCGGTGGTGACCTTCAGACATGATATCTCCAAAAGTTAAATATCAAGGGGAATATTATTAAGCAGGTTTAGATTTCACAAGGAAAACTAACAATAGCATCTTAAAGGAACTACTTGCCTGGTCTCCTGCGGTGCAGTAGTTTAGAAACCACAGCTCTGTCGTAGCTATGGGAGGAGTCCCACTAAGCTGCGTCCTGAACTCCTGACACTTCAAAGGAGTTGTGCTGATCTGTACCAACTGGGGATCATCCATGGCATTTTTATTTAAGAAATGTCAAGCATTCCTGTTACAGAAACAAATACATGGCTGAACCTGAATTGTTCAGGTGAATTTTGTCAATTTATTTTAAAACAAAAAAAAATTCTAGAGTGAAAGATGTTAGCAAAATCTCCAGAGTTTATATCTTGTTTGACATTTATGGAAGAAATAACCAGCAATGGAGCAAAGGTAAAGCTGTTTATCTGGAGTTCTTAGTCTATGTGTCATTGCATCAATGAGAGGCAGCTGCACCGACTGCTCTTTTCTGATGCTTCGCCATTTGGTTATCAAGTTCACAGCAAATCTAGAGATCTCTTTATGTCATACTTTCAAAAAGGAAGGTGATCTTTCAGATCCAGAATGAATTTGCCTTCTCCTGGTTATCCAGCAGGTGAGGTCAGGGCCTCACAGGCTCGCGTTTGAGGGGGCAGACAGCCCCACTGTGCCCAACTGCTCTACACACTGGGCTTGAGATCTGTTTCTGGCTGTTATTAACTTGCTGAGTAACTCTTAGAAAAGTCACTTCCCTACTACTGTCTTTTTATCCATGTCCTCAGCCTGTAAGGGCACACAGCACACGATGAGCTTTCACTGCATTTTCTTCCCTTCTGGGACTTCCACAATATACTCAGAATGAATGATTCATTTTTGCAATGAACAGCACAAACCCTTGTCCTCTCAACTTGCCCAGTTCCTCGTCTCAGCCTCCACAGGAGAACGGAAATAATTATTTCAGGGAATAAGCGATGACCTTAGAAACACTGCTGAAGCACCAAAGCTCTTCACATTTTATTCTAATCCCCTAGTACCTGAGACCTGCAGAACAAAGCAGAGCATGTTTTAAGGTATAAAGGATTAGATTAGGCAAGTGCTCCAACCACTATCATTTCAGAACCAAAGGACAGATAGTTTATACACGTTCAGCTGAATTCAGGCCTGAAAAAGATGATACACCTCCTCTGACTGCAGCTATTTCTGCCTTCCCCAAGCGAAACACAGTTGTGCTTATTCACTAGAGTAGACTGGTAAAGCAGGTTCAGTCAGCGCCTGGTAAGAAGCAGCACCACTGTCTTGTAAGTCAAATTAGTAGACAAGGATATTATATATACACATTTTGATATGTGATATATTTACCAAAATTAGCCTGTGTTCTCTGAAAGAAGAATATGTAGAATAGAGGAACTGTATGTAGGGAAACCATAAATTAAATTTGGCTAAGTAACTGTTTCCCTCCTAGAGAAGAAAACATAAGGGACAAGAGTCTCAAGTCTTGGAATATAAAATTTATGCCCAAACACATGGAAATTAGCAGACTGGTAATCAGGATCACACATCAGATCAAATCTGTGCTATTTTAGTCAGCCAGCTGCTCACTTGCTGGGTGTCTATAGGTAGGTAAGGAGAACCAAACGCAAACCACAAGGCTTGCAGAGGGAAGAGGGCTCATGCCTGGGGTCTGGAGTTTTCTTGCAGAAGTCCAGCTCCAACACATCTGCTACAGCCTTGTGGAAAAATCACATTGCTTTTGCTTCCTCCTGTGCTGGAGTCCCACACATTCCCCTGTGGTTTATCTCACAGGAGCGTAGGAAAGTAAATTGGGCTAAGTAAACCTGGGCTAAGAGAAGCAGTGCAGCACTTGTTCAGGTGCTAAGGTAGTAACACCTGGTCCAGGACGCCTGTGTGGGTAACACGTGTCCTTAAGGCTGGTGGGCTAGACAGATACTGCCGTGGGGGAGGTGGGAGGAAGAGGCAGGATTTACAGATGTGTAGACAGGAAGCAGGTGGTGATACCATTTACGACAGCTGATTATCAGCAGGTAGCCGTATAACCGTTCTTTTTTCTCCCCTCTGCCCTGCTCTGAAGTTCAGACCTGAGCTTGCAAGTCCATTCCTGCTGTGATGTAGGGAAATGGGGACCGACCAAGCTCCATCCCAGCTCCACGTACGGCAGCGCAACGTCCCAGCGGCAGCTCTCTCTTGCCTGAACTGGAGGAGACTCCAAGCAAATCACTCCTCTTTTCAGCTGGTGTTTTTCCAGAAAGGAAGTTTCATAAAAAGCAATTACCTGTGGAATTTCTTCCTTTAGCTGAGTGCTTGGCAGACAAACTGATAACTAAGGCAAAATTAGGCTAAAGATACTGTGCTAAATGGCCTGGTGCTTCATTTGTGAGACTGTGTTGTGTGATTCTCTACCGACCAGAGTATTAATTGCTTACCTGCAAGTACTTTTTGGGAGTACTTTGGGCAAATGTATACTTCTACAAGGTGTTAAAGGGCCTGGTTTAATAGTGGTTTGTAAGAATTCTCCTGTTTTTTATAGAATCATAGGATGGTTTGGGTTGGAAGGCACATTTAAAGGTCATCTAGTACAACCACCCTGCAGTGAGCAGGGACATCTCAAAGCCCCATCCAACCTGACCTGGAATGTTTCCAGGGATGGGGCATCTACCACCTCTGTGGGCAACCTGTGCCAGTGTTACACCACCCTCAGCATAAAAAATTTCTTCTTTATATCCAGTCTGAGTATATCCTCTTTTAGTTTAAAACCATTACCCCTTGTCCTATCACAACAGACCCTGCTGAAATGTTTCTCCCCATCTTTCTTGTAAGCTCCTTTTAAGTACTGAAAGGCAGCTGAAGGTCTCGCTAGAGCCTTCTCTTCTCCAGACTGAACAACCCCAACTCTCTCAGCCGGTATTCATAGGAGAGGTGCTCCACCATTCTGATCATTTTTGTGGCCCTCCTCTGGACCTGCTCCAACAGGTCCTGTGCTGAGGACTCCAGAGCTGGATGCACTACTCCAGGTGGGACCTCACCAGAGCAGAGTAGAGGGGCAGAGTCACCTCCCTCAACCTGCTGGCCACACTTTTTTTGGTGCAGCCCAGGATATGGTTAACTTTCTGGGTTGTGAGTGCACATTGCCAGTTCATGTTGAGCTTCTCATCCACCAACACCCCCACGTCCTTCTTGGCAGGGCTGCTCTTAATCCCTTCATCCCCCAGCATGTATTGGTACCTGGGGTTGCCCCAACCCAGGTACAGGACCTTATACTTGGCCTTGCTGAACCTCATGAAGTTCACATGGGCCCACTTCTCAAGCCTGTCCAGGTCCTTCTGGATGGTATCCCATCCCTCAGGTGTGTCAACTGCACCACTCAGCTTGATGTCATCTGCAAATGGACTATTACTACAAACGGGTACAAACTATTACTGCAAGCAGGCAGTTTGATCAGTGTTGGTTAGGGCTTTCAAAGCTGTATTCTAAATAAGGGTGGCATCTCTGAGTCCTGCAGTTAGGTCTGATGATGCATTTGCTGTGTGACTCAAAGAATGAACTCTTTTACATTCCTTACCTTTTTACATCCACCAATCAAGCCCAGAAAACCTTCCCACCTTGTGTTCCCACTGCAAAAACTTCCATATGCTATCCCCTACAAGGACCCTTTTCACCTTGTATTGTCGTTGCCTGTTCTTTTTTAGATTATTAGTATTGTTACTCTCTTTATATTGTTATTATTATTACTTAGTCTGGTACCTAGAAGTGCAGATGGAGATAAGGGCTCCAACATGCTGAGTGCTGTACAAGCATGCAAGACATCATTGACCTTGAGGGCTTTCAAGCTGATCAGGCAGTGGAGATAAAAGGTGAGGCAAGCAGCAGTGAAAAAGGCATTATTCAGTGAAATGAAAAAGATTACCAGTAAAGTAAGGAATAGTGACCGAGCTTCCCCAATCTCTGCCCATGACCCTATCCCCTTGGTCAAAATTCCTTTGGCTGATATGAAAGAGTCTTCCTGCTTTGTGGGAGAAAATGCACATAGAAGAAAATCATAGGAAGGATTCTTCCTGCTCATGGAAGACAAATCATTGGAAGGAATTGTCACAGCAACAACACGAATATTACAAAACAAGACTGTCCCTCAAGAGAAATTTGGGTAACTGCATAATGTAAATTGCATGTTCTATCCTGAAACATCTGTTTTCATGTTGTGATCTCTCCTGATGACTTTAGGATCATTATATCTCTATTTCAGTTGTCTTTACATACTGGATTGTGGCCCTCTAGTAGAGACATACCCATGTTTCCTCTTATGCAGGTCTGGTGTTTAAATCATATAACATGGCCAGAATATAATTCATATACACACACTCCCAAGCATTGCTCAGTCGCTGCTCCAAACCCCCTCCCCTCTGTAGATGGTAGCTGAACACCAAAAAAATGTAGGGGAATGACAAAAGAGAAATGGGCCAGAACTTACTCCCACTAACAAGAGCAGGCTTAGCTTCCCTATCACAAGTTCTCAGTTGAAGCAATCCAACTTTCACCATAGAAAGTACATATCTTTTAACCTGGTCACCTTGTAGCTGTGCTCTTACCATGTGGTCCCTTTGTATTCATGTATTCAGTCTGTTTGGCAGATGAAAAATTAGCATGACACCTGGATCCTCTGCAGATGGCTGGGAACAGTGAGGCTGCCCGGTCATGAGCATCTCTGCGCACAGAGGGCTGGATCATTACACCAAACGGAACTTTCTAAAAACGTGGATTAAAAGCTTAAAGTAGCAGCACAAGCACCGTAAAAAGAAAACATCCCTTCATTTAAAGGTGATCAGAGGAAAAAAAAAAAAAAAGGTGGAAAGCAAGAACTCTTAAAGGAATTTAGATTAAAAAATTGGTTCAAGAAATTGGTGGTGTGCCTGGAAATATCTGTGCCCACACACAAATCTGTGACTTTCCCAAGGCCTCGGTGCAGTCACAGAGATGAGGGTAAAACTCTTGCTTTCCCTAAATTGTAGAGTTCTTCACTTGAGACACATCCATGTGCCATGAATTGTCCTCCCATCAGAAATGGGAACATGGAAGTAGTGACAGGTGAAGATCTGCAAACATATGCTTATTTCTTTAGTGTACTGTAGCTATGTAAGGTTTTATGTTAGATTTCCTCAATTCCAGTCCTTTTCTTTTAACCCTTGTCTCATTCTTCCACTTCCAAGAGGAATACCAGCACTAGAAGTAAAAAAAAAAAAAAAAACACAAAAAAAAAAAAAAACACAAAAACCAAACCTCTTCTGGGTCTCAATATATACTTCCATATATTTCTACTTCTGCGCACAAAAAGGCCATTATGACATATATGTAAGAAGTGAAATCAGAATTCTTTAGGCATGCATTTTAACAAGCATGCAATATAGCCATCAGCTCCTTCTGGAAAGCTAGACTTAATGCCTCTCTCCTTTGAACATGCAAGAAATTTTTTCATATATCTTCTTCTAAGAAACATTCCCCTTCCTCAGAGGAACCGATCATTACTATTGGCAGTAAGTACCTTAAAACTTCTATGGTTTACTGAAGTCTGGCTACTATTGGATACACCCAAATCTTTTTGAGAGTTGGATGTTTGTTAATGGTAACACTGATGGCTAAACCTGTAGAAAGAGCCAGTGAATATAACCAAATAGAGTATTAGCGAGAATGTAGCATGCAGCATTTTTTTGGCAGCAGTTGCACATATTTTATGAGATTACCCACAGCAGCTCAGCAGTCTCAACATGAATGACACAGTTATGTCTGGGGGACAATATAGAAACATATTCTGACTGATAGCTGTCTGTGGAGAGGGACATTTTGTCACAAACCTAGCAATAAACCTCACAAACAAACTCAGTCCTGATTTTGGTCTATGACAAGAGCTGCCAGCACGTGCACATCAGAGACCAGGGCTGAATTTAGTTAGGAAAAAACCAAACTAAACCAGAAAGAAGACAGAATTGCCATCTTTTAAAATTTGAAAACTCTCAGAAAGATCACCAGAGATATAAAAATAACAGTGTGTGTGGAATTCCTCATAATTCATGCTCGGGATGTAGACAGCAAAGTCAGTCCCTGACTTTAAATTCCCCAACACACAGGATAGACAGGACTGTTGGTTTTCAACAGCTGCTTATTTTCCCCCGACTACCTTTCAAACACCATCTTGTTTAAAGACAAGAAATCATACGTAGTCATTATAATTAAAGATCTGAAGGGTGAAATCCAAGGAAGTCTTGGAAGCTACCACTTTTTCAAAAAGCAGATGCGATTTCACCCTACTGTGGGGAGCGGAGAGGAGAGGAGAAATCCTGGCTTTCTTCGTAACACCGAGCACACAGTCCTTGCTCTTAATCAAGCCTTAATCAAAGATGAGTGGGTGGACCTGCTCTCTTTGGAAAGCATCTTCCAAGGCTGACAACATGTTCTGCTGCTTCACAGCCTGCCCTCAAAGCTAATCAGCAGGTGCCCTAACGTGAAACAGCTGAACGGCACTGCTCTTGCTAGCGGCACTTTCCTCCCAACGCTGCAGGGGTCACTGTAAAATAGAAAATCTGCACGTAACAGATTCTGTTCTGGTGACTTTGCAGGGGGATACAAACAACCAGGGTTTACGTGAAAATATTTGTCCTCTGATGATAGATTAGAAGCTATCCTCTTATTCCAAAACTGCTGCTTGAACTGTATTTGATGGTCACGGTGCTCATAGGAAGAACGAAATGTTGATGTTATAAAGGCAGATTTTTCCCTCTCCTGCGGTGTTGCCATTTGTGAGAGAAAGGCATTCCTGGTCTGCAAAGCCAAGGCATCGCTTTGTACAAGCGTGGTGGAGCGGTGACAGTTCAGTGATGTAAAAAAGCAATTTGTTTCTGTCTCCATGGGGATATGATTGCCCACAGAGTTGCATCTTTCAGGGATGCCTGAGTAATTCTGTGCAGAATGAGGTTCAAATGCTTTAATTAGGGTGGGTATACCCAGTCCACCAAGTTATTAGGACGATATAATAGAGCAAATTCACAACAGGCTCCTGTCTAGTAGATGTGAGGGGTATTTTTAACTTCACTGCAGCACAGTTGCGTAAGACAGGGAGATTGTCTCCTGTGTCAAAGGTTCATTGTGAGGATAAACGTGTGAAAGAATGTGTATCGCTTAGATATTTGGCATCACTTAGACACCAAATGAGATTCACCTCTCACTCAGGATTACCAGTTTTTGCTTGTTGTCTTGCTGTTCTCACTGTCTGATGAAAAGGTAAAAAAAAACCCCCAACCTGCCACATTCCCTCATTGCAAGAAAAATTATCTAATTTATCCACAACCAACCTTATGTGTCCCATAGTATTACTGCTGCCCAGAACCCCAGATCTGCCATGCAGGATTGAATTATGAGCCACAGTCCACAGAAACCGGCTATTGCAAGCGTGGGTTGAGCCACAGATATGAACTCAAGAATTACCCTTCTCACTTTGTATAACCACCTCTCTTACATTTGCCTACTCTTCTTCTAGATGGCTCTTGCTTTTTGTTTCTGCTCACGAAACAATGCACAAGCATGGTTGCTAGTGAAAACCAATAGCAGGCTGGTTCCTAGCTTGCTTAGACATTTTTGAAAATATTCTTGTCTTACTGATACGCGCATTCTGGAGGCTAAACACTCTCCAAAAATCCAGTCCGGGATCTTGTAGTCTGACCTCCAAAGCCTAGCTTCTCGCAGTCAACGGGGGTGTTTATAATGGAAACAAAAAGCAAAATCCTGATTTTTTTTTTTTTTCATTGATTGTAACTATTTATACCTATGAAACTTCCCTGGGGTTATGTTTTAGTAATATGAATTTTTGGTATATAAATGGCTTAAATTACTCATATAACTTTAAATTCTAGCTCCAGCTCCTATAACTGCTGCTGGTAGCAGGTGCCACAGAGAGACAGGATTAGGAGCACTTATGTTTTAGCCATTAAATTGTCTTTATTCCATTTGTTCTTTTTCTTCAAACATGAACACGTTCTTTGCAATCTTACGGGTAATAAAAAACATAGGAAGTATTAAAGCAGTGGGTGCATTTTTTGCCCTTGGGTGTGCTTGTGCTGCTCTCACTAATATCCATGGGGATCCTGTGCCTGGATGATGGGCAGAAATTGAGTCTTAAGGAGAGCTAATGAGCTGGAGTTCAGCCCAGAGCTAAAGTCACGTGTCTGTGTCAGCTGTAGCCCCACTTAGTCGCCACGGGGGATAACACAGACTAGACCTCTCCTAGCTATGCGCTACCTTACCCTTGCTGCTGGTAGTTGGCATGGAAGCAAAGAAAACCTGGGCTGAAAGAGCTGGTCCACCTGCGGCCTCAAGTCAGGAACAGCTGTACCCGTGTCACCGTGTCTTGCATTTGTCTTGCGATGTAAAACCGTCCCCGTGCCCCAGTTATACCCACTGCTATTCTGCTCTGTGCTAGTGATAACTCCTGCCTGGGTAGGAATAATCACTTCTCTTTGTTGAATAGCATCCTGTTTTTCCAATCTATTGCTCCAAGTTGTCAAGATGGTTTTGACCAGCTAATGATGTCCACTGAACTCTATTTGCAAATCTTTCCAGACTGGTTTTGTTTGAAAATGTGATATGTATTGTCTTTGTTACAGAAAATACAGACAAGAACCAGAATCCTGCTCAGTGCAGCTTTTCACCTCAGTGATGAACTCTCTGGTAAGTATTCCCCCGTGCAGAATTTCCCAAAGAGTTTTTATGTTTTGTGGTACTTTCCCTTGGCAGCTACTGATAATGTCACATGAGGCAGAGTTGAAAGCCTTATTGTCTGTGACATCTCTCCATGGAAATTCAGTTACAGCAGCAGATAAAGTGAAAGCTATGCATGAGCCATAGACATTTGGTTCCAAATTCTACGCGCCCCATGTGAAAATTCCACATCTCTCTCCATGCCCAGCAATTCTCTAGTGGGATAACCTGCTAAAATTGCAAGGTGCTAGATGGTGACGCTTGCAGCATCTTTAAATACTGAGAATTTCCTCCCTCTTTTTAATTTTCCATCTTTCTTTCTCTAAGCTTAAGGAAGTTCTAGGAATTCATTCAAGCAATTCTGATTAAGCACTTGAAGACAGAGAAAGTAGAGCGGCCTAATTTTCAAAGGTGCCGAGTGTCCCAGAGTTCCTGTAGAGAATGTAAGCAGGTTATAGGCATTTAACTACATGAAATGAAATGTAAAAATGTTGGCCGACGAGTAGAGTTCTGTGCTTGTGGCAGGGAAAACAGCTAGCACAGACTGCTGTGCAGAGAGCTTTTCCCTGTGATTAAATCACACCACTTCACTGCATCCAGATCTCTGGCAAGAAATCTAAATGCTACAGTTGAGGCTACCTTAGCTGCAGAGTAATCGCTTAAACAAAGGATGGGCTGCAGTCAGGTTTCAGGCACCTGTGAGCTCCTCAAGATCACTGCTTCTCTCTCAGACGTTTAAAATTTTATCAGATCATTTCCAAGCTGTCTCTTTTGTTTGGAGTGCGTGCCTGCCATTTCTGTGTACAGTGATTCTTGTCCGACAGCCAAGGCTTTAAACAAGAGGGAAAGCCCCAAGACATTAGTTGTTACTTCTCCATGCACACTTTGAATTGAGAGCTGCTGAGCCAAGTCTGACCTTCTAGCAAGTGCAAGATGGTACTGGGGATCTCTGCTGGGTCCTGAGACACAGCACAGGAGCCCAGCTTTTGCTGGTTGCCAGGTCAGATGGATCTAAACTGGTCTAAAGACAGACATAATGTGGAAGGCATGGTGCAGGCTATAGGTACCTGAGCTGTGGAAGTGTTTTCACATACCAGTAGATGGTGGTATCATTAACTGTCAGCACTCATACAGATATCTCCAAAGGCATCTCCTTCACCTGGTGCTCTGGTAACAAGGTGAACCCAGCTCAACGAGTACCATCTTAGCCCATCCTCTCACGATCCCGGCAGCACAGGGTAGAGGCAGAGGGTTTCTCTACCAACACAAAGACACACTCCCTAGCACTGTGCACCTGGAGGCCCTACCCACTTGACAGCACCACGAGTTGCTGCAGCCTTGACTGAAACCCAGTTGATCATTTTGGCTTTTCATCTCTTGCTGCCACAGTTTCCCAACATGTGGAGCAGAGGTAACAATGCTTACACGCTTTCCAGGTGTAGTGTTAAGGTCTCCAAGGAATAGTGTTTCCTTCCTCTCCCACTCCACAAGGAAGAAGCTGGTCAGCCTTCCCAGCAGGGAGCGCCGGAGCTGGTCTGCAGCGCTGAGCCACCAGGATTACGCGCCTGTTCTGCCATTTTTGTTGAAACGAGGGGTGTAGTGAGAATGAAAGGTTTCAGGATGCTTGCCCAACAAGGTTTTGAGTAAGTTGCAGCCTGTCAGGTGTTCCCATGGTACTTTCACTGCAGTGCTTGGAGCTCTACCAGCTGTGTGGCCAAGCCATCTCTTCACAGCTCTGATGTGCTTCTTCCCACCAATGTGTAGTTGAGATTGAGCGGAAGAGCAGCTCTGCTCTGTCCCTCAGAGAAGGATTCAGTAACACATCTGGACACCAATAATGATTTTATTAATTTTGTGGGTAACCTTCATAGAAAGTTGGTTGATCAGACCTAAGTGAAAATGGAGAACTGCATTTAGCACTTCCAAAATGCTGACCTAGAGCAGGAGATCTTTTGATATGGGAAGGCATGAGCTATAATGGACATGTGATAGGACAGATTTCTTTTATTTTTCCACATTTCTTTTACTGTAACTACAGTAAGGTCTTCTTACCTAACAGCCATTACCAGACCAAGTTGAGCTAATGCTGCTGACTGAGCAATTAAGGTCTAAGAGAATTCCTTCTTGCTTTTCCTAACGCCTTTTGTTTCTTCTCAGACAACAGAGCTTTTGCATATTGTGTGGTAGTTGCACACCGCAGACCAGGAATGCTGTGTGGTCAGAGTACCAATGTTTAAACATTTAAATCAAGATTTTAAAGAGTTCGGGGAAGAGAAGATAATGCTGTACCACACTACTCCTCTCCTTCATATGCGTAAATGCAGACTTTCCTGAAGTCAATTAGGGATTGGACCCTCTGAGAAATAGTGCTGTAAAAAGAGCATCATTAATATCAGCTGCTTTCCTGCTGTCTAAGGGCACTCACAGCATTGCAAACTGCATTTTTTTCTACTCTTCATCCCTATTTTATCTTTAAGATAAACACTCTTAGATGAGAGATACTTCATTTCCAGTTCCTAGTAAGGAGCACCCTCTTGGTAACCACTCTCAGAGGAAAGAGAAGAGGTGATGATGAACTTGGGATGATGAATTAAAAAAAACTAGAATAGCAGTGGGAAAGACTAGACTGTAAAGACCAGGCTTTGCTCTCTGGTGCTCACACATTTTGTTGATAGTGCCCCTGAGTGCTCAGCCCGTAGAGCTGCTGCTAGCAATGCTGCAAAAATTAAACATAGAGTGTGCCTCTGAGTTGGCTCAAAGGCACTCTTGTAACATATTTTTCAAATGGTTGCACTTAAGCCTGAAATTTAGGATTGCAAAATTGTTCCTATGAGGCATTTTGAAGTTTTCTTAATCACATGATAGCTGGACCACACCAGATAAATGTAGAGCAGAGTAAATATACATTTGACGGAAGACATTGTAATAAGCTTTTGGAGCTCTTTTAAGAATGATGCAGGTATCTCCAGAAAATGTGACCTTTTCAAATGACAGAAAACACTGCTTTAATTGTGCAAGTATAGTAGAGACATAATTAATATTAGTATATTAGTATTTGTATGTTAGTATTTGTATATTAGAGTAGTAGGCCACATAAGATATACTGGAGTGAGTAAGATCCTAGCTCTCTAGGAAAGTGATATCAGCACCCATTTAAATGTCTTGATTTAGGAAAACCCAAAAGGATATTTGCCAGAATATCAAGATCTCCATGCTTTCCTTTTCTCAGGTTGGGCAGTGATTATTCATTCACAGGTATTTAGCCCAATATTAACTTCTGCACCCTGAGTTCTGGCTGTGCTCCAGTAAAATCTGGCCCACCGGCGTTCTGCCACTGAACTGCTCAGCACTCAGTACGACAAGGATGCCAAGAATCTAGGCTAGGGGAGTAATTTCACTCACTTGTCAGCCGTGTGTGAGAGTAACAACAGGGTGTGCACAGGATCTGGAAACAGCGTGCCTGTGAACCTGCAGGAAAAGAGACAATGCGCAGCCAAAGTCTATTGTGCCCATATTTAAATAATATATCTATGCGGGACAGAAGTTCTCACCTCTCCTGGTATTTCACGTGATTCTATTGCTATGGCCAGGAACAAGGAAAACTATTGTTGCTGGTTTTCCACACTTCAAAGAAAATGGTTGCTCCATGTAGATTTTTACCTTTGACTTGTCCTGGCTAGTATTTTACATTAACAGACAGGTTCTGAGAGAACCTGAAATGATGCTGATTTTATTATAATTCCTGCATAGGGATCCCTTCCACTGCTAGTGTGGATAAAGCACACCACTCCAAATATTGTAGACATCTAACATAATCTTCTGTGCCCTTTACTCCTGCACTGACGGACAGATGGATAGATTATTTTAATTTGTTGTTTATTTAATGTTGTTAATTTAATTTTTGACGATTCTTAGATACTATGGTAGAAAATCTTCAATGACTTCAATTCACATTTAACTTCCTTCAAGTAGCACATCCTTATAAGCCTGTGAAATGGCAATGCTTTTTAGAGATTGCCTTTTAGTTCAGTGTTATTATTACTATACTATTATTATTATTATTGTTACTTAGGTTGGCACCTAGAAGCCCAGATGGATATATGTTAAAATAATTTATTAAATTGTCTTTTTTGACTTATAGCATTAGAAGTCAATAACAATCTGTATGCATTAGCATGTTGAAGAAATGAATGTAAAACTGGATGCTAAATATGAGTATATAGACTATGCAATTCCCTTCAGGTCACAGACTTCAAAATTAATTATTTTCACCATATATTTGGTGCTTCCAGTGTCCTGAAATGACAGCCTTGGTTCCTAACCATGGTTTTGGAGCAAACAAATAGATTCCAGGGGTATAAGGTAAGTAGCTCTTTTGTGTTCCTGAATTGCTTTTGATCCCTGCAGTTCAACAAGAATTTATAGATCTCCAATGCAGTGCCAGAAAATTTCTGTGATCAGAGAAAGTTTATTATCTATTTCCACCTCAGCACCCGTTCTAACAAGAGTTAGTGAAAAATCCATGAAAGGAATACGTAAAATCCAGAAATTGTGGATGACAACCCCTCTTATGTGCCCATTATTAGAATTATTTATTGATAGCATCAGGTGGGTTTGAAAGCAAGAGAAAGAGTAAAGGAAAAAGAGAATAGCGTGGGTTTTTTAAGAGCTCTGAGGTGACTTAAATCTTTTATGAAGGAGAATGGGAAGCTCACACTTCTCTTTCTGGTAGTCTCAATGGGTCCTCACCCATTTGGAAAACCTGTACTTATTAAAAATGTCAGCAAATAGCTGCTCCTATTTCATCTGAGACAGCCCAGACTTCAGTACTGCTGTAGAAAGGGGTGCAAGTCTCAAGAAAGGTCTTCTTTGCCATTAGCTCTCAGAAAAAAACCCCTCCTGTTCTCTGGGAAAACACCTAGGGCTGCTTCTTAAACACAGATCAACCCTCTGCATCTTAGTGTGTTGTATGGTCCTCTGAATGCGATCCGATTCCTCTGACTGCTCTTGAGTGAATGTCCTGAACCTGAATTTTCAATGTTCTTTCACTGGACTGGGGACTTTTTTCTCTTTTGTACAACAGAATGCTGCTAAGTCCACCCCTGAGCCTGAAAAACTCTTCTGCACACGTGCTCTGCTGCAGAGCGGCCAGTGCTCAGCTGTTTTCAGGTCCATTATCTGGAGGAAAAGGGTTTTGAAATATTCCATGAGAACTGCAGAAAACAGAATTCTTTCAAGCAGACCAGCACACAAGAAAATATTTTCTTTTGTTTTCTTGGGCAGGAAGGAAATGGAGTGGAAAGATAGTAAAATCTAAGCATGCTTGATTCAAAAGGTACATCACGGCTGTCAGCCTGTTTTCTGTGTCAGCAGCGATTGTGAGTAGCCCGCTGAAAGAGCAGCTGGTGCAAAGAGTTGGAGCAGATTTAACTCAGCTGTTTTCCTCGTGTTTCATGAACACAGTAGTGAAATGACGCTGGACTGGGAGAGATCAGCAAGAATGACCGCGAGGGTCAAATACGAACTGAAGAGGAAGTATGTCGCCCTGACACAGATGGTCATTACTCTATGGGACATGCATCAGATCCATATCTTGGTTTCTGTACAGCCGGTCTTTGTGCTCAGCGGGTAATGAATCATCACCATTCCTGGTAGCCAACAGACACTGGAAGAGGAAGGTGACTGCCTGGTCTTGGGCCCCGTGGACGTGTTCCATGGAAATAAAGACGTATTCTAGTTGATTTTTTACTCTGAAACCACAACGCAGTTTAAAAAACTTAATTAATTTCTACCAACCCGGCTAGATTCCCTGCATCTCTAGGGGACACAGGAGTCCTGCAAGACCTGATGCACAACGAATATTCCTATTCCTTACGAGCATAGCAAACTTAGGACCCACATTCAGGTAATGAAGTATCCTGCAATACTATCTTCTCTTTCTCTATATATTCAGATTCAGCCCATAGCTATTTGAAAAGCAGGAAACTCTAAGACTAGTAGAAAAGGAGAATTCACACACACAATTTATTTTTTCCATCTTACAGAGGCCAAGAAAGTGGTACCCTTTACAACAGTATTGGATAGTTATTTCAGAAGTGCTCAGAAATGTGAATCTTTCCTCAGAATCCGTAAAAGAAAATATACAGACAAACCTGATATACAGACTTACCTGATATACAGGGAAATACGCAAAGATTAATATTACAGAAGAAAAAGATGAAATAGATTATAGAGAAATATTACTAGGATGTTATTTAGGAATGTACTGGTTTACCACCATAGAAAATTTAGCTGAATTAGAAGGACATATGTTTTTCTGCCTACTGTATGTAGAAATAGGTAATTTTGTCCATTTTCATTATGGGAGGTAATTGGTCTCCCGTTCATATGCACAGGCATGTACCAACAGAATGCCATACTAATCTCTGCCTCTTTTTTTTTTTCTCCTGGGGTAGAATTATTGATTGTGAACTTTTCCTCTGATCTATTTTTAAATGAAGTAGAGGTTGCCTAACTCATTTCATTAGAAAAGTACATGCATTTACTTTCTTTGCTTGGTAACCTTGTTTCAAAAACACCAAATTAAATAAATTTTTTTCACTCCCTCCTAAGGTAGGTAGAGGTGAGGTACCAATTTGAAGATCTTACACGCAGAGTGGCAGACGGCATGTAGTATTAAGGGCTGTAGCTTCCCTAAACCAATTGTAATAATGTCTCTATGATTCAAATATGAGTAAAAAGTCATTTATAATACACTAATAATATTTAATGAAAGACTATATCTATAAAAGCATTTAGAAACTCTAGTACTGCCTAAAGGCCCAGTGTAAAGTTGAAAAGTTAACTCTTCATTCTCCTGCTTGTTTGCCATGTGCCTTCTGTAGGTATGTAGAGTTCCTGCAGATCAGGGTTTTCACCAGCGAAACCCCAGTGCAATAAAGACTGAAGTACAGAGCAGCAAGGTGCCCTGAATCCAAAACTAGGCGTTTCATTTCCATCTCCCTAGCTTTAGTGTACAAACTGGCTTGTATGCTGGCAAGGTACGTTTTCTATTAAGGCAGTACGATGATCCTCCTGCAACACCTTGCTCTTTCAGCTACTGACTTAATAGTCTGGGCTGCCAGGAGCTCAGAGTCATCTCCTTCCCCTCCTTGAGGCAGTTTCACTCTGCATATTTCCCTATCGCACCCTACAGCACAATTGTCTTAACTTCTCTTGGCGTTGCATTTGGTATATGGTAATTACACAGTCGTTGGACAGAAAGACTTACCATGTTCATGACTTACTCAGGCATTAGGCAGGACATAGGAATTACATGGTGACAGCAAGTTACAGTGCCAGGAATGAATCATGTTTCTTAGTAACTCTGCATCAACAAGGAATCCAAGTGCAGTATACATCCTTCTCGTCCCACCCCAACGGGAACGCAGCAGCCAGTTGGCTATAAAGCCATTCTTGCTCTCCCCAGCCAATTAAAAAAAAATAAATCAGCACTAATCATCGTCTTCAGAAGTTGACAAAAATCTTGAAGGTTCAGCACCTGAAGGACTGTATTTGATATAACTATTCACATTTTCAATAATTCCCTTTGAAAGTCTTGAGTTTTCATCTTGTACTGAGTTGACACAACTTCATTTGGTTTTCTCACTATTAAATGTTGCTGTTATCAAAAAAGCTTTGTTAAAAATATTGGTTAGCACAACTGCATACAGAAAGCAACAGGAAAGAGAAATTATTTCTCCTTGAAGTTCGCCTGCGAACTCGAGGATTTGATCATTTTGGCTATAATTAATCTAGCGCAGAGATAGAAGGGCTAAATCCTAGTGCTTCTTCATGCTTTCTTTCCATTAAATGAAAGAGAATAGCTATTGACCTTTTGCCAGCAGCTAAAATAAATTGGTACATTCAGCCCACTGTTTATATGTAGGAGAGAAAAGAAGTGCCCTATAAAACGTGCTCACTCGCAAGCCCTTCCATTTGAAGACTCTTGCCGACTTCTGCCTTTAAATGCTAAGCTTATCCAAAGCCCTTACAGTGATAGGACTTTTTCACTAACTTTAGTAAAGTTTGGAGACAGATCTAATGATTACACCAGTAAAATAATATCCAGCTTCTGGGATTTGGAGTCTCCGCTTTGGGGCCTGTTACTGTGGAGTAGGTGAATTAGGATGAGAGCTGTCAATTGCATGGTCCAACCCCTCCAGGGCACCTGAAGGAAATCTGAACTGTTGGAGCTGGAGACACACACCAGACACAGATGCAAACTGCAGGTAGGAATGGCACCCATGCAAGCAGGGGTACCCCTGCACCTTCTTTCAATAGGAAGAACAGCCTGAAGGAGAGACTTGGGGCGCAGAGGGCGGCTCATGGCCCTGTTAGATTAGTCCCTGATTTAGACATCAGAGGACCCAGTTCCCAGTTATGGGGAACGATTTCATTCCTGGTTTGTTTTTTCCTCTGCATTTCTATGCTAGACATGGCCATGACTGAAATGCATGTGTGGTTTTATATTCACTAAGCATTCTCTACTAGTTTACTAGGAATTTCACTTTGGCTCATGGAGGGGTTTTGATTTATTTACCTTCGCTTTCCTTGACAGGAGCGGGGAATAAATGTTGCTGTCACGATATTGCTGCAAAACTAAGGTCAGAAACTAGTATGCCCTGTGGACACGTCCACCTAAAGACTGAGTATCGCGTAAAGGAATAGCATAACTAGTTATACATGAACAAAGTACATATAGCTCTGTTAGGCCGGCAGCTGATTAGCACTTAAGCTGTAAGTTAGACACAAGCTTTTAAGGAAAAAATCCTTCTTCCCTCCTCCCCACAAAGAAAAAATTGTCAGGGGATATGGATCAAATTTTGCAAGAGACAATGGTGATTTTTGGTAGTGCTGAAAATTAGCAGTTTATACCAAATTATTTATCTATTTCTACATTAACTTAAATGATGAGTGCACTTTCAGCAAGATCTATGGAGGCAAGGCAGGTAGGGCTCATAGAAAAGCTCTCACAGCACCTTCCCTCCCCTCCCCTCGATCTCTAGTGAACAAATGGCTAGAAGGTTGGTGACTCCTGACACAAAAGTTCATGTCAGAACCTATGTAAAATTTATTGTGCAGAGCTCTGGGGGCCCTTTAAGATACAGAAAAAGTGAGGCGATGGTAAGGGAATGAGAACGTGATGTCTTAGGTTTACAATTTGTACTTTCTTTTTAGATCTTACAGTTTCCTAAAAATATAACCATAGGTCATTTTGTACAATTCCCAAGTCACTGTAACATTACACTGGGGGGTGCGTATACACAAGATACATGCATATATATTATTAAAAAAAAAAATACATAGTCTCTCTATATATACTGTCTATATATGCATATCTAAAATCAAAATATGTATGTAAAAGATATATTCCAAAGGAAGGGACAGAAGGAAAATAAATAGGGAAAGAAATCTATTGACTGGAGGCAAACGTGTTCACTTTCAATTTTTAAAGGTTGGCTGGTTGCTCATAAGGAAATCTAGACACATACTGATGACACTAAACAATAACCGCTCTGAAGTACCAGAAAAATGAATGAAAGTTCCGCACTACAACTCCAATAAGAGTCTTCGCAAATACTCATCTCAACTAAGACCTGAGTGTCTCAAAACAGGTTTTTCTCCGTCAGCATGTTTGTTACATGTTTGTGTCTGATGACTACAGTATTACTCTCTTTTACAAGCTGTGTGGGGTTCCCGTTTCTAGAATGGAATGACATGCAATCATTGCCATTTCATCTACCAAAATTATCAGCTAAATCATGGGATGTTACTTTTCAAAATTGTACCTGTGGAATCTCATTGAAGGCTATGCGTCACCCGAGCGACAACAGGAGGGCCAGCTGTAGTTAATATCTAGGTGTGGTCAGCAGCAAAATAAATTTGGCAGGCAGTGAAAGAAATTCATACCAGTTCTGAAGAGCTGACAGAGAAAATATGACCTGTTTCATAATCGCTAAAAAGCATTTTCCCCAAAACACCTCTCCCTGTAGATCACTGGGAAAAGCTGTGGCAAGCTGCGGTTCTGACTCATGGATGAAAGGGTGCAAACAGGTGCTGTAATGACTGGTATTATCACCTAGAAGGGTGAATTACTATTTGATGCTCTCACTCCATACATCTCAAAACATTTTTAAAAAAGGTAGAGAGTATTTTACTGTCATTTTCTAGCAGATTGCTAACGGACCCAAGAATAGCTTAAATTCATTTATCTGAGTTAATAATCACATGACGGTAGAGAAAGAAACATAATTTCGAATATGCTTTTTTTCTTTTCCAGATGGCTAACTCCACGTTTGTTGGTAATGATGGAGAGATAATAATGCCAGAACAGAACAAATGGGAATTCAAAGAACCAAGCACCAGTATTTACAGTCATCAGCAAGAAAGACAGATTGGTATAAAATAGCGAACTATTCTGTCCATTCTCACAAGCTGATTTAAGCCAGATTTTCATTCCTACTTCTCATTGAGATACATCTATAGACCAAATGGTATTTCTTTTTATAAAGCACAATTATGCACGGCTGGTTGCCGTCTCTCTGAATTTTATTTCCTGTCGTTCCATTTCATAGCTTTAGTCCTGAGCCAGTGGCGGTGGCAATCCACATTCATCAGCCTCCTCCAGAGGCTTTGTTTACTGCCAGTTGTCTGCTTTTCCCCTCCATTCTCTTTGCTCCCCAGTAAGGTACGTGAGCTAAATCCTGCTCTCAGTCCTAGTTCTATAACTCTTCAGTTGCACCCTAGAGAGAAAACTTAAAATGTGTATGCAGTTGTGGCAATCTGCCCCCCATTGCTTGTCCAGGTTGGTTACGAACAACATTGAAAACCCCTAAATGAATGAGTAACAAGCAACAAGACCTTATTAGACTCTAGAGGTTTTCATAGACATCTTTCCCTGCAGGTCGAAATCACACATGACTCCATTGCCCTTTCTTTTTTTCTTTTTTCCAGTGCTGACGTGATGCTACGAGTGTTATGGACACACCAGGAGTCTGCTTTGAAGACAGGAGGCTCAGCTGAAGAGCAGTTTAACAACATGTAAACTTCTTCACTGACGCAGGACACTGTACTGGCCCAAACACGTGGCATTTTAATCATTAATTGCCTGACCATGCCAGCAACCTTCAAGGTTACACTGGGCAGCTTTTCTACTGCTGAATTTACATCTCTGCCACAGTTTCACCACTGGGAACCATTGTAGAGGGCTACAATGGGAGACACAGTTGTCAACTTACTGCTGGCTGGTCACTGAGGTCACCGTGTAAGGTAAGAACTAGGACTTGCAGTACTTCGTTTTCCCGTCAGGCCATTCTCTGCCTCAGTAGCAAGCCTCCATGGGACTTCAGCTGTATCTTGCTGGTGTCCTCACAATGTCTTCTTCTGACCTGGGACTCAGGTATTAAACCTGGAGATAAAAAACTTTCCAAAGTCCATCAGCTTTGCCACATCTAGTGCTGAATCTGGATTTAATGCTAAACCTAGGTAGCATGTGCGCTCTTGCCAACTTACCGGCATTGTGTTGTACCAATATTTTGTGCACGGTAAGGATCTTCTGAGTTCTGTGTGCACGCAATTTCGTTCTTGCTTTCTGACTGAGTCACGGCACAAGGCAGTGTAATTATAAAAACCACTGATATTACTTGAACACATAATTTAGCTTTTAAAGGCTCCAGCCCTGAGGCGTGAAGTACGAGCCCACAGCTTCTGTCAGTGAAAAAAATCACTCATGGGTCACACAAGTTCCTCTCCCCAGTGGCACCACATCAACCGCAGCCTGGAATTACCTGGAGAGCCTGGACACTTGTGACAGCTTGCTGAACACAGAGGCCTCAGCAGATGGCTCTGAGATGAAGCAGAAGTCAGGGATTGCTTGGGGTGCATTTAAATTAAACTGTCTATTGGCTTCCTGACAAAGGCCAGTTTTCCCTCTGGATTCCTCAAACACAAAGGATTATACTATGTAGGACCTAGGAGAGTTAAAACTGGTGAAGTAGGACTTCATTAGGAGACATCACTGTCTCAAGAGTATGAACGCAAGACGCTGTCTCAAAACAGTTACCTTAAAGGGCTATAGAAAGCTCTTTCTGTGTAAAGTGTCTGCTTATTCGGACTATTACGAACCCGGTGCTTCTGCACTGGCAGTACTCTATGGTGGATGTGACATGCCACGCTGTCAAATAACAGCAATTGATTAACATTGCGCGGAATTCATAACAGCAGCATGTGCAGGATTATAGATGCATATTTTTCAAATGCAAGTTTTCAGGGTAAAGACGGGAGAAGGTCTTAGTCTGACTTACACCCATCACTGTGTCACATTTTCAGGAAATTGCTGTTACAGTTCCCAGTCTATGTAATTTTATGTAATTATTATCAAAATGTGACTCAGTATTAGGTACACATTTTACCTCACCACTGAAGCATGGGCATAGCTATAAACTGTGTGCCCGTTGTTGGGGTTTTTTTGCAGGCTACCATGATGTAACAACATAAAAAAGTAATAAATAAAATCACCAAGAAAAACATACGCTATCCTGATTAAAAAAAACCCCAAACTCTTTGAAAACAGCCTTAGCTGTAGTAACTGATAACTTGTAGTGTTTCAGCCATTTCAGCTTTGAGTTTCTCAGGGGCCTCAGTCCAGCTGGTGTCATTTTAATACAGGCATCCGTTACATCTGGTTCTCTCCTGTTGGGTACCACTGGCCTTCTAGCAGGCTTGTAACCCTGTGAATCAGGTCAGGAAAACTGAACATCACTGAAATCAGAAACAATGTTTTACGCTGTTGATAAACTGCCTTGCTGTAGGGTGACAAAACTGTGATTAAAATCTTCCTGTTGTCTTTCTCACAGCAGTTACAAGAGTAATAAAAGGAACCCAGGTAAGTGCACACAGTTTACTTCTCTGCCTCAGCTGCTGAGCATCACTGAGCCATCTCAAAGCTCTGACATGCTGTTGCCTTTTGAATGAACACCCCCATTAGCAGCCAAGGTCATAGAAATGGCAGAGATTTCTCCACTGAAATCTCTGCAGTAGAAGTGACATAAAAGCCATCAAGCCGTCTGTCAGGATCACTCTTTTCAGGATACATTCCTCATTATTAAAGGCATCTCAGAAGAAACAATCTCCCTCTTTCCTGTCCACCTCTGATAGACCATAGGATTTCAGAATTCTTTAGAGAACGAAGCCATGGCATGCTTTCTCATAGCAGCCACTCCTGGGCCATGCTTTATCCATGCTGCTGGGAGAAGCTTCTCCAGTAATGCAGACCCATGCTTGTTTTTGCTTAAGTCAGAAAATTCCTTTTAGGTTGAACAGGTCTATAAACACCACCCAAAGCATTTCTGTCAGTTCGCAACCTCATGCTGTACCAGAAACCTCAGAAATACTGACCTGGCAAGAGCGAGTCAGGTCTCACAGCCATGGCGACTTTCCTCACTCCTATTTTTCAACAGATCCATCATATGGATATACTCATAGACATATCAAATGGTCGTCTTTACACAGGAATCAAATTTCAGTATGGATTCCCATCCTAAGTGCGAGCAATGGTTGTCCTAAAGAAATTAAAAGTCACTTTGAATACAGAGCTCTGTTGTCAGCCATACAGCTGTCTCAAAAGTTTGAAAATGATCTAATTTAAAGTTGTTACAAGTAGGTGAAAGCAATCAGATATCAGGTCATTAGATACCTTAATGGCAACTCTGATAATCCTTGCCATATTCAGTGTTTTAGAGGTATTAGATGTTCTTTGCTGTTCCCCATTCATGAAGGTCTCACTTTACTTCACAAATAAAACATATTTGTTTATTTTCCCACATGGTAGCAGGATCTTCAGTACCCCACGCTACTAAATATTACCTTTCGGTGACACTAATTTCCCTTCATGGAGCAGATTTCCAGCATAACATCAAATATAAAACCACCTAATAGCATCGCAGGAAAATCTCTCCTGGCTGGCAAAAGAACATTGCAGCAGCTTGTCCACGTGTAACTGAGGAAATTCATCATCTTGACAGGCACACTTGAGGGAAGGTCTATAGTTTCTCTTCCAGTTAAGTATATGTGGAGCACGTAGAATCATAGAATGGTTTGTGTTGGAGGGCACCTTTAAAGGTCATTTAGTCCAACCACCCTGCAATGAGCAACCTGACCTGGAATGTTTCCAGGGATGGGGCAACTACCACCTCTCTGGGCAATCTTTATCATAAAAAATATCTTCCTTATATCTAGTCTGAATCTATCTGCTTTTATTTAAAACCATTACCCCTTGTCCTATTGCAACAGACCCTGCTAAAAAGTTTCTCCGCATCTTTTTTACAAGCCCCCTTAAAGTACTGAAATGCCACAATAAGATCTCCCCGGGGCTTTCTCTTCTCCAGGCTGAACAACCCCAGCTTTCTCAGCCTGTCCTCATAGGAGAGGTGTTCCATCCCTCTGATCACTTTTGTGGCCCTCCTCTGGACCCACTCTAACAGGTCCATGTCTTTCCTGTGCTGAGGGCTCCAGAGCTGGATGCAATACTCCAGGTGGGGTCTCACACAGAGGAGTAGGGGGCAGCATCCCCTCCTTCGACCTGCTGGCCACGCTTCTTTTGTTGCAGCCCAGGACATGGTTGGCTTTCTGGGCTGTGAGCACACGTTATCAGCTCATGTCCAGCTTCTCATCTACCAGTACACCCAAATCCTTCTTGGCAGGGCTGCTCTTAATCCCTTCATCCCCCAGCCTGTATTGGTACTGGGGGTTGCCCCAACCCATGTGCAGGACCTTGTACTTGGCCTTGCTGAACCTCATGAGGTTCACACAGGTCCACTTTTGAAGCTTGTCCAGGTCCTTCCGGGTGGCCCCTGGCTCATCTCTGTAAGACTTCACTGCCATCAGTTATGGATGAAAGGCTCTGGCACTCCCGGCAGTCTGAGACCTGGACAGCTGCATGTTTTCGCGGGAGCTCTGTCTGGGTTGCCACATCCATTCTGGCAAGTGCAGAGGACATGGCTTTCTGCTGGGTGGTTACCATAGCTAAGCTCTTTCTGGGAGAGTGATGACCACTGATTGAATGGAGCAGCTCGCCTAGGTGACTGACACGTATTAGCTCACCCAACCCTATTCCCCACAAATTTATGGTTATTATCCGACATTCAAAGCACAGGCAGCAGAACAGACCGTGGATCTGACAGCATACGGAAGATTTTCTTTCTTCTGCTTTCTGCTCTGGGTGAACACTCTGAATTGGTTTCTTCTAAAGCAAAATGTTTTCACCAGCATCTGATGTGTCTCCTCCACTGATATGTGACAAAGTGAAACACTTTGCATGGCTGCTTTTCTGTAGTTCTAGAAATGAGTCAATATTTTATTAACCTGAAGAATGTCTTTATGCTCCACAGAAATGACCTACCAATTAATTATTCCTCCTTCTCTAAGGATATTCAGTCACTCACAAGCCTACTTTTTTTTTGCACTAGAAGCCCTACCTTTCCTGAAGTTAAAATACACAAATACTTTAGGAGTTGAAATAATTCAATATTATGCTTTGACAGAGTGTTTTGTACTCAAAATTATGATAACCTTTGATTACCTGCTGAACATGCTTGCCAAACAGACTCACTTACAGGGGCTTGGAAAGCACAAGGGGGACTGTAATCTGCTGAAGGGAGGCCGTTGTTCAATGTACAGCTACAAACAAAACAACCCAGACAAGCAGCCTGGCAAACGAGACGAGAGTGAATATTAGAGAGAGAAGTGTGAGGATATTGACGTAACTCGAGGCAAAGTGCTTCCAGTTGTAGTGGCACCATCTGACACTGGTATTGAACCAAGCTTGAAAGGGGCGCTGCAAGTCATCACGAATCTAGCAAAGCTCTTGTGTGAAAGGAGATTAAGAAACAGCCTGGGAATTTCTTGGGGAAGGCAGGGGACAAGGAAGAGGAGACCTAATGATTACATATAAAAATACAATTGCCACAAAACTTCTGTCACCCCATTCCACAACTCCAAAACAAGAGGCCGGCCAATAAAGACGATAAGAGGGAGTGAAAACTGATAAAGCAACACACTTTTTTGCACCACATACGGCTGCAGAGCAGATCTCTACCCCACACCGGGACCTTGCAGAAAAGGCTGAAAACACACACAAATTTCAATAATATTCATGTTCATACTGGGCAAGGAATAAGAGCCTTTTGTTTCTGCCTGCAATACATCTCTGACTAGTAGAGAACAGGATGAGAAAAATTACACCATATTTGTTTGCTGCGATGATTTCTAGTGTTTGGGGTTTTTTTTTCAGAAATACCAAGAACTTCCAGACAGTATGGGTAGTCTGACCTAGGAGGGTAATTCCTCTTTTCAGTACTTTTTCAGAGCAAATTGTCTTGTGGCTTTTCTAATAGGCACCTGTTCAGCACACAAAATCCATGCAGAAACCTGCGTGACGCCTCTCCGCGAGCGCTGGCTCCCTATGTTCTTGTACCCTTGCACATTTGGCGAAGACATCTGGGTTATGCTGGCGTACAATGGGCGCAAGTCTCCCGTGTCGTTCAGAGTGGTGGCGCACGCTAAGCATTTACGGTGTTTATGGATGAGCAGTGGGTTCATTAAGCAACTCAGGTTTTACTGAAAGTGTTTTCAGAAACTGATTTCGCATGGCAAACTATATAATACGTTCAATATTTAAAACGCATATGGCAGAATCTTCACCTCCTCTCCTCCTTATATATATATATACTTTTTTTTTTTTTTTTTTTTTTTTACAGCCCAGAAAAGCCAGGTCCTGCCTGGATTTTTTTTCTGTTATTTTTAGTGCAGTTTCTGTTGGTCACCCTGTTGTCACGGGGCACATTCATGCTCTTCTCTGCCCACACCAGAAATAACTATTGCGTTATACTTGAACTGCCCAGGCAACTTTCAGCCAAACAGAAATATTTCTGCTCCTGAGGCTTATCAGAATTGCCATGCTTTAGTAAAGGCTCAGAAGACACCTGACCAAGCAGGGCTTTCATGCCTTCAATGGAAAATTGGGGGTTTTCCACTTTTGAACGTATCCAGACTCTTCTGAGCGCATCGGTTCCAAAACTTGCAGCTGTCCCCAACGCCCCAGGTGGGCTCTGTGAGCTGAAGACATAAGAGATGTGCCTTGCTAATAGCCGTGCTGCTCTTCACAGCAACATCCAGGCCAGCCCTTAGGCACCAGGAATCCTCCAGGATATTACAGCCATACCCACATGGAATTGATGGGCACCTTTAACCCGATGGCTACTTCACTAAAAAAACTCTCACGTCATTTTGCCCGATTTATTCAGGGTGTTTCCAGAGATGAGGTTTTTGCAGAAAGAAAGGAGGGGCACATGTGTCCATATTGCACAGGGAGTATACCAAAATACAAGTATTTACAGGGCTGGAGCTGCAACTTTCCCAGAGGGAGGATTTAGGTCATGTTTTCATTATAACCACGGAAAAAATCCATGGACGTGTTCAGCTCATACAAAACATCAGTTCAGGAAGGGCTGGCTGGGAAGTGATCAGGGAACTTAATTTCCCTTAAAAAATGTGTCTTCCTTAAAACTGAATTTATTGAAATTTTACTGATTTGGCAAAACATTGTCTCAGAGGACAGTACAAGGAAAAGAATTCTCATAATACTTTAACATGCTATTTTTCATGATAGCCCACTTCTCACAAGAATTTAATTCTAGGTGTTTTATTTAGTGATTTCCAAATGTATAGTGGAATACAGACTATTTAAATTGACTCTGTTTCAGAGTTATTTTTCTGTTTAGTATGAATCTTAATTTGGAAATCTGAAATCCCACAGCCAATCAGACTTTCCATTCTCTGCCTCACTTCTGCTCAGACGATTTGTGTAATGTTTTTTAAGCTACCAGCTTTTCTCACGTTGATTGGTGAAAACAAGAATTTATAGAAATCGCGCTTGTCATAGCTGATAGAAATCATTGTGCACAAGGCGCTTAAAAGCCTTTGAAAAAATCTGACTCCAAGTCTCTATGGCGTAACGTGGAGATACGTGTAGATAAGATTAATGAACACAAGTTGAGTAGCGAGAAAAACATAATTAGGCTGTTTCTGATGGTTATCAGAGTGGAAGGGGCCATGAATAAAAAGCAGGCATTTAATCAGAGTGGAGAGACGTGAGGTGCTCATAGCTGTACGCTTGTTGCAAGCAGGCTTCCTCTAGCTCCTTTACGAAGCTGTTTGTCTGGGGATGCACTGTGCAGCGGCGTGGAAAGCCGTGGTGGAAGGAGGCATGTGTGGAGCACACCTCTGCTCCCCCGGCTGCCGTACAAACGCTCAGCACTTCAGTGGCGGGGCCGCCATAGGGCAATAAATCAAAACAGAGGTATATTCCTGCCTGTGCTCCTCTCTCCCGCGGAGCGTGCTTGGAAAGAGAATACGGGAGCTGCAGTACGGTCATGAACTATTGTCCTTTTGACTCCCTGGTGGCACCCGTGGGAGTTAGCATGAAGCTGAATGTCGGGTAAGCTGATTTCCCCAGGTGGCAACACAGTGTGCCACACAAGAGTTTGGCTCACGATATTCAGGGCTTTTTTCAAAAACATGTAGAAAGAGGGGAAAAAACATCAAAGTTTTCTTCCACTCTGAAAACACCCATCTATCTTGTCAGACAGGGGCAGCCCATAAGACAAAGGGGAATGGCAGATTCGGGATCTTGAAAGGACTCTGAATTACGTGGGAGAGTGAGGTTAGTGTTCAGCACAGGATAGAAAAGTGGACTGCAGGCTATATTGACTGCAAGTATCTGACCCAGTATGTAGAAGTCTGATACCTTTTTTAGTGTGACTGTGGCCAAGCACTGGCACAGTTCCCCAGGGAGGCTGTGGAGCCTCCATCATTGGAGATACTCAAAAGCCCTCTGGACGTGGTCCTAGGCAACCTGCTTTAGGTGATCCTGCTTGAGCAGGCGGAGTTGGACCAGGTGACATCCAGGTGTCCCTTCCAGCCTCAGCCACTCTGTGATTTGTTGTTCAACCAGATTATTACTGGTTCTCTATAAACAGCGCAGCAACCTCTGTGCCATCCACTCACATCCGAAGATGCCTCTAAGGCAGGGAGAATCTCTGGGTCAGTTAGGTTATCATGAAACCCTAACCTCAGAGGCAGCTTATGGCCAATATCATACCCCTGCGTTGGATCTAACAGTCCCCTCACTCATAGGGAAAGGAGATAATATTTTCACTATATTTTCACTGTGTATCTGTACAAGGCCAAAAGCAAAAATTTATACTAGAACCACTAAAGAAGCCTGATTACAGCATCTCAAATACATTTCATACAAAACATCTGAGGGAAAATAGATCTTATTTTCTTACCATTCTTTTTTTTTTCTACTGTTGCAGACTAAATATCCATAACTGCATCTCTCTCCCGTGTATACTACAAACACCTGTATCAACATAGCAACACACACCCTGGTAACCTTAAAAAGCATTTTTGTATGCTTACCATTTTAAAAAGGCTTTCAGGGCATGGTGTGACTTTGTCGTGCAGCTCCAGGTGAGACAAACAGGGTGGCCCACAGAGGGCAGCTGGGTTTGGCTGCTCATTCCCATCACCACCATGGCTTTAAGCTAGAAGTAAAAATAGTCTGAGGTGGCTCACACAGATCCTATGAAATTGTTATTCACCCTTTAGTATAAGGCATCTGTTTTAACTACAAGATAATTACAATCATTCAGGCAGTTTTATGTTCTTCAGTTTCACTTCTAGGTTTACACCATTTTAGCAACAGCTGTAAGGCCCATTGGCTTCATGGTCAAGCTCAACTTGATAGATGAAAAAAGTCCGAGCACTTGAAATGCACTTTAATGCCACAGAACCAGCATGCACAGGAGCACAGGTCATCCTGGTGGTGCCAAATGTAGGTATATGTTGACACGCAACAGTTGGGCAGTTTAAGAGCTGCTAAGAAATGCCTCATCTTAGCAAGTGACAGGAGCGTGCACCAAGCGTCACTCTGGCAGCGCTTCACAAGCAAGATTCCCCTGAAATGGGAGGAAACGCTGAGCTGTTTAGGCCATCTCACACTGGTAGCTGGAGGTGGACCTTGAGGTTGAACACCAGCCCATTGCCCCAGGTCCTTTCCCTCTCCCTCTTTCCATTGGCTGCAAACTGCCTTTTAACTTTTTAAACTCCTCATCCCATCAGATGTATCTAGAACATCTCCAGGAACTGCCACAGCAAATGCAGCCTTAAACACCCAGGCAATAAACATCTGGAAAATGTATACCAGCATCTCTGATTCCTACCGCACAGCTCTAGATTTACAGCACAAATCCCCCCTCACAGAGAGCTGCAAAGCTGAACCTCTTCTGGACAGGGTAGAGGTAAGTGCTTCTTTCCCTTGTACAGGAAACTAAAATAGACAAGGAGCGAGGAGGACAGCAGAAAGATGAACACGTTGCACTCTCCCAGATTTCTCTGGTATTAGGTGCTGGAGGGTGGGATGGTGAAAGATGTTGCTGTTCAGCTAATGCACTTTCAAAAGGCTATTTAAAATACTTACACTTTTTATTCTTCTGTCCTGGTTTCAGCTGGGAAAGAGTTAATTTTCTTCCTAGTAGTTGGTACGGTGCTGTGTTTTGGATTTAGTATGACAATAATGTTGATAACACACTGATGTTTTAGTTGTTGCTAAGTAGTGCTTACACTAAGTCAAGGACTTTTCAGCTTCCCATGCTCTGCCAGCGAGGAGGCGCACAAAAGGCTGGGAGGGAGCATAGCCAGGACAGCTGACCCAAAACAGCCAAAGGGATATTCCATACCCTGTGACAACAACTCGGTACATAAACTAGGGGGAGTTGGCTGGGGATGGGGGATCGCTGCTTGGGGACAGGCTGAGCATCGGTCAGCGGGTGGTGAGCAATTGTATTGTGCGCCACTTGTTAGTCTATTATTATTATTGCTGTTGTTATTATTATCATTGTTGTTATTATTATTATCATTATCTCTTCCTTTACTGTTCTATTAGATGGTCTTTATTGCAACCCATGAGTTTTACTTTTTTTTCCATCCTCCTCCCCATCCCACTGCAGGGGGTGAGGAGGGGTGAGCAAGCGGCTGCGTGGTGCTTAGTTGCCGGCTGGGGTTAAACCATGACATCTTCCCAGATACAGCTTGTTTCTTTAAGACAGTATGGCTCAATTCAGCCCCGGTGTAATTACAGCAGCTTCAGTGAGGTTGCAACATCTGTACAACCAGGTTAAAATTATTCCTTTGTTCCACATTTCCTTTTTCCTGACCAGCCATAGCTCCATTGTCCTGGCTTTTAACTCTTGTACCAAACCAGCAATTGCTGCATAAAGTGCTTTTGCTGTCCATTTGCAAGGGGTGACCTTCCTTTTCCCTTGGCACAAGTCCCCAGATGGAAGTGTAATCTTCCACAGCTGAGTGGCTTTCAATACACAGGCAAAAGCAAAGTGAAAACCTTCACATTGCTATTAAAGCTGCTCTCTATAAACAATTACTTGTCTTAATAGGGATTAATATAAGAACTAATCCAGTATTGAAAGAAGGTGAAACCACTGCAAGCTGTAATTTCCTTCTGCAAATAGAGCTGTGGAGCTACTAACCGAGCCAGGAACCCTTCACCAAGGAGGTTATCAACAGAGTTAGAGCGCAGAAACAAGCTATACTACTATTCATGGGCAGAAAAGCTGTTTGTTTGTTTGATTAGTTTCTTGGTTTTTTGAGTCTTTTGGTTGTTTGTTGTTGTTTTTTCTTTTTTTAGTTATGAAGACCGCAAATAGAAGCTGACATACAGAAAATGTATGCTATAAGGGTTTTGGTGGCTTGTTAGCAATAGAAAGTTTACATAAGACTTCAAATAAAGGAAAAAATGACTACCGTGTGCAGGACACTAGAACAAATCTGTGAAATCAGAATAGGCTAGGTAATAACTTTTATTTGGTGAATTTTAATGCACAGACAGTTCATTAGGAGCCACAATACAGAACCAGCTACTCAGAGATGCACTAGCATAATCAGCTAGATTAAATGTAACCTTGTGAACCACTAATAAGATTACATTTCAGTGAGCTAATCAACGCAATATTGTGATTACATGGAGTTAAAATAGATTATTAGAATAGAAATAAGGCCAGTCATTTTGATGGAATTAGATGGAATTAATAGTCTGTCTTTTCTTATTTTTACATTTCTTAAAATTCAAGCTTAGTGGTAATAGCCTTACAAAATCTTTTCTTTGTTATGTTCTATCTGTTTATTTGCCATTCACTAGGATAGCTTTGTTCAGCCAAGCAGAGGGATTAGTAGAAATCTCATGCTTTGTCATAATGTGTGAAAAAGTGACAACATCTGAAGAGATCCATGTCTCATTTTTCTAAGGGGCAGCAGCCATACAAAGATGCTAACAACTGAGCAGCTCAGTCAGAGCCTTCTTTAAATGCTGAGTTTTGGACCCTGGAACACGTCCAGCTCAATGTTCTGATGACAGTTCTGGCCTGCCCTCTTTCAGAGCCACCTCTGCCCCCCCTGCCTCGAGACAGAGGCTCCTCACCTTCCTCGGCTGCTCCACGGAGCTCAAAAAACAGCTCTGAGCTTCTTAAGTGATTTGCCGTTTAGCACAGCATTTGCTCTGGGATCAGTCAGCGAGTCCTAGTGAGCGGTCTGGTTTCCTTGAAGAGCCTGCGTGGGGCCAGTCATGGCATTGCTACCGTAGATGCAGAACTTTTCTGGTCATACACACCATCTACTACTGGAGCACCTCTGTATGGTGAGCACCTGGAATAGGCACAGTCCATATCATTCAGTATCAAACACTTGGTAATAATTGTTAGGTTATGTGTTAAAACCTCATCTGCACAACCGTAAAGGCCCACAGAGATCCTCTCCAAACCTGCTCCTTATTACCTCCCCCGGCCAGATGTCTCCTGACTGCTCTATGCCCTTTGAGCAGCTTTTTATCTGCTTTGTATTTTTTCTGTTAAGTCTTGTCTCCCTCAGTTTGAATAGTAATTTTTTCTGGTGGTACGAAATCAAATACTGTGCTTAAGGGTAAGTAGATTAAAACTATTCTACTTTCTTGTCTTAAAAAAAAAAATCATATGTCTCACAGATATAGAGGTTAGTTTGCCTCAGTCTGCCATTTACCACTTCACAATGTTTCTATTTTTCTCCGTCAGGCTTCAGAATTCTCTGTATTCTGAGGTCAGATGACAGCGTGCAATGTTTGCACAACTAATTTTTTAATCTTTCTCAAAAAAAAAGTTATTAATTTGTTATTCGATAGTCACCGTATTTATGACATCTCAATTTGGTGTTTATTTAAAATAAAAAATAAAACCTTTGACACCTTGAGCCAGATCTCTGGGATGGAGAATATTCTGTTTTCCTGGTCTTTTTTAGTCTTTAGGACCTGTTTCCCTGTGTCTTTTTTAATCTTTTGAATCATTATCTTTATCTGGTTTCAGTGCTCAACTATTTATTTCTGTCGGTCAGAGTGTTGAAAACTGATGTAAACTCTGCTGAACTTGATCGCATTCTCTCTACACAACTGGCCTGTTTCTTCTTTTTTTTTTTTTCTCCACAAGACTTTGTTCTAATTTCCTTTGTATGGTCAATATCTGCTTGAGCAGCAGCAATTTTTACTTTATCGTTATTCTATAATCTCCTAATATCCTTTTTAATATCCCCCTCCTGCAAGCTTTATTATCCTTTGTACTAAAATAAACAGCAATTAGAATATTATTACTAAATTTTAATATATAAAGAGAATAAGCTGAAAAATACAATTGAAATAAAATGTAAATGTTATTTTCAAGCAGATCAGTGTGAAATGCTTGCTGGCATCAGCCTAGTTTTCTCCATACTGGCAATCTCCTTCCTACGAGGAGTTCAGGTTAGGAATCCTCTCCCTGTTGGTCAAAGATTTGGAATTGTTCCTCAGTTGGTTGAGGAACAATCGAGGTTGGTATGGCTTGCCTTGCTCTGCCTGACATGCATTTAGATGTATGTTTAACAAAGGGAGTTCCTGGGTTTCCTGGAAAATTACAGAAACTCAATATATACTGCGAGAAAAATACACACTTTTCCACCTATGGCCAGCAAGCAGCTTCATGGTGGAATAAAACACCGTCTGTGAGAGGCATATTCAGATCATTTGGTTGTTCTCTGGTGAACTCTGCGTAATAACCGCAAAGGTTATTAAAAAATAACCGCACGTTTACTGAAAATAATGGTGTTAAGTTGATGCTGTCTGAAGAGCTACAAAAGGCGTGACAAAGGGTGGCTAAGCCATTGAAATGCAATTTTTCTTTCCTTTTATCAGTTCAAAATGTAAATTGCACTTTTTTAGTTTTACATTTGTGACATACCTTTTGCCTGAGAATATAATTTGTTTAAGAGGTAGTTAAGAGTTAAAAAGAGAAAGTCCCTTAGTTGAACTGATCTATTTACATGATATATTTACATGCAAAGTTGGGCTAATTTACTTATTTTTCACTTGCTCAAGCATTTTAGGTACTTTTAGTCTCTGTACAAAGATTATTTAAAGATTCCTCTTATTTTTTCAGTGTAAGATTTTTTCCCAATCATTGATTTTAAGGTTAGCAGAGCCTTTGTAACATTGATTGCTTAATCAAAATACATTAAAAAAAAAGAAAATACCTAGGATTTCATGCATTCTCTCCTGTTTTCCAAGCAATGACAAACACCGCAGGTAACTCCCTCCTGTTGACCCAGCTACAACGTGGTGATGAGAGGGCACAGCTTGAGTACAAGACCATACCAGCAACTGCAGAAGCATGATATGGAGAAAAACAAGGAAGATCTGAGTCTGTTCCTCAGCTTGTCTGTTTTGAGTCATACAGAGTTTTGCCATTTATGAGTGTCGGACCTGGTAGCCCAAATGCACAAGTTCATGCACTTAGTCAAAATTACATCTGCAGAAAGCTCGAGAGACCTCGCTGCGGAGTAGTCGGTCATAGGACGAATATGAAGATGGCAACAAGCACTGGTACTAAATCAGCTTGCTATTTTGTTTCTTGCTTCTGAATAATAGAAAGTGATCAAAAAAGCACTTCTGGTTTTCTATGGATGAAAAATGAATCAGGTATCGTGTCAGAATAGACTTGATCAACTCCAGCAGGGTCTGCTACCACAAGTTTATAACCAGCACGCGTGGCCAGCAGGCAAGTAGGGTAGTGCTGGAGAAGCATAGGACAACAATTTTATGTACAGAAACAGACAGCAACTATTTCTTGTTATGCCCATGTCTTTTTGTTTCAGTGCAGTCTTCTGAGCAAGGATTTGGAAATTTGTTTTTCTCAGAAATGGGCCAGAAATAGCAGATCACCCCTTCAAAGATGAAAAGAAACAATCCTTCACAATTCTGCATCTACCAATGATACAAAGAATGGTTTATACATCAACGAATGCCTTCATTTTTTTATGATAGATTACCCAGAAATCATGGTTAGAAGATTTACCTGAATTTATCAGCTGCACATTGCCTCATACCACTCTGTCCTAGGCTACAGACATTTCTGTTTCCTGTTCTCCTCTGCTTTTGCTTCCTGTGAAAGAACCCTTTCTACTCCTCTATCTCTGCAGAGATTGTCTTTCTCAGTATTTCCCCTGTATTTACGCTCAATGTTTTACATGCCTGCAGAAAACCTATGAGGAAAAAACCTGAAAGAGCATAGTTTATTTACCTAACAAAGTGAAAGCTAGAAAAGGGTAGGATTTTTCCTCGGGAACATGGCAGAATGGGAACTACTGCTAATGGAGAACGCTGTTTAAACTACTGGACTGTACTGTCAGCAGAACAAACAGGTACCAACCAGTTAAAAATGCATTTCACTTGGATATTTTGAGGATTCAGTTCTGGGACTGAGCTTCCAGAATAGTTTTCCAACAGAATCATGAAGACAACCCACCAGAGCTGTATTCAAATAGGGCTGAATACCACTATAGAAAAAAATTGGTTTGGCATGGACAGTTGTAACATCAAGTGATGGGAGGTCCTCTCCAGATCTGTAAGCTCACATTACCAACTGCCCAACCCCTCTTTCTGTGCTGGGATTTCCTCTGACTCTACGTGAAAACACGTGCACTCAAACAGGAAAGAGAAAAACAAGCCTCCGCACTTGCACTTGTTTGTGTAACCTCAGACTGACCACATCCACCAGCGACAGAACTCGCCACGTGCAAAGTAGAACTGGTGTTATCCCTTCAATGTAGCAACACTTTGTTTTCCCTAAGTATCCTTTCCAAAAAATGAAAAGTGCACAATTAAACTACTAGAATATGCTGCAGCAGACAGTAGCACGTCGGTTTTGCAACAAAGTCAAAATGCTGTCGTCGTTACCTCACAAATTCCTATCTCTTTTTGTGAGGCTGAGAACACCTGTGAGCCAGTTGCTAACAGAAGGTAATTAGCTCCTAATTAACACCTACACCTATCACATTCAGTTTTTTATAATTTTACATTTTATAGTTCTCCCAGCTTAACCTGCTCTGATCCTTTCTCTAATGAACGAACAACGTTGTCCAACTCTTTGCTACTATCGAGGGAAGTGCCTGTGAGGAGAGACGCTGGCTGCTGGCGCCCTTCTGCAACCTGTGTCTTAGGCACAACCTCTTGCAGGGTTCTGGATACCAGGGTGACTCTTGCTAGGGCTATATTTCTCGAGGTATGCAGGCAAGACAAAAACACCTTTTCTAATATATTTTTTTATGAACTCCAGATCAAGGCAAGAGCAACCCCAAACTGTAAATAGCTCTAAGGACACAGTAGTGGCTTGACTGAACATATGTGAGGCAACTGGTGGTATACTTAATGGTGAATAACCCAGCAGAAAAAAAGATGAGGTATGATTTCAGAGCCATGCACATATCACGGTGTGGGTCGGTCTCTTCTCCTAAGCAACAGGCGATAGGACAAGAGGAAACGGCCTCAAGTTGCACCAGGGGAGGTTTAGACTGGATATTAGGAAAAAATTTTACACTGAAAGTGTTATTAAGCATTGGAACAGGCTGCCCAGGGAAGGGGCTGAGTCACCATCCCTGGAGGTATTTAAAAGACGGGTAGGCATAGTGCTTAGAGATACAGTTTAGTGATGGTTTTTGTCAGTGTTAGGTTGATGGTTGGACTCGATGATCTGTGGCAGCTCTGTGATTCTGTGATTCTCTGATCACATCTGAGGGATGTTTCTTTTTTGTTCTGCATCCGCCAGCCCAGCACTTCTCTGGCTTCTTACATGTCACACATATATGCGAAGTAGGAAGCCCTTGAAAATTCCCTGTATATGAAAATACACCCTCCCCCCAGATGGTCAGGAGGAAGAAAGAACCCTTTTCTCTCTTCATTACCAACCATTTCATTCAGCAGCAGTTGAACACAAATTTACTTTTTTGCTGAAGTTATGTTGCTTTTGGAATTGTGAAGAGCTCCTAAACAGGTTGTTTTGAAGATGACTGAAGGTCACATAGTTTGTTTGATGACTGGAACATGCTGGAAGAGTCCATATGCTAAGTGTCAAAGCAGGTCTGAAATATGTTTAGTTTGAGCGCTTGCTTTTTACTGAGAACACGTGTCTGGGGAGAAGCCCCAAGGCTAAATCCCACCTTATCTATCAAAAAGATTTACATACTTTTATATGTTCAGACAAACAAACTGTAAATTCTCTAGGTAAGGGAAAAGTCATCACTGTTGGACTAGAATATTAAACGTCAATCTGGGTTAGTCGGTACCTAAGGATACGGCTCAAGGTTAGTCCTACCAATGTACGCATATTTTCCATTGGTCATGATGACCATCAACTGCCACATAAGTTACCACAGTTCAACTGGTGGGTGATGGTAATTTGTGAAACTCCATCACTTCTGATCATATTTTGCCCCGATAATGGTAGCTGATGAGTATTGATCTCGTAAGTCCTGTCCCTAATCACTGGCTCAAATTAAAGAGTCTTACTTTCACCTTGTTTGTTAAAACCTTTCTGACATGTTTCACACACAAAGGATTTTGCTGCCTTTCTTAAAACTAGTGCACCTTTGCTGCAAAGTTAGAACGACCTTCATTTTTCCTGCTGCGATTACAGTCCTCGCAGGTAATGCTTTCCTTTGAATGGTTTGTTCTGACTTAAGTGATTTTACAAGGTCTTCTTTATCTCATCATCCCAGATGAATTCATTATAAATGTCTACAGCCTGTCTCTGGCCTCACCAGTGCTGGCGCTGCGGTGGCTTGCTCAGCTGCTGCTGCTGCTGCTGCATACGCTGCTGTTGCAGTTTGCTCTATTTCAGGCAGCTGTTTCACGTCCCCCACACCCCTGGCAATCTTTCTTCAGTGACCTGCTGCGTCTTGCTGACCCTCAGATTAGGCAAGGCCCGGTTAAATGTTGGTAATTTTTTGCTTGGTTCATTGCTGATACCAGAATTATTACAAAATAGCACAGATTAACTTCAGCAGAAACCTTCGGTTCTGGTCACAAAGTCATACAGTAAAAACCTTGCTAGCAGCGTGTTTTTCCTTTCATATTGGTACTCTCCCAGGTCAGACAGATGAGATGACTGACACCCCTTAAAGGTGACACTCTCTAAAGAGCCGTCTGCAAACATGCACTTCAAAGGTCTAAGCAAGATAAATTACCTGCTAATTTAAAGGAAGCTGTAAGTTTTTATCCCACCAGTACACTTGAGATAAAAATGTTTCTAGCAGATAGACAACACCACATTACCTCTGCATTAACAACACAGTTGCTGTCACAGCTGTCTTGCAAACATTTCACAAAATTCTTGACTCCAGAGCAGCCCAATGGCTATGTCTCAGTTCCTTCTCATGCAATGAGGTAACATCCTTGTAATCCTGTCCTAACACATTCCGCTAAGAGACATGAGTCAAGCTTTCATGGCCTTAAGAGCCAGTTGCCAAAAGCAAATCATGGTGTGTGTCAGCCTGCTCCCATTTCAGTTGCACTGGCTGGCAAAGCTGAGCCTCGCAAGGTTCTCTGTGCATCGTTAAACTGACCAAGACACAATGAATCACAGAATCATAGAATGGTTTGGGTTGGAAGGGACCTTAAAGATCATCTAGCCCCAACCCCCTGCCATGGGCAGGGACACCTCCCACTAGACCAGGTTGCTCAAAGCCCCATCCAGCCTGGTCTTGAGCACTTCCAGGGACGGGACATCCACAACTTCTCTGGGCAACCTGTTCCAGTGCCTCACCACCCTCACAGTTAAGAATTTCGTCCTAATATCTAATCTAAATCTCCCCTCTTTCAGTTTAAAACTGTTACCCCTCCCCATCTTTCCTGTAGGCCCCCTTTAGGTACTTGAATGAATTCAGTGATGGTGTGTCACCCAGTCTGATTGTTTTCCCCCAAAGTTTACTCCAGGTTACCTCCCAAACTAAGTATCCAAATTTTAAACTCCCTAGAAGCATGAACAGTCTGAGTTGTGCTTTCCAAAGGAGAGGGAATCAAGCTGGGCTGTGCAGTGACTCAAAACGTTTTCAGACAACTAGCCTTTGGCTCTACTTCAAAGGACACTTCCAACCTACCTAAGCAAGCAGCCATCGAAAGAGGCGGTCCTGCCCTTCTCCCCGATCATTTCTTCCCACACTCCTTCCTTGTGCTAGCACAAGCTGCTCTGTGAATATACTGGGGTACTGAGCAGGCTGAAAAATAAACCTCATTAATAGTTTTGGCCAGGCAGTTTTTCAGCTCCTCGAGTCTTGCCTGTCACCTGACTGCACAAGTACTTGTGCTAGCCCGAAGGCGAGGCAGGTTTGAGGCCAGAGAAATTACAGCCTTCCTATCTGTGGTAATGTGTGCAGATTTTTTAAGGCCAGGTAATCCACCAGTTGTCCTCTGTCAGCAACGCTGTTTCTCCAAGCAAGGGCTGCAGTCCCAGCTCCAAGCCCTGTGCCGCGCCATGGCACAGGCGTCCGATAATGTACATTCAATCCTCGCAAAAGAAAACTGCCACAAGTAAACGATCTGACAACAGCAAAATAGAGAGTCATGGGTCTATAAAGAGTTTGAATGGCAGTTTCTCCGCCCATTAAGATTAGATTTTTTTAAAATGCATGTATTTTCACAGAATAGCCCTAATTGCTTTTTATGCAGGCCTGGTGGTTTTGCTCTTGAAACTTTGCCTAGTAGGAGCCATTGTTAGGAGACAATTGAAAAAAGAAAGAGAAAAAGGACTTTATAGTCTCACTCCTGAATAGCTATTTTGTTCTCGCTTTGATATGTCTTTTCCATTCCTTGGCATTCCAGCAGTAAGAGAGCAAAACTTGATTACTCTTAAAGTAAAGCTGTGAAATGAAAAAAAGCTGAGACGGCCATCTAGGAGGCCGCTTTCGGCTCTGCCTGAGCAACGCGAGTTCTCTGCCGTTTGGCTGTTAGGCTCATGATGAACAGCCTCAAGATCAGGCAACTGAGCAGCCAAACCACCTGAAAATGACAGGCCACAGCTACTGTTAGGAGCTGAACGTGCCTTTCTGCGTGAAATCACTGCATCTTCTCCTGGAGGAGGTGGGATGTATATGTGCATGGATGCTTCAGTCACAGCTTGAGCATCAGTAAAACCAAGAAATGGGAAGGACAGTGATTAGAAGGCGACCCCAGCCTGGATGGTTTAGGACTGGATGACCAACTCCTACACGTTTTAAGGACCTGACCTGTATGCTGTCTTAATGCAAATACAAGATGGTACTGGATAGTACAAAATGTCTAATGAATATAACTGCAGCTAGTTGTAACTTTACAAGCTTAAGCTGAATTAAGGGGAGATGATACTGTTTTGCTGAGTCTAACGATCAACCGTTTAAATGAATTAACTTGATGAACAAACTACACGCGGGAGTTTTTTTTTTTTTCCCTTTGTGATTGGCCTCAACTACTAAACCTCCGTAACATTTGGAGGCAGATCTTGAGAAAAATGGCACAGCACAAGACAAACTATGATGTGCTGGTGACCTTCACCTGTCTCCCCAGAGTCTCCCTGAGCCTGTGATCATCGTTTCACTGAGCACATTCACTCTTCATCATGGACAGGGTTCATCCCACTCACCTTTAATCGTCAAGGTGTCTCACAGAAGCCGTTTTTCTCAGATTCTTCAGTAGGGAGAAAAAATACAGCCTCCAGTTAGCTATAAAAAAACAGAACTGTAAACAGAAATACATGACAGTGTATCTACAAATACTTAAGGTTCTATTTTTCAGCAGAGGCTGTTTTGCAGTTGTACTTTGAAATGTAATACTCCGGTTACTGATCAGTCAAACCATGTGCATTTGTGTCTGGTACACTTTGAATGTTTTCCAGTAGAGCCTTTAAGACTTGCGAGTTATAAAATTAAATATAGTTTTGCTTTCTCTTACTTTTATATAGACAATTGAGTTCACTAACTGCTACTGAAATAATGCAGGACTTGCAAAATTAAGCAGTATGTGTAGGAATTATAGTGGATTTCCTGAATAGCCATGGCTCTGCCCTCACTGCTCCTTCTATGATTATTTTTATTTATGTAACCAGATATTCATTCTCCAATGACTTGTTTGTGCCTCTAGGCAGTGAACAGATGTGTCTCTCTTTCAAGCCAAAATAAATAATATTGTTCATAGATGATGATTTCTTCTTAGTTCATTCAAGTCTAGAACGAATCTTTCCCAAGAGTGGGTTTTTTCTGTATTGCTTCCTCACAATGCAGACGTCTTCTCTTGTAGCTAGTCCGAATGTGAGGGTCCTTTTGTTCTGGTTTCCCAAAGGGTGTATGAAAAACTGACCGTTATTTTAAGCTTGGTCAGCAGTGGGCACACTCAGCATCGTGCTAATAGGTGTCTACAGGAACTTTAGACAGGTTAAAAAAGAGATGATTTGCTAATGTTATACTTTCAGGAAATCCTTCCAGCTAAACGCTACTATTCATATTTAACTTCACCATATGTGAAGTTTTCTGGGGCTCAGATCAATATTTTTCTTTAAATTATGATTTACTGAGCTATATTTTTAAAACATGGTGCTATTTGTTAATAAGACTCATCATGCTGACTTTCTAATTAATGTAATTAATGTGCTCAAACTGAAGTGCAATTAAAACTTTCATACTATTTATCTGGAGAAAACCATTAGTGAATATATAAATACCTTTTACACCTACAGTTGTACTTTTAACAGGTAGTAACTCCTCAACCCTCAAAGAATTTTCCCTTCAATCTCAAGATAAAAAGATGCCTTTAGCAAAAGTTACCCGTAAACTCACTCACTCACTCGCTGTATTTGAGGTCTGAGCCTGTTTTTCATATACCCATAATCTCAATAGTGTTTGCTGGTTCTAGTGGTTCATCCAGACATCCCAAAGCTTGACTCATTTCTTTATTTTGCCATGCTAAAGTACTGGGATGGGTTGTTTCTTTTTTTCTTATTGCAGAAGAAATAAAAAATAGATTCTGAGTCTTTTTGGTAGTCAGAATGAGTCACCTCTCCTTGTTAAAGATCGAGCATCTTGCAGTCAGGTTGTCACAGTTCACTTAGGCTTTGTCTCTCTCTCTCTTGGCATAGTTTGCCATCATCCGTGATGCATGAGCAAAACTGTATAATTTTTGTGGCTGTTCTCTTAATTTCTTATGTTCCTTATGCCTTTTTATACAGATGAAAACAGCACATAGCTGAAAGTAAGGGAATCGTGTCCCAGCATTAAGCACTGCTTCACCAAGTGCTTAAACGACGATTTGTTTATATATGTTAGCTCACCAGCTCCACTTTTCCCTACATTTTAGGGGGAAACCTGGATTTTGTGACACAGAAGGAATGTGCAAAGACCATCTTCAAAGCTGAACAAAGGAAGAAAAAGATCCTAAAATTAAGGAGGACAGGACAGCAAACACAGCACCAGTTTTGAGCCCAAGACCATCACCCTCTAGGACAAAGCTAATACTTTCAATCCTTCTTGGAGAGTTACCATCAGCATTTTAGCGGCATTTCCCAGTAGCTCTTCTCCCCACCCCCCACCCCCCCTCCCCGCCGCGGCTCCTGCCATGGCAGAAGGGGGATGTTGGGGCACGGTTGGGTGGATGGAGGCAGGATGGAGTTTGCGAAGGGCTTGCTGTTAGCAGAGTGGCGACGGCTCGAGGGGATGGCTCGTCCTGGTAGTGGCCGCAGTGACAAATGTCGGGTTTAAGGGCTGCTCTCCCCGGCAAGTCACCAGATGGCGATGTAATGTCAGCAAAACCAAGCGCTGCCGGCAGCTTCCCACCCTGGGAGATGCTCCCTGGCTGGGTCCGGCAGCCTGAGCACCGCCCTCCTCTGGGCACGTTTGGTGGCCAAGTACTCGATAATGTCGGATGTCCCCTTAATTAGCTCCCCCTCTCCCCACAAGCTGTATTCAGTGGGTAAATCTATACTTACTGCTGTGAGAACTTGCAGATCCTATTCATAAAGGTGCAAGATTTACTCCTGACACGTGCCCCTGGCTTTATATTCCCATCTATTTTCTAAAACACAACCAGACAAAATTATTACTAAATACGGCGATATTTCCTGCACGCAGCCTGTCTGAATATTTGCATTGACTAGGCACTCTGATGGGCCAGTTAAGATATGACAGCAAGAGCAGCCGTGCACAAGACTTCCCTTGAAGCAAAGCTGCTGTTGCATCCAGTCATCTTGAAGTGACTTGCAACAGTCAGAAATCTCCAGTGCTCTCAGATGAGCTGCTTAGATTGTGTCTTGGACCACCTTTCCCCTACCATAAGAAGGCTTTCAGTGTGTGAGTTTACAAAAGGATTTGTCACCTTAGATTGTATTCCCTAAGTTCAGAAGGTCTAGCTCTGCAAGAGCTGTCAGACACTTTGAGAAAAAGACATATGAATTAAAAAATGTTAATACAGATTCCATCTGTATCTTCTGAGGATGCAATAAATTTTCTGGAGCCTGGCACTGAGACTACGGTAGTTGTGTTATTACTCGTGTCCATCCTTTCTATAGCTTCTTTGGTATCACTATATCACCAGGCTAGTATACAGGTCAACAAGTGTTTGCAATTCAGTTTGAACACTCAAAGCTGTCCCTCGGGAGGGAGGTTAGAACAAATTTTCCTAATATTTAAAAGAAATATTCTGTAAGTTAATTGTGGTCCTTCTTTGGCATTCTGTAAGGCAGCATGGCTCTGCAGTACTTTCATAATCATAAGTTGCCTTCAAAACCACATGACCGGTGAAGTTTCAGAATCTCAGAATGAAATGTTTCCATTACAGTCATCTCAGTTTTGCTGGATATAGCTCTGCTTTACCACCAAACTGCAAAGCAACATTCACAAAAGCTGCACGAATTTTAAAGCTGCACTGAAATGGCTTAATATTGAGCACAGCTCTTTGCAAAAATTTTTCCTACCATTAGTTAACAGTTGATTGAAAGGGCACATGCAACTTCGCCTGACATCTCCTGGCCTCTCAAGCTCTGCAATGAATACTTTCTAATGGCAAAGAAGAAGGGAAGAAATGAAAAAGACATGATCTGTTCAAACAAAGCAAGTCAGAGAGAATTTCAGGGCCCCCACAGACATGATAACAAGAAAAACGTAGGTAGGTTTATTTTGGCAGGAAGAAGCAGTGACTAATCATGCACAAAGGAAGCCTCTATAGAGTGGGAGTTTGAGGTGCGGGTGTGGGAAGAAGTAAGAGGACGTTACCAGGAGAAAGAACATGCACATTAGCACGACAGAGAATTTATATTTTCAGTGTGTGGCTGGGATTCCCTTCATGATGCCTCAATCTGTGTCAGTAGTACTCATCAAATCCAGAAGCTGCCACAATCGTATTTCAGGAAAACTCATACCTACCTTGAAATCTTACAGACTTAAAAGAAGAGTGAGCAGAAAGCATTACATTAGATGTTGAGAATTTAGATTGGACTGAAGAGGAGGAAGAGAAGTAGTGAAAAAAGCCCATTACCTGTCAAATCTACAAACAGGGCTGCATTCCCGATTACAGCCCTACTTAAAAGTAAGCACAAGCTGTTCTCTAGGTCAACAGCAAAGTAAGTAGTAAGAATCTGGGTGTATTCCTGAACTCCTCTTGAAGTCTATTCATGCCAGCACCTGGGAAACCATCAGGGAAATCCAGCTCCAGGTCACTGAAAATGCCATCATGGAGCTATTACAAAACCACAGACCACAGCAACCTTTTACCTTCTGAAGCTGTGACCCTCTGTGTAGGTCTTTAAATTAATTCGTTTCTGACTTAGAAGTGAACTTCTGTTTGCCTAATGCACTATGCTGTTATATGCTATGCAGAGGAGGATGGAAATTTCCAAGTTTATTTTACTTTAAAGAAATGAGTTTCATATGCCTAAACAAAAGCAAGAGTCACCCCCAAAAGTTCAAACTTGTAGGTTCATTGTTAATTTTTTTTTTTTTTACCTGCAATTGAACAAGCTGTCATTCTTCTAAGAGTATCTGGGCTTAAACCCAAGACTCAGCTATACATGAGCCTGATAATATGGTGGTATTAAAGTGGCTGGCCTGGTGCATGAGCAGCTGAAGGCAATTTGTCTCTGGATCACCTGTGTAGACCACTAGTAAGATGTTTCTAGGGCCTGGAAATCCCAGAGGAGGGGAAGAGGGCCAATTCTGTGAGCCCCATCTGCATCTGATGAACACACATGTCACAACCTGCTCAGTGCAACCAGAGAACTGACCCCAGATTTGCAGCATTCCCTTGTCTGAAATGTAACAGAAATGGCCAGGGCAGGCCTGAATGGAAAGAGAAAAAAAAAAATAAAAAAAACCACAACTGTTGAATAACTTTTGGGAATTAGCTGGTCAAAAAATACCCCATTTTTTTTAAAAAAAAGGGGAGCTGAACTTTTAAGAACAGTCTGGAGGGATTTCAGCTCAAAGAAGCAGCTTGAAAAGATAAAGCATGGGTAAAAGTGTCCCAGGAGAGAGAAGAAAGTCTTTTCAGAGCAATTGAAAAAAGATCAAACTAGATACTATGTGATGAAGAGCAGACAAGGACACATCACTGAAATGACAGACTGTTCATAAGGAACAGAAAATGGGGGACCCCCCCCTTTCTGTTCCCCCTCTAGAATATTGATCAGTTTCTTGGGGATGTCTATGCTGTGCTGATAGCTTAGATTTGGTTCTTCTATATGCTGGGTGCTGAGCTGGGCACCCCTCGCCCACACCAGTACAGTAGTCAGAAGCATAAGCCAAGCTCATCTGAGAAAGCGAACGCAGGTAAGTGTACACTTACTTGTGTGTGCAAGTAAGTCGAGACTAGATAATAAAGTCTCTGCTTAGATTATATCAGGCTTATCAGATTTTCCTCTGGAAGAGTGTTGCTTCATCTGTACCTGAAACCAAAATTAAAACTACCAGAAGATGAAAATAACAAATGCGTCCAGAACCTCAGCTGTGAAATAACTTGATTATATGAAAGATGTCGTTCCAGGTTAAATCAATCTGAAGCAGGCTTGCTATCTGGCTTACTAGCATTCTAGTCTGAGAAAGAAAAACATATATATCCAAGCATCATCTGAAGAACAGAACATCCAGCAGTTTTACAGTGTGGAGTCAGTAAAATTCGTATACTTAAGACTATGATTTTTGCCTTGAAATTTCTGAAACTATATGAACACCCCCAAAATTATTCAGAACTCAGTCCTATGGCATTTGCAGGACTTTTCTTGACATCAACAGAGATCAGTACTGTTATATCTCTGAGTCTTATTGTATAAATTCAACTTGGCTCTGTAGCCAAATTCTTAACACAAAAAAAGGTAATTACAGAGACACATGGATGTATCCTTGGGCTTACAGAAATATTCCTCAGCTGTGAAAAAAAAAATAATAGAGAGAAGCTGAAAGTGCAGTTCTGCTCATATATTTGTAATTTTCAGCAGAAAATTTGAACGGGGGTCATCCATCCCTGCTGGGCAATTTCTAAGAAAGAGTCTGTGTAATTGTGTGGTTGTTACACTCTGTACTGTATGCATCTAAATTAAAGTAGGAAAGCCTGTAAGTCATAATCCAAGCCAACTATTAGTCTAATCAGTCTATCATGCTTATTGTAAGTCAGTAATGAGTTGCTGGAAGGACTTCTCTAAGCTGTACGGCAGGGCCTGGAAAAGATCCAGTCACTTTACACATCTGAGAATGTAACCAGGAAGAGAGAAATTAGATCTACAATGCTATTATAAGCAAATGTTTGGATCACTCCCAATGTTTTTTTATCACCCTTTACAATACACAAAGGTGAATAATTTGCAGTGGGATCACAGGGCCATGAGTAGTAACATTTACCTCGGGAATATTTTTGTCAGATGCTTGCAGCCTAGGCACTGCAAGGCACTGCAAAGGAAAACCAAAATGAAATCATTCTTCAGAATTACCTCTAAAATCAGTCAACCCTGCTAGGCAGAAGTTGGATTTATTCAGGGAAGAGGAGTGAACGCTACTGTGCCGTGTTTGGAGGTGACCGGTTTGTTATATAAATCTCATTGGAAATAAAAAGCTATGCCTGATATATCTAAGACTGTCTAAACGTTCCCAGTTTGTGGCATTCATATTCTGTTCTGATCTAAATAATTTAAAATGCTGTATACAGAAAGCCTACAAGTAATGCAGAAATGTAAGAGAGTCTGACATTTCACTCTTGTCCAGTTACTCTGAGATTTTGATTTCTTGAATAGTCTTCTGCGTTCCTGGGTACTGAATTAATGAATTGAAGGTGCAGCACCTGACCACACTCTGCTCCCACTTTTAGAGTAATACCCTGAAATCCCTAAACCAGAGCTGGGTACAAGGCTCTTAGAAGTGCCAGCGTTCCCAAGATAGAGCTGGGATGGAGGAGCTGGAAGGTTTGGGCTGCTCTGAAGCGACGTGTGGAGCAGGGATGCCCAGGAGACAGACACCCTGGGGGCTCCCCGGCTGCTCCGCAGACCTCGTTGCTGGCAACAAGAATATTATGGTCCCCTGGAACAGCTGCCAAGTGAGGGAAATATTTTGGTTCAAATGTATTGTGTTCAGGTGCTTCTGAAATCATATTTTCTTTGATTCCTGGTTCACAGATTTCTGCTTGAAATAGAAGAAATCAAATTAAAAGAATCAAATAACGTCTCATAAAGAGTAGACCTAGGCTGTGCAACCATCTCTGTGTGGTACTGTTCTTTAGAATAAAAGATGATTTAAGGACATTTCCCACTGCTTTTCTGCTGATGGATAAAACAATAACATGGATGATGGGTATAGCTGGATTGCAGCTTGCTTTAGTTCCAGAGAATAGCATGCAGTAACCGCAGCCTTTACACCTGCATAAGAAACAACCATGCACAATTCTGCCAACATCAATCAGTGCAAGAATCTTTAAAACAATGTGTGAAGTGGGAGTAGAAATCACTCCAGCTCTGATCCATCACTGCTTTCACTCAAATAATGTATTCGATTACTTAGACTCTAGGAGTCTAAGAGGGCCAGCCTTTGTCCTCTAAACAGCAGCTGTGTTGTGGAAATACTTTACCAAAGACTGGCTAAGTAGGCTCTCTTTCAGAGAGGAAACAGTTCAGTGTGTAGAACAGCAACGGATCCTGAAAGTCTCCAGGTTCTCTGGAAGCTGGATTCCAGTCACTTTAACAGTTTCCTGGGATGGTGACAGTCAGTGCAGCCAGCAGAGGCAATGCAATTATGTGCTGAGCCTAAGCAGAGGCCAAGACTGGGCTGCCTCTGAAATCACACAACCAAATTAAAAACAAAACCAGTGACATATGCAGAATGACAGCTCTCCTGCATCCAGCTGGATAGTACTGCCCCATCCCCTCTTTGACTGGAAAACTAAAACAGTAAGAAAGAAAGACTGAAAAACCAGACCTCGGACACTCAAAGTTTGGGCTGACTTAGCAGGTGGTGAGAACAGGACTAGGAACAGGACCCAGAACAGGACCCACCCATGAAATGGCTGAGAGTGCCCCAATAGACACCGTGGTGCTCAGTCTTTCCTTACCAGCTGGGAACAATTGTAACCTAAGGATACACTCTTCCTCCAGTCAACAAGATAGGAGTTTTCCGCTGCTTAGACTCAGACAACAGCCTTCCCAATGGGCACCCTGACTGCCTAACTTAAGCACCTGATGAGAGTCTGCTCTTTAGAGAAGTTTTCTGACAGTATGGTGCCCCCAGATGAATGCAGTTCCAGGTACCTAGAGGTGGTGTGCGTTGCAGCAGCCATGTGTGAACACCATCAATATTGCCTGGAGATACTGGAGCGAGCAGGCGCTGCTGGGATGTAGCACCCTTGTGACCAGCAGGTGCCCAGACCCCTAAGCAAGAGGCTGATCCCAGCGTGAATATCACGCCATTGCCTTTGGTGGTGATTTGCTCCATATCTCCTTGGCAATTTGGAGACGCTACTTTGAGTACCAATACAACAAAATACTAAATGAAAAAGTAATCTCTAATTGCTTTAGAAAGTTAGTTCCATAGGCACCTTTTGGCATGATTTACTAGATCCATTAAAACTATAGTAAACATTTATTAAATTATATGAATTAGAGGTAAGGAGAGAATTTGCAAATGTATTTTTGCTCAGCTTTGCCTCACTGTCGGCACAGATGTCTGTGGACTATGACTCATGAATAATGTTTTCAGGTCAGATTTACTTTTAAGCCTGGAAGTACACTTACATTAAATGAACAACTTGTGATGCATTTACTCCAGATTTTCTAAGAAAAATGAATCCTGGCAGTTCAAGTTACCCCGGCTGTCAGGTAGCCTGCAAAATGTTTTTCTCAAAAGCCTTTGCACAACTTAGAGTGGTCTTTGGCCCTGTTTACTTCGTTACAAAAGGCAGAGAGGGAAACTGGTAATATCACTCTCATATTAAAACATTTCCTGGAAACAGTTAATATAATTTAAAGAAAATGAATCAAAGGAGACATTATGTTAATCCCTAAGCAGTAGGTAATAGGCTGGAATTTACAGAAGAACATCAGCATTCTGCCTATGTTTCAGCTTGCTTGCTAAATCTTTACTTGCCAATCAACATCACCTCTGTCAAATTCATATTTTGGATCAAATTTATATCTACAATACTAGACCAGATGCACTTTAGCTCACATTATCTTCAGCAAATCAAAATTCTAATCTAACTTTTGAGCATAGCGGACCTCTTCCTTTCATACTCAGCAGTCAAGCGATCATATTGTCTCAGGCCCAGCAAAAGTACCCTTTCGCCTTCCTGAAGCTGCCCAGCAGATGAATGGAACAGTCTACCTTGGCAGTAAGTCTTAGTTTGTTTAATAAAATGGTCCCCACACACCATCCAGAGCACAGACTTGATGTTTCAGCACTGAAACCAGGAGGAGTTTTGTTGTGGATTTAACAGGTCTGAAAGTGGTGCCCTCAGTTCAATGAATAATTCAAGGTGAATCTGACAAATTCTGCTTCTGTCTGGGGCAAAAGAATATTGTATGTTTTTGGAATAGGCTTTAACTGGGAACCATGCACTAAGGACTATCCACAGTAATTCTTTGTAAGAAGTTCAGTTCAGGTGTTCGCATTCCTCACGGGAGATGTTTTGACCAAACAAAGAGGTCACCTGGTATATTTTCATGTCCTTGTTACTCTTCATAATCACATTTCTACTGTCCATATTAATTTTGGTGCACATGCTGTTTCACAAACGATTTTCATTTCATTGATATTCAGCAAAAACTCATGTGAAGTGTGTCTTTGGGGAAAACATTCTAGCCACAAGTGAATTCACTAAAAAATGTACAGACTGACTTAACATCACGGGAGGGCTTTGAGACCACCTGAGAGTCATGGCCACATGGAGACTCTCTAAGTTTACAAGCAGCATCAATGCCCTGTAGGAAACCTTGGTTCTGAGCTGAAGTCATCCTAAAGAACACACATAAAACATGACCAGTTTTTAATCCAGTCCATCTTGGAATATAAACAAAGATGAGAATAAAGTTGAACAGTACCTACCAAGCTGTCCTGCTGTAGAATGTGTTCTGCAGCCTCTGCTATCAAAATGAAATATACATTATGTTTTGCCGTTAAAGGGAGTTTATTATTTAGCAGCCCACAAATGCATTCTGCTTTGCACTTAATAAACGTGCTGCCTTTTATGATTAGCAAAAAGAGCGAGTCTTTCCACTTAAAAAATACTGCTAATCAGTGAACGCAGAAAGGATTGTAAAGTAAAACGAGATATGGGATTGAAGTCTAGTTCTCCAAAGAAAAGAAAAGAAAACGAAAAAAACCCCAAAAGTAAAAGCACTTGCAGTAGAATCCTCCTGACCAGTTTCAAACTGAAACTGTCCTTTTATTAGCTTTGTTTTCCAGCAAGTGTATTGTATTATGCCTTTGTCTGAGAAGAACCCACCAATACCAGGAACGTTCTGCAGCACACTGGTGGTGTTGGGCTGCAGCAGAGTACCCCCTTGGACCTGCTCCTTGATGCAATGGCTGAAGTGAGAAATGACTAGGGGATTGATATGAGGTCTAACCAAAGACATAATTCGTAAGGAAAATTAAGGATCCTTAATGTGACACTGTTCTTGTGAACCAGGACAACTACTGCAGGTACAGAAAATTATGAATTTGAGAATGAAAGCTCATAGTTGGGAAAAAAGATGAGAAATTTGGTTTTAAGGAGAATGAATAACACTGTAAATTGCAGCAGGCTTGTCACTACGAGAAAGGAGGTGAGAAAAGTTTAATTAAAACTGCCGCTTTTTCATGTAAGAACATGCTGTCTGGGCCGCGTCAACATGCTGCCTGCCTAATCAGAGTACAAAAAGAGCTGGGAGCAGTGAGACAAAGTACAAGCCAAGGCAATGGGGTTTTTGTCTTTTTTTTTTTTTTTTTTTTTAATTGACTCTCTACCTCATGGGTTTTTTTATTCCCAGGCATTCAGCAGCCTCACACTCTTTCTCGTATTTGTAGTGAATTGGATCTTTCATTTAGGAATTTTAAAACACCGGAAGATGAATCTAGATGACAGAGGGAGTTTCAGTAAAGGCATTCCTCTGGAATATTGGGATATAAAATATATTGGACCCAAGATGTTCTGGAGTGCTACTGGCCCAAAAACCTGTGAACTTTTTCCAATTTATTGCAAATTGAGTGTGCAGAATGGAAATGGGGTGGGCATGACGGCTCAGTAAGGCTCCCACAATCAGTAGGTACACTGAATTTTTTCCTGATCTGCAGGGGAAATAAATTTCTACATCGTACATCTGAGACTCTTACAAACCGTTAAAGCTCCTCTGAGGGGAACAGGGCCTCACCTGAAGGTCTTTGTCAAATGTTGGAATTGCCTGTGATGGGCTCTGGCTCAGAGTAAGAGTAATCCAAACACTGAATCAGTCGGACTAGGAGAAAAAAAAGAAGGGATTACATTCCAGCACCCAAATGTGCACCCTCAGTGTATTTCGACATATTTTCCTGTCATCTGAGAATTGTCCAAGAAACCTGAAGAGCATAAAAATCAGTCAAGCTCTATTCCCTCATTTGGTACTTTCCTAATTTCTCTAATTGGTACATTTGCAAGCCAGTGATGCTGCCGTAGGTATGTTTGTAGCTTCCAAGTTATAGTAACTATTAGAAAGATTTAGATTGTTTGCAAATTACAGCATCCTTTTTCCATAAACTTCAGATTCTGGTTTTAGCACCATGATCTAGTTTCTTTTCTGCATGTACCAGCTTGTTAGGAACAAAAAACTAAAATGAAAAAGCAATACAAACACGAGCTACTTCATTCTCAAGTGCAATTACAGCAACTTAAAGCTGAAGAGCTGGAGGAAAACAAATCAAATGGTTTAAGTACTAATAATTTTTCACCATTTGTACACAAAAAGAAAAGTTGAGGGAATGAAGTTTTGAAACCCCTGTTCAGTTCCAGCAAACCACAGTCTGATTAGCCTGTATTTTTGTTGTATATTACACGACTCCAAGTCAGTAACAGTTCAATGACAGCTGAGATCAGAGACTTCCAGTGCCAACAGAATCAATAGGCAGTGCAAAGCTATGTATACATTCATCTTACAGGTTCTTAAATATGAGGTTAAAAAAAGTAATCTTTTTGGTGACCAAAAGACGGAGAAAAAAACCCAGATATTTTCTTCTGCAATTTTGCAAAAATATTTTTTATTTAAAGTGAACAGAATATTGGGGGTTTTTCTGCAAATTAAGGACACCTATTGCTAACCCTAATACGTCCCTTGTTCTTTCCAATATTTTCTTCCTGACAACTTCTGTCAAAGAATTACTGAAAAAACCAATATGGACATACAAAAAAGTGCCAGAAACAGGTGTTTAGCTGACAATGAGTTTGATTTTCTTTCTGCTCCTAAACAGAATGGAGTAACTTTCTCAAGCAGATGTGGTGTTAAAAAACCAACCAAACAAATATTTATCCTTCAATTATCAAGAAACAGTGCTCATTTGTACCTGCTTTCAGAAGAAACGAGAAATCATCTGCTGTCTGTAACACTCACATGAGTATCGTAACGAGTTATATCTGTGGATACCACAGCACAGGGCAGAAATTCAAAAGATATGACATACATTAGTTTTGGCATGGACCGCTAGTGAATCTTCTCATGCCAAAACAGAAAAAGAAAAAAGATGACCCAGAGAAACTAAGTCAACATCAGGCCCAAGTAAAATCACGGGGAAATTAACACAAGACAACTGATAGATAGCAAAGGGTATAATTAATGCCGCCAACACAGCTTTATGGAAAACACCCTTGAGGATCCATGGTTTTTTTTAATGGAGAAAACTGCAGGTGTGTAGACATAGACCTTGTTTAAGTGCTCAGTTTAGCTTCGCAGCGTGTTCTGATGAAAACTGTCTCATATAAATGGATTTGACTTGACAGGCTGACAGATTTCAAGAACACAATTTTATTAAAGAAACATAATTGAAATCACATCGTTTCTCACTAGAAACGATTTTTTTCTGCATGGAAGTATATTAGATCTGATACAACTCAATTGTTTTCAGCAGTAATCCAGAAGTACTTTCAGAAACTTTGATGATCAAATTTTCGGATGACAAAAAAGGGTAAAATGAAAATATTGAGACCGACAAGCAGTCATACAGAACAACAGAGACAAGCTGAGAAGCTGGGCCTGGCCGTGAAATTTGCATATTAATAGCTTTCAATGCAAAGCACCGTATCTAAACACCCAGGCTGCAGAACAAGCTCAGAGCATGACATCCTGGAGCAGCAACTCAGGGGAGGCTCTGCCACAATGTCCAGAAATCCCACACTGATGTCCCAGTGTCATACTAGAACAGAAAAACATGTACTGAAGCAGAAGGAGAAGCATGTGACAGTGACATTGAGCTAGATGTTACTAATTCCTTTGCAAAGATTTGAAAAAGATGCAGAAAATAGTTTCCACAAGGACCCGAGAGACAAAGAATACACCTTGCACTTGAAAGGCTCAAAGAGGACGATTGCGACGTACAAATACTTCCTGGGCGGGGAACAAGAAAGTCCTGAAGTGCTATTTAATCTAGCAAGGAAAAGCATAACTTGGATCACTTGATGGAAGCTGAAGCTGGGGAAATTAAAACTGGGAGTAAAATACAACTTTTCATCATGAGAGTGATTAATCACTGAAGCACATTGTGAATGAAAGTCTCCATCCCTGGATGTCTTCATCAAGACTGGGTGCCCTTCAGGAGCACACATGAATGCAGCAGAACATTAAGTTCAAACAGTGGCTAATTTGGCGGCGTAAACTGGGCAGCAGCCAGGGCAGTACAAGAAGGACTCTTGCCACTGTCCAGACTGAGAAGAGTCCCAAGCTCAGCTCCAGGAGTAGGGACCATCCTTACACCTGCTAGTGATAGTTTGGGCTACGGCTTTGATTTTCTCCTATGACCTGGACCCTGCCCACAGTCTGCTGCCAGCAGCACTCGCTCAGAAAGAGCTTTGGAGAGAAGAGTCACGGTCCCACAAGAGTAGGGCTGTGCATGTTCTCCCTGCCTGTCAGGTCTTCCTCTCCCTGGTACCTAAAAGGAGGGAAAAATGGATGGCTGTTCATATTGTGAGTTCAGCTGGGCACAGCTCCTCCTGGGGGCATCTGTCCTATTCTGGTGGCTCAGGTCCAAGAGGGCCTCAGAGCTGCCATCCAGCTTCAGGGGCCTGAACACCTTCTTGTGGCTCCAGTGCTTCATAAACACAGAACAAAAGGCAGCGTCCCTTACGCCTGGAAATGAAATAGCACAGATGCAATAGATGCAAATTTATTGGCAAGTGGAAACAAGCATTCCCATATTTCTGCAGTATTCACAGGGATCTGCTTTAGATGCCAATTAAAGCAGCACAACAGCTAACAAACTAAATGTGTCAGAAACATAAGGATAAACATTGCACCTGTGCATGACAGCATAAACTCTACTGCGTTTCTCAAGGTGAGCAAGGAGAGAGAAAGTGGGTGGACACAAAGGTCTCAGTAACAAAGCCCTGCGGTCTGAGCCAGCTGAGGCTGTGCGATTCACGGCGCTAATGATCCTGGCTTCTGGGAAGATCTGGCATCTTGTGCGATAGTTGCAACAGCCAGCTGGACAAGGATCAACTCTGACAGCAACAGCGGCACGTGCTACAGATGGAAATGATTAATGCTGAGAAGAGGTTCAAGGATTAAATGTGTTTATATTAACCTGTGCCGCACTGTTTCAGATTTCTGCCCCTCCACCCCCTTGGCTAATACCTTTTTGACAAGGTTTTCCTGCCTTGTTCTCCGGGAGAGTTGCAGGGGCTAGATCTGATCCTGAAACGGTGTCTTAGCAAAAGCAAAGTGAGAGTCTCAGGGGTCACCTTTCAGCCACAGCAGCTCCAGTCCTGGCCCTGGTGGTAAGTCAGAGCAATCTAGGCTTATTCTAACCTGTGACAACCAATTAGGACCACCAAGTGACGACTGACCAGCAGATATTTGGCATCCGTATGAAACCCTCCCCCATCCTGCTCTCATTCATCCTTCCAACAACATGCCTTCTCCTTGGAGTCCTACACTAATAAGGGTATGATGAGGGTCCTCCAAAGGCCCACCTTGCTGAAGATTAAGGAAAAACAGCAGGATGAGGCATGAATGCCTTTTGCTTTTTCAGGAATTCTGCCTGAGGAGCGGAAGGCAGCAGTGACCTCTTTCCTGCTCCACAGACAGACTGCGCTGTGAAGATTTGCCTGTAGCACAGGAAGAGATTGGGAAAGCTGCCATCTCTGAAACACCTAGCAGAGTTTTGCTTACACAAATTCGATTTTTGGTCAGCAGTTCTTTGCTAATGCAGCAATTCTTGCTATCGTGCCATGCGTACTAGTGGGAGTTTGTAGCCTCTGTTAATGAGCTGGAGAACAGGAAAAAATACCCTTGCCACCTTATTCTGCTGAAAAAAGTCACCAACAGATAAGGGGCTAGCAAACTCTTTATCCTTGGAAGTAAGGATATTTGTGAATTCATGTTTAATATCTCTATTCTTTTCTTTCACAAAGGCCCAAGATGTTATCTACCTGAGGCACAAAGGCATAGAAGAAATTCAGCTGACAGTCGAAGAAAGCTGCTGCAATATAAAAAGGACACCATGCAACCTCTCAAACACCTAGCTCTAGCCTTCATCATGTCAGTGAAGTTAGCAGGGGCAACATTGTGTTAAATTTGCCTGGAATTATCTTTGAAAATGCCTCATGCCATCTCTCTCCATCTGTGACAGCCACTTTGGGCAAGTACAACCCTGTCCACACTCATTCCTGAGCCAAGATACAGGACGTGCAAGGATGCCGTGTCCTCCTGGAGACAGCTGAACCCTGAGCTTCTTGTTTCCAGATCTCTGCATGAAAACATCCCTGCTCCATACATATGATTGTATATCATTCAGTGAGAGCCCCAAACGTGACAAGCTAACAACAGTGATCAGTGATACAGATAACAGTCATTTATTTCTCATAATTCCAGAACTTCTAAGCAGATGACAAATCTAAGGATATTAGTATTGACGTCTGATTTCTCTCCTCCATTGGAATTAACCAGGTTCACCGATGCCACTCCTAAGCCAAAGTCAGGCCCATGCCAGAACTGAAATGTCAAGTGAATTCAAGACCTTTGAATAATTGCTGCATCAACACATTTTTCACAATCTGAAGTATGAGAAACCTTAGTCAGGAAACAATTATCCAGAGTGCCAGTGTCTGCTGTAGGCAGAGAGCATCAATGCTTATCGGCAGGTAGGTGACATGCTTTTCCAAGGGAGGTGTCACCAAGCTCTGTAACACTTCCCCTTCCTCAGAGACTTGCTGAGCATCCAGATTCACTGAAGACAGACAAAACCCTGAGTTCCTGAGGACAAAAATCCGCAGTTATGTTTACACATGAAGTTTAATATATTACATAAAATCCATTGAGCTTCAATAAATGAAACCAGGTGATCATGGACTTATTAAACATTTTCCTTTACTGTGCACACAGATTGGTACAACGTATTCCTTCCTTTTCACGGTGTTATGATACAACAGCATTTTGGTAATGCAGGTTTGCCTTCAAGTACCGTGAAAAGTAAGGATCTTCTGCTACCTGATTTCTGGTAATGGTGTAGCATCTGGCTCTTCAAAAAATCTTTCTGAAATAAGCAAAAGCAATAAGTAAATATAGGTATCGCTTATCAATACAATACCCCAAAGGAGGATTTGGGGCATGAAATGTGCATTTATGACTGTACAGCACCTAGCACAACAGAATTTTGAATCCTGATCAGGCTGAAGCTCATATGCACTGCCACCTTACAACTAATAAGATTATTAGGACTAAGAATTAAAACACAGGCATATCAGGTTCTGCTATGGAAATTGCTCTGTGCCACTCAGACATGCAGAGACCGCCTCTCCATCCCAGCACAGCGAGGCCAGGACCAGACCACAAGATGCAAAAAAAGACCTTTGTCACCCCATCCTGACCCCAGTCAACTGGAGACTGGCTTAAGGCCTGAAGCCTGAGGTTTAATATCCTTCCCAACCCCTACTGTCACATTTGCAATTGCAGCTGGGGTTCAGCTGACTGCTTTACAGGACGCGTCACACTGCACAACTGCTTTCCCATCATCTCCCCCGGAGGCTGAGGAGAGGCGAGGCCATGCTGCATTTGAAAGCAGGTAATCCAGCAGAAAACATCAGCCCAGAGTAGCCAAGGGCAGAACAGGAAACCTTCAGAAAAAGGGCCTTCATGGTGCAGCACAGGCAGGCAGCGCAGTTAACGCCGAATGGCCCCTGAATTAGGTGGTTTTTTAGATTTTCCCATGGGCAGTTCCAACCTTCCCTGTTGAGCACCTGCATGGGTGGGGGGGGGGTTCCTTCAAGCATACACCCCTGCTGAGCATGGTTGTGCTCAAGCCACACACATACGCCCTCCTGAACAGCAGCCAATAACTGGGAATGCATAAAGGAAACGAGCCTAAAGTTAATTACAAAAATAAAAAGGATTTCTGCAAAAATGGAAGGAAGAAAGCCTTACTTGGCCAGGCAGCAGGAAATACAGGTACATTAGTATTTGCACTGATCTTTACCTCAACTAATAACATTTCCAATAGTATAACTATGAAAAAGGTGGGAAGATGAAAAATGAAGCAAACATACAGAAGGTGAGTAAATACAGTTATTAAAATAAAGTTTTTTAAAAGCACAAGCTTGCTGTCTTGAGAGAAAAAACATTCCTTCCACTTCTGGTTTGAAAACAAAAACTGTAATATACTACATCAAGATAAACAATTTAAGGACCAAAAGATGCAAAAAGTGCTGTCCTTCATTGAAAATTTATATGCCAGCAAGGAAGGGATGCATCTGGAAGAGCAAGATGATCTATGGACTTCCTTTCATCACCATGTTACCATCTGGTACCTTCAAATCAGAGCATGTAGCACCATGCTTGAATATGCCTCCTCATGACTGTTATATCTGAGGGAGGGTGGCAGCTTCCACCAGGTCATGGGTCTTTCAAAGCTCTGAGGCTGACTCCAGCTTACTGAGACACTGGCTGAACCAAAGCCAGCTGAAGCCAAGGGGAATCCATCCCACATCTGATTTGAACAGATTGTGGAGCAAACCCTGAAATATTTCCCATCAAAGCAGTCTTAATCCTGAAGACATATCTCATTTGTCAGGCAGCCTGAGAATCTCTTCAAATCGCAGTGATTTTTTTTTTGGTGTGTTGTCCTGGTTTCAGATGGGATAGAGTTAACTTTCTTACTAGCAGCTGGTACAGTGCTGTGTTTTGGATTTAGGATGAGAATAATGTTGATAACATACTGATGTTTTAGTTGTTGCTAAACAGTCAAGGACTTTTCAGCTTCTCATACTGGCCTGTCAACAAGAAGCTGGGGGGCACCCAAGAAGCTGGGAGGGGACACAACTGGGACAACTGACCCAGACTGGCCAAAGGGATATTCCACACCATATGGTGTCATGCTAAGTACATAAAGGTGGGGGAAGAAGAAGGAATGGGGGGACATTTGGAGTTAGGGCATTTTGTCTTCCCAAGTAACCATTACACACGATGGAGCCCTGCTTTCCTGGAGATGGCTGAACACCTGCCTGCCGATGGGAAGTAGTGAATGAATTCCTTGGTTTGCTTTGCTTGTGTGTGTGGCTTTTGGTTTACTTATTAATCTGTCTTTGTCTCAGCCCACGAGTTTTCTTACTTTTAGTTCTCTGATTCTCTCCCTCAACCCACCAGGGGCCGGGAGGGAGTGAGCGAGTGGCTGCGTCGTGCTTAGATGCTGGCTGAGGTTAAACCACAACATGCATTTAACACAAACTACACTGTAGCAGCTGAGCGCCTTCAGACCTCAGTTACACTCGAGAAAAAGATGGAAGAATAAGGTTAAAAAGGAAATACAATTTTGTGCAGGGCAGCACAAACCTCACAGCGGGATTGTGCCCTTGGAAAACTGAAACAGAAAGCTGTGTGCGAGAGCAATTGTCCTGACATGTTTTCAAGGATTTCCTCAGAAGAAAATCTTGTTGTTTCAATAGGGTGAAAGAAAGCAGGATTCATTTTCACAGCAAATAGTGTCTGATATCTGGGCTAGGAAGCCCTTGAATCTTTATTCTGTCTGTTACCCCCGCTTCACCGACAGCGTCGGAGAGAGGGGAGTGGGTGAATCATGGTAGAGGAGATGCCTGCCGTCCAGCGCTCCGGATGGCAGACAGTCTTCCTTTCTTCATGTGCCGAGTTTTCTTCTTAGGGGTGCTTTTCTCAAGGCTCTGTCAGAGATAGGGTAAATACTGTATAGGGCTGTAAGGCAGGAGAATGTGAAGGTTTTATAGGGACAATCTTTCTGAATGAGATGGAGATCAGGCAGAAAATCAGATGCACATTTAACTGAGGCCTGAATTATGCAGTAATACTGACAGGGCAAAGCAATGCCAAATATTTTCTTGTTTTTCAGTATCTGACTTTGAAATCTTTTTATATGTTTTGTTATATAGTCCTATATGTTCTGTTAATGAGATTTCTAAATGTTGCTTGTTTCCATATAATTTTCCAGCCCCTCAGGAACTGTGAGCCACCGCCTCCTCAGCAATACCTGAAATTTTAATGGGACTTCTTTATAGATTCAACCTTTTGACTAATTGCAGAGTCTTTTGCCACTTGAGTTGGCAGGGTAACTGAAAGCAGTCATAGATTGCCTGCCTCTGTGGATCAGAGAAGGAGCAAAATTAAACAATTTGTGGGTAAACTTAATAGAAGATTGATGGAGAGGCCCAGGGAATGATGGTGCTAGTTCAGAAAGGCAACAAGCTAAAGGGGACAGAAATGTTTTTGCTTTTCTTTCCCCACAAAGCAGCCCATCTCCTGAGAGGAGGCTTGCTTTCATCTGCTGACAGAAACCTGCACTGACAGTTCCTCGTGGGATCACGTTCCCTGCAGTCCTTCTGCTGTGCTTGTACCTAAGAGATCTTTGCTGATTTGTGTTTGTGCTATTCTATTATCACGGATACTGGAAACTTCCTCAGATGTACCGGGAATCATTCCCCAGAAGAGGTGATTAATTTTTCATACATGAAACATTCTGGTGCTTTTGAAGGCATTAATTTTTTGTGCTCACATATTCTCATGTTGATTTTCCCTCAAAATTATGGCTAAAAATAGTATTCAGTCATTTTTCTGTCCTAATATGTCATGTCTTCACCAGAGTCATCACTACGATACCTAAATCCTAGGCCTTTTGACATACTGCATCCATCATTGCTTGAAGACACACTTCTGAGGTGGATTCCCATTTCAGGATGAGAAGGCAGTGAAGATATTACTCCACCTTTAAAGACACACACATTTGGGCTCAGACATCCCCACCCCAAGCAGTAGATGCAACAGCTCCACTTTGTTTTCTGGATTGCCCTGGTCAGCACCAGTTGACACAAAACACACGCAGACCAAAGGTGTGGGCTAGTCATACGGAGATTTAAAGGGTAGAGAGCAGGAGTATATATGTATAATGTATTTTCTAATGGGCTAAGGCCAGTTGTGTGAGGTTCAACAAGGCCAAGGGCCGGGTCCTGCACTTGGGTCACAACAACCCCACACAGCGCTACAGGCCTGGGGAAGAGTGGCTGGAGAGCTGCCTGGCAGAAAAGGCCCTGGGGGTGTTGGTTGACAGCCAGCTGAATATGAGCCAGCAGTGTGCCCAGGTGGCCAAAAAGGCCAACAGCATCCTGGCCTGTATCAGGAACAGTGTGGTGAGTAGGACTGGGGAAGTGATTGTCCCCCTCTACTCGGCACTGGTGAGGCCCCACCACGAATACTGTGTTCAGTTTTGGGCCCCTCACTACGAAAAAGGCGTTGAGGTGCTGGAGCGGGTCCAGAGAAGGGCAACGAAGCTGGTGAGGGGTCTGGAGAACAACAAGTCTCATGAGGAGCGTCTGAGGGAACTGGTGTTGTTTAGCCTGGAGAAAAGGAGGCTGAGGGGAGACCTTATCGCTCTCTACAGCTACCTGAAAGGGGGGTGTAGCGAGGTGGGGGTCGGTCTCTTCTCCCAAGTAACAGGGGATAGGACAAGAGGAAATGACCTCAGGTTGTGCCAGGGTAGGTTTAGACTGGATATTAGGAAAAACTTCTTCACCACAAGGGTTGTCAGGCACCAGAACAGGCTGCCCAGGGAAGTGGTTGAGGCACCGTCCCTGGAGGTATTTAAAAGACCTGTAAATGATTCTATGATTCTATAAACAGCATCTATCCACCAACTCCCAGTCTTGCCCTGGGTAGAAGCCTGGTGCATGCAGCCAAGAGCTGTGCTGGCCCCCAGGTGAGCAGCTTGGTTTTAAAAACAGATGCCTAATGAATTACATACATATCCATTCACATCCCAGTAATGGTTTGTGTATTTCTTTCCCTGTGGACAGTACACAGAAATGCATTAATATTAATTTAAACCCTAGAGGTTATGGAAATTTTTCAGTAGAATAAAGCCTTATATAGCATAAGAAACACAGACCTTACAAATAGAAAACATTTCCACAGGAGGTCGGAGAAAAAATGGACTATTAAAAGCAACATGTCATTTTCCATTTAAAAACACAACCATCAATAAAATCAGTTCTTTGCCCTGCCGGCAACATCCCCTAGAGGCAGACTCCATCATTTCATGTTGGGCTTGGAGTTGGGGCTAAAACGCCACGACAAGATTGAAAAGTTACCTGGAGTAAACTAAACAAATCTGTTTATTGCAGTATGAAGCCTGGCAGGTATCTAAACGTTGTAGGCTCCTTTGAAAAATTCCACGCTATATTAGAAGAGTTGCAGGCAAGTCTGCTTCTCATTTTACTGCTCTGAATTGTCTAAGTATTTAAGGGTCATTGACAAGGAATATTTTTCAAGTGTCTCTTGGTGGCAATTATTGAGCACACAGCAAAATATCATTCTTGTTAATGAGAATATACTGAATCATAAGTTAACAAGCAGTGACCGTAGGTGTATTAAAACTAGTCTAAATTAACATAAATATATTTGCAAATTGCAATATGCAGCTGTTTCTCAGCATAAGAATTGCAGTGTGTTGCAACACATGTATCGCAGTGACGGCTGCATTTTCTTTACAGGGTTACTTCTAAGGCCATATATATTTCCCATAGTTTCACACAGTAGTATATTTGCAACCTATGGATACTTGATGTTCTATATGTAATGTGTATATTTAAAAAAAATATTTAGTTAAAGTAGAGTTCTGTTCAATAGACATGGAAGTGTAATTGGTGTATGTGGACAGGGAAGGCTGTAATTTAAGCTCTCTTTATCATATCAGTGTATAAGGGCCTTGAGATAACATAAAGAGGTGCTTAACAATCATAATAGACTTGTTTCACTAGAAAGGCACTTCCAAAATAACTGAAGCTGAGCTGAGCATCATGAACAAATTGCTGATAAATGATTGAATCTTGATAAAAATTAAAAAAAAAAAAAAAAGACAACAGAGAAATGCATGTTTTTAAAAGAAAATAAAGGAAAAAAATAATGCTACTATTCCACCCATTTCAATTGACTACTAAGATCTCTCTCATGGAAAACAACACTGGAGAATAACAGAACCAGAAAAAAGAAATAGCAGCAACCAAGGCAGAACACTACATCAGCTAAAGAGAGAAGTAGGAGTGTCCTGCCAGTGCTTTGAGCAGCAGGCTGTACTCCACACAGGCTTGGTTTAGAAAGCCGATTTACCATTTATACTTGATAGGCAGTGTTCCAGTAGTTGGGCTAACGACATAACTCTTTGTTTCTAATGTTTTCAGGATGCCACACAGGTCGGAAATGTAATATAGCAACCAGTAGCTTCTGAAAGGGCTATAAACCTGAGCTGAAATGATAGTAGACGTTGGTTTCCACCTTTTCTAAACTGAATTCCAGCCAAGGTGCTGTTAGGAACTGGATGAGAGCGAGAAATCTATGTTGCATTGACAAGCCAATAGCCAGAATTGAGTTCTTTTACCAACCTGGAACCCAGTTTGGACCCGAGACATCAAATGTTCTATCAGCAAATTTTCAACTGTGCTAGCATTGAAAGTCAAATTTTTATTGCAACTCTCCATCCCTCTGCACCCTCTCCAGATAGAAATAAACTCGTTAGTCGAAATTGCAAATAGTGATAAAAATGTATAGAGGGGGAGCACAAGAATAGTACACCCATAAACAGAATCCGTCTTCAGAAGGGAGACATAAAAAGCTGAGAAAGAAATAATGAATTTTATGGAGGCAATGAGAAAACAAAGATAATTAAAAACAAAGCCCAAACTCTTTACTGTCATGAGGCCCATGTAATAGCTTCCCTACAGGAAAATAAAAGAACTATCATCTGAATTTCCACGTATGGGGCAAGAAAGTTGTATTTCTCTTGGCATCAGAAATAAGTAATGAGTGGATTTTGTTTGTTTTTGTTTATTTGTTTGTTGTTGTTTTTTTAAATTCAGATGAGCATCGAGGAGATCTGACCCCAGCTCCTGTAATGCTAGAAACATTCTGGTACCATCAGTCTCCAGCCACTAAAGAAATATTATGGTAGCAATGCCCTGTATGGTACTTCAGCAGTTTCTTTCCCAGCCAGACTGAAAAGTATAGGAACTTCCAAATATTTTGAGTCCGTGGGAAAGGATTAGTTGCAGTTTTGTGGAAACTGCTTTTATTGAATGGGTCTTTTCCTGTTACTTTTCCAGAATGAGTGACGCCTTTTATAGCACCAAGACCAGGTATAAGCATCTGGTCAGCTGAGAGGTGAACACCTTACACGCGGAGCGGGTAAAGGGGTGACAAAAGCTGCTTGCTTGTAGTGAGAAGATCACTAAGCACCACAGACAACCTCCCCGCCACACGGTTCGAGCCTGTGAGCTCTCAGCAGGACGCCTGGCAGAGGCAGGGTCACTGCCATCTCTGCTGCCCCCACAGCTCCTCTCTGACTGTGCTGCCCAGTCTCTGAGTAAGGCAGTGCACTGACTTTCTCTAGAGGGGGAAACATCTGTCTTGTCTATCTGTTCAACTAAGCCAGTAACTGTACCAATTAATTTCTGGTTTATTAATCCTTTCCTACAAGTGCTTTTAAGTGGGAACATTGCCTGTGCCATGCAGCAGTTTTCTGCTCACAGTGCGCTGCTCCAGCTCTTCCACCACCCGAGCTCCAGTACTCATTACCCACCTCAACACTTCCTCTCCAGTGATATAACTCTATGCAGTGCAGAGACCAAGCCGTCTATTTTGAGAACGAAAATGCAAATAACTACCAAATAACCAAACGCAACTATCAAACTACCAAATGCAAATAACTACACCTTTCTTCCTGCCCATTAGGAATATTTTCCAATCTCCAGGTCTCATGTGTCTTTAGCTGCAGTTAAAAACACTTTTCAGGAATAATACCACACCGCAGCCAAAGTGCTAGCAGACTGAATCCATCCCCTGGCCTTGTGGGCAGTGACAGACAGAACCATACCTGCTTCTCCATCTCTCCAGGAGCCCTTCCAGCTGAAGAGATGCAGGCAACCTCACCCCAGTGCCCTGCCACCTCCCAGTGAAAAACAGAAAGGCAGCTGAAAGCACAGGCTGCAGATGTAACTGCTGCTGTAGGGACGCAAAAGATCACACTTCAAGGCTAATTTAAAAACTTCCCTGCGCTGTGCGCAGAAATCTGCCAGTGCTTTAAGAGCAGGAGGCTTCCTAAGAGGTGACTGAGTACCGAAGGTCGATTTCAGAGAACATATACCCATGCATGCCAGGGCGTATTTAAAGATTGCTTCCTTTTCTTTTATATTCTGTTATTGTCAATAATGCACTTAAGATTTAAAAGTTGTGCATAAGGTTTCCGGTGGGAAGCAAAGCCTTTGCAGATAAAACAGCTTACTTAAGCCAACAGTTTCCTTCTCTGCGAGCCCCATCTGAACCACCAGCTGTGTCTGCCAGGTTAAGTGTTGCCTTAAATAACTCCCTCTCGAGACAGTAAGGTGAGGCTGGCAACCAGACACATCTTCTTGGAACAAGTTTTTTTTAAAAAAACCCACAACCCACCACAACAGTCCATTAACAGCTCTGTGGAAGTGGCAAGTCTCACATATCCCTTTCTAATTAGCAGTCTGAGCACTTTTGGAAGGTGGAGCTTTACAACAAAGCATTTCAGCTCTGTCCTGGCATTGCCTATGACTTTGTGCCAGGGCCCACCCCTGCCGCTGCTTCTTCACTCCCCTGTATTCTTTGAGCACAGCAGATGCCTGGTGCTGCCTTCCCTCCTTCCTTCCAGCCATCAATTCCCTTCGGTCAAGTTTCTGCTGAAAGAGCCCTCGGAGCCTCTGTCGTGCCCTTGGCCTTTTCCGTTGTGCTCATTTCTGTAACCATTCACGTCACTGGAATGAAATGCCTCAAAACTACTTTCTGTAGGAACTTTACTCTGCTTCACCTTTGCCCCTTTCCTTGCTCTCTCCATGATATAATGGATGAGCAAGTCCCTGGAGGTCCCACCTGCCCCTAGCACCGGCACTACACTGTTCCCTCGGCTGGGGAAAAAATACACCGCATTTGTTCTCCGAGAAACATGACTTACTATGATTCCCATGCACAGCTGAGAAGTACTTCATCCTAGTTCTTATTTTTAATTAAAGTCTGCAAGACATTAACCTAAAATGTAAACTTTTGGATTCTAACTAGGGCAGGCTGGCTGACATTTTTCAAATTTTTCACATTTCGTTCACGTTTTGACCAAATTGTTTGCAAAGGAGATTAAAATAAAAATAATTAAAAGAAAAAAAAACCAAACGCAAAAGTGATCTTTTGGGATTATTCAGACTCTTAAAGAAGCACTTTTTATGAAGTCAGCAATGCAGCTCAGGTTAAGATACATACTCAAAATAAGTTAAAGTTCACGCAGAATACAACAAAAGCTGTTTCTCTCTGTTAAGATAAATGAACTATAAAATACTTTATTTGTTTGAGTCACCTCAGCCTTTACAAAGAGTTTTTCTGATGGCATCAGAAGAGACAACAAGCCTACCGCCCCCTAAAGCTAGCAGATGAACACTAAATTTAAACAGAATCCATTCTTCCTCTCTTCGAAGGATTTGATCAAGTTTCACAGCAGTGTGTTTGCAACTACATACACAGAACTGAATAGACACCATTTTCTTGTGCTGCTATTCCTTCTATTTGAGGAACACCCAGGGCTGAGGAAGCCTCAGAAATTAAAGTATTATGCAGTCCTTGTCATTGTCAATATTCAAATATTATTTCATACTGTTTTCTTAGCAACTCCTGTTGACATTCAGAAACAGTTTGCACACAAGGATTACTAATTAAGTTCAGTCTCATTCTTCAGCCTCCCCCCAGCCCACAATGTAAAATATAATTATACTTTGAATTTAGAAGATCGACTAGTCCTGTAAGACACCTATCATTCATCCGTGGAGAAGGCAGCACTTAGCTGCAGTTTCTACAAGAGGATTCCTACCTTTTGCCCCTTTGCACAGCTCTGTCTCCAGACAGAAGGACTATTCTGTGGACAGGGAGATAAACAAGGCAGTCCCAAATCACGCAACCTTCAGTCCTCAGCTTTCCAGCAGGTTTCAACAACCTAGGAGGACTGCTTACCATTAGGAGGCAAAGGATGCTTGACCCAGTATTTACAGTATGCAGCTGGAAGTAAAGGTGCATCTTAAAGTCCTGCCTTAATCTAAGTTTTCATATCTTGGCATGGAGCAAATGCCCTAAAGTGCAAGGAAACCAATGATCTCTTTTTGGAAAAACGTAGCTAGCATAAATATCTTTCCACAGACCAGGTAGTTATCAGTCTCCAGGCTAAATTTTACAGTCCCAAAATACCTGCTGTTAACATTCATTCTCTACTAACAATATCAAAGCATCACAAGATAGAAGAAAAGCCCTGCTACATCTTCACACATTTACCAGTTCTCAGGTTTAGGGTCTTTTTTCAAAAGCTTTTGTAGATAAGAACAAACAGAAAGTTCCAAGCAAGGAAATATTTGTCTGTGCAGCCTTTAAGTAGAGCACATCTGGGGAAGAGAGGGAGACAAAACTCACAGAAAAGCAAACCTCTAATAGATCGGTTGCATGTCAGAATCTGTCAGCAGTGTGACTCATTCAGCGCTCATTTCTATTGTAATAAATTATTGCTTTTCTAGGCTGGAATTTTCTCACTTGCTGTTTCGCTACAGCACTGCATGAAATAACCCAGCATTGAGCACCGCACCGCAGAAGTGCGATGTGCAGTTAATCATTAGCAATATAATTTTGGCGAAGGATGGAGAAGGGTGGTGCAAAGGATGAATAAAGAAATATCAAACACATAAACAACAAGCAGCAGCAGGTGGATTAGAAACGAATGGCATGGCATAATTGCAGTATGCCGTCTTACACTGAGTCATCAGCTTGAGTCCAGCCTGGCTTTGTTAATGTTATTGCCATCAAGCAGCCACTTGTTTTTCTCTGTCTAAACATGGTAGTGACCATATTCTTTCTGAGATGGAAGGTTGAGATTTTCAAGCCCACAGAGCATGCCTACCAGCAACTAAGGGCAGAAAAAGAAGCGGAGCATCCCACTGTCTTTGTTCTTCCCTTTTTCACAATAGACCTTTCTCTTTTACGTTTCTGTTCTGCTTGCTCAGCTTCACTACCATCCTCTCTGCATGTCATCTTTGTCCCAGCCTTCGGGCAGTTGGTGCAAAATCTAAAAGTCATTCCTGGAAGCCACAGCTGGATGCTGCTCAGTATCAGTGAATGCTGGTGTTTCCCAAAACACCTCATATCACCCTTTGCTCCTGGGGGGGTAAGAAGAGAAAGAGGGAGTGCATGAATAGGGACAAAAAAAGAAAAGAGAAAGGAGGCTTCTGATGTGAAAAAGACAGACTGGAAGACTTGCCTTGCTGGGCATTTCTACAGTAATTTTTCCCAAGATTGGAGGAGGAAGAACTGGCTTTTCTGTTCCCACTTTCATTTGGGACTTGCCACTGGGCTTTTTTCCTTGCTGAAAGAAGAAATCAAAAACTCAGATTCAAAATAAAAATCAGCACCCACCACAACCCCACACCCTGTGTCTCCTTTAAAATGACTGCTGAGGTCGTCCAATGCGAGTGTGAGGTGGAAGAGACTTGCTGAAAGTCAAGAGCTGATGCAAGAAACATGAATTCACTAATATGAAATGAGATATATTTGGTACCGAGCTAAATGAGTGTTTTTAAAGCTGCTTATGCAGAACACGCCTGTTTTTTTTCCATTCTAGCAGATGTTGTTTTCCACCTGAGTTACACACTACAAGTGACAAAAGGACCATGACTTCTCATCAATAGTAATTTAAAAATCAAGAGCAGTCTCTGTGGTGTGACTGCCCATAAGTACTGGGCAGGCTGCAAAGACAGTAACCTCCTCACAAAATAAAAGGGCAAACCAAGAAAATCTTACTATTCATCTCCATCATGCTGGCTTGTGTCCTGACATCTCTAGAGCTAAAAAATTATGAGGCCAGGTTTTTAAAATATCCACAAAAAGATGCTATTAAAATAGACGGGTGAAGTGTCTGGGGAGTGGGAGAAGCAGCAGCGAGGCAGGGAGGTGCCGGCACTGCCATTCAGATGCACGTCTTGCCTGCACTGACAGCCTGACTTGGAATTTATTTTATACCATTTTGTCACTGGATTATCTGAAATATAAACAGTACACTATCATCACTATCATTTGGTGAATCATTTGTTCAAAAAAATCTCCTATCTAAACAGATTGTCTGCTCCTCAGCTCCTTGTCTGATGGCCTGAATGGCAAACAGTGTTTAAGGAAAAAAAAAAAAAAAAAAAAAAAGCAAAGGCATATTGGTTCTACAAAGCCTGAGAGGTTGGTTTTTTTAGACTTCTTTTTAAGAAGAACTTATTCAAAAACAGTATGTAAATGATGACACATGAATAACATTCTTGGTAGGGTTTTTAAAGTATACTCAGACATGGCCCTGAAAGATGATGCTGGCTCTCAAGATATCCCACAACATGGTTAGTCTCAGAAGCTGGGAGCATCATTTATCTCAAATAATAGCAATGCGAAATCCACAGACCAGAATTTGCTGGGAGGGGCAGGATAGGCCTAAGATATTTCTATCCAGACAGTAACACAGACAGTTTTAAGACAGCTTCTTATTGCAAGGTAGAAATACTAAAAGGATCTTTATTAGATTATGTGGTGCTAGATGCAACATGAAAAATCTTACAAATCTCCATCCAAATTTAAATCACTTACAGGACAGTGAATTTTGCCAAAATCCTCATTTAGCAGAAAAAACTAAATGGCAAAATGGAAATACAAGTGTGGATTTCCTTTATGTTTTGAAAGCTTCCAGCTTTATACACTTAAACTGTATTGTAAAATGCAGTATTTCCCCAGCACTTTCATTTTAAGGGGTTGACCTGTTGTTTATTCAGAACCAGTAGAGCCACAGTAATTTTCAGTACTTTGCTCATGGAGAACTAACAGCGACAGCCTGGAATTTGTGCAGTTTTCTGCCCCATTCTCAAGCTGCTACAAACTTCTAATTAACTATCAAAGGCAATAGGCAAGTCTTTAAAGCTAATCTGACTATCTGGGTAGTTTATAATTAAACACAGCTGATCTTTAGTGCTCATACCATGGGTTTAGAAAGGCTTGGGCTACCAGGGGATGAGATTAGTGGTCCTCACGCAAGGCACCCGCACCTCCGGGGGCCCTCTGCCTTGCATTTCTGCTTGGTGCCTGCAACGCGGAGGTGAGAATATGTTTTCCAACAGCTCCGCTTCAGTAGAGAAACAGAGATACCCGCCAGAACGCTCTTGTTCCTCTGTTCGAGAGGTAAGGTGTGACGGTACAGCTTTGGAGGGGAAACACTTGGCCCTGACCTTGAGGTGACATCCTAACGAATGGAGGGGCACGCTGCTGGGTGCTGGCTTATGCTGCTACTTGATGCTCAGACACCAACAGCACTCTACAGTTTGCCCACTATTTCGTCAGAAAGTGCGAGAACATTGCAACAGAGGATCAGTACTCAGTCCTCAGCAGGTCAGCCTACAATCTAGGTTTTTTTCCAATTGCTTCTGAAAAACAGTCTCCCTCACCCTCAAGCATATGTAATTTGTGGCAAATGGGGAACTGATGGCATTTAAGTATCTCACAGCCTTTCCCTGCAATGTTGATGTTTATTTTCATGGCACTGGGGACATGCCAGATGTTCTCAAAAGTCACCAAAAACCTCACCTCACTTTCAGCTTTGTAAATAACAGCTAATCCATTTACGCTCTTTGTCAAGTCTGTTTCTTCAACCTGATATTTTAAAGCTCCTGGCCCAATCATCTCTGGGGCCTGAGGATGCCCTCTTAACGCAAACAATAAATAATAATAACTGAAGCACCTGGGATTTCATGGATATATAACTACTGAGAAAGTGAGATCTGAAGCAGGCTGCAGACCTGTCTGGAGAATTTACAATCTCATCAGAAAACACACGGAAATGACACCAGCAAGCTGGATGATAAACTGTACATGATGGCCACAAATACTGATTTTCTTACAAACAATACCATTAAAAACGGTTCGCTGTGTGAACCTGGGTGAATGCCAACAGGAAAGTGATAGGTCCCTCTGTGCTTCAGCAAGCTTTTCTCAAGCGATAGGTGAAATTTGTAGCAAGTTACTTTTAGAGAAGGTAAATCAGATATGCGTCAGCAAAGAGAGGCAGAAATCTGAAGCCTGGATGCTCTCGGTGGCAGGAGGAAGAGATGGCTTCCTTTTAGATTTTTGAATAGCAAAGTACTGCGCAAAGTGGGATTCAAAAGCAACCACAAGGTGACCCCAGTCTCCTTTCTGCAGAAGGAAAGGAGATGGACAAGCGTGAAAATAAACTATTTGAATTGCAAGGGGCAGATTAATTAAATCTGGAGTCTGAGGTCTGCCTGACTTTTAATCGTCCCTATAGTTAAAAACAGATTTTTTCTTTTCCAGTGCCTGTTCACACCTGGTTCTCACCTGGACCACTTATTCTAAGGTTCCCTCTTGGCTCTGCAAACCCAAACTCACTATACTGTGGCATGTAACTAGAATCACTGGTACAGAAAGGTAATTACGGAGAAGCCACCACAATGCTGTTTTCCATTCTCCAGCTCTGTTGCTCTGTTTCCTTTCAGATGGTCAAGCTACCTACTTACTATCTAGTAATGTAGCCACAAAAATGAACATGTTCATAACCATTTAGTTTGGAAATAACATAAATGGAAGAGAATAAAAAAGCAGATTTTCTTTTTTTTTTACGTCAGCGCATCTCCAATTGTCCTGACCCTGCACTTTTCTCTGTGTCATGTCTCTAAAGAGATTCCACTGGGAATGAGGGATGTGCAAGGTTATGACCTGATAGTCAACACATCTTTGGCTTTGTAACCGAACACTATAAGATCAGCAGAAAGACAAGGACAAAAGTTAAAAGAGAAAAAAGTCTATTCTTTGCCAGGAGTGTTTTGGGAAATGTGTCAGAACCATTCTTGTCTGTGAGTGGAATTCTTTCCAGATCCTGGAAAATGGAAAAAAATGGCTAGGAAGCATGCACTCCAATTCCTAACACTAGGGCAAAACAGTACCAGAGACCAAACTAGAGTCTTGTTGCCCCGATCAGCAAGCTGAGAGCTGATCAGAGCAAGCCACAGCTCTCCTCTGTCACAGGTGTCATTGCAGTAGGGATCCACGTCTTGGGGTCAGCATGTGTCAGGGGCATGACACACATTGTCTTCAGGTACCTCAGCTGCAAACTCGTGTTGTGCAAATTAATGATACCTGTGTGAACATTCAGTTTACTTAATGAGAAAACTAGAGAAATTTTGCATTTTACATCTAATTGAACTCATTCTTTGCTTTCAGTTTAAATTAAGAAGTTGGAGGAAAAGACCACCAACAGAACGATAAATGGGATATTAAAAACCTGCAGTAATGTTTCCTTTTTTTAAAAGTTAACCTTCTATAAACAGTGTGGCTTGGAAACATTAGCAGTAATGCACACACGACACAGGAGAGCCTGCAATCTCATTCTTCTACACGTTCCGGCTCTGTTGTCTTGATCTTGTGCTGTGTTCCTTAAAGTCAAGATAGCCATTCAGCCCTTGTAAAAGAAATAAAAATGTGCGACAGGAGTAGGCAGAGGAAAAGAAACGTCAAACTGTAGCAACCAGCTACAAACTCACTTCCAGTTTTTTATCATCTTCTGCCATATTATGTCCATATTAGTCAAGGGTGTCAGAGTAGCTTCAGAATCAGCAGTAATAACACCTCTCAGATCTGTGAGCACTTTACAAGTACAGCTATTTCTGTTTTACAGTTCAGGTCACAAATTCAGCTGAGGTGACTTTCCTACCACAACACCATAAGCAATTAGCAGAATTTGAATTAAAGTCTGCCTCTATATCTTACATTACCAAAGGATGTCCTTGCTGTGCTACAGTGCTGTAGGAACTGCACTTGCCCATTGATTTGATTTTCTAATGGCAACCCTTCATGCCCATCACAGACACAAGAGCAGAAGGCACAGCACTACATCGGGTGCACGGGTACATCATTTCAAACGATGCCAAAATCCTTTGCTGTTGAATAAACTCAACCTTTATTTTCCATGGCAGCACCTGTGTCTTGCGTAATGAGAAGGCTGGCAGGAACTTAGGCAACAGTTTACGAAGAGCTGAAAAAGCTTGCAAGGGCTGAGAGCTGAAGTCTGCACCCATGCCACCCGTACTGTTCTCCTGCAGATTTCAAAAGGGTCTCCAGAGGCAACATACTCAACTCGTGAACCTCCAGTTTAATGGTATTATTCTCACACTTCACTTACGTCTCAGTAATACCTGGGGTCCCGTTGTACTAGGGAGTGAACAGTCATGGAACAGGCAATGACCTTTTCTCCAGAAACCTTGTAACATGTAAGACAAGACAAAGTGATTAAAGAGAGAAAACAGATGGGCAGTTTATCAGCATGTTAAATGCCGTTTCTCCCCAAAGGGCGCTTCTCTCACCACCGATTCTCTTCTTTCAGATCTACCCTCCCTCTTGAGGGAGCATGCACTTTTGCTTTCATCTCCTCTAGACTGACTCGCATTAGCCAGCTAACATCCTCCTAAAGCTGCCTTGGCATCAAGCTGCTCCAGCTCAGAGCTGAGCTGCTAACGTTCCTCTGTTCAGGGGTATATTCAATCTCAGGGTAATTCCCTTTATTTAACCAGCATAGCTTATCTCTTCATGAGAGAGAGACAAGACTACCCTGATTTAACATGATGGTTTACATGAAGAGCTTGCTCATGGTCACATAGGAGCCAACATCCCACTGGCAGTCAGGGGTTTAGAAAAACCACGCTGTTCCTAGGAGCAGAAGACCAACCTCACATAATAAAGGTTTGCCAAAAAATCCATTGTGTAACTAAGAAATGCCAGGGTTTCCGGGCAGGGTGCTTTTATTATTACACTCAGTCAAGTGGAACTGGCACTGTGACAAGCGCTTCAGGCCCTGAAAGAGGCTAAACACAACACGGGTGAGAATAAATGTGATTCTCGACTGATGTAGCTGCATCATCAAGAACACCTAGTCCACAAGTTTAGTAGCAGCAGTACATCTTTATTAACATAGCGTATTTCACTGTAAGGGACCAACCACTGTCAGTAACCCTGTGCTGGAGCTAAGATAAGCCACATCTGGATTTGTAAAGTTATGGGGTTACACCTGCAAAACTCTGCCTGTTAGTTGTGAGGCTAGAATGTAGAAGCTTTCAAATACGGTGCCTAGTATTTATATTAAATGCCTTAAAAATGCATTCCTTGAATTTGGGATAATCCGCCCCCAACAAAGACCATTATTACAAGAGGAGCACTTCATAGCACTTAATGGTAATGCCCACACATACTTACCCATATGGGTGCACACACATACACAGAGTATCCATTAAAAAAATACATACATATGTATACTTTTATGCATCCGGTGTGATCCAGAATGGTGTCCTCATAAGGATGTGTAAAATCATGTTTCAGACATATTATGAAATGTATGAAATTTGAAAAGAGAGGACAATTCCTTTCCTTTCTTCAAGCATTTTCCAAATGGCAGGTCTCTAACAAGTGCAGTCAACAGTAAACCTAGATTATAAAAATGCAGGCACTAAACAACTCCTAATGGGAGGAAAAACTCATCTGTCCATGAAATGCGCTAATACAGGAGATGTGTCCCTTTAGTACACAGCAACTGCCTTTCACACAGACTGTAACAGACTGGAATTATCATCATATTTGAATTTGTTGAGCTTTCATAAAACTGAGAATGAATAAGAAAATTGAAGGCTTTTAAATTCATTTTCATTTCTTTCACACCTAAAAATATCCAATTATTCAAATGAAATATATCACTCTCTTGCTGCAAATCTGGGCCAGAAGGGAACTCGATTTTGGAGTGAGGAGGCTGAATAAACAGGAAGAGTTTTGTTTCAAGTGTTCTGTGGGAGCTGCCATCACCTTTCTTTGCGAATGAAAGTTGCTACTTCCTTATAGTGGACCAAGATAACAGAATTTTTTTTTTTTTGGCCTTCTTATGTAGCATTTGTAAATTATTGTCCTTTACATTTTCACTATTAACGTTTGTCCACTTTTACTCAAGATCACTGCCTTGTGTTCTTGCTAAGGCTGCTCCTTGCAAGTTTTTTCTGGTTTTGGGAAGTGGGCAATATAACCAATTCAGCAGGATGCTATCTTATCAAATCCTAACATTAGATGACCATCTTTGTTATTTTTGCAAGGCTTCACAGAATTTTAGAACTGAAATTCACATTAACAAAACTCCTGATCAAACAACAAAGGGTAACAGTCCTCCTGGGCATAGCGCGATTCCCTTTTCTATGCAGGAGAGTGATAAAATCAGCTTTCATGTTTTGTTTTATATTTATTAATCTAGAACACTTCTCGGTCGATTGCTTTTATTTTCTTGGTACAGAGCACTTCAGGTGACAGAAAAATAGAAAGGGGAATTCAACATAAAAAGCCAGGTCTCCTCAAACAGCATGGGAATTCTGCCTCACGGAGAGCGAAGCAGCTCTGATCTGAATTTACCTGGCTCCTCGAGGTGTCTGTCCCTGGAAGCATTGTAAAACCACGGGCTATTGTCTATCATTAGCCTCTGACACCAGAAGCACTGCCTGGGGGAGGGAGGCAGGATGAATGCCAGCCAATTCTCAGCAAGGCTCTCACGCCTTGTTTTGCTTCTCCAGCCTCCTCCTCTGCCTTCCTTAAACAGCCACCGAGCCTCTCTGCCTCAGCACTTTTGGGCAGTGCCTCTGCCTCACTGTGCCTTTGGATACAGCATCCCAAGGAGGACATGAGCTGTGGTCCTTGCTCTTTTTAGAGGGAGGGTCAAAGACTAAACCCCAGCACTCCAGGAATGCTTGCAGCCTCATCACCATGCACTAGACACAATGGCTGGACTAAGATTTTGCAGTAAAATTGACACTCAGCAATTGGGACCTTCTGAAAATTTAGCAGATTAGTGGAGTAAAAGAAACAAATGGGGGACTGGTGAGTAGAGAAAAAGGGAAGCTGAGGTGTCCCAGCAGTTCGCTTTTCATAACGATATTCTTCTTCTTAAATCTCAAGTCAATCATCAGAAACACATGGGCACTCTGGCCTCTTGTAAAGAGATCTCCTATGCTGCCACTGGAAAAAGCACACTCGTAAATCCCATACATTCCCCTTTTCCACAGAAATATGCCCTATAGATGTATCAGCTGCTGACAGGCTGTGACCTATTCAGAGATCCAAATATTCATGGAAAACGCTGAAAACCCACTTTTATGCCTCCACTGGAGGAAGCATTTTCAAAGCATTTCTTCCAACGTGGAAGAAATCTCATCTGACCTAGTTTCCTACCCTGTTTGTTACCTCCTGGCTGTCTCATCTGAGGTTCCACCTGCTGTTTCTCCATCTGCCAGCCTTTTTTAGATCAGAGGAACCTTCTGAGTTACACGTTAAATGTCAGGCAGGCTTGAGAAAAGTTGTTTATGTCTGCATTTAAACAGATGATATTTTCCATTAAAAACGCAGCATGGAGATGCTAAAGGCTAAGATCTCATTTGCTTTTGGTTACCGTAACTCAAGAGCAAGTCTGCTTATGTAAAAACTGATGCTATTAGTTCAGACCTGTGTACATCCAAGCAGAATGACGACACCCCATGAAGACCATTATTAGTGTCTTTTCCAGTAATATTGAAAGCCTTAAGCTGGGGGCCAAAAGGTATCAGATAATTTAGTCAAAGTCACTGGAAATCTTGCGTGGACTGAAATCAAACCCAAAACCAGTATCAGGGAACCACCTATCTTCTCCCACTTACCTCCTAAGAGGTATATTCCAGAGCAGAACACAAAGATTTAAGTTGCATTAATATGTCACTAAATATCAATTACCTGAAGGAGTAATTACCTCTAAGGTTGCAATACCTAAGGTCAACTACTCTGTTCAAACACAAAATCTGAGGTATGTGGTACCACGCAGTATTTATGGTACAATATTTTGCCAGTGTATAACACCACAGCGCTGCTGAGAAAGCCTGGTGAGGACCTAGCTGTGGGATTTGTATAGTAATCTTTATTTTTCTGATACTTTTGCTACTCTTACATATTCTGCAGAGGGACCTTGATCATCTGATCTCTGCCATCTCTAAGTTCTATGCAGGCTTAAAAATCATCCACACCCATGTAAATCAATGAAAAGACTCCCTTTGTTTTCAGTGAGTTAGGGATCAGAGCCAAGGAGCACCACCTCCACTGCATGCCATCTGACAAAAAAAAGTACTGTACAGCCAGTGCCTTAGGAAACCCTAGAAGCAAGGGTTTTAGCAGTTATTTTCTCCCTAAAAAGCATAGAGAAAATAACTGGAAACTCAACACATCAGCACGGACTGCCACACGTAATTCGTATGAGGAGATTAAATGTATCCTGGAGCTATGGGTGTCCTAAAAGACCCATGTGAAGCAAGCAGGAATCTTTCCAATGATTTCAGTGAACTTTGGATCAAAGGTCCAAAGACTGGAAGAAGGTTCATGTCGCCCCCATCTACAAGAAGGGCTTAAAGGAAGATCCAGGAAAGTTATGGAATGAATCCTCCTGGGGTCTATCAAAAGTCAAATGAAGCACAGGATTGGGAAAAGCCAGCATGGATTCACCAAGGGCAAATCATGCTTGACAAATCTGACTGTCTTCTATGACAAAGTAACCTACTCGGTTGATGTGGGGTGAGCGGTGGACATTGTCTACCTGGATTTTTCCAGGGCTCATGATATGGTTCCCTACAGCCTCCTCCAAGAGGAACTGATGCGTTACGGTCTAGACAAGTGGTCTGTGCGGTGGGTGGGGAGCTGGCTGACAGGCTGCACCCAGAGGGTGGTAAATAGCTCCTTTTCACACTGGCAACCTGTCATGAGTGGGGTCCCCCCGGGATCGATATTGGGCCCAACGCTGTTTAATATCTTCATAAGTGATCTGGATGACGGAATCAAGTGTACCCTGATGAAGTTTGCTGATGACACCAAACTGAGTGGGGAAGTGGACACTTCTTCTGAAGCCACCCCGCAGGAAGACCTGGATAGGCTGGAAGAGTGGGCTAACAAGAACCTTATGACGTTCAACAAGGACAAGTGTAAGGTCTTGCACCTGGGAAAACATAATCCAGGAGTGCAGCACAGGCTGGGATCTACCTGGCTGGGGAGCAGCTCTGTGGAAGAGGACATACAGGAATGTGAGAGAACAGTGTGCTGCTGCGACAAAGAAAGTCAACAGGATACTGGGTTGCATCAACAAAGGCATCACCATCAGAGACAGAGAAGTCATTATCCCACTGTGCTCAGCGCTTGTCAGGCCACACCTCAAATACTGTGATCAGTTTTGGTCCCCGCTATGCAAAAAAGATGTGGACAGGCTAGAGAGGGTCCAGAGAAGGGCCACAAAGATGATCAACGGGCTGGGAAGCCTGTCATAGAAGGAAAGGCTGAGAGAACTGGGTTTGTTCAGCCTTGAGAAGAGAAGGCTTAGGGAAGACCTTATCACCATGTTCCAGTATTTAAAGGGTGGCTACAAAGAAGATGGAAACTCCCTTTTTACAAGGAGTCACGTGGAAAAGACGAGGGGTAATGGGTACAAGTTACTCCTGGGGAGATTCCGGTTGGACACATGAGGAAAATTTTTCACAATGAGAACAATCAGCCATTGGAATAAACTCCCCAGGGAAGTGGTGGATTCCCCATCATTGTCTACTTTTAAGAATCAGCTGGACAGGGTGCTGGGCCATCTTGTTTAAACTGTGTTTTTGCCAAGAAAGGTTGGACCAGATGATCGTTGAGATCCCTTCCTGTAATTCTATGATTCTATGAAGTCTTAGAGGCAATTAAATAGTATGGTATATTAAGATTTTATGAATATGTGTAGGTAGCTATTCTCTACCTGTCTTCCATTGTGCTCCTGGAAGAATTCCAGACATTAAATGGATGGCCCTGAATTTCCGAGTCGCCCAGCTCTTGGAGGCAGAGGTCTCTACTCTGAGTTTGCTGCAGCTGCTTGACCCGCTGTCCACGCCAGATGCTTCCATATGAGAATCGCTGAGCCTAGACTGCCCATGCTATGAAAGCCAGGATGAGTAAAATGATGTGCTTCCTGAAGAGATGCAGGCATGTTACTTTTCCTCAAGTTTAGGACATTGTAATTTACCTTAACTTGTCTACAACAGTCTCGAGGGAAAGAAGGAAAGTCTTGGGGGAGGGGGAAGGGAATGAGGGCATTTCTTGCCTTATCCCTCAAATACAATGACTTGAAAGTCATTATAACAAAGGCATATAACAGAAATATTAACACTATTATTTACAGTAATAAAAACATTATTACAATGTGCCTAATTAGGAACCATTATAATACCAATTAAAGCTGTCAAAATAGAACAAAAAAGTAACGTGTTTTTTCCCTAGAGGACTAGGATATGGTGAGACTCATTATTAACTCATAATTTGAGGACAGAAGACTGCTTTCAGTTTGAGTTGAAATCCAGGCTCTTAAGGAAAAGAGAGCTCTGAGGTATATTCCTCTCTGGAAGGCATTGCTTAAGCAAATGTTATCGTAATACTAGAAGCATTTTTTAATACCCAGGGCAGACACTTAAAAAAATCTGAATACATCAGTATCTATTTAGTTCAGCTTTAGCATCCAACACAATTCTGACATTTGCAATCCGCGCGTCGGTATTCATCTCACTGCAGGAAATGGCATTTACCTGGAAAGGATGGTCAGAGAGCCCTTAAGAAATCTAATTAAAATGCAGCTTGTTACCAGAGCAGCGCATCACACTGTGCTGCCATAGTAACCGGGGGTCCCATGGACTTTCCGGGCCATCTGAGGGCATTTTTTCAAGAGGCACTAGAACTATTAAACTGATTGCCTATGGTACATTTTGAATGACCTGAAAACTCTGAATGATTTGCTGATGTTAACCTATCAAAGAAAATAATTAACTCCTACATGCTCAGACAATGGGCCAGTCTCAGGAGTCAATTTATTCCTGTTACTGTTTTTTTGAGACATACTGCTCCCCACAGCTTATTTAAGAAGTGCATGACTTATTTGCAACATGTGAGCAAAAAAAACCAGTTTAATTCGATTCCCTAATAGAGAAACAATAGAGCAATAAGATTAGCAGATTGACCTGTGGGCGGTGGAAGAGAAGATAAACAACAGAAATACGTATTCTACTTAGGCTGCTATTTCCAGTGCTGTCTCCTGAAGTATCAGGCATCTGACTGCTCTCAGTTGTTGCTTTTGGTGGATGAGTCCCTGCCAGCACGCTGGGAATAAATCACACTACAGCACTGGGCTTTTCTTCCTGAATCCTTCTACTAGAACAGAAAGATTAACAGCATTAAACATTATAAAAGCAGTATCTTACATTGTGCCCTGTCCTGATAATTATTTTCTACAGATGCAATCAATAGATTTGCGACGGAGGCATTAACATGAATTTTAATAGTAAAGATGTCCAAATTAAGAGATTCTTTTGACACACCACCTGTGAAGGAGACTGCAAATCATTAGTGGCTTGTTGCAGGTTATCATGAAAGATTTCTACAAAAGAGTGCAGGACTTCAGGCTCCATTAAGTGATTTAACTACTGATGAAAATCACAGAATCGTAAGTTGTTTGAAATGGTGAAGGGGATTTTTAATTGATTTGAAAAAAGAGCTTGATAGCAATTCTTCTGAAATAAATTAATTTCCTTAGAAATACGGGGTTGGGACTGGGGGATGACATGGGAAATTGAAGCACTGGTTTCCTAGGCGTCGTGAAACCAGTATGTTCATGTGATTTTGGCTCATAGTCCTACGTCATCAGCTCCTACAGCTGGGATGGGTACATACCTGGAAAGATCTATTCCAGGTTGGGCACGCTAATACCAGGAAGGCTGCAGAAAGCCTGGAAGGAGCTCAGTTCTAGAACACGCTGAGAGTTCAGCCTCTGGGGTTTTGGGTGTCCTTTTGTACATACCAGTGACACTCACTGTTGTGCCTAAGTTTCCCCATTTATAAAAACAGACAATATACTTACCTGTTTTGAGATCCACTCCACAGAACGCTGGAAATACTAGCTGTAAGGGAAGTTCAAAATCCTACTCAGGAGTAGAGAACCTTAAATGAAAAAAACCACCGTATTGTTCAGGTTAGAGGCAACATTTGATCCAAAATAACAGATAATAAAAAATGAGAGAAGGAAAAACAGCTCACATTTAAATCTTTTTACTCTATGGAAAAGTATCCAGGCAACATAATAACTAAAATTACTGTGTCTAAAAACAGACAGTAGACTGTACTTTTGCTAAATGTGACTCTATACAAGACAAATTGATCCAACTAATCCATCACTCTTCTGTATAGCCCAACACTTTAACAACCTTGAAACAGTAATTCTTCAAAGACCTCGTGATTTCCTGATAATCTGCTGTAACCCATTATTAATGGATTCATTGACTCTTGGGTTCTCCTTACAACAGAACACTTATTAGCACTACAAATGAATCTATTTTGTCAACAATTTACTCCAGCTGAGGTACCAACCCTGATACTCTCAATTCTTCATCCTGTTTTTGGTATAGACTGGGTTGCCGTTTGCTGGTTTTGTTCCTCCAGTTCCTTCGCAGGAAGCAACACAGCCTGAATGCTTTAACACGGGCTTTGGGAGAGGAATGAAGGTCTTATAAATCAACACTAATTTAGAAGTTCATTTTAATGGGTTACATTTTATTTGCTTCAGTTGAACACCATTATTTACAGACACAAGTTAATAAAACACATCACAAAACAATAAATTTTCAACAGCTAATATTTATAGGTGCATAGTTCATGCTTGATTACTTTTTTATATGTATAATACATACACATATATATATAAAGCTCTCACAATAAGTCATCTCTGCACAGAAAGAATAGTCATAGGAAACAAATAAAAATTGTATCATAAACAATATCAAATTACTGACAACCTATCAACAAAACATGTACAGAGTTAGAAATAAGCAGTAGACACTTAGGTGTTTTTATTTAATATTTTCTTTTTTAACTTTTAAACTTGAAGCCACAATATCCACAGCACAACAATGATCCTGCCAACCAGCTTTCATTTCAGCAGGAGGGAAATGCTGAAACAAGGTGGATGCAGTCACAGATACTCCAATCATTGCTGATGGAAGACTTCAAAATACACCGTAAAAACTGTAAAAAAATTTTACGACTGGGCACATTGGAACTCAGCACTTGTACAGGATGGGACGTCTTTAGTAGTTAGTAGATTTCAGGAGATATAAAGGAAGGAAAGGACTCTCATGCTTCAGGTTCATAGTCGTGATACTCTTCCTAATGAGGAGAGCAGAAATCAGCGCTACTAGTATTTTAGATAAATACATCCTACTTTCACTGCTTGTTCTAGTCCTAGTGGATTCAATGCCAAAATATTATGGATTTTCACGTGATCAGGATCTTGCCATTTATTATTATTTTCTCACACCTTCCAGATACTGTACCTTACAAGCTGTGGTATTTACAGGAGAATTAAGCTTTTACAGCAGCTAACACGCCACTCAGCTGATGTTGCCAGAAACTCAGGAGGCCACCCGTGGCAATTCACTTGGAGAGGGAGGAGGAAGGAGGACCACCTCTGGGCTGAACAGCACACCAGGTGCTGCAGATACTCATATGAGTCAGTAAATTACTTAAATGTGTGTTTAACTATGGGTATGTGAGGAGTCCCCATAATTTCAGTGATTTTCAAGGTGTTAGCGATCAAGCATGCCTTTAAGTCTTTTACTGGATCATGGCGTAAATGTTTTATATCTCTCATTTTCAGCCTAATCATCTGCACTACTGTAAAACTGCCACTCCAACTACCAACGCATCATGCCAGACATTGTAGTAATATTTCAGATAGCAGGTGCATGAAAAACAACAAACTAATTAATTGCATGAACTTAAGGGTATAGTAATGAATTATCCTGTTTTACAAAGCACGATGCTTTGATAAATGGCCAAGCTACTAAAACAACCTATGAAGATGCAATTTTTCACATATTCCCTATCGAACATAAGAAAAAGATACGAGTTTACTCTGGATTACTAAGAAACCCAGGCACAAGTGTTTCGAAACACACACAATGTTTTCCCGAGAAACTTCCTTACTATCAAGAAATCAATGGATTTTCTGATTCCCAGCACTACGCCTCCGGGAGATCTTGGCCAAAGAGACTGCATTTCTGCTGTGCCCCTGCAGCATGGAGCACCAGCCTGTGCCAGGCTAATGCAACTCCAGCACGCAGCCCCCTCCTGTGCCCTTCTTCCACGTGCATTCCCAGCAAATACCACAACAGGTTTACCTCTGGAGGCATTTCGTAAGCCTCATTCTCAGGATCCATAGGAACATCTGTATTATTCACCATTCCCTCCTGCAGGAAACCTTCTTCATTCTACATTTAAAACAGGGAAAGAAAAGTGACAGAGTGTAACTGCTTGCCTTGTCATTTATGCCAAAACGTTGTCTTTCCTCCCCATCACTGGTTGACTTCTTGGCCTGTCCTTCGGTTGCGGGATGTTGCTAGAGGATGTCAGCTCCAGAAAGATCTCCATGCTCTACAGGGGTATCCACTGGAATGACTGCTATCATCTTTCTGAACAGCTGAAGTGCTGATATCCCATTTCTCTCTTGCCACGGACAGATCAAGAAGTCAATCTGAACAAACGAACAGTACCATCACCGACTTGCTGAATATCTGTGGAAAATATTTCACTCCCACAGAAAATACTTTGTGCAAGTCATGAAGCAAACCAAGACAAGGTTTTTGCTCCTTAAGAAACTGATCTAGAAAACACACAAATTAAGTAAGTTATATCACAAGTTTTTAACTACTTGGGGAATACAGTCACAGCTATGCAAAACTGGTTGTAAAAGCAGGTCAAAAGAACTGGGTAGTATCAAGACAAAAAAATGAAATAGTAATTCAATTGTATATTTTTTAATGTTACAGACGCATCAATTCTCTCATAAATCATTGTTTATTTTACAGTTTTAGCTTTTTCACAGTACATTTCAAAGTGGCCAAAAAAGAGAGAACTATTATAACTCAGACTATTGCATGCTGATTTTTTTCCTTCAATTTTAGAACCTAATTATATTGGGAAAAGCTTTTTTCCTTTAATGGGTCACACCTCTATATGCTTTCTTATGTCAGCCAACATGTTACTCTATGCAGTATTAGTATACGATGCATGGCACTACCTGATACCCAGTTTCTTACATGTTTTTCTGGGCGTCTGTAATTGTCCAACTCCAACCGTTCTATGATTCTATAATTATAGAAGCGCTTCTATTTTATATAGCAATTTTCATAACAGCCTCTTGGAATTAATGGGATTGCAACGGTGTAAGGAGTAATTTGCTGAGTAAGATTACTTAAGTGTTGTCCTAGAACTATAGAAACTATTTACCATCTGAAACAAACACAAATTATAAAGGAAAAAAAAAAAAAAAGCATTCCAAATGGGCCAATTTCCACAGCAGTTGTTACCACAGAAGTTCACAGAGAAGAAACATGAGCTTTGCCAGAACAAAGACTGCTGGAGTTCGTCCTGAACTGTAAGAAAATTGATATGAAAAAAGGCAGAGTAGCTCAGTGGAACTACTGTGACCATGCTGATTTATAACAGTTGCCAATCTAGACAGAAATGCACTAAAAAAACCAATTACAGACACGCAGGAAGAAATTAACTTTAAAAAATATCCTGCAGGCTGGTAGTGTAGACAGAAATACAAAATTAAGTAAGTCACAAACCAGACTAATGAGGTACTCCTTCAAAGTCTGCAATTTATAGGATAGTGATGCTAAATTAAATTTAGGATATAGATAAAATGAGGATAAGAGAAGCTAAACCTGAAACTCATCTCTGTGAGTTTAACAGAAAATAGAAAATCATATGCAAAACAGGTGTCAGTAAACCCCCTTTACCTTCACACAGTATTTATCGTGCTTCTGCTCTTCACCATTTGCCACCTATCAGCTCCCTCTGTGGTTTAAGCAGGTGACCTTAGTCATAATGCTCTTACTCTGTTCCTAACTTGCTGCATCTCTCCATGCACCAATTATGACTTTATCTGCTGGATACGAATCCTGTTCTTCCTTGGTTTGGTCACCTTTTCTGGCACTGATGCATTTGCGTGTACACAAGTTTTTCACCCTCATCATCAAAATTCATGATGTGCAGGACTTATTTCCATAATGGGGATTCTTCTCTCTAGCTCTTACTTCAGACTTCAAAAGGTTCAGTGTGAAGATATGTGGTCCCATTGCTTCTCAGTGGGGGCAGATATGCTTCTTCCTTTAGAGGTAAACAGTATAGTCCGTGTGGAGTCAATGCCTACTATTCTGCCAAGTTCCCTCCATGCACGTGTCTGCTATCAGTCAACACCCTGTGCTGCTCTATGGCATAGATAACATGGTCAAATTCCAAAAGTCAAGGGATCCCGATGAATAATGTTGCTAATATCTTTATTTAGGCCTATGTCTTCCAGAAGAACTAGTAATTTTGAGTGTTCAACACGACAGGTAACTTCTCAAGCATGAAATTATCAGAAAAACTGGGCCAAATTACAGTTCTGCCCCAGCTCATCAAAACACTTGAGCTCCTAAGGTTATTTGATGTGCAATATTTAATTACCCTAGCTTCTAAACAAATTTTTAGGAGTATTTATGCCTATTCACTTTTATGAGAAGTAGCATCAATCCCTATCAGGTTTGACTGAAATAGCTAAATAATGTGTGCGATGTGAATTTTAAAGCTTTTACTATGCACTTGATCTAACGCTGTAAGGACCTACAGGCCCAGTCTACTGCACTCCTGTTTAATCCCAAATGCAATTTAATTTCTGCTTCCCACTATCATTAAGGAACAGCTTCAGCTAACAATCGGTAGGTACATCAAGTAAAACTCTGCCCAAAATCAGTCTTGAGGTTGCACAAGGAAGAAAGCATGCAGCTTAATGTTATCTGTAGCAGGAAAACAGATGGCAAGTGAAACTGCCAGGACCATTAGTAACGACGAAGAAAAAGGTTTGCCAGCTGAATTTCAAAGAAGAGCTTCGAAGCTCATACGCTGTTTGTTTGTTAGGAACCTCTGCCATCGGTCTGGACTGTCCATCAGGATTACAGAGACACAATGTCTAAAAAAAGGCTGAATTTATCATCTCCCCAAGTTCCTTCAAGGAGTTCAGGATAGAGATTCCTCTATAGCTTCAAACAAAACAATCATCGGCACTACCCAAATGCAACATCAATCACAACACCAATATTTTTTCAAATGAAGCAAATCGCAAGCCATACCAAATCATCAAGGGAACCCTTTGCCTGGGAAAGTCTTATCATCTTTGTCCAGCTGCGAACAGGAACACAAACACCACCTTTCATGTTGATGTCACTGCAGTTCAGATGAGAACGACATTACTCAAGGTCACATTTGTTACATTTAAATGTATAGCGTAGGTGACCACATCATTTTTAATGGTGGCTCTCTCTGCAACTGATGTACCATCCCTCCAAAGTTAGCATATCACAAAAGTAAACAAACACCCCCAGTAACACAGAGCCATCCAAGGTACACCTTATATCATTATTTACTTCCTTTAAAACAAAGAAATACAATTCTACGTTCTCATGGTCAGTAATTCCATATCCTAATTCAGTTATGGAAGAGGAAAAACACCCAATAGACCAATTCCTGTCTTATTATGAAAGACATTTTTTCTCTTGTAGCTGCCACCTCTATTCTTAAACCATATAGAAAGGCATTTCCAGAGAGAAAGCTTTTTATTAAAAGATCTGAAAAGCTAAACAAAAGCTTCTCAGAGGTGAAGTTAGTTTTTAACTGGAGAGCATGAGCTCTTTTGTGGGGAAAACACTTTAAAAAGGGAAAATTGCAACTCATGGGATAACCAAGGTGTTAAAAGAATGGTGAGGTGAGGACATCTGCTTGTCCCCTGAGGATTCCCTTCAGAAAAAGCAAATGCTTTTCTGATTTTATATCTTGGTTTTAAGCAAGGTCACTCTGGGTAAGACGTGTATTTCTATGTCTCCACAGCCTTGTGTCCTCAGAGCCATGTTATGGAAAGCAAGCTTTTGCATCTAGCCGGAGCAGAGCACACACTACGTTGCCATTCCCAGGTACCGACGGTGGCGTCAGTTTGGGCTGTCAGCGCTCCTGTCTGCCTCGACAGAGCTTCGTGACTATCAGACTTGCACAGCCCAAGACCTACGTGCTACCAGGCTACCTCGCAAGCCCACCCACACCTTCCCTGGGAATGAACGGCTGCGGAGTACATCCTCCCTCCCAAAGCACGCTCTGCTCTCGTTTTGTCAAGCAACTTGTGTCATTTTATAAACGAAGGGGAGACAGTGTCCCATCATTGTACAAAGCGGCACATTTGCATGACCTTAGGCATGAGTTCTGGCTCCAGGAACGGGTACAAAATAACTGGTATACGAGAGTGGCAAAAATAAGATGTGAAGTAGAACTTATTTGCTGCAGTGGCTCCAAAACGCTGACTCGTCCTCCTTGCTATGGGAATGAATCCTACTAAGCTGTGTGTGTGACAGTGTGAAACGACACACTTTTGCAAAAAAATAGTAATCAAACTAATTCAAAAGTCTTCCTGAAGACCTGGCCCTGTTTAAATCATAGAGTATTTGCCAAAACTTCAGGCCTACTCCTTTTACCAGGAAAACGTCACCAAATGGGTTTCTCTTATTTCAGTGTTTCTGGTGAAAATCACAACCCATTTCTTTCCCTTCACCCTCTTTCCCACCTCATAACACTCTTGGTGGAAGGGGAGAGACCATTTAAGATCCCCTACACATGGAAAACAGACCGAATGGTCTGCTCGTGGTACCACACCTATGTCAGCACCACGTGGCGAAATCGTCACCTTCAGGAGCGTGCATTCGGTCCTCTTGGTGACGTGTCTTTGAATGCCAACTTACTGCCATCAGAAAGAAATTATTTTATCTCAAGTCACAGACAAGAGCAACTTCAAAAGGGAGCACTGCAATTGCAATTTAGCAGCTGATCTAACCATTAAAATTTACTATCTCTCTGGCCAGTAGCATGTTTTTTCTTTCCATTATGAATGCTGAAGGAGTCTTACAGTCACGTATATTCTCATGATTACTGGTGACTAATTCCTTCTGGAGCGATTCCATATTCTGAGACAAATGAACCAGGCTACTGAAGTGTCAGTTCTTAAAACATTTACACTGGCAAGAGGAGATCACCCTGGAAGTCATTTCCACTAATCACAGAGGTCAGGAGGCACCTCCGGAGATCATCTAGTCCAACCTCCCAGCTCAGAGCAGAGACGCCTACAGCAGGTTGTTCAGGGCTGTGCCTGGTTGGGTTTTGATCATCCCCACAGATGGACATTCCACAATCTTGCTGGATAACCTGGTCCAGTATTTGACTGGACAGTGAAAAAGCTTTTTATTACATTTAAATGGAGTTTCCTGCATTTCCATTAGTGCTCACTGCCTCCTGTCATTTCACTGGGCACTGCTGCAGAGTCTGGCTCTATCTCTTTTAGCACTACCCCCGTCAGGTATTTATACACATTGATAAGTTCCCCCAAGAAACTTTCACGTTCATGTAATTTCACACTTGCTGATTTTCTGTCTGTTCTTGAGACCTCTATGAAATTTCCCATGCAGATATTGTGGGAATATTTTTTCTCTAGTAGAAAGCTCTACTATCCAAAATCAATTATATACGTAAAAATAAGGTCAGGCTTGCCTCAAACACCTAACAAATTAAGGTAACTTGAGAAATCATAGTTAATTTCAACAAAATAGATTATTATAAACTCAATGAGGACTGGTCACACCACATCACTTGCCAGACCGTTACTGAGTATTTTATAATTAAGACAAGAGGCACTGCAGAAAAAGCAGTGAACTGGAATAGGCAAAAAGCTGGTTTACAAGACAACTTCTGTATACCTCTTTCGTAAAGACCTTTAAAGTCCCTTTTGGAAAGACCTTTGAGACCCCCAACAAAACGTTCCATGCAAAACATTTTTAATGTAGTCCAGTTTGTTGTACATACACACCAGCTGGTACTCGGGGGAGCTTGAAATAAAAATAAGAATGTAAAAAATAAAATTAAAAAATCACATCCAATAGCGTTATGACCTTGCAAAATTACCATGTACTGATCGATTAGAGTAAGGGTAGCATTGCCTTTCCCTGTATTTCCTAGTGCTGTGCACACCAAGGACAGCACTGGCAGAGAGGTGGGATGTGACGCTTGGTGAACAAGCCCAAACAGCGGTTTCCCAACTCAACAACAGGAAGGACAGATCCAACAGGGAATTTGACATTCCCTGATCTCATCAACTGGTCTGAGCAGCTCATCCAGAGAAGAAGCCATGCCTGCTTCCTGCCTGCCTGCCTGAAAGCCATGGTCATGCACATCTTTGTGAGCCCAGTTTAGCCCAGTACTAGTGAATTATTGAATTTGCTGCTGTTACAGTCTGGCTAATTGTACTCCTAATCTGTCTTTGTTACCACACCATCATTTAGGGATAAATTGTTATCCCTAAAGCTGTTGGTCCCATGCCTGTTATCGCATACCAAACCTGTAACTCGGCAAGGCTGCCATAAGCCCTTACAACTGGCAACTGAATAACCCTCCAGCCTGACTAAATCCATTTCATTTTGGTCGTATGCACCCTGTAAGAACTTTGTTCAGGAACTGTCAGTCATCATATGGTGTAACTTAAAGGAAAATTTTGGGATTTCTTTTGTAGACCCTCAGTGCAGCTGTTACGCATACTGCCCAAATTCACCTCTTGCTACAAGTTGGATAGCAATTTGCTGTGTCAATGATCTTAAAAGTCCCGTTTGAAAAGATAATAATTTGTATTCTTTCTTCTCCACCAAATAACTGTCTTTTCCATTCGGTACCTTATTTTTTACAGATATTTTGACCATAAAGGCCAACTTACCTGATGGGAGAAAAAGCCTTGAACAAAACAGCAAATTCCCAACAACATGCAAAACAAAGATATGCTAAAATGGCCTCAGTTTACTTACTTTCCTAGTCCTAAGGTATTAAATATATGTGGAGCTGACTGGTTAAAACTGAGTTGCCGGGCCAGCCTAAGATGCTCTAAAGGTCCCGGTCGCTCATTGCAATTGTCAGTGCCTGCAGGCCTCAGCTGTGAAGGACAAAGCATTAGCAGCAGTCTAGTGGTTTTACTCCGGAGATACAGAGAAAAGACATATCTATGCACTAGCTAGAAAGAAGTAAACTGTTTTAATTACCCCTAAGCCAAACACGTAAGTGAAGGAAATGATGAGAAAGCATTATGTGTGAAGGAAACTAGCTATTCCAGTGCACAACTCATTGAAACAACCAATAATGAAATGGGACTACTGCCCTCCTTCTCCTTAAATGGAGTGGAAGTGAAGAAGAGACATTTAATTAAACAAATAAATGTCAGCGCGATAGCACAATTAGAAAGAAAGGTTAACATAACTCCTGCAAATGCCCTTCAGTTGGCGATGACAAAAGTGAAAAGAATAAAGACTGAGGCCTATGGAGAGAGGAACGAATGTGAAGACTAAGTGTCTGTGGTTACAGGTCCATCTTGGTGTCTATAAATAGCTGGAAATACTTGCTGTTTACAACAATTTATGAAATGTTGTACATTCCTAGACAAACAAATTTCAATACAACATAGATTGTGCATATTTTTTTTCCTTCCTTTAAAATTCCCCATTTACTGTTACTTGTAAAGATAAGACTCAACTCAGTTCAGAGTACAACAGGAACATTTCTGTGAGCAATCAACTTTCCTCGAACTCAGATTCACGTTTTGCATTAATCGGGCTGGTAAATTACCTAATGAGAGCTGCTGGTATGCTGTTATTTGCTGATAAATGGATGTGGGTTACACGGAGAACCCGCCCATCGCCCAGGTCAGACCAGCAGGCCATACAAGTTCTAAAGTGATGGACACGTGCATTAATTACAGGTGACTTAAAATAACAGGTAGCCTAGGGGCTAATTCAACGTGCCACCAGTAACGCATGTAAATGCATCCAGAACACATGGTTCTTTCAGCTTCATCCTTTTCAGCTTCCCAAATCTACGGTGACATTGAAAACTCCACAAGTAGGGAAAGAAAAAGCTAGAGCTTACGATTTAGAAATACTGAAGTAATTTCTAATTGCAAAATAGTGAGAATAATATATGCTAACTAAACATCACATCAGGAGGATACGGTCACAGCTGTGCCTCACTTGGCATTCTCCTGAACAAGGTAGAGAAGCATAGGTCAATAAAAATATTTTAGGGTAATTGATCTGCTCAAACAATATCCACTATTAACATCATGATTTACGTTCTCAAACCTGAAGTTTCAGAGTGCAGTTTCATAGAAATCTTGAGCCCAGTAATACCACTATTTTCAATAAGGATTTGGAAGAAGGATCAAGGACTGCACTTAACTGTACACTCGGTCTTATGCATTAAGAAGGAACAATAAACAACCTGTGTTTATTTTATTATTACTACATAATTCAAAGATACCTTGACAAAACTGAGTAACAACTGAAATAAATAAGATGCAGATCAACAGGAAAAGGTGTTAATATGCTGCACTTAGGCACTCACCAAATCAAAGAGGAAGGGCAAATGGTGCAAAGAAAAGAATTACAAAGTCAAAGAATAACACAAGCCAGTAATATCATGTTATCGTGAAAAAAAAGGCAAGCCATTCTCTCATGTATTAACAAAGCTTGTGAGGTAATCTACTTGGTCTAATGCAGTCCAAGGGTGCCTCCTCCTGAATACAGAATTCAGTTTACACAATGCACTTTGCTGGGGATGTTGGGAGATCCCAAAGGAGAATGATCACATCCTAGAACAGAGAGGAAAGATGAATGAACCTGTCAGGAAAGCATAAGCGAACTAGGTTTATATAATCCTGAAGGAATCTCCTTAATTAGAAGTCTGTAAGAACAGCTTGGCCCTACGTCTGTCCATGGGATTAGCTAAACCCATCTATCCCCCTGCAGCAATGGAGGATTCTCCAATCTGTATGAACCCGTCACCAAGAACAACCTCCAAGGATGATACCTGAGCTTTGTCTTCACTAAATAAAACTATAACATAATGATACATGATCTTGACTGATCACCTGAACTAACGCAATGGTATGCATCAGCTTTGCAATCAGCATAGAAATGATCAATCTTGTTCAGATTTGGCTCCATTAAGTCAGTAAAGATAATTTTAAATGGCATGGTCCCAGTCAAAGCTGCAAAGTTATTTTACCATACTTTATTTAAAACTGTTTGAATATCATAAGCATATTTCAACACTACATACATTTTTAGCGCAGATAAACTCCAGAAGAAGTTATTGTATAGACTGCATGAGTATATATTCTCTTTCCTAAGAGACAAAATTAAAGGAGGAAAATAAGTTCCCTCTAAAAGAAGTCTCCACTCATGCAAACATTTCATTCAATGCTGTAGTATCTAAAAGAACAACCTCTAAAGCATAGGTATTTCTCCCAGTCTTAGAAAAAGTTCCCTATACAGAAGTGCATGACCAGCCACCCTCTAGCATCGTGAACAGCAGGAGTTCCACCCTGTTACACGTAGCGCCAGAGACAGCACACCTTTCAGTTCTGTACCCCATCTTGTGCGAGGGTATTCACAAAGCAATGAAGTAACTTCACTCATTTCCAAGGAAGTTTTTAAAGAAAGAGTTAGAGATCTCTACAGGTAGTGGAAAAAGTGTAGAGGTTTCTCCCTTTCGCTTTTCTCTAGAGCATGAGTGGATAAGCTAATGAAATCAGCATTGATTCATTTGCTTTTACTCTCCAGCACGTTGAGCTGTGGGCTGACAGGAGAGCTAGTGGCAGCACGGTCACCTTCAAAGGCTGTAATTGATTGACAGGATGTGGTCTTAGTGAAGTGGTTACCCTTCAGTTATTATCAGTGAGCATCTCTCTAAAGCGTTCCTTCAATTCCAACCTATTACAGTACTATACCTAGCTCGGGAATTTTAAAATACATTTCTTCTAAGGAAGAAACCCGCACTTGCTCTGAAAAACACCTGCAACAATTATTTGAACTACAAAGGTTTCGGGAGTATTTACTGCAATTGTGATCTATTTAGCAGCAGATCAAACACTACAAAAGACTAGAAATTCAGCCTGCATCTTAAAATTTATATTCCTGAAGTATCCCTCTTCATCTAGAATACAACAATTTTGAGCTTTCACTTGCATTGGGAAAGATTACTTCACAGTCCAGTGGCACAAAACACAAACATCACAAACATCTCTTCAGCTTATTCTTCTCCTGTAGAAGAAGAAATAATTCTTTTTAACTAAGTGGAAAGAATTACTTAATAAAGTTTACCTAGCAAGGTGTAGAAGGTGACAAGACTCTTAAAAGATTAGTACCTCAATATATAACACTTGAGTACCTGTGTTTTCTTTCCCTCCTCCCCCAGCACTATTACTGTTATCTTTGCTTTTCATTTCTGACTTAGATGAAGGAAAGCATCAGACTGAAGTATGCTATCCTCTATACTGCATTAGAGTGGAGTTCAAAGCAAAACAGCCTTTCCCAGGCCAAATCCTGTTCTTATCTATGTCAATATAAGGCTGGTGTAACTCTTCACCCTCCTAAGCCACTTTTAGACTCATACCTGTCCTGCAGAGAGCAGCCTGTCTTTATGATCCTCTTATCAAACATCTGCTGCTGTTCCAAAAGGGATATGTACCATAAAACTCTTCACTACTTCTTCATATATACAAAAGGTAAGAGTGCAAGTTTGGATGGCCTTGAGGAGTTACCTAAGTCGCACCGCTGCTTTAGACAGTTTCAGCTTTCCCTAAATCATTCCCAACAGATGTCTGTGAAAAGCGACCTTAAAAGCCTCCAGTGACAAAAATTCCACAGCATCCCCAGGAAATCTATTCCTGCACTTAACTACTGTACCATTAGCATCTTTCCTGGTGCCTAACCTCGATCTCCCTCACTACCATTTAGCGCCCATATTTCTAGTCCTATTCCCAGTGGATGCTGTCCCCTTTCTCTCTATAGCAAGGGTTTGATACTGGAAAAACTGTTATCCTGACTCATTTCAGTCTTCTCTGGACTAACCCTGCTCATTTTGTCCACACAATACCCTTAGGAAAAACCTGTTGAGCATCCACCACCCTGTATCTCTGGAGCTCATTTATGAGAGCTGCACACAAGGTTAAGTCTTGCTAGAGTCGGGATGCGGCTGTTTGGTGTTTGGAGAAGAGTGAAGTAGGGCAGAGACGTTGCTCATCAGGCTGACAGAGGAAACGGAAGGCAAGCTCCAGTGGTGTCTGATGTCAGAAAACTACCTGAACCAGTGTGGGCTGACGATCTCCTCAGCCATAGATGGAGCTTCAAAGGAGAATTGTTACTGCACAGTTTTTACCAGAAAAAGCCTTCTATTATTAAACTCTGTCAAACCATTTGAAATTAAAATGAAGAGCTGCTTTTAAAGGATCAAAGAAGCATAGAAAGTTAGTTGTCATAATTGGTAGAACAACACTTTCCCTCTGGTCCTTTCTTATTATTAATCACAGCAGCTCCCCAGACTTCATCTGCTAAGCAGGGCTCTGCCCTCCACACTGGAGTCACAGCAAAGCAACCACCATAAACTGCTACAATTCACAAGAAGCAGTTGGTCCCACAGCCACAAGGAGCATAAGGAAAGGGAAATATCCTCTTCTCCACATCTGCTTTTATGGCTTGAGAGAAGGGACTCTATTCATACTCCAGCCACCATCCCATTAATATTTAAGCATACAAGAGGAAAAAATGATGCATACACACCAGAGGGGTAGCACACAAAAAAAGCAGTTGAGGCAAAGCATTCATTCTGTTCACTACATCCAGAGCAGCAGGTAAAATCACATTTCTGTCAGGGAGTTTTGAGTGAAATACTGCTTAGCAATTGCACTCATTGCACCCTCTGCTTTGGGGATAAATAGGAAAAACAAAACCAAATCACTTTTCTTCAAACTCCTGGCATAACAGTGAGCTACATGTGATTTACAGAAGTTCAGATGAAGCTGAGGAAGAGTAATTTCATGCATGTCATGCCAGTGAGTATGATTATCAAAGCTTATTCAATGGAGATGAGGGTGCTCACTTAAAACAGAGGAGGAATAGAGAGAATACATTTGGCAAATCAATTACAGTCGCTACAGTTCTTTCTCCAACAAGTCACATTCAGAGTTCCTGCAATGAACACTGATGTGCTGCCCAGAGCAACATCTTCGGCATTTAGGTTCTCACTATCATGGAGCCCTTTCATATTTTCAGTATAAGGATGATGCAAAAAGACTGGCAGGATCAGTCCATACTTCAGAAAAAGATGGCACATTTATCATAAGACTCCCTGGGGTTTCAAAACACCACAAAAACCTATCTGCTACTAGCCATAAAGATGTTTCTCTACATGTATTGCTTGGTGAACATTTGGATAAGAATGAGAGCCAGTTCTTGAGAATCACCCATGCAGAACTGAACACAAACAACACGCTTGCGTGATTGCCACAGCTGGATGCCCAAGTGTTTGCAAATGCTCAAGCAATAGCAGTTAGACAGCCAGCTAGTGAATTTATGTGCAAATGCCATTTTAGAAATGAGCCACAGTAGAAAATACTTACGTGGAATATGAGGCTAAAAGTAAATGCAGTTTGCCATGAACAAACTAAATGAAATTCAGCAGTACGCAATACTATCACCTTTTAATCATGATTTCCAAATCATTTTTTTTCAGTTATCTGATAACAAGTATTTGTGCATTCCCATCACAGGGACACTTCAATGGCTGTCATTAAAGTATGATCATTTTTGTAGTGGTTTACCATAAAGCCAGTTGATGTGTTTACTGTTTCATAATAAACATTGTTCAACAAGCAGATTCAATGAGAAACCATACTGAAAAACAACGGTGATTTCTGTTGTATACGTGTATCATTTCTGTAAGAGCAGGCAACAAACTGAATGGCTCTTACTCTTCATCTGCCAAGAATTATCCAAGAAAGGCAGTGGTATTGGAAATTGCAGCAGTGACTGCTCTAATGTTATTAATCTCTTTCCTATACTTGCAGCATTCCAAACATACATGCAAAGTGTGGATGTTTAGTGGGCTACATTTACCAAAACAGGAGATGCTTCTGCCAGGATGTGCCTTGGACCATCTAGCGCTGATTAAATAACAATTAGTACCACAAATATTCACAAGCACTTTTCTGAATGGATTCTTGCAGAAAAAGAATTCAACATATTCTTTGCAGCAACAACAAGAAATATATATTACTATAAGTAAGCAATCTGATAAGACACTTAAAATAACTTTATCAATAAAAGCTTAAAAGCTGATCTACATGAACTTGAAATATTTTTACATATTTAAAATCATATAAGCCTTGATTCAGCAAAAGATTTTCAAGCATACACTTAAGCAAGTAGTTATTTCCATGGAAGTCAAAGCTTTTATATAGGTTTGATACTAAAATAACGCTGTAGAGAATTAAGAACTAACTTCAGAAATCCAAAGTATTGCCAGTGCCAAAGAACAAACTACTTAATATGATAAGGTATGACATCTTTGAAATCTGATGCAAACTATTTTTATCTAGTGAGAAAGACAGACTCAGCATTTATCCATCTGTAATTCCCCAAATTAAATCAGTGCCAACAGAGCTCTTCTACTGTACCCGCAATGCAATAGGAGCATTAAGACTCACATATAAAGGGACAGCATCCAAGCAAAGTGTGTTCCTAGTACATCTTCCAATAACTCTGTGGAAACTAAGATTTACATAAGGCAAAGCAGACTTTGGAGGCAATATTCCCCCAACAACTATTCACTGCAGAAACAGAACCCCTTCAGCACTGAAGTTATTTTTTATACTGCTGCTGATTATCTTGCATGAAAGAAAAATGCTGCAGTGCTTTGTGTTGAGTGGGTGATGCTCCCATTTCCCAATTGAGTTAGGTCCAGCGTTTATAGCAGGGGTAAAATATTCTAAATTGGCTTGTATCAGCACAGTGACTCAGTGATCACTGCGCAAGTGGGAGGACTTCAAGCATTTGACATTGCTTCTCATATTCTTGCTGTCACAAATGCAAATGTTAGAGAATTTAAACTCATTTTTATCTTGTCGTTTTAAATTCCAAAAAGGGACCTTTGATCATTCAGCAGCCTGTTAAATATTTAGCAGTCAGGAAGAAAGGATTTTTTTCCTTCCATGATTGTTTAACTGGTTTCAAATCTAATACTAATTCCCTCATGTGAATACAATGTCTCACCATTTGCCCATTTCTCCAGCAAAAAAAAAAATTCCTCAAATTAAAAATTTATCTGTCTCCTAACTTTAATGAAAAAAGAAGACAGAATTAATATAAACAGACAGACAGGGTTGTGAACCCTACGAGCTACACAATATATATGCACAGAACATATGTACATCTTGGGGGCTTCTGTGAAATAAATTTTAATTACTGTGTTCCCTTTCAAAGCTAAGAGCCTTGTGAGCAGTGGCTGGAGACACGCTCGACCCATTGAACGCTGAATTAACGCCACCCTCTTCAAAGCTGTAGGACGCCAGTCCTGCGGGCCCCAATAGCCTAAAGCACTTGAACATGTTAATCCCATTGAAGTGCTTGTGATTGGTTTTCATCGTAATACTAATCACACACTATGAGGGTATGTGTCTCTTTAACCGATGAGCTGAAATTAAACACCTGGGAGCACTGAGATGTAAGGGTCAGGCTCGCCTCTGTTAGCAACCTAAGGAGAGATGGCTCCTCCATCCTCCCACACAAACCCTCTCCCGTGCTTGTTAGCGTGTCTGTTATATTAATGACTCATCCACAACGTACAGCACCAGTTGAGGCTCTTAATTAATCACCTTAAGCACGCTGGCTTCTGCAGTTTGCTCTGAGTCTCTGCTCCATGAATAATTCAGGCTTCAGCCTTACAAACACAGGGAAAGAGTTCGTGTCTCAGGCCTTGTACTTCAGCAATGAGTTTGGAACTTCACACAAAACACCTTTCGGTTGTAATCCCTTTTTCTTCAGCCCAGTGTTGGCTGTTTCCTGGATATTTGTTACCAGCCAAAATATCGCCTTCAAAATGTGATTGTTAAATTGCATGGGTGGCCACCGCAGGTGGTCACTGCTGGTGCATCCCCAGTGACGTGCTTGTACAGAGAATTAGTCCTGTATCACGGGACTATGCTTCCTGTAGGAAAAGCACCAACTAGCTTGTTCAACGTTATGAAAAACCTAGAGCAAATAATGAATGCACTGCACTACAAATGGATTTATTCTTCAGGGGAATGAAAAATATCCCTTGAGATATTCTGCAAAAGGAGCTGTACGTTTTATGAGAATGAGAAAGCCACTGAGAAGGGCTGCAGATTTTGGGGAGGAGCATTGACTTTTGATGGATTATTGCCGCTTTCTCCCACATCCCAGCCACCACTACATTAGATTCACAGTTCCTTCTTTACATCCCTTTCAATTTTAATCAACTGGTTCTTGATTATTACTATAATAACATCATTTTATTCCACTTGACAAATTACCTTTTATTATTAACGCTAACTACAAAGTAAGTTGGCCTCATACTCTAGATTAAAAGAGGTTTTGCACAAATAAACACCAGGGCAAAGTGCACTGCTAGCAAAAACTAACAAAGTGTAACTGATGTAAATTTATGTCCACCCATCAATTAGCCCACCAGTTTGTTCTCTGATAAAACTTCAAAACCGCTATCAATCATGAAGATAACCCAAGAGGCTTTATCACAGAGACTGATAGAATAACTCTCCCTCCTAACTTCTTCCACTGATAAGGTGAGGTTAGAGCTCAGACACAGTAGCACAAGTAACTTAATAGATGTGTAAGTAAGTGATGCATTAAGGCTGTACCACTCCTTCACATACCACTTTCTTAAAATACGTATTTTCTAGGTACCTAGAACCATATATTTGGCAGGTGTACATCAGAGCAGTTGTGCTGACTTCAGACTCCATGATCAATCACTTATCTACCATGATAGATCGTTTATCTTTCAGGACTGTAATTTACCCCATATCATTGCAACTCTGAAAGCAAAATTCATTAAGGCTACAAATCTTCTTGGAGGGGCTTTTATACTAACAGAACACTCAGATGTAAGATTTAATTAACTGGAATATAGACCACTGACACAATTTCAGTGGAAGAGTGGTCAATCATAAAGTTAGAGCGTAATTTGAATTCTCACAGTACACACACATTAAAGGCCTAAGACGGTCCTGATTAGGCATAACTGTTGAGCTGCACTGTGTGAAGGCAGACAGCTTTGGTAGGGACTTGGTTCTGAATGATCCCACTTGTGCTTCTGAAAAACAGAAACTGCTCCACATCAGCTGATGGAAGTTTGGTTGTACGCAAAGCAAAATTAAATTTATTAGCTAGTTTATACAGTGAACATACCAATGGAAAAGGATACAAAACCCCAGGAGCACTATTGACATCAAAGCCAAAGTTCACATGAATGAATACACAGGCAGAGGTCCATGAAAAAAAAACAAACAAAACCAAATGCAAATATTTTCTTAATGTTCTAAAGCTAATGAACCACTCCAACGTTGAAGGAAAAGTAACTTCAAGTAATAGAAGTTTAATGATGAGAGTGATCCTAGGAGAGGAAACATGCTCATTTTGTCCATCTGTGAGGGCTCATACTGCAGCTGTTCATCACTTCCTGGGCTCCACTCTGTGGAAAATAATCATCACGTAGAAATCTAGTCTCTCTCTTCTCAGCAACCACGGCTGGAAGAGTTATTTGGATATTAGGTTTTGTGCTTTTGCGGTCTAGTAACAATTCTTTATTTTTATCTTCTTGTGCCACATCCATCACAACTGCTTTTCATTGAGACAGTTTTGAGTGCCTGTATTTTATTTTGGTTTGTTTTAAATCTGGTGAGCAATTTTCACCTCCAGATTATAAAACTGAGCTTTTAAAGTGCTAACATTTGTCTGAGAAGTTTGAGACCATAAATGCAGAGGAAAAGAAAATACTATAGCAACATACGTCTGTTTGTGAGGGATGAAGATTTGATAACAATGGGCCAGGAAATAAATAGGGGTCATTGAGCGTCTGGTCCAAAACCTTGCAGAAAAATTGTCTTGAACCACAAAGATTTTCTTAGATATTTCTGACTTCCATCTGACTCACTCATTTTGCTTCCCTCATCCAGTAAAGGCAGAACGTTTGCCGCTTTATCTGAAAACTTTACAGCACCAACTAAATTAGTAACTCAGTTGTCATTCTGCAATGAGCAACTAGAAATGTTTAATTTCAGGAATATTTCCCTGTGGTGTGACAGGCAAGAATAATGGAAATAAATTACCTGCTGAATATATAAAAGTAATAATAATATTTAAAAAAAAAACATCAACAAAGTAACCCAGACATAAACTGAAAAAGCTTGTTTGTATCTTTTGGGGCACCGATTCCCAGAGAGCTGGTTAACTTCATCCAAGCCAAAGGCAGAGATTGTCACTTATGGATCTCTCAACAAAGGAAGAGGAAATCTTCTTCCCTGACTGCGGCTGCCAGATTGAACCCACAAAAGCCTATAACAGCAGTAAGACTGGATGTATCAGGCCAAGTGGGTAATCCCCGAGCACTGGTGTCTCGGAAACACCACTCAATTTCCTCCCACAGGACAAGCGTCTGCAGCTAGCCTAAAGGAAGTGGTCATTCCTCCTCTTGCCTGCCCAAATAATTACCTTTCTGGCAGGGACGTCGCTGAGCACAGAAGACAACCTACTTTTATACATGCTACATATGAGTGATACATTTTGCTGTCAGACAACAGCCTGAGACCTGAGCTCATGGCAGCAAGAAGCGGCCCACAGCTGACAAAACACCCAGCCCAGCTGAGCTCATGTGTCAGGGGGCTTTGCTTTTCTGCCTGAAATATATTTTGTTTCCCCTTCTGCTTTTGATATTTATTTATTTTTACACTTCAGGATCACAAACCGCAAATTCAGCAGCCATGTGTTGCCTGCCTCTCAAAGGCACAGCTCCTCTGGTGGATGGCCCCTCAGTGAGCACCTCACCGTCCCCATCTCACTGGACTTTTCACCTTGGGTAAGAGCAGTCCTCCAAGACCAGCCAGCACTGACCTGTTGCAATGAACGGTCCCCTGCCGTTACATGGGAAGATGTCCTGGCCCAAGGGGCCAGACCTTTGGAAGTGATGAAGTTTCTCTCCTTCACATCCCCAAAGGAGTGCCTCCCCTGCTCCAAGCCCTACAGTCGCAGCTGGATGGCTGTCAGCGCAACTCCTCCAGCACGCCAGCCTGGTAGTTGAAAGACTGTCAAAACACGGTACTGACCAGACCTGCAATATCACTCAACACTCTAGCTCAGGGAACATCGCTGCTGCTGCTCCACCACTTCAAGTCTACATTTTGACCCTGAGACTTGCAATCTCAGTAAACTATCCAGTAGGCATTTAAGTGTCCCAGCATGGGACACTTAAAATACTGAAGGAGCTTCCACAATACATTTCTTTGCTTTAGTCATGGAAATCTGATGCTGCTCAACAGCCCGTATTTAACCAATTGCAAATTTAAAGTGGTTTTTCGGCATTGGAGTCAAGCAAAGTAATTAACTGTAGCTGCTGAGCTCGCCATAATGCTGAGTGAACTCACCCTGCAGAAATCCCAGACTGAGTTTCCACTGGAAAATTTTCCTGCATTAGTTGTACATACTGGGATCATGAAACCAGTCTGTCTTTACTGATATGTCCATACCAGCACCAACTCCTGTAATGCAGTGCTTTCCTCTGTTATGGCATACTCTGAAAAACTTCCTTAAACCAAAACTTTTTTTTTTTTTTTACTATACTATAAAAGCTGTGTTGACATTTGAGATGAAGTTCCTCAGAGAGCTATACCAGCCTTCTATATATAATCTTTCCTCAGACATCTATCATAACCTCTCATGGTACACACAGAATCTGTTCAAGTTTTCCATACATTCAATCACAGATTTAACTCTGCATTTGCCAGGTTGGGGATAATATAGATGTGCCAGCACTTCAACAACATTTCTTTCCTTCCCCATCGATTGTTAGACTGCGTAGTTAGTTGTTTTCTCTTAGTGCCACATGACTGCTGAGAAAGACCTGATTTTTACATCTGTAAAGTTCACAAGCAAAACCCACCCTTTGATGCTTGCTCTTTACAAACCGCACAGCAGGATCCGGCTCTCAGTCCCTCCCCTGGACAATCTCTCCATTTCCCAGACCGTTTCTTCAGGTTCATTTGAAGTGTGGAGTGATGAGCTTTGCACTGCCACAAAGCCAAATAATCCCAGAGGCTTGCCACGGTTTTGAAGTCAAGAGCATGCCATGTGTACTTACAGTTTTTGTTTTCTTTGGGAAGTTTTGGATGGAAGAGTTGAAAATAAAATGCTCGCTGCTGATACAAAGCAGTCCCTTCCAAGTGCAAACAAATTTTTGTACGCACGCAGAGACACTTTAGGTACCATGCTGTGACATTACCAGGTGTGATCATAACACAGTCTCTGCTTTGAAAAAAATTATGATTATTATAACTATTTTTTTTTTTTGGTGAGAGAAGGAAAAGGTTAAAATTCAGGCAATGTTCTTTAAAGGGCTACATTAGAGATACCAAGATAAGCAAAGCACTCAAAAAAATCATGAAACGCCATCTGCTCTCCTTTATCTTCTAACGTCCACCAGCATTGCCAGTGTTGCCAACATTAGTCACTCTCCTCATGATATTGGGTGTTTTTCTTATGCTTTCAGCATCCATAATCAAAATTACACAATTGCATTTTATTTAAAATAAATAAAAAAAATTCCAATCCACCTGATGCCTGAGAAAACCAGTGCAAGTCAGAAGGTCAGAAAAGGGAGTTAAAACTATTTAGATAGATTTGGACTGGTGAATTTATTACAATCTTAAGTATACTCCAGGGACTATTTTTCAAAGTAGCTCAGCTTCCACAGGGGTACCAAAGGGATAACCAGACTTAAGATCCAGTGTAGTATATTGAGTCTCTCAAAAATCCGATTTTAACTATGACTGTAGAATATTTGAAGAATCCTGTTGCAAGCCCCATTTTTACATTGGTATAGCTCTTGACAAAGAAATCAATTGAACTCTCCACCTTTGGAAGTCAGGCAATGTTCAAACACTGAACTGCACATCGATCACAAGTCTCATTCCTTCCTCATCCGAGCACAGCCCGGTGCTAGCATCTAGGAGCAAGGAGTGAAAGCTCTGCTTCTCCTGACGACTTTACACTATCATGATTACGTGCTAGTTAGCTGCTTCACGCGGCTTTTATTTTTATGTAAAGTGAAGAAGGGTTTTGCAATTCTTAAGCAGAAAGCGTGTCATGGCCACTGCCTGCTGACAGCAGGGTGCAGCTCATGACAAGCACCATAGGCACTGGAGAGGTACCAGCACACCCTGGGCTGGCAGGTAGAGAAGGGCAGCCCAAGCAGCGCTGCTCACAGGTGCTCTTCATCACACTCAGCACGGATGAGCTGGGACTTGAGTGATTTGGGTCACTTTAGGTGTAGCCAGCACCTAGGAAACACACAGAGCACCCCCTGCTCTCTCCCTATAGCATCCCTGGCATAGGTCCCAACCAAAACCTCAGCCCCAGCCTTGGCCTTTAATAAGAACCAAAGTCTTTAACCTCATCATCCAGCTCATCTGTTTGAGATGGGAAGTAGGGGCTGTGCTACGAAAAACCACTCCGTTCTCTGCACGCTAAGTTACAGCCTGCATCTTTGGCAGTGCAGAATGCTCCATGACTAATATCTGACTCACGTCAGGCCTGTACCACCAACAGCATCTATCACAGCCAGAAAACAGAGTACTTGCCCTCAGGCTCGAAGCTATTTTGATGCCATATGTGTTAAGAAAGAAATATGCACAAGCCTAGATAGCTGGTGCAAGCAGACTTGAAGGAACATGATATAACCCTGATCCCCATGACCCTCACTCAGCCCAAACACTGGGGTTTCCATGAGAAAGCTTCGACTAATGATACCCATCAGCTCAACTTATTTTAACTACAGCACCCCGATGTCCTGATCCTGCTCTGGATTTTTGCATACGCACACTTAAGTCCACATACCCACACAGAAGAACGAACTCAAGCACACACATGGTCCTTTACAGGAACCAAGTCCTAGTGTTTCTTGCAGTGTGATTTGTGGGAGGCAATTTTCAGAGTTGCGTATCTTTTGCTTTCTATATTTTCCAATATGAAATAGTGCAGTTAGTAATTTCCTTACAACTGTTACAGGTTTTCTTTCCCCAACTGAGATAGGAGAAAACCAGGATTTCAGAACGTTTGAATGTTTCTCATAAAGTCACCTCCCTCTCTCCTTCGCTGCCAAGACTCCAACCTCAATAAAACAAAGCCATTCCTCCCCCACACTTAAAACTCCTGAGCTCATTAACTACTTAAATGAATTTTGTGCTTTCCTGCTGCACAACTGCAAGCCGTAGCCTATTTTCCGAGTATCAACTTTTTTGTTGTCATTTTTATTACCCAGTTTTGTGCACTGAGATTTCCTGGGTGCCATGTGGACTCATGTTTTTTCACAGCAGGAAATGAAGGAGTTGATAGAAAAGCAGTACTAAAATGCATATTAAAACATTTATTTGATATGTCAAATAAAACTTACAGCACCAAACCCAGAAGTTACTAATTATATTACACTAGATTATGAAAACATAGACAAAATATGTAAAATATACTGGAAATGGAAAATCCTTGATTTAATATACTTTTACTTCGAGATCTTACCAGGTGTATTATGTTTCACAGTATAATTTAAGTGTACAGTAAAACAGAATTGCCTAAACCTTAGACAATTACATCATTACAGCTTATCCACGAGTAACTGCTAAAGAAGACAGTAATTTATAACTGGCCTGTAAGGAATTCTTTTGGATGAATTATCAGAGGGTTATTGGATATTCAAAATGAGACATCTTTTAGAAACCCATTTCTTGAAGAATACCCTATTTAGTTAGGCTTTTCTGAAAATCAGGCCAGATTTTTTTATGTATCTATCACTGCAGATCATCTAAATCAATCATTTAAATTATGTTTATTTTTTAGACATTAATTTTCAGAAAGAAGAGAAAGAGAAGAGACCACGAGATGATCTGCTTGGTTTATCTCTGGCTGCTACTGCCAGTACAGATATTAGGGGTCAAGGAGATATACATTTGACATGTGCATGAGTCCACCCTTTAAGTTACTACAAATCAGATCAAATGACCACCTGGGCAGCATTCAATAGCTGCTACTAACAGTGGTCACCAACACATGTTCAAAAGGCAACTTTGAACTAATTAGTGAGCTCCCACACTGCAATAGGTTTCTCAGAAGAAAACAAGCATCTCATATATTGTCACTTTTTCAAGTTTATGTTTTACCCGATCAAAACTACATAAGGCTAATGTCCTTGGCGTTAAAGCAAGAGGCTCAGATCCAAAGTCAGTGACTTCCACTGACAAAGTCAGTGATTTCCAAAAGCCCAGTCAGTTTTGGATCGGGCTTTGAGGTTGCAAATTTTTCAGGACTAGAACCGTCATTTGTCTCTTAGGCTTGTATTTTTGGATGCTTCAAAATGATAATAAAACCCAAAATAGGAGGCTGTCAGCCTTATCACATCTTATCTGCACCACATGGACCCCTCTAGCGTTACCAACGTTCTTAAATTGGATGGACACAAAAAGTGCACATGAAAGTAGTTAGGAAACAGCAGTGATACTGGAAAGCATCACCATTTCAGCAAACAGTCCTACAGCAACTCCAGACAGAGCCAGTGACGGCATCTTTCTTCACATTCCCAAGCATTCAATTTGCCTGTGATGAACCATTGGGAAATCTCATCATTGGTTCTAGGAGGGAGAGGAGAAGTGGGCGGACAGTGAGGAGGAGCAGAGGAAGTGGTTTTTAAGAATAGCCACGTAAGCAGACCCCACAAACCATAGCAAATAGCTACAGAAGAACTGCAAGAAAAAAAGAGAGTCACTGCCACAGACAAAAAACTATGCTCCTGTCTCTTCGTAGTAACTTTTCCTGAGGCCAAAGTCAAGTCAGGTGTCCTGTTGTTCTTGCCCGCAAAGTTGGAATAATTAAGGAGCCTACACAGTCATTTCCCAGCAACATCTGTAGGAAGAGGATGACTATTCTTTACTCCTAACCTATCAACCTAAAAAAAACCCCAAACTGTTTTAGAAGAAATTTATCCTGGCATTCACACTTCTACAGTGTTGTTCAAATTAGTAGTGTGGACTTATTTTTCTTTTCCTTCTTTAAAACAATAAATTGCTTATATAAATATGGAAAATTTTTCTGTTTATGTTATTTGGCATCTAAGAAATTTGTGTAAAAACAAAGAACAGAACACACATAAACAAAATGCGCAGATAGCAAGGGAAACACTCTCTTAAGTTCTTACTGTGTAAAATCAATAAGAAAAAGGAATGTACTGGCAAAAGCTGTCATTACTAATCCAACTTCCATGGTGTAATGAAAGGAAATGTCTTATGGTAGCTTTGGTGAAACTATTAAGTCGTTGCCTATGATTGCTCTGTTTCTCTAGAGTTTCTGATGGGAAATATGTGAACTAAGTGAGGAAACAGATCTCTCAACTACTCAAAACCAACAAGAGAAAAAACCCAAATGCTAGTAAGACAGCTTTAGACACCTTCTTACATGCAAACCCTCTTCCCATCATTTGCATGTAACACTTCAATTTATTTTTTTCTGATGTTACCATTATGATAACAGCTATGTTATCAAACCAAAATGATTCTATGATTCTATGTTACTTATAAGGCCCAGTTATTGTGGGGACTACATCTTCACTGAATCGCCTCCTGGCAAATAGAATCATTTAGGTTGGAAAAGACCCTTAAGATCATCAAGTCCAACCATAAACCTAACACCACCATTAAACCATGTCCCTAAATGCCACATCTACATGTCTTTTAAATACCTCCAGGGATGGTGCCTCAACCACTTCCCTGGGCAGCCTGTTCCAGTGCTTAATAACCCTTTCAGTGAAGAAATTATTCCTAATATCCAATCTAAAACTCCTCTTGCGCAACCTGAGGTCGTTTCCTCCTATCACTTGGGAGAAGAGACAGACCCCCACCTCGCTACACCCCCCTTTCAGGTAGCTGTAGAGAGCGATAAGGTCTCCCCTCAGCCTCCTTTTCTCCAGGCTAAACAACCCCAGTTCCCTCAGACGCTCCTCATGAGACTTGTTGTGCTCTAGACCCCTCACCAGCTTCGTTGCCCTTCTCTGGACCCGCTCCAGCACCTCAACGCCTTTTTCGTAGTGAGGGGCCCAAAACTGAACACAGTATTCGCGGTGAGGCCTCACCAGTGCCAAGTAGAGGGGAACAATCACTTCCCCAGTCCTACTCACCACACTGTTCCTGATACAGGCCAGGATGCTGTTGGCCTTTTTGGCCACCTGGGCACACTGCTGGCTCATATTCAGCTGGCTGTCAACCAACACCCTCAGGGCCTTTTCTGCCAGGCAGCTCTCCAGCCACTCTTCCCCAGGCCTGTAGCGCTGCGTGGGGTTGTTGTGACCCAACTGCAGGACCCAGCCCTTGGCTTTGTGGACCTTACACAATTGGCCTTGGCCCATTGATCCAGCCTGTCCTGATCCCTCTTTAAAGCCTTATAGATCACACAGGACAAAATATCTCATGTTAACCTGTCTTGCACAGGAATGATTTTTGAGAATTGCATTATTTTTGGGTTCTCTGACTGCTTGCTTCCAAGGGGAAAACATCTACTTGTTAATGATTACATCCCCAAAATTTACCAGCTTCAGTTCAACTCAAGATGTCAAGATGCCTTCACATGTCTTCACATACTCCGCCTTCCCCAGTTTCATCCTATGAATAACTGTCCTTTGAACTTCTTTGACTTGCATGAAGAAAACCTGCCCATGTGTGCTTAACATACAGAGGACACTCCCAGTCCTTAGGGGGGAAAAGGACAAAAATCTTACATAGAGAAAAAAGATTTTCTCATTTAAACAGGTTTTCAGTGGGACCTATATGGAAGCTTGTGTATCACCCAAATAATGCTGTTTGGGATGAATATTTCTTTTTTTGCCAAAAGATCAATTGTTGCTGGGAAAAAGGAAACCTTAAACTCTTTTCCAGCCACATTCTCCATGTTGGATACCTTGCTGGGTCTTTGCTGGTTCACTTGAGGTACTGTTACTGCTTTTATCTTTTTGCCCGTTGAACTAATGTTTTTTATTTATTTTCACATGCTGTCCTTTGGAATAGCACAGATTGCTTCCCCAGTGTATGCTGCTCCCATCATTACCTTAGCCACAGGTTGTGTATAGATGTTTTGGCTGCATCCCTTCATTATTTAGTGTAGGTTACAAACTCTGATATTCATTTACCCGCCATGCTGATCTTTCAAACACAGAAACATAGTCCACCAATTACTCATCTCCAGTCTCTCACTGCAGCAAGTACACTATCTGTCATACTTTCTGTAATCCCTGGCACCTCTGTTCATTGCCCTTAAAAACAAAATAATGCGGAAAGCGTGCAGTAATACTGTATTCTCTTCTGCTCAAATGACTAAGTGGGTTTATTTTCTTTTCCTAGTGGAAAACCTGAAGCTGAGTCCTCAAAGTGTAGCTAAGCACTATCACTGGCCATTTGTGAGCTCCTCCTCGGGAGATGTGGTAGGCATGCCACCAAAGCAAAGCTCTAGGGCAAGGCTTCACCTGGTAGCTAATGCCAAGTTCAGGTTGCTCACAGCAAGATTATGCTGGTGAAACATGCAATCCCAAACTTTAGTGGTGCAGTGATTTCTCCATCAGTTTCCAGCAGGAGTCATAACTCGGTCTGAACATCCATCTGACACACTGTAGCTGATTTTCATTTCCCTGCTATCCCCATTCTAACTCTCTGTTTGTCTTTTAATTCTTTTTTTTAGTCAGAATCCTTAGTGTTCCTCATGTTGTTCAAAGAAATCACCGAGAACCACAATAAAACCACCTCCTTGCAGAATTATGCATCAAAAGGTATTTTAATGGGGAACAAGTTAATTGAAATATAAAAGGTGCTGATTTCTCAGCAAAGGTACAGAAAAATTATTAAGCCAACATAGTGAACAACACATCTCCTGAACTTCCCAAACAGAGGTCATTCCTTTTGCTTTAGTGACTACAGCTACAGCCTTTAGAAAAATCTTATATTTTTAAATTATCTCTGATTTCTCTCAGTCACTCTGTGGTGGTCGTTAAATTATTAGTATTTGAGAGGTCTGGCTAAGAAGTTTATCCTAACTAAAACAACATTTCTTTCGACTAAAAGCTAACAGTCAGTGATCGTTTTCAACTCCCCACTTCTGAGCTAGGGTAATACTGGCTGTGCCACTCCTATGGGCTCCACCAAGAGCCATCTTCCCACATTGTCACATTTCTTACCATTTCATTCCTTCTTTGAACCGGGGCAGTTGGCAAGCTCCTTGAGTCCATCCTTCCCAGGAATGTGTACCTGGCTTTGTTAACATGGGTATGATTGTTTTTCTTTACCTCTTTTTTTTTTTTCTGAAAAGCTCTATACATTGGGTCTCTGCAATCACTTGGCAGAGCATGGGGCGCAGAGGGGGAGACGCCATCCCCATGTTCTCTTTCCATGTGCATAGTTAATAAAGCTTCTGTCTGACCTGCCCTAATTTGTACTTGCGCTGTTACTCACTTGGAGTCCCCAGACTCTCCTACAACTCTGTACTGCTGTTATTTTGAACACAACAGAATCGTATCTTTCTCAGAGGCTCAAACAAATGAAACCAATGACCCTATTTCATTTCCTTTTCCTAAAAGGAGCAATAATTTCAGGGCTGCATTGTAGTTGGTGGAACAGCACATCTTACAAATTAAACAGCGAGAAATAGTGTTCCCAACAGCATACTGCATATTGCAAGACTCAGATTTACTATGTTTTTTCACAAGTCTTAACATACTGTACTCATCTATTCACATCGTACTGAATCCTCCTTTATAGAAAAGGCTCCTACACACGCCATGCTAACAAAGATGACATTTACAAGTTTTACCATAAGCCTTTTTTCTCCTCAACTAATTTTGTCATGGTAGGAGTATGTCCCTTATTTATGGCATGCATTTGGGTGGAGTGCGGGGTTTTAATCACCAGCTTGAGGAATTTTTGTTGTTGGACGTTTTGGCCAAGTCTGTGTTCCTTTAAAAGTGGTCCAGAATTAGTAACATTGAGGAGCCCAGTTGGAGGCAATTTAGAAATACCTATTTTAGGGCACTTCTAATTTATCTCAAATTAGACACCCCGAAGTTAGAATCCTGATTATGGGTGACTCAACAATTGCCTTGGACAGTGTCCTAATTTTTAATGCTAAAATGACATCACTTATTTTATTACTGCTGAGAACGAAACACAAGTAATTAGTTGTTGCTCTTTAAAACACAACAGGACAACCAGCAATTTAAGTTTCCTTTACCTGGAAATAGTCAAAATTGTAGAGTTATCTGCAAACAAAGCTTCACTGAATTACTTTCTGCGCTGCCAAGGATGGGCTCCCACGGCACAGAGAGTAGAGGTTGATGGGAGAGAACTGCATCATTAAAAAGCTAAAATGGGTATGTTACTCCACTTTCTGAAGCACATACTGCTGCTCCTTTTTCATAGTCTTAGGGACAGAGTAAGAACAGCGCATCTGAAGGCAACCTTCCCTCCAGTTGCTTCAGAGGAGGGAGTAAAATAACAAGGACAAGCCTACATGAACAAACTAAAAAAAATCCCAAAACCAAAAGATAAAAACACCTAAAAGTGAAATATTATGTTTTTTTCAAAGTCCAGTTACCCTCCCACCAAATTTTCTATTGAATGCTTAAGCAGATCTTCATGTGATCTAAAATAAGCGTCAATGAAAATCAACTGACAACCAGAGACAGCCGCATGGTACTCTGGCACTTCAGGAACAAAAAATTAGACATCTGGGCAGGAGGGTTTGTGAACCACACCACACAGTCCCTAAAGCTGCTCTCACAGAAGAGATCAGTACATGTCCCACTGACTGTACTGGTAAGAGAAGTAGGCCAGCATCATGCATAGGTGAAAATCCAGGACCTGGATGGAAACAGAACCACGAGCAATGAAACACAAGAGCAAATCTTGTCTGACGAGATTGCTTCTTTTGCACAGAACTGCAAAGTCAGTGGATTAAGGGGGCACAGTGGAATTAGTATACTTAGATTTTAATGAAGCTAGCGTTATACCTCAAAATCTTAATTAAAAAATTAATTCAAATTGATCTGAATAAAAACAAGGCCTTGTGAACTAAAACTGGTAGGCTGAAAAGAAAGAATACCGATAAATGACAGTGTTTCAGTTTGAAAGAAGGTGCTTCATCAGTTACTAAAGGGTTGGGTTTTTTTAAACATCTTCCCTAAATATCTGTGACAGAAAAGACAATGTACTAGTCACACATTTAGAAGTGGTAATGAAGTGGAAGGAATTCTGACTGCTGGCAACAGAACAAAACCACAAAAATCTAGAAACTGAATCTCAAGCACAAAACCTGCAGAATTTATCCCAGAAGCCGCATCTGTACTTGTTCATGAGTCTGAAGTTCTACTTTAAAAAAACCAAACAACTATTTCTAGCAGGAAACCTTGGAAACATAAGCCGAGTGTAACTGTTACATACGAGTGTTCTCAAGACCGCAGAAAGACCCAAATGACAGTGCAGAGATGCCACCATTCCCCTTCACTTCTGGCCGTTATGTCTGAAACCTAATGACAACAGTTTAAAAGCCAGCACAATTAATTATCTCAGTAAGTCTCGCTACATAAGAAGCACCCAGCTAATGCCCATACACACCCACAATGGCAGATTCCCTTTCCCATCGAAATTTCCAACATGAGCTGTGATGATGCTCTCCATAGAGAGACAATGCTTAGTTTTAATTTTTTTTTTTTTTTAAATTAAGCAGATGTCCAAATTATCGCACCAGAGCATTCCTGAGACAGTAGCAGTTGCATGCATTTTGTCTTGGACTAAGTGGTACTTGTGCTTATGGAATTTTATTTTTTTTTAAATAAAGTATAAAATAACTTAAGGCTTACCATGCAGAAATAGCCAATATGAATTTCTATCTCAATGGTGTACAGGAGAGAAATTTGAAGACAGTACCTTTACAACTCCCATTTTAAAAAGTATCCAGGAGAAGGTGTAGTAACACTAATCCATCACAAAATATTCCAGAACACTCATACAAACACAATTCTTATAGCCCTTTCAATTGCATTCACCATTTCTTTTATTTACATTCTATTATCATACATATGAAAAGCCACTGCAAATATGCATGCGGTAATGTATTTGCCAGAGTATTTGCACAGTCCCTTCAGAAAGGCTTTGTGAGCTTGGAAGACTTTCTATCCAAGAGCAGGAACATTACACGCAATCAGTGACCAAATGCAGAATACAAATAAGAAATTGCAAATAACAAAGACGGAGCAATGAACAGACTGGAACAGCCAAATAATTTTGAATAATAGGCAAATTCATGGAAATTGAAATCTGTTCACACATCATTTGTGGACACAACAGCTAACATTTCTTTTCTGCATAACGAAGTTTAGAAATAAGCATAAGAAAATGTACTATAGGAAAAAGATCTCTACTAGGACCAAGATGGATGCATTATCCTTCCCTCATCCCCCCCAGTTTCTTATGATCATTCAGTCTACAACAGCAACACAGTTCTAGTGATTGCCTAAGTTACATAATAAAACAGGAGAGAAGGGGAAATCCTACATTTTTACAATGTGAATATTTTTCAGGAAGAGCAAATAAAAATAGAAACCCAGTTAACATCAAAAAATATCAGGATGAAGAGCAACTGAAAGAGCTCAGATTTGATATTTTTTGATCATCAACTTGACCTTTACCTGCTAAACAGCACAAAGATGATAGGGAATGATAGGTCAGCTGTCTTCACAGACGAAAACTAAAACGACACCAAATAAAATCACCAGTGCCACGATCAAAACAGACAAAAGTATTTTCACACCAACCATGCAGTGAAGCTGTGAAACTCCTTATGGTAGGACATTGTGGCTGCAGAGGGCTGCATGCATTCAAATCACTGCTGGACAAGTTGAGGGGTATCACAGAGAAACGCAGCACCTTTCATACAGCCTATTGGTATCTCTGAGTTGGGAAGTCCCTCGATTACAAGTCCCTGCTGGTAAGGGGAGAATATCGTGGAGTGAGACCATGCCACACATGTCCTTCATCTTCGAGATGAGATTCCCATGCCACATCTATGCTTGTAGCTCTTCTTAGGTTTTTTTATCTGATGTGTTTGAAAGGAAAGGGACTAAAACATCTAATCTAATTTCCAAGGTATGGGAGGATGGATAGCTGTTGTAGCAACTACTCACATGCCCCTAGGAAATCAATGTGAGTCCTTAAAGATGGAAAAGTTTTTTCTTAGTCAGTAGGCACCAGGAAGGAAAAAAAAAAGTGTCCAGGGATGCCTCCCTTATACAAAGCAATGTGTTCAAAACAGCTTACAAGTGTGGAAGGAAAAGTACAAGAACTCAGAATGTGGTGAAGGCCACTTCTGTCTTCTGTGGATATGAAGAGAGATACAATGATTAACAGCCTTATGGCTTTTACAATTATCTCCAGCATATAATTGATTCCAATATGTTGGAGGGAAGTTCTCAAGAAGGTAGGGACTGCTTCAGCTGTTAGTTTTCCTGATACCGTAATTCCTTGAGGGTCAATATCCCTGTAAATATTCATAGTATTCATTCACTTGAGAGTGAATAATCCTATAGATAAATGTCCTTAAGTGCTTTTCTAATTTTTTTACTGTAACATCAATGTCTAGTTAAGCTAATGGCAATAGAAATCACAAATAGTGCCACCATCAAGTAAGGAAAATACCCTTGCTGGAGGTAGACAAGTTACAGGACATCCACCCCTCTTTTTTTTTTTTTTGGTTTAAAAATTCTCCCCTTTTCCCTCTGAGGAGGAAAATTATTTCTTTCCTCAATAGTGAATGCTCACTGCTGTCATTCCCAGGAATTACTTGGGTGTTTATAATTATGAGTTAAATCATTTGTTCTTCTATAGCAACAGGTTGGTGTTGCCTGCTGAGTATGAAACATGTCTCATGTTATAAAACATCATTCTAGACAAAGGGATTTCTCAGCCTGCTATCATATCCCAAATTGAATATACCTTCATTCTGACCTACTTCATCCCAGAAAAAAAAAAAAAAAAAGAAAAAAAATTACCACCAGTAGCTACACAGAATAGTTTTCAGACAGACAAAATACAGCTGATATTCTTACACATTCATTTTTAGACATTTCAGACCCAAGAAACAAATAAGACTATGGCAACATACGTTAACTGAAGTTCCAGCCATTTGAGTTTGGTTTGACTCAAACAGGACTTGACAAACATTTCCTTTTAATTCAGCAGACAGTGTAGAACGCCAAAACTCATTTTTTTCTTTCCAAAATCCACAAAAATATCAACACCATAACAAACTTCAAACATTTCAGTGATGGTTACAGTTTCAAGAAGCACAATGAACAATTAACATCTACATTGCATATCTGGCTCAACACTGAACGTTCTGAAGCAGTAATGCCAAAAGATGCAGCTCAGCTTGAAAAACTCAATATCACGTTTGAATTTCACACTGGTCCGTGAGACTCCCCGTTGCCTTTGCATGAGAAGCTTTTAAATAGAAATGTTGTTCAAAGAGATTGCTACCAAGCTTTGTTTTCCTGTTACTGTACGAAACTTAATCTTAAAGCTGAAGACAAACAGTCATCACACAAATAAAATTTTAATTAGTTTAAGAGGACAAGCGATTCATCAGGGTTGGGCTGTGCCTGACTAGACAGATGGCATCAAGATTTCTTTCACTGTTCAGAAACCGTTGACAGCACTCTTTCTAAAATGCTTTAGGAGTGCTGGCAAATTTTAACTAGTGTAAATAGTCCCTGGTAAAGTCCCCGGGAATGTTCCCCTGAGCCACCTAAACACTACCTGTAGGTGCCTAAATGGATACTGAGGCAGTGAATCTATGCCTACATACATGTATATGTTTGGCAGACAATTGGCCAGTTCAGGTTCCCACCTCTGACATCAACATTACTAACTGGGCTAATTAACGTAGCTTATATTCTTCTGCCTCCCAAACAGCAAGAAAAATCCAAGCTTCCTGCCTTGCATTTCCAACAGAGTAGAAGCATCTGTTCTGAAGATGAAAAGTGACATTTGGCTTTTAAGTTCTTTGAAATAATCTGCATGCTCTTCAGAGTGGAAGGACTAATGATTTTTGTCAGTTTAAATGTTTGAGGATCCTATTCTCCATTTCTGTTGCATTTTTTTCTTGTATAAAATACAAAAAAACTCCCAAAGCAAAAAAGCAGTCACCTACAAAGCCTAGAGAACTGTATTCCTCCATCCATCCAAACTACACTCTTCAGGATACAGAGCGACTTCAGACAACAGCACAGGACAAATATTACTAAAAACTACATCATGTTCTACTTAAAAGCTTTTACTTCAGTTTGGTTTTGGTGGGTCTGGTTCAGGATTAGAGGTACAGAAAGAGAATTATCAACACATCAGCTTCAGGCATACTGCCCTGTGTGCGTCCCCCCCTCAATGCAACCCATGAAGGCACAAGGCATAGAATCACAGAATGGTTTGGGTTGGAAGGGACCTTAAAGACCATCTAGTTCCAACCCCCCTGCCATGGGCAGGGACACCTCCCACTAGACCAGGCTGCCCAAAGCCCCATCCAGCCTGGCCTTGAACACTTCCAGGGATCCTCCTCCCCAGCCATGCAAGAGGTAAAGTGATTCACTCTCTGCAAGGATTGATCTCGAAGTTAATGCTGTCAATGCTGAGAGAGTGACTAGGACTCACGGTGCTCACTCTCTTCTAAAATGGAGTAGGACCATGCAAATCCAGTTGTTTCTGCAGCATCTATATCTATTGTGTCTGGACTGAGCAAAACAAGTCGCATATGAGCTCAGCATTCCCAGTTCAGGCTGTCTGAATATGTACTTTTTAACTGTATCTTTAAATACTAACTGGCACCGAACACTTAATTCAGTTTCCCATCTCTTTTCTCAAACAGAAATAGACATTTATATTTGGCACTTGAGCCAATCCTGTCTAAATAATGTGACACAGAGGAAAGACATTGTCAAGAAAAACATGCACAGAATGGTTCTGCTGTCATATCTCATGCTACTGCACATGTGTTCTGGTAGGAAATACTTCAAATACAACCCAAGTCCTAAGATAACACTTAAATCATAAGGATGAAAGAATTAGTATGCACTAGAAGGTAGGGCAAAAATAAGCAAGACAAAATTCTTCCTTCTGAAATTAAAACTATAATTACTTTAGTGCAAAATTTCACACACATCTCGCTGATATTTAAATAGCTGCAGGTCTGTTCTTCTGAAATGTCTCTCTGTTGTAAACGTGTCTCCATCCTTGATGGTTAACAGCAATAAGAGTGAAGAATTTTCAAAGAATCCATACTCCACAGCAGCCAAAAACTTCCCTCTGTTCTATTTCCACCTAAACCCCTTTCCTTCCAGTGATGGACATGCAGTAACCCAAGAACCCAAAGGTCACCAGCCTTGCGATCGCTCTGCCTGATGTCAGATCAAAAACTCCCAGCGCCTTGCAATAATTGTCTGCTTTTCTGTCAGTCTGAAGAACACTTTCATAGCTTATTGTATTCTAAAGAATATGGCAGTGAAGACCTAGACTGCTTGGGCTGGGAAAGGAGGAAGGGGGAAGGGGAAGCAGGAAAAAAAGACAGGATAGTTCTAAATTATTATTACTTACTACAGAGTTAAAAAGTTTGCATACAGAGTAGGAAACACACTGGTCTTTCATATGGGAAAATAAGTTAAAAGGCAGTATATGCCATCACCGACCACAGCACATACGATAGACTAAATCCATATTGATACAATAGTACTTCAGGAAAGCAAACACATGATGGTCTGGATGATCTGTCCAATAGCACAACTCGCATCTGTGCTATTTGTTATTTTTTTTATTGTGAAACACTTCTGTGCAATGCTTGACTGAACATTATTTTGTATATTCACAATTGAAGAACTGAACAATTTCCCTCTGACAAGAGCATCCTGCTCCCTGGGTTTTGTACTTCTTAATCTTTTCACTAATATCACAATTATATTAGTACTGATGATCAAGAAGTGGAACTGAGTATTCAGTAAGAAACCTGGCCATGCACCAAATTATCTCAGTTTCTCAGATGTTCAGTCTCCACAGTCTCAAAAAAACCAAACACCCAAACCCGTTTATATGGCATAATTAAGTACTCAAAGACCAGAACAATCTTGAATAGAAAGCAGAATAGAAAGCAAACACCAAGTAACTGGAACAGAAGTTTTTCTGTTGAGTAGGTTTGACTGACAACATCATCCCTTCCCGTCTTGCCCCATCCTTCCTTGCTGTACTCACTGTCAAAGAGTGTCAGTCCATGCTGAGGCGGCTGAGAAAACAGCAAAATAAAAACTTACTGTCAAAGGAAGTAAGAAAACTCAATTGCGCAGCTGCCACCATACCAGCTTTACCTTCTTGTCCCTAATAAATTCTAGTTTATTTAAAATCTTGCCAATCTTCAAGACATACCAGCTTGATCAAAGAACCAATAGCACAAGACGGAATTGACAAAACAGCCCTTCTTCATGCAGTCAAAGACACATATTAAATGGGATCAAGGGATGAATTTAACAGACCCCAACACCATTCTTCTATAGTAAGTATACGATGTTATTTGCTGCTCTGTACTGTTTGGATGTTATGCACCTATTGCTTGATGTCTCTGGAATGGAGCACCTGCCCAAATGACTAATGCTGACTCCCACAGTAGAGAAGACGACACTCAAGATGCTATGCAAGAACAATACAAAGAACAAAGAAGAACAAAATATTTTAATGACACATTTTAAAGCCAGAAAAATTACACACTCCCTGTATTTCCACCCTCTAGAGACTTCTTTCTAATCATTATTCAATAATGCCTGGTGGCAAAACTCCCAGGTTTTTTTGTTTGTCAAGGCCAACCACTGTCATTTCTTTCTCATATACAACTTTACCAGAGGATGCTTGAGATCATTAAAAAAAATTTGAACAGTGCAACATGCATTGCTCCAACAGTAAAAGCTAAGCAGAAATGAGTCAGAACTGTTCTGAACATGGAATCCAAAAAACCAGTAAAAACTCTGTATGGAAATATCCCAAGGACTGTCTTTGTTTAGTGAAACTATGCACTCTTTGTAGCCAGTCTGCTCAGAGACATGACTGAAAGCATATTATTCACCAGAACAACTACAATACAATGCACTATCATTGCTAAGTACTCTAGCTCCACTTCACCAGTTACATACATACTTGTGTACGTAGCTTAGATTATTTTACATTATTAATATGCCCATTCAGTTCTGCTTGTTTTTCCTGCAATCACCTGTTGAATTGTGAAACTCTTCCTTACTTCTTGAGCAGCCCCAGTGACTGCAGTTCAGATCACTGGCTCACCAAAGCACTACTGAGTGGCTGAAGAATAGAAAAGCCTTACCCTTGATGCATTCTAGTTTTAACATTAATGCATTAAAGCAATTAAGCCCGTTCAGCACTCCTGGACAAAGAAGAAGATATGACATGACATGAGAAGCCTGCACTCAAGCAGGAGCATTTTTTTCGTTGAATGATTCTCTCTCACACACCCCTCCACTAACAAATGTGTGTCCAAAGTCTTCCCAATGCTAGTCCACAGAGCATGCAAGTGTTGGACTCTGTTCTCCTGCCCTTTGATTTTGGGACCAAAGCAGGCTGTGCTTCTTGAGATCCACAGTTCAATTCATCAGCCAAAAGAGGAGCTTCTCAGTCAGGCTCCCTCACTACTAAGCCTGTGTAGCTTGGATCTTACTAGCAGACCTTCCGAACTTCTGCTAGTTACTTGCTCCGAAACAAATGAGGAAACTTCATGCAATGCCTCACTGTGATGAAGATAACTCCACTGATGCAAAGATAAACAAGATTTCTGCAGTTCTTTGCCCCCACCTCTCAAATCAGTCTCAAACAGTGGCATGTGCAGAATGACATTTTGTCAAAGCACAGTGTGTTCTTCTAACAAAGAGAGCCAGTCATCAACAGAGAGTCGGCTGTTGTGAAAGACAGGCCACAATATCTGAGGATAAGTCAGCCAAATTCCTTCCTCCCCTCCGAAGAGATTTAAAAAAAACAAAACAAAACCCCAAAAAACAAAAAACCAAAAAAACCCAATCCAATGCATCTCAGATATCACAATCTGAAATTATATGACAGTCTTACAATAACAGATGAGATACTGTAACACAGAAGCTCTTCATTAATATACTACATATGGTAGCTTGAAAGCGTCATTATTTCAACAGCTATGTTGAAGTGATTTTTGCAAGCAGTGGACAGTTCATGTCAAAACAAAAATTATAAATTATTTCAAGTTTTCTTCCTTCTAAAGAATTTTTAGTAAATGCTATGACAGGTGTGTTTTTCTCCCTGAATGCCAGATATGCTCAGCTAAATGGAAAGAAAAGCCCAAAAGTCAACCTAAGATCTTACTTCTCTTGGACCATAACTATATTTTAATAAAGATGTTTCTAGCCAAACTACATCCTCAGTTTCTCCTGCATAACCACTCTGGATAAAAACCAGGTTCCTGTTTACACCTGGGCAAGATAGCCTTTGATAGATTTGAATAACTGAACTGACCATTAAGGTAATAAAAAAACCTAGTTTGACTGGTATGTTGATGATTTATAAGAAAAGCAGGAAAGCATCAATTCAGTTCTGATCTCCTACCAGTCTAACTGGGAGGTCAAGAGCAGGAAGTGGTTACAACTGTGGTATACACACAACAAACACTCCTGGAACAGTAAAAATGGATAAGAGGAGAGACAACATTTAGAAGGAAATTCTTTACACTTTGTTGAAATTGCTGTCATTTCCTTTGCGTGTCAGCATCATGCCCTACGGTGGACAATCACTTCCCTTGCCATCCTGGTGAAGGGCAGATTAGTGTCTACCAATACAAGGTGGTCATCTTTTCTTCCTCAGGATGGCTACAGAGATTATGACAATGGAGCGGGGAAGATAATGGCACAATGTGATGTTGCACTAGATTCATGAAATAGCTGGTCAAACACTCTGCACCCCGTGCAGACTGAAAGGATAGTTCTCTACAGGACACAAGAGGGTTTGCATGAGGGGCTGACCTAAGACCCAGTATGAACAGATTTTAACTCACTGGAAATTTTAGAAGGTATTAAGACTTTTTAAAACTTGGATAATTTATAAACACAAAGCACATAGCTTTAGATTTTTCTTAAACTCATTAATCTTTGAAAATTACTTTTCTCCTTCCTTCATGCATGCAAAACCATTCAAATACCAGATCCTCAGAATCTGAATGAGCTGAACCTAAGATAACACTTTCTTTGTCCTTGGGGTAATAAGGGGTACTAATTAGGTAAGCTAGTGACAGGTCAACAACACAGAATCTGGCAACACTCGGGCTGATGCAATGGTTTGCACACAACTCAAAATATGCTTCAGGCACTGAAGGGTGGAAGAGGACATGACATGATGGATACTGTACAAGTCCTTTCAGATAAATTGAAGTCTTAGCTGAATCTGTGTCCCTGAAAAACAATCACTTAAAAGCCATGCTTTTCTAAATGAAGTCAGAACATGCAAAAACTCCAGTTTTAACTGTTAGGATGTGACAGTCAAAAGCAGTCAGCACTGACCGAGTTCTGCTCCAAATAAGTCTCCTGGCAATTATCAATGGGATCAGCATTAGGACTGATGGAGAGTGGTTATAAAAAAGAATCCTCTGCACTCGCTCCAGCACCTTGATATCTCTCTCGTATTGAGGTGCCCAAAACTGGACACAATACTCAAGGTGTGGCCTCACCAGTGCTGAGTACAGGGGGACAATCACCTCCCTACTTCTGCTGGTCACACTATTTCTACTACAAGCCAGGATGCCATTGGCTTTCTTGGCCACCTGGGCACACTGCTGGCTCATATTCAGCCGCTTGTCAATTAGAACCCCCAGGTCCTTTTCTGCCAGGCAGCTCTCCAGCCACGCTTCCCCAAACCTGTAGCGCTGCATGGGGTTGTTGTGGCCCAAGTGCAGGACCCGGCACTTGGCCTTGTTGAAGCTCATTCCATTAGTGTTGGCCCATCGATCCAATCTATCCAAGTCTCCCAGTAGAGCCTCCCTGTCCTCATGCAGATCAACACTCCCGCTTAACTTGGTGTCATCTGCAAACTTACTGATGATACACTCTATGTCCTTATCAAGATCATCAATAAAGACATTAAACAGCAATGGTCCCAACACCGAGCCCTGAGGAACACCACTTGTGACCAGCCGCCAGCTGGATTTAACTCCATTGACCACCACTCTTTGGGACCATCCATCCAGCCAGTGCTTGATCCAGCAGATCGTATGCTCATCCAGGCCATGAGCAGCCAATTTTTCCATGAGAATTCTATGGGGAACAGTGTCAAATGCTTTTCAAAAGTCTAGGTAGACAATATCCACAGCCTTTCCCTCATCCAATATTACAGATATAGAGGTGCTGGAGCGAGTGCAGAGGAGGGCAACGAAGCTGGTGAATGCAGCCTGAATGCAGCTGGTGGCCTGCAGAATAAATCTTATGAGGAGCGACTGAAGGAGCTGGGACTGTTTAGTTTGAGGAAGAGGAGGCTGAGGGGAGACCTCATCACTCTCTACAACTACTTGAAAGGACATTGTAGAGAGGTTGGTGCTGGTCTCTTCTCACAGGTAATTAGCGATAGAACAAGAGGGAATGGCTTCAAGCTGCAACAGGGTAGGTTTAGACTGGACATTAGGAAAAAATTCTTCACAGAAAGAGTGGTCAGACACTGGAATAGGCCGCCCAGGGAGGTGGTGGAGTCACCATCCCTGAATGCGTTTAAGAGTCATTTAGATGTGGTGTTAGGGGATATGGTGTAGGGGAGAACTTTGTAGAGTGGGGTTGATGGTTGTACTCGATGATCCCAAGGGTCTTTTCCAACCTAAATCATTCTATGATTCTATGAACCTGAAATGTAATCTCTTCCTCCCACAGGACTAATGTTCATGACCAATGGCAAAACATCAGGCTAAACTATTCAAATTCCACGGCAGATAGACTTCAGAGCCACTATTTTGCTGGCAAAAAAATGAGCAGCTGGGTGTAAGAGAAAGGTAGAATCCACCACATATCCCGTATCTCAGGCTGAACGCCCTATTCCCAGCAGCTCATAAGCAGAATCAGAGATTTCTGGAGGGGGAGTTCTGTGCCAGCATCCCACGCCCCAGGGAAACAGGATTAAAAGGGTGCTTCATGGTGCCTGAACATTAGGGGAATAAAAGAGCTGCCTTCTCTCATGCACAACCATTCTTCCCCCCCACCCCCCTCGCATTCCCTGACCATCAGACCTACTCTACCCGCCCTTCCTGAACCCAACTCATCCTCACCACCTGCTTTGTCTCCACAAAACAGACTTTTGCTAACTAGAGGACACAGAGAAAAACCTTAGAGCATTTCAGAGGAGATATCAATAATAGGCATGAGAGAAACCTGTTGTTTCCTGCATGCCCTAGAACAGCAATGCATGCTTCTAGATTTAAAGCTATTTGCCTTCTGCCCCTTCTTCCCCCAAAGGATCATTTGGTAGTAACTCTTCCCTTACCACAGGCTAAAATGGATAATGGGTGGCAGAGGTACTAAGAAGCATACAACCGTGAATGCCAAGTCCTGTCTAGAGAGTCACTCTAAACACCGTTGAACAGACTTGCTCACATTCACCTAAATGATGCAGGTACTTTCAAGACAAAGGAAGAGCTTTCTTTCTCTCTCAGTCTCAAAAAAAAAAAAAAAGTTAGAAAAACAAATCAGCATTAAGAAACCTAAAGACTTGAAACATTATAATTCCACAGACAACTCTGATGAGGTCCTAATCCTCTGTGCATCTTCCTCCCGAAATCAAGTGAGCCTTTGACAGAGCATCCACAGCTACGATCAGTCTTTGGCTAAATTTGCATAAGATTTGTAAAACAGGAACAGATCCTGACATGGGACAAACATTACAGCCTGCAAACTTTACACACAACACCTGACAGGTTAATTTTCTTTCTGATTTCTCCCTGTAAAGGATAAAGAGCATCGTGGAACTGATCAAGGTGTTTAATATAGTGGCAGCACAAATTTCAGAGCTGCAGGGAGAAGCAGTGACAAGAGTTATGGAGAAAACTTTACCTGCTGACTAACCCTGTAATCCATCTGAAATAACACAGTTACGTACTTGGCTTTGCAACAATTAGCAAAGGATACACTACCAGCCTAACAAGATCTACCCGCAGAAACAAGGTGTGTCAGCAGCCTTCAACACCATTTTGTCAGTGGACGTTGCCAGGTTGGGTTTAGCACCATCTGTCCTGGTCAAAACAGTTACCTTTTTTTCAGGCCAACTTTAAATCCAAGATGCACAGGCAAAACTTGAAGTAACAGAATGTCCTTAACAGTCTGTAGAACATGCTAACTTCGAGATGACACCTTGCGCAGCTACGCTCATCTATTTTATTTCCAGTACGACTGATAGTTCTCCATGTTCTCTTCTCGTAGCCTTCATACCAAGATGAATTGCCAAGCGCTATTCTCCTTCAGGAGGCCAGCAAAGGCCTCTGTTTAGTTGCTTCCATTCCCATTATGTACCATACAAAATCTTGAGGCATAAAACCGAGCTAGAGAACACAAAAGCCAGGAAAAGATGAACAAACAAATCCACTGCCCTCATCTTAACTGTCATAAAGGCATTTATACCACTCCAAATAGTGCCTAAGCTTTGCTATTTAAACCGGTTTCATTACTTCTCCCAGCCTCCCCTATTTCTCAGTTTGGACAACAGCAGACATTTCCAGCAGTCCAACCAGCCGCGTTATAAAGCACACGTCTGAAATGAAGCTCAGTGAAAAATCTTCAGGGAGGACTAAGACTTAAAACCCTCATTTCATCGATGCATAGATGGCATGTAGGAGGTGGAAAGAAGCACTGCTAAATCTGTTACCTTTCGTGTGAATGATGAGCACACCACCCCTTCCAAAAATAGACTATAAAGGAAACATTATGCTGATGACCGTGAAAAGCAAGTTCACTAGTCGGGTTTATACAGCAGGTCAGCTGGATGTGAACACATGCCCTCCTTCAAAGCTAACAGAATAGCTATTACTTATTTTTTTAAAAAGTAAAACACATGAAATTTATTGGAAATAATGATGTTTGAAAAAAATTCATCCTCATTTCAGGAAGCTGTTTTATAAATTCCAAGCTAGCAAAAGGAAACTGACATAAACAAAGGTCCTAGTAGAAGATTCCATTTTCCATCTGTTGGTCTGACAGCCCTGTGCTACACTCCATCACAACAGCCACCACTAATCCCTCCTGTCCTCACCCCATAAATTTCTGCTATGCTCCTATGGGGCAGTGCATGGCCTGTCTCCATGCTGTGGACAAGGAAGAGTGCTTAGCTGCTACTTGCATTGGTCCAGCACCATCAAACATAGCAAACGCACTTCAGACAAATTTCTAAGACCATAGTAGGGATGAGGAGGAGGAGGGGGGAAATCTTTCTTTGATCTGAGGATCTGTACGAAACATTTGTATTTACATCACCTTTCCTGTGACTTTTCTCTTGACCTGTGTGACAAATAGACTTGACACCTACTTTGGTTCAGGCTGACTAAGGAGCAACACAGGCCTCACGCCCTGCGGTGAACCTGCGGGCTGGAGAGCTGCTGGCTTACGTACAATGGAGTAAAGGTGCCTCAGAAAGATATTTTAACAGGTAGTTTCGAAGCCCAAAAATGCAAGATATTCAAAGCATAGAACAAGAGACCAGAGCTAAAATGAAGACATCTATCTTGTCTATACTATTGACTAAGAGCCAACTACCTCACTCTGTAAATATTAACATTGGGATGAACCCAGTTGGAGCTCTCCCTGAACTGCAGCTACACTGCATGCCAGATGACTCTCCCCTTGAGCAGGAACACCTCTTAAGGTTTGAGATCCCTTATCTGAGACTAAGAGATCCTTCTTTGCCCAAGGCAGAGAGATCCTTTACTCGCAACAGATCCTCAGTAAGTGACTAATAGCATGCTGAATTAACACTAATGATACATTACTAATCTATGTAGCTACTCAATATTAATTATTATAGACTTTGTATAGATAATTCCATTAGACATAAACCATTGTCCAAGTCTGAGACAAAGACTGGACCTAGACGCGCCTAGGCTTCATAAAGAGTCTGGAAAGCAAGGGGGTCTACTTTGAACCTTGCGACTCAACGGGAGGATCTTCCTTACGCTTTTCGTCTCTGGTCTCTGTGTGAATCATTCTAACTCGATTCTAACTCTATTTTCCTTTGTATGTTTCTTCCATGCAGTAATTAATAAAGTGAACCTTGCCATCCAACTTATTGAACCTTGGTAAACCACTGTTGAACTGTGTTAAATTCCATCAAATTTATTGAACTCTGTTAAATTATTATTTTACCTCAATAAAACATATTGCTGCTTTTCTCTTTTGAGTGAGGTACATTCCACTCATCTGCAACAACCTGTTAGAATAATTTTCTCCAGAGAGGGAAATTAATTCAGCCTCCAGCTCCATTTGATCTCTGATCTTTCTCTACAAAATCATTTACATACAGTATGTCTATCTGAACTCTGCCAGTTATATCTTGAGGGATTTGTAAGATAAAATATTGCATGCACAAAATTAAAAGCGACCCAACCATTAAAACTGATGCTACTAGGAATCTGAAAAGAAGCATTTGTTCAGATCAACTACACAAAGCATTAGCTAAGTCAGACAGGGGTTAAACAAGCATCTCAGAGTGCAATTCTTACATGGCTAAGATATGCTGGGTGTTAAGTAATGAACTGAAGTGTTTGATGCCACAGTGTAACGTTGTTATTTTTAATTGCCATAAATACATTCATTAGGCAAAGCATAAGTGTTTCATGCGCACAGTATCATCTACAAACTGCATTAGGAATAAAAATTCTACCAAACTGGCATTTTGGGCAGCTCCAGTGACTGCATACATGCTTAGAATTAAACCACACATTTTAAAACCTTTGAAGTATTAACTGATTATAAATTACTAGCTTAATTAATAATAAATACTTCATATTAGAAACAATCAGAAGCTGGTAGTCATTTCTCAATACTACAACTGCTAACAGGTTTTACAGCTTCCAGGCTCCTTCCTAAAGGCTCACAGAAAATTAAGAAGAGTCTCAAAAGCATTCTCTACCCTAGCTCAGTTGCCCTTTTAATTTCCTTCCACGAGCAAATTTTGCATTTCTGGGTGTAAAAATAATTTTCCTTAGACACGATAGTTTGTTTCAACCACTGGCATTTTCCCTTCTTCAGCTTGAATGCACACTCCCTGTTAGAAATACTGTCTCTACAGACAAGAACACGTTTCTCATGAGTGACACTCACCTTGACACCCTAATTGAGTTTTTCACACCACTCTAGGGCAATGCATGTCCACTTAGACCCAAGTGCACCCTTTCAGCCCTAAACCCATCACGGGGTATTAGTAAGAAAAAAAAAATAAATAAAAATCCACATATTTTCTTTACATATAATAGCACATGAAGAAAGGATTACATCTCACAATGAAAAGGTACAGCAAAGGTCAGCTAAAAAAAGCCTAGAGCCTTTGCTTTGTCCCACAGACCCAGAGAAGAAATATATGTGGCTGACATACACCGGCAGGGTATCAGCTGCTCTAGGTGATGTCCCTTCCACACAGGATGGAGTGGGAGGTGGGACAGAGGGATTAAGCAGCTTCAAATGCACAAATCCTGTTTTATGTGCTTCTGAAGGAAGGAAGTGCAGTTACAGACTGCTCCTCTTTCTGTTTGTAGCTAACCTACTAAGCAGGGCAAAAGAAGTTCTTTATTGGCTGCGTCTCCTCATCTTGAGCTTCCCTTTGACTTTTCTGACCCAAGCCTGGCAAACCTCCTGGGAATGTGCTAACAAAGAGCAAGCAAACAGCTCTGAAAGTTAACACCAAAAGCTTGGAGGGCAATCAATATGTCCAATACATTTCAGAATCGGGTTCTCTGCCTGCTTCACTCTTGCAAAAAGCATGTTTTTTTTAGAGGACAGCTTTAGCATCTTACACCTCCAGTTTCCTCACAGGGAATATTTTGCATTAGACAAGACATTGGCAAAAAAAAAAAAAAAAAAAATCTAAATTTTCAGCTGTATTTCTGGGACATTCAATGTAGCTTTCTCCAGTAACAAATTCCAGTCTCCATATATATCAGGGAAGATTTTGAAACACTTTCTTTGAGGCAAGTATGTAAGAACAGAAAAATTGTTGCCAATCACACTTACACAGGCCACTTAACTTTCTGTAAGGGACAGATACAGCACAGCTGAAAGCAGGTGAGAGACAGACAGTTTAATGACAGTTTGCTATAGAAAAGATGGGTCATCTCTTCTCTTTTGTTGTGTGCTAGCCACTTTGAAGAAGTCACAGACATCCCCAGGTATATACAAGCTTTTACCTATTAACCCATAGATCCTTCAGGAAGTTCTGTCAGTGATCAAAATAGCCACAAAATGATGTGTATCATATGCCACTGGTGTTTGCTGATTATCACTAGTCCTCATATAAACTTCCCTTCTATAAACAGTAATAACAGCACTGACAGTAATTAGGTAATCCAAATAAAAGCATCCTGTCTTCTTTCTTTCTTTCTTCCTCCCTCTCCTCTTAACCTACAGATGGGGTTTATTTTTGTTTTTGGGGAGATGACACTGGATTGATATTATGAAAATACAGATTAATCTATTTCTCCACAGAGAGGTATTTCCTCCACACTTCAGTCCTGAATCATTTTGAAGTTTATACAGCCCCCATCACTACATCAATCCAGGACCTCAATTTGCCACTCATACCTATTAAGCATCCCACTGCAGTGCTTCGCTGAATAGAGACTGGCAGACATAAACACACATTGCAGTGCTTTGCCAAAATGTCACTTCAGCACCATAAACTTTCATTGCTAGCTAAAAAAACCCTGCCAGCTGCAATGTTTGGTTTCTTCAATACCAGCAAGTGGCACTAGTTATCATCACAAATCCACTGAAGGTAATGACTTCCAGATAGGCACTAAATGAATCACATTTAAGCTCTTTACCTTCCAAAGCTTACACACTTCATCTTAGCCAGCAGAGGAAAGGAACACTGAAACATGGCAGAAGATGCTAAGGAGACCCCAGTAATGTTCGCAAGCTTATAAAACCAGTGCCTTAATTTGCATAAAAATGCCACTATTAAGCTTGCCCAACTATCATGGCTTACGTAAAACCATTTCCCGTCTGAAACAGCCAAACCTTTCGCGCAACAGCGGGCAAGAACAGGAATAGTTGGCGTGAATATGAATCATCCCCAAACGAACTTAAACATATTCCTCTCAGCAAGCAGCACCTTCCTGAATATTTAACATAGGATTGGCAACTATTTAAAAAGCAGGAAAAAAAAAAAAAAAACCAAAACGTTTCTGGGAGTACTGCATGAAATCCCACAGACGGATGCATAGGAAAGACTGGGGACACTGTGAAACGGAACCTGTCCCACATTAGCCTGGGAGACTTGCGTAATGCCATGGCCATACGTGCACAGGGGAGACAAACGCAGCAGCCTGGAACATGCTACAGGGGCATATTAGTTTAGTTAGAAAGGAAGGAGGTGGAAGGGAGACCAAGGTAATGAAGACAAGAGGGAGGAAAAAGAGCATAGACTGCAGACAAGTGAACCCTTATAATAAATGCAAAAGTCAGTCTCCTGGTAAAATGATGGGAAGCGTCTTTTGCTTCTCCCTCACAAGCTAAAGAAAAAGAAATGAAAAATTGCATTGTGCTATTTGTAGATATTACAAATATTATCTCACTATCGTGACATACGAGCAATTCCTAGCGGAGAATGCGTTCACCCTTCTATCAGCTAGCAAACAATTCTTGGTCTTGGGGACCAAGGGAGACAGGCACGTCCAGTTTCAGGGTGGGGGTACTTTTTCTCTCCAGGGTCAAAGCTAAATCTGTTGTTGAGCAATTGCTAGAAAACAAAGAGCAATATGATGCCACCCAAAAGCTCCTCATCTTAATTCCTCCACAGGTAATTAGGAATACATTGTGGTCAGAAATAATGAAGGCAGCAGGTAGACCCGGAACATCAGTCTGCACTAAAATGTTATCTCACAGCATGAAAGCCATTAAGAGGCCAGGAAAACTCACAAGACCTTTACATTAATCTCATATTTGTTCCTGAATTAATGAAGAGTAATAACCTCCAGGTTATTTAGATAATACCACACAAGTTTTCTTCCCTTGTGACTCAACTCAAGTTCTGCTTGAGTCACAGATGTCAATGCATGGAAGTGCTTTGACACAGAGAACGTGGTCTTCCTTTAAATACTGTTATTTTGCCCTCTGAGAAAAAGTACTGACAACATGCCCCACAGCAGGAAAGGCATTTTCTCACCTAACCAGGGAGGGAAAGCACAGGTTGACAATTCAAAATCCTCCCAGCACTTCAATATTCTCTTCAACACACACAGAAACTCTAGCACTTCTATCTGGAGCCATCCATCTTTCACCATCTGTTTTTTCCTGAGCATTGCTATTTTCTGTGCACGTTCATCTCTACCTTGCCCAGTCTAATTTTAAATATTTCAAATAGTGGTGTTCAGAGTGAAATGAAATTAAGCTACTCGTGTCCAGAAGTGCTACCAGAACTTGCACATACCTGCTGAGAAGGAAGTGACAGGTAAGATCTTATCATAAAGCAAAAGAAAGGTAGAAGAAAAACATGGGATTTCCTTGCTGGCTTGGTGACTTCTGCGGCCTTCCTAATTATCAACCTGTTTTCCGTGGGCATCATTAGCATATTTCATCAAATGAAATTGCTTGCAAACATGAGAGTCTGCTTCAAGTACTCTGTACTGTTTTTTACAGTGCCATTATGCAGTATCAACATATACTAAGCTACATACGTGGGGCTTACCTGTGTGGAAACACCAAAGGAAAACAGAACCGTATTAATGAAACTGCATTAAGTGGCCTCAACTGTAATTGTTGAATTTGTTTTGGAAACAAATTACAATTGAATCAATCAAAGCCACTTGCACTCCAATACAGAGCATTCATACAGAATTGTAATACAATTTCACAAGTCTACTGACATTCGTACCTCTGTACAACATAGATTATTCCTGAGCTTTCTTGTCCAAAAAATACGTGCACTGTCACGAGGGGGAGATTTGACTATGTACATAAAGACGAGTCAAAAACTTTAATATCGCCTACCTATGGCTGCCTTACGATTTACAACAAATCAGTTTCCTGTTTCAAGAATATGGATCAGCTTTACAGAATTGATTTGTTACAGATGTTTTAATAAAATACACCATTAATTCTAAGACCAGTGAGAAAGGCCCTACCAAAATACATCAGTCCAACTATGCTACTACAATCAAAGAGATACGTCAGTTCACTGACAGTCACACTTCCTTCATGAATTCAAAGAAACAGCTAATAAATGCTTTCTCTTAAGAAGGGTCTTCATCTCCTGAGCAATGTGGACTCCACTAGTGGGCAATCTCCCTCCTCACTCTTTCACTCTCGATCCATCTACATACATTAAAAAAGGAAACATCGCTAATTGCTGCTAAATACCCTTTCTGTTTTGCAGCAGTCACTCATACATCATGCATCAAGAAATTAATGAAAGAAAATGATAAAGGAAAAAGTAAAACCTAACTCAAACTATGTGCTCTTCACATGTTATGATTTAAATTGAAACTTGAAAGCAAGTATTGTCTGATTGACGTTGTGTGTCAGTTGTGTGTCGGTTGTGACTACCTGAGTGGGCCTTCTTCTAGACATCATCTAAAACACTTTGGCTTCCTTGAGGAAGATGTACTGTCTACTAGTTATCTTACCAGAAAGTACAGTATGCAAGCTTTCCAAAGCACTGCTGTAATTGCTCCTACAGACCAAGCAAGAGCGTCACATCTGAACCGTCGTCTGGCTCACCCTGAACAACCAAAAATCCCAGCCCTCTGCATTGCTCGGCAAGGCACAAGTGGCGCTGCTTGGATCAAGTGCAGAGGGTTAGACCTCTGGCTGCTTGGCAGGCTTGCTAGGGATCTAGATTACACATATTTAATCATAAACTTATCCATTCTCTATTGTGACCATATATTAAAGCCGTAAATGGCAAGAAGTAGTTGAGGAGGGCAATTAGATGTTGCTGCACTCCTGCAGCCTGCTTGCTCTGCAGTATCTACAGAAAAGCACCAACTCCAGAAGTTAATTGTGTGAAAGCTATTTCTGCATTTGCCACACCAAAATCTCATTAAGGTTTCTTTGCTAAATTCAAGGCTTGGCTTTTTCCTTGTAATAAGCTCTAGGAGACATGAATAAACCTGCTTATTCCCACAAAAGCACAACAGTTTATGTCTCATATAACTCGCACTTACTGTTCTGCTCTTCATCAGGGTCTATTAGCCTTTCAAGACATCAGCTGGCTAATAGCATAGAATGTAATGGAAAGGTGGAAAAACTCCATAACTCCATTTCTGAAGAAGTAAATCGGATCTCTCTGCTTAGTACCTTTTCCTTTGTGTTTCTGAGCTAAGCTTTTCAAGATTAATCAACTCACCTACAGACTGGAAAGAAGATGGAGAACAGTGATTCTCCAATGAGCCAAGCACTCTGTAGAGCATACTGAGTGCAGAGATGGTCAGAAAACTAGGAGATATTCACACGCTATCAAAACACATGGTTCCACCTAAACCAAAATTTAGCCATAATTACACCTGTTTCTGGAACCTTAGTTACAAAAAACTCCATTAAAAAAATCCGTTTTAAAAGTTCCAAGAATTTTCCATGTGGCATGTCAGTATTATAGCACAGTAGGAAATAAAATATGCAAAATACATCTCAAAAAGATAAAAAGAGACCAAACGAGAAAATGCCTGTTTGGCTTTTTCAAGTACTAAGCAAGGCATTTATATCCTATGCAGGTAGTAAGGGGGCTACTAAAACAGCGATGGGGACTTTAATGTTAGGCACTTAAACTTCAGTAACTGCCAACCAAGGTAACTTCAGTAAAAGCCAAATGTCCATCCTAAGTTTCTAGTCATTTCCACATAAGATTTCTGTAGAAGGTTTTCTAAACAGATCTCTACATTTTTAAAATGCAAAATGTAAAGTGCAAAAAAAATAAAGATTTCATATTCCGCTTTTTCTTCTTTTTAAACTACAGGTGATAATTAACACTTTTTTGGGAACACTCAGGAATCAGAACAATCAGGGAACACTCAGACAGAACAGGAATCTTTGAAAGATAAGGCGTTGCTTGCATTTCAAAATGGGAGTTTAATAAAGTAGAAAAAAACCCTCCATTCTGATACTGAAAGAGAGATGAAACTTCGGAGGCACTTAGAGGATTTGCATTCCTTCTGACAGTAAGATTGCCCAAATGAACAAATAATAGCTGACTGAGTACACTGTGATGCTTGGTATCTTAATCAAAACTGAGTTGCTCTCATTTAATAAAAATTAAAAGGTGTTTCATTACATCTTTATTCTCAGCAGTGCACAATGTCTCACGGAGCTTCCTTGTAAAAAGGAGGAAAAAGGCTCCTACGTATCAGTGTATTTGATCACGGTGATTCCCCAAAGTGGATTTACCCTGGCTCTGAGCAATGTATGACGGTCAATGGAATAATTCGGTTGTTCACAAGACTAGCTGTTCTGACAAAGAACAGTACTAAGACAAGAAATACTCTACACCTGTGGGGTCCACTGCACTGAACAGTTATGTTGGGAGAGTGTTTGGCTTCCAAGGAGTCCCAGGATACATAGGCTGGGACAGGGGGGGAAGAAGACAAAGCAAAGTTACCATCACTTTCATTCTTCTAAATTATTTTTGATATTAAATGCAATTAGTAAGGACTTTAAGCTAAATAATATTTTATATGGAAAAAACATGCCTAACGGCTAAATTGACAGTCTTCCCACTTACAGTTTTCTTTTTCCCTGAAAGTTTGGTAATTAAACCAATGAGTTATATTACCTACGATGTAAATATATAAGCTGGTTTTGGCTGGGGTAGAGTCAACTTTTTTCATAGTAGCTAGTATGAGGCCATGTTTCGGATTTTTGCTGGAAACAGTGTTGATAATACAGGGATGCTTCAGTTTCAGCTGAGCAGTGCTTACACAGAGTCAAGGCCTGTTCTGCTCCCCACACCACCCCACCAGCTGTAGGCTGGGAGTGCACAAGAAGCTGGGACACAGCCAAGACAGCTGGCCCAACAAATATTCCATACCATATGATGTCATGCCCAGCATATAAAGCTGGGGTAAGAAGAAGGAAGGGGGAGATGTTCGGAGTTACGGCGTTTTGTCTTCCCAAGTGACCATTATGTGTGATGGAGCCCTGCTTTCCTGGAGATGGCTGAACACCCACCTGCCAATGGAAAGTAGTGAATGAATTCCTTGGTTTGTTTTGCTTGGGTGCATGGCTTTTGCTTTACTTATTAAACTGTCTTTATCTCAACCCGTGAGTTTTCTCACTTTTACTCTTCTGATTTTCTCCAGGAGTGAGCAAGTGGCTGTGTGGGGCTTAGTTGCTGGCTGGGCTTAAACCACGACAGTATATTATCTATCTCTATGTTCTCTGCTACGGTTAATTTTATGTTTGTGTTTACAGTGCTATTTACTGTAAATATGTTAAATTAAGAGACACTCTACAAAGAAAAAGTATTTAGCACATATAGATACCAAACATGATCCATATAGATGCTAAACATGGTAAGGACAAGGCCTGTTACTCTATTTGCTTTAGTAATACCTACAGCACAGAAAAATCTTTGCATGGCACTCAAAGTACCTTGAGGTTTCAGCTTGACTGGGATTTTTGGTGCTATAACAGTATAGATAAAATTATTCACCACAAAAATCACAGAACTTACTGAGAGATTTATTCTTGAGCTACCAGAGAACCAGATGACATGAATTTAATGAGGTTAAGAATTTCAATTAGTTAATTACCTATATGAAAATAATAAAGTTTATAATCCATATTTTGTCCTCAGGCAGTATTATACACTAGGTATCCACTAGCTAGTACCTCTCCATACCATCTGTATCTATACGCTCATGCTGAGATGAAAACAGAATATTCAAACGATTTCACAGCTTTCTTAACTTAGAAAAAAACATGTTCATTTCTACAGTAAATATAATTATCATTAATCTTGCCTTTTTTTTTTTTTACCCAAGTAATTTAAAAGCATACTCTCACTGTACACAGAAATAAAACACGCACAGGCACAGAATTAAATTTAAAGCAAACGTTTTATCTGTACAACCCAATACTTCAGTTTATCGTCTTCTCTTAACAGAGAGAAGAAAGCATGAAAAAGAAGCAACTTCTTTTCTGCTTCCAGGAAGAGTCCCAATGATTACAAATAACAGTATTATTATTTTTAAAAATTTAATTTTTAAAATTTGGCTTAAATTTACAACTAGCTTATAAAAAGTTAATCCATTTTTAATAGGCTCTATGCTAAATGCTAACGTGCATTAGAAATATTTTTTGAGTAGGTGCATGCTGGCAATGCATAAAAGAACTTTTGGAATCTAAATAATCTTAAGATTTGTTTTGTGATTTATTAAAACACTACTTTCAGTATGTTAACCCTTTTAAAATGAATACAAGCCTACTAGCTGCTGCTACCCTTTCTGTGTTAAGCACTGAGTTTTTGCCAAAATATAAATCCCCCAGGCAGTGCTCAGACGGGCACTGTCACATCAGCCCTGTCGCTCACTAGTCTCAGCTGTCACTTTGCACTGCCCGGGGTGGGTAGGTGACACTGTGGTGTGACAGCAGCCCTCCAGCCTGGCCTCAGCTGGATGGTTAAACCTGTTCTTCATGGTCCAAAGCATGCCAGTATTAAAGGTGTCACCAGGCAACCTCAGGCAAACTTCTCAAGAAAGCATTTTGCCAAGAATCTGTTTAGTATTTCCTTTGCATAAATATTATAGAATCATAGAATGCTTAAAGTTGGAAGTGACCTTAAAGATCATCTAGTTCCAAACCCCTCGCCTAGACCAGGTTGCTAAAAGCCCCATCCAGCCTGGATATTGTTGTATCCACAAGAAAAGAAACGCTACAGCTGCTTTCACTGAGTTTAAAGTCAAAACCAAACTTCCATCATGGCACAAGAAAAATGCAGTCACCTCGCAAGACTACAGGCTTTCACACAGGTGAGCAGATCACTAGCAGCAGATCCCACCAATAACCATTAGTTTAGGTTGGCTTCCAGACACATGTTTGGAAGCAGGTGATCATATTTATGTCACAGTCCCCAATCCTAGAATTTATGGCAAATAAGCAAACTCCTCCAGTTGCCATGAGGCTGAGTTTATAGCAATTCACAGAACAATTTGGGTTGAAAGGGGCCTCAGGAGGTCACTGTTTGCTACATTTAGTTGGAGAACTTGGACTCAATTATGCAGGTCCATGTAAACTGGAAGAAATTATTTGTTACAAGTTTAGAAGCCAACTAAAATAATACATTATTAGCTAATGCCTTTTATTCTTCTGTGGAGAAACAGTCTGTAATCATGCTTCTATTCACTTTTAACGGATAAGCTTTATTTGCAATTCCCTGTCAAAGCCCACAACTTGCTTACACTGCGTAATCGAGGTAAGTGTTCATCTTGCACATGGGATACACAGGTATTTGATTTAGGAGAATGCCAAATAGATGTCTATAGGAAGAATAACCTGCCAAATGCACTGCTAGCCATACTCAAGCTCAATCAATGAATTTGCTAGTTGTGATCTCTTATTCAGAGTTTAGAGTAGACTAGAGATATCACATCCTTAAGAGACATAACCTCATAGAGATAAAAACCACAAAGTTACATTGATATTTTGATTGTATGTCTGGTTAGTACCTTCTCTTGTTTCAGAAAGACCCACCCTCTTTCCCACAAGGCACCCGTGTCCCACTGGTATTCTGAATGCCCACGCTCGGCCCCCACCCAATTGTCAGTTTACCTGGAAAATCCAAGCAAAATCAATCTCATGTACCTCTGAACTGCACAGAAACGCAGAAATAGTAGATTGTAGAATACATTTACATGACTGAATTTTGATGTTAACATTTTTTGAAATGGCTATTTATCCCTTGTGAAACCAAGAAGAGACAGAGACATAGAGCAGTCCATTAAGAGCCATAGATACTAATCAGCTAGATGGCTATAATGCATACGTGACTGAGAATCTTGGTCTAAAAATACCAGTATCAAGAATCAAATGAATGGTTTTGCGTATCTAAAGAACAAAGCACCAGTTCAGAAGAATTATGCTATTTATAGACCTGTGGAATAATATGCATGTACATTATGGATGTTCTGTAATTTCACAGATGTGATTTTATTCTGTTACAGACATCATGACTCATATTTAAGCTTTTCAATATACAGAACATAATTAAATGAAAGTCAGCAGAGATTTGCTTCATACCTTATAATTATAAGGATCTATATGTATACATTAATATTAAAATAAAAAATATTAGGTATGGTCCATACTAAAGTACACAATTGTGTATTACAGCAATGATGATCCTTATGACACTGAGTAAAGTGTTTAAAGACCTATGAACAGAAACGAATATTCTCAGCTTAAAACTACGAAAGAGCTTTAGCATAAGCTAAGGGTATAGACTGCTGTGGCCATGCAATACTCATGTATCCCCTGACAGTTCATTAGATATTCGATTTTGTAAATCTTCAGCATAGCTTTTACAAAGGACCACGGGCACATCAAAAGCAACATTTTACTTATCACTGAACAAAAAAGGACTAAAAAGCCCCCCAGGAAAACTGCTTTGAAAGAGAACAAAATCGCTTGTGAGATGTTTTCAAGACCAATCCACCAGAGTGGAGTGAGTGCCTACCACAATGTAATAGCCCTTTTTTCCTCACAAACTAAAGCACCAATAGGATTTGTCAGACAGACAGGAATACACTTCAATAAGGATAAAAAAGCGTTTAAAGATTCAATTTTAACAGCTCCTCCGGACACTAACTGGAAATAAGCTACACCATAGAACTTCTTCGTGCTGAATCCGTATAACACCCATATTTTTGTGCAAATACTAATATTCTTCATAATCTTATTTTTTTCCTAACACTTAAATGTTCATACAGAAAACAGTACAAAAGGAGGTATTTGTCTTTTCTGGGTTATTTTTGTTTCCAAACAACACTATACACATTTTGGAAAGCATCATTCCCACCATCTATCTGGGGTCACTTTTCATCTAGCTTAAGTGAAAGAATATGACTGCAGTGTATCAGCAGTAAAAGCGTAGTAACTCTTGGCATTGTGGAAATATACTTAATGTTCACCTTGGTGTTGAAATGAAAATATGCACAGGCTGGTTTATAGTATTAGCTAGAGCAAATTTAATCTGAAGAGTTCAGAATAGTTTGGAGGCATTTTTGAGTTGGTGTCACTATATTCATGGAAGATAGCAACTCTCCAGCTAGATCTTGATGTTAAATGTAATGTATCTAACCAGTCAGTGGATTGGTACATGATCCCTTTTGCTCTTCATCTGCAGAGGATACAAATTGTGCTGTTAACCTGGGATTCACTGTTTGACCTTTCAGGTCTAGCTGGTTGCTTTTCAACCCTCAGTTATTTGGAAAAATAGTTATCTTCCCCTTCAACCGTATAGCGATCCTCCAGCTGCTGGCCCCCCACGAGAGGCTGCTGAGCGCAGAATCACTACTAGATCACACTTCAAACAAATTTAAAGCAATCCAAATTTGCTACGACTTTTCAGAACAGTAAAACTAGATCCCCAGTCCTACTCAAGTGCCCAAATCCTGAAGGTCACCCAAAACACAAGCTATAAACAGCAGATATTTTCTTTGCTGCTCATTTGTTTAGCGTAACACAAATCATCCTGCATTCATACCACTGACAGACACAAAAGGAAACACTCCATCTGCCCGTCAGTTCAGCCACTCATCATTCACCTCTTCATTTGGAAAAGGTTGTAAATAAACAAACCTGTTTGGCCAACTGATCCTTCTTCACCAAGCCAGTGGCTGCAGCAATGTTCCCTGCTCCTTCCACTGTCTTCTGGGCCACCGCCGTCACTCCTGTCACCACAGCTCCCCCAACATTAGACACTTGCTCTTTGGTCTTCTCGGCCACTGAGGAGATGCAGAAGATGGAAAAACACATTACAGCTCTGGGAGCTCTAAGTTTTTCATAGAATCTTACCTATCATTGACAATCCAACATCACGAAGAGCCATAAGGCCACTTACACTTTGTGCACCCCAAGTGGATCTTAAGAAATGAGACTGTCCATCTGGTAACACCAGAGCAGCAGGGGTAAAACACCCCAACCTTATTTGTGGCTCAATTTCTTTCACATGAAAGACATTTGACATTTTCATTCATGTCTAACTGTACTTTAGGGAAGAAAAGTCATTACCTAAGGCCCTTATTATGCCCAACTCGCTGTGTAATGTAGAATAATTGCATTCAATATATCCCAGCTTGGAAATGCATTCCAGTTAGTCCACCAAACACTTGCTGCATGTTACAGGGCAAGGAAGACAATATTTACACTACACTCAAAAGCCATTGATTATTATTCCATTTTTATTTTTTAAAATATACATGATTAATAAGTAGAGCTACTGCTGCTCAGAGAATTTCTAATACAACTTTGTATCTGGTTCTCTGAGATTTTTGGCCCACTGCTGATGCGTCCATCCATAACATACTAATCTACAATAGACCGAATGCCAAAGATGCCAAAGCAAACTGGATTAATAGCTAACTTCAGGGCCCCAGGGAAACAACAACTCATTTAGCCTACATATACATCAGCAGTTGCCATTCTACCTTTCAGAATATTAGTGGGTTCTTTCTGCTCATTCATCCCCAAGGGCTCTTTCTGACAGCAGCTTGCACTATACTGAAACCGCTCTACAAAAAGAGATGATTTCAGGCCTTAAAGTTACACAGCCAGATTTTCAGAAAAAAAAACCCCCACATTTACTCATCTAAATAAGGGACTTTTCTTCAAAAATGTCCAGCATATAACTTTGTAATTCTAACTAATCCTATACTTTCCTCCAGCCCAAACCCCGTCTGATCCATAAAATGCATTCATAGCTCTATTTGCACCCTTTATGAGCATGGGATGGAGTCGGCTTGGCAGATAGGCTGCCCTTTCAGAGACTCTTTTGGGAAGCACATACAAAGAGAAGACTTTCTATGGATAAATTAGATTTCTTTAATTCTTTACATACAGATTATCATCTGTCCACGCCACAGGGCACACAGCATAGATTGCAATGACTGACATTAAACAACAACCGTTAGGAAAAGTCAGAAAGGTAAACAATGTGCCTAATAGGTGACTTTTATTAACGACCCAAATAGTAAATATCTGCTGACTGAAAATGGAGGCAGATCATTTAATGCTCATTCTAAGTTAAAGTGAAAAATTAGTAACCAATTGAGTATTATCTCTATTATGACCAAACCCAGGAGCTTTCATTATAGAGCAGGACAGCAACGGACTTCAGTATTGTCTGAAACTAGAAACAGAAAAACAGTCTGTTCCAAAGATCTTCCAACCTATACAAGCTAATAAGATAAAATTCATGAGAAATTTCACTGTAGCCCTCCAGTACTCTATTGATATGCTTTTTCTAGGAAAAAAAAAAAAAAAAAAAAAATCAAGTGGGTTTTGCTGAAAAGCAAGTGTTGCCCTCAGGGAAGATATGACATTAGGCTAATAAGTGCAGGAAGACATCCATGAAGATGCCTCATTTGAGCATCACCAGCTACAGACAACAAAAGTTCTGGATTCTACACATGACATCTATACAGGAAGTTTTTCACTAGTTCTTGCGAACATGCATCTTAAGGTTTGTGTCCTTGTAACCCATTATATCTTCCAAAGAATATTAAAATCTGATCATGCATGGAGTCTTTCAGAAACCAATTGGGTAACATTATGAGACAGAAAATTGTTAACACTTTGATATTCTTTAGAATGTCTAGAAGGAATGTCAAACAGAGCTATGTAAATAAAAAGTGTCATCTTGCAAAAACAAGTTTTAAAGGAAGTGATATTCTCCAAGAAACTAAAAAAAAAAAAAAAAAGAGAGAACAGAAAAAAGGAGAGATGCGTTTTGGGTAAGTTTCAGTATTGTTTTTTATTTTTCCTCTGTGTCATTCCTTTTCTGGGATAGAAGGAAAAAAAAGAAAACAAAACCAACAGAAGATACATAAATCAAGGTCCTTTTTATATACATTTTCTTCTGTTAATTTTTATATATGGCGGCAACACACACTGTTTTGAAAACTCCCTTTTCCAAAATACATTGAGTGGCAGAACATTTAAAAAGACAAATTCATGAGGCTTGATGCTGACAAAGGATCACATGTTCAGCTGCTCTCAAGCTGACTCCTCCTTTCTGATAAAAGGAGAAAGCATGGCTGCACTGCGTTCATTGTCAATAGCCATAATTAGTTTCACCAGCTCAAGATCTTAAAAAACCTGCACCTCACAAGCAAGATATCAAGAAATAATACCAAATGAAATTGGGTGCACAATGGATGCTGCAATATAAAATACCTAATTTCTGATGCCATTATTAAACCGACATTTCTCAGACTATTTTGTCATGGCAAGTACAACCACCTACCAAGAGCAACTACCCAGTGGCTGCCCTCCCCACAATTAGAGTGTTTTGGGAAAGCTCTGTCTGAAGTCTGTTTTCTCCTCCTAGAAATATGTTATCCTAGGGAAGGCTTAGTACATGCAAACAAAACGAAAAAGCAAAGAATCAGGCCGCTAATACTGTTACTGGAACAACAAGATACCTGATAACAGTAACAAAAGCAGTAAATTTAAGATTACTTCTATTTCAGACACAGCCTAAGAAAGCTATCACAGGAGGTACCCTGAAAGATCTCTCATACACTGCTGCAGAAATTGGAGCCATGGAGATAAATCCAGCAAACTATACACCAAGCAGAGATTCGCAAAAGCACTCAACACTAGTAGGAAAAAGAGAGAGTCTTCCTGTGTGTCTCTAACGAATACCTAAACACTATCAAAGTTCCTGTTACCAGAGTGACTCTCTAAATAAGCTCCAGCCTGGTGACCCTTCAGCTCTGGAACTCTAGTGATGGGAGAAGAAAAAAAAACAAAACAGGCTTCCAGTCTCAGGTACCTTGTTGCTTATACTAAGTAGTAACAGGGGAAAAGCATTAAGCGTGCACAAACAAATCCATTCAGAATGCAGGGGGCTGATACCAACTAACTACATTAATCTGAATATCAGGTTGTTTAATGATCTTAAGCCATTAAGTCTTTGTGAAGTTGATGTCTGCTTTGCATCACAGTGCTGAGGAACAGTAAATCAGCTCCTGCAGGGCTCTGCCGTGCTTTGGCCTGATTACTTCTGTCCATCTATGCAGAGACCGTCCATTCCAGTAAATGATCCTGGGATTGTCTACAATGACCATGCCAAGGCTAACTTTGAAATTGAAGTTCTAATACTGACTACAGCACTCTGCAAAAATTATTAGCATTGAATCTTTCTTTTCTCTACTTACTACAGACAACTGCGTAACATAACAATATCAATGTGAAAACTTTGGAGCAATTAAAAATGAGAATTAGTTGCTTGAAGAACTTTGAACAATAAAAGGAGATGAAAACCACAGGATTTCTCTGAATTAATGAAATTACTCTTACTGCACTAAATATCAAAGGCCAGTAGAAACGTTAATTAGGCAAGCAAGTCAGATATATAAGCTAACACCCCCTAAAAACAATAAGCAAAGCTGCTTCATCTTCAGAACTTCTGGGAAAGAGTGACCTGACAAATAACACGCTTACTGTATTCCTGTGAATCGCAGCCTGGTATCCTCATTTTACAGTGTCTCAATGCCACTAAACCTGGTACAATCAGGTCATACTTTGTTTAAAGCAAGAAACATCTCAGTTTAACATTTTTCGGGTTTGGAAAGCAACTGACCGAAAAGTCTATTTAGTTGTTTAGCACTTGGAGGTGTGTCAGCTCAGTCCCTTTACCAGCAAAGGGTTTTAAATCACAACCTATTCAAAACCAGCAAAACCAGCAAGACCTCGGAACTCAGACAGTGAGAAAGGACTGACTGCACGACTGTGAGCACACACGCATTTTGATCTGTGATTCTAGTCTGCATTTGACTGTCTCCAACCTCTTGAATCATTTTTAGTCACATAACAAAATGTGTTGTTTCACATTATATTAACACACTGATGCATCATAAAACCACCAGAACTTGCGAACTCCTAGTCCTATGACAAGAGACAAGTCGGTCCTTACAACTGCAGTTTGTCATAACAACTTTAACAGCGTTGATTTAAATGAATTTGAGTTCTAAAAAAACTTCACTAGCATTCCTCAGTGTCTTCATATTATATCTCATTACAGTGAGCCCCAATCTCTTTTTACGTACCTTTTCGGCTTGCCAGAACAACTCTTAATAGACTTGCAATTTTAAATTTTTTTTTATTTTCAAAATATGTGCCCAAACAATTCCTCTGTTCTTACACTACCAAGCCCATACTGTTTCATTTTAGAAACCATGCTCTCTGGATTCTGCATTAGGTCTCCTCTTCTCACAGCCACACATTAACCTGCATGTCCTCTATTCATTTTCCATTTTCATTCAACAGCCAAACTTCTTTCAAACAGTTTAATAAGCCAGAAGGAAGCAAACTGTGGCACAGTACCCATTATTCCCAAGCTTTGGGTGTTTCACTTTGTGTCACCCATTTTCCAAAGTGGGTGAGGAGCGACCACCGTTTTGCCTAAAATTCCCAGTAACTCATCTGAATTTTCTATTCATAGGCACAGCACGTAACAAATGTGCTCTCCCTATGTTTGGTTTCATAGTCTGTTTTGTATCTTCCAGAAGAAAATTTAACATCTTTTCAAACCTGTCAAAAATTCTATTAATCTACTTAAAATGTCCCATCTCACTACACATATTGCAATCAGATCAAGATGGATACTCGCAGCATTCGAGATCATGAAGTTCCCCACTAAGCTAGCCCACTATAGAGTCCCAGTCCTTCAGCAAGTTTCCTACAGGCCCAAATGCCCTTGACTTTTATTCTACCACAGCCCAGCTTGGTGAATGTCACCTCTATCAACTTGCTTGCTGGTGCTGTCAGTTGCTGTTCCCACATCTGTGATGATATTACATATATGTGCCTCAAATCTCATTCTACTGCAGTCCTCTACTGGTTACAGGGTAACAACCCCTCTGACTATTTCTCTTGATTGAGGTCTAACAAGCTGAGATTTCAAACCTCTTAACAACCACACGCATGTTCAGCCCACGGTTAAACTCTGAAGGACTACCATAGATACTCTGTTCAGTTTTGTAACTAAAAATACTCTTGACCGACTTCTCAGTCGTTTGGGTTGCGATATTAAGTACTGCCAAGTTAAGTTTACCTACAGTTGTTTATCCTTTGCATTGGCGTATGTGAGCACAGGGGAATGATACCACCACTGTACACAGAACAAAAAGAAAGAAATCTTTTTCTACTCCCTTACTTATTTAATTTCTAGCTTCTTAGGGGGGAAAAAACACTTTAAATTTCTTGATGATGCATTTTCTTCACATCTTTAGAAGCCCTGTATTCTACAGCAGAAAATTACACATTCTGTTCAATGCACTATGGTCAGCTGAGGTTTTCCTGCACTCTGTAGAGATCAAAGACTTCAATTCATTTTGCCACTTACTACAAATTATTGGTTACTGGTTTCAGTTCACAACTAAGATGATCCCTGCAAATCAATTTAAAATGTAAATTTACTCTTTCCCAGTGTATAAATGCCAATATGGACATATATGCCCGGCATTACCTTCAAAGTTTGAAAGTGCTGTTGCTACTGAGAGATTAGGCAGTTCTAAAAAACCTTTCAAAACCCTCATAACTGTGAGAAACTCACATCAATTTTTTTGAAACTCTGGAATTTGTTTCTTTCCTGAAGGCCATTTTCTTTCCACCTTCCTGCCCCACCAGCTCCAGCGGGACACACTGAGGAGTCACGAGACTCTTTCGGGAATGGAGCGGATGATGGGGCAGTGGCAGCATGGCTGCAGGCGCAGCAAGTGCACCTCATCTGAAACTGCACTATCTCTGTGCTGCCGGAAACAGACCTCAGCCTGGGATGAAGAACCAGTAACAGCACAGGTGATACTGGGGTACCAAGTTCACATGGAATTCTCTGCAGCCACAGACGGGCAAGTTTAAAGCCCTTTCAATCAGTCCTGCCAGCTTACCAGCAAAGACACATTTTCCTCGTGGGGACAGGTGGATCCCATCAGGCCCTAGCATACCTTGTGTTTTAAAGACTCTTCCGTGATTATAAGAGCCAAAATTCTGGCAAATGCACCAGTCCTAGAGCCAGGTATTGATGTCTTGGGCACACCTGTTTCTTCCAAAGTCTCTCCCCGTTACTGGGAGGACTGAGGAAAGAACTACCTGTGCTCCTGAACTTTTTAGCAGTCTTCACAGGGCCCTGAAACCTCTTTTGATCGACCTTGCACTTCTTGCAAAATCATTAGTACCCACATGAAAGATCAGGAGTGGGTAATAGTCCAAAGGCTGTACTAAGCTGCACAGTCACCTGGTGACAGACGTCCCTGACTGGGGCCCCAGAGAGGCAGCAAACTTCCCTGAAAATAGGGTCTGGTCTGCAAATGGGTGCCTCCATTCTGCTCAGGAGGGAGTTCACCGATGATCATAACTTGCTGTTGTTTCTTCTCAGCGCTGGTCTTAATGCAGGTCTTACTGCGAGGGGTCGGTTGACGTGCCCTTGGTAAGGGTGCTTACACAGGTTCCTCCTTTTCTATCTCATCATGCACTTCATCAACCCAGAGCCTGGGTATCACCACACAGGCTGCAGTTAACAGCAGCGATTGTACGGCAGGGCTGAGTTAGTGTTTGCAGAGGTGAAACTCCATTTTTTTACCCAGCTTCACTATAGATAGTCTAAAAGACTTCAGCATGGAAATGCTGCTGATCTCGTTTGCCTTAACTGCAAACGCTCCCTGGGATTCTTTCTTTCTACCTAGCTCTTACAGTCCCTACTCTATGAAGGAGGCTCCTTCTACATTATTTTCCCCTCCTTTATTTGTTGCAGTAATTCCTGACTCATCCACTAGCATTGGTCCTGTCTAACTATGAGCTCCGAAATCAGCAGTTTAAAGTCCTCCTGACATATGCCCAAGTGCCTCCCTACTTTGCCTTTCACGATCCTCCTCCAGTGGTATTCCTCTTCTCAACTCCACTCCCACTTTTCTGCCTCCTGAGATCCCAAGGAGACAAACCTGGACACCTAAGCCTGGCTTTCTGTTTCTATAGGTTGAAGTTCTTCATAGCAAAAAAATAAAATAAAATTAAGAAAGACTTCACTTTTTTACACCAACTAATTTATAACATTGCAGCACAGAATATTTTACCTTCAGCAATTATCAAACAAGAGAAAGACCCTCGATTTATCTATTTCTACGAAAGCAAGTTATTGCCTTCTGTTTAGGAATCTGGTTTCGTCAGTCTCCTGGCTCATATAGTACAACTTGACTTTGATTCAGAACATCCCTCAAAAAACCCTTCTCACATACAATCAAATACGTAAATTTAATGTAGTTGTTTCTAAAACAGTGTATGCATTTTGACAAAAGGAATGTTGCTTTCCGCCTCTCTATTTTTCTATTTTTTCTATCATTCATAAACTAGAGTGGTCTCAAAAAATACACAGAATTTTTAACAGCTAAACGGTTGGTTAAACACAGGGAAGCAGTTGAAAATAAGAGATAATTGTCTTACCTGTTGTGACACCATGAACAACTCCTTCCTTGGTCCTGGAACCTAAACAAAAAACAATATTAAGTTGAAAATACATTGTTCTTAAGTACCAGCAAAGACTAGATGGATGATAAAGAGGAATGAATATATAGATTACATACAGTTGCATACGGTATTTCTTAAGATTATTAAAATTAATTCAAGCAAAATTCAACCTAAGGGAAAGGGCAAAATCATCAATAAAGAGCAACTGCATGAATGTATATTGACTGTGGAAATGTGAATAATACTGGAAACTCTTCTCCATTTTATTTCTTTTACATACTGACTTCCTTGCCATTTTCTTAATAGCCACATTAATTAAGCTTCCCACTTTGCAAACTCACACGGATGACTCCGCACAGAAACCACATTACAGTTAATGTCCTAATGAGACTCATGCATGCATTTGCAGAAGATCAGAGACAAAGTTTCCAGAAGATCCTTACAATTTCATCTTAAAACTTTTATCCAGATCTCAGTTTGCAGGGATTAACAACGGTTATTGAACTACAGAAAGGCCTAGAGGTTAAAATCACAGGGAGCTGGAAGTGCTAGCCAGATTTAGACAAAAATTAATGCGAAGGGGAAACATTAAACAGTAGATAGGATTCAAACATGAAAATGCCACTGGGGTCAAACCTAACGTCTGCTGCGTCACAGTGTCCTCCTTGTCACAGGCAGGTGTGACAACTTCTGTAAAGATTCTGCAGACAGCAACCTAGAGCTCGTACTAGAGCCAAGACTGAGACAAAACACAAGACCTGCGTAAGTAATGTAATTGCCAGCTTGAAGACCAAACCTATTTCTGGAACACCCATGTAAAAATATGACTTTTTTCCATGCTGCATGAAAGGGAAGAATCTCTCACCTCTTCAGTGGGAAGAGAAACAAATTAGCACATGTTGCTGTTGGAAACGAAACTCCATGTCTTTTTCCCTACCAGAGCTCTACTTGTCCTTGTCAGGTTTTATAATCTGGCTACATTTCAGGGATTAGTATCCATCTGTGGACTATGATCCTTAACAATGTGCAATATAAGCGTTACAGAGACAGAGTTTACGGCTCCTAGTTTATCACCTTACCCTAGTCTGCCAGAGATAAGATGACTTTTTTTTTGTTACCAACACAGAAATTACCTTATTTGTAATGCAATTTTTTGCCTGTATGTCATTCAGTATTTGAGACATTATAATTTATACTTCTGACTTTAGACTTCTCACATCTATATAACTTTACCTTAACACTATGTGTTAAATCATATACAACCTAATATAAGCAGAAATATATTAGAAGAAAATGTATGAGCAGAAATATATTAGAAGAAAGCAACTTTGTCCACAATTCTTTACAGTAATACACTGAAATACAAGTTCATTCATCAATATGTCATACTTGCTACTAGTGCCAATTTACGGAACTTAAGCTATTTGTGGCACTATAAGACTAATTACAGCATTGAAAAGGCTATGCTACCCATGAGCAAGAGCAGAAATAACAGGAAAAAATTGTTGCATTGAGTAAAATGACATGTTGCTTTAAGTAGCTAAAAAAGAGGTTAAACAGCTGAGACTTCTTCCCCCACCCGCCCCATTTATTCTGATTTTCTCTTTTAAAAAGTTTGTTTTCTCTCACTGAAAATGTTTACCATTGAAAGAATCATCCATTTTATTAAATCCAAGGTTCTAATGTCTATGAACTCGTTTTAGGACTTTGGTTCTCAATCTTGTGGCACCATGAGACCTAAGAAGCAAAACACTTTGGATACATACTAGAATCCAAGCAGAGAATGGTTCTACTGACTTCTAGAAAGAGACTAAACACCATTTCAGGTTTACAGTGTGTCTAGCGGAACGCTTCACATAAAGCATATGCTTTTAAATGCATTGTTAGAGCTGGCCAGTATCTTGTTCATCTTGTTGAAGTTATTGTCTGCAAGCTGTGCTATTAAACACATGGAAACCTGTGAATAGCAAGTACTCAGTTCCCTGGGGCTGGTAAGAGATGGATGGTATGACAGAACTCCCTGAGGGCCTCTGCAATGCACGTATTGCCGCAGGGACATATGCAAGTTGATTCTTACTTCATTTACTGTGATGTAACACTGCTATAACCACAACTAACACAGAAATGCTAGCCTCTTTCTGTTAGTGGAAGATAGGCTTTTCTTTAATGAAAGCTCAGCTCACAGACCCAAACAGAACAGAGATATGTATAGCCAAATCCATTAATTGGCAAACAACCAGCTAAGCAGTGGTCCAGACCTTACAGCATATGTTAGGGCTCACTACTATTTGCCCCACTACTGCACACTTGCATGGAAGTAGCTGTTTCTGCAGTCACAGCTACAACAGGATCCAGAAGTACATTAGGATTTGCCAGAACAGGTCTATAAATAACAACAGTTTAATTCAGTAGGATGACTTCTGACTGGCAACGAAGGAAAGCTGGTCATCCACATTGTTTCTGAGAGCAACTAGCTGTCTTTCATTCTGGCATTCCCAAAATATCACTAATCTTGCTCATCGTACCCTGCATAACAAGGGGAACAGAGGAATCAGAGTAGGGATAATATAAAGACCAAGGAACCTGACACCGACCTACACCACTTCGTTGATGCAGGAGCAATAGTAGTGCATTGTAATACTACTTTTCCTTGCTGTAATACACATTTCTGTAAGGGGAGGGAGAAACCAAAACCAGAATTTCTGCCTTTTTGTAATTATAAAAAAAAATACAATAGACGCTCTTCGTTTCATTATTATCATCACCATCATTATGCCAAGAAGAAAGCCTATAACAGCAGTTTGGCAATGCACTCATCTCTGGGCTTTTTGAGAGGCGAACAGTCTATTCCAAGCAAGCCCTCCCTGAGATTCAGGTTGCTTAGTCAGAGCTGGTTAAAGACAGCAAGACATAAACCCAAATTAGAGGAAGGACAAATCGTTGTCTAAGGAGAACAATTAGTCCCAAGTGCTGAAGCCCATTATTCCACCAGACCGACCTTGAGTCCCTCGACTACTCCACTGGCTTTTCTACTACCAAAGGAAAATAAGAAACCTTATGAAAAGAGAGTGCAGCAGAGGAATTTGGATGGTCTTGCCAAATAGGTCATGACTGCACTAAGGCCACGTGCCAGCTAAGCACAGGGAGTAGTAAACAACTCATCCGCTAGTCATCCTGCTCCTGATAAACTATTCCTTTCTTCTGCCTGGGTATAACACATCAAAAATGATCAGACTGGAAACATCCATTCCTGAGCACTGAACACGCACTCAAGAGCCAATTGAGCAAATACTTCAGCTCCCTGGTAGCACACACAGGGCTCAGAGGAGCTCTTGAGCGAGAGCATCCTTCTTACTCTCAGTTCCTGGTTTCAAAGCGACTGGGGGTAAGCATTAGCTCTCGTTTCCTCACTGCTTCACACCAACAGCTGTTGAAGGGTACATGGAGACACAGTTTTAAACTTATGGAACACACAATGCAGCACAGGACTGCTGAGCCCCTGTCCTCCTTCCTAATCGATGATCAGGCCATTGTTTGACAGCAAGAAAGGTCCTGATGGCTGTGCTTATATGAGTCAAGACAGAGCCACTAATTCCAGCTGGCCAATGCTGAATTACATTAGCAAAGGAGTTTAGGGGAAAAAAACACCTGAAAGCGTAAAAACACACTATAGACTGTATTAAACAGTATCTTGGGTATTAAAAAGCAGGACAAAGACAGTGGACTGAGGGAAGAAAGAACAGACTTCAGCCTGGAGAGGGAAAAAAATCCCCAGTTACTCCTCCAATATGCCACACTTCCTCAGAGCTTCCCCTTGTGCCAAAGGGAACTCTTTTTTTTGGAGGGGGGGGGGACCAAACAAAAAACCCAAAACCCACATTTCATCCCAAGCAGCAGCTTTTATTAACAGAACTCCTACCAGGTAGAATTATGTTACAATCTTTCACATAATAGCTAACAGTGGCCTGTGTGGCTAACAGTGGCTAACACAAAGGTCCAGGTGTTTTCCATATTTACATAAATTCCATGGATTTCAGTGGGAGACTACATCACCTAGGGGATCTGGACCAAAGACTTTGCATCTTACTAGTTCTCCAGCAGCAATGGAAGGCTGAATGTTATGGAGCTGACTCTTGAAACTGAAAACGATTAACAGGTCGCTCTCAGCCCAATTTTTTGGGGGGTTTTTTGGGTTTTTTGGGTTTTGTTTTGGGTTTTTTTTGGTTGTTTTTTTTTTTTTTTTTGCAAGATGTCAGGCAGCTTTCACAGCATAATCTGGCTGTGAAATTCGTACCTGAAAACCCAACTATAAAGACAGGGAGGGAGAAACCTTCAGGAGCTCTAATGCAGCGTGCTGCTCCTCTCTTCCAGTCATAAAGGCGTTTCACCACCTTTGCAACCATTACCCGCCTACAGGACTGAGAGATTATCACACCAGCCTTTGCTAACGCTGCTCAGGAGCAGAGCCGCCCCTGCTGCCTGCTTGGGACATAGACGGAAAAATACCCAGCTCCTCATTTCCCCCTTACCCTGCTTGATCCTGTTGAAACTGCAGCTGGGGAAACCATGGCTCCCCACAAGCAGCTATGGCCAGGCACACACATGAGCTGCCAGAGCTCCTGGAGACAGCTTCCAGGCAAAGGCTTTTTTAGCTGCATGGCTGAAACTGCGCATATAGCTCTTTCCTCCTGAAAAGCAGGCATCTGCTGTGGGGAGGATCCGTCACCATTGCTACAGGCATATGCACAGGCCCCCATATGGGCTCAGGGCTCTGCTGCCCTCAATATTTTATTCTTGAAATAAATAGCAAGCCTGCCCTCCAAAGTTCAACCTCAGCAAAAGCGTCTCTGAAGACAAGAGGAAATCTGTTGCCTTTGGGAGCAGAACTAGGTTTCAAATATTATTACGGTCTGGAGAACAGGTCAGACACAAAGATTAATTCAGTACACAATGCAGGTTTGTAATACAAAGAAATCAATGACCCTAAAAGCATGGCCAGGAACTACAAGAAAACAAAATTAGAAAAAAAAAAAAGAAAGCCCTACCCCTGAAAAATAATGCCACTATGAAGCACAATGTACAGTGAAAGAACATCTATTTCGATATATTGAAAATGAGCAGACGCTCATTTTAAAACAGATTCATCTTACAATTAGTTTTCAAAATGACTGCCACCTCTGCTGGCAAGAGCACCAAGCTTTGCTATGGCTCAGCAGGAGAAAAGCGTATTCCAAATGAGTAGCCCAAACTATCTGGAGCAGAAATAATTTGTTACAGACTGGCACTAGCCTGCAAGGGCAGAGGGAATCCTGAAAAGACACTGGAATTGCAGAGGCCTCAGTGCTCCCATTTAAAAGAAATGCCTCTGGTTTTCAACTCCATTTAACTTCTCTTTGATATCTGTGCACATCTCCCCTAGGTACACGCAACGTCCATTATAGAATTAACCCACTACAAAATCAGCACAAAAGAAAGGACCTACAGAAAAGAGTATATTTGCCCCTCCATTCTTTTAGAGACAAACTTTATTTGATGAATGGGAGAAATAGATCCATAATTATTTTTTTTAATGACAACTTCTTCATATGGTCTTGGCAGAGTCTTTTCCTGTGAATTTTTTCACTTGCAAGATAGTCCTCTAAAGCCTGACACTTGCTAAGGGAAGATGATGATTGTGCCATCAAAGTACTGATCTGGGATTTCAGAAGAACTTCATCCCTGGCTCTGTGCAAGATTCTTGTGTGGCCTAGATAAGTCACTTAACAACTGCTTTGCTACCTTGCGGTCTACCTGCCCTACCTCAGTAACAGTAGTGGCTCTTCCTTGAGAATTCATGGAAAATATCTGCTATGATACGCAATAGTAAGTTAAGTAACATTAAGTTAATTTCAAAAGATGAGGAGATAACATTTTGCCCCACAAAATGTTACTGTCGACATGCCAAGCAGTCAGCATGGATGATGCTCAGTTCCTGAATTAATCTCACATGTTTCTTCTCTTAAAATCCCACTTAAAACCCACATGTTCTAAGGGATGTTGTGAAGCTACCTTCCACTTCAGCTACTACATATTTTTTTAAAAACCTATTTTCACAGTACCAACTACCCCTTCAGCCTTAACCTAGCAAACTTCTTGAATAGAGTGCCCGCTAGTGACCTGTACTGTGAGGCATCTCCTATGACACAACCTCATTCAGTATGGCTTTATAGATATGGCTCCACAGAGCAGTAACGCATGGCCAGCACAACACAGTGACCTAAAAACAAGCATTTGGCCTCAGAGAACTGGAGCTCAGGAGGGCACAACTCTCCTCTTGTTTGTTTTGCAATGATCTCCTGTGAGCGATTACATATTTTTCTGATGAGGATCCAGCTGTGAACGTCAGGCTACACCGACCAGCAGCATGATCTCTGCTGCCCACCTACCCACATAGAGGACGCCCTCTTTCGTCTTTCCTGCCGCCTCTGCCACACCCTGCTTGGTTTTTTCTGCTGCTGCTACGACTCCCTCCTTTGCCTTGGAAAGTCCTTTCATGAACACATCCATGGCTGAAGAGTTTCTTCACACAGCTCTAGAGAAGAAAAAAAAAATAAAAAAAAGACAGTACACTTTCAGTAAGATTTTTTTCAGCTTTCTATCCCAGAAAGGAAAGAAAATTTTATTCAAACCAAATGGGATCACAATTACTTAAAAATTACATTATTTATACCCCCATATTATGTAGCTTTCATCCTTATCTCTATCAGCAATACACAAACACCTCTCTGTACATGAGGTTGCACTCAGTATTTCAGGTAGAAAGAACACTCAAATAACTAGAAAGGAGTATGATTACATCAAACACCTTAACATTTTCTCACATGCTCCGATACACAGTAAGTTAAACAGCACTACCAGAGCAGTTCCCTCCATCCAAGCAAAGCTTGGGGATCCTGTTTCCACAGAATCCTACAGAAAGGTTGTCGATAACACAATTCTGGTTGGAAAATGGATTCACTGATACAACAAGTCCCTTCCCTGCCTACCAAGGCATGATTTCCTCCAAAGGACAGTTCTGTTCGTGTTCTGATTGCAACATTTAGCCCCATGATTTGGTGATACTAGACCTCTCATCCAGAGGAAAAAGCCAATTTAAAGAAACACTAGCAACTTAAAAAAAAAAAAAAACCAAACACACCCTCTAAATGACAAATGTTCACTTGTTATTGTTATAAGAAACCGCCATTACAATCCAGAAGGACTGGAGCAAATAGAAAATGCTGCTTTCCCAGTAGTCCAGCATTTTATGCAGTCCTTGTTACTCTTCTGGAAACTGAGCTTTCGCAAATGGGTTCTTTGCATGTATCAGGACTGAGAAAAGATTCTACTAAAAAGCAAAAGCAGGAATGCAGGATTTTAAAAGCACTGCACTAAAGCTAGCAAGTGAGTCCTGTGGCAGCTATACAACCCAGCGCTACACTGAAACAACTAAAATAGTAATTAAAACCAAGAAGTCAGGGTCCCTTCAAGGAATCTGTTACCGATAGTCCTTTCTCCTCCTCCACCCACACAGAAAGAAGTGATGCCTGTTATTTTCTTTTCTCTGCCGGAGGCTGAGTAGGAGGAATGGCTGTCTAGGAAGGCATTTGGGCTGCTGCAGCTTTCTACTAACTCGTGATGAGCGTGCGAGGAAAGGCAGCATTTGCGCTCCAGCCAAACTGCCTACGGTACCTGTCACCCCGGGGCTGGGGGGCCTTGTACACAGAGACGGGGGGGACACAGGCCCCAGCCCGCGAGACCCTCCAACTCCTCCACCAAGGGGGTCCCCAGGCCTGTCCCCAGGCAGGGGACAGCACCACAACCAGCTGCGGGGGCACCTGGGAACCGCAGGCGGGCGGTGTGGATATATATATCAAGTAATACCCAGGCAACTGCAGAGGGAGAAAGAGGGCTGGGCGCCGAGACCATATGTATACCTACATATAGAGAGAGGCACCTACCGAGGAAGGCAGGGCGACGCCACCCTACGGGGCACCCGGGGGCTCTGGCTGACACGCCGTCGGCACAAGGCGGCCACAGCGCCCGGCTTCTCCTCCCTCCCCCGTGCCCAGAAGAGGACGTTCAACAGGATATATATATATATATAAATATTTCAGATAGATAGATAAAATTCTATGGATGTGTCTATACGCATACAGGCACCCCTACAGACACAGAAAGCCCAGCCCTGGGCAGCACCGGCGCGGAGCCGCTCACCCCCGCTGCGCCGCTCCCTCCCGAGCCCGGTGCGCCCCGGGGGGCCGCCGCCGCCGCCGCCCGCCCGGCCCCGCCACTTACCGCCGGGCTCCTCCGCCGCCGGCGACCGACCCGTTCCGAAGAGGCGTGGGGCGGTGCGGGCGGTGGGGAAGGGGTGCCGGGGAGGCGGAAGGCGAGGCGCGGAGGGGCCCGTGGGGAGCTGCCCCTTCCTCAGCGCATCCCGAGGCGGGGGAGAGCGGGCCGGGTCTGCTGGAGCCACCCCCGACGGCAGCCCCGCAGGCGGCGAGTGTGAGGGAGAGGCGAGGGGTGGAGAGAGGATGCGCCGCAGGAGGGCAGGAGGCAGGGAAGGAGGAGCGGAGGGAGGGCAGGGAGGCTCCCGCCACCCTCCCCGCCTTTTCCCTGCCCACCCTCTGGCGGGGGCTGCGCCCACCCACTCGCGTCTTGCGTGGGAGCGAGGCGGGAGGCGCGATAAACTGGGAGCGCTTGTTGTATCGGCACGGACCAAGTGAGGGTCAACGGGAGCCTCGGTGCCCCTGTGACTCCCCACACCCACCGCCCGCTCAAGAGGCTGGAGCACCACATCTCCGAAGTGTAAGGAAGCTGTTGGTGGGTGGCGACTGCAATACACCTGCGTTCCCCTTCACCTTTCACTTCACCAAAGCCTTAGAAAATCTCCCCGAGCATCGAACTTCTTTTTCTTCTACTTCCAAATCTTCGGCCCTAAGTGACTGAGCTCAATGTGACTGTTCTCACAAGATTCATGATCCCAGCTCGTTTTTAAGTATGGGAGATGATACTCTTGCGGCTGTAATTTGAGTCTTAACCCTGCTGCACAACAATTTTCATCCCAAATCAGGAACAATGGGAGAAGCCCCGCTCACTCCTGTCAGATTTACCTGACCCCTACCCTCTATTAGCATCCTCCACCATACACTCCGTGGCCACTGCTACTTGAGCCTTAATCTGATGCATAGAAATCACATTTTCACCAGAAAGGGAAAGCTATCAAACTTCTCTATTTTGGTAGCAGAATTTAGGCATGAAAAGCCAAGACCAGCAGGACATAAGGCATTAGAACAGATGGACCTTCAGCTTCTGTACATCAGTTCACGTGTTGTATAAAATCCTGCAAGACCTACAGAAACAGTTTGGTTTTTATTGCACTCCAAAAGGAGAAACAGAACCTGGTATAGATACAAGGTTGTGAGCTGCAAGGAGCACCTTTCATCCATCATCCCGTGCAGACAGCTGATGCATCCCTGGTTTTGTTTTCATGCTGAATACAGAGTGCAGAGTCTTCTTCTTGTCAGGTTTCTTTATAAGCCTTAATATTTCTATACTGTTTGGTAAACTTTCTTTTGGTTCATTCCACTACTAGTTTTAATCAACCAAGCATTCAGCAATATATTTTATTTCTTTGTGTAAGAAGGTGCTGACTGAGAATATAAATCATTCCCTCATAATTCTGCCCTCAAGAAAAGCCTTTTTTTTTTCTTTTTTTTTTTTTTTTTTTACAAAAAAAAAGGAGCCCAGGAATTAAATTGCATGAGGTGCCTCATCTGATTCATCCCACGCAGTGTCTTCATACTTAGTAGTGCAAGAACTAGTTATTGTAGTATTACGGTATTTCTATTTCCTCCCAATTTGGAGGAGAGGAAAATAGGTATAGTTTCAGTCAGTAAATCAAAGTGAATCAAAAATCATATTCTTTCCACCCGTTAACTGGCCCAGCGGTTTATATAGCTTACTATATAAATTGGCTTATTGAAAGCCACTCCCTGAGTCATTCTTTACTACCCAGGCCAGTAAACTTAGACCCTAAATTAGAACTAAAGTGAATATTGCACTCCTTATGTAGTTATTATCTTCCAGATTTAAAGGAGCCTTTTGTTTCTCTAGCATTCAAGTGACTGTGAGCATGGAATGTTGCTTTTTATTATGCTGATATAAATCTGGATAGACTTATTTTATCTAATTATGTTAGCAATAACAGAGAATCTAGTATGATAAATATCCGTGTATATTTATGGCTCTATTTCTGAAAACTTTCCAAAGAAGAGCTCAGATGTTTGCAACTCCTAGCTTTTGCAAGGCTTCTTTTTTGCCTTGTGTTTTTCAAAGGGAGGCATTATGTTTTGCTGTTAAACAAAATAACAGCTTGTTGGTTAATAAAATCATGCAGCTAGAAATAGAGAGGTAAAGGCAAGAGGGATCAGTTACCACAGCAGAAGTAAAGCTTAAAATTTCAGCTGCAGTATTCAAAATAAGCAGCTGTTAAATTCTATATCAGAGGGTAAGAGGCACAGAAGGAAAAAAAAATAGAGTATGAACATTGACACAAGAAATTTTTCATTCCAAAAATGGATGGGACTTAAGCGGAAAACAGAATTAAATATGGGAGGGAATTAGCATTGCATCTCCAAGGTAATTCCTATTTAAACCACATTGTGTACAACATCTGGGTGGGTTTTTTTTAGGTTGTCTCCTCAGTACTATTAGTATCACAGTAAGTTCTCCCCTGAAGCCTTTCCTGTCTGAAGAAAGGATAGTAGCAAGCAGATTGCCCACTGATCGCATTTAAAACAAATCTTTATTTAATGACACTGTTTACTTTGCATGAGCATCTAGAGCAAAAATCAATTAAATAGTAATAAAAACTCCTTCAATTCACCTTGCATTGCAGGCTAACTTACTGGTTTCGTTGCTAGTGATCAAGTACATCTACTTTATCGCTATGAAAAGAACAATTATTGACAATTGAACAATGTTGCGGTGTAAAACTGTAAAACTGAGCAGAATTTACTGTTTTCAGGTTAAAAAATTCAACTCTTCATGTGGAAGCACTGGAAAGGGGCTCCCCTTGAACACTACATACTAAATTGAAAGCTTTCCCCTGTTTAATCAAAGTGACTCACACAGGCTGCCTGTGCTACCACGTAATGGGTAGATGATGTTACTCAGAAGAAAAGTACCTTTGAAAACCTGAAAAGTTGTGATATGAAAGAAACCTGTCTTAGAGCAGGCTATTCACAGGTAACACTGATTATTCCACTGCAGGGTCTGCCTACTGATTACAGATACTCTGAAAATGGTCTTAGTTTGATAAATTTGTTAACTGTGTGAAGCAGTGCAATTTTTCAGTCTTTGGATTTCTTACGGAACAGTTTACCATGTGCAGTGCTTTAGAGGTAACTGGGAGTTCAGACCATTTCATAGACTCTTGCATCACAACAGTTGCATTTCTGTTCCCACTCAGGTCCCTCGGTGGGCCATTGCTGTCATCACTGACCATGCTGTAACTACCTGTGTGCATGAGCCATTTCTGAGAACTCAAAAACATGCTCAGTTTCAAAAAAAGCTGAGTATGACCTCTCATTTGCTTGCAGGTAAGCCTGAAGTTTAGCACGTCATTATCTTAATACTTAGCATGCTCGTAAGTGGTGTAATGTAACACTTCAGAGCATGTGTGTGCCTCACTTGTGTGGTGTTTCCAGTGATGTTTACTCAACTGAAAATTAAGCCTATGTATTAAAGCCTTCATACAATCAAGTTGAAAGTTATTATTTCAGAGTTAGTTTTCCAGTGGAAGCATCCTGTTTATTAACTTAAAATTCATATCCATTATTATGCAGCAGTTGCCATTTCCAATTCATTCCTATTGCAAAGATTTCTGCTCATGAACTGTTTTCACAGATGTAACTGGGTGACAACTATGGGCTGGGTCACTGGATGTCCGCTGTCATACCATGCAACCATTGACAGGAGACACAAATAGAGCTGAAGCAGGTTTGTCTGAAATTCAGATCAACATTCTCAATGTCTTTGTGCAAAAAGAATGCTTCACCTCAGATCACAACCAGAGCACGGACAGAATGCTTCACAGAGATAGGCCTCCATGACCAGACCTAGCTCCAGCCTTTATTCTTATTGTTTCTCCTCTGCTTCTGATCTACTTGCTCCTCTCTGGCATCAGGTTCTTTCTCAGAAATCTCGTTTTTCTGCAGTTCCAGCCCTTGTGTTTGACATAGTCAGATCAGACAACTGGTCTAGTCCTTCCCGCTCTCAGCTCAGGTGCACGCAGCGCAGCATGTATCATCTCATGACTGCAAACTACAGGCCAAGCCATGTTCAGCTTCAGGCCAGAACATGTCCAGTGCAGGTGGATGCATCAGAGATCTAACCGAGAAAAAGGCGCATGGGTGGAGACCATGGAAGAAGGAGGGCTTCTTCCCTAAGTCTTAACATTTGAACAAATTAGGCTGAAACTGAAAGCGTATCTGAAAAAAAAAAAACCCACATGTATATCTCAACTGAGGTTGCTAAACCTCAAATTCCTTCTTCCAAATATGAACAATATAAACATTCTGAAAAGACAAGTGCACCAGAATATTTTAGCATAAGTGAAACATAAGATTTCTCCCCAAAAGCTACTCAGGCATAGGTCAACCATTTTGGGTGATGTAGATATATGTGTATATGGGAGAGAGAATATTTACAAGGTATATACATTTAAAATGTTTTAATTGATACAGATCTGTATGCCAAAATACCATATTTGAGGTATGTACGCACATACGTACCTATGTGCATGTATACATATATTTAAAGAAGGTTGATGTATGTCTCTGATCTGGAAAATGTCAGCCCAACTACACTAATCTTGACATAACTCTAACCAACAGAAAGCAGGACCTCTCAGCTTTATACCACCTCTGTAAGCGGCAAAACTTTCACCTTCTTTACTTGCAGTCAAGGATGAAGATACTGAGACATCACATCTTGCATAGGCAATGATAATATTTCATAAATTAATTAATTTATCTGGGCTACAAATTCAGTGCTGAAGGGCAAAGCAACTCTGTTGCACCTGGGGCCTTAAGAAAAGCTGTACTCTGAAAAGCAATAGCTTAAGTGCCAAGGAGGCCATCTGGCAGTGTGTTTCTACTTAGAGACACCCAGTACATCAGATGAGGCTGACCGAAGGGTGCCTGGCAAAATCAGTGTTGATTGTTCTTTAAGACGCTTCCTGTTACACAGCACCAATGGATTGATTGTAACTGAAATAAAGAATCATCTTCCTCACATGCGACGCAACATGTTGGCACTATCTCATAGAACTGAAAATGCTAATGCTACAAAAGTGGGAATTGTCATGCAGGGTCAGGTCTGACGCCTGGCTTGTCCCAAATCCTGCTTGACTGGGAGGCCAGCACCAGATGTCTCCAAGGTCAATGATAAGACTGCATGCTATGAAGTAGCCTGCTGCAAATATAGGTATCTAAGCCAGTGCAGGCACAGCAAATTAATTACCTGGATGGCAGCATTTCTCAAGAGATACACCAGGAAGGCAGCAGCTTTAATTAGATACTAAAGTTAGTCACTAGCAAACTGTTTAAACAAGTACATGTAACCGGTTCTCTTTTAAAGATTCCAACGTATAAACCGGAGCCCACACAAAGGAAAAAAAGGTTAACTCTGCTTTATCGTGAAGCCTTGCTACAGAGAAAAAACCCAGTGAATTCAGCTTTATTGTGAAGCCTTGCTATGTCCCAAAAGTTACTTCAGAGAGTCTTACCACCCCATAGATCGTAGTAGCACCACTGAGCAGCAGGATAACGAGGAGCTACGTCGGTACGGCAGAGGGAAGGCAGGCACAGTGCGTTCAGGGCATCCCCTGTATCTTCAAAGTGCGCTCATGTCTCTCTCCCTCTCCGGCCCGAGACAGCCCCCCTATATCCTGCACCGGATTGAGTGGAAAAGTATAGGCTAGAGTCGCTGCACGCGTGGCCAGCACATGCAGTGAGCCTCACAGACTCATGATCCAGCTTTGCTAACAGCGGCTGTCTGATACGCGACCACATTGTTGTATTCCCTTCTTGTTATTTTCTGCTTTGAAGGTCAGGTTCTCATGGATACGCCCATAGTTTTTGCATCAACAGTACTGAGGTCCTTTTTCTTGACACGTATACTGGGTTTGGTTCAACTAGTAATTTTCCGTCATGTCTCACTCGGACCATCCTCTATTATCCCTTACACAGTACAAAACCCAGATAGGAGCATATTTCATTCTATCAAACTGTCTTGCTACAATTTCTAAGGGAAAGTAGACATCACACAAAAGAAAAGTGGCCATTGTCAATCAGATTGCACTTTTGTCATGAGAGGTATTAATAATGCAGAGGTGGTAAGCATATGAGCGATCCAAACACATGACTGCAGCTTCACACAGAAATTTCTGTTTTTCACGTTGCTTGCGAACAAATTTGTATCTTTATTGCTAGAAGTCTGTTATCTGTTACATTTAATAAACAGAAGTTCTATGTATCTGATGTTCACCAATATTTGCTACATAAAAAGGAAATTTCTTTTTTGAACACTCAGTGTGTACAAAAATTATATATATGAACAATGACATAGGAACAAGTATATAATGACTACATAGTTTGCTTTATTATGTTTTGCTGTATTAACCCATAAGAAAAACCTAAAATCTTCTCCGGAAGAGGCAACACATCATTCTGTTCTCATTTCTCTGATTACGACACGCAAGGTTCCCAGCCAAGTAGGTCCCTCAGGTACTGTTTGCTGGTTCCGCTCCAATCACCAAAAACTCATAACACGGTCATCAGTTGCCAGTACTTTTTTTGTAGCACCAACTACAAGTCCAATTCAATACTCATTCATGCTGACATTAGTGCAGAGATTGACTTAGAGGGAACCAAGAATAACAAAGGAAATGTCTGTATAAGAACATTATTATCTGTTCCAGTTTCATTGGCTGCATTATTTATTACATGGAATCACTTATTGGAATCCTATCAGTGCAATCTCCAACCCATGGGTTGGTACCTTCTTGTCTATGTTTTTATTGCCCCAAAACTGTCTTGATTTAAAATTCTTAAATTTAAGGCAACACCTGGGGTGTTAAGGTGTATCTATAGCAGCACGAAGCAGGGCTCATGGTGACTGCAGGAAGCCATTTCAGAGTTCTTCACAAGGGGATGTAGACTCAGGCTTGGACACTGTAGACAATCAATAGAAAAAAAAGATTATTTTTCCTCATATTCGTGTGCAAAATAAATGTACCTGTAAATTTAATTTAATTTAAATTGCCATTCCAGGTACAGCCTCAAGCTCAGTTCTTGGAAAAAAAACCCTACATTAAAAGCATTTAATTTCTGTTAGACTCTCTAATTTGTTGCAATTCACAAGCAGTTTGAAACATTCACATTTGCAGTGATGCCCAGGAGGCAGTAGAAAAAGACTTGAAAGATCACTTAAGTAAGGGACAAGTTAGTTAGGGAAGGGGCAAGGGGAGGACAAAGCAGCAAATGCGGTGGCAGTAGCCACAATGAAAGGCCACAGTCAAACTCAAGGCAAATTTGCGTAGGCATCTCAATGAGGGGTTTGTCCAAAAACGAATTGCAAGCTGTCAGTGGGCTAAGTCGAGGTTTCTGGAGAATGACTTTTCACGCATGAAGGTTGGCAGGAAGAGGCCACAAAACATTTTCAGACAATGGTTAATGGTCAGATGGCACAGGCACCTGGCAGAAGGGAGGCAAGAACTGGCCTGTTGGCAGCAGACAGGAGGTGGTGGGTCAGGTGAGGACAGGCCATAGGGAGCCTTGAGGTGTGCTGTCCAGGGAAAAGAAGGGACAGTGAGGACATGCAAAAAGAGAGGTGACATGGTGGAAGCAATGTGCGAGGAAAATTATTTCTCCAGCAGTTTATTGAGGGGATACTGGATAAAGAATGTAGTTGTCAAAGTTGCAGTAGAAGCTGTATTTGCCAAAGCCTACAAGCTGTTCAGAAGTTCAGATCATTTTAAATGCTGCGAGCCAGCAAGGTCAGTTACAGCAATCATGTCCTAACTCTACTAGAATAAAAGCCTGTAAGCCCCAGCTACAGGATTGCTTGCTTCCCAGGCTGTTTGTACCATCCAAGGTGACTCACTGTCAGACTCAGAGATATTCAGACTTTAATGCTTGGGTAAGTGAAGTCAGTCACCTAAAGCAGCTAAAACAAGTGGCCAGATTTGCAGCATTGTTGCTGTAAGAACCCAAAATTGGCTGCCCCCCAAAACAGGGCTACTGATTTAGTTTATCTAAACAGGCTTTTTCATTTAGACAATTAAGGCTTTGCACTGTCCTGAAGGCATTCAATACCCAATGTTGTGGCTCAGACAACTCAGTAGTCGCTCCCCTGCTATGTGCTCAGTGTAAGAAATCCAAACGATCTCACCTGAAACATCTGCATCTCCTTTTTTAAAACAAGTAGTCAGTTCCCTCTATCTCCAGGAAAAACATCCTAAAAGACTGGTTTACTTTCATATTGGGTCAGCTGCATTTTTCCCTAGGTCAAAATATGGACTTCCTGTTGTGTTTTGAAACACAGATGCAGAACTTGTGCAGAATCAGTGTGTCTCAGGAGTTTAGTATTTCTCATGGTCCTTATTCACAATCTTTTCAACGTAAAATTTGTTTTCCCTATCAACATATTTTTGCATTCACCTTTTATTAGCACTCATAACTGCTGATGAATGCCCCATTGTGCTTGATGCTTTACAGCCATGATCAAACAACATTCTTTGCTCAAAAGGGCTTATTATCTTGGTTTCATGACAAGATACAAACAGGGAAATAAAGCACAGATGAAGGATGGGAGGAGTAGAGTGAAACAGGTGAACCATTCACAGTCACCAATAATCAGATCACTGCCTGCCTAGGTACAAACTTCCCTGTGAAATGAGGGTTTAGCAGCCCTGTAGCCTTTTTAGCAGTGAATCTAGAATATGGAATGCATTGTTTCTCTTCAGCTTCCACTGTAATCTTCTCTGCCGTTCACAGCCAAGGTCCCCACATGTTCAACCTGTGGCTAACACACCACAAGATGCTGCCTTTGTTGCTGCAATTTCAAGCTTCTCTGAAAGATACTGATCTGATTTGCTCCACAATTAAAAGACTCCTGGTTATGCTGTTATGCGTTGAACCTGATGCATCCTTTTGTGCACCACACGCAGACCCATTCAATATCTTCCTTTCCATGCTGCCAGGCACAGTGCTGTTGTGGTTAGGAGCAGCAGAAGCTAACTGCTATTGACCCTAATCAACCCCCCCTACTAAGTAACACTGGTTTTATGTTTTGGCTACAGTCTACATTAAGCTTTTGCATATGCACTGCTTACAAAGGGCTAATGTGTTTTCAATGATTCAATCAATTATTAATAACTATTATTTACTGCTGGTGTCTAACCAAGCAGTAAACCTTTTGTATCTGTGGCATAGACTCATCAGTACTATCTCCTGCCGGCATCCTCATAGTCATGTTACTAGGTACTTATGAAAATCTCTCCAAATATTAAACTCTTTCAGTACTACTTGAAAAGGGCATAAATCAGAACTGTAAAGAATTTCCTCTTGCTATTCATGAGTGAAATGCAGCTTTCGTTATTCCATGACTAGCTTGAACGCTCTGCTGAAGGAAGGCATTCCCCATCATCAGCAAGCTCCTGTTTCAATTTGAAATGTCTGATGACATGTTTTTAAACTGAACATTCAGCTTCCTAAATGAACTTTAATGTTCTTCGCTTCAAATCAGTGTTCTGAACAAGTTAAAGAAATGGTGAGTATTACTGTCGTGGTTTGGCCTCAGATGGCAACAAAGAACCACGTGTCGCTCGCCCAGCGCTTCCCGGTACAGGAAGGATCAGAAGAAAAAGGCAAAACTCTTGGGTTGAGACAAAGGCAGTTTAACAGAACAGCAAAGGGAACAAGAAAACAACAACAACACCAACAGAGAAATATACAAACGCGATTACGGAACCACCGCTCCCCACCGGTCCGGACCCAGGACACGCCAGCCCGCTCCCAACCCGACTCCCTGCCCCCTCCCTCCTTTTAATCTCAGAGTGGGCGTGGCTCACATGGCATGGAATACTTAACCCTGTCCCTGCCAGAACCAGGACAATTACATTTCCATTCAATGATTTTAAAAGATTGTGTTTCAGTCACTGCTACTTATGTCTATTGTGAATAATACAGCATTGACTCTGTTGGGGCATCTGTGTAGCGAGGTACTACCAGCATCAATGAGAAAATGAGACTTTGACAATTCATTAAGCCATCTCAGTCTGAAAACAACATTTCGTGTCTTTAACATTTTCCACAAGTCAGCTCTATTGCTCCCATCCAGCACCTTCTCAACACAATGCTACAATTCTGCAATTTTGACACATCTGGTGTCTGAAAACCATCCTCACCTACTTTTGACTTCAGTGTTCTACATTTGACTTTACCTGTCTGATTGAGGCTACCATCTAGTCCAGTTCTATGGAAGACTGATTCCTTGCAGGGACCACAGAACTAACTTTACACATGGCCTGGAATGAGATGTTGAGTCAGCCAAAGCTTTGAGATGGATCTGCCTTGTCCCCTTCCCTAAAGAAGACCAAAACATTCAAAAAGACAGGTATGAGCTGAGCAAAATCTAGGCAAATAAACCTGACTTACTAGTGAAGCCCAACTAGATTAGCCCAACCAATTAGCCCGACAGAAAAAAAAAAAAAAATTATACATGACTTTCTCCCTGATTGCCATGTTTTGACACTGACTCTTGCTTCCAGACTTGCTTTCAGATTAACTCGTTGTCTTTCTGAGTTGCAGTGAGCAAGCCCCGCGCATTCCTCTCTGGTTCTTGGGAAGTTCTTCAGCCCCACCTGAGGCCTGTTGACTGCTCTGCGCTCTTCAGTGCAATTCCACAGGCTGTGTGAGCTGCAGGCTTCTGGCTGCAGGTGGTGCTGTATGGCCCTGCCATAGGACCTTCTCTCCCTAAACAGTCACTAGCTCCACAAGAAAGGTTGCAACCTCCTCCTGCTTTCTAGAAGGTCTTCCTGACACAGTCATGGGGTCTTCCAGGCCAGGTCTTCCTGGCCATGCCTACACTTACAAGCAGTGAAGTGTTGTAAGGAAAGATCTGTAGAAACAATTGGTGTCAGGACGCAGCGTGCACAAGATACGTAGCTGCAACAAAGATATTCTAGAGTAGCTCTAATGTGGTGCCATGGACAGACTACCCATGAGTGGAATGAGCACAGCTTTCAGTTTATTTTCATCCAAATAGAAAAGTTTGTATACTGTGAGACTGGTCTGTGATGCAAACCAGTAAGTCAGATGGAGTGGGAGGTCTGCTTCATAAGTGCTCTCCTGATCCGATCTAAAACAGTGATGCAGATGCACTGAGGTGAATCTCCTGCTAGTACAATCATGAATAAAAGGAAAAATGTATTGTGTTATGACCTACATCAATTTTGAACATCGTTGTCCGGCAACGAAGCATGATCCATCAATGCATTTTGTACAACTCACTTTTGTTTTCTTCTGAGTTGTACAAAAGCACACAACTACAGAATGAGCAAAGGCTCATTTTGCATCAGTTAGAGAATGTTTCTTTGTGGTCTATTTTGTTGCTAAAAATGTGGGATTCAGATTGTAGAAGATAATGTTATTACATTGCATGATAAATTCTGTACACCTTTAATGAGGAATTTTCAATATTGTAAAAAACCCACAACTATTGTATTGTAATTCTGCCACAATACTACCTCTTCTTCTATGTCTAAGTCAATTTTACCACTCTTAACAGAGGAAATAGGGGTTAGTTTTAAAGACGATTGGTATTGCTAGCTTCAAATATTGTGTAAAACATCCCAATTAATCTAAAACCAGTAAACTGAGCTCCTCAATGGTGGCGTAGGAATTGTGGTGCTCCTAGTGTTATATCAGTTGTTGTATTCAGCAAAATGGGAGGAGGTTGAGGATGTTTCTTTTGTTAATATGTTTTCTTATTTCAAGATGCTCAGAAACATTTAAAAACTTCTGCTCAATAAGCAGCAAGGTGTACAGGCGCGTACCTGAACTGTACAATCTTTAAGCATATTTACTAGCACGAATATAATCCCAATACCAATTTATGGAAATTACATTGAAGGCAAAAATCTGAAGCTACTCTCTTGCAGGTGTAGACCTGAAGAAACCGCCAAGAACAGAGGAGGAAGAGGAAAAGAAGTTGGGGTAGAGATGAGCTGGAAGCAAAGGTTATAACTGATTATATATATTGCTCTATTTATCTGATTTGTCTCGTCTGGTGTGGTGACCGAGGTAAGTGTAATCAGCTCTGGAGGTCAAACTAGAAACTCCAGCCCATGAGCAAATCTGAGACTTAACAAGACTGAGGAAAGCGGGGAGAGGAGAAAGCATGAAACTTGATTGTCTGTCCAATCTACCCACCTGCCTTCAGCAGAACAGCTGATCACGGCAAGGACTGCAAGCACAGTCACCTTATTTTATAGCAAGCATTACGAATTTAGCCAGGGGTTTTCCAGCAGCACCTAGCTGTTATTAAGCACTTGCCAAGTAAAATTTCATTTGAATTTTAAGGAGAGTAATTTGTTGTGCTGACAAAATAAAATTAAGTAGTAATCATTAAAAAAAAAAAAGTAATACAAAATGTTGTGAGGTTTGTTTTGGTTTGTGTTTTTTTTCCCACTTCAAACCTTGCTGACACGTTTCAAATAGATTATAAATCCATTATTTTATGACTTGGTATAGTGTGTTTAAACATTTGCTTCAGGAAGAGTTAAGTGCTTTCTTTGACTGAGGCCTTAACAACTTTGAAATGTAACTTTTAAAAGTATAGTATCATTGCAAGACATTTTAATGTGATGACTTAGGGGTTTTGATTTGTCAGAAAAGGATTACTAACTCAAAGTTTGTGCACCGTACTGAAGGATGAAAACTCACAAGCATCATATGAATTAATTATATCCTAAAAGCACATTCATTAGAGGGTTTAAAGTAAACCTAGTATTACAACAGTTTAAAAGTCCTAGAGACAGTCATCTATAGAAAATGTATAGAATATGGTCAGTATTATCAGGACTCTTGTCAACAAACTGAGCATTAATCATACATGAAGTCTGGGTTGCTCCTGTGCATACTTTAAATTTAAGAATGTGTTGATATGCACTGTTGAATCGAGGAGTCTGAACTACCAGTGTTTCCATATGGAGAAATTATTTCATACAGGCAGATTACCAGACAAGACTTCTCGGAAGGTAACAATTTTTAAGACTTACCATATTGAAGGATGTCGTGGACTACATGCTGCTATATATTTGGTGGCACTTTTACATGTATAATCGCTGAGAATCTTATAGCTTTAGCTGAATTTTGAAGATTTTTTTTTTTTTTTTTTAAATCTAAAAAATCTGCAGTCCTCCACTGCAAACTACCATTTGTGGACCTGTGAATGTAGAACATGGCGGAACTTTTTTTCTTAGGAAGAAATTGAAGGCCAGTTATTAATTCTGCTTTGATTACTGGTTGCTTCTCAAGGAAATTATTTTTGAAGCACAACTGATTACCCTTATCCAAAGCTTGCTGGAGAAAATGGAGAACGTCCCATTGATCTCATCCATTTTGTAATATTGTTCTTGGTTTTTAATTGCTTAAACAAGAAATTTTCCCTTTTTAAGGGGTGTAAATTAAAAAACAACACCCCAACTTGACAGGATAGCTACTTGGTATCTGACATTTTGAATTCCCATGGGAGAAAAGGCATACACAAATTTGGTGTAATGTTTGATTTCCAGTTTCATTCTTCAGTGAATATTCAAAACGGAAATGTATGTGGAAGAGGGAGGCACTTCAGACGAAAATGTTACTTGTGAGGTATACACACTGGTTGTTAAGGCAACAGAAGAAGAAACCAGCAGAAATTTTCATCTAAGCCTAATTCTCATTGAACTCAATGCGTTTTGGCTGACTAGAGAGTTCAGTATCTAAAACCTGGAAAGAACATAGCAAAAGGTCAAATATAGAGATGTGTTAATCCTTTGGAGAAAACGGTTGATGAGTCTGCTCCAGTTATTGAACCACTTCTTCAACCACAACATAATGACATACTCTTCATGTCCCCCTGTGCGAGTCTTGTACATTTAAGAGAGACAAAGTTGTAACTCACAAAGTATAATAGAGGGTAGGAGAGGTAGTGACACAGCAGAGTATCTCAGAGCTTAGAGCCTGGTAAACAAATGTAGAGTTGAGCTTCTAATGTTAACAGCAGTTCAGGTGTTTGGAAGGAAGCCTGGAAGGTTGCAAACTGGACTGAAAGATAATTCAACCATAAGTGAGATAAGTAAGTAAGATAAGTGAGGTAAGAGTAAGTGAGAACCATAAGACAGAGTTAGATTTCTTCATAGTAGCTTGTATGGTGCTGTGTTTTGGATTTGTGACAAAAAGTGTTGATAACACAGGGATGTTTTAGTTATTACTGAACAGTTCTTGCACAGTGCATTTTCTGCTCCACACACCGCCCCACCAGCGAGTAGGCTGGGGGTGGGCAAGAAGCTGGGGGGGGAACACAGCCGGGACAGCTGACCCCAACTGACCAAAGGGATATCCCAAACCATACAATGTCCTGGGCAGCAATAAAAGCTGAGGGAAAGAAGAAGGAAGGGGGGACATTTGCAGTTATGACATTTGTCTTTCATTACATGTGATGGAGCCCTGCTTTCCTGGAGATGGCTGAACACCTGCCTGCTGATGGGAACTAGTGAATTAATTCCTAATTTTGCTTTGCTTGTGTGTGCAGCTTTTGCTTTACCTATTAAACTGTCTTTACCTCAACCAATGAGATTTTGCACTTTCACCCTTCTGATTCTCTCCCCCATCCCACTTAGGGGGACTGAGCAAATGGCTGCATGTTGATGAGCTGCCCACCAGGGTTAAACCATGACGCTAAGGCAAAGCTTGGCAAGACTAACATGCAGGAGGCAAGCAAGCTGATGTCTTGGTCTACGCTATAAATGAGACTCACTAACAGATTTATACAGGCTGCAGCAACATAGACAAGCTAACTTTTTCCCTAGCTAAGCCTTCAAACGTAGAATACCCTTGGCTAGAGGGACCCCCTTTGTTTCCATGCACACTTACTTAGATCTGGAAGCTGTACATCACACTGAGCCTCTTAGCAGGGCTGAGTTTTGCTTTACAGCCTCCCAGACTGATCTCACTCTCTCCAGCAGACAGAGGTCTTTCTCCACGTGCCTATGCAGACATGTCATTAAGAAGAACACATTTGATCTTCACCAGATTCTCAGCTAGAAAGAATAAGTCTGTCTTTGTGGACTAATACAGGTAGGGGTTTATTGCAAGAAATATCCTTCTCTCTCTTTATAATTACAAGTGAATACTGCAACAGGATCCTGCTGTTATATTGCTTAACTTTATTCTTCTGTTTCTGCTGTGAATACTAAATGCATTGCTCTCTCAGGAAGCCCAGTTCTCTCAAGCAGCTCTGGCTCTCACAGTTTTCTCCCCCTGTCATATATAGGGTCTCTGTCCGAAATCTGTAATCACAATAGCAGATTAAAAAAAACCTGCATTACAGTTTAGACAGACTGTGCCATTAGCACTTGGGTCAATGCTCCATGCTAAAATATGTAATTTTCTTTGTGCATGCTCAGGCTGTCACCATCCTCAGTGTGGGATTTCAGTTCAATATCTGAGCTTTGTAATATCTCCAGATTTACAAGGGTGCACATGACACAGCTGCTTCTCTACAACAAAGCTCTTTCTGAACAGGATGTGATACTTAAATGAACAAACATTTTGGATCTCAGGGTAGCATATAGAGGCTGTATGAATGTTTGCATGGCTAATGAGAATAGCATCATGGCCCTAAGGGAACCAATAGCCTTAACTGCCTTGAGTAACCTCATTTGGGGTCCCCACTCCGTACCCTCTGTGCAAGGACCTACGAGTCCTATTTAAGCTTGGTCCCAGGCCCCAAAGCCTTGCCTGAGCTCACCATGAGGGAACAACAGGCATGGGGGGCTGCCCCACACAGCAGGGATGGGATGGAGTGTTGTGTGGCTCCATCATGGACAGGGACCTTGCCAACAGGCAGGATAGGATTGGTGACAGCAATGGGCCTCTGCCAGCCCACGGACAACCAGAGCAGCACAAAGGGACAAGGGTGGCCTGGGTCACTCCATTAGGGGGCTGGGGTTAGGGCTCAGTGGGGTCAGGTGAGGCTGCTCAGGGCATTTTGTGCCCTCAGGACTCTGTGAAATAGAGGGGTTTATCTGCATATTGCTTATTTTGTCTGAAAAATATTTCTCCAATTAACTACTTTTACTGTCTAAAAGTTGCATACAGGATGTATTCTCATCTTCACGATGAGTAAGGTCCCATCAGAGATGATGGCTCCCCATGGAGCCTAATGATTGCAATACAGAGGAAAGGGCACAAGAGCAGTTAAACAACTTAAGTAACCATAAGAAACATGTTAGTAAAGTTTGATTTTATCATCCGCCATTTATATGTGGTTAAAACCATATCCTATCTCACAACTAGCCTTGATGCTACCAAAGTCAGCTGAAATTCAAAGAGGGAGGTATAGACTTTAAAGTTAGGACATAATAATGTAATGATACAATGTATAGACTTGATAATTTTATGGGGGGAAAAAAAGTGAAAATTTCTGTGAAACTGTAATGAAATAGGATTCCCTCTGTAGGAAACTAGAAACAAAAGGTGAAATTACATATTGAGAGGGACTAAGATTTTCTTTACACTGAATTTATAATTTGAGCCACAGTAATGTGAAGGCATATTATCGCACTAACATTATCACTGCTCTAAGCCAAAACTCGTCTTTATTGTGCATACAGGAGACTGACCACAGCCCAGGTCAAGCAGACTAGGGTTAGAGGAGAGGGAGCTGCCATGATCTGGGCGTGTTACAAACACACGCAATTTTGAACAGAGCAATTCTACCTGATGAAATTAAATGAGTAATGAAAATAATGGTAACATGAGCCTGTCACTGATCACTGTAATTTATTTTATATAAAAATATATTTAATGAATACTTCCCTCGCATCCAAGTCTACAATACCCATATTCTTCATCCCATCCTGCAAGAAGAACCACACTTTAATTTTTAATGGTTTTCCATATGTTATGAAGTGTAAGAGTTCAAAAATCCCTTGGAAACATACTACTAAAATGGAGTGGCTCATACTTCTGAGGCTCCCCCTACTTCATCTCTTTGAGTAAGGAGGCGGTTCATTCCTCTTTTACCAACATAAAGTTCACCATACCACATGGGGAAAAAAAAAAATCAAAATATAATCTGGTCAGATTAGGGGTCTCTAGCTACCTCCCAGCCTCTCCACCAGTTTGCCGGTGGCCCTAAGAAGGAGACCCAGCACTCAGGCTGGGGGAGCCGTGATGCACTGCCATCCCACACCTGACCCGGACAGCTGTGAGCCTGACTGCTGGGACACACTAAAGGGACTATACACAGATTCTGTGCATTAACTACATTTATTACCTGCCTGCCACTGTGAGTTACTCAACATCATGATGCACCTTCAGTGAGATGTTCCCATATTCTTTTATATACCCTACAATGAATGCCTGCCTCACTGGCTTTAGGAAGGCTGCTGCTTTAGATACGCATATTTTATTGCACAGCAACGGCTACCATCCCAAAGTACAGCTACCATTTTCACCCCTCTGTCTCACAAATTTATCAGTTAGGACTGATTGATTGAAATTCAGCAAACGTAGCTGGCAGTGGCAAACCAACAGTGAAGCAGAACATGTAGAAATTGAAATGGGCTCATACGGAAAATGTTATTATTGCAAAGGGTGAGCATAGCTTGCACCCAATCGCAAGCTAGTATCTTAGGCCCCAGCCTGCCACACGGCAGTAAAATGCACTGCTCAGTTCAAGCAGTTTGAAAAGCCAGGAATAAGCCATTGTCGTTTCATTTTACTGTGCCTCATAAATTTGTCAAGCCTGTATTTCCCAGTAGACCATACAACCCATTTTATAGAACCATGGAGCTTCCCAGGAAGCCAGGCACAGCCTGGTCTGCCCTGTTCTGTAACATTTTCTTCAGCTTTTCACCAGCAATGCACAGCTTTTAGAAGAAATTAGTTCACTGAGCAGCCCCTCCAGTAGTTGGAAACACCCCTGGTGAATGGCCCCAGTTACTGGCAAAGCTTGCGCTAGGCTGCAACACACTGGAATGTTTTTCCCCTGCCACCTCCAGTCTGTACTCACAGTACAGGCTCTGCTCTGCACTGTTACCAATTTGTTGCATTCACATTAAAGACTATTTTAAGTCCAGTTATAAAGATACTTATACAGTTCAAATGAAATACAGTTAAACATGACATGTACACAAACTTCTTAGAACCTACCTCTTCCTCTGGTATCGTGCTCAGCCTTGCACTGCCCCTCTGGGTATGAAGGCTGATGGCAGGAGTTCCAGCACAGTCAGCATCTCCTCTCTGGGAGGAATGAGGTGTTGATTCTTCCTTCTCACACCAGGAGCTGTGGTAGGGGTCATTTTTATGTTTGGTAATCTACACTCCGCTCTTTCTTCCTTGGTCTGTGATGCTATGTTATAGCCACATCTGTGTGTTTAACATACATTATGTATTACCTCTTTGTTCTCTTCCCTTACCACTAGAACTGGTTTTACCCAGCTGCCGAGGTTGCTTTTCTTTGATAACCAATACTTGACGAGTGCTGAGCTGTTCATAGTCATGGGTCCTCTGATATGATGTTTTTCCTGTGCTTTAAAGCTCCTGCTCTGATTCCATGCCTGTGGTCCTTTATGCTGCATTTTATTTGAGAGTCATAGATAATTCACTCTGCACCTAATAACTGCTTGCTATTGCTATTGTTCTGTGTGAAGTACAGATGTTACATCATACAATTGTACAAAGCTAAGCAAACACTAAAACAAGGTCAGTAATAGTTACCTGGTCATTAGCTAATTACTGTAACAACAAAACAAGCTAAAACAAAGTTTCAAGGAAACCAAAACAAATTCAGAAATTCCAGAAATGCTTTTTGGTACACAGAAAGGAGGAGAAGCTCACCCCGCTTCCTCTGAATGGAAAAAAAGAGCTCGGGGAGATAGAAATAATCAGTCCCCAAAGGGCTCAGAGCTCCGGCATTCTCCAGGAGTGGAAAGACACTTGAGCATGCAGTAGGATCAGCTAGGGAAAAAAATTCTGCAAATGTTGCAAGAGCAGGACAGGATTTCTTTCCCTACTAAAATTAGATTGGAAGAGCTTAAAATCACGTATAAAAGTTAAATGGCCTTTCTCACCAGTGATATTCACTGCAATACAATATATGAAGTCCAGGTCTGCGTCCCCCCAGATCAAGAAGCAGCTGGTTAAGTTAGTGACTGCTGTGCTGTTTCTTGGTCTCTGAAAGGTCCCGGTGTTTATGTCCCATCAACGTGACTGGCAATGAAACCCCAGGGCCTTCTGTAATCGATGTTTCCTCTTCGCTCTAGAAAGGGAAATGGTGGATTAAGCTTTAGTCTTGAAGGGAAGGTCAGGTCTTGCTCACTGCTAATTCTTCTGTCGATCCATTTCAAAACAGGTTCATGTTGGGCACTCCAAGAGCTTGTGTTCCCAAAGTTCCTGTACCAAGTTCGAACTGTGCAATTGCTCAGTGCTTGGAAAATGTCTTTTTCTGTTCTTTTTTAGCGTCTGAATAGTATGTAGAGGACTTGTGCAAATCTCAGTGCCTTCCTGGCACGGCTCAGGGATGCTGCCTGATCTTTTCATAAGCATAGAAGAGAGATCAGACAGGCTCATATTGCTGTACCTCCTGTAGGAACACCATGCTAGGTGTCGTACTGCAGTCTCACATTTCTCAGTTGCTAAAAGAGCTGATAGCAGGTCCTACCTTTTAGCTACACATGATAAAACACATCAGGTTCAATGCATCTCCAGTCTAGCTCTGTAGCAGAGCTGACAGAAGAAAGGTAAAGGGTTTTACAGGGAGCTTTGAAATTTAAAATTCTTAGCTTACAAAGTGGAGCAATTTTACATTCACTTTTTTGTTTTATTTTGTGAGGGATTTTTATTTTGAAAGCTTTTTCTCAGTTCTTCAATTTGTTTCTCTTCTTTTTATTTGCCTTTCATCTTTTCACCACCGGTGACTGGTGCGGTAATGAAAAACACACTTTATTAATTTGGGGATTTTCTAACACCAGCAAACCCCCAGACATTTTGAGGAAATAAGACTTTATTTTTTTTAAGAAATAAATGTATTCTGTAGCTTTACTGGCATGCTCCTGGGGATTCAATCTGAAATGTGAACAAAACAAAGAATACGGGGTGAGAAATAATAAAGAATCATGCTTATATACTTGGTACAAGGTTTTCCAGCTCTTCCATTTGAAATCAGTTGCTGGTGGCCATTACTGCTTGCTGTTACCTACTTCAACCCTCTCTTAACCTCCAGTTTTCCTCTTACTGTTACAGCTAAGAAAGAGAGACCTTTCAAATCCAAACACTCATGTGGCACTTATTGTGTTCTGACTACTATACATGAGCATACATACATATATTTAGATTTAGTACTCACTCCCAAAGCTCATTATTTTCTAAATTAGGCTCCTTCAGGCTCCAGTCCAACTCTAAACTCCCAGCTGCAGCAACCATTGCATAGCACATTAGTCAACCCTCTTTTGCTTTTTGGTTTCAAGGGAAAAATTAGTCACTACAACAAATCTACAATTGCTCAAATTGGAGATTACACACAGAGGTTCCTGTTGCCCTCCTTTTGTGTTTCTCTCGGGGCATGTCGAGACTGCTAACTAATTTTCTAGGAATAGAATCGCATGGGCCAGAGAAAAGTCTCTCAAATCTATTTTCCATATGATGGGGGAAGCTTCTCTGTAAATAGCAGAGGGCTCACTCCTAGAGCTTGGAACAACATCCTTCTGCTGCAAGATCAGAAGCCTTCAATGTAGATAAGCTCCACATATTATCAAGGTTTCCAGGAAAACAAAGCATGGCCCCATATAGTTGCAATGCACACAGTAGCAGAATGTGAGGTTTTAGATCTGTGTGGAAAGGATATTTCTGAACTCTTGTGTCAAAGGCTACAATGAAGAGTAAATGTCAGCAGGTTTGGAATATCTTTTCTGACAAATCCATGTTTTTAGGCTTTCTCCATGGCTATATACCATTTTCTGACTGGAAAATTTAAACACATTTTCACTGGACACATCTGGAGGTAATTTGTCTTACCTTCAAATGCTGAATCTTAAGGAGCATAGATCCCCAAGTATTTTATAAGTAGAAGAAAAGGTAGAACAACATGATGAAGTAAATTCTGTAAAAGAAACTGAATAGGTTTAAATCAGTGTTGGCAATTGGCTCCAGCCAGTCATTGCAAATCAGATTAATCTCTTGTATAGGCATTCTGCATCCTCAGCTCTTCTACCAAGCCTATTCACATAAAAACCTGTTTACAGATCCAGCTAGATAAAACATCTCTCTGCCACAGGGCTGCTCCACTCTAGAGAGGGCTACTTTTGCAGATCCCCCTGCAATGTGCAGCTAACCGGTTCAGTTCTGGGATACTCGACTTACCTCTGAGTCACATCTGAATGAAATTAAGACACTACCATAGCTTGACCCAAAATACTTCAAGCCATGGAGAGGCCAGTTGGGAAATACCAGGCAAATCAAGTTTCTTTCCCTACTGAACTAGAACATCATTATCAAACCAAAGCTCACTACAAAAATGAGAGAGTGACACATTTATTCCTGCACAATTCATACACCCACCCTATGAACAGCAACAAGCTCTAGTCACGTAGCCAACCAAACCTGGACAAATTTCAAGCACAGCAGCAAAAATTCAGAGACAGAATTATGGATAAACCTAGATACAAATTTATGTATATAGAAATGTTTACAGCTGTATTATCACCTTTCTTTTTAGGTTTCTACCCCATTAAGCCTTTTCAAATGTGCCAGGCGGAGTTTGGCACCAGGCCATAGCCTAATGTGTAATGGAAGTACTTCATAGCTATCTGCGCGGTACCAGTTGCAACACTGGGACCTCAGTGCTGGAAAACGGAAACAGAGCAATTCTGTGTGTAAAATGATGAAAATGAAATCGACCCATAGGTGCCTCAGATGAGCAAAATGCAGAAAAACAAAGCATCATGAGCAGAACTCCTGTGGTCTTAGGAAATCATATGCAGACTTTTCATAGCAAATTTTTATCTTGATTGTATCCATTAAGACTTGTTCTTTGCATACCTTGCACAAAGTTCCTTCTGCTTAAAAAAAGGCAAATGGCTTCTCATCATCCCTTAAACGAGCTGTGACTCTCACTCCAGACTGAGCTGCTCAGGGAGGAGGGAAGAAATCTATTTTCCATGAAATATATATCTACAAGAAAAGTGAGAAAAGAGTGTGGTTGTAGAAAGTCAAGTCCGTATATTTGCCATGGAAACAGCAGTTATAAGAAACACAGTGATGGGAGGAATATCAACTATCACTTCAGTCTGATATTTCCAGCATGCAGACATAGCAAACTGTAGGCTGCTCCTCATGCAGCTTGATAGACTTGCCAGTTTTATTAACTTGGTAATAACAAGTCATTTCTGGCTGCTACTTTTGAAATGTCCTAGGTATCCTTTACTGTATTCAGGAACTGAAAAGGAGAAAGCAAGGGTAGAAAGGGCTCTCACCTCTCACTAGACTCCTACCTCATTTTTATGAGGCCAGCAGTAGCCCTGTTGCACATTTCATTTACTCATCTGCTACTTCTTTACATCCTGGCACAGGTACACAGTATAAAGAAGGAGAGAGACCTCCTTGGAGACCCCCTGGAGACAAAGCAAGATAGGCCTTATTCTGGTGTTCCACTTTTTAAAGTTTTTTGTTTCATCCATATCAGGAAAAGCTTGAAATTAAAAACACCTCTGAGCTCTAGGAAAGCTCAGTCAAAGCTGCAAATCCAATTTTCCTTTCCTTTTGATGCCCTGTTCCCCTTCAGTTGCCTCTCTTTCACTTCATTGTTCCCTTCTTTTTGCTACCAAAGCTATAATGGAAGCATCCTGATCTCCCTTCTCCTCCCTGAGCCAAACCAAGCAACTGTTTTTGCCAAAGGAAGGAGACACACATGCTGAATGCAGCCTGTTATCACTAGACTCTGCAAAACAGAGATGATTCACGCTCTGGAGGAATTAGCAGCACTTGATGACCTGCCCATAATAAGAATGCCAAGGGGTTTGGATGCTTCCAGTGTTCAGGTATATGATGCTCTTCCAGTCACTTGCAGCACTGCTGTTCGGGAAGGTTCATCACTCCTCGTGGAGCCACCCTCAGCTGTGAGAACGCAGCCCAGCACACATGTGAATGTATGCAACCAGTAGAGGAAATTTTTACTCCTCTGGTCTTTTGTCACAGCCCTGCCTTCCTTCTAGTTTCCACGGAATATTATTGGTCGACATACTAGGGAATGAGCTAGCACAGGAGCTTCTCAGTGCTTATCTCTAGCAGCACTGGCTTGTTTTTCACAGGGTGTTGCTAACAAAGCTTTGTCAATAGCAGATGTGTGGGAATTGCACACTATCAGACAGATGAAAAGTGCATCCAGGAAGACTCCTGTCCTTCAGAAATGATTACTTAGTCCCCAGCTTGCCACACCCTCCTGAGGGTGAAGTCTTCACTCCTGGGGCTAGCCAAGTTTTTCTTGGTTTTGGATTTAAAGGCTATATAAGTAACTATTGCTTTCTGATGTCTTTTTGCTGATTTCTTGGCACTTTGGAATGGTTTGGTCTCCAGAATAGTGTGAGCATTCCCTAAGATAAACTGTCTTTTAGCATCATCCCCTAGAGGCTGCTAAAAGAGGCTACAACGCTCACCAGAGATCACACGTGGGAGGCAGTACAGGGAAAGAAATGGCCAAGGTTAGAGCTCTGTACCAGCAAGTTATTTCTTTTGTTCTAGGAAAATCCTAGTGTTCTTCAGTATATTCGCATATCAGAAATCATTTCTAGAAAGTAAATGCTAGGAAGAGCTCACAGGCTGTTGTTTTTTTTAAAAGTAACCCAGACCATTGCCAATTCCCACTTATCTGATATCAACTTTGCCCTAAGGATAGGCTGAAGGTAGGGCAAACCAGAGAGCAATCTTTTTCACCGGCTGCCACACTTCCCACATAAAAGATATTTTCAACACATGAATGTCTCTGAAGACTAAAAACTTGCCCACAGGCAAAGGAAAAGAATATATTGGAATACACTTTAAAATCACAGCTATTACATGATACTTCAGCAAAGGTATACTCAAATACTGTACGGTATTTTGTTTGCGTAGTTTGATCAAGAGTGATGCCGATGATGGAATATGACTCTCTGCCTTACCTGGCACCAGATTGCAGCTGAGTCATCAAAATCACTAAGAATTCATGCTGTAGCCATGCAAACTTCACATACTGACCTTTAATCGGAAAATACCTCTGCTGCTATGTCCTTTCTACACAAAGTAATGATTTTTCTTGTGTAGTACTGTTCTAAGCAAAGTAAGATTCAAAGGAGTTATTTTTTGAAAGGGACACAGTGGTCTGTATTATGGAATCAGAACAAACCTAAAGAAATTTTATTGATTCATTGAATCTTACTTTAGATGTAAAATTTGAACTTCCTGGATTGGTATGTATGGAGAAATTTTCTTGTCTAAGTACACAATGGCTATAACCAGTAAAATGTAGCCACTTTGAGCATGACGGCATCTCTTATATTGTGTTCTTTTAATTCATGCTAAACAGCCGTGTACATTGGACACAAGCTGTTAACTTTAAAAAAAAAAGGGGGGGATTCAGAAGCCTTGAATATGCTTTTGGAGCTTACGGGGGAAACATTATGACAAGAGCAAGAGACTTTCTTTTCTGATACAGTGGGGTATTAGAGCCCTTCATATAACTGGGTGAGAATTTTCTGTGTCATGGCAGAGTGACTACAGAAGTGATTTCTTCTTCCTGATCCTGATGTGCCTATTTTCATGTCTTTAGTGCTACCCTATCCTGTATGTATATGAGAGAAGAAAGCAAAGTAGCTTTTTCACTGGACCAGCTCAGCTGGTACCAAGAGGTACTGGAAGCAATGTGAAAAATTATCATCTGAAATGCAACCATGTTTTATCTGGGACAAGGGAAAGCCAAATTCTCCCAGTAGTAGGCACACCAGTGGAATAAAGTGCTATTCAATACCAACTTTCTCACATAGAAACTCTTATTATTTACCCATAGCACTTGTGACACTAGGTGCTGAGCAGGCACACAGCCCAGGGTCTGAGCAGTGTTCTACAGCTGTTATCGTAGCTGCCGGCATAGGCAGAGAGATGATCTGGCTGTGCAGTCCTTGGCCTGGATAGTTCTGGGGTGCCAAGCCCCTGTGGATTTGGACTACTTTTACTAAGACTGGGGATAACTTCACTACTAGTAAACCCCAAGGACTGAGGATGATAGAAAGCTGTGAGACAGACCATGGCAGTGTAGCACAGGTGAGTTTATAGAAGTTACTAAATAATCTGGAGAATCAACAGTAGCTCTGCCAAAGTGGCTGTGCAGTCTGATAACTGCAGAAGGGAGCAAACCTGATGCTCCCTCTGCAGTGCTTGAGGAGAGCTGAAAGTCCCTGAAGATGGTTCAAGTTATTCAATGAGATGAGCAGGGATTTGCCTGAAGTCACAGTGTTGAGTGTGTGCCATTAGCAGATGTTAAATACAAAAGTGTTTCTAAAATCCCAGCCTTTGGTCAGCTTACTCAGGCTTCGGTAAAGTACTTGCCTTATCTGGAGAGCCACAGCTGTGACCCTGGAAATAAATACTGTTCTTTCTTCCACAGTACCAAACAGGGATAACTCTTTTGTGAGCAGAAGGGTACTGCTCTTTCATGTCATATAGCCTGGTGATTTAAATGCCCCCCAGGAGTGTGCAGTTGCATCTTGAGACCCTGTTTCCACCTCTCAGAAAACTGCTTCTTTCACTGTCCTGTGCTCTCATGGGAGATGAGAGACTCTCCATCCCTTCTGCTGAATGTGCCAATACATATAGAAGTTCAGACTCATTGGGTACAACAGCAAGCATGACTGTAGACTCCAGGATGGGCACTTAATACAGACTGGGAACTTGAGGTCCAGCTTCTGCTCCAATGTTCACTTTTAAATTTTACAATAAAAGCCCACAAGGCCAGCCCAACATGCAGGGATTTCATAATACTGCTACCCAACTAATTAAAAAAAACGGGGCATCTATGGATTTAGGCATAAGGGAGTAAGCAGCAAGTTGAGTGGGAATTTTCAGGATAATTTTGAACCTATTTCTACCTAAGTTTCAACAAATGCATGCAAGTGCTTATCCTTTCCTAGATTCAATTTGCACTGAAACAAGAGGCACTTGGATGTGAACTAATGCTGAAATGCTATCTATAATGAGCTTGGGATTCAGATCCAGCATGCAGCAATTTGAAAATGGATATCCTGAGTTTCTTACAGTCCCAAGATTGTTTTGCTAAATAAAAAGAGCTCAAACAATTTTTTCTTTTAATAAACAGCCCAGACATGTACTAATAAAATCATATGAACAATAACTTTTCATTTTGGAGTATTCAGACAGGGAAATAAACACCATTGTAATGAAATCTACCAACCACCAAAAGCCAGACTCTTCTACACTGCTCTTCTCTGCACTGGTGGAAATCTACAGTTATTTCCCTGACTTCAGAGGCAGAATGAACACTTGCAGTGGAGTAACTCAAAGCAGAATCCAAGCTTTTTTTTTATTAGGCACTCCAACTGTATAAACAAACACAGTATGCAGCTGCTATGATTTTTCTTTTTTAAAGCCAGCTTGCATTTAATCTGCAAATATGGTCAAGATTAATTTACCTCTCATTTTATCTTGGGATTTCTAAAAATAGAGGATAACAAATGCTAATTCAGGTAATGGTAAAATCCCAAATATAGAGCTCAAAAAGAGAAACGCTCATATTAAATACCTTATGTTAGCCTTTAAATGAGATTGCTCTTCAGACTGTCTCCTGTGTCCTATGAATAAGAAAAAGAGAGGGGAAATAAAGTCTCCAAAAGGGAGCCCAACTGCATTTCTTTTCTAACATGTTGTATCACAAAATGGCATCTGTTTTACTTGCACAGTAGAAGCCTACGCTTCACTGAGACAATAAAACAGAAAAATAAAATCATAGCAAATGGAAAACCCAACCCTTTAGCACACCTAAAAGGCCAAACTATCACCTGGAAACTGAAAGCAAGGCATTGTTATCCAAGACTTTCAAAACAGGGATAGCCATCATAGCGATTTACTTGACTGCAATAAGAGCTAGTGATTTATCCTCCATGTTTGGGTTGTTTGTTGTGTTTGTTTTTGTTTTTTTTTTTTAAATATCTTTTGAAAAGAATTGCAAGTCATTTACCAGCTTTTCCATGGAGTCACTGTTAATCATCAAACTTCCATGGAATGGGGATTTTGCTTTTATTTTTAAGAAAAGGCAATCCTCAAATAATATGAAGCATGCCCAGGAGGTGCTGTTCTGTTCCCAGGTGTGTAAGGTTGCTTTCATAAATGCATTGTCCATAGTCCTTAGTGCAGCACTTGTGTCAGTGGCTAGAGGCTTTTTGAACAGGTTGACAATGCCCTCTTAGATCTGACAGGTCTACTCTCTTACTGCTTTGTTCCTACTTTAAAATTTCTTGTTACCTTTCTCTATGCAATTTCTTCAGCAATTACCTTTTTCCCTTTCTTTTCCTTCAATAAGAAACTAACTCCTCTTAATCTCAGAGAGCTAGAGAATGGCACTAGAGGAGGAAAAATTCTTTCTCCTCTTCCCTGACTGCAGTATTCAACCTGGCAGCTAACAAGCATAATTTCATAGGGTGATATAGATTGGAAAGGACATCCAAAGGTCATTGGGTCCAAAGCCCAACACAAAGCAAGGCTTAGAACACATCGCTCAGTGTCTTGTCTAGTTGAGTTTTGAATATCTCCAGGCATGGAGAGCCCACAATCTCTCTGGGTAATGCACTCCAGTATTTGTCTACCCTTCTGGTGTAAAAAGTTATCTTTACTCTTTATAGAATCATAGAATCATAGAATGGTTTGGGTTGGAAGGGACCTTAAAGATCATCCACTTCCATGCCCCCTGCCATGGGCAGGGACACCTCCCACTAGACCAGGCTGCTCAAAGTCCCATCCAGCCTGGCCTTGAACACTTCCAAGGATGAGGCATCCACAACTTCTCTGGGCAACCTGTTCCAGTGTCTCATCACCCTCACAGTAAAGAATTTCTTCCTAATATCTAATCTAAATCTACCTTCTTCCAGTTTGAAGCCATTAGCCCTTGTCCTACCACTACATGCCCTTCTAAAAAGTCCCTCCCCATCTCTCCTGTAGGCCCCCTTCAGGTACTGGAAGGCTGCTATAAGGTCTCCCCAGACCCCTCTCTTCTCCAGGCTGAACAACCCCAACTCTCTCAGCCTGTCTTCATAGGAAAGGTGCTCCAGCTCTCTGATCATCTTCGTGGCCCTCCGCTGGATCTGTTCCAACAGGTCCATGTCCTTCTTGTGGTGAGGACTCCAAAGCTGGACAGAGTACTCCAGGTGGGGTCTCACCAGCATGGAGTAGAGGGGCAGAATCACCTCCCTTGACCGGTTGGCCACGCTTCTTTTGATGCAGCCCAGGATACAGTTGGCTTTCTGGGCTGCGAGCACACATTGCTGGCTCATGTCCAGCTTTTCATCCACCAGTACCCCCAAGTCCCTCTCAGCAGGGCTGCTCTCAATCCATCCTCCACCTAACCTGTGTTTGTGCTTGGGATTGCTATTGGATACTCTTTATCCATCTCCCCAGATCTTTTCTGCATGTAAAGTTCCCAATATTATGTTTAGGCTTCAACTAATATTATTTTAGAATAATATTAATTGTAATTAATTAATTGTAAAAGTATGCAATAAACCAGAAGGAATGGATTCAGTGATCTAGGATATTCCTTTCAGTATTGTCTATGGGTGGGATTTAGATTTTAGAGATACGGATCTAGAGGTTCATAAATATGGATCTGCATGTGAACTAGGTATCTAAACTCCAGTTACAGTCAATGGGGATCTAGGACGGGATTCAGCTGCCCCTACGTAAGGTTTTTACACCATTTGAAATGCTCTCAAGTATCCTGTCCCAGAAGGGCATGTCTCCCATAGATCATATGCCACCTGTGCCAGGCCCACATAGGTGTTTCTCATACCCTAGAGAATCTGAAATTACACCAGATACCTATAGGCAATGAACTATAGAAATAGTACACACACATTGTTGACTGAACTCCAGAAATAGGATGCAGTATAAATGGTCAAAGACCTATAGGTAAATGATTACATTCAATGATGAATATAGTGTCAACCTCTTCCTTATCATCTCCACACTTTTGGCAGCAGCGTACTGAAACATTCAAACAAAAAGAGAAGACACAGCAAACTTTCAGTTTTATGCAGCACACCAGTTTTACCAACTCTTTTTTCAATAACAAGGTCACAAGTATGAACCATCCAAAGGGCACGTGTGACAAGTAACTTCTCTGTACACATACATGTGAAAGGAAAATTACCTAATAATTTCAGGTTTTATCCCTCAGGATGGCTTCACAGTCCATATTTTTCCACATTTCTATTGTGCCATTAATCTTTATCCTGTGCCTTCTGCAGAAACTTCTTTTTTCCTCCCACAAAGGCTGCCAGGCTCCTGCTCTCCAAGGGGTCACAGGTTGCAGAGGAATCCACAGAAACAGGAAGCCAGGCTTCCTCAGTCAGTTTTGAAACACCAAAACCTGTTTCCTTTCTACAAAAATAAAGCCCGTCAGGGCATCCTCTGGGTAGGCTCACTGTATGAGCAGCAGCTCAGGAGGAGGGAGAAGCTACAGGATTTCTTGCTTGGGAAATAAATGTGAGATAACTTGTAGCATTTACAAACCAGCAGAATGAAGGAGATGATAATCTTCTTGCTGGTCCTACTGCACTTACAGAGTACCAGCTTTGGATTTAATACTCCAGGAAAATTCTGGACCACAAGCCAGGGTGGTGAAACCCAGACAAGTCACTTAGACTTGACTCCATCTCCGACCCTAATTGTGGGGTCACCCCATTCTGAGAGCCAAGCTGCCGAAGTGAGTGCCTCACAGGGACCTTCTTTTGCATCTTCAGGCAAGATTCTGGGAATGAAAGCAGTGAAGAAAACCTCCAATCCTACAGCCTCTACCCCTGCAAGCCAGTCAAATGGACACAGTGATGGTGACCCTGACAAAGATAAGAAGAGAAGCTTATCCAGCAGCAAAAGAACATCTCTACAGAACAATGCCAGAGAGATGCGTCTCCAACAAGACAATACCACAAGCCAGGATACAGCTACAGGGAACAGATCTCTCAAACCATCATCCCACAGCACTGGCATCATCAGTACCCAGCAGGACGCCAACTCCAAAGCATCTGGCTTTGAAACTACCAGGGGAAAGTAAGGAAATTTACATACTTTTTCTTGTCTCCTAGGTACTGCTTAGGAATAGTTATTTTCCTGTTCCCAGCAAAATAATTGGCAAAATTTCTAGTCATTTCAGTAAAATTGTTTTCTTCTTAAAGAAGACCATCTAAAACAAGCAAGGGACCAAACCTGCAGTATTTACTCAGTTAAACCCACACTTTTGTAACAGAGTAAATGCTGCAATATTTTATTCCTCAGGGTAGTTATCTCAAAACCAACAGGAAAGTCACTATCACATATGGGTAGGAAAAGACTACAATAGATGCCTCACTCTTTTATGCACATTAAACTTTTGCTGTTTTTTTTTTCCTTCTTTTCTTGTGGGTAAAAGAAATTGCAAATGCACTTTTTCATCTGGAATCTATTAAAGATCATTGTGTTTGTAAACTTCTCCACTAAATAGAAAATACAAGCAATTAAGTGTACAAAATGCATCAATGTCTGACAATTTGAAACACCTTATTCTGTGATAAAAGGTTATGGAAAGCGGCATTGCAGGTGAATGTGCATTCAGAACTCTATAACTAAATACATAGTAGCTGTGCATGACAGAGTGTATCAGATTGTACCATCTAGTTTTATAGCTCTGGAACACTCAATTATTTTCTTTGTTCTCCAATGTCTTCAGTTCTCAATGGGAATGTTAATACTCACTTTGGAGATGTTGCAACGTTCACTTACTTGCTGATATATATTCAGATTGTGGTAGAAAATGAAAGACACAAAGAATTGGTTGTTTTCCATAGTATTTATGGAGAGTGGACTTTCAGAATATAGATTTCTTCTTTTGAAAGTGTTTGCCCAAATGTTAGCACCCAAAAGGAGGAAAAACTCTTTCCCTCAGATTCACACAAAAGAGAAAAAATCAACCCTTAGAAATACTCCTACAATTATCTTGTGATGTGTGGCTGTGAGATCATGTTCCTTCAAATCAAAGAAAAGATTCCCCTTGACCTGAGCATCTGTTGGATCATGTGTAACTGAAATGATGCACAAAGACGCAAAGGAAAGGAGTCCTTTTGCTTCAGCCTGGAAGCAATACCATAGTAAGGAGCTGTGTTTCCCAGATAGCTTTCCTAACATACTCCTTCACTTGGGAATGTCATCTGTTACGCCTTACTACGGTGTTTGGCAGAGTGTCTGAGTTAACCTGAGTTAAATGGATTCTCTTTATACGTGAGAGCTGATAACTGCATCTCCATTACAATAGGTCTTAATATATGCTAACCTTTGAGTTTTTAGCTTTCTCAGCTTTTGTCAAGAATAGTATTCCAGTGAAATTAATCTTCAGAAAAACTCTGTGAATTGGCAGGTATTGTTTCTACCTTTTACATAAGACATAAATACAGAAAGCAAAAAATTAGTCTCTGGTGAAGAAGGTCTCATATTTTATTTATCACAATGGGATGTGGTTGCAGCTGCAGAAAGGCAAAATAAGCAAATCTTGTACTGGCTAGCAAGTTATTTCATGCGTGGTCGAGGAGCAACCTGCTGTGCAACATCTATAAAGGCCTTTTTTTTTTCTTTTTCAGTCCATTGAGCAAGTTAGAGATAAAGCTAGGATTGCACATCAATGTTACAGGAGTGTGTAGTGGCATGAAACCCCAGCATAAACCATAATGCTGAATCCTGACTTTCTTTCTTGAACTGCTGGACTACGTAACATAGCCACTCTCTAGCAAGGGCATACAGTTCTAGGTGTGGCTCAGTCCTTTTCATATGAAGATTCTTGAATTACAAGCCTGGTCTTCCTACCTCATAGCGGTGTTTTTACAATCAGCTGTTATTTGAGCTTTTCTTCCAGTTTTGTCACTGACCTTGACTGTGACTTAAGTAAGTCACTTCATTATGCTGTCTCTCTTTCCCTATGAATTAGACCTGGATGAATAATAAAGTTGCTTGTGACTCATTTTTTTTTTAGTAAAGTCATGAAAAAATGCCAATTCTACTGTGCTCAATGTTACCGACCGCTGCTGTTGAAACACCTGGAAAGCTACTGCTGAGAAACTCCGCATAAGAACACAAGGATTTTTATTTATTATGTGCAGGTGTTATTGACTACACCCTAAATCCATTTCTAGCATGTATTTTCTTTAAAAAAAAATTAGTTGCATCTTTATTGCAGATAAAGTGAAAGAGATGCTGTAAAACTTCCAATAAAGACATACAGCTTTCTTCAAGGTTTACTCATTTCATGCCTGAGCACAGCATGAATGACTCAACAGCAGATTTCATAGTTGTAAAGTGTACTACCTCTGAGGAAATTTGGAAGCACAATTTGCTTTTTGAATTTACTTTGAATTAAAGCAGCTCTTTGGTTATAGCCTGTGTTCCAACCCGAATTTCTGAGTGACCTTGTAGGAGCAGCCTGACTCTCTTTATGGCAACCCATTGTGCTAACATATGCGCAGTGATGCTGATGTTAAGAGGCTCCATAGAGAAGGAACAATAGGGAGAGGTCAGGGAGAGACAAGAGGAAGGAAAACAAAACAAGAATGAGCCTTTTGGTTTTAATATAGTTATAATTTTAAAAATAGCAATACATATACTTTGCTGCAGAGTCTCCAGGGCTACCAGATTACCCACAAGGTACAATATGTGCCCATTGTACAAGTTTAATTACTTACTCAAATACCCCTTTCTGAAGGAAGTCGTGTGCCTTACTAGCTTAATTACAAAGATAATTCCCTCACTGTCTCTACCCTAGATTATCTGAGGACAATATTATGTTCACATATCATGGCATACCAGCACTACATTAGAAAAAAGTTCTGGTTCATTCTATTTTTGCAAAATTCCCATTAAAATGTCAGAAGAGCATGATTTGTAAATATTTAATGGATTTTCAAAGCCTGCATCTGAAGAATATTTCTGATAACCACCAATGCTAGCTGTATCAATGAATAAAGACATGCTGGAAAACTAGAGTTCTGTTTCAGCAGCAGCAAGAGAGTTTTTCCAAAGTTCACTGACATTAAATGTGAGCACCAATTTGCGTCAAAGAAGAAAACTGATGATACATTCTTTTCAATTGAGTTTATGTGGGATAGAACTTTTTAGCCCATGGAGAGAGAGAATTGCAGTATTTCACTGTATAAAGCAGCTTAAATAACTGGTGCTGTGGAGCAAGTCTGAGGTTGAGTCCTGAGGCTAGCACACTCATCCTTCCATTCTGAACCCAGTTTTATTAATTACTATCAAGGCAACTCCTGAACACATGAGACATTCATTCAGGCTGTAAATTAACCACACTATCTCCACATTTTTGGATGGCTCTACATCACTCTTTTCTTTTAGTATGTGTATATTGCACATTTTTCCAATTATCATGAATCCACTGAGGATCTTCATAGACTTCCCCTGCCATTACCTTGGGTAACGGAGAGGTGACAGTATTTTATTACTAAGCACAGAGGGGTTTAATAAAGTCAGCACCAGGGACAGATTTCCTTATCTGTCACATGTGGTAGGAGTGCTGAAATATTTCATTCTCATGACCAGACATCTGCATTTCTCCCCAGAAATTGCTTTTGCCTGTATCAGCTTGGTACAATTTCTAGTGTACTGACAAATTAAAATGAATGGTTAAGCTCAGCAGATGGTTCACATATACACAAGAAACATAGAAACCTGATTTAACTGCCTAGTTAGTTAATACAAGGTTCAGTCTCTTTTGATCATGTCACTTTTTAATGGAGCAGGAAGAACAATTCTTGAATCAATTTCTTAAGATTTTGCATCACGGCGCATTTACAATAAATAAAGTCACGCATGGCTTAGGTTTCTGCCTCACTAGGTATATTCACTACGACCTGGAAGGAAGAACCTCTGACACTGGTACTTAGGTTGCCTTGGCGGCTGAGCGTCAGAGGAGGTTTGACAAGCAGTGCTTGCTTTGCCCTCACAATGTTGTGTTCCAGCCATGCGGAAGACCTTTGCAATGAGCCCCTCTTCTCCAGGAGCACCTTGAATGTACTTCTGATGCTTGGCTGTAAGCCCACAATCTAATTTTCCTACACATGCTGAACGTATGTGTAGTTACAGTGCTAAAGAGCAAAGCATATTGTTCACCTAAGTGCTGGAATTCACTACTTTATTGCTATATTTCATCCACAGAATAAATGGGGCAAAGGACATAATTATACAGTTCTATAATGATGCATGTGGCATGATACCAAGAAAACGTAACTGTCCAAAGAGAATTTTAACACAACTATTAAGAGATTAGTGTTGTCTTCTGCTGAGCACAGAAGTAAAAGAGTTAACAGACGACTGAGACTGCTGGCGTGAAGTAGCAAAACACCGTACCACATTGTGCAGCTTAGGTACTACTGCACACTGTGCAGCAGAACCAGCATGGGGCAAAGAGCTGCACAGGCTCCATGCGATTCATAGACTTTTTGTTTATATCAATGCTATTGTACCCCATGCATTGAGGAAATCTTTTCCACTGCTGATGTCCCATGCACAGAATGAATTAAAGGATCTGTTTACTTCAACTTGGTGATCAAGTGGTTCCAGTACCTGGGTGGGAAGGAGACATTGCAGGAGATGGTTTACCCAGCTTGCACTAACTTCCAGAGAGACCTTGTAGGATGCTTTGTCTTTCAGAGAGAGAAGAAATGGTAAACACATGTCCGTACAAATCTGAACTGTACCTGATGAACTAATAATTTCTGAAAACTAGACAAAAATTAAGGAAATAACAAAATCCAAAGTCTGGGTTTTCTGACACAGCCTTTCAGCAATGGTGGCTAGGCAGAGTCATGACAGACTGTTTTCAGTAGCATGGGAAACATAGCACTGGGAACAAAAAACATCACATCTCCACCCAGCTTGCTTTTGAGACACTCATGAGATACTTATAAAAGACAAAAAGCCACAGCATCTTTTTTTCTTAGCCTCCTCGTAGTTGCTTATTTAGTTTTTCTGTGATCAGATTCAGATAAAGCATTACTATACAGATGACTTCTGAAATTTTTTAATTAATATAATAAAGGTTTCCATTCAACTCATTACACTAACTACTGCATTGATGCTCATGCTTCTTTTTGCTCTTGCTCTTTGTTTCATCTGCCATGGGAACAGGGAGGATTAGGAACAGGCTGTTTTCCATCACTGCTAACGTCTCTTCACCCCACTGAATAGATTAAGATTACTGTAGCAAACTGGACACAGTGTTAGGATTTGCGTCCCAGCCACTGCAAACATTCGACTCTTTAGCATTTCATTTAAGGTACACCAGAAACATCTGCTCAAGTCTCCACAGAAAATATGCATTCTTACAAATCTGAATATAATTAACATTTTAGAAAACCGACAGTAATTCCTAGAATAGACGTGGCAAGGAAAAGGTGAGCAGCAAGGTATCCCCATATGTTTTCCAAAGGCATTATCTGTGTTGCCAGTTAGAGAATGCAAGTATTTCAAAAGACAATTTTTTCTGACAAATCTCAAAGCATCTATTCTTTATTATACTCCTGGTAAGCAACACCACAGGTCATGAGGAAAATCCTGGGAAAAAATCACCTTGAATTTCATGGACTTTGGCTCAGATCCTTTTTGTTCAAGAGGTCCCTAAGAAATCAATCAGTGACAGCGTAAAGATATCGCTCTGCACGAGTAAGTGGCAAATCAGGTACAAAGCAACTGGCAAGGCATTTAACCATTTAATGAAGCGAAATAAGAAAAGAGAAACTGCCCAAAACAACACTATAAATGGATTAAAGAACAACATTCACCCCTGGAATTGGGATGGATCTTCTTTTTTAACATTTTCATTTTGTCACTTATAAAGACTATTTTCGGCTAGTATTTCTCGAAGTGGAGAAACCGTCACTGACATACTGCGATCTCCTTCTCTGTAGATTAGAAAAGAACTAACTAACCAGTGAAAACCAGTACCACTGGAGCTCAGCTGAGAAGCAGTGACAGTAAACTAGACCAGAACTACCTTACTGAATTTTGTACTCTGGGTCAATTAGATGATGGGAAAAAAAAATTATATTCCAGAGGGAAAAATGCAGAATTAAGAGCCTTTTAAAGAGCAGTTTGGCTGGGTTTTCAAACATGTTGTACTGGATGATTGTCAAAGCAGATTAATGGATATCTTCTCAAAAGTCCTAATTCTATCTTTGGGAAAGTTTGATTACTTTGAAGGGCTCTAATCACAGAGAGGGAGATAAGGTCTAAAAAGACCTGATCTGGTTCACAAGAAGACAACTTTTTAAGTGCTAAAACACATTATCAAAGTGCTAGATAGGTGGAAATTGTGAATTCATTTTTGTAGCACAAGGTAGGATGCACAATTGGTCACAACAGTAAATAAAAACTTGGATGAGACAAAGAGGCTGTTCACAGTCCAAGGCTTTAGCACTGTACATACAAAAAAAGGAAATGAATGATGAAAGTAGAATTTGTGTTTTGTGATAAACAGGACAAAATGTCAGGACCCTAAGTCCTGAAACAAACCCATTAAACAAATGGTATGACTCACTCCACCTGACACTTCAGTGTCAACAAGTCAGCTGTTTCTCAGGACTAAAAACATATCCCATAACATATTTTACCATCACATACTATATTATATTGGGTATCAAATGCATTTTTCAGAGACGGTTCAAGTTTTCCCTTCCAATCTACATGTAAAACAGATTTCCCAATTTGATTTGATTATGGCCAGTCCCTCGTGAGTACTGAACTTTTATTTCAGCTGAGATTCATACATTTCAGAGCAAAGGAAGCTAGGCAATGAACCTAAAAAATTAACTGATTTTGGTTCAGGTTTATATTTGCTCTTTGAATTAGAACTTATATTTTTGAAAGATGATTGATGTTCATTTAAGTATACAGAATTTACCATATCACTAGTATCAAAAGGTGAGAGGTCTCTGTAGTCACCTAGTGGAGTTCAAAGGAAGTTGCTGAAACCAGAACCTGGTCTGCCATGCAATAGCAAAAAAAACCTTGTGAGGGTGCTTTCTATGCTTGTAATCTGAGTGTTTACATTATGTCAATCAGCATAACCTCTCCTCATCCAAACTTGGCAGGTTGTTTAAAGCAAACTGAAAATATATCACAGCAATGTACTTTTATACAAATTAAATTCAGGACCTATACTCTGATCTTCGTGTAACAGTCTTTCAGACTGGGAAAGACCCTAGGTTTTAAAAAAAAAAAAAAAAAACGTATTTCTTCCACACCATGTCAGTGTATGTTTTTGTGTATGAATGCACTTAACCTACTGTATTCTGAAGACCAACCATATCCCCCAAAGGAGACAGATATATAAGCAAAGAGCACAGGTTCACAGAACATTCAGGTTCAAAGGGATCTCAGGAGGTCTCCAGTCTGACCTCCCTGCTCACAGCAGGGCCAGGTGTGAGATCAGACCAGGTTGTCTGCGGCTTGATCCCATCAGGTACTGAGCTCCATGGTCTGGGCTGGGGATTGCACAATCTCTCTGGGTCCTGCTCCAGTGCCTGGGTGTCCTCATGGGGAACAAGTTTCTCATACTCAGTCTGAACCTCTCTTGTTTCAATTTGGGCCAGGTTTCTCGTGCCCCCCTGCTATGTACTGCCAGGAAGAGCCTAGACACAGCTTGTAAACAGTCTTCCTGTAAGGCCTGAGGGGGCTGCAGTTAGTTGCCCTTTAAAGCACTCCGCCGGCCTGACCAAGCCCCAATCCCTCAGCCTCTCCTCGCAAGGCATCTGCCAACTCCGGATGCTTGTAGCGTCTTTCTACATCCCTTTTGCCAAGGTGTAAAGGACAATACAAAAAGAAAACAGGTGTAGAATGAAGATTAGTTTTTCATAAACTATTCTGTGAAATACCATTAAACTGCATACAATGTGAATGAGGCACAACCACCAAGCCATGCATGGACTTTAACAATGGCTCCAGCTCTGGGTCCTTTTGTATTGCTGCAGCAACACAATAATCTCATTTTCATGATTTGGTGATGTTCAGCTGCACTGATTCAATAGCATTTCTATTAAAAGCCAGGTAATCTAATTTACTCACGGATAAAAGTAACTTGTTTTCAGATACAATATGAAAAGGGCAGAACAAAATCTATACCCTTTGTGGCCCGGCTGCCACCGGTGTTCCTGTTGAGTGGCTTTAGGATCGTTTTCAAGGATCTGTGCTTACAAGCAAGTGGAAGTGATCACGCGCAGGTACACCTGATACTCTGCAGCTGGCAGTTTTTGTGAGGGTTTGCTTGTTTTTTTCTCAGCAATGTACCCAAAGAACAGTTTACAGTGGAAACGTGCTGTGCAAGGGGTTGTTGCAGCCTCATAAACTTCCACTCACCTTCTCACCCTAAGGAAATTTTAATTTTTCAATGTTAGTGTAAGTTGTACTTTGCTTTTCACTGACATGGGATACCACCGCGCCAAGAGGACTGGTTCAAAGCCTGCTGAAGTTCAACAGAAACATTGCCGCTGACTGCGAATGTATTCTGAACAATCCTGTCACACACCAGGCACGCAGTCACAGCACTCCTTCTTTGGAGTTAAACAAATCGATTTTCTCCTTTTGCTGCTCTCCTTCCTGCGGGCCCTCTGCTCTCCCTACAGCCCCTGGGAGCTCAGCACAAGGCGGGGGAAGGGGAGAGGGGGGGGCTCTCCCTGACGGCTGGTGCCTCCGCTGCGGGCTGTACTCGAATCTAACATGGCCACACCACCACCCCCGGCCCGCTCCCCTCAGCGGCCGTCAGCGGGGTGGCGGTGGCGGACAGACGCGCCCATACGGCCCCGCCCGTCGCCAGCGCCGCGGAGCGACCGGCCGACCGGCGCCTTAAGGGTCACCAGCAGCTTCTCCCCTTTGCGGGCAACTGCCGCCATCTGCCGGCCCTGCCCGGCAGCGCCTCACAGCGTCCCGCCTCACAACGCCCCCCCGCCCCGCCCCGCCCGCCTCGCCTCGCCTCCTCACAGCGCCTCACGCCCCCTGGCCCTCGCTCCCCCCGCCACCGCCTCACGGCAGAGCCGGTGCCGGGCTGCGCTCTGTTGGCGTGGGAGGGGAGGTCTCACGCAGGCCCCGGCTGCCGGTAGCGGCAGGCAAATGGCGGTGGCTCCCGCCACGGTGGTGGCAGCCCGCGGGGAGCCATGGGGTGAGCCTCCCGCCGCTTCCGCGGCTGGGGACAGGCAGCGCAGGCGGGGCACCCAGGCTGCCACCAAAGAGGTGGTAAAACAGAGCATAAAGTCAGCTAATTGAAAATTAGACGGGATTTGAAGCGGGTCCAGAGGAGGGCAACAAAGAAGATCATATAGGGCTGGAGCACCTCTCCTATGAAGACAGGCTGAGAGAGTTGGGGTTGTTCAGCCTGGAGAAGAGAAGGCTCCGGGGAAAACTTATAGCAGCCTTCCAGTACCTAAAGGGGGCCTACAGGAAAGACAGGGAGGGACTCTTTATCACGCAGTGGATCGATAGAATGAGGGGTAATGCTTTTAAACTGTAAGAGGGGAGATTTAAATCAGATATTAGGAAGAAATTCTTTACTGTGAGGGTGGTGAGGCACTAGCACAGGTTGCCCAGAGAAGTTGTGGATGCCCCATCCCTGGAAGTGTTCAAGGCCAGGCTGGATGGGACTTTGAGCAGCCTGGTCTAGTGGGAGGTGTCCCTGCCCATGGCAGGGGGCATGGAAGTGGATGATCTTTAAGGTCCCTTCCAACTCAAACCATTCTATGATTCTATCATTTTAAGAGCTCTGTCAACATGCCAGCGAAGTGATGATGAGTTTGTGGGCTTCTGAATGTTGTCAGGTGTGTGTCCCCTGAATCAGGACCCAGGGATATACGTAAAACCACAGTGCTTTTAAAAGTGCTTATACAGCTACTTCAAATCAAGTGGGGTATTTTTCATCATATAAAGTCAAGTCCAGCTTCAGAAATCTGCACAGCAAATTAAGAAACTGTATTTGCTGCTTGTGAAAGCTTAAACAAGAATAAGTAAATAACGACTGCGGAGACATTACCTACTATTCATCCCTTATGATGAATATGTGGTTTCATTATGCAGATGGGGAAGTTGCTTTTTGCTGGGAATGCTCACTAATGCCCTGCCAGTTGTAGGTGCTTTGCTCCAGCCTAAATGGGCCATGGATCCGTCAGTCTCCATGGACTGTTAGCAACTCAGGACTTTGAATTTGCAATGGCCATAAAACCTAGAGTACTCACGCCTGCCAATGCTGCAGTGTAGACATGCTTATTGGTTGCAAAAGGAACAAATGCTGCTCTTTGTACTATGCCCTAATTCTCAGATAGTGTCAAACTGCACCTGATGTAGAGTGGGGGTAGCAGTGCTTTGATTTGGAAATACTGCTGCAAATATCACAAGCAAAGAGGCTATTTTAAAGGCCTGAAGACTCAGAGGTACTCTCCTACACCTTGCTACCAGTGAGTTTTCCTGGCAAATGCATGCAAGAGGAGGATGAAATCTGTCACATGGGCTTTCTGCCAGTCGAGGACTTGCACCACTCTCCCCAGGCTGGATTTTTGTTGTACGTTTCGAGGATTTTGTTTTGTTTTAAAATGCAGCTTTCCTGATTGAAATCAGGCTCAATGCAAAAGAAACGCCAGGCTCCTGCAGCTCTCAAAAAAATCTGCATGTTAGAAGCCTGTGTTGCTGATCTGGAATATATTATTCCGTGGAGGGTAAAGAGGATTTTCAGGTCTAAAGTCCTGTTATGCAAATCAGTTGTCTTCTGTTTTGCCTTTGCATTAACACAGCCTGTCATAGTTCTTCTGCCACGCTTCATCTTCTATTTCCAAATCTACTTTTTTTCAGACAATTTGATTTCAAAATTATATTTACATTCTTAACATCTCTTAATGAGCTTATTTCATTGGTAGCGTAAACCTAATTACGAGTCACACCAGGGGCTCTTTTGCTGAGAATATTTCCTCCAATTTAGCCTGATCAAAGATTGCTGGGCCATGTGAGAACCATAGCTTCAGACATTGCACTCATGTAGCTTAAGAATGAGTTAAATATTTTAAATAGAAACAATCTGCTCAAGTTGAGCTAAATTTATGGTAGAGACCAGAGATTGAGTTCAGACTATCTTTAAAGACCAAACGCAGTCCTTAACTGATACATTTGGGATGTATTGTACCATGTTTTCCTTTGGAGGGCATCTCCAAATGGGCAAGTTCCAATAGCTGTTACCTTGAAGCTAGCGACCCTCAATACTAATGAAAATTAGTGGATTTATTGTATGAATTTTAAAAAGGAGGTGTTCTTTTTTTTTTAAACTGAGCTCTCTGTATTCCAGGGCTTTCATGTGTTTTACAACTGCTTTTTATGCCTGTTTTCATTGTTTTATCTTTTCACTGATCACATTTGCTCAGATGTAAAGCAGAATTCAGTTACCAAAATTATACCCCAACTGTGTGCACTGCAGAAAAGGTCGGCACAGATAACACTGCTGTATGTCTTCTACTTAATCCCTTTCTCTGGTGAGCTGTCGGATCTGCATGCGAGGGTAGAGCACAGGTTAGAGAGCCACAAGCTCAAGGCCTAATCTCACCGCTGGCTCATTGTAGCCTAGATTTTAAAATCTGACTGCTGTATTTGGGCTTTTGATTTGCAGAGGTGGTAAGTTTAGCACCCAGCTGCCCAAGGTGTTAGCTCTTCATGCCTCACTTTCCAGACAGCTAACGTGCAACAGTAAAAGTGGTGTTGTACTGCATAACTGTTTGAGTTGATGTTATCACTTCATATGTCTTCTGATCAGATTTTATATGCCAACTGAGATATGCTGCTGGGAGTTATTCAGGAGTTCAGATGTTTACATTCTCTATAGCAAGTTTAAATCGTAAGCAAACCACCATGCTTAATCAGAACTCTTCCTGAACAGACCATTGTCAGTCTGGCCCAGTATCACTTTCTGCATCTGCTAAGAAATGTTTAGTGTCTCATTCATATGCAGAGAGAGATTATTTTTTTTAATCTCTGTGCTGCACTTCAGAGAAAAACACATTTTTTTAAATCTTGGGTATGAATATGCAGAACCCTCACTACGGCTGTGAAATGGAAGAGACCTCATGCCAGTAGTGAGAAAGGCATTCAGTAGTTGAGCCCTGAGTAGCCACATCTGAAACTTCCACCCACACCCATGGGTTGGGGGCTCCATTTAAGCCCAGGATTGAGCCTGTTCTCATAAAGGTGCTTGTCTCTAGCAGTCCTCTTGGACCTCACTTGTCACCTAGCCTCTGCTTGATACTTGCTGGGCTGCTGGCTGACATGTTCCTGTCACCCTACTGCTGCTTTCCTGTCTCTGGTGCTGCGGTACTGGCATGCTGGTGGTGAGGTCAGTGTAGTCACCCACCTCCCCTCCTGGCTTACTTTCTGCTAGGGATTAGTCCTGCTCTTGCTGCTCCCTGATGCTCAGCAAGGAAGCCCCATGGAAAAGCTATCTCCCTGGTCATGCTTGTGAGGGACCTAAGTGCCCTGCCATGTCCTGCTCCTACTCAACACTTGGCAAGAGGGAGTGTCTATCTTCCCTTGCTGCTGCAGAGATACGCTGATAGGGATGGAGCTACAAGTGCCCTCTCTGGCTAACTACTGGCAACGTTTGGCCACAAATATTATTATTTAGTCACCACTGCTAGTCTCCATGTTCTCAACCTACAGGAGACTTTAAAGAACCCATATGCCCCAACCAGAGGGGTGGTGTAAGTAACTTCATGATCCCTCTGTAAAACTCAAAAGACTTAAGTCTCCTTTTGATTCTGCCAATTTTTTGTGTCTCAAACCTGCATATAGTCGCTTCGGCTTCCACAGAGATAGTGAGAAGAGTACCTAATCTTTAAGCTTGTGGTTGAGAGCTGCATTTAATTTCTGGCAAATATTTATTCATGGAGTCTCTAATTTATACACACAGACAAAAGGCTATAGCTAGAGGAGACAGAACATAAAGGAAGCATCAAACAAAAGCACAGCCTTTTCATACCCAATTAAAAAGAAATATTATCCTAATGAAAACTCTCAAGGAAGTGGAGAGTGAGCGAGAGAAATCAGATCAAAGAGACTCAATAAAAACCCATTTTATATGAAACACATTATTCATCAATTAAACAATATGTGTTGTGTGAGGGAGCACCACAATATGATACTGGCAGCAGAAATACTGAGAGGTTCAATCTGTTGGCTTTACTTAGCATCCTACTTGCTAGGTTATCCTGCTTTTTCCTCAGGAATCATTTTCCCGGTAAAGCACTACTGATTTTGATGCAAATGCATTGGTAGGATCTTGTAAGACAAAAGCAATCAGATAGCCTCTGATACTATTTTGTGTTTTGCGCCATTGTTCTTGTTTGAAGCAGTGTAAATCTGTACTAATGCCAGTTAAGTAAATGGAACTAATCTGGTCTTAATTGTATTTTGATTTCCACTGTAAGGAGCCTATAGCAAGTTACTGATTTCAGGGCCAGATGGGTAATGTAAATATATATTTCCTTACTGGATTATGAAACACTAACAGAACTATTACAACTGGAAGCAAAGGTTAGCAGCAAAATGTGACCCAGGCAGATGAACTCTAAGTTCTCGTATGAAAATACTGGTATGGAAGTACTTGCAAGTTCACCAGCCCTACAACTGAAATAATGTCTTGTCACTAACTTGCCAAGTTAAAAATGAAATATTTTCAGCATGGACAAAGGAATAATGTATGATCCTAAGTTAGGGAAAAAGAAAAAAATCACTACTATACCAGACATTTTTTCCATCAGCAGAAATGCAATAGTACTTTCTTAAGGATGCCTGGCAATCTGCAGCCGGGGGACTTCCTGAGATAAAGATTACAGCTACAATTTTATGTTTAAAAAAACCCCAACAAACTAACAGCAACACCCTAGTGGCATGTTCTTTCATGAAATCATATAACTGCTTTTTAAAATCCTATTTGGCTTCCAAAACTCCAAATCTGGAATGGTCTATGTTTGTGGAAACACCACCCCACACACCCCTTTTTTTTTTCCTTTAAGTTTAAACCTGTTTTGTTTTGATGCCTCTTTGGCATAACAAGACCAACTGAATAATGAACGTCATGACTTCCCATCCCTCCTGTTCTTCATCTTCTGTTTGTATCTTTCTTTTCACCTCTCTTTAGGATGTAGGAACAAAACTGAATTCTGTGTGCAAACTGGGGGCTAACCATAGACTCATATACAGCAAAAAGGAGTTGATGTACTGAAACAGTGGTGATTTCTGTTTGTTCTCTAGTCATTCCCTGGTAATTTAATGTATTTGATTCACTAGTTTAGTTAATGCAAAATACTAAATCAGCATATTCAAAGAGCTAATCCCAATGACTCCAAGGTCTTTTTTCCTGATGATAGTTAATTTAGGTAGTCATACTGTCGGTATAAAGCTGTCTTTATTTGTGCCTGACTCAGCATCACAAGACCCTTTTCTGACACTTAATTAGTTGTAAATTCAGTATCATGATATTTCTGCAATTCTTCAAGATCAGCTTTAGGTTTACTACACAAAATTATTTTGTTTAGCTTTGTCATCTCCCTATTCACCTGCTTTTCCCCTCATTAATGAATATGTCTGTTACAGATTCATGTGGGATTCTGCTGATAAAATGTTTCTTGAGAAAGCTAACTAGTCTTTCACCTCTCTGATTTAATGCCTTATTAATCTATAACAGGATCTATCCTCTCACTACGTGACAGATTTTTTTGATTGCTTCTCCCCCCTCCAACCCTTTAATAGCTTTTGGTAAGGGACCTTGCCAAAACCTCTGAAAATCACCCCTTTATCTACCTGCTTCTGACTCACAGAATGCCAATAGGTTTCTGAGGCATGGTTTCCCTGTACAAATCTGTCCCAAGACATTAATCAGTTTATAACTTCTACTTAATTCTGTTCTCTACTGTAGCTTCTACCAAGTTGCCTGGTTTCAAAATCCAATTTAACCGTTTGCAGTTTCTTGCAATCTCCTTGAAATCCTTTTTAAAAAAAACCCAAACCTGGCCTCACATCTACCAGCTCCTACGTCCTGGGCTGCAGTGATGAACAGTTTGATAATTTTGTTTGTGACTTCCTCTTCTGGGTGTGTAGCCAGTGGCACAGGCAAGCATAGAGCTATGGCACATTGTTGCTGTGTGTGGTTTTGACCTTGAAGTGCACTGCAGAACACAGTCTACGTGTAATCACAATAATGCTGGGGAAAGGGAGGAAGCATAGAAATGTCTATCCATAAAGGCAAAGTTATGGGAGGTTAAAAACCTTACTAAACAGTCCTTTGAATTCTGGATAAACAGTTTCTATAATCTGAAATGTAGGTGTATTTTAAGATCTGTCATTACTGCAGTCTGGAAGAGCTTCTTTGTACTTGATGTTCCACAAATATTTACAGAGAAAAACTTAGATTTGCAATATAAATGTATGCAGAGATGGAGAAATGATTGTCTGTTTTCTTTGTTGTTAATGGGTAGCTGAAGCACAAAGACTAGGTAATTGCTCAAGTCTACACTGGCAGTCTGAGAGAAACCAAACTTAATTTTCATAACTTAGTCCTACCCCTAAATTATGGGTTTAACTTTCCCCTTTAAGTATCATATATCATCATATTTCAATATGTCATCAATGTTATTCCAATCTACAAAAAGGACATGAGGGAAGACCCAGGGAACTACAGACCTGTTAGTCTAACCATAGTTCCTGGAAAAATTATGGGGAAGATTATACCGAGTACTGTTGAAAGGTGTTTAAAGAATAATGCAATCATCAGGCACAGTCTGCATGGGTTCACAAATGGAATGTCCTGTTTAATTTAATATCCTTCTAAGATAAGATCACCCACCTAGTGGGTGAAGGGAAGGCGATGGATGTAGTTTTTCTGCATTTTAGTAAGGCTGTAAGATACTGTCCCTCACAGAATCCTTCTGGACAAGTTGTCCAACTGTGGGATGAGCGGGTTCATGGTGTGCTGGGTGACGAATGGGCTGAAGGGCAGAGCTCAAAGGTTTGTAGTGAATGGGGCTGGCTGGCGATGAGTCACCAGCAGTGTTCCTCAGGGTTCTATTCTAGAGCTAGTCCTGCTCAATATATTTATCAACGATCTGTATGCAAAAGTTGAATGCACCATTAGCAAGTTTGCTGATGATACCAAACTGGGAAGTGCTGTTGACTCTCTTGAGGGACAAGAGGCCTTGCAGAGGGATCTAGATAGATTGGAGAATTGGGCTATGATTAACGGGATGAAACTTAACAAGATGAAATGCTGGATTCTGCACCTAGGATGGAGTAATGCCAGGCACAAATATGAATTGGGAGAGGAGTGGCTAGAGAGCAGCCCTGCAGAAAGATCTGGTCAAGAGCAGGCTCAATAGGAGTCAGCAGTGTGCCCTGGCAGCCAAGAGGGCAAACCACATCCTAGAGTGCATCAAACACAGCATAACCAGCTGGTCAAAGGAGGAGATTATCCCACTGTATTCAGCGTTGGTGCAGCCTCACCTTGAGTACTGTGTGCAGTTCTGGGCCCCACAATTTAAGAAGGATGTTATGGTCCTTGAATGCATCCAGAGGAGGGCAACAAAAAATGGTGAAAAGTCTGGAAGGGATGTCCTATTAGGAGCCGCTGAGGACTTTGGGTTTGTCTAGTTTGGAGAAAAGGAGGCTGAGGGGAGACCTCATGGCTCTCCATAGCTTCGTGAGGAGGGGACGTGGAGCAGGAGGTGCTGAGGTTTAGACTAGACACTAGGAAGCTTTTCTTTACTGAGAGGGTGGTCAAACACTGGAACAGGCTTCCTTGAGAGGTAGTCGATGCCCCAAGCCTGTCAATGTTTAAGAGGCATTTGGACAATGCCCTTAATAACATGCTTTAACTTGGTCAGCCCTGAATTGGTCAGGCAGTTGGATTGGATGATCATTGTAGGTCCCTTCCAACTGAAATAGTCTAATCTCTTCTGTTCATGTTGAGGAAAAAGTTATTTGTACTTTTAATTGTATTTGTTTTCTGTCCCTTACAGGAACTGGTGTGCTTATGTCCATACCAGACTCTTACCTACAGTGGTAGTGGACAACCTGGAAACCTTCTCATCAGGCAGAGCGAAGCCTTGCACTTGGCATATTGGATCCTGTGCTCAGAGGTTTGTAGAACTTAGAAGAAAGAGTACTTGCAAGCACTTGCTGCATAATTAATACAACCATGATTTTAGAAATTAAAATGAAAACACGAGGGAGCAGATTAGCATGTTTCCAGGGCTCGTCTTCACATATCCCTAGATCAAGTATCTCATGACTGGGAAGTGTCCTGGAGTTCCACAGCAGAGGCTTGGCATGCCTTCAGTCTGGCACCCTCTGATCAGTTCAAAGTCTTCTTGTAAGGCCACTGCCTGCTCCTCTCTTCTGGAGCACTGCAAGGAAAGGTGCACGTGTACAAAGCTTTAAAGCTTTAAAGCACATGTGGGAAAGAAAATCCTTTCTGAGCAGTTTTCTGAGCTTGTGCTTTGTTGGAGCAAAAGGCTTCCCCTGAGAGGCATATTTTTGTTATCTCTCTCCTGGGTGCTTATTTCTGGCACAGCTTGCGTCAGGTAGCGGACCTAGGAAAGTAGTTGGCCTGGATGCAACTTGTAAATAATGACCCTGTTACACATATTCAGATTGTCCTTTGTGCCTCATTGTATTCTCCGAACATTAGATTTCAATGGTAAATGAAATTGGGTTTTTATGCACGGGCCTGGAAAATGGCAAACTGAAATGACACCAATAAAACAGAAGTTGTTACGTATTTTTCCCTTGAAAATTTTCAAAAGCCTATTACAAGTCATTTTCACTGTTCTAAGAATTATCCTCTAGGTGGTATGGCAGAACATGCTTTAAGCTTTGAGGTGAAACCAGGAATAGAGTATCCTTAGGATTTGGTGACTCTAAAATATAGTCGATTGTATTCCAAAACTGTGGAATAGACCCTGTGGTTGAAATGTAACCAGTTTGTTGTTGGGTTTTTTTCTAATTCCACCTAGAAGATTCGCAGTAACTCTGATTTCATTTTTGTAGGAAAATTAGCTCCTTGTGCTGCTCCTGTAAATAAGTCTCTACTATATACAGTTCTGGGACTTGCCTACTTGGAGAGTTATTTTTGAAATAGCTATTCCTGATTAACTCCTTTCATGGACACTTCATTTTTATGAATGCTTTCAGGAATGGATTATGCTAATGCAGAATAAGGTGGTTTTATCATAAAATAAGACCATCCATACAGCAAAAGAACTGAGAACTCTCTTGATTTCAGTTCACCTTAATCTTTATTGAGTTCTTGCTGCTGAAAATGCCATTTCTCAGAGGCAAAGCTGGTTGGGGACCCATGCAAAGCTCCTGCCAGCTGCTATGAATTTTAATATATATAATATTACAACCCTTGTGAAGGGGTGACAAGATTAACTACAGTGTAAAACAAAGTGGCATTTCTTAATTCATTGGGAGGATATTTTTTTGGTCTGACAGTCTTCAAATTTTTCCTGCTTTTTGAAATGATTTAGACACGGATTGTGTGTCCAAAACTGTTTTGTAACGGTTTTATCATTGTATTTTCTGAGATTTTACGTGTTCTTCATGGTAGTGTTCAGCAACTAGCAGAACTGTGTGATATTCTTTTTATTCAAATTTTGTATTTAATATATTAAAAGAGGTGAGTAGACTTGCTGTAGTTAATTTCTTCTGTACGGCCTACTGCAGCGTGTTCATTCTATACTGACTTCTCTGTGAAATAAAGAAAGCTAAAAGAAGTGATGGGGTAGCCAGGACACGCCCAATGTGTTGGAACACAGAAACAAAATTGCTGCTGCCTTTGCAGATACTGTAACAGTAGTAACTGAGGCATCACAATTACATAGCCTTTCTCTCCTTACATTGACTTCCAGAGTGGAAAAGATCACACTTTACGGGATTAACATTTGTATAATCGTGTTTAAAATAATCAGAATAGAAGGCTTCCAGCGTGCTCTAAATGTGAACTGAGGTGGCAGAAATTCATTGTGAATGCTTTTTTTCACTGATTTCTAAGAAAACAGTATTTCACAATTGTATTTTTGGCTGATGCTGTCCAATTTAGTAGATATTAATTGTAATATCTTCCTTGAAAGTTAGCAGCATTTGACTCCTGAATAAGGTATTCAGGGAAGAAGTCTGACAGCCCTAAATAGACATCAGCCAGGTTCCTTTAAAATCCATGCAGATGATCTGGAGGCTGAACTATTAAGACTGTGATTGCTATTGAAGCATGAAACCCTAGTTAGGCTTCACTTTCAGTTTCAAGCAGTTAGTGAAAGGATACATTTGACGTGATGTAACATAATGTAGTTATACAGGTATCCTACAACTCCTTTTTGGTCACCTAAAGTAGGTTCAAAATGTTCTTGTTTTGCAGGTCCCAGACAACAACACACCAAGCCTACAGAACCAAGCATAAAATAGTAACATCGCTGGAGTGGAAGTGCTGTGCTGGGTACAGTGGGCAAAACTGCCAACCCAAAGGTGGGTAGAGTTGTGAAGATTTGAAAGTATTCAGTTCAACAAAAGAAAACAATGCTATCTGATTTGTAAGCAAATGGCTCTGCCGAAAATCGATACAGTCTTCCTGTTAATTTAAAACCAGGAAAAATGCAGAGTAAACTAAAATGCTTTGGGATGTTTACTCTACCCTGCACATGAATTTTCAAAGTAGCTGAGCAGAATATTTTTTCCTCTCTTCCACTCTAAATAAAACTCATAAAATCTTCAGCCTTATTCCATTTTGCTAAAATATGGAGTTTGCATTCCGTGTGTCTCTACTTTTGACCTTTTAGTTATTGAGCATTGCAGTACTGGGGATATTAAATCCAGACCCTCTATTGAATACTTGCTGTAAAATTCATCTACAGCACTGTGACTCTTTTGGCTTTCAGTTTTAGGCTCTAAGAATACATTTTAGACATGATTATCATCAACTTTGTTTTCCTCTGAATTGAGTAGGACTTTTGTTGTTCATTTTGACAGTGACTGAATTTTATTAGGTATTACGCATGATCCCTGTATAATTGTGCCCTTTTTTGACAGAATGGAGTGTTTTACCTCTGCCCTGGTGATCAAACATATGGCAACGTACTGTAGTTTAACATCTGTATAATAGCTATTTCTTTGCTGCTGGCCTTAAACAAGCAGCCCTTGAAAAATGAGATACGGCATCAGCGTACATATTTTAAATGAATGAATATTACAAGAAAGGCCATTAGATGTGGTAGGGAATTCAATCAGCAGTGGCAAAGTAGAGGCTGTGATTAAATATTAATGTAGAGGAATGAAGAGAAATCACTGTTATTCACATCCAGGAGGGAAATTTCAATGCTGAAGAGCCAGAATCTCAGCAAGCACAGAATTCTCTTCTGTGCAGCTGAGCGTGGAGCCAGATACTAGCGCAGGACGCAGTCGGTCAGCAAGGCTGTCCAGTGAGCATGGATCAGATCTTTTAACAGTTTGCTTTTAAAAAATGCACCCATTATAAAAAATAGATTAAAAAATGCTTATTGAAGGGGGAGGCTACTGTTGATAAAATTGAAATGGCAGGCATCAAAAAAACAGGGAAGCATTAACCCGGAAAACAAGCTGTATACCTCAATTTGTAGAGGCATCTGTGTAAAAATAAGAATAAAGGAAAATGTTGTCAAGTGTTACAGGAGCCCGTTTGAAATTAAATCTCCTGGGTTCTATTTTCAAACCTCTTCTGGCTTGCTGAATAACTTGGGGAAGCCACTTATAATCTGCATACCCAAGTTTACCCATCTAGAAAATTGAGATGACACTTATCTCACAGGGGCTCTGGGATATTTAATTAATTAATGCTTGTAGAAGTGCTTAAAGAGATTGGGATGAAAGGTGTTATGTCAGAAAGGCTCTTCTTCCCCGCTTCTGGAATCCTGCCTCCCATGAGGAGCAGACCACCAGCACAAGCCCTGCCTGTATTATTCAATTCCCATGAAGGGACGTCAGCTAATGAACTTGAACAGCTGGGAGCCCAATAGCCTTGTCTTCAGGCACTCCGTTTCTGCAACGGCGGGGGGAGAGAAAATGTAAGCTCTGACTGGGGCTCTCCAGAGCTGCTGAGCCCTTTGCTTGGCCTCTGCACTTGATCTGCTCAACAGCAGAACTGTTATGGAAGGTTTTCCCTGCCAGGGGAACTGGGGTATTCTGACAATATGTTTTAGATCCTGGGAAGGCACTGTTAGCGTGATGTGGGTTCCTTGTAGCAAATGCTAATTCAAAACACCTTCTGGTTTAGCTTCTCTGTCAAACCAAGCGAAATCATACATAACTATTTCAGTCTGATAGTCTAGGCAGGAGAAAACTCTTGTTACCATCTGATAGTTATTACTAGACATCTGTAAACCATATTTGGTAGCCTCATTGTAATTGCCTGGTTACAGCTGCTTCTCAAGGTAAAGTAGTAGTGAGTGAGATAGAAGAGCCTCTGGGAAGAGATGTGTTCAGATCACTATTTCTACATTTACCTCCTATGTGGCAACACAGGACCAAATCAGATAAGACATAGATCCTAGTCTAACATGGACAATGCAATTTTACAAGAAACTTAAGAATGGAAAAATGTAGACATGATTTCTTACAAGTCTCATGAAACAGTGCAATAAGGAAAATTCAGAAAAAAACCCCATTATTTTGATTTGAGAATATCAAATGCTTATGTGTGAGCAAAACTGCTGAAATGAAAGGGCTTCTAAATTCTGAGTTGCAAAGTTCACAATGTCATTTTTACTAAACAGTTTTATTTTAATTTTTCACCCTTAAGCTGGAGAAAACAGTACGTGTGTAGTAATGTCTGAGGGAAAGAAATCCCAGTTTGCTCATGCACATATGGTCCCTAAACACTATATTATGTGTCACAAATCATTTCAAGAACTGGAAGATGCATCTTCAAATGTAGCTCATGCTGTGTTCAAATTGAGCCTTGCTGTGGAGTGAGGCTGAGGTGACTTAATGTATATGAAATCATTTCCATCTGCTCTGGTTGAGGTTTAGAGCAAACAGCTGGTTCTCAGAGTTGCTGACAATGCCATAGCCATTGTTAGCACTGAATTCTCTTGCATGGTAGCGATATCATTTCTCCAGCAGATGGCTGTAAAATGTTCTGCACAGGAGCGAGCGCTATCCTCTGCATGGAGTGAGCTGCAGACACAAAAGGTAGCAATTCACCTTGACACACAGGGAATGGGAGGAAACTACCAAACTCCCCACAGGGATTCCCCTTCAGCTACTTCTGCTTCATCAAAAATATATTGAGAGAAAAAGATCCAATTTCCATATTTTTAATATTCCCTGATATCATTTTGCATGCTGTGTTTAAAAATACATGGGACAATAAATTATACATCTAGACCAATATATTCAGTGTTGGATTCCTGTGTGCATTACCTGATATTCAGAAATGCTGAGGACCCTGAAGCTCCTTGAGGAACTGGAAGTGTTCTTCATTGCTCAGCATTTTGAAATGCTGCATTTTGTTGTTGTTGTTGTTGTTGTTGCTTTCTTATTGTAAATGGCACCTATAGGTGGGTCTAGAAGTCTAATTTTAATTTTATATTTCATCTATTTAGCTCAAACTGAGCATATCATATCCAATTTTTAAACGGTCTCAAATGCAAGTCATTTGATGGCTATTTCTAACCTAAGGAGTACATGTATTAGAGTTTCAATCTGGTGCTCCCATCACATCTGCTGCTGTTCAGCATCTAGGATAGGGAATCTCAGCTGTGGGACGAAGGTGCACATAAGACTTAATCACCGTATGATCTCTCAGAGTGGTTCCTTTGGAAGAGGACTGAGCCACACTGGAAGAATGATGTAGGAGAAGCTCTATTGCCAGTGACTCTTCTGAATTTGTTTCACAAATGAAAACCCTGAATTTCTAATGCTGCCTGAAAAGTACCTTTCCTATACAATGATGAAATTTAATAACTGTACGATATGAGGTATTGTCTCTGGGTGAGTTTTTTGTGTGTGTGCATCACTGGCTACAGTCCTTGCTGTTTTTAGAAGCAGTATAATGCACTATTGGCTTGCTCCATTACTGGTTTGCTCCAACAGAATGAGATCTATGTCCTGGTTCTTACAGGGATTAAGTTATCTGAGCAGTTTAAAGTATTAGGAAAATAAGCACACAGCGATAAATATATATTGTTGAAACTAAAACTGATTAAAACTGTAAGGGTTTGGGTATTCCACAATGTGAAGCTGTGAGTAGGGCAGTCTATTTAATAGGGAGGATGCAAGATAAGATGGATAGTATAAAAAAAAATGTGGTGTCTGTAGCAGTAACACTGGCAGTGAATACATTTAGAGCAACAGAAAGATCGGTGAATGAAAGAATAAAAGAACATCAATCAGCTGATCTTTATCACAGGCAAGTAACTGACTCCCTTGTCACAGATCATATCATCACATCATCACCTGATAAATCCTGTGTAATGAATTGGGCTGAATGCAGGTATTTAACTCCTGTCAATAACCACGCCACAGAAAGGTAACAGAAGCTATTGAAATTATAACTATTTGAAAATTTTGTACTTTTTATCAGCCAATTTCAATAAATTCTATGAAACATTCTGGCCATATGATAATTGTCTTTGAGTTCCTGTCCTAATTTTTAATTTCCCCCCATCTAATTTACAACACCAACCACCTTATATCATCCTTAAATGTAATCTATTGATCCTCGTATATACTGCCAAGAGGCTGATGAAACATAGGGAATTTCTTGATTCAGCATTTTATTCTGTTTCCTTGGAAACTCACATTATGGCCAGACTAGGTTTTAATACTTGAAGTGGAAAATAATGTCACCATACACAAGTTTTTCTGCTCGTACTGCACTAAAGACTGGAAATCATATCAATGCTACATAAGTGGCATTCCTTAGATGTAGTTCACCTGGAACACCATCCACTTCAAAATGCTTCATGAAATGAGCAAGCATATAAAAATTGGTATGAATTTACACTAGCAAATTTACAACAACCTACTTTGTACATATTTCATTATTTTAAACAATAATGAAATTTAAATGACACCATTAAGCTTAATGGCTAGAGAAGTCAGGAAGGCGGAAATTTCAGTTCAGTTCCCAGCTATCCTATCATTTGTTCCTACTTTTTGTGAGTGAAGGCACTTTACTTCTATGGACCTCAGTTTCCCCAACTGCAATACTGAAATAATAATAAAGTTAATTTAGTTTTATGCAAATTGTTTTCGGATCTTTGGGCTGAGATGTAAAATAAGCACAGAAAATCTCATCTGCCATGACCAGAGAAAGTATTTATAAACTTATCGGCTTTGTGAAGTTTTTAAATGTATGTACCATTTGCAAATCTGAGATGATACTTGTTGGAATTTGGAATTTGATTATGTTTTGAAATTATTTTTAATTTTTGGGTGCTGCAACAATGTAATATCACCATTGGCTTTAGTGAGAAGGTCTCCATGGTTGAAGATTTGTGTAATCTGACCAAAAAAAAAAATCAATATTTCAACAAACCTGATTTTGTACCTATAAAAAAAAATAATTAATTTCACAGATGACAGTCTCTGTATTTTCTTTGTACTGCTGTTTTATATTGATCTAAAATATTCCTCTAGAATTTTTAGCCCTGAAGATTTCAAAATTCTGTTCGTTATGGGGCAAGTCTTGACATTTTAGTATTAACACCAACCCCTGCCAATCTCAGGAAGCTGTTTATAAAGCCATTCACTGTCTTCATCAATGTGGTCCCACACTGTGTTGTAGATGGACTAAGAGATAATTAGGCTTTGGCAGATGATTAGGCTTTGGTAAAGTAGGTATAGAATAAAGAGAGAAAGCAATTTTTGTGGAATCCTGATTGTCATGTTCCATGTTTTACTCACATCCTTTCCTTTTCCTCCCTCTTTTAGCTCAAGAACAACAATCACTTATACACAGCAACCAGGCTGAGAGCAGCAGAACTGTCGGTGAGAGGACACCAGGAGCTCCTCAGGACCCCAGTGGGCCAGGTCAGCTGTTACTATTACTATCACCTCTAGCCCAATCACTGACTATGTGACTCACTAAGATCACTGCAAAAACAATTTGAGAAAAATCCCTCTCTGCTGAAGGCGCCTGAATGAACCATTAGAGTTTCTAGCAGTCATGGTTCAGTGGGGTCCTTCTCTGATAATGACAGGCAGAAGAAACTGAATTTAAAGATACCAGTAGCTTAGCATTTATGGAGTGTCTTGTGACTAAACTAAAACCAGGAAAGTGATTCTGCATAGAAATATTTAAACTATTATATTACTGACTAAAATAGATGAATTAACAGAAAAAAAGAAAAAAAGCCACCCAAACAACACAGCCAAAAAAATCCCAAACCAACACTAGGAGTAGCACAGACCAGTATTTGTCATAAAAGAAAATGTGGTGATGTTAATTGTATTATCTGAATACATGATTATTGTCATATATCTTCTTATAAAAATTGGTGCTTTGTTCAAAATCGGTACAATGACACTCAAACTTTAGCAAGGGCAGCTTAGGTGTGTTTTAAGCTACTCCATCTGGGATGATCAAATAGCTAAGCAACACAGGGACAGTGTCCAGCTTTATACCACAGGTGTTTGAGACTATTTCTTATTATCCTATTCATTTGCTTACTATGGTGTTTACTTCAACCTATCTAGATGATAAGGTTTTGGAACATAATGTCAGTGTTTTCTTGCAAGGGTGTGTACAGACCTCAGCATTATCAGAGCAGTTAGTAACAATAATGCTTTTATTCAAATAGTGATCTACATTGAGAAGTTACCTTAGGTGACTGCTGCATGAAAACTTCTCCACCTCTTAGTCTCTAGAATTACTGGGTGTGATCACTTCCCTTTATATTTATTTTCCATTGCCATCTGTATGATTTAAAGTTTACCAGCACAAATGTTCCAGAAAATTAATTTCGTAGTTGTCTGCATAAGTATTCATGGGAATGAAATTTTATTCATGTCAGGCATGTTTGCACACTCACTAAACTGTGAGCAGAAATAATCATGGTTTATCAAATCATTCCATTTAACCAGGAGTTCAAATATTGAGGGTTCACTATAAAGAAACATGAAAAGGTATCCATGATTTAGAGATATTCAAGTAGTTCACAGACTATACTATATTCTAGTCCATACAACCTGAAGGTGTATATGCCTTTGAGGGTATAGAGATGTTGGTAATGCAGAATTATTTAGAAAGTCTGTGTACTCAGACAACTGCCAACAATCTGCGTATCGTGTTTAAATAACAACAAAAGAAATATATGAAACATGCTTGAATAAGGAAGTTGTTTGACAAAATTATTCTCTGCTTGTGATATACTCCCCAGCAGTGAGTGAGACTGCATTTGTCAGGTAAATTTTTGGTAGCAAATTATATGTGAGTTATTTGGCAGCATTCTCTACGTGCTGTCAAATGAGCTTGTAGTTTACATGTTGAGGAACCAGAAGATGGACAAGATGTGAAAGACAGTTGTAAAGGAGGCATATTGCTTGAACTTTCTTATTTCCTCCCTTTTCTTTTGAATCCGTTGATGTTTCGATTATGGATGTCTACACTGTTTTTTTTGTATAATCATCAGCTGTTGCACATTATGGTGTTACTGACACTCACACAGTTGGCCTATAGCCGAAAAAAAAAATTGTGGAACCAAATAATAAGGCAGTTTATGTTCTCAGATCTGTATGTTGCATTTGTCAATATACTGTTCCATTGCTGGGATGTTCATGCATGCTGGGAGAACAGGATGTCAGCATCCAGACTGCCACTGGGTTTTATGGAGACAGTATACATGTATGTGCTTATGTTCATATATGTGTTTTACTTTAAATCATAATGACAAATAGAAAAACTAGAAAGCGTAGTCAGGAGAGGGAAAGATTGAATCTGGCATGGAGATATAGAAAGGTATTTGCAAATGGGAGTTAGAAAGGAGAAGGCCGTTGACCCTTGGTGACATGGTGAGCTGGAGGGAGGAGGATGTTGTCTAGTAAAGCAGACAGGCATATGAAAAGTAAGCTTGATCAATAGAGCATTAAAACATGCCACTTCCCGTAGTAGGAATTCAGCTCTGAAAAATAACTGAAACTGGCATCTCAGAGCTCCATGTTAATTGCTTTTCAGTTATTTTGAAATCAAATGGTGTGAGTTTAGAAGGAGAGAGATACCTGTTCTGGTTGCCAACCCTGCAAACGTGACCTGGGGCCAGGACTGACTGCCCTGATCTTTTGTTCCATCAGCAGGTGGCCAGGACTCTACAAGCCAAATTCTGTTTCCAGCTCCCACTATGCAGCCATGCTACTTATAAACATCACTTTTAAGTTCACCTGTGCAGCTTGTCTTCCCCCTCCAGTAGGAACTGACAGAAACCAAACTGAAGAAAGCATTGCACCCTGCAAGTTAGTTATCAGTTTGGATGACTATGCATGAGCCAGTAATTAATTCAAACCACTTTCTCATAGTCGCAATTCAACCAGGAACAGAATTATCCAGACCTGTCTGTCTTTCACAGAGTAGTATTATGATGAAGAGTATTCAAAGAAGATCCATCAATGGCTTGTCTCCACAGTGCCGTTGGGGAGAATTGCCAGACTCTAAACTAAACTAAGTGGTCGAGTTATAAACACAATTTTGTGACTGTGTAAGTGGACACCACAGGCAAAATAAACAGCTGGAGATGCTAACATGCTACCTAAAATAGCCAGCCTTATTCACTAGGCTCTACCAATTATGAATTTTACAACCAACATTCCTCTACAGGAGAGCATTCTCATGGGTGTTGGCACACTTCATCTGCACTGAATTTTCTGAATTTTCCCAAATGCCATTGTTAGATATGATACATTTATTTTTTACATACTAGAATTTTGAAGAATAAAAATCTAGTCAGAAGAACATGCCCTTTTACATATAACTTGGTTTTTTTTGTCTGCTGTAGTCTTTAGGCCCCTGTGCTTCTACATGATATCTGATTATATCTGTTTACTGCCATAGGAATAGACACTGATGCCATAATTAAAGGTGAAATAAGATCAATAGCAATACTGTAAATTTACACTATTAAATATTTGCACGTACTACTGAATAATCTCTTGCATAGCAGTTTATTAAGTCATAGTATGGCCTGGGTCATGTAGGGTAGTGTATCATGTATGTAAGGTAAGCCATTTAGGCTGAATTGTTAAAGGAACTGAAGGGATTTAGTAGCTTTGCTTACAAGAATTAGAACATTTAATTTTATCAATAGCTTCTGAAAATCCCAGACTAAGTCTTATTCCTGTCAGTTGTGAAACTCAGATGGCTAGCTGAAGTCATGTGGAGTCTAAATTTGCAAGACCAAGGCCCCCTTCACCACTACTTATCTTAAAAGCATCCAGATAGGCCTTTTTCTACATAAAGAGACTACATGTGTCAGGAACAATTTGTGCAGGTTTTTAAAGAAACTTGACTTCAGAGATTGGGTATCTTTTCTTAATGGCAGACTAATGATTATTCCAAAGTCATTTGTCTATTAGTTGTTTTTCTGCCTTGCTACTGTGTTGAACAAGTCTTTATTTTGACCCCAACACTGAAAAGATGGTGTATTACTTCAGACACAAGCCTTTCAAATTCATGAAGTTATGTTATAAATGGTAAGTAAAAATCAATGCTTTTGTGATTGTGTTAAAGCAGATGATAGACTAAATGGGAGCTAACTGAACACCCTGTAGTGTGCTAGGTGGAAGAAGAATGACGTTATGCTGATTAAAATATGCTAACCATTCAAAATACTCTTGTAGAATTATAAATACTTTATAATGGATACAGATGCTTCAGTAATTAGTTACTGCTGTGCTGCTGAATGTCACTAATACATGATACATGACAAAAATCAAGATGATTCACTCCAGACTAAAAATTCAGAAACTTTTCACCCTGCTTCCAGCTCATGTGTCTCAAGTCTATTACGCTTTCTTTTTATTCCCCGCACAATGTTTTAACATTACTTTTTTTTTTCTTCTCATTTTGTTCTCTGACCAAGCACTTACACAAAAAATTAATGAGAAGATTAGCAGCCAGGAGATGAAACTGACTTTTCTACAGAAGAAGGTTGACAGCATTGCTGCTGCGATGAATGATGCAAGCAAGATGCTTTCTTCTCTGGAAGGCAAAATCAATGAAAATAAGGGCAGAGACTTCCAGTCTTTTCTAAAAGGTAAGAAAAATAAATTAATGTAATCACTCACCCAGTTAAAGGTGCCAGAAAAAAAAAATGCTACAAACATTCATAGACTGACCTATTCTATTGCTCAACATTTATAGGGAGAACTCTTTTAGTTTCATTTCCTAATAGAGGGGTTTATTTATTTTGACATTTGTTACAGTGTCTTTCATATTGACAAAAAATTTACAGTCTTTGGTACTACATTGCCTGCATGGTAATTTGAGGCACTATCAAGGCATTTTCGTTTACTTAGAGCTCCTGCAAATATTCTTATCTCTGTTTTTTGTTTATCTGACAGCTGCTAAAGGATGTAGTGTTTGCTTTGCTACCAAGTAATATTCTTTAATACATAATTCACATATGGAGGGAAAATGTATAAGGAATTCTGTGGTGGTTGTATTTATAACATGGCAAACATCCTGCTGAATAATTTGCTTCTGATCATATTAGGCTACCTTAGATAAACATCTGTACTCATGTTTGGTAGATGAAAAAGACACGGCCAGGGATTAGGAGGTTGGGCAGACCCTTGCCAGCAGAATTATGCATCCCTTCTTTCTGAATCCTGCACGAAGATCTGTTTGTTATCCACCAAAAAACTGGTTCTTAACAAGCAGAGTGGGACTGAAGCTTTAGTTTCCTTGATGTGCAATATTTTTCTCATTTTTCAGGAATTTTCCCCAAACTGTTAGTATTACAAATTCTAGAATGCAGAGGACTTTTCTATTGTTTAAAAATAGGACGAGGGAACTGGAACTCCTTACATTGAGATAAAACTAAATGAAACAATAAGTGCTTTTGTGTCCCCCTTGAATTTACCAAGCATGGTCCCATTTCTTGTATTTTCAGTCCTCTGTCTCTTGAGTTGCTCGTGCTACATGCTAGATGGCTCTCTTGTACCCTGGATCATGTTTATCCCATCTCTCTCACTGACCTGCTTTCACCTCTCTGCATATTGCTAGATGGCATTCTTGACCCTTGGGCATACATTTAATTTGTCTTTGAATATTTCCCATTTCCCTTCTGCTTTCTCTTCATTCTTTTTTATGTTCCACTCATTCTAGCTGTCATTTCCATGCTATTCCAAGAGGTCTTTTGCTGCATCCTGTGGTTCTTCTTCTCCATTCTCTATCTATATTTAAGGGTCCAAGTCCTAATTAACATGTGCAGTACAAAAAAACCACATTATTTCACACTTGTCCGCAAACGTGTTTCAAGCCTTTGTTGTTTTTATCTGTAATGCTCTATATTTTACCTGCTTAGATGAAATCTCCAGTTGCTGGCCCTTTTTTGATTTATGTTCTCAGTCTATCTCCTAATCAAGTAGCTCTAACAAAAATGCTGCTATCAACTACTTTCCTTGACTCTAATTTTGAGCACTCCAATACAGGTTATTCTTGGCTTGTACATAGGTAAACAGCAGTGAGGAGGGGAGAGAGAACAAGGTTAGTGTTTCTGTTGGCTTGTATATGTAATGGCAAAGGGCAACTGCAGCTTCTGTCCAGGGAATATCAGTCAGTCATACTCCAAGTGGGCAAAGAGCATCCTAAGGTAGCAAGAGCTGGAAGGAGTTTCCATGCTGCCCTCTAACTTGGTAAAAGTGTGCACTAAAGGCACATCAGACTTGCTAAAAATTACTCTTAGAAGCTCACCTGAAACAGAACACAACTTTGACCACTACCACTGCCATGCTGAAGCAAAGTGCTTTTGAAGCACAGTTAAGTCTGTAGTTGCTTCATGCTATTCAGACTTCTTCCTTCTTCCCCTGCTTTTCCATTTTTTTCACATGGTGCCCAGGTCCTTTGCTCATATCCATTAATCATGTTTTTTTCTTATCACAGAAATTCTAATGGCTGACCAGCTTTCTATCAAGGTTTGTTAGGAGTGAGGTCTGTTTCTGTGAACAAACAATTCAATGCAGTTTACCAAGTCTTTATTTCTTGGTTTCATCTGTAGATAGACTTTGATCCCACAAACCTGTCATCTGTTCATACAGGGCAACACTCACTGGAGTAACTGATATGCTCCTCTAATTTCATTAGTGAAACCTGGTGTGCATTTTTTAAATTGTTTTCAGTACTCAGGAGACTGTTCCTACTTTTTACTTAGAGAAAATAATTAGATGTTCTCCCTTTAATTTAATATACCCTGCTTACTTCTTGCTATGCTTTCTTCCTCCTATCACTCCACATCAAGCCTTTTTATAGACTCCTTTCCTCTTCATTATTAAAATGTAGGCTCCTTTAAAAGTGAACTAAACAATGGAGTGTTAATCATTTCCAAGGCAAAAGTGTCATTTACCGCTGGATATATAACCTTAACTCAGTCTCCTGTGTACATACATTTATTTTGCACATTATTCTTTAAATAAATGGAACTGCAAAGGGAGCATATGTTGACACAAAGTAATTACACACTTTGGATTTCAGCCAGGGAGTTAAAATCTATAATCTCGTAAAAAGTGTAAGAGACCTTTAATGTTCACAGGTAGTTAGACCTTTCTATTTCAAAATGAGCAACAGAGAAATTGAGTTACATCCATGAATGTACTCCTGTGTATTCTCAGCTCAAGTTTAAGAATATACCCAATTGTCACTTACAACACAAGTTTGGATCCTAGTTGTCCAAGCCAGCAAGTAAGGGAGAGAAACCCAAAGCTCTCTGTTCTATCACATTCCACCCTTGATAACAAGAACATCTGAAAAACAAAGCTGAGCTCCATACAACACCCGCGATCCAACTAAATAGAGTAGGAATGGGAGGGAGTGAGTCTGGCAGCTTCTTGATTGTCATAGAAAGAAAAGGCCAGTATAGATCCTGTGGAAGAGCTCTCACAGCAGGATAGCCTGTTATCAAGATTTGTTGCTGAGATGAAGAAATCTAATTCCTCGCAGAAGGTATAGAGTAACCTTGTTTCTTTCCACAGCCATTAAACTTTCCTTCACAGCTCATTGTGTCTCTTAAAGCACAGAACATTTTTCAGCATCATAAAGTAACCTGACCAAATCATCGGTTACAATGGTTTCTCTACACGTCAGTTATTTTACTCTGCATTCATATCTTGGTTCTTTTTCTCAGCTGCCAGGACATCCTTATTCTCAGGTATCTCATTTTACTGCTTTTCCTTCACTGAAGTTTACTGACAAAGCTCGGTGTGTAAGTGTGCATGTTCCTGTGCACATTCATGTGTCATCTGTCTAATCATTTACTTGCTGTTCAGGTAGTAAAAAGTAAATTAATAAAGACAAAGGCATTCTAAGTATTATCACTTCATTGTTTTTTATACTTTCTGTAAAAATTGCTGTGACATCTGTGACCACAGTTGACTGTAATTGAGCTTATTGCTTAGGAAACTTCATGATATATTTCTGAAGTGGCTCTTTTCTAGGCTAGCAAACTTATTGCTCCTGCCTTTTATAACCTGCCTTGAAAAAAACAACCATCTGAACAAGTGACAGATTTCTCCCCTAAGGATCAGAGGTGTTTACTGTCCATTTTACCAGACATAATGAAGACTGAGACTCATTTATAGTTCATAAAAAGCAAATATTATCAACTACTTTATCTCTGTTTCCAGCTGGAAACACATGCACAATTCAAATGGATCTCCTGAACAGAAAAAGTACTGTGCTTCTCTCTAGCCTGCTGAACAAAATAATTTTTATTTGGAATCCTTTTGCACTCCTGGAGCCCAAAGTTGCATTGGGTTTCATGGGTCTGATTTCCTGCCATATTACTGCTCTCACTGAGAATGTACTTTCAAACAAAGTTTCAGAACATGCCTTGCTGTTTTAGAGATGAAACAATAAAATCCAGACTATAGAAATAATTGAGAGGAAAACAGAGGAAGGCAACAGAGAATTTGTGCCTTTATCAGTACAGCTTTAATCAGAGAATTGATAGTCATCAAGGCATTGTAGAGGTTGAAGGGTTTAACCGTTATATCACAAGCTGGCTGCGAGTGTTCATAGGGTTTAGAAAAAATGTGCAAAGAATGCTTCAGTGTTTTAGCGGACATAGGGGCTACCTTTGGAGAACAAATTAAAAAAATCCTTCTAATCTCACATCAGAGCAGAACTACTGCTCTAATTAATTCAAATGTGTCATGCAGCACTCTTGATGAACGCTATTTTATGAATGTCTTAACCCATCTAAGGCTATACATGAGACATATTTTGATGTTATTCACAGGAGCAGAATGCTCACAAATTCACTTTTTCCTAGTGCTTTTCAGGATCAGTACTCCTAGGAGCTATTTACAGATTTGTAGTATGCAAGACTAACTAAAGGTTTGTACCTTTAAAATGTTTGCCTGTTGCAGCAGTTGTCACGTTACTAACTTCAGATATTCAATAAGGCTATTTTTATTTTGCTTCTTTCTCACTATAGTGTGTTGTATAATCACTTACCACATACAATACAATAGGAGATAATAAACTGCGCTTTCACTTCTTGACCACAATGTTGATAAAGCAGTTGTTTTTTCCTTACTTTCCCCGTGGAGAAAGGACACATCATTTTCTTATAAGCCAGCCACAAAAGCACACAGATCTTCTCATTTCAGTGCTCAGAAACAGCTTAGCTAGGAGATCAAAGCTGATGCCACATATGCAGAGTCTAAGTTTGCCCTTTCAAAATAATAGCAAAACTCCTGTAGAAACAGGGGTGTCTTCAAACACTATTAGCCATCCTCTACATTCCTTAGCTTTAAATTTTTCTTTATGGTTGGGGCAGGGATGTGTCCATTTCACTTCTGTACAGCACTGTGTTTGCTCACATTGTGAAAAACTTAATTGTTGCTAACACAATTGGTTTGATTGTTTCCATATTTCTCCTTTTTTTCCCAAAGGTCTCAAATCCAGAAGTATTAATGAATTAGTGAAAGACATTGTCAGAGAACAGTTTAAAGTAGTTCAAGGTGAAATCCAAGAGAGCATGGCTCAGATTTTCAAGACTGTATCTAGTTTGTCAGATGACCTTGAAAATACAAAAGAATTAGTCAAGCATCTGAATGAAACCCAACAAAAATTTGCTCAGGAAAAAGACAGTGTGCCAACAAAGCTTGACATTCTGGAGCTAAAGAGTCATTTGGTGCAGATGAAAGAAGAAATAACCCTCACTTGTGACAAGCCTATGAAAGCTTTACAGGAAAAACAGAAATCCTTGCAAGATAACTTGGAGCACCAACAATCAAGAAGTGTCATTTATTATGAATCTTTAAATAGGACTCTTGCTGAAATGAAAGATGCTCATGAACAACTATTATCAGCTGAACAGTCTTCAAGCCAAAACATCCCTTCAGCAGATAAAGTCACAGAGTACAATGTTACAGAGTACATGTTCACATTGCATGAGAAAGTAAAGAAACAAGGCATGATGGTGCTGCAGATCTATGATGACTTAAGAATCCAGGATAGCAAGATCAGCAATCTCAGCGTTGCACTGGAAATTCAGAGAGACTCTGTTCTGGGAGTCTGTGATGACATGTTGTCAGAGAGCAGAAGGGATTTCCAAACGCAGCTGACAGCAACCCAAGAGAATGTGCTTGTCCTAAACAAAAGTCTCTCTGACCTGGTCCTTCCATTGGACAATAAGATGGACAAAATGAATGAGCAAATTAATGATTTGTGCTATGATATGGAGATCCTGCAACCTTTGATTGAACAAGGGGTACCTTTTAGTCTGACTTCAGAGTATGAACAAAAAATCCAAGCTGAAACCATCAGTAAGAAGCTTGAAAACCTCACAACTGTCATTAACAGAATGAGTTCTGAAATTAAAGAGCTTTCCAAAACTCAGGAAGAACTTAAAAATGAATCTCAGACTTATCAGGAACTGTTTGGGAGTCGTGTTAATGAATGCTCCATGGAAATAGAAGATGGATTAAACAAGACCATGATAGTAATTAACAGTGCTATTGATTCTATTCAAGATAACTATGTACTAAAAGATACACTACGTGCTCTAAGAAATGAGACTGAACTCTGCTGTGGCAGAGCTGAGAAACTGGACAGCCTCCTGGCTTTCATCCCCCAGTTCCAACAGTTGAATGAATCCCTGCAGACACTGCTCATTGGCAAGAAGTATGAATTCACTTCACCAGTAGCTCCATCACTTTCTGATCTTCCATTTGAGAAGTCTGACAAGAGTATCCTCCACAATTTGAGAACTTTTTTCTATATTTTAAACGAAACATCGTCAAAAGTGGACAATCAACAACAAGATATCAACCGCCTGGAAGAAAAACTATTTGACTCTGTGGAGGAATCAAGGGACCATGAGGTTCGCCTTCTGAGCGTGGAGTCAAAGATTTCCAAGTTTTTGGCAAACAACTGTGTCTCACTGAAAAAAAACAAAGCTGCCTCGACAGAGAAGGAACAAGTGGTCTCACTTCAGCTCCAGACACTGAGTTCCAGGATCAAGACCCTGGAAGCCAAGTCGATACGCTTCTCAAACAGCATTCCACTTCTGAACAAGACCGCTCATGAGGCCTGGGGGCTGTGTCAGGATACCAACAGCAGCATCCAAAAAGTCAATGCGAGTATACCTTTGCTAATTAAACTTGCTCAGCCAGATATCCCTCTGCTGCAGAGAGGCCTCAAAGAGCTCATTGAATCTGTGCTTGAAATAAAAGCAGGAACTATCTTGACAAATTTAACCCAGCATGTTGACATGTCAGTGGCAAGTGCAATGAACAACATCACCAAACTTCAGAAACAGGTGAAACCAGTTATGAAGAAACCAGCTCCAGTGAAAAAGGGGGCAGCAAATGTCACCATGAGCCTGGCAAGCCGAAGTCAGAGAAACACAGATAATACTATAGATTCAGGTAATGCATTTTACCCTACTAAAAATTAGGGTCTTTGTAATAAAGGCTTATGTAACCATCATGATGAACTGAGGCAGCCAAACTTGACTGAGGGTGAATAAAAAGTCCAAAGACTGACACAAAAAGTGTTTCAGAGGAACTGGAGATTACCCTAGTCTCCTGTTTACAAGAGAATTTATTTTTCTTATGAGGAGACTCTGCACTAAGGCATCTAGAACTCCATTTAATTTTCCTTAATAAATGCACATTTGATCAGTTTAAGATCTATGTGCATGCACACACACTCAGCTGAGAATCTAACCTTTCAAACATAACTGGCAATTTAGACAAAATCTAAACTATAAGAACTTTGTGCCTGCATCTCAATTAGCAATTTCAGTAAAAAAATTGTGCAAGCTGGGAGAGAAATATGGGGTTGCATCGGTACTCTGCCATGGCAGTGGGGATGAAAATTATCAAAAACATGAAGCAAGTGAATACACCAAATGACTGTGATGAGGCTTTTGCCAGCTCCTTCAGTACTTGATTGAGATTATTAGTGCAATTACAGTTACAACACTGTGGTCTTGCAGAATCAGGAGCCCAGCCAATAAAGTAGGTCTGACTCAAGTCCATCTGGAGAACAGCTCAGCTGAGTAGGAGCTGCCATTCTTAAAATAGACATTTTGAGTGTGATTCCCTTCTGAACTTAAATTCAAATGTCATTATATTAAATGAATTAATATGGATGAATTCACAGAAGTACAAACTCTGAGTTATGACTTTTGGAATCAGACTTGAGTGAAAATCAATAACACAAGCTAATGTTATGTGGAAATAACATTTCTGGGAAAATACAGAAAATCAAGGCTGGTTAAGTGACTAGAAATCTTCAGGAGACTCTAATTCACATTAGAATAAGTGAGACAGATACCTAACTGACAGATAGATGTCCAGATACTTTCGAAGACACAGACCT